>CM048750.1:284640951-286120326 GCA_026315105.1 Locusta migratoria | reverse complement strand
AGTAACGGAACGGCCGGCCGCGGTGGCCGAGGAGACTGAAGCGCTCCAGTCACGGTCTGCACGGCCATTGGAGTGTTCCAAAATGTAATTTCAGGGAACAGGAACCTTTAAAAGGTGCTATGGCCATGGGCGTCTACGGGTAACATCAGCAAGAGATAAGCGTTATCTCCGGGTAATAACACGTCGAGACAGGATGCTGAATGCAACTCACCTGCAGTGCATTCTCCATACAGCAACATGAGGCACAATATCACCACAAACATTCCGAAATCGTCTTCGGGATTCCAGGCTCTATGCGGATTTATTTTGGTTTTAATTTTGTTTCAAGTACCTTCATATAACTTCACAAAAATCCTTGTAAGTGATTTTTTTGACAAACACCCCATTAGTTTTAGAATACTGCCCATCTTTCTGGAAGAACGTCAAAATGAAAGTTTTAAAATTTTCATGTATGACTCATTATTATTAAAACACTTTTTAAAATGAAATATCTATATCTATAAATGTGAATGTCTGTCCGGTGTACGTTTATCACGCCTGAACCACAAGCCATAAAGAGCTAAAAATTTGTACAGTTACTAATTCTACCCGGGGAAGGTTTTAGGCACGGTTTTATGGCGATCGGATAGCTATTTATCTATATATATTAATGTGAATGTCTGTTCGGTGTACGCTTATCGTATCCCAACGACAAGACGCAGAAACGTAAATATTTGTACAGTTACTAATTTATACCTGGGGAAGGTTTTAGGCACGGTTTTATAGCGATCTGATAGATATTTAGTAATTTGAAGAATATAACGCGAAATTCGGAACAATAATTACTCTTTGAAAATTATATTTACTCTTTGAAAATGGTTTTATTGGTTGCGTTGTTGCTTACCGGTTGATAATGATAAAGGGGTGTAGTATGTTGGGATGGAAAGTTATCGTTGTAAATAAAATTCTACGAGTGTGTGTGTGTTAATATTTCGCTCTGCAGCGAAACCTACAGAACTCAAACGCATGGTCTATGTGTAATTGTTGTCCGAAGTCTCCCGTTGTACACCATAGCAGTTCCATGCCGATAGCTATGAGGGGGTGTAAGATATGGTGGATGAAAATCGCAAAATTATCAAAAAATTGGGACTGAAGGCCAGCGATGACGTTTGAGACTGTATAGCAAGGAAGTTACGTACAGCGAAACGTGATGCCACAGACCATGTGTTTGGTCTATGCGTGCTACAATGTTCAGTTCTTTCTCTTTAAGGATAAGCATACGAGTAAGGAAATATAAGAACAAATAAATAAAGCAGTCAAAAAGAAATTTCTTTCAATACATCTCTTTAAAAAAAGGTATTGTATTTCATTTCATCCTCCAAAACCAGTCTCAAAGCACACTACTGAAAGATAGGTTATCTATCATAATCAACCAACAAGCCAACGGAGCCGCAGATTTAAGCCAGTATACATATAAATCTCCCAGAAAGTAAAGAATGTTCAAGAAATATGAACCTAACTACGAGGAATTTTCGGTATCATCTGTATGAACCTCAACTTTGCAGCCGTATCGTTTCACTATGTAATCATCAATATGAACTAGAATTTATTTAAATTGGAAAGAGGAGATTAAAGAAATGAAATACGACACTGTGCATGAATTTGTAACTGCAAGTATGAAAAACTAAGCTACCAATCTCGTCCTTCTGGATGGACGTCAGCACTATCTGGGTTTAAAACACGACACCGTTTAGCCCGCAGAAACTGGGCGGAGGAACATCAGAATTGTAACGAATGGCGCCGGGTTCTGTTCACAGATGAGTCAAGATTTTGTGTTGAGCCGGACAAGGGCGTTTCCTTATCTGGAGAAAATGTGGAAGTCGGAACAGTCCTGCTTGTGTGCAGGAAACATCACCATATCGTGTGGCTATGTTGACTTTCCCGGCGTATTAATTGATCATTCTGTCATCTGAACACAATATTTCTGCGGTCCAACTGACCGCCATCATCAGGTGAGGAAGCTAAGCCGCTCTCATAATTCACTAATTGATTTACCAGCACCAACAAATATTTCATTATGATGAAACCTTGGATCATTATTAGATATATGATTATTAATTTCAATCATTACAGGATTATACTTAACTATACATTACACACCAAAAATTGAAATAGCATTCTCAAGAGTAATTCACGCTTGCTGTGAAGAATTTGATCATCAGCATATCATGTTGGAGGACGTATAGTGTGACGAGGAGTGTGTATTGTCAGACGTACGGACCTCTTTGTCGTACAGAATGGCGGTGTGACTGCTCAAAGATGCTTCGACCTTTCGTTGTGCACTGAGCTGGTGTCATAGGAGATGGGTTCCTTCTGGTAGAAGATACCGCTCGTCCCCACAGACCTTACAGGTAGACAACACGCTTGAAGTTGAGAGAACTGGAGTGGCCAGCCTGTTCACTGGACTACACCTACATAATACTTCGCAGTCCACCGTAAGGTGCGTGGCGGAGGGTACACGGTACCACTACTAGGCATTTCCTTCCCTATTCCACTCCCAAATAGAACGAGGATAAAAAGAATGCTTATATGCCTCCGTACGAGCCCAAATTTCAATTGTCTTTGTGATCGCTACGCGAAATGTAAGTAGGCGGTAGCAAGATCGTACTACACTCAACTTCAAATTCCGGCCCTCTAAATTTCCTCAACAGAATTTCACGAAAGAACGTCTTCTTTCCTCATACGATCCCCAACTGAATTGCCGGAGCATTTCCGTGACACTCGCGCATTGGTCGAACCAACCAGTAACAAACCTAGCTGCTCGCCTCTGAATTGCTTCCATATCTTCCTTTAAACTGATCTGCTGCGGGTCCCAAACACTTGAGCAACACTCAAGACGTGGTCGTACAAGCGTTTTATAAGCGGTCTCCTTTACAGATTAAGTACATCTTCCCAAAATTCTCCCAATAAACCGAAGTCGCCTTACTCACGACTGTCCTTACATGTTCGTTCCATTTCATATCGCTCTGCAATGTTATGCCTAGATATTTAAACGACGCGACAACATCAAGAAGCTTAAAAGGTGTGTGTGTGTTGTGGATGTTGAACCTATCGTTAAATCAGACAACAAATTGTTCATTAACACAGCAATTTGGTTTAATTATGGCCCTGATATTGATGTATATACTATTAAATAAGAAACAGTGCATTAAACTGATTATGTGCGCAACGGATATTTTAAACACAAAACAACTGTGGCAAGTCACCATTTGAAACAGACACTGACTATACTAAAAAAATTTTGGCTGCGAGAAAGATATTAAAAAACCACAAACCACTTTCTTAATGTTTGACTGTGGGAATTTTATGCAGATCAGTTTCTGATTATTGAAATTTAGTATCATAGTCACCAGTAACGAAATCTGTTCAACAATATTATCAAAATCAATACTGCACTTTAAATCCACTAATAACTAATTCCTTTAAACTGATCTGCTGCGGGTCCCAAACACTTGAGCAATACTCAAGACGTGGTCGTACAAGCGTTTTATAAGCGGTCTCCTTTACAGATTAAGTACATCTTCCCAAAATTCTCCCAATAAACCGAAGTCGCCTTACTCACAACTGTCCTTACATGTTCGTTCCATTTCATATCGCTCTGCAATGTTACGCCTAGATATTTAAACGACGCGACAACATCAAGAAGCTTAAAAGGTGTGTGTGTGTTGTGGATGTTGAACCTATCGTTAAATCAGACAACAAATTGTTCATTAACACAGCAATTTGGTTTAATTATGGCCATGATATTGATGTATATACTATTAAATAAGAAACAGTGCATTAAACTGATTATGTGCGCAACGGATATTTTAAACACAAAACAACTGTGGCAAGTCACCATTTGAAACAGACACTGACTGTACTAAAAAAATTTTGACTGCGAGAAAGATATTAAAAAACCACAAACCACTTTCTTAATGTTTGACTGTGGGAATTTTATGCAGATCAGTTTCTGATTATTGAAATTTAGTATCATAGTCACCAGTAACGAAATCTGTTCAACAATATTATCAAAATCAATACTGCACTTTAAATCCACTAATAACTAATTATCAAATGAAGGAAGTAGGTTAATCTTCTAACTACCTAAATGAAACAGGAAAGAAAGGTCAACTTTGTTACTTATTATTAATAATCAGCATTACATTACCTACATAATACAACTTCTTCCTAATGACATCAAATGCAATTACCTTGATTCCAACGGTGTTACAATACAATACAATATATATTCCAAATACAATCAAATCGACTTGCTGGCACAGCAGCCTCTGCTCTACATCGGAACCATACACACAACTCAACCGCTCTCTAAGCGAGCTGAACCACAAGTGCTACTCTCTCTCTGCGCGAGCTACAATGCTATGCAATACATGATGTTTGCCAAAGATGAAACTTCACAGAGTTAAGTACACATATCGATACACACAGTAGAAGCGATATTATACATTTTCTTGCAAGCAAGTTACTCGACACAAAAGAGGAGGCACAATATTAGACATTTTCTTACAAAAATATTTTTTATGGACACGTTTCATCACCCCCTCCTACCTATTAAAAATTTTGTAGGGTGGGTGATGCCAATGGCATTGCCTAGCCAGCAAAATTACTGAATTTCAAGTCCAAAAATCCATTAATGACATCGAAAGTATTACATGGAAAATATGAAAACCTGATAATCATTTTTATACAAGATATTCTAGATTAAAACAACAGATGGAGTACATAGAAAAATTCAAAAATGTGAATGTCATAAATACATGCAATTTTACAAAACAGTACCAACAAAAGTCATGCATGGAGTGGTACATGATGTGACAGGCATAAGCAAATGTCAAAATGTACAGGACATCAGCTATAAATGGAATACATGACAAATATACATAATGGTAAACGTAAGCATATATAGAATTTTACAGAACATAGTTTGACAAATGACAAAGTGGAGAAAATGGGGTAGCTAGAAGTAATACAAATAAAAAAAAAAATACAATAATAAACATGAGCATATACAAAGTTGTACAAAAGATAGTTTAACTAATGTCATCATTTCTTCTTTAGGGAAAATGAGGTAATTACAAATAATTACACAGTAGTGTAAGTTATATACATCTAAATTTTTTAACAGAGATCAGTATTTTTTGGAAATATAAAAATGAACATTTGTATCTGTTTCGGCATAATAGCATTTCAACATAAATTTTGTCAATCGAATAGGCACAATGACATTTCAGACTAAAGGGTATTGACTCATTATAGTTCTGAAAGCATATGTATCTATCAAGAGCAAAAATCTTATTTTGGTCACAGAGTGTAAAAGAACCATGAAACATACCTAAACACTGGTAATGAACCTGTGGACAACGTTTGCAATGGGAGGCACTGAATAGTATAAGCACACGAAAAGCACATTAGCTCCTAACATTCATTTTAGGTCTGCACACGAACAGCACATTATCCTAGTATACATTTTAGGTCTGCACACGAACACGAAACACTGTAAGATTACACCACACTGTAGGCGAGCTGGCTGGTTGCATTGAAGTTGAAGTCATGGGGAAAAGATTCTGATGTATTCCTCCATGCAATTCGACAACCAAGTGTGCTCCAACCAACGGAGCTATTAGCAGACTGCATCAGCATAGCCAAAATTAGAGCAAAATGGTGGTGGTTGGCCAAGGCTGCAATGGACAGTACTGTGTGACCAAACATCATCCAACAAACATCTTCATTAAAAGGCCCAACATCAGTGGTGTATAATAGCAAGTCCATTGTTCTGTGTGCATTATGGAATCTCGTGTGCGAAATCGCCAGTTCCCATGCGTGTCCAAAGTACATGAAATAAAGCATTTTACACACAAATTAGTAACATAGTCATGATATTTCAGTTTACACTGAAAGAAAAGTCATTGATTAGTACATGTCTACAGAAAAACTTTGCCCCAAATTCAAGTGGTACAGATGGGGTCATGGTATTAAACCATATTTTTACATTACAAGTAGGGTCTTGAAGACGGATACATTTGAATACTAATGAGTAATTTAGTTCTTATACTAGAGTATCTACAAAATTAGTTTCATTTCATATAAGCATAAGGCTTTAATACTATGTACACATTATTTTACAAACACATAATCGTATGAAATACATTCAGGGTACTTGTCATCAATTTGGCATTAGGTCATATAAAGTAAATTTGTTGTCATAATTAGAGCGATTAACGTGAAGTCATTTCAAATAACTTAACATTCCAATTACCACTAGTTTACATCTCTTTAAATTGACATACATCACTATGGTGGGGATTGCATTACCACCAAATTATAACAATTAAATTACATATGTTGCCATGGCCAGGCTTTTGTCTCAATTGAGTTACACATTTCATTGCCTTAAGGTATAACACATCAGGGAAAATTCATGAGAATATCAAAAGAGATTCAAGTCATCAGGTCATGTCTGTGTCTGTCCGAGTCAACAGTAAGGTCAAACAAAACAATTAAGGCAAATTTTGGCACAATAATAGCTGTACATCACAGTAAATCATCCGATAACATAAACACCGACGTAACTTTTTGTTAGGCATAGCTGCAGATTTTCGTCAACAAGATCATCAATAAAATTTTGAAGATAGCAATAAGCAAAAGCAAAGTATCTCTGTGCATTAACTAGACTTAACTAGGCGCAATTTATGGCATAACTGCAAGTTTGCAAGAGAGATGGCTGTGTGCAACGTATAAGCATAACCATACATTGTCATTGAGCTTAATTATAAAATTAATTAGCATAGTGGTAGGGCTTAGGTATATAATTAGTGAGCATAGCGGTAAGCTTTGATTACAAGAGCAATAAGCATAGCTGCAAGCATAATTAGAAATATTCTTTACACATAATTACAAATAATTACAGAGCATCAGAAGGATATGATTCTCACCAATCACACATGCCATTGAAGGCACAATGCATCAACATACAAAATGGTGCACATAAGCACAACGAGAAAACACAAAGGGCAGTGCGAGTAAGCACATAAGAAAAGAACAGAGCATAGCATCATTAGCAACAGAGCGATTCTCCTCATAATTGCTTCATAATCATTGTATACTCTCGTCCACATAATTACATTTATCAAACATCTTTGACTGTTACCAATACCTTCCTTACCATCATTTATCCATAAACAATGATGCATTTTAAAGACCACCATGACATATTGTGTATTGCCTTACTCATCATCCTTCAGAATGTCCTTTTCTTTTTTACTGCTTAATTGGCTTACAAAATGCTTATGTCAACTCAAAATCTTCTTCACTCGCTCAGAAGTTCGTAAGTTATGCAATTAGTAATACAGAAGAGAAATGTGATATTTTCTGAAACATAGGAAGTTAATTACATTAATCAACCAAAAATTTTCATTAATTTTATTTGTCTTGCACAGCCACAGAGTTCGTTATATGCAAATTGCAAGATAGTCATGGTTTCGTATGACAATATACCAGAAAAAAAAAAAAAACTTATCTCTTTTCATTCTCCACTCCGAGGAGTGGAGCGGGCTGTTTGAGATCCGGCCCATAAAGAGTCGCGGTTCTATTCAGCCAATATCAGACAAGCTGATAGTGGGGCAAAGGGGGATCCCAATTGGGAATATGTGGGAGGGGCTTACCAGCTCCGGCATACGCCTTACAACCAAGGAAAACCTCCCGAAAACCTTGGTCGGAGCCGGGGGGGATTGGGACCAACTTAATTTATCTCCGGGACTTGCCCCGGACAAAAATAGATTATCAAGAGCACACGAATGCACTCACGACAATCAAGGATCGGACGCCCGAGATACTCTCGTAATCTCGTAGAGATCAGCTCGACCAACAGGAGCATCTCCCTACAGGAACCGCACCCGTGGGCACGGAATCCCGTGCGCCCGATGACAATATACCAGCGTAGCACAGAGCATAAGTATTCAGAGTTAGAGAAAAGTAACAGTGAGAAAAAGAGGTAGATAGAGCGCACTAAGGAAAAGCGGAAGAATAGTGACACTCAGCTCGAGAACGGGGCACCAATCGCCATTTGGTGTGTCCAAAACAGATTAATGGACTCTCTTCCCCAATTTTATGCCTTGAAAATTTTAATATTGGAAATGTTGTGTATGCCTTTCGACTTGTGCGTCTTTAAAGTTTCTACCTCAACGACGTTGTCATGGATGATACGGTGGATTCGATACGGACCATTGTACAGTAAGAAGAATTTGTGAATCATAGATCTTCCCTTGTGGGATAAGTGGTGGGATCTAATTAATACCTTTTGTCCTACATAGAGTTGTTTGGCATAATAATTACCTCGGTTACAGCCACGAAAACTTCCACGGTTAATTTCACGATCTTGAAAATCACCGTTCTCATTGTCGCGACTTTGTTTGTAAGTTTCATTAGTGAAAGGATTACTTTGTGTTTAATCCTCGTTCTCTGGATGACGTCTAGAACGCGGCGAATTTCGATAAAAAAAAAAAAAAACTTATTCTTTTCAGAGCCGCGGTTCTATTCAGCCAATTATCAGACAAGCTGATAGTGGGGCAAAGTGGAATCCCAATTGGGAATAAGTGGGAGGGGCTTACCAGTTCCGGCATACGCCTTACAACCAAGAAAAACCTCCCGAAAACCTTGGATCGGAACCTGGGGATTGGGACCAATTTAATTTATCTCCGGGACTTGCCCCGGACTAAAAATGAATTATCGAAAGAACACGAATGCACTCACGACATTCAAAGATTGGACGCCCGAATTACTGTTGTTGTAATCTCGTAGAGGTCAGATCGACCAATAGAGGACAATCATCTCTCTTCATCTCCCATGGGCACGGTGTCCTATGCGTCCGTGACGGATTTCGATAAATAAAAAAAAAAAAAAAATAAAAAAAAAAACTTATTCTTTTCATTCTCCACTCCGAGGAGTGGAGCGGGCTGTTTGAGATCCGGCCCATAAAGAGTCGCGGTTCTATTCAGCCAGTTATCAGACAAGCTGATAGTGGGGCAAAGGGGGAATCCCAATTGGGAATAAGTGGGAGGGGCTTACCAGTTCCGGCATACGCCTTACAACCAAGGAAAACCTTGGTCGGAACCAGGGGATTGGGACCAATTTAATTTGTCTCCGGGACTTGCCCCGGACTAAAAATGGATTATCGAGAGAACACGAATGCACTCACGACAATCAAAAATCGGACACCCGAGTTACTCTCGTAATCTCGTAGAGATCAACTCGGCCAAAAGTGGACAAGCATCTCCCTACAGGAACCGCACCGGTGGGCACGGTGTCCTGTGCGATTTCGATGCGACCGACGATTATATCTGTTTGTTTCAAAAATTTTGACTGCGAGAAAGATATTAAAAAACCACAAACCACTTTCTTAATGTTTGACTGTGGGAATTTTATGCAGATCAGTTTCTGATTATTGAAATTTAGTATCATAGTCACCAGTAACGAAATCTGTTCAAAATATTATCAAAATCAATACTACACTTTAAATCCACTAATAACTAATTATCAAATGAAGGAAGTAGGTTAATCTTCTAACTACCTAAATGAAACAGGAAAGAAAGGTCAACTTTGTTACTTATTATTAATAATCAGCATTACATTACCTACATAATACAACTTCTTCCTAATGACATCAAATGCAATTACCTTGATTCCAGCGGTGTTACAATACAATACAATATATATTCCAAATACAATCAAATCGACTTGCTGGCACAGCAGCCTCTGCTCTACATCGGAGCCATACACACAACTCAACCGCTCTCTAAGCGAGCTGAACCACAAGTGCTACTCTCTCTCTGGGCGAGCTACAATGCTATGCAATACATGACCTTTGCCAAAGATGAAACTTCACAGAGTTAAGTACACATATCGATACACACAGTAGAAGCGATATTATACATTTTCTTGCAAGCAAGTTACTCGACACAAAAGAGGAGGCACAATATTAGACATTTTCTTACAAAAATATTTTTTATGGACACGTTTCAAGCTCACTACTAATGCTGTATTCGAACATTATGGGATTGTCTTTCCTACTCATGCGCATCACTATACATTCGTCTACATTGAGAGCTATCTGCCATTCTTCGCACCAACTAGAAATTTTGTCTAAGTCATCTTATATGCTACAACAGTTAGTTAAAGACGATATCATACCATACACTACAGCATCATCAGCGAACAGCCGCAAATTACAAGTTAGTCTGTCCATCAGATCATTTACATAGATAGAAAATAATACCGGTCCTATCACACTTTCCCGGGGCACGCCTGACGATACACTCGTCTCTGATGAACACTCGCCGTCGAGAACAACGAACTGCGTTCTATTACTTAGGAAGTCTTCCAGCCAGTCACAATCCGACTGTGCATGTCTGGAATCAACTTGGCAGATGCACTGCAGCCAGACCAGCACCTCGCAGAGCTTGATATTACTCTAATGGAAGACTGGCCAAGTATCCCTCAAGTGTTGATTGATAACCTCATACTGTCGCTGCCACGCAGGTGTGCAACTGTAGTGGCTGACCGAGGTGATCACGCACCCTATTGAAGGGCAACGAGGAATGACTTCCTCACTTTTATTGTAGCCCAGTGGTGCATAGCTCTAAGTAAACGTCATGTCAACATCAAGTAGGGAGTTGAGACAGCAAAAATCTTCCTGTATCACACGCAAATCACAATTTAACCAATATCTGATTAAAATACATTATCATATGTATAGTTTGATGGTTTCTCACCGGATCCCCAAATTGTTTTTAGCATTGAAGCTACTACACTGATGCCGATGACACAGCAATTCTGTCAGAGACCGCAAAAGATCTGGAAAAGCAATTGAATGGAATGGACACTGTCTTGAAAGGAAAGTAAAACGAAGATAATGGAATGAAATGTCAAAATTAGGCGATTCTGAAGGAATTAGATTAGCTAATGAGAAAAATGTTCAAATGTTTGTAAATCTAAACTGCGTGGTCATCAGTCCGTAGCTTACAAACTACTTAAACCTAGGTAAACTAACCTAAGGAGAAACACACACACCCATGCCCCAGGGAGGACTGGAACCTCCACGGCAAGCAACCGCGCGCTCCGCAGCGAGACGCTTTAGACCGATCGGCTACTCCATAGGTAATGAGACAATAAATGTAGGAGATGAATTTTGTTATTTGGGTAGCAAGATAACTTCTGATGGCCGAAGTAAAGAAGATATAAAATGCAGAATGGCTATAGGAAGAAAAGCGTTTCTAAAGAAGCGAAACTTGTTAACATCCAATGTTAATTTGAATGTTAGGAAGTCCTTTCTGGAAGCATTTGTCTGGAGTGTAGCATTGGACGATAAGGAGTTCAGATAAAAAGATGATAGAAGCTTTTGAAATGTGGTGTTACAGACGAATGATTAAAATTTGATGGTTAGATCACGTAAGTAATGAGGAGGTGCTTAGCCGAATCGGGGAGAAAAGGAGTTTCTGACATATCCTGACTAAGAGAAGGAATAGATTGGTTGGACACATTCTGAGACATCAAGGAATTGTCAACTTAGCATTAGAAGGAAGCGTGTGGGGTAAAAATCGTAGAGGGAGACCGAGAGACGAATATAGCAAGCAGATTCAAAAGGATGTAGGTTGCCGAACGTATTCTCTGATGAAGAGACTTGCACAGGACAGGGTAGCGTGGAGAGCTGCATCAAACCAGTCTGCGGACTGAAACCACAACAACAACAGCTACTACGCCAAAAGATTGCAAAGCATTTGCTCTGGGTGGTGTGACTGAAACCTACAGGTCTCCCCAGCTGCTGTGAATCTACCGCTGAGAAGTCAGCCCTATAAAAGATGGGCGTGGCGAATGCCTGCGGCTTGCGAGAGCAACAAGTCGTGCGGCCCGGCGAACCGGAAGGCAGCGCTGCGCTGTGGCGAGCAACGCCAGCAAGGCCAGTAAATTTCCCTCGCCCCCTGCGCGCTGAATAAACCAGCGGCCCAAACAAATACAGCAATTTAACACCCGAGGAACGCTACTCACTCCCACTCCCTGTTATGGCTAGCATAACGTACGGTGGCATCACCTACCAGGTCTTAAAATCTCTTCTGTTATCTAAACCAGTGGTACCCAATGTTTTCCGTAAAGTGTGTCACAAGCCTTCCGAATGACTATGATAACAATTGACTGTTGATAACAATTCAAAAGTATTGATTGAAACACAAGACAAATGTCTAATATTCTACATCTACACCTGAATGAATACTCTCAAAGTCAGGCCGCGGTGAAGTAGCCGAGCGGTCTAAGGCGCCTCGTTGCGGAACGCGCGGTCGCTCGCCGTCGTGGGTTCGAGTCCTTCCTTGGGCATGATGTGTGTGTTGTACTTAGGTTAGTTTACTTTAGTTTAAGTATTTTGTAAGCTATTGAGGTGGTGAGGGGAGGGGGAAAAGAAATGCAGTCCGGGTAGTAAAGAAGACTGCATTTGCTCACACTGAAGTTCATGGCGGAAGGTTCATCGACACTTTATATATATATATATATATATATATATATATATATATATATATATATATATATATATATATATATATATATATGTATGACGAATTACAGCGTTCAAATCAATGAAATAAATCGCAATTTTCGATGTTATGGCTTCACTGTGTTCGATTTAGATGGAATACCAAACTGTGCCGAATGAAAATTTTTGCCCGGCCGGAATTCGAACCCGGGAACTCCTGCTTACTAGGCAGACGCGTTGACCACTGCGACACTGAGGACATAGTGACCAGCCTGACTGCAGAGGTCCCAGGTTCGAATCCCGGCCGTGCACAAATTTTCATTCGTCACAGTTCGGTATTCCATCTAAACCGAATACAGTGAAGCCATAACATCGCAAATTGCGATTTATTTCATTCATTTGAACGCTGTAATTCGTCAAAAATATATATATATATATATATATATATATATATATATATATATATATATATATATATATATATATATATATAATCGTATACAAGCCGAGGCTGGGCTCCTGACGACAATTAATTGTGTCTCGATACCTCATGGTCTGTTATCCCTGATGCGGGAATACAGTATTGTGGCTCCGAGCATTACAGAATAAATAGGCTGTGGTATAGGAAAAAGACAGTGTGGCGAATGGAGATTTGTGTGTGGCGGGAGACGTGCAGGGAAGAGTCGTCTGCACTCTGGTTGGCCACTGTGTCCTCGGTGGCGGAGTGATCAACGCGTCTGCCTAGTAAGCAGCAGATCCCGGCCGGGCACAAATTTTCATTCGCCACAGTTTGGTATTCCATCTAAACCGAATACAGTGAAGCCATAATATCGCAAATTGCGATTTGTTTGATACTTTTATATTTCTCTATAGTTCCATTCTTTAATAGCTCACGGGAGAAAGGAACACCTAGATCTTGCTGTTTTCGATTGATTTATTTTTTTGTGATGATCATGTTTTCGTATGTAGGTGGGTGCTAACAACATATGTTCGCATTCAAAAGAGAAAGTTAGTGAAAGAATTTTCGCAAATAGATCTCGCCGCAATAAATAACGACTTTCTTTTAATGATTTCCACCCCAACTCGTGCATCATTTCCGTGACACTCTCTCCCCTATATCGCGATAATACGAAACGAGCTGCCCTTTTCTGAATTTTCTCTACATCGTCCGTCAGTCCCACATGGTGTGGATCCCACAATGCGCAGAAATACTCCAAAATTGGAAGCACAAGTGTAGTGTAGGCAGTTTCTTTATTAGAATTGTTGCATCTTTTAAGTGTTCCACCAATGAAGCGTAGTCTTCCCTACACTGTTTTCTGTGTGTCCTTTCCAATTTATGTTGTTCGTAATTGTTCCTCTTAGATTTTAGTACAATTGTCGTCCGGTAGGTTTGACTTATTAATCGTGTAACTGAAGTTTAACGGTGGTGATATCGATGACCTCACATTTATCATTATTAAGGGTCAAATGACAATTTTTGTACCTTGCAGATATTTTATCTAAATCATTTTACCGTTGCTTTTGATCTTATGGAGACTTTACTAACCGATAAATGACAGCATTATCCCGAATAGACTAAGACAGCTACTAAGATTATCTCCTGAATCGTTTACAAAAATGTATGTTATTCTATGGGACCAAACTACGTTGGTCATCAGTCCCTAGTCTTATAAACTACTTAAACTAAGTTAAACTAACCTAAGGACAACACACACATCCATGCCCGAGGGAGGATTCGAACCCTGACGCGGAAGGCCGCGCGATCCGTAACGTGGCGCTCCAGGCCGCCCTGTGAAACGCCAGATATCACTTCTGCTCGATGATTTACCGTCAATTACAACATACTGTGTCCTTTTTGGCAGGAAATCACGAATCCAATCGCACAACTGTGGCGATATTCCACAAGCACGCAATTTGATTAGAAGACGCTTGTCGTCTCGCTGCGGAGCGCGCGGTTGCTCGCCGTGGAGGTTCGAGTCCTCCCTAGGGCATGAGTGTGTGTGTTGTCCTTAGGTTAGTTTATCTTAGTTTAAGTAGTTTGTAGGCTACGAACTAATGATCACGCAGTTTGGTCCGATAGAATTACAAACGTTTGATCATTTTAGAAGACGCTTGTGAGGTACAGTGTCAAAAGCCTTTCGGAAATCTAGATATACGGAATCTACTTGACATAATACTCATGACACTGTAAGAGTAAATAACTAGCTGTGTTTCACAGGAACGATACTTTCTGAATCCGTGTTGACTTTGAGGTAATAGATCGTTTCGTACGAGGTAATTCATAATATTTGAGGACAGTATATGTTCTAAAATCCTGCTGCAAACCGACGTCAATGATATAGGACTGAAATTTTGCGAATCACTCCTATTGCCTTTCTTGAATATTGGAGTGACCTGTTCAATTTTCCAGTCCTCGGGTACGGAACGTTCGCGGTATGCGACTATCGCATCAGCATACTCTGAAAGGAAAATAATAGTTGTCCAATCAGGACCGGGAGATTGCTTTTGTTAAGTGATTTAAGTTGCTTTAGTACACCAGGAGTATGATCTAAATTACGCATGCTGGCAGCTGTTCTTGATACGAATTCTGGAGTATTTGCTTCGTCTTCTTTCGTGAAGGAATTTCAGAAGGCTGTGTTTTACCGCTGGTATACCTTACATTCGACCAGAATTTCTTGGGATTCTCTAACAAATCTGATTGTTGCCAGTAGAAATCATGGGAAGACTTTGGAAATAAGCTAGAAACTCTGGGTCAAGTAGCGGGAAAACCATTTTGGAGCGTAATTAGAAATCTTAGAAAGGGAGGGAAGAAGGAATTAACAAGTGTTTTGGACAGGTCAGAAAGCTGCTAGTCAATCCCGTGGATGCCTTGAGCAGATGGAGGGAATATTTTGAAGAATTGCTCAATGTAGGTGAAACGTTCAATGATGTGTCAGATTTTCAGGTAGAATGGGATAGGAACGACGATGGAAACAGGATCTCATTTGAGAAAGTGGAGAAAATGGTCAGTAGATTACAGTGCAATAAAGCGGCTGGGGTGGATGAAATTAAGCCGGAACTCGTCAAATACAGTGGAATATCAGGTTCAAATGGTTACATTTGGCGTGGGAATCGGGACAGGTTCCGTCTGACTGGATGAAAGCGGTAATCACGCCAATTTTCAAACATGGAAACAGAAAACATTGTAACAACTATCGAGGTATCTCTTTGATTAGTGTTATAGGCAAAATTTTCTTACGTATTGTTGAAAGGAGAGTGCGAGTATTAATTGAAGACAAGTTAGATGAAAATCGGTGTGGGTTTAGGCATCTTAGAGGCTGTCAGAATCAGATCTTTAGCTTACGACAAGTAATGGAAAAGTGCTATGAGTGGAACAGGGAATTTGTATCTGTGTATCATAGATCTGGAAAAGGCTTATGACCGTGTTCCTAGGAGGAAGTTACTGTCAGTTCTTCAAGATTATGGTATAGGAGGCAAACTTATGCAGGCAATTAAAGGGATCTACGTAGACTGTCAGGCAGCAGTTAGAGTAGATGGCAAATTAAGCTCATGGTTCAGGGTAGTTTCAGGGGTAAGACAAGGCTGTAACCTGTCACCACTGTTGTTCATACTATTCACGGATCATATGTTGAAAACTATAGACTGGCTGGGCGGGATTAAAATAGGTCAAAACAAAATAAGCAGTCTCGCATATGCGAATGAGTTAGTCGTAATGGCAGATTCGATTGAAATATTGCAAACTAATATTTCAGAGCTCGAGCAGAGGTGCAAGGATTATGATATGAAGATCAGCATCTCCAAAACGAAAGTAATGTCTGTGGGAAAGAGATTCAAACAGATAGGAGGAACAAAGATAGAACAGGTAGACAGCTTCAAGTACCTGGGATGTATTTTCTCGCAGGATGTGAAAGAACTGGAATCGAGGTGCAGCAAAGCTAATGCAGTGAGTGCTCAGCTAAGATCTACTCTCTTCTGCAAGAAGGAAGTAAGTACCAAGACTAAGTTAGCGGTGCACCGCTCTATCTTTCGACCAACTTTGTTGTATGGGAGTGAAAGTTGGGTGGATACAGGTTACCTTATTCATAAGGTAGAGGTTACAGATATGAAAGCAGCAAGAATGATTGCAGGCACTAATAGATGGGAACAATGGCAGGAGGGTGTCCATAATGAGGAAATCAAGGAAAACTGAGAATGAACACCATAAATGAAAAAGTTAGAGCGAACAGACTGAGATGGTGGGGTCATGTTACACGCATGGGAGAGGCAAGGTTACCAAAGAGACTCATGAGCTCGGCAGCGGAGGGAAAGAGGAGTCGAGGTAGACCAAGAAGAAAGTACTTAGATTCGGCGCATTTTGAAGTAAAAGGCATAACATCAGACGAGGCATGATTGTTAGCAATGAATAGGGGATCGCGGAATTAATTTTATTAGGGGCACTATCCTCCAGACTGAACGCTGAAAGGCATAATCAGTCTCTAATAATGATGATGATGATGATGATGATATCTAACAAATAACGTGACTGGGTTTCGTTGTGGACTTTGTTATAAGCTTCTCGCATTGAAGTTCGAGCTAAATTTCTAGTTTCTGTACAAGATATTCAGTCTTAGGGATTTTTTGTGCGTTTAAATTTGGCGTGCTTTGTTCTTGGCTTTTGTAACAGTGATCTAACTTTTCTTGTGTACCAAGGTGGGTCAGCCCCCTCTATTCTTAATTTGTCTGGTATGCATCTGTCAAAGGTTTTTGATATTAAATATTTGAATGTTAAAAGTCGAACACTGTACGAAAAAAAACCTTGTTTTTCACTAAAATTTGTAAATGAGGTCCGTGTGAACTACTGGTCACTCCCTGCTATAAATCCTTGTTCCCTGGCCCAAACTGAGAACTAACTCGTTTCAAATTACTTCAATAACAGGAAGTTAATACTACAGTGGTCAATATACATAGCAGCTCACACGTTATTACACACAGACATTAATAAGCAAGCCACCACAATTAAAGTTATCTTAGAAAGGTGGCTAAGAAAACATTTATGTCGCAACGGAATTTAGATATAAAAAATTGCATCTGAACTAGTTCTCAGCACTTGTGAAGAACAATATAAAATAAAGAAGGGAAGGTGCTCTAAAACTACAATTTATAGGCAACTTACGGATTATGCTGAACATAAACTTGTTTATTCAGATAGAAAACAAGCAAAATGGGAAACCAATTTCGTTAACACAATAAAATGCATCTCTTGCATGGATTAATGCAGATGGTGCCCAGCCTAAATTATAAGTGATTTAACGCTACTGGGGCGAAGGATTCACAAACAACACTCATTCTCTCTCACACACGCAATGCCACAGCGAAACTCACCAAAATCAGCGTGCTGAGACGAGTTGGAAGCAGGCGCCGTTATCGTAGGCGAAATTCAGCAAGTCGGAGGTAGCACAAAACACAATACACAAAAACACTTTGAAGCTGGCTTTGGTTTGTCGTGCCTGTTTTGAGATGGTGCGTGTGTATAGACAAATTGAATTACATCTGAATTGGACCGCGAGCAAACACGCTAACGGCAACACACGGCTACGTTACATGAACGCACTCCACTGAAGGTGAAGTGGTTGAATATCGGATTCATTATACAAAATCATGGTGGATTCTTAAGTTGCAGTCTGTTAGCAGTCGATCTAGGTACTGGTTTTATATGAGACGTGGCGTGAACTCAGGCGACTAGCTGCAAACCCCGGAAGTCGGAACTCGGACCCATGTGGTTCCGAAAACCGATAAAATTGAATAAATTCACAAAATGAACTACTGCATGTAAGCCATAGAAATGCTTAGAAATATATAAGGAGGCGAATGAAATACAGTTACGATAGGGAGCGATTACAGAGACGGATGAAGTCCAGTCTCAAAAAAAAAAAAAAAAAAAAAAAAAAAAAAAAAAAAAAAAAAAAAAAAAAAAAAAAAAAAATGTAAAAATAAGAATTATGTCATGCAACCCATAGAAATGTTTAGAATTACATAAGGAAGCTATTGTAGGAGGTTGTACAAGGCTCAGAGAGAATTACTGACACAGACAGAATTCGTACTACAAGTCGAATAAGAAACAGCAACATTAAAATAGGCGGGGAGAGAAGATCGCGAAATGTTAGTGGAAATCAGAAGGATACCTGCATAGTTACTTGCCTGATGGGCATGAAACAAAAAAGAATAGAAGCTGAAGGCTTTGTTCTATGAACCAACCACATCGAACACATATCACTCATGAAAGGAAACGATGAGAAGATTTTTACCTGCACTGTACAAAAATGAACATATCACCTATTAGAAATCAGGCCCCACAAAGTTACGAAGTATTTACATAGAGTTCATACGCCGCCACATGATCACAAAGGTTTCAACATACCAATCTGTTATCAAACTGCAACTAGAATTACACACATCGTGTTTACCTATTGGAAATAACTGAATTGAAAAACGAGAACACATTTTCGCACACGATCGGAGAAAATATACCAAAAATGATTTTAAGTTCACGATCTTAAGTTAAACGTCCTAGACAATGAAATGCTACCATCTCGCGGCTACCAGAGAAGAACCAAGCTGCCATGAAGCGGAAAACTGCCACTGGAGGCGGGAAGCCACCGGAAGCCGGAAAATCCTTGAAAACAGCGGTGGTGGGGTCGGAGAGCGACAATAGCGCTGGAGAGAAGGCTCGCTAACTAGACTGTAACCAAAGGGTGTAGAAACCTCTTTGGTAGCTTCAGCAGCTATCGACTCTGAGCCAGAGAGAACGATGCAAAGCGAGCTATCACTCCCCACATTCAGACAGCCATAGATTCTCGGACCCACTTAAAAGTAAAACAACTGCACAGTCTCACAGGGACAGTGACGTAGCGGAGAAGCCGTACTTATGCCACATTAATTAATATAATAACAAATTATTAACACAAAATAAGAAAAACCTAGCAATATTAAATAATATTTTAACACATGAAATAAAAATACTATTCCTCAAACCTTGAAAAGAGTGGGGTTCAAGTTTTAACAAAATGATAATCTAGCGACATTAAATAAATTATAACTTTACAGAACTATTCAAAAATATATGGAAGACGACAGACGATCATCTTTCAATGTAAGTCACATCCATTTATTATAAGACGAACTGGCTTTTTGCTATTACGACATCATCCGGTACTAATTATGGTATATCATTTGATTTATTATAAAAATGCTGTAGAACAGTGGTACCAAAACTGTGGGTCGGACTCGCTAATGGGTTGCGGGGTCTTTTCAAATGGATCGTCGAACGACATTAAATATCTACTTTGATTAGTTTACCGACTGAAAAATTTGATAGCATATACAGACAATCAGTCCCATACAGGAAACCAGTATGGCTAAGGAAAATGCTAGAAAAACGCAGTCGTAGCATTCGTTGGTAATTGCGATATGGCAAGCTCTGTGTCCCCTTCCACGTGCGACTGAACGTGAATAACTTTCCACTGATTTTATGCGTTTTATTGCTTATTGTTTAGTGTATCAGTATTTATATTAGCGGTTTGTTTTATTTTACTCTATATTTATAATTTATTTCACTATCGGTGCCTGATTAAGACTGGAACTTCCCGTGGCGAATGGGGAGGGAGAGTATACCCTTGAAGGAATTAACGAAATCTACAACTACTTAGTCTTGCGAGTACGCGTTTTCCTAATATTTTTTTCTTCAACATCATCACCATTAGAGACCGATTATGCCTTTAAGCGTTCAGTCTGGAGCATACTCTCCCTAATAAAATACCTTCATGATCCCCTGTTCAATGCTAAGATTGTTGCCTCGTCTGATGTTAATCCTATTACTTCAAAATCATTCTTGACCGAATCCAGATACTTTCCCTTGGTCTACCTCAATTCCTCTTACCCAATACCTCAACGTGTTCGTTCTAACTGATTCATTTATAGTATTCATTCCCAGTTTTTTCTTTGATTTCCTTATAATGGACACCCTCCTGCCGTTGTTCCCATTTTTTAGTACCTGCAATCATCGTTGCTACTTTGATATCTGTCACTACAACATTATGAATAAGGTAACCTGTATCCACCCAGCTTTCACTCCCATACAGCAAAGTTGGCAGAAGAGAGTGGATATCTAAGCACTCATGTATTAGCTTTGCTACACATTGATTCACATTCTTTCAGTATGTTGTCATCATGTGTTAAAATACATCCCAGGTACTTTAAACTGTCAGCCGTCTTTTATTTTTTCCTTTTGCGAAATTATTAAGGCGTCTACACAATTCGTCAATTTCACTCTCTGATCTTGGGACAATGATGTCAGAGAAATACCATCGTTCACTGATTTCACATATTCTAAGAAATTCTGCAAACAAAACGAAGAGTTTGCTGAACTCAGTTCGAATTGTATCAAATAGTTCAAAAAATTCAAATGTTTGTTAAGCTTATGGGACTTAACTACGGGGTCATCAGTCCCTAAACTTACAAACTACTTATGAACTACTTACGAACTAGGACGGCACAAATATCCATGCCCGAGGGGGGATTCGAACCCCCGACCGTAGTGGCCGTGCTGACCGTGACTGGAGCGCCTCAGTCACCTCGACCACCGCGGCCGGCTCAAATAGTTCGATGTGGTGGTCATGTATTTGTCTAAGAGTACATCCTCGTTTGCCATGGTAAACTGAAGTCGAGTCAGAAGGTAGATCACCATATTCACACTCGGCTCCCGGAAGGCGGCATTCAGCAAGGTGTAGACCAGCGTGATGAGCTCCGTCAGCTTGTCCATCTTCAGAAATCTGCAATTAATTGACCTAATAAGTCGTCATCCTCCTCCTCAGAATCACTAACTGCACCTAAGGCCCTTCCTCAACGTACACTGCGAAATGATGGCATCTGTGCACAAAACGAACACCAATACGTATACTGTTTAATTAATGGTGGTGCTACTACACCACGAACAAATCTTTTCTCAATATTGTAAGGTGCCGTTTAGTGTGTCCCATCAATCAAGTAACGGGTCTTTTGGTCTCACAGTGACTAGTTCGTTCAAACAATTATCACAAATCTCATGTACAATTCCACATACAGTAACTTCAGAGTAACGCTCAATTATTTTAAAAGTACTTAACCACAATGATAATGGCTGCATGTCACACATGGTCAACAAACATATTGTTAACCATGGAAGCGGTACAATGAATCGAAATTTGCCACCAGCAGTAGTTGCATCTAACATTATTTCCCGGATCATAGGCATATTAGCCGATAATTACGAAAATTCAGTAAACAGTCAGATTCTACTGTACGCGGTAATCGTAATTTAAAGATGTCTAAAGCATTTGGTAATGCAGCACTTACTGGAATGCGTGCAAGTTCAAACAGAAATTTTGGATGTGCCATTATTACACAGTGTACTTACGTATGTAGCTTCCGGTGCAGCAGCGGAGGCCGTCGATGCAGCAGCGACAATGTCGTCCGAAGACATGATGCACAATACTCGAAATCGAGCCCCTTATAAACTCGATTTTCGGGGCTTGTTACCAACTTTCATACTTTATCTCTAACGCAAAACGCGCATGGCGCTCTAATTTTAAAATTTCAGCACGTGCCAACCTTTTGCTGGTGTGAGTGCTAGCCGAGATAGGGGTCTGAAAGACCAACCTATCTCAGCGGGACAAACAAGTTAAATTTTTTACTGTATTGGCTTCACTATGTAGTGGACGGCGGTTGTCTTTGAGTGTTCAATTTGTGAAGAGCTACGACGCTGTTTTTGAAAACTCATCTCAGTACTAAAATAAAACAAATAAATAAAAAAAACAGTATTCGAACCACCGGCTCTATGGTTGAGAGGTCAGAACGCTACCACCTGTGTTACACCGACAGAGGCTGTAACTCTTTTCATTATTCGTACTTACATGGACTTGCAGAACTTCAAAGTCGATTTTCTCGAGAATTTTAGAGAGTTGCGTCGAATGGCTTTGGCTGATTGTTATTTACATTCTGAATGTCACGTACCATTAAGAACAAAAAAATCTAAAATTCTATAGCTATATGGTCTCATTGTAAGAGGCAATTCTTATTTCAATATATTTATGGTGTATGATAGTTTGTATCTTTTGACTACAGTTAATCTGTTCATACAAACAAGCAACAGATTGTACATTTTCAACTTTTCACTTCGTAATGTATAGTCCATGAAATTTCGGGAATGCAGCCGCGCAAGATCCAGTTCTTCCACTGATATTTCGGCCGGCCATCTTCAGAGTAAGTCCAAGACTGTCTTGGACTCCCCGAAATTTAATGAAGCAACAGATAGGTTTAAATGTATTTTCCACAATTCTTATTTCCAGCAAGGTAAAAATCTGTGTTGTTTACGAAAAACTAAGATACCATAAACGCACCAACTCTCGGATGGTTTTCACTATCAGACGTCACAAAATTATTTTTCATCATATTCACAGAATGTATAACATCAACTGCGAATGATAAAAGCTGAAGATGTGTACCCAGCCTGGATTCTAACCCGGGTCTCCCGCGTTCTAGGCAGTTGCGCTGACCACTACACCACTTGGAACATAGTGATCACGCCCATACAAGGACTACCTTAGCACGCTTCCCGTCAGATACAAATTCCCAGCTTCACCCTGCACACAGTACTCAAACTCGTAGGTTTGAAACTAATTCCCATAAGAGTAAGCCCACAAACTTGTCCAACTCTCCCCACTAACGAAAGGATCATTGCCCGTCACCGGCATATTAAATAATCTTACGGGAATTAGTTTCAAAACTACGAGTTTGAGTACTGCGGGCAGGGTGATGCTGGGAATTAATATCTGACGGGAGGCGTGCTTAGGTAGTCCTTGGAGGGGCGCTGATCACTGTGTTCCCAGTGGTGTAATGGTCAGTGCAACTGCCTAGATAGCGGGAGACCCGGGTTCGAATCCCGGCTGGGTACACATCTTCAGGTTTGCTCATTCGCAGTAGATGTCATATATTCTGTGAATATGAAAGAATAACCGCTGTTCTTTCGGAACAGACGCCATTCTTTCCCATTCTTTCATTAAAGTTGTAAATGTGTTTTGCATCAGAGGAAAACTTAATTATACACAGAAAAGTAAGGAAAAATCCAGTAACTTTCGCTAACTCTGCTGTAACACACATACAGCTTCGTTTTCCTCGTGTAATGTGACGTTACAGAGCTTCAGCCAGGGACAGATCGCTTTCGATTACGTGACCTAATCTTAAAATTAAATGATTGTTATGCTTCAATTTCAGAAAAATAAGACATTTTGTGAGAGTAATGACCGAAAAAACTATTGAAATGGTAAAATAATTCAGAATAACATCAATTCGAACTCCATTTTTGACTTACGAAAATATTATTAAAAACTATTATTAAATATCTCCAACAATATTTTTACACTGCATCAGAGTGTGCACTGATACGAAATTTATGAAAGTTTTATTGCTAAATATGTTCATAAACTAATATATTGCCAGCGAAACCGTAAGAAATTGCCTCCCTGACCAGTGATTAGTAATTTTTGTCTTTAAAAATGAACTTGCAAGAAATCATTAAATCATAATTCTTTATTTTCTGGCAGTAATTCTGAAGATAATTATTGAAAATTATTATTGCGATTATCTAATAAATTCAACTCAACCCATTCAGAAAAAAGCTTCCTAAATGTTCCAGAAGTTATGTACACAGACTATTACACAATTCACGTCTACAAAATTAATCGTACACATTAATTCATTTCATTTCAAAACTGAAAATGTCGAAGAGTTACTTCTCTAAAGCTTCTAAATCATAGCTTTAAACACGAATCAAATTTAATGCAGATAAATATAATGAGAATCACATCTTTTATCTATAGCGCCAAACATACTCAAAATAAAATTCAGTTTTACATTTTGCTAAAGAAATCTTCATTTTCTATGCAGTTTGCGTTACAAAGTATAAATGAAGTATTTTAAAAATGTGTTCAGTTTTCAACTGCACGAAATTAAGAAACAAAGCGCTAAATATTACTTGTTACAAGGCAGACGTGAGGAAGAGTCTTGCATTTTTTATTGACCTGCAAGTAAGTGTAACGAAGCAATTAGCTTTGCAAAAATTACAGTTTTCTTTTGAAAGATAAGAAACTAACAAAGAGATAGGCAGCAAAAATTAAAGAGAAGAAAATGATTTACGACTGCAACCAGCTACATCCACACAACTTACTTCAGAGTTGGCGGCTCGTTTTGCATTGTCGCGATAAGGGGTAGAGAGTGTCACGGAAATGATGCACGACTTGGGGTGGAACTCATTAAAAGAAAGGCTTCATTCGTTACGGCGAGATCTATTTGCGAAATTCCTTTCGCCGCCAACTTTCTCCTCCGAATCAGAACATATTTTATTAGCACCCACCTACACAGGGAAACAGGATAATTATAATAAAATAAGAGAAATCAAATCGAACATGAAAATATTCATGTGTGCCTTGTTACCTCTATTGTTACAGTACGTAACGGAAGAGAAATATTTCACTAGCGGTTCGTGACTGAACTGCTTTTCTATATTATCATATATTTTTATTTATATCTATAAAATCGATGTGTGTTTGTAGTATGTATGGATGTTAGCTGGCCCATGGATTACAAGACGGTTGAAGCAATTTTGACGAAATATTCAGGAAATCTTCGTATTACCCCACGGGGTGACCCTATGAAATCTGGTAATCATCGGTTCAAAAAAATTATTTATTAAAAGAACATAATTGGAAAAATGAAACAATAATAGCTTTGCCTGTTGAACTTTACCATATTTCAGAAAATGCTTTTATTGGTTGTTACGTTCTACTTAATATGATTCAACACAATAAACTGCTTGCTTATACAATCATCAGTGTTGTTAATCTATATTTATGATGAAATAGATCTCGGGTGAACAGCCTGGTGTACTCCGCACACCTGATTATGGCAACATGGTCGATTGCCGAAATATTCATGAAATACACCTGGAGAAATTGAAGAGCCAAAATCTATATTTTTACATACTAATATTACAGTCTGACGTACATTTAAAAGTTTCCGCGTGGCACTTTTAAGGATAGTAGCCTCCATATCGGAAAAAGAACCAACCGTAGCTACACTATTTATGTACAGTCTAACACGAACAGTGATCCCTAGCAAAGAGAGAACAGCAAAGAGAGGCAACACCACGACCAGAGTGAAACAAATAGAACAATCTCCACCTTGTTATAGTAAATCCAGAGAGGGGTGCCGTACATGATAGTAGGACAGAACATTACTGTTTGAGCCTTTCAGTTTTAGAAAGAAAGAAGAAAATAAGTGCATAAGCCATTTACATCGTTTCTCGAAAGTGTCAGCAGCTTTAATTTTAATGCAGTATCCGAGACGAACAACAGAATTTACTACTAAACTATATGGTCTGGAAAGTTTAATTTAAGAACAATCTCCTTTTGTTTTAGTACGAAGTATTGAATATAAAATTTTTGGAGAATAGTAAAGGTATCATAGACTAACGTTCTACAGTAAATTAACAAAATTTCTATTTATTTAATCTCCGAAGCAGAAACTATTGATGGTTAAAGGAAATACAATCTCACACTGGAACTTTATACTTAAGCCATTCAGTCAGTAGAATATACAAATAAGTTTGTGCTTATCATAAGTTTATTTAAGTGTTACTCTACACTATGCTTTGCAGTTTCACCTTTTATGAAGAAAAGTGGGTCAAATATATTTAGACCTTCATACATAAATTTTCATTGAAGCTGTGAAGGGCAAATACGAATGGTTGCTTTTGGAAACCAATTTTCTCGTTGCAACAACCAATTTCTTCATCAGCAACTTGTATTAAAAAAAAAAGTTTTCCCTATCCAGAAAGGCTCGTACACGACCCGCAACATGCGGTCGTGCATTATCCTGCTGAAATGTAGGGTTTAGCAGGGATCTAATGAAGGGTAGAACCACGATTCGTAACACATCTGTAATTTAACGGCCACTGTTCAAAGTGCCGTCGATGCGAACAAGAGGTGATAGAGACGTGTAACAAATGGCACCCTAAACCATCACGCTACCAATGTGCGTTCACCGCGATGTCGCCAAACACGGATGCGACCATCATGATGCTGTAAACAGAACCTGGATTCATCCGAAGAAATGACGTTTTGCCATTCGTGCATGCAGGTTCGTCATTGCATACACCATCACAGGCGCTCCTGTCTGTGATGCAGTAGTCCATGCTGCTACAAACGTCGTCGAACTGTTCGTGCACAGTCCCACCGTTGACTCAAGGATCGAGACGTGGCTGCACGATCCGCTACAGCCATGCGGATAAGATGCCTGTCACACGAGGCCGTTGGTATCCAGCACGGCGTTCCGTATTGCCCCCCTGAACCCTCCGATTCCATATTTTGCTAATAGTCATTGGATCGCGAGCAAAGCGAGCAGCAATGTCGCGATACGATAAACCGCAATCGCGATAGTCTACAATCCGATACGTCTTGATACGCCTTGGCGTTGAGTCAAACAGAGCTTGGATGGCGTGTACAAGTACAGATGCCCATGCAGCTTCAACACGATACCACAGTTCATCAAGAGTAGTGACTGGCGTATTGTGACGAGCCAGATGTTTTCAATTGGTAAGAGATGTAGATAATGTGCTGGCCAGGGCAGCAGTCGAACATTTTCCGTATTCAGAAAGGCCCGAACAGGACCTGCAACATGCGGTCGTGCATTATCCTGCTGAAATGTAGGGTGTCGCAGGGATTGAATGAAGGGTAGAGCCACGGTCGTAACACATCTGAAATTATAATACAAATAATTCACCCATCACAGCCTGTGTTTCCTTGGGGCTCCGTGAAGTGCGGCTGTAAACCCTATTTACTATAAAAGTGGCCGCGTTGTGTACAATGTCCCCATTTTTTTACTTTAGCTAAATGCAGGCAGGAGCAACATACACACAAACGACACATTCACTTTAATTAAATGGAAGTTTATTTCATTTAATAACCACCAGTCCTGACTTTAGAGTAAACCGTAAGTTCTTTAAGGCTGCCACACAAATAAATGGAAACTTAACTGAATCGTTTCTTAGTCGTACACTCACTGAATAATTTTAAAGTCCATCAACAATCAAGTCGCAAAATAGAGTCCACGAAGCACCACTGAAGATTATTTTGAGTCCCACAGACGCAAAATATAGTTCAAGTGCACAAAGCAACACAAACAAATTTTCCAAGTTCCACGCTCGAAAAATTCGCTAAAAAAATTTACAAGTCTTCTAGTGACTACCTAGTCGCCCATCGTACCACACCCGTCTTGTCTATCTGACCAACACTAACAGACTGTCCCCTCCCCCCCCCTCCCCCACTAACCAAAATGGCCACTTTAAATACCGTCGCTGACTTACTCTGAGGTCAAAGCAGCGTCTTATCTCCACAAAAATACCTCTTTTAAATATAATATGAATGAAACAAATAGATGTGATAATAGTATGTGACGGAAATTTTTCGCTGAAACAGAATATGCCATCAAAAATATTGTACATATCTTAGTTTTCCAATAATTAACAAATTTAACTTTTATGTTATGATTTTTGATGTTTAAAACATAGATAATTCACCAAAATATTGATATTATTTCATTATCTATGTAATTAAGTCTAGTTTATGGTACTGAAATGAATACTATAATTATTCTTTATTTATTTAAAATCCAGCTTTTATACCTGCGAACCATGTTTTTAGCCTCTTACTCAACTTTACTGAATATGCGAAAAGACCAAAAATATATCTTAACTAGTTGGCCAGTGCGAATAATTCACTCTCTATCTTATCACTGTAAAGTAGTGGGGAATTAAAAGTTGAAGTAAGCGGCACTAAATTGTGATGGTGAACGTTCACGTAATTCTGTTCATTCGTGCAGTACACAACGATTGCTTTAACGAAGTGGACAATTCCAACAGCTGTTGTACATCAACGTGTGAAACAGAAATCTGATGATGAACTACGCTTGTATCAAACAAGGTCTTTGGCTTGCATAAAGAATCTAAGCAACTGCAAGACCTGTCGTACATGTTAGTTAAACAGATTGTCAGTAGATGGCACCTTCGACATTGATTTTATATCGGCCACACAAACTAAGTTGATACTCGACGCGGTGGCTGGTGGGAACAACCGTGAATACATGCACCATTTACGATCGTTCACTGGGTATCAGCTTAGATTGTGCGAACAATACAAATTTTTTCAAAAGGAAGTATTTTTGTGAAAGCAATAACTTTAAATTATCTGTGTACTTTTGTTCATTAGTGGTGAACAAAACCTTGAAGATGATACCTCAGTCATTAATTTTGGATAAATAATACGGGAGATATGGTGTACCCACAAAAAACACCGATGAGAAATAATATGTATGATAGTACTCACTGAGATCTATCAATTGACACCTTGTATGTAACATTTGGTTACGCCGATTTCAACATATGTCGTTTATAAAGTTGTTATTTTATAATGATATTTGATTTACTATAACTCAAAAACTATTAAAGTGACAGGAGGCGCGTTTATATGATCGCAACCGTCTAATTGGCAGCTTTAAAATGACCCTTCGTGCTTCTTAGAACCATATATAGATCGGTAGTTATTGATTTTCAAGTAGTTTATTGCATATTTATCCAAGGCCAATCAAGGCTTCTCGGAAGAGCGCTCCCACAGGCGAACTACGCGAACTAGTTCGCAGATCTCTCGCCTCTCAGTTCGTCCGCTCCTTTTCCGAAGACTGACGGGTAACAGCGAGAGGACGCGAGAGCGAACAGAATCACGTGATTCCCTTGTGCCAGTTGCCGTCATTTCGAGCTGAGATGCAGCTCAGCTGTAGTTTTAGTTGCGGTAGGAAAAGCCAAGAAGAGCGAACTAAATAGAGCGACCTACTTCGCGGCCGAGCTAAAAGGAGAGCTACCGGTCGCGAACTAAAATATGCGCGATCGGTCACGAACTAAAATATGTGCGATCGGTCACGAACTAAAATATGTGCGATCGGTCGCGAACTAAAACATCCGTTACCGGTCGCGAACTATTATGCCAAACGTATTCGCTTCTTAGTTCGTTAAATTCTTTTCCGAAGGCGGGCCGCGGTGGCCGAGCGGATTGCGGCGCGCCTGTCACGTTCTGCACGGCCACTACGGTCGGAGGCTCAAATCCCCCCTCGGGCATGGATATTTGTGCCGTCCTTAGTATTAGCTAGTTGGTAAGTAGTTTGTAAGTTTAGGGACTGATGACCCCATAGTTAAGTCCCGTAATCTCTACAAACATTTGAACATCTTTACCGAAGACCGACGAGCAATTGCGAGAGGGCACGCAGCAGAATTAAAAATCACGTGTTTGTCTTCTGCTGATGAAAGCTATTTCGAGGTTAGCGTCTGCCTGCTAGACTACATAGTTCAGTGCTACAAAATTTCTGCTTTGAAGTATTCTGCACTCTGCAATATCTGACTAATAAATTCTATAATGCCAAGATATAGAGATAACTCTAAACTTAAACGCTAGAAATTATCCACAAACTGTTACTTTTGGTTTGCGTGATATCGTTAGTGGCTCAAGCAGGAAGCGCATGAAGCAGCTAGGAGGGGAACTTCTCCCTCCACCTGCATGCGCAGACGACGCCGCTCTGGGAGCGGACGAACTAAAAGGAGGAACTAGTTTACCGCAGAGCCGTGAACTAAAGTGAGCGCTTCCGATCGTGAACTATTATGCGCAAGTCTAGTGCAGTCCATACAGTATCTCACATATAAGGCAAGTTCTCGGCTTCCACATGTACTGGAACAGAGTGGCAACAGCTGTGGGCTACGGCAGGAAACTTGGAGGGGGGCCAGCATGGAGAAGTACTCGCCGGCCATATTGGCCGTGGCGGCCCACTAGGGACACATTCGGAGGCGTTCTGGCAGCCGGATATCACGCCCAAGATCACACATCGCCCGTGAGCATAGCCCGGGCAGACCGTTGCTCGCTCTTGAGCACTTGCCAGCAGCAATGGACGCCATCTGTGAGCTACGTATGGCGCCAGTTACCGCAGTCTGGCCGCTCTTGTCAAGCTCTTCACAGCCGGTACTTTCGACAGTATCCTTTCTGTTGTGATGAAAATCTTTCACTTCGAAACAATGTAGGGAACTTTTTGCGACAAGGAGTTTTCTGGAAGGTTTATTTCACTGCCTATTGTAATGGAACAAGACAGGCTAGGGCCCATTTATATCTACATCTTCATGGCATACTCTGCAAATCACATTCAAGTGCCTGTCAGAGGGTTCATAGAACCACCTTTATACTATTTATCTCCCATTCCATTCTCGAATAGCGCGCGGGAAGCAAGAACACCTGAATCTCTCCGTTCGAGCTCTGATTTCTCGTATTTTATTCTGATTATCATTTCTACCTATGTAAGTGGGAGTCAACAATATATTTTTGCATTCGGAGGAGAATGTTGGCGACTGGAGTTTCGTAAGTAGCCCACGCCGCAGCGATAAGCGCCGTTGTTGTAATGATTCCCATCCCAGATCCTGTATCATTTCCGTAAAGCTGTCTACCCTTTATCGGGTCAATACAAAAGCAGCTGCCCTTCATTGGACTCTATGTCCTCCGTCAAACCCACCTGATAAGGATGCCACACTGGGCAGTAATACTCCAAAAAAGGATGGACAAGCGTAGTGTATGCAGTTTCTTTAGTACTTCTGTTGCATCTACCAATGAAACGCAGTCTTTGGTTCGCCTTTCCCACGACATTATCTACCTGTTCTTTCCAGTTTAAGTCTGAAGTAATAGTAATTCCCAGGTATTTTATGGAGTTTACGGCCTTCACGTTTGATTGATTTATCTTGTAAACAAAGTTTAACAGATTTCATTACGTACTCTCATTATTTAGACTCAATTGCCAATTTTACACCATAGTGATATCTTATTTAGATCGTCATGCTGTTGGTTTTGATCTTCAATTGATTTTACTGGACGGTAAATGACGGCGTCATCTGCAAACAACCTTAGATTTTACCCCAAATCCTTGATGTAAATAAGGTACAGCAGAGAACCAATAACACTACCCTGTGGAACGATTTTAGTCGATGCTTTACTTTCGATTTCTACGAACTGTGTCCTCTCTGACAGGAAATCCGTTATCCAGTCGAAAATTTGGGGCGATATACCATAACCTCGCAATTTGATTAAAAGCCGTTTGTGAAGTACGGTGTCAAAAGCCTTCTGGAAATCAAGAAATACTGAATCAATTTGTCAACCCTTGTCGATAGTACTCTTCACTTCGTGTGAGTAAAGGACTAGTTGTGTTTCGCATGAATGATATTTTCTAAATCCGTATTGACCTTGGGTCAACAGATCATTCTGTTCGAGATAATTCATAATATTTGAATACAGGATATGTTCCAAAACCCTGCTGAAAATAGGCCTGTAGTTTAGTGGGCTACTCCTATTGCCTTTCTTGAATATAGCTGCGACCTGTGCAACTTTCCAATCTTATGGTACAGATCCTTCTTTGAGAGAGCGGTTGTATATGGCTGCTAAGTAAGGAGCTATCGCTTCAGCATAATCAGATAGAAATCTAATGGGCTGCTGTTGTAATGCATCAGTACGTTGTGGCTGGTGCCGTAGATACTGGGTTCGTGTTGTCGTCGACTAATGTAAACCAAAAGGTGTAAATTATGATGAAAATGCGTAAGAAATAACGGAACGATTCAGTATTCTTTTCAAACTGATTGCAACAATTGTAGTGGGTCACGCCTAATTATATTCCTCAAGTAGGAGTGGATGAGATAATCATCTGAATTGAAGCCGTCGTGAAGCGGAAACGATACGTTTCCGGACATGGGTTCCTATTCAAAATGTTACGTACTCACTACCCTCACAACCTCCTAGCAGGTTGTAACGGGAATTTCCGACCATTATGTATACGCCTGCAGAACTAGAAACTCTATTTTCTCGACAATTTTTGAGGGTTGCATCGAATGGCTTTGGCGGAATACTATTTGAGGTCCGAGATCACGTACCATAAACATAAAATTTACAAAAAAAAAAAAAAAAAAAAAAAAAAAAAAAAAAAAAAAAAAAAAAAAAACCAACCAACCAACCACAAAACGAACCTACTTCCCAGGTTATATTCTAGCCTCCCTGACATGTACAGTCATGTTATGCCATCTATGAGTAAGATGTATAAGGTTTTTGTATTATTTAAGAATTGTACCATCACAGAGTAGAAAGAATCGTGAAAAAATCGTAGAAAACGATTCTCAATGTGGGATTGGATCGCAAAAAACAACTACTGAAAAATAATCGTGTTTCCCAACTCTATTTTGAAAGGGTGCGTCGTTCCTTGTGCTAAAGAGAAGAGGGATGCATTTCCATGGTTAGGTGTCACGTGGAACACCCCTAAAAATACGTCTCATTAATTATCGTTACTGAATGTATGTTTACTGGAATTACTTTTCTGGTTTCGCCCAGTACAACACACTTTTTAATTATTAATAATTTTTTGAGGACCTTACACTAGCCTAGAAACCGCCATTGGCAGGGTATGCATTTATTCCATATGTATAACATCGTTATTGAACTGAACGTCATATTATTATTTTATCGGCCGCGTTTAATATGCTGGTCACGTTGAGCTTTTCAGCAGCAGAAATGTCCTTACTGGCTCACATTCCGTACACTCTTCACACATAATTCTCCAGAAAATAAGTCGGCGCAAGTTACGGCAGTCTTTAATGACGTGGAATCACTGATAACAAGTCTCCCTAAAGTCGTCCCACCATATGGTGCGGCATACATTCAAATAAATGGCTAATGCGTGAGCTTATACTTCTGTGAGTACGGTTTGAGGCACATGCTGATTTCTAATGAGACCTGGCGTTTCAAATTGTTCAGAATGTCCGTTTCAAACTACACTGTCATTAGAATTACACGAGAAACGAGCGCAAAATAACGCACTTTTATTTTTACTGTGCATATCTGGAATCGTAGGAAAAGTGTTTCATCCATAACGTCACAGAAGACATACAAGACGGAAAATTTCAGGCTATGGATCAATTCTGCAAAATTTCCCATCCAACAACAAAAACTGCACTGAGGAGGGTACGAAGAAGGTTCTAAGCGGTCTATAATTGGAAAAATTATTTAATAAGAATAAAAAAGAATGGCATCACAACGTCTACGGATGATAGTAAATATAAAACAGCCTACTGCGTCAGTCACTTATTTATTTTCGTTATTTTTGCACTGCGCAATTGGACGGATCACACCATTATTGCTGAAACTGAATAAAATAATAATGTTCTTCATTTACGAAATTTGTTGTTTCATTCCTGGTATTGCTATCGTTGAAACGCATTTGTAATGTGGAATAATACCAGCAATATAACAATAAAAGTTTCCACCTACTAAAGGAATTGGTGAGAACCATCGAAAAGTGTAGAGCGAAGATAAGTGATTAGCACTACATTTTTCTTTACAGGAAGTATAAGTGACTAAATTTCAAGATGATTTGGGAGCACACAGAATTTGGCTACACAACAAGAGCTGCTCTAGGCAGGTCGGCTTCGATTCATACTGAGCTTGAGACGGATGTATAATTACAATGAGATCATCGTAATTCACGAGAGTGTCCAGCCTCTGGCCGGATGTTCTGGGAACGTCCCACCGTTCCCTATTCTCGCACTTCTTTTTCTCTTGCACTTTGTCCTGCTCCCCTTCCTTTACTCCAATGATCCGTCTATCAGTCGAGTCTTCTTCTTCGTCTCCTTCCATCTCATGAGTCCTTTTTGGAATCTTGCCAGCTTCCATTATCTTGACATGTCCATTTGCCTTGACTACTCGTTTCTCATTCTGTCCATTCTAGTTTCTCCAATCCTGCTTGTGGACTTGTGGAACTTCATCTCACATGCCTGTAGTCTTCTCACCTGCCTTTTTTGATAACCCACGTTTCTGATGCATACGTGAGTATTTGAGCATACTACTGTCTGCTTACTCTTCTGGGGTACGTGTTTGCTACACGCCAAACATCACACACTTTGGAGGAATCTGTGGGCTTTCTTTTTTCTTGCACTGATTTCCATATCATTCCTCCTACATTCCTCAGCCACGCTTCTCAGATAAAACTGTACACTCTCTCCTCTACTTCCCCTACAATCCTTACATCAGCTACTGCCCTTTCTATATTCCTCGTTGTCACCATAATTTCATACTTTTTAGCATTACATTTCATTCCATACGTTTAATCTGTTTTGCACCTCTCCTTCTCAATTATCTCACACCATTATGCACCAATATACAACATTTCTGAAAACATCGTCGCTTTCATATCCTCTCCTATTCGTATTGCAAACCCTGCCATTATTTCATACATTACAAGAAAGTAAAGGAGATAGAGCACTCCCTGGCTTTTGTCCATTCTTCTGCTCAAACCAGTACATCCTATCTTCTACCTTTATATACCTCACACTTCCTTAGTACATTTCCTTCTCCAAGCAGTTCGCCTCCCGACTCCCCTTTTCTCCATTGCTTCCTATATTTTGCTTCTTTCCACACTATCGTATGCTTTTTCTATGTCGAGGAAGGCCAGTGCCAATTCTCTTCCAAACTGCCTTACACTTAAAGTCAGGTCTACTGCTGACCTCCATGGTCTGAACTCATGCTGAGATGAAAAAACAAAAAATCCTAGGATGGCGATGTGCACAGTTTTTAACAGATGGTCGTATCGCGTACACGTCATATGAAAGGGCGGCACATTGGCAGAACAGTCATTTATTCTCCCGTGGTTGGTATGAAAAGGTTTCCGATGTGATTTTGGCCTCACGATGAAAATTAAAAAATTTGAACGTGGATTGTACGAGGGCTGGGACTTAAATAGTTGCAACTATTTGTTCACAACCGATACGAAAGTGTAACATGATTGCACCTGTTACTGTCCTTCATTGTAGTCACCAGCGATGTGTGGAACGTGTTGCAGCAATATAAAAGGCGTAGTATACCGTTAGCAGAGCCTGTTCTGTTGATGGTGCGAAGGAGAGGTCTACTACCTGTCGAATGTCTGGAACGATTCTGAAGCGAATGCCACGAAGTGGTTCCTTCGTCTTCGGAATAAAGTCAATGTCACAAGGACTTCTGGGGAGTATGGTGGATGGTACAGTACTTTTCAGTCCCTCCGATCAAACAGAGAAGCCACAGCTTGCGCTGTGTGCGCCCGCGCATTGTCGTGAAAAATGATGGCGGTGGCCGAGCGGTCTGCGGCGCGCCAGTCACGTTCTGCACAGTCGCTACAGTCGGGTGTTCGAATCCCCCTTCGGGCCGTCCTTAGTATAAGCTAGTTCATAGGTAGTTTGTAAGTTTAGGGACTTATGACCCCATAGTTAAGTCCCATAAGCTCTACAAACATTTGAACATTTGAAAAATGATTGGTGTGTTGTGCAGAAAATGTTGCCAGTTCTTTCGCAAAGCTGATCGCAGGTGATGCTTCAAAACCGAACTGTAATACTGTGCAGCGACTGTCTGTTATGGACGAACGTAATGCGTTAGGATAACACCACCACAGTCGTACACGAGAACCATCATAGCTTTCGCCATACTGGGGCGCCGGCCGCGGTGGCCGAGGGGACTAAGGCGCTCCAGTCACGGTCCGCACGGCCTCTACGGTCGGGGGTTCGAATCCCCCCTCGGGCATGGATATTTGTGCCGTCCTGGTTCGTAAGTAGTTCATAAGTAGTTTGTAAGTTTAGGGACTGATAGCCCCGTAGTTAAGTCCCATAGACTTTACAAACATTTGAACATTTTGAACATACTGGGGCTTGACACACTTTCAACTTTTGCGGTGACCTATAATGACACCATTAGTTGGTTTGGCGTTTTAGTTTTAGCTCTTACGATGTGGCCCATGTCTCATCTAGTATTACGATACGGCGTAACAAAGCCTCTCCTTCGCGTTCACAGAGCTCCAAGAGCGTTTGAGCAGCGTAGTAACGCATCCATTTCTGCATTTTCGTCAATTCATACGGAACCCATCGTGATGCAGTTTTTTGCATTCCTAGGCGTTCTTTCGGGATGAGAAGCATGGTCGTATGTGCTAATGCGGTTTCATGGGCGAGCTCATGAATCGTCTGGCGTCGATCACTGTCCACTAACGCGTGAACAGTATGCACTTCTTCAGAGACGCTAGGACGACCTGCCCGATGCATGTCTGCTATAGATTGCCGAACTTCGTTGAAGGCTTTTACCCAACGTATCACCATTCTATACGGCAATGCCGATTCCCCGCACGCCTCTTGAAGACCTTGATGACATTGTCGTGCTGTACAACCTGTGGCACATTCAATCTTGATCCAACTCTGTTTTTCCTGTTTCGAAAACATAGTGACACCGTTATGTTAGACCGCTCGCTCACAAGTGTTTCTCTCATTGTGCGCACTCTGGTGTCTTAGGAAGGCCTAGTCCATTTGCTCGGAGGTAAGGTAGATATGTCAACAACGTATGCTATCAGCGACAGTAGTAGATTCCATTGCACAGTGTTTCCGCAGCAGTGTTGCCACTATTTTAGTTCCAACCCTCGTAGTTGGAGCTAGACGCGTGATCCTTACTTTTCCGACATCCATAGGTAACGTACTATTCCGATATCCACGCTGTGGGGAGTTTGCCGAGATATCGAATTTAAGGCATCAGCTCTCACTGTCTAAGAGTGATAACAGCCTGTACTTAGTGACTGTAATCAGCTTAGATTTGGCAGTTATGAGACGAGGAACACTCCGTAATACAGCACAGACGCACGACGGGCGTATCCTTTAGGAGTGCGCGGCGCAGTTTGGTGAAACATATGGCAGCAGACGACCGACTCGATTGCCTCTGCTAACATCACGACATCGCCTACAGAACCCCTACTGGACCCCTCTCCATACAGGTGGGAACCTACACGTTGTGACGTCGCTATTCGCCACCATGTCGGCGGTCCACGCAAGTCTTCGCGCTAGTATACGAAGGAGCGATAAGCCGCTCCATAGTACTTCGGCCGCCGGGGGCTCTCGCAGTCTCGGTACCTCTTTCTTTACCTCGTGGGCCGACCAATAGGAAGAAGAGGGCTCGTATACATGCACCGGCGCGCCTTAGTACTACAATGCAGTACGAGACAGGAGTTCTACGAATTACGATCCAGGATGTCAAAAGGAAGGGGCCCGTAGTCTTAGCACAAGCCGGAACGATTTACTATTGCCTTGCAGAACTGTGTAATAGGAAGGAAATTGTACCACACAAGCACATGAAAGTTCAGTATTTATCTCATATTATCAATAAAGTTCACGTGGACTAGTCTGTGATTTCAGTTACAGACCCATATCTGCATCCCTGCTAGTCACATCCCATCTTTTGAACCCGCTACTTACCAGAGACACAACACTAGTCGCTGGAAAACCGTGGCTTGGTCACATTGGTGTCGATTTCAGATGGTAGTGGTGCGTCCGTTCATTGCCGCATTCCTTTTTTTTTTTTTTTTTTTTTTTTTTTTTTCATTGGCGTTACTTCGACCCCCCTCCCGAACCTCATATGAAAAGTTTCAAAATGCGTATTTAAGTGTAAATACGTTAATCTGTGTTTGATTACCTTGGTTTCATTTCAAGGAAATCACCATTTGCTTATTTTTATTTCAGACTAGTTAAGACATGTATAAATAATCTAAATAACACAAAATACAAATGAAATGAAATGTTTGTAAACCCGATGGAACTGCTAGGTCATCAGTCTTAACGGTATCTGGAAGTGAACGGGCTGCATTTTCATACCTTGCTTTCAGTGCACATTACTCTTGATCTACAATGCGGAGGAAGTTGCTACTTTCTACCAACACTGAATGACATTAACTCAAGCTGTAATAGGAAATTTATTGAAATATCTGTTATAGTTTAAAAATTACGATATTTTGCCTAATAGATGTTATAATACATGTTCGCATTCTGGAACCATTTTATGGTGCATCGCTACTCTAATAGCATTTAGACTGTGTGAGGCTGCTTTAAACATTCGTAGGGACACATTATGCTTCTTGTTTTGTAGTATGAAGTATATATGAGCAAACAGAAAAAAAGCTTATTACATTTCATTACTGTTTTGTCTAAAAATTACCGTTAAAATTATATACTGAATGACAAACATAGATCATTTCTGCAATGTATTAGGAATAATACAAAGATTCTGTCCAATTCTTTAATTGGGAGAAATATGGTGAACATAGCTCAAACCATTATGAAGATAAATGTATCTAATGCTCTGAAAATGCAGTTTCGAGAAAACGGGAAAAGAAAGTTCACAGTGTTTTTTACTCATCGTATGCCTGTTTCAGAACATTCCAGTGGCATAATTTTGCTGACCAGGTGCTTCTTTATCATCTGCATACGTTTCCTTACTCTGGACTCTTTAGTGGTCGCTTCCGCAGCTCTTTCAACTTAAACTAGTCGCTGACGATCTGTGGCAGTCAGAGCAGCTACCATATTATTTCCTGGTTGGATGCCTACTTTGTCCATTACTTTTGTCCTGCTAATTACACTATGATAGAAACAGATAACAGTATCCATCACACCTATTTTGAGTACTGTCCATCCAACAAACACCGTTTTCGGAACTCGTTGCCACACGCAGCTGTTGAAATTCTCATTAGTATTTTGTGTACGGCCAAGTAGACATTTGCTAAAAAAAATTATCTGCGAGATCCCTGTATATTGGCTTTATTGTTTCAATGACTGGCAGATATGGAATGTTTATGGTGATATTCCTTGCCTGAAGCATCAGCATGGCCAGTCTGCAAACATTTGTTCAAAAAGCGTTTAAGACTATAATAAATATTTAAAAGTAAATAAACCGTATATTTTTTAGATAAATTTGTCTTTCAGATGGTGGCAATTTTTTTCCTATTTTACAGTCATTTTCACATCCAGGTTCCCTTAAACTAACTTATGCTAAGGACAACACACACACACACACACACACACACACACACACACACATATATATATATATATATATATATAGTGTGCTCTTTTTCTAAAAAAAAAAGTTTGGGGGTACTCAGATATTAGATATAATGAAGCGAAAATTACTTGTAACTGAATCATGGGACACCACCCATCGACCTTCACCCATGACAGCATCAACATGTCTAACTACGAAAAACAGGTATCGGACTCTTCAACTGACTTTATTACACATATTTTGACCTATAAAACACCACTAAAAGACACAATAGAACAAAAACCATCGACACCTATCAACAACAATAAAAATTACACTAAAATCTTTTGTAACCTTGTTTGGCTCCCGAAATAGTAAAGATGGGTGGTATCCCGTGATTCAACTGAATCAGTTTTTAAGACAGATGAAAATTTAACTAATAAACTACAGTGTACCTTACATTAATAGTGGTGGACTTTTTAAGTGAAATAATTAGGTTCTCAGGACTTTAAAGTAATACTGTATTGATATGTTTTATTGGTAACAAAACTTCGCTACATAGTTGTTTAAATAGGAAGTAAGGTCTAAATATATTAATTACTTATTCATCTAAAATTGATAAACTAAAATAAATTTTAACTTATAAAAACAAATTGTACTTTACATGTGTCCCACGTGTGACAATTCCTTGTCCCACCCATGACGCTCTTTCATTGCAATTTTTATGTTTTAATGATGTAACATTTATTGGTGTTTCATCATGTAGAAAATTGTTTTATCTGTGGGAACTCAATGTTTTCAAAACAAACAAAAAATGCAAAATTCACAAGATTCTTGTAAAATGTTGGTGGACATTCAATGCTATGTCTATTTGCTGTCCCACCAATGATAAATTTTTGAAGACTATTATCAGCTCACATTGTAAACTGCTGATATTCAGATTTAAATACAAGTTAAAACAACTGTTCATATGATCACCAATCAATTTTTAATTTGTTTCTATTTATACTTTTCTTTTTATTACGTTTTGACTGTTGAAAAATTAGGGGCCCAGTGAAAAAGGGGCACATGCCACCTGTGAAATCATTTTGTTTCCAGCACAGTGGCATGTGCCCATTCATTGAAAAAGAGCGCATATTATATTTGCTGTTTTTGTAGGACTAACACATTCCCAGTGCAAAAGTGTTTCGTAGTGCCAATGATATGCTACAATCGAATGTTTGAATCCTCCCTCGGGCATGGGTGTTTGTGTTGTCCTTAGCGTAAGTTAGTCAAGTAATTAGTGTGTAAGTCTAGCGACTGATAACCATGATGTTTGGTCGCATAAGACCTCACACACATTTGAAAATTTTTGCCAATGATACAAGCTGCAAAACCAGTTTCTGCAAATAGTCAACATTGAATGAATAACAGAAGGAGGCAATATTTATTGAGCTTTATCGGTTAGGAGATTATAATAAGCAAAATGCTTATTTATTTGGTTTAGTGGAGCCTAATAATTGCAACAAAGTGTATCCAAAGAAAAGGAAGGTTCAAACAGTAAATCAGAGGGAGGTTTCTTTCAGGTATTTTATTCTTGACTCTCCAGTTACAGAGGTTGAAGTGTGCAGAACTGCATTTTTAGCTGTTTACACCATTTCTGTTAAACATTTGAGGACTGTCCATAGCAATTAAGAATGGGACTCTGAGAGTCATGAATCTACAACACATGTAACTGTACATAAACCTAGACAGGATAGAAGAGGCAAGCATTCTAACAGATCTTATGCCATTGATAAGGAGAGAAAAAAACAAGGTTAGAAATCACATTGAAATGTTTCCAAGGTACACATCACGCAGAATCCGAGCAGGTCCTACATAATATTGGTTTTAAATTGCCGTCGAGTGCTACATGTCGTAATTGTGATTCTGCTAAAGCACATAATAACACCGAATCCACAGACATCAAACTACACCTTGAGAAAGCTGAAGCTGCATACAGTGCTCTGAAAAATGAGGCAAAACAGGGTCGTTGGGATGCATTCGTTTTGTGCATGGACTTACAACAAGCACTGACAACACCAGATACTGTATTTCGACTTAGGACATATAATTTCTGTATTCACTGTTGTAGTGATGAGAAGTGTTTGTGGTCCGAAAATGTTGAAGTAGCTAGCTGCGTTTTAAAGGCTTTAGACATGGTGAAGGAAGAACGTTATCAAAAGCTCATCATTTATTCTGATTCGTGTGTTGTACAAAATAAAAACTATATTATCCTAGGTCTGTGGTTGTACCTCCTAGATAAAATAAGTTTTTATGTTGTTGAGCACAAATTTTGCTCCCTCGTCACACGTTCGATAAATTTCAGGGATTTTTGAGTTATTGAGAAACTGAAAAAAAAAGACACAGGGCGTGTACACTCCAGCAAAATGGGTTGAATTCATAAGAAACAGCAAGCGAGAGAACTCATTAATAATTATGAAATGAAGGAAAACGGCTTCGCGTCTTTGTCGTTTATAACGAACAGTATCGTCACACATAACGTTACTGTTGACAAAAAGCCTGCAGATATCAGAAATACAATGGTGGTTAGATTAGTGAGTGGTTAACATTCTGTATATATAAAATATTCATACAATCAAACTGAGAAACCTGTGGAAGTTAGTATAGATAAGTATCGTGAACGATTTACAAAGCTTGCAGACTGCCAGTTAGTTACTAAGTATCCAAATGGATGTAAAATTAAGGCAAAAAATTTCAAGGACCTTCAAAGCTTACTGCAATTTGTGCCTCCAATATATTAGATTTTTTATCAGTCATTGATAACTGACGGCATTGACGATACAATGGAACAGGAAAACATTGAGGAGTTTGACTATTAATGACCTGCTATGTGATGTGTCTACATCTCAACGATTTCATTTTCTGTACTTGAAATTATAATAAAGTTGCCTAATATTTAATATTATTTGTAAAACACGATCTAGTTACTGTAACAACGTTTGCTATCACAGCAGCAGTTCAACATTACTATTCCTTAATTCCCATTTCCTGACACATCATACTCTGGACCCTTCCAATGTAGGCTACTGCAACCGTCCCAACTGTAACTATAAAACTAGCGGTACACTGTAATTAACATCTCCGCGGCCGAGCGCATTGAGGCGCTACGTTCCGATACGTGAGGCCGTTCCCTGTCGGGGGTTCGAATACCCCCCCCCCCCCTCGGGCATGGATGTTTTTGCTGTCTTTAGTATAAGTTAGTTCATAAGTAATGTTTAGGGACTGATGGCCCCATATTTGTCCCATAAGCTTTACAAACGTGAAATTTTAATTAACTTCACCTAGCATTGCAACAGTTTCCAAATGGACATCAGTTCATGACTGCTGTAGTCAGCACGCCTTCTTACTTTACTCTTGGTATTAGTAGTGAGATGTCTCATATACCAAGAATGTACAAAGCCCATGGGCTGAAACACCTGCAATGGAGGACCAACCAATTTAACAAACATCAGATTGCTGACAGTAGAGAGATGGAGTGAAGCTCTTGTAGGTGTGATAATGAGGTTTATTTGCGAAAACCCACGTTCACATTCACTAGTAGAAATGGGAACACATTTCACTGTATTGAGAAGAGAAAGAAGCGTTGCTGGCATTTTCTTCTCCATCAAATAATTTCTAAATTTCTCCGGAAGACCAAAACGGCAACATAAGGTTTTTACACTTGATTCACCATATGTTACTGCAGGGCTTTCAGGCCAAGTCGATGAGTCGAACACTTCTGCACATTTAAAGATAGCATTATCTTTTGTCTGCAAAAAATTCTCCATTCGCTGTTTCAGGCAGTCATGAAACCTGCTGGGCTCAAGATGTCTGCTTTTTGCTCTCGTTTCAAGTGTAATTCCTCCGAAGTTCAGCTCTTCTACTGCCTTGAGAGTTTCACAATTCTGGAGCGTCATGTTGCGGATCGCGCGGCCTCCCGCGTCGGAGGTTAGAAACCTCCCTCGGACATAAACGTTTAGGGGGACGCATCCCCCCGCGTCCCCCCTGAAAAGGAGCACTAATATATATATATATATATATATATATATATATATATATATATATATATATATATATATATAGTGTGTGTGTGATCTATATGCCCGAGAGGACTCGAAATTCCGAAGGGGAGGAGTCGCCAACTTTGCGGCAAGGTCCCTAGAGTGCACGGCCAATCCCGCACGGTATATAAATTGAAACGGTACCGTATGTACCTTTCTTACTTATTTCATCTGAAATTAGCACCATGTAAGATGCATTTATGTAGTGGTATAAATAACTTTTAATTCATAACGTAAATCAACCTGTGTTGTGTTTTAGCGTCACTCAAACTGTATGGAGACAGGGATGATTTAATTACTATCATTTATTTTCATGGAAAATTAGTAAGCAATGCTCACTTAAGGAACTGTGCTCCATAGTTCCTCTTGCCACTTCCCATCGTAGTGTGAGTGAATGTGTGTGTGTTTACTGGCGTGTGACAGCACTGAGGTAGGCTGCTAGCAGAGATAGTGGTCTGATGTACGTTAGCCAACCTTTAGAAGCGAGGTCTCCCGGTAGCCGTGTAGGCTGAGGGTGTTGGTAAGTTGACAGGATAACCGTTTTTGGGAAGAACCATGAGACGACGACTTCCGCGAAGTTGAAATGGCGAAGCGGACATACAGGCAGAGTTTGACTAGTGCTCGACGGGGCCAGATGTAAGAATGTGGAGCTCCGAAGTAAATGTATAAAATGAGGGAAGTTTTCTGCCAGTTTTGTTTTAAATTCGAGCGATATTATCAGATTAACAGGCATATTTAAGGAAGAATTAATTTGCTGATAATTTTTGGTCATTTGAGCTGAGTGATGCAATCTCTTTCCGACTTAGTATTTTACGTAAACCACGAGATTGAGAACCTTCAGTTATGCACATAAAGCTACAATACTAGCCACCAAAATTGTAACACCAAGAAAAAAATGCAGATGATAAACGGGTATTCATTGGACATATATATTTTACTAGAACTGACATGTGACAACATTTTCACGCAATTTGGGGGCATTGGTCCTGAGAATTCAGTACCCAGAACTACCACCTCTGGCCGTAATAACGGCCTTGATACGCCTGGGCATCGAGGAAAACACAGCTTGCAACATGCGGTCGTGCATTATCCTGCTGAAATGTAAGGTTTCACATGGATCGAATGAAGGGTAGAGCCACGGGTCGTAACACATCTGAAATGTAACGGCCACTGTTCAAAGTGCCGTCAATGCGAACAAGAAGTGACCGAAACGTGTCACCAGTGGCTCTCCATACTATCACGCCGGATGATACGCCAGTATGGCGATGATGAATACACCCTTCCAATGTGCGTTCACCAAGATGTCGCCAAACACGGATGCGACCATCATGATGCTGTAAACAGAACCTGGATTTATCCGAGAAAATGATGTTTTGCCACTCGTGCACCCAGGTTCGTCATTGCGTAAACCAGCGCAGGTGCTCCTGTCTGTGATGCAGCGTCAAGGGTAACCACAGCCATGGTCTCCGAGCTGATAGTCCATGCTGCTGCAAGCGTCGTCAAACTGTTCGTACAGATGGTTGTGGTATTGCAAACGTCCCCATCTCTTGTCTCGGGGATCGAGACGTGGCTGCAGGATCCGTTACAGCCATGCGGATAAGATGCCTGTCATCTCGACTGCTGGTGATACGAGGCCGTTGGGATCCAGCACGGCGTTTCGTATTGCCCTCCTGAACCCACCGATTTCATATTCTGGTTGTCATTGGATCGCGACCAAAGCGAGCAGTAAAGTCGTGATACGATAAACCGCAATCCCGATAGTCTACAATCCGACCTGTATCAAAGTCGGAAATATGAGGGTACGCATTTCTCCTCCTTACACGAGGTATCACTACAACGTTTCACCAGGCAACGCCGGTCAACTGCTGTTTGTGTATGAGAAATCGGTTGGAAACTTTCCTCATGTCAGCTCGTTGAAGGTGTCGCCACCGGTGCCAACCTTGTGTGAATGCTCTGAAAAGCTAATTATTTGCATATCACAGCATCGTTTTCCTGCCGTTTAAATTTCGTGTCTGCAGCGCGTCATCTTCGTGGTGTAGCAATTTTAATGGCCAGGAGTGTATGTTTAGTCTGAACAAAGGGGAAATATGTTGTAGAATAGCTTTCGAGTATAATGTAAGGAAATTTGGTGAGAATGCTAAGGACAACTAATACACCCATGCCCGAGGGCGGACTCGAACCTCCGACTGCGAGCATCGGCGCGCTCCACAGCAAGGCGCCTTGAAACGCTCGGTCACTCCACCTCATCGATATGCATAGTACGAAAATTTATATAGACAGTGATCTTCCTCTCGTTTTGAAGGTCAAATGTGCAAGATCAGAAATTTTTTTTCGATTTGTGTGAAATACAAACACAAATTCTACTTGATGCGTAACTAACTGAAAAACCCAGAGTTGCCCTGTCATTTATTTAGTAAAAATCGGGAAAAAGTTTAAAATGATTTGAAATGGTCTGCACTTGTGAAGGTGTTAGGAATTCATTCGCAACCAGTTATGTTAGCCTCATGTGTGAAATATTTTAATGTTTCTTAAAACTTCTTCATTTAACCACTTCGCAGAGAATAATAGTTTTTGCTCTTCTCGCACCAATTAATTCATTAAGTATGTTTTTATCTTTGATGTTGAACAACTAATACCTCCAATTTATCTAGCGTCATATCTTAGACACGCCTTTATGCAAATTGCATGTGTTAGATTTACACACTTTTTTTGTAAGGAATTGTTTCAATAGTAGACTGTATTTTTATCATCATATGTTTCACTTGGCGGTTCACTTCACTATTATGTACACCTGAAATGATGTTATCAGATCATTCATAGCCGAATAAATATGAAAGCGCGAACACTGAATTGTATGCAACATATTAAAACTGCATTACTCTATAAATTACTAACCATTTAAAATTAACGTAATACTGAATTAAATATTTTTGTGCATTAGGATAGGAATTCACGGGATTCAAAGGTAGTTAGTTATATTCTATTACGTTTTGTAACAATTTTTGAATGCGCGAGAATAAAAGAATTCCGCTGCGCGTAGCAAAATACCGCTACTGTCGGCAACACTGAAGTCGGAGAAAATGAGATACTTTACCATTTTATCAGGGAGTTATGCCATTTTGTTGTGGCTCAGCTAGCAAGTGGTGAGGTAATACGGCAAATAAATAAATGAATAAAAATGATAATTTTTTTTGTGATGTGACAGCTAAAACTTTGACTATCGCTCGTACAAATGATACGATTGAAAACAAAATATTTTCAGGAAAGGGAGACTACAATCGGAGTGTAGATCACTGTTATATTTTGCTCCACAGGGTAATGTATAGCCGCGGTGGGGTAGCCGAGCGGTCTAAAGCGTCTCGCTGCGGAGCGCGCGGTTGCTCGCCGTGGAGGCTCGAGTCCTCCCTGGGGCATGGGTGTGTGTGTTTGTCCTTAGGTTAGTTTACCTAGGTTTAAGTAGTTTGTAAGCTACGGACTGATGACCACGCAGTTTGGTCCGATAGATTTACAAACAAACATTTGGTAATGCACACCCTTCAGTTATGAACGATTTTTCTTGGTATTTTAATTCCAACGTAGAGTGTAAGAGCTGAAACAGGTTGTCTACGACTCACATTCGTCATACAGATGGAACAGAGCCTAGACGGCGAGTGAAGTAAAGACTACCTGTTGCATTCTTAAGCGAAAAACTAGATTCCCATTTAATAGCAAGACGTCATGGTTCTTTGGAGCAAAGAGTTTCGCTATGCTAACGGAAAAAGGTGCATATATTTCGTGTTTTCTCAGCACAGCTGGGAAAAGCTACAAATTTAGAGTAGTGAACTTGCTTAACTTACAAGGTAATAAAGTGTCACTCCAAGATACTGGCCTATTATCAAGATCTCTACGTTATAAAATCGCAGTGCAGAAGAGCTGCAGGTGATTAAAGTTTTATGTACATGCTAGAAGCTAATTACGCCAGTTACAAAACAACCAGAGAAGTGCGAGTAGGTTCTTTACGATCCTTGTTATGTACAAGCTATTCGGACGAAAATGAGAAAATGACCTCGTATTTTTTAAACAATTAATACTTTGTACATGTTTTAATTAATGTAAGAGAAACAACTTGAAGAAATTATCTCTTAAATATTAACTAATTTACGAGTTAAAATTCGGCGAAGTTGGCGTTATTTTTCGGATGCGACACGTTGTGTGCTTTGGGAATCAAGAATCTCATTCTGGATTTGATGGAACTACGGTTCATTTTGAAGCTGAATATCTAAAGTTGATATAGGAAAATAACAATAACATCACAACACTTAATTAATTGTTGTAAAATCATTTTTTATATATTTACATAAATGCATTTTTCATGAGAATTAAACTCACATACGCTTGAACTTGTTTTTATTACACGTTGATTTCTGATCTAAGTATCATGGAGTCCCTTATCTGCAACATGGAAAAATAATTAAATAATAAATACGTGCCGCGGTGGAGTGGCCGAGCGCGAGGTCGTTCCCTGTCGGGGGTTCGAATCCTACCCTCGGGCATGGATGTTTGTGTTTGTCTTTAGTGTAAGTTAGTTTGTCAGTTTAGTGACTGATGACCCCGCACGTAAGTCCCTTAAGCTTAACAAACATTTGAATATTACTTTCACATAAACTTACTGCGTATGAGCGGTTAAATGCTTCTTTTAGATGCGTCTACAAAGTGACGGTATTCACATCATCAACGGAGCGAATTATTGCTGCACTTACTAATGAAGATTAACATACTGAAATGGTAAGATGATTATTTGTGCGATCCCAGAACAAGCAATTACACGAATGTCAATGGCCAATAAAATTAGTACCGGTGCATTCAGAGTAGCTTATTAATATGTTCCTTACAGTTAATCTTTTCATTAATATGTGCGCTCATTAATGTAGGAAATCTCCCAACTTGATGTCTTCAGTTCATTTATTGTGTTAGCTGCTGGTGTTACTGTAGTTGTAGTAAAGAACGGAAATAACTGATTTAGGCAGGTTTAATCCAAACACCGTGTGACGTCACGTGGTAGCCAAATGACCGCGCGAGCGAACTGCTCTGTACACGGAAATAATGCGACAGCCAACGGACGCGCAACACGGCCGTGGATACGACCGACTAAAGTGCATGTCCCAGGCTCTCTTTTAGATACGGATTTTTCAACGGGTATTGACCGAACTGAAAGTAGGCCTTATTGCTGTAGATTCTTACCTGTAACGTATTCTATATGAATGTCTTTATTCGTATCAAATTTATGTAGTAATTTTAGGTAATAAATATGAGTAAAGGTTGTGACATCTACATTCTTCCTTAACTTCAGGCGCTTCAGTCACGGTCTGCACAGCCACTACGGTCGGGGGTTCGAATCCCCTCTCGGGCATGGATATTTGTGCCGTCCTGGTTCGTAAGTAGTTCATAAGTAGTTTGTAAGTTTAGGGACTGATGACCCCGTAGTTAAGTCCCATAAGCTTTACAAACATTTGATTTTTTTAACTTCAGGCAATATTCGCTGTGAGAGTGACAAACTGTCTACGACACATGGTTCACGAAAAGACGTCATAATCGCTGAGATGAGCAAAAAACCAAACGCATCACACAACTCCGTCCGAGCTGATGACATTTCACTATTATAGTAGCCCAATGGCGTCTCACTCTAAGTAAACGCTATGTCAATCTCAAGTGAAGAGTTGAGGCAGCAAAATATTGTACTCTATCACACAGAAATTACAATTTTTACCAATATAAGAATAAAATACGTTACAATATGTACAGTGTGTATAATATCTCACAGATCCCCTAATTGCTTTGAGCAGTGTATTACTAGTAGCTCTACACATTTCGGAGTCTCCATATATTCCACTCTACGTTTGAGGGGAATCATTGTAGGGCAGATAAGGCCTACTCTGCAGATATGACATCATGTTGGATTGTGTTGATGAAAACTATACTGAAATTGGCAGAGAGTGGGGCATAAGGCGATGCACAGAGGGCTAGAACGACACTGAGTGACGGCCGTGCGGGAATAGCTGTGACATTCTGGGTGCCACATCGCGGACTGTGTGCCCGTTCCCGCCAGAGGTTCAAGTCCTCCCTAGGCATGAGAGTGTTTTCATCTTAGGACCGATGGCCACACTTGTTTACTCCAATAGGTGTACAAATATTTGAATAACGTTACCTTGACAACGCATGGTATGGTACCAGAGCTATTCAAAATGTTCAAACGTTTGTAAAGCTTATGTGAATTAACTGCGGGGTCATCAATCCCTAAAATTACAAAATACTTATGAACTACCTTATACTAAAGACAGCACAAACATTCATGCCCCCGGGGGGGGGGGGGGTTGAGCCGGCGACGAGGAACGGCCTCGTGCATCGCAGCATAGCGCCTCAATGCGCTCGGCCGCTCCGCCTCGGCCCAACGCTATTAACATAATGCAAGAAAGAGATAAACTTGATATTTTGGGACATGTTTTGTAATTTAACGATGATAATTCAGAATTATGTCGCGACTTTCAGCTGCCTTCACAATTTGGTCCATAATTTTGTGCCACATGATAATTTTTGCTGCTTCAGAACTGGACCAGGGTCTCCTGATTGTTGCGCCTCTTTGTCACACGATTTCGCTTTCCAGGCTGACCGAAACTTCCAGTTGTCACACTTGCCTTAATGCTCGTACACATTCAGTGGGGATCCCGACGACGGGGAGAGAGATTTACTTTGTTGTATGCCTGTGTAGGTATGAGATATTTACTGTCTGTTCCTTCGGAGCAGACACAATGACGATGCACAGCTGCCGGAACTTAAATAGTGGCAACACTGATGTGGAGACACTATGCAATGGAATCTACTAATATCGCTGATAGCACACGTTGTTGACATACCTACCTTACCTCCGAGAAAATGGCCTGGCCCGTCCCACGTCACCGGCGTTCGCACTATAGGGAAAAACAGTCACTTGTGAGACAGCTGTCTAACGTAACGGTGTAACTATGTTTTCGAAACAGGAACAACGGAATTATTACTTTATGGAGACGAATTACAGTGCTGATAATATTATCAATATTTTCTCGCAATAGCGAATTTCTTTTAGCGTCACTGTATAAGGTATGGATGTTTTACCAAATGGTGACATATGAAAATTTGTGCCGGGTCGGGACTCAAACCGGGTTTCCCGCTTTTCGCACCCGAACACGACTCCAGGACCGACCCAAACTTCCATATGCCAAATTTTCATATGCCACCATTTGGTAGAACATCCTTACTTTATACAGTGACGCTAAAAGAAATTTGCTATTGCGAGAAAATATAGATTACAACGGAAATAGATCAAGATTGAATGTGCCAGAGATCGTACAACACGACAGTGACATCAAGGTCTTCAAGAGGCGTGCGGGAAATCGGCATTGCCGTACAGAACAGTGGCACGTTGGGTAAAAGCCTTCAACGAAAGTTGGAATACTGTGGCAGACATGCATCGGGCAAGTCGTCCTAGCGTCTCTGAAGAAGTGCATACTGTTGCCGCGTTAGTGGACAGTGATCGACGCCAGACGGTTCGTGAGCTCGTGCACGATACCGGATTAGCGCATACGACTGTGCTTCGCATTCTGAAGGAACGCATGGGGAAGCGAAAAATTCCATCACGATGGGTTCCGCATGAATTGACGAAAATGCAGAAATGGACGCGTTACGACGCTGCTCAGACGCACTTGGAGCGCTTTGATCGCTGGGTGAGACATGAGCCACATCGTACGAGCCATAATTGAAACTCCAATCCAACGAATGGAGTTATTGCTGGTCGCCGCGAAAGTCGAAAGTGCGTCAGAGCCCCAGTAAACTGAACGTTATGGTGACTCTTGTGTATGATTGTGTTGGTGTTATGCTAACGCGTAACCTTCGTCCACGGCATACCGTCTGTGCACCGTATTACTGTTCGTTTTTGGAGCTTCACCTGCGACCAGCTATGCGAAGGAAGCGGCAACACTTTCTGTGCAATCCACCCATCATTTTGCACGACAATGCGCGGGCGCCTACAGCGCAAGCTGTGGCTGCTCTGTTCGGTCGATGGGACTGGGAAGTACTGTACCATCCACCATACCCCCCGGAACTTAAGTCCTTGTAAGTTTGATTTGATTGCGAAGAAGAATTCGTGGCATTCGCTTCAGAACTGTTCCAGAGATTGGACAGGCAGTAGACCGCTCCATTAGCATAATCTGCTAACGGTGCACTACGTCTTCTACATCGCTAGCAACGGGATCTACACATGGCTGGTGACTACTTTGAAGGACAGTAACTGCTGCAAACATGTAAATCTTTAGTATCGGTTGTAGATAAATAGTTGCCACATGTTAATTCCAACTCTCGTACATTAAATAATTTGATAGTTATTCACAATTTTGGAAATTTTCTGAATTTTAACTGCCTTAACAAGCTGGTCTATAATTTTGTGACACATGAAAATTTCTACCGGACTAGGACTGGAACATGGGTCTCCCATTATGTATTGTACAGTCCTGGAAAATGAAAAAAGAACATCATGAATTAGTCGACCCAACAGATGAAAATTTTATTGAAACATTCTTGAGGATGTATACAACACACGAGCACAGAAAAAGCGCCATACGCACATGCGTATAGTTACCATAGTGTGCTCAGTGTTGACGTTAGTACCGTGGGTAACCTTTTGTAGTAAAACAAGTGTAATTCTCCCATGGAGACGACGCTAGAGGTGCGGAATGTAGTCCTGCGGAATGGCCTGCCACACAATTTCCACCAGGAGTCTCGCTTGGGCCACATTTCGTTACGGTCGTTCAGACCGCGAAAGAAGTTTCATCGGGTCTCAAACATGCTCAAGGCGACTGATCAAGGGATCGTGCTGGCCAGGGTAGTAGACGTACACTTTGAATAGCAAATTTGGTGGTACAGGATTCATGTTTAAATGTTTGTGAATCTATCGGACCAAACTGCGTGGTCATATGTCCGTAGCTTACAAACTACTTAAACTACGGTAAAGTAACCTAAGGACAACACACACACCCATGCCCGAGGGAGGACTCGAACCTCCGACGGTGAGCAACCGCGCGCTTCGCAGCGAGGCGCCTTAGACCGTTCGGCTACTCCACCACGGCGGGATTCATGAGAACGTGCATTGTGCTGTTGGAAAAGCAAATCGCCTTGTTGGTGGCAAAACGGATTTAATGGTGGTTTCTGTGGACCGTCAGAGGCTCACGGGGCTGACACCTGGCATCATGTCGTGCGGGGCCATATCCTACTCGGGCTGATCTTATCTGGCAATTGAGGGAGTACTGAACAGTGCACAGTACAATGAAACCATCATTTAAGCCGTTTTGCTATCTTTTATGCACTAACAAGGTGATATGCTTTTCCAACTCAACAATGGACGTCCACATGTATCCCGTACCACTTGTCGTGCTCTTCAAGGTGCACGTCAACTACCCTGGGCAGCACGATCCTCAGATCTCTCCCCCATTGAGCATGTTTGGGACTGCATGAAACGTCATGTTGGGCGATCTCCATGAGCCGCACGAAATCTGGCCCAACTGAAGCACCAGATGGAAACTGCATATCAGGCCATTCCGCAAAACTAAAGTCGATACCTCCACGAACGTTTCCATAGCAGAATTGCTGAAAAAGGAGGGTATACACGGTACTAGCGTACACTGTACATGCTCTGGTAAGTGTACTCAAAGGCGTATGGCTCTGTGTGATCTTGTGTTCTATACATGCTCAAGAATGTCAATAAAATTTTCCTCTGATGGATCGACGGATTAATGGTGTTCTTTTTTCAGTTTCCAGGAGTGTTTATAGCTGCAGATCATCAGCAGTATGAGAAACGTTGTCGGCAATATTCTGCTCAGAGAATAGGTCACTGGAACGTTGCAGCGCATGATAAAACCGTAAAAGTTCACAAATTTTTCATAAGTTGCAGCCTGTTTCTGTCCTTTAGCTTGTGAGAAACTGAAAGGAAATGAAGGCGGATATAATTTTGCCAGAAAGGGAGCCGCTGGAAGGCGTGGGTGGAGGGCTGCAGCTGTGACACTCCATTGGAGGGTGGTGAGGGAGGCTGGATGGAGAGTCGCCGCTATGGATTGCCGATAGCACCGCCAGCTGGCAGTCGTCCCGCTGACAGCTGCCAGCTGCGCCCCATTGAGGCAGGTTCGGCAAATCGACGCCAGCTACCGGGGCGGACGTGGTGTGGTCTGGTAGCGCGGTCTCCACAAACCTCTCTGCAGGGTGAAAAGTATTTAAATCGACAAACTCTGGGATGTTGTAGGGGACATCAAAGCAAATATTTTCCCATTTTTAAAACAAATATCGATTTAAATATAAATTAAGTAACCCTGACTATTTCGAGGCGCCTTAACCGTTAGTGATGTGGTGGGCTAACGGTAAGACGTCTGCCTAGTAAGCACCGAGGTCCGGGTTCGATTCCCGGCCACCTCACAAATTTTAATTCATTGCTTCTCCTTTATCTGTAATATTTCATTTGAAATAAAATCTATAAAATAAATCGCAATTTGCGATGTTATTACTTTACTGTATTAAGTTTAGATGGAATACCAAACTGTTGCGAATGAAAATTTGTGCTCGGCCGGGATTCGAACCCGGGATCTCCGGCTTACTAGGCAGAGGCGTTGACCACTCCGCCACCGAGGACAGAGTGACCAACCCCCCTGCAGAGGACTCTTCCCTGCACGTCTCCCGCCACACACAAATCTCCATTCGCCACGCTCTCTCTTTCGCTGTCTCTTTCCTATACAAGCCGAGGCTGGGCTCCTGACGACATTTAATTGTGTCTCGATACCTCATGGTCTGTTCACCCTGATGCGGGAATACAGTATTGTGGCTGCGAGCATAGGCTGTGGTATAGGAAAGAGACAGCGTGGCGAATGGAGATGTGTGTGTGTGTGTGGCGGGAGACATTGAGGGAAGAGACCTCTGCAGTCGGTGTGGTCACTGTGTCCTCAGTGGCGGAGTAGTCAACGCGTCTGCCTAGTAAGCAGGAGATCCCGGGTTCGAATCTCGGCCGGTCATAAATTTTCATTCGCCACAGTTTGGTATTCCATCTAAACCTAATACAGTGAAGCCATAACATCGCAAATTGCGTTTTATTTCATTCATTTGAACGTTGTAATTCGTCAAAAATATATGTATATATATATATAATATAATTGAAATAAAATCTGTTTTGATAAAGTGTTTGGTTCTCAGGGCCATTGCCTTAATAATAAGAGGCACATTAAAATAAGGCAAATTAGTAGTATAAGCTTAGGAGGGTAATATTGTGGCTTGTGTAACGAGGCGTGGTTCCGACCAGAGCGTCGAAGTTCCCAACCCGACGATAGAGGGCACGTGTGCGAGTCACGTGACTACACAAAGCTAGCAGCAGCACGCCTTAATCGTGCAATGCTGCAAGTCACATTGCAAAGTTTGACATGGAGGCGTCAAAAGAAGAGCAAAGAAGTGGTGTTCGTTTTCTGACAGCGGAAAGAGTAGGGGGAACGGACATTCATCGACGAATCTGACAAATGTGCGGTGAGCACAGCATGTACCTTGCAAGGGTCAAGGCGTGCCACGACCGCTTCAGGGAAGGCGTCTGTCGTTAGCCGATAATGCACAGTCTGGAGCACCCACTGCATTACCGATGACATCGTCCAGCTGCTTGATGCACTCATTACCCGGGACCGCCGAGTGACAGTGAAAGCCACAGCCGCCCTGTTCCGATTGAGTGTCGGAAGAGATCAAAATGTTTGTAAATCTATCGGACCAAACTGCGTGGTCATCAGTCCGTAGCTTACAAACTGCTTAAACTAAGGTAAACAACCTAAGGACAACACACACACACACACACCCATGCCCCAGGGAGGACTCGATCCTCCAACGGCGAGCAACCACGCGCCCCGTAGCGAGGCGCCTTATACCGCTCGGCTACTCCACCGCGGCGGGAAAAGTTCAGACAATTATGAAGAAACGACTCCACTTGTGCAAAGTTTGTGCCACACAATCACGCCAGGAAGCATGTGGAATGGACCACCGTCTTGCTCATCTGCAGTGCTTTGCTTGGGAAGGAAATGCGATCCTGGCACGAGTGGTAGCTAGAGATTCAAGGTGTCATCACTACAAACAAGAATAAAAACGAAAAGACTCCAGTGGAAGCATACAGGGTCACCATCAACATAAAAGAGCAAAGCCCATCCAGTCGAGTACAGCAAAAGGATATGCTAACGTTCTTCTTTGACCATTATGGCCCCCTTCTGATTCACTTCCTGCGGTACAGGATAACAGTGAGTGACCAGCATCACTCGCAAGCCTTCGCCACCCTTCGCCAAGCGATCAGATTAAAACGCCCAGGCAATCTCACCCATTGGTTATTCAGTCTCTCGCTGTGACTACGCCATTTCTGGTTCCCTTAAAAAGTCTCTGAGGGACAAACGATTCACCTTGGACGACGACGTCGATCTCTACGCGCGGAACAAAATTTCTACATGGTGCGAAAATTGGCAATTGACATTAAATAAAGAAAAGTGTGAAGTAATACACATGACCACTAAAAGAAATCCACTGAACTTCACTTACGCCATAAATCAGTCAAACCTTACGGTCGTAAATTTTACTAAACACCTAGGATTTACAATTACGTACTTAGACTGGAGAGAACACATAGAAAATATTGTGGGGAAGCGAACCAAAGATTACGTTTCATTGACAGAACGCTTCGAAGATGCACCAGCTCCACCAAAGAGACTGCCTCATCACACTTGTTCGTACTCTAATGGAGTACTGTTGCCCATTGTGGGACCCTCACCAGGTGGGACTGACGGAAGATATTGAGAAGGTTCAGAGAAAGCGTCACGGGAATGTTGCTCGAATTAGGGTGGAAATCATTAAAAGAAAGTCGTTATTCATTGCGACGTGATCTGTTTGCGAAGTTTCAGTCACCGACTTTTACTTTTGAATGTGGAAAATATTTTGCTAGCACCCATCTACTTAGGAAGACATGACCATCCCAATAAAATAAATCAGGTCGAAAACGGAACGATGTAGGTGTTCTTTCTGCCTGCGCGCTATTAGAGAATGGAACAGTAGAGAATAGTTTTGAAAGTGGTTAATGAACCCTCTGCCAGGCACTGAAATGTGATTTGTAGAGTATCTATGTAGATGTAGAACTGGTTCACATCACGGTTCTGTGAATTCCATGAGACAGCAATTCACCGCCTTTTAGCACAGAACCAGTGTCTCAACAGCCAGGGTCAATACTTCTTGCATGCAGGTTTCTTTTTGAATGCCCCTTAAACAATGCTTTAATTCGAACTTAACTGGAACAAAGCAGTGGTTCACATAATGTCCATAAATCAGTTCCTTCCTATAATTAGTAAGCTATCAAGACTGGGGATCCCACAGGGCCCTTTCTTGGGTCTCTCTTGTTCTTAATCTACATTAATGACTTGCCGATCTACATTTACAAAGATGTAAAGCTATTGCTTTTCGCTGACGTTTAAAGTGTTGTAACAAGAATGGTGTCTGTCAGAAAATTATTGACTCTCGTTAACTTTCAATTTTACATTGTTTTTACGCAAAATGTGGCCAGTTTTATTGGAAGTGCTGCCAACGTATGGCAGAGAGGCCACTGACGTGGGTGCCGACTTAATGTGATATGATTACAAGCCCGTTGCACATGTGGTCGATAGCGCCACGCTCTTGTCTTTCCTGTTTACTCATTGAAAACCGAGGTTTTAAAGATTGTGGCACATTGCTTCCTCACTGCGGTTTCGCCTTGAAAATGGCAGGGTGATCTGCTGCCGAAATATCGGCCGTCGTCGATTTTGGTACCTGGCTGCATATCCGTAAAATTTTCGACGTTCAAACTAATTTAAATCGTGATAACCTGCCATTGTAGCAGTGGTTACCCATCTAATGCCTGCGCCAGACACCTGTTGTCTTATATACGCGTTGCCGACTGCAGTGCAATCCTTCGAGTGTTTACATACAGGGTGTTCAAGAAGGAAACATTCCTTACACACAAAGAAAGAAAACATGTTATGTGGACATGTGTCCGGAAACGGTTGATTTCCATGGTAGAGCTCATTTTAGTATTTCTATTTAAATGTAAATTGAATTAATTCGTGCAGACAATTGGCAAAATACCCCATTGTTTCGTTAGTATGTACTGTACTTCATTGATTAACCGCCTTTTTGGCCCAATTTAAGGAAGGTAATGTTGACTTCAGTGCTTGTGTTGACATGCGACTCATTGCTCTACAGTACATCAGTACGTAGCATCAACTGGTTAATGTTCATCACGAACTTGACTTTCATTTATGGGGGCTTTTGAAAGCTCTTGTCTACGCAACCCAGGTACCAAATGTGGAGACTCTTCGTCCTCGTATTGTCAACGGCTGTGATACAATACGCCATTCTCCAGGGCTGCATCAGCGCATAAGGGATTCCATGCGACGGAGGGTGGATGCATGTATCCTCGCTAACGGAGTACATTTTGAAGATTTCCTGTAACAAAGTGTTTGAAGTCACGTTGGTACGTTCTGTTGCTGTGTCTTTCCATTCCATGATTAATGTGATTTGAAGAGAAGTAATAAAATGAGCTCTAACATGGAAATTAAGCTTTTCCGGATACCTGTCCACATAACATATTTTCTTTCTTTGTGTGTGAGGAATGTTTCCTGAAAGTTTCAAAAATGTTCAAATGTTTGTATAGCTTATGGGACTTAACTACGGGGTCATCAGTCCCTAAACTTACAAATTACTTATGAACTAGCTAATCCTAAGGGCGGCACAAATATCCATGCCCGAGGGGGGATTCGAACCCCCGACCGCCGGCCGCGGTGGCCGAGGGGACTGAGGCGCTCCAGTCACGGTCTGCACGGCCACTACGGTCGGGGATTCGAATCCCCCCTCGGGCATGGGTATTTGTGCCGTCCTTAGTCTTAGTTAGTTCATAAGTAGTTTGTAAGTTTAGGGACTGATGACCCCGTAGTTAAGTCCCCTAGACTATAAAAACATTTTAAAATTTTTTGAACCCCCGACCGTAGTGGCCGTGCAGACCGTGACAGGAGCGCCTCAGTCCCCTCGGCCACCGCGGCCGGCCCTTATAGTTTGGCCGTACCTTTTTGTAGCACCCTGTATATGTTTTCATACGAGTTCCTCTACCGGTTTCCTACAGATATCCAGCGTATAGCAGCACTTAGAGCGAAGCTACAGGAAATTTCTCAAGCGCTTTCTAGCTGTTCCATCACTGCTGTTTCGGCGCTTTTTGCTAGTCGCGCGCAGCTCCACAGTGAGCACACGAGGCTGGGTAACGTTGCTTTCCCTCGGCGGAACCGCTCGCGATTCAATTTCAGGCGTACAATGCAGCTCGTCAAGGACTTGGCTAAACCAAGTTAATACTTTGCGAGTGAGTTGATGGCACGTTTTTATACGCGTAGTTCCGCCCCAGAGCCCTTTGCATCCCTGTGTGGCGGCCTTCCTTCCCTCCTACTACACAACTCCTGCCGTCCGCTACGGCAACGTCAGTGTGAACAAAATTACTGCACACCGCTGCCTTTGCCCCCCGTATGTTCACCCCATTCACGTAATTGGCTTTATGTTTCTGCACAAAACTCTGCGAAATATTTTCCTCGTCCGCAGCAGCATAAAGGGAGACTCAAATTCGGAATAATTACTTCCTCTGTGCCCTGAAATACAATAATAGGGACACCTAGTGTTGCTATATATGACCTAAATATTTGCTGCACAGTTAGTTTACAATTTTATTGTGTCATAGTTAAAGTGCGGAACGTGTTATTTGATGTATAAAATAATGAATCACAGCAGTTTTAGGCAATTTAATTAAACACATACCTTAACTCGATTATGATATAGAAGTATTTAAACATTTCGACCACTTCAGAGCACTGAAATAAATTTAACGACAAAGCTGAAAATTTGGGGTGGAGCGGGATTCTAACCCGGATTTCTGGCTTCGGACCAGAGTGAGAGAAGCCTGTTACTAAAATAAGCAAGATTTCGGGCAGTTGAGATCTGTAAATGTAAGTTAAAACACTCACTGCTGCTCTAAATTACTTTATGAGTAGCCACAGTACATGCGCAACGGAAATTTATCTAACTGCTCACTCCTTAAGGGAGCAGCCAGCGATTTAACAACACAAAATCAATGTCCCGTCCCAGCCATGAAACCTCTACCTAGACCACTCTCTCTCCTGGAAACCCCACCTTCAGGCTGTCCGTCAGGAAGCCCTCTCCTGCCTCAATCTGCTCAAGCTCCTCTTAGGCCGTACATGGGGACTGAACCCCTCCACCATCTATATACCTGTTATTGTTGTGGTCTTCAGTTCGCAGACTGGTTTGATGCAGCTCTCCAAGCTACTCCGTCCTGTGCAAGTCTCTTCATCTGACAATACGTTCGGTAACCTACATCCTTTTGAATATGCTTACTGTATTCGTCACTCGGTCTCCCTCTACGATTTTTACCCCACACGCTTCCTTCTAATGCTAAGTTGACAATTCCTTGATGTCTCAGAATGTGTCCAACCAATCTATCCCTTCTCTTAGTCAGGATATGCCAAAAACTCCTTTTCTCTCCGATTCGGCTAAGCACCTCTTCATTAGTCACGTGATCTACCCATCTAATTTTAATCATTCGTCTGTAGCACCACATTTCAAAAGCTTCTATCATCTTTTTGTCTGAACCCCTTATCGTCCACGTTTCACTCCCATACAATGCTACACTCCAGACAAATGCTTTCAGAAAGGACTTCCTAATATTTAAATTAATATTGGATGTTAAAAGGTTTCGCTTCTTCAGAAACGCTTTTCTTCCCATAGCCATTCTACATTTTATATCTTCTTTACTTCGGCCATCAGAAGTTATCTTGCTACCCAAATACCAAAATTCATCTACTACTTTCATCTACTTCAGTATCGCCTGATTTTCTTATTCTTATTCTATATATACCTACCATTCCCTAATGCATCCTGTCATGTGCGGTTTGTACTCCGCCTGGGTGTCTTCCTGCCCTGCCTGTTACAAGTCCCTCCAGATCCTGAACGCCGCGTCCTCTGTCTCAAAAAACGTTCAAACGTGTGTTAAGCTTATGGGACTTAGCTACTGGGTCATCAGTCCCTAAACTTACAAACTACTTACGAACTACTTACGAACTAGGACGGCACAAATATCCATGCCCGAGGGGGGATTCGAACCCCCGACCGTAGTGGCCGTGCAGACCGTGACTGGAGCGCCTCAGTCCCCTCGGCCACCGCGGCCGGCCCTCTGTCTCACTTACAGCATCTGCCTCCCTTCCCGCACGTGGATTTTATACGATCTTATTCCTTGTACACACCTCCTCAAATTCTTGGAGCATATCCGTACCATATATGTTTCCCGTAAAATAGAATGCTTCAACCCTCTGGCATCTCCTCTCCTCTTGAATCCTGGACCTCTACCGCGCCGTTACCAACATATCCCTCCATCTCCAAACTCCATATCCTTATATCCTTTCTGAGGGTAACTTCCGTCAGCTTCCCCTCCATCCCGACATATATACTTCTACCAGCCCTAATCCTTCTCCGTATTTGATACTCCTTCTCTCTCCCTTTCCCTCCTTCGCTTGGCTCTCCCGTCCTCTCTCCTCCCCCTGGAGTCGTTACGTCTTATCTTCTCTCCTTGTCCTCCTTATCTCCCCTCTCTGCTCCCACCCCTCCATCCCATCCAACGCTTGTCCCCTGCGGGGTCTTCGTTCAGGATTTTAACTCGTGTACCAGCGTATCTCGTTCAAGTGTTTTGTGTTGTCTCATCGTCTTTTAAAACGTCACCAACCTCCGCATCGGCAGAACAAAGTGTTGCCACGTGTTTTTATCAGCGCTCCCGTTTTGTCATCTGTGAACAATGTTGACATCGGTAAGCTTTCAGCCACCGTGGCAAGTTTTAACTCTTAATATGTATTCGTTACAACCTGCTTTTATTGTCCTTTTATTCACCAGTATTTCACCTTTTGCATTTTAAATTCTTCTTTTTTTTACCATTTTAAATTAATTACTCAATGTCAGTTTATCTTGTCATTTGGCTGAAAATCGGCGCCGAGACTGCTGACAGCCTGCTCCAGCAGGGGCTTAAAATACAATAAAGGAATAAAAACGGTCCTTCATTACCACCTAAATTGCGTTTTTGGCCTTCGAAATTAAGTCGTCAGACATAAAAACGTAGTGAGCAAAGAAACGGCCAGCGGCGAGAAATATGAAGTGGCCATAGGCCAGGAATATCACAACCTCCCTGTACTAAGCCTTCTTGAGTGTGTGTAAGCCTAATCGGGATTCCGTATAAGATGACATGGTAGGCGAAGAGGTTTAGAGAAATCGACTGTACTTTGGTTAACTACTTGCAAATTGGATTCTATTCTTCTCGTTGTGACATTTTCTACCTGAAAAAGAAAAACTAAATTGAACTCGATACAGTCGAGTCTCGATATTTCGATTCTCGGAATTACGATTTTTACATAAAAACGAGCGTCTTAAAATAAAACAACTGCGGGTACATTCTATCTTCACAGAGAAAGGCACTCCACTATTATAACGCGAAGTAAATAGTGAAAAGACTTTAAAATCTTTAGGCTGCCAATGTAAATGACTATTTAAATACTTTGGTTAACAAAAGGTCACAATTTTTTAAACGTGTATCCTTTTCAAGGTCGATTTTCTTCTTTTTCACACGTAAATTCAAATAGTTCGAGGTGATCCCGGTCTGGTTTACCTCGAATTAACGATACTGCTATACAGCTACCACAAATTCCACAGTCCTGCATACCTTATTGTAGGAAGATAGTCTTTCGTCTTTAGGTACACAACAAACATGCCATACAGATACTACGAAATGTCAGAGCCTCAACATGGCTACCACAATACAAAATACGGAGAAAGGAATCATTTGTTTGATTCAATAAGTAGTCTTTACGATTTTTTTTCTTGAGAATGCAGCTAGCTTTATGTTGCAATCTTGACTTCCGTTTTTTGCAGTTGACAAACAACTTTACATATCTCCTTTTTGGAATTGCTGAATACTTAGCAGCTTCAATCAGTGGTGCAGAAAGTATTTCGAAAAATGTAGTCACAGTTCCGAGTAACAATATGATTGTTATCAGTATGAATTTACGCAAACTGAAGAGGAAAAGGTGTGTACCACATTATCAATGTTTCCTAAATCCACATTAGTTATTAAAAACAGCTCCTCGCATTCAAGGAAACTCATCAATAAAACTTTACCGCATAACTATAAGATAACCCGTTCCATTACGTACAATACTGATTAAGTTAAATTGTTAATGACATGGTGTATCAGTAAAAGGTACGATTGCGTTATATTGTGCTTAATAACAAAATACCCACAATTTTTACTCGCTAGGAAAGACTCCCAGCAGTTAAACAGCTCGCTGGCAACTAAGCTTTTGTTGTTGACTGAATCCATCCAAACCGCGACCCAACTTCATCAGTAAGTTCAAGAAAGCTAATTCCGGCCAAACCGAAATTAGGCTGATTTGTGGTCGAAATCGAATTTTCGGTCGGCCCTTAGTTTCTATATAATGCCTAGAAACTAATACGTGCAGTGAAACGGGACAATATGTCCTGTCATCCCCATCTATTTGTTACGAGGAACACTGCTCTCAGGTGAAAAGTCAGAGGTTATCGATATGCACAGAAGCAGCTGTCGTGCTATAAAATGGCATTGCATAAGCAGAACTTATTTGTGCTCTTGTTATTCCTGGGGAAAAGTTTCAGGCGTGATTACGGCCTTGCGTCGAGTACTTTCAGAACACGTAAGAACATGTAATGGTAGCCGGAGCATTTCGTTGCGGAAATAATTAGGGAATTCTATAGCCAGAGACCCACAAGATTACGAGTGCGTTGACGGTAGCGAACGTCATCATTACTAAAAATATCCGGACTATTATGCCGTGGTCTAGTGGATTTATTCTGGAAACCCAACGTTTCGTCCCCGCTACTGACTGAAGCCAATCTCCGTTTACGAGGGCTCGCGCGCAGAGGTGTGACGTCAGATGTTTTTGACATGCGCGCGCAATTCGTCGTTGCCGATTGCCTCTGTCCATTAATTCGTCCCATGGTGGAAGACTGTTACATTTCTTCTACAAAACCGGAAACCATATTTCATTTAGTTTCACGCCCTCCTCCATCCTATTGAAATTATTGGGGTGTTTTACAATTTCTATAGCCTTTCTGTACAGTCTTTCGTGCTATCCATTTGTAGCTGCTAAAACCTGAGTCTTATCAAATTGAATAATCGGCAACGAAGAATTGCACGCGCATGTCAAAAACATGTGACGTCACACCTCTGCGCGCGAGCCCTCGTAAACGGAGATTGGCTTCAGTCAGTAGCGAGCAGGGTGTACATCGGACATTCAAAAGTGCCACGATCCTCCTTGAAAATGTCTTCCGCAGTCGGGGACGAAACGTTGGGTTTCCATAATAAATCCACTAGAACACGGCATAATAGCCCGGAAATTTTAGTAATTTTGACCATTCCGGCCGTGAAAGTTTACATTTTACTGCGAACGTCATGCATTATTTCTCATCGTGGACCATAAAGTGGCTGGTAGCCTCGATTTAAGCCCAAGAACAGCAACATTTGCGTACTGTTAGTTGTCATTGCGGACTGTGTAAGGTGGCGGTATATCTATCACCTTAACATGTTCAATTTACCATATGGCTCTACCGAGCGCAGGGATATAAGACAAATTTAGACCCTTGTTGCACAAGACTTTTATTTTTTGAGCAATTTCGTGAAAATTTGTTGAAATATGTAGAATTAGAATGAGAATGTTAATATATAAGATAAGATTTTTCAAAAAGAGTTATGGTAGATTAAGTGTACAACCACCCTGTGCCGCCATCACTAAAATCTATCTCTTAAGCCAGCAAACCATAGCCTGAGGGGTATTTTAGCATGGAGTATTGCCATTATCTCATAACCTTTTACTACTTGCCTACAGCGTTACTTTATAAACTGAATTGGAAGTTAACGTCTCGAATTATGTAGAAGACCTTTGATGCATCATGGTACAAATTTTGAACCCTGAGTTACTCATGAATTATTCGTCTATTATGGAATATATATAAGAGACGTGATGTCTACAGTAATTCCAAACGTGTAGGCGTTATTATATTATCTGTACCAAAGAGATGAATCAACTATGTATCACACAAACGTGGGAAAAACACGCACTTGACTGTAGAGGGGAAAAATTACAGCAACACTTTACACATTGTGGGAAATAACAATCGCCGCAGATGACATCTCTGGGTCACTGTGAGAACTACCACTTTACATATTATGGGTGGTTCGAATAACGAACCGTCACGCTAAATGCCTCGCCGGCCGCGGTGGCCGAGGGGACTGAGGCGCTCCAGTCACGGTCTGCACGGCCACTACGGTCGGGGGTTCGAATCCCCCCTCGGGCATGGATATTTGTGCTGTCCTTAGTATAAGGTAGTAGATAAGTAGTTTGTAAGTTTAGGGACTGATGACCCCGTAGTTAAGTCCCTTAAGATTAACAAACATTTGAAAATTTGCTAAATGCCTCGGACCTTCATAATTCAGTGGTACGTTTTTTTGTACCACCATGCATTAACGTGAGGTGGGTTGGTGGTGCACAAATCGTACCACGTGCCCTGAAGGATGTCAAAAATTGTAAGATTTATTCATTTATGAAGAATGGTTCCCTTTGGTTCAGAATTACGTCGATTTAATTTAGGAGAGAAGATGGGAAGAGTTAATATATGTTTCCTTGGTAATTATGAAATCTGGTTGATGCCGATTGACATTAGACAATTGCTTGTGGTATTTTTATCGTGGTGGGAGAGTGAATATATGTTGAGTTGGGAATTAACAAATCTGATTTATGCTGAGAGACATTAGAGATTTGCATGTGGAATTTTCATGTTGGTGGGAGAGTTAATATATGTCGAATTGCTAATTAAGAAATCTGATTGATGCTGAGAGATATTAGAGAATTCCCTGTGGTAGTTTCTTGGTGGTGGAAACCCAAAGCATGCCTAACACAGTCGGAACAGAGAGGGGGGGGGGCAGTGTGGAGAATAATAGCACAGTCTAATGTAGCAGTCGCCACACTCACTGGAATAAAACCTGTCACAGTCTAACAGCTGCCACGACACTAACACTCCAAGCGTCAGCAAGGGAGCCGGATTTTGAAGTCATATAAATCGAACGAATAACACTATATTTTCCAACCTTCGTATATATTATTTAGGAAATGATTATTTCATATGTCGTTTGTTTAATATCGGACCTAAGGATGATGCTAAAATAAACACCAGTGTAGGTAAAACAAATGATTGAAATACGAGCCAATACGAATACTTTTGCAGATTTTCCTCGTCTAAACCAAAATAATGTAGAAGAACACTCACAATTAGTTTCAAACATAAGAAGCTTGGTCGTGTATCTCTAAAGTAAATGCGCATGACGCATAATTTTCGTTTCGTTTTGTGTTTTAGATTTTGGGGGTACCTACTTTGTTCTGTGTCGGATGACGTTGAAAAATTTATTATTGTTGAAATCAAATCAAAGTCATAAGGACTTAAGTGTGGCGAATATGGTGGATGGTATAGTACTTCCCACTCCTATCGACCGAGCAGAGCAGCCACAGCTTGCGCCGTATGTGCCCGCGCATTGGTGTGCTAAGTGATGGGTGGGTTGCGCAGAAAGTGTTGCCGCATCTTTCACAAAGCTGGTCGCAGGTGATGCTCCAAAAACTAACGGTAATACTGTGCACTGACGGTCTGTCTTGGAGGAATGTAATGCGTTAGGATAATAACATCACTGTCCTACACGAGAATCAAAAATGTTTGTAGAGTCTATGGGACTTAACTACGGGGTCATCAGTCCCTAAACTTACAAACTACTTATGAACTACTTACAACTAAGGACGGCACAAATATCCATGCCCGAGGCGTGATTCGAACCCCCGACCGTAGTGGCCGTGCAGACCTTGACTGGAGCGCCTCAGTCCCCTCGGCCACCGCGGCCGGCACACGAGAATCAACATAATTTTCACCATATTGGGGCACTTTCGAATTTCGCGATGATCCATAATGACGCCATTCGTTGGATTGGCGTTTCAGTTTTGGCTCTTACGATGTGGTCCATACCTCATCCAGTGTTACGATACGCCATAAGAAAGCCTCTCCTTCTCGTTCATAGCGTTCCAAGTGTGTCTGAGCAGTGCATCCGTATCGGCATTTTCGTCAATTCATGCGGAACCATCGTGATGCTATATTTTGCATGCCCAGGCTTTCCTTCAGATGCGAAGCACACCCGTCTGCGCTAATTCAGTCTCGTGGGCGAGCTTATAAATCGTCTGGCGTCCCAACCTTCGTTTTTAGCTTTTACCTAACGTGCCTCTGTTCTGTACGGCAATGTCGATTCCCCGCATGTCTCCTGTAGCTCTTGATGACACTATGTTGTGGTCTTCAGTACGGAGACTGGTTAGATGCATTTTCCACAGTACCCTATCCTGAGGACGCCTCTTCAACTCCACATAAGAACGGTAACCTACATCCGTTTGAATCCGCTTACTGTATCCATCTCTTGGTCTTCCTCTGCAGTTTTTACCCCACACACTTCCCTCCTATGCTAAATTCACAATTCCTAGCCGGCCGCAGTGGCCGAGGTGACTGAGGCGCTCCAGTCACGGTCAGCACGGCCACTACGGTCGGGGGTTCGAATCCCCCCTCGGGCATCGATATTTGTGCCGTCCTAGTTCGTAAGTAGTTCATAAGTAGTTTGTAAGTTTAGGGACTGATGACCCCGTAGTTAAGTCCCATAAAAAAATCCTATATGTCTCAGATTGTGTCCTACCAATCGATCCTTTTTTTTATTCAATGTATGCTAGTAATTCCTTTTCTCCCCAATTCTGTTCAGTAACTCATCATTAGTTACGCGATCCACCCAACTAATCTTCAGCATTCTTCTGTAGCGCCACATTTCAAAAGCCTCTATCCTCTTCCTGTCCGCACCGTTTATCGTCCATGTTTCACTCCCATACAAGGCAACACTCCACACAAATGCCTTCAGAAAGGACTTCCTTAGGCTTAAATCAATATTGGATGTTAACAAATTTCTCTTTCTCAAGAACGCTTTTCTACCCTTTGCCATTCTGCATTTTGTATCCTCTGTACTGCGACCATCATTTGTTATTTTACCGCCCAAGTAACAAAACTCATCTACCTCCTTTGTTGTTTCGTTACCTAATCTAATTCCTTCAGCATCACCTGATTTTCTTAGAGTGCACTCCATTACCATAGTTTTTTTCTTTTTAATGTTCGTCTGATATGCACCTTTCAGCACACTGTCAATTCCGTTTAACTTCTCTTCCAGGTCCTTTGTTGTCTCTGACAGAATTACTATGTCGTTGGCAAAACACTATGTTTTTAACTCTTCAACCTGAAATTTAATTCCTTCTCCAAATTTCTCCTTGCTTTCCTTTATAGCTTGCTCAATGATTACACTATCGTGCTATATTAACTCTGGCACATACTTTCCTGATCTCCGTTGTTCCTGTTTCGAAAACATAGTGACACCGTTACGTTAAACCGCCCAGTCACAAGTGATTGTGTATCCCTGAACTGTGCGCGCGCCGGTGACGTGGAAGGAGCGAGTCCATTTGCTCCGAGGTATTCAATTCTTTGAATTGATGTTAACATTGATGTTACCATCGATGTTTTTCTAATTTCGATCATCCCCAAGGCAATTCAATTTTTGACGTTCACTTTGTCTAGGAGAATTTAAATCATGATCCGAGCTATAGATCTGAACACATCTACTTCGTTTTATCACTCATAACGGCTATGTACACTCACGGTTATTGTATTGTGCACATCTACAGCAAACCATCTTCTGAATTATACACGTTTTATTGGCCTCCTGATAAAATTATCGTAGAAAATCGGTATTTCAATTTTCAAGTTCGCGTATTTATGATATGTGACAATCTTAGCTTAATGTTGATAAAACTAGCAGAACCAGCACCTCGTAGAGAAGACGGAACGCAATACTCACTTCAGAGAGTGGCACACACCATAGATGACATAGACTGCGCGTCTCCCAGATCACTAGCGTTTCCATAGATTTGCCGTGTTGTGGTTTGAAACCAACATACAACGTTTTTGCTCCCGTTTTTTTTTTTTTTTTTTTTTTTTTTTTTTTTTTTTTTTTTTTTGCCACTCTTTATGTGACCGAAGTTTCGGCGTTAGTAGCAACAGTTTTCTCATTTATTACTAAAATCAAGAAAGAATGTAGGTGTCTTTGGTACTGTTTCCATTGGCAGCAATTTAAGCTACATCTTACCAGTTTGGCTACTCTTCACTCTCTAATCAGGCGCCTCATGACATTTCTGACGACTCTTCACTTATTGGAAAGGCTCTATAAGAAGACCAACAGCAACTGAGCAATTGCTACCTCAAGATCGAAAATACTATTCGGACAAGAGAAAATGTGTTCGAGAACGGAACTAATATTTACAGATGTTTGAATTTTTCCTTCCATTACTGGCTAAACTCCATATAAAAACAAAATCTGCAGTTTGTGTGTCTGCTAGAAGTAGCTTAGAATTTTGATGATCGGTGAGTCAGTGAGTGACAGAATTAACAATTTTCGACTGCTAATATTTCGTAAACTATAAAGTGTAGAATAGTTAATTTGAAATTGTAGCCGGCTGTGGTGGCCGAGCGGTCTGCGGCGCGCCAGTCACAGCCTGCACGACCGCTATGGTCGGGGGTTCGAATTCCCTCTCTGGCATGGTTGTTTCTGCCGTCTTTAGTGTAAGGTAGTTCATAAATAGTTTGTAAGTTTGTTTGCTTAACAAACATTTGAACATTTTGAAATTGTAGCTAGTTATAGTAGATACTCATGGTAACCGAAAATTCAAAGTTCTAGCTGTATCCACAACGGAGATACATGGGGTCGAAAGTGCCGTGAACTGCTTCGAGAAAATGATGGTACGGCCGTGCGCTCGACTTGGCGAACGCTGAACAGCGATATGAAATGGAACGAGCATGTGACAGTCGTTGGGAAGGCGAGTGGTCGACTTCGCTTTATTGGGAGAATTTTGAGAAGATATCATACGTCTGTGAAGGACGCCGCATATGAAACGATTGTATGACCCTGTCTTGAGTATTGCTCAAGTGTTTGGGACCCCACCAAATCGGTTGAAAAGAGGACATAGAGGCAGTTCAGAGGCGGACGGCGATGTTTATAACTTGTGGTAAATCAATCATCACCCTGAATAATTCCCACAGTGCAATACAATAAAGTAAAAATATGATGATTATGAATTTAGGATGCTATGGAAATTTTATTCGAAACACTGACTTGCGAACAGAGGGGATTAGAGGATTACCTCATGAAATTCAGTTTTATTTATTACAAAATTCGCAAAAAAAGTTGTGATGAAACTTTGCTTAACTATTATGAACCAGAATCAAAAAGGCGAAGCACGGAGTGAAAGCACACCTACTCACATTTAAGAAAAAAATCAAAACCGTAGAATCAGCAGGAAATGTCTTGTTGGCGGTGATATGGGTCGCTGAATGTCCATATTTAAATTATCATGTCGAAGAGCTGCGTACAACGAACAGCTAACACTACTCGGATTTTCATTAAACAAGGCCATGAGACAGAAACGTCGTGGATCTCAGAGGTGAGGTGTCATTCTTCAGCAAGACAACGCACGACCTTATGCTGCTTAAATAATTTATTGTCTGAATAGTGGCCAACAGCAGCAGATTTTTTTAAAAACAATTACGTGTTTCAGTGCTGCAGGATTATCTTCAGAACCTTGTAGCTGTGACTGCAACACGTATCGTGTATGTTACGACAAGTACATGTAATGTTATGACAAACACACAAATACTGTACTTGTCATAAAATAGACGAGGTGTACAGCAATCGCAACTACAAGATTCTGAAGATGATCCTGTATGATCGAAACGTGTAAATGTTAAAAAAAAAAATTTGCAACTGTTGGCTACCATTCAGACAATTAATGATTTCAGATATTAGTGCAGTTGCTGACTCTCCAAAATTGATTATCTTGACTGTAATAAAAACTATGTTATCTCCAAGGAAACAAATGTAAACTTTGCTCCAACTTTCTTTTAAACTACGGACCGTTAAAACTGCTACACCAAGAAGAAATGCAGATAATAAACGGGTATTCATTGGACAAATATATTATACTAGAACTGGCATGTGATTACATTTTCACGCAATTTGGGTGTATAGATCCTGAGAAATCAGTACCCAGAACAACCACCTCTGGCATTAATAACGGCCTTGATTCGCCTGGGCATTGAGTCGAACAGAGCGTGGACGGCGTGTACAGGTACATATGCCCATGCAGCTTCAACACGATACTACAGTTCATCAAGAGTAGTGACTGGAGTATTGTGACGAACCAGTTGCTCGGCCACTATTGACCAGACGTTTTCAATTGGTGAGAGATCTGGAGAATGTGCTGGCCAGGGCAGCAGTCGAACATTTTCCGCATCCAGAAAAGCCCGTACAGGACCTGCTACATGCGGTCGTGCATTATCCTGCTGAATTATAGGGTTTCGCAGGGATAGAATGAAGAGTAGAGCCACTGGTCGTAATACATCTGAAATGTTACGGTCACTGTACAAAGAGATGTCGATGCGAACAAGAGGTGACCGAGACGTGTAACAAATGACACAAGACACCATCATGCCGGGTGATACACCAGTATGGCAATGACGAATACACGCTTCCAATGTGCTTTCACCGCGATGTTGCCAAACACGGATGCGACCATCATGATGCTGTAATCGGAACCTGGATTCATCCTAAAAATGACGTTTTGCCATTCGTACACCCAGGTTCGTCGTTGCGTACTCAATCGCAGGCGCTCTTATCTGTGATACAGCGTCAAGTGTAACCGCAGCCATAGTCTCCGAGCTGATAGCCATGCTACTGTAAACGTCGTCGAACTGTTCGTGCAGATGGTGGTTGCCTTGTAAACGTCCCCATCTGTTGACCGAAGTATCGAGAACGGGGCTGCACAACCCGTTACAGCCATGCGGATAAGATGCCTGTCATCTCGACTGCTAGTGATACGAGGCCGTTGGGATCCAACTCGGCATTCCGTATTGCCCTCCTGAACCCACCGATCCCATATTCTCCCAACATTCTGCAGCAACGCCGTGATACGGTAAACTGCAATCGCGATAGGCTACAATCCGATCTTGATCGAAGTCGGAAACGTGATGGTACGCATTTCTCCTCCTTACACGAGGCATCATGACATCGTTTCACCAGGAAACACCGGTAAACTGCTGTTTGTGTGTGAGAAATCGGTTGGAAACTTTCCTCATGTCGCCACCGGCGTCAAACTTGTGTGAATGCTCTGTAAAGCTAATCATTTGCATCACAGCATCTTCTTCCTGTCGGTTAAATTTCACGTCTGTAGCACGTCATCTTCGAGGTGTAGCAATTTTAATGGCCAGGAGTGTAAATAGTTGAAGTGTGTTAGTTTTCTGTATTTTTCGAAATGGAATTCATTATTCTACTTTTCCAAGATTTCCGACAGAAAAATATATTCTGCTCAATTACCGTTTCGCATTTCAGGCAAGACTCAGACGCGAATTACGCTCGTTAACAGAGGGCGCACTGTACAGTCAATTTGTAACGAAGTAGTTTTTTCTTATTTTTTAATTTAATTTTTTTAAGAATTATTCAGAATTACTTTCGTATCACGTTCTTTTACCTATCGCTCAGTTCCTGAAAACTGTCTTCAGGCTTTGTGCTTACTCATGATTAACTCAATATAGTATAGAATTTTTTAGATCTCTTTCATTAATAATCAATGTTACGCAAGGAACTCCAGGAGTTTAACATTAAATAAATTTCACTTAGGAATGCGGTTTTGTGTAAGTACTTCCTCCTGTGACGGCAACCGCCCGAGCAACACTTTGCGACCCCTACTGGAGGTCGCGATCCACAGGCTGAAATACACTGCTCTAATTTATTGTATGGCACGCGTTGTATTGGTGTTTCATCATTAATCCACACCTGGTACCTCAGTAGCACTTGAGCTACATACCTGTAAGAGTAATCGTTCGATGCACTCCATACACATTCTTTCAACAATAATGAAACGGTTCGTGTTCTCTAGGAAAACACAGAGTTGCGTACGTATTTATTTCAATTTCATTTAGAGACGGCCCTTTCGTGCCACTTTATCATTCCTTTCAGGGCGAGTACTGAGGACATTGGAGACAGGAATGCTCAGTGTTGTATTATTATTAATTACATGTATAATAAGTGAGCCTCGGGTTTAATAAGCGAACCTTGCTCTCATAAGGAGCTTTCGCTCTGCACAACCAATCTCCCCCATCCTACTGAGTGTGAATGTGTGTATGAGGCTTCGTGTGTGTGAGATTGTAGTTGGTAGGCAGAGATGATTCGGAACGTGAAAGATAGCCAACGTAGAAATTCTGTATTGGTCATAGAGGTTTCCTGGCATTGGTTGGCAGGTGCCTATATCTTACGATTAGCAAGTTGGTATGGGAGTCAGTTAGGATATGAGCCAATGGCAGCGTGTCTCCTCCTCTCCTGAAAAGGCTGTTAGGCGAGCGATCGGAAATGCTAGGCAGAGTGGATCCTGGCCTCGCAGCGTGCGGATGTGGGTATGATTGTCTCCGTGGGTAAAGTATTTGCTAATATGTGAATTTTGTGCAATTTTGGGTCTGCGTAATGGGGAAATGTTTCAGCTGTAGGGGAGCGTTAGGAGAAGTTATTTTTATAATTTTTTCGGGAGCGTTTCATTGGTTTAGAATGTTTCAGACTAGAACTTGTAATTTTCAACGGTTCGCGCGGTGCAATAGCCATCTGTCGTACACCAGAGTATGCCAATATTCAGCCAATTGTAGGGTGCAAATGTTTCTGTGATGCGAGGGGGTGCTTTCCTGGTAAATTCCGTGGCGAAGCGAGATCAATTTTGAGTAATTTCCTTTGTGATTGAGATTCAGCTCATGTTGGCGACATTGGTGTGTGTTCGGTTTACGTCACATTAGTTACGGTGGAAAATGGAATACCATTTTTGCAGTGGCTATAAATTAAACTGTTGTGCGTGTGGAGAAAACTCGTTGTTTGAAATTTCGTGTGATTTTTCTAATACTTCTGTCTTCCACACTTAGATACATGTGTTCCTTACCATGCCACATAAAGGGGTATGTCTCACAAAAGAAAAGTGTATTGAAAACCTTTCTGATATGATTTAATTTTATTAAATTTCTGATAAGTAGTAGATGTCCGCGATGTGTGATTTCTGACCGTTAAAGACGTTTTTCAGTTCCTTGTGGCACTTAGAGTTATCGTGCACAACGTCACGTGGACTGTATGAAGATGGAACACTCTATTCAGCATAATACCGTAATGTTTGACTGATATTTAATATTCCATTCCCCTTAACAAGTGCTTAAATACCTCTCAGTGATATTTGAATATTTTTATTCGCTTACCATGGCTTATGGTTGTTTAATGCAGGCATGGGAGTTATTTCGGAGTAGAGCCCATGAAGTAGGCAAGTAGTGTGTGTGAACGTGAACAGAATGAAAGCATATGGTCCCCTTTTTAATCCCTCCGCTGAATTACGATAACTTGAGATGGGAGAGAATAGGATTGTTAATGATTTTATATAATGCAGTATTCTTGTTTTGATGCAGTATGGAAAAAGGATTATCAATCAATCTGTAGCATAGAAGAAACAACCAACCAGTTGTAAATTAAAGTTTACTAAACTTGACCGCGGTATCGATTGTCATAAATCAATCTTTATCAGAAGATACACGGACATTACGTTATTACTGTGGAAAATTTACGCTTAATGTAGCAATTTAAACCAAATGCACGTCATCAAATATGTAAAATGATAAAATATGATAAAAACACAGCAGATTGCACGGTGTGCTTACCTACGACAGCAATCTGCTCTATTACACAACATATTTTATCATTTTACACATTTGATGACGTGCCTTTGGTTTAAAGGGCTACAGTAATAATGTAATGTCCGTGTATTTTCTGATGAAGATTGATTTATATCAATAGAAACCGCGGTCAAGTTTATTAAACTTTAATTTGCAACTGGTTGGCTGTTTCTTCTACTGCTGTGTACTACCGTTGCTGTGTGCAGCCATGTTTGAGATTTTTCAATAAATTTGCTTTTATGCAGCAAAGAGCCGATCCTGATATGTGTGTCACTACTCAGATGAAAAGGTACGATAGGTACACCCTTAAATATAAGCGACTGCTAGCGTTATCTTCCTAGTTCAAATGTTTGTGAAGTCTAAGGGACTTAACTGCGGGTCATCAGTCCCTAAACTTACAAACTACTTATGAACTCCATAAAAGATTCCTCGCTTTACTAGCCGCTTCATGTCGCATAAAATCCTCGAGCTTTCCACGGCAAGATCCGCCTCGTCATCAGGAGTAAATCACTGACTGCCGGTGTTGGCAGGACATCCTGCTTATATAGCTGCAGCGCTGCGTCTAGAATCTTCTGGAGGGCCAGAGAGCGCAATCCGACATGACGCGGCTAGTAAACTGCGAATCTTTTACGGAACAATGCCGTCGCGAAAGTTTCCGAGGATAATTATGAGCTACCTTATACTAAAGACGCCACAAACATCCATGCGCGAGGAGAGATTGGAACCCCCGATGGGGAACGGCCTCTCGCATCGGAGCATAGTGCTTCAATGCGCTCGGACACTCCTCCGCGGCAAGGCGTTTTTCTGTTGCGCGGTATTCAGTCTGAAGGGAAGGTCAGTTTAAATTTCAGATATGCTCGGAACAGAATGGCAACTAGTAGGATAAATGGGGAGGCGGTAAGCTTTCAATAACTGTTGAATTAACTGCAAAGGCGGGTGAACTAATTTGTATTTCGTATAGGGGATACAGGCTGAATCACCTAACATTTGCACCGCAAATATTGGGGTAACGGAAAGTGCGTTTGATGTTCGGTTTTCACAGAATGGATTGGTATTCAAGGACTCGTATAGTTAGCCAATAAACAGATTGTAAAAATGCCTAGAAAGAGTATTTTTTATGCAAAGATACAATTTTTCAACAATGGTTGTTTCTATCATGCACTGGAAGTTTTGACAGCTATGTACAAAGAATTTTGAATGGCATTTTTATCACGTTTAGTTTGGCAGCTACAACCATTAAACGTTTTGGGGGCGGAGGCTACGACAGCGTAGCTGACTGGCTGGTGGTCATGAGACAGTGGGCCGTGCCCCAGGGGCTAGCCACTCGGCCAGTCAGCTACTCAATCGCAGCCTCCGGCCACGAAAGTCTGAACGGTTGTAACTGCCAAAACTAAACGTGATAAAAATGTCATTCAAAATTCTTTGTACACAGCTGGTGTCAACAATTCCAACGCACGATAGAAACAACCATTGTTCCATTAAAAAAAACTGTATATTTGCTTAAAAATGGAAACCGCACATCAGTCGCACTTTCCGTGCAAGTGTTAGGTGATTCACACTGTATATATACACAGGGTGGTCCATTGATGGTAACCAGGCCAAATATCTCAACAGAGAACAAAACTCTTCTACCTTGAAGGGGGAAAAACAGATGGCGGTATGGTTGACCCGCTAGATGGCGCTGCCATGCAATTTTTTAAATAGGTACCCCCATTTTTTTATAATATATTCGTCTAGTACGTAAATAAATATGTGTGTTTCATTTGGAACACTTTTCTCGCTTTGTGATTGATATCGCTGTAATAGTTACAAACGTATAAGTACGTGGTATCGCGTAACATTTCGTCAGTGCGGGCGGTATTTGCTTCGTGACACATTACTCATTATAAAATGGTCCATTTACCAATGGCAGAAAAGGTCGATATGGTATTTATGTATGGCTATTGTGATCAAAATGCCCAACGGGCCTATGCTATGTATGTTGATCGTTCTTCTGGAAGCGATCATCCAAGTGTCCTGACCTTTCGTTGGATAGTTACGTTATTTAAAGAGACAGGTAGTGTACAGCTACAAGTGAAACGTCAACCACGACCTGCAACAAATGATGATGGCCAAGTAAATGTTTTAGCTGCAGTTGCGGCTAATCCGCACGTCAGACAAATTGAGCGAGAATCGGGAATCTCAAAAACGTCGGTGTTGAGAATTCTACATCAACATAAATTTCACCTGTGTCATATTTCTATGCACCATGATTTGCATCGGAAAGACTTTGAACGTCGTGTTGAGTTTTGCTACTGGGTACAAAATAAATTACGGGACGATAACAGATTTTTTCAAGCGTTCTGTTTAGTGACGAAGCGTCATACACAAACAGAGGTAACGTAAACCGGCATAACATGCACTATAGGGCAACCGAAAATCCACGATGGCTGCGACAAGTGAAACATTAGCGACGTTGGCGGGTTAATGTATGGTGCGGAATTATGGGAGGAAGGGTAATTGGCCCCTATTTTATCGATGGCAATATAAATGGTGCAATGTATGCTGATTTCTTACGTAATGTTCTACCGATTTTGCTACAAGATATTTCACTGCATGCCATGCGATGTACTTTCAACATGATGGATGTCCGGCACATGGCTCGCGTGCAATTGAAGCGGTCTTAAATGGAATATTTAATGACAGTTGGCTTGGTCGTAGAAGCAACATACCATGGCCCGCACGTTCACCGGATCTTACATCCTCAGATTTCTTTCTGTGGGGGAAATTGAAGGATATTCGTTCTCGTGATTCACCGACAACGCCTGAAAACATGCACCAGCGCATTGCCAATGCATGTGAGAACATTACTGAAGGCGAAATACTCGCTGTAGTGAGGAATTTCCTTACGCTTATTGCCAAAGGCACTGAAGTTGAAAGACATCACTTTGAGCATTTATTGAAGTCATGAGGTAATTACAGGTAATCACGCAGTAACAGCATGCATTCTCGTACTTTATGATAATTTCACAGACGTAAATGTTTCACTTTGGAACAACTGAAATAAAATTCAAACGTACCTACGATCTGTGTTTTGATTTAAAAAAACGTACCTGGTACCCTTAAAATTATGAGTAATCTGTTTGTGAATATTACAATGCCATCTGCCTTATAGCGACAAAAGTATTCTATATAAAACATTCATATTTATTTACGCACTAGACGAAAATGTAATAAAAATGGGGGTACCTATTTTTAAAAAATGCAGTTGATATCAGTTTGAGCTATGGCAGCGCCATCTAGCGGTCCAACCATATCGCTATCTGTCTTGTGATTCCTTAATTTCTCCTGGCGAATAACAACTTCGAAAATCTTACGGGTATGCAGTCAGGTATCAAAATCGACGACGGCCGATATTTAGGCAGGAGATCATCCTGTCATTTTAAGACGAAACTGCAACGAGGAAGCAATGTACGAGGATCACTAAAACCTCGGTTTTCAATGTGTAAACAGGAAAGACAACACACACCGAGCAAGCAAGCACACAGCTCCGACACGACCAAAGATGAAACCGGTCAGAATATCGATAATAAACATCAGTTCTCGACGGATGAGGTCGTATTAGTTTTGTCTCTCTGTTTTTTGACAAGTGAGAAATAGGATCCCAAGCGGAATTTAAGCAGAAGCCTCCATCCCTATTCATAAGGTTGTCACGTAGTTTTATTTCTGTCGCTATGGGTCTGTGTTATCAAGGAAGCGATAGAAATAAAACTAGGGGACAGCCTTATGAATGGGGATGGAGGGTTCTGCTTAAATTCCGCTTGGGATCCTGCTTTCTCACTTGTCAAAAAACAGAGGGACAAAACTAATCCGACCTCATCCGTCAAGAACTGACGGATTCTGATCGGTTTCATCTTTGGTCGTGTCGGCGCTGTGTGCTTGCTTGCTTGGTATGTGTTGTCTTTCCTGCTTTCTTATTGAAAACCGAGGTTTTAAAGATCGTCGCACATTGCTTCGTCACTGCAGTTTCGCTTTGAAAATGTCAGGGTGGTCTCTCGGCCGTCGTCGATTTTGATACCTGGCTGCATGTTCTTAAGGTTTTCGTAGAGACGTTTTGTTTATTGTAGTTTTTTCGTTTGATCCTTATTTCGTGAGATATTTCGCTCGGTAACTTATAAAATAATAGGTGATAGGCGATAGGTCAACACAAGAAATGTTACACTTTCTGCGGAGCTATGTACATTGTTTATTTTATCATTTTCCAAAGAGTTACAGCACAAAGATATATTTTTTTAAAGGGAGCAATAGTCTTTTCTATCTTTGGAATCGTTGAAAGCAGCTGCGTCCAAATCAATTTAAACTACATTGCTATCACTGTTAGTTTGGGAGCTAGAGCCCTTCAAAGTTTCAGGGGCAGATACCACACGCTGTACATAATACATGGCTGTGTGGTGGGATTTGGGCGCCATGGTCCTCATTCATGGCCCGCAAGATCGCCCGATTTAACACCAGTAGATTTATTTTTGTGGGGATATCTAAAGGATCGTGTTTATGTCACTGAGCTCACATCCCCAGATGATCTAAAACGGCGCATCGAGGACGCATGTCGCTCCGTCACACCGGCGATGTTGCATCTCGTCCGCAGATCCTTTCGATGGTGCATTGCATTATGCATTGAGGAACATGGACACACATTTGAACATCTCATGTAAATCAACTTCCCAGCGCCATAACATCCATCACCCACCACACAGCCATGTATTATGTACAGTGTGTAGTATCTGCCCCTGAAACTTTGAAGGGTTGTAGCTCCCAAACTAATAGTGATGGAAATGTAGTTTAAATTGATTTGAACGCAGCTGGATTCAACAAATCCAATTCGCGATAGAAAAAAAAACTATTGTTCCATTTAAAAAATATCTTTGTGCTGTAACTCTTTGGAAAATGATACAATAAACTATGTCCATAGCTACACAGAAAGTGTAACATTTTTTGTGTTGACCAACTGCATTAAAATTTGTCGTCACCTATCATTTTATAAGATACAGAGGCAAAGACACTTAGTTAAACACCCTGTATATGATCATTGTATGTGCTGTATGATTGCGTCTTGCGTCCAGTTTAATAATCTGTCATGCTGAGCCGGCCGCAGTGGCCAAGGGGACTGAGGTGCTTCAGTCAAGGTCTGCACGGCCACTACGGTCGGGGGTTCGAATCTCCCCTCGGGCATGGATATTTGTGCCGTTCTAGTTCGTAAGTATTTCATAAGTAGTTTGTAAGTTTAGGGACTGATGACCCTGTAGTTAAGTCCCATAAGATTTACAAACATTTGAACATTTTTTTTATGTCATGCTGAAAAATATATCTCCAGAGAACGTCACAAATGCATTCAGTAGTGATGCTGTGTGGTGCGTGGCTACGAGTGGTTGTGGTCCTCCTGTGCGTCGGAGGCAGTCTTGTCTGCGGCGGGGCCACCGCTGTCCGCTGCCGGCGGCGTCGGTAGACAGACTGCCACGAGCGGCGACCGCAGCCCACCGCGCGCTATCGAGCGACACACGGCGGACCGCGGGCTGTCGCGTCTGCCAATCACGACGACTCAGCTGCCGGATGCACGGCCAGCCGCAGATACTGGTGTGGCCAGATTACCACCAGAGATCCCACATCTAAGGATATTCCCTCCGCTTCTACAACAGACATATATTACTAGACTGGCAATGTCACATATAGTATCATTGGTGTCAGTGAAGTCTCGCCGTCATATTTCTATACTATAAACGTGCGAACAGTCGTTTGTGTTATCACAGAAAAGTCGTAAAAATTCCAATAAACTGACATTACTATACTGTCTTTAGAATTTTGACATTTGGGAAATTCGTGTTGTACATGGTTGTAATTTTTGCAGCTGGAGTAAGCTTTGACATGTACAGTAATGAGTAGCATTGATTTGCTGTTATTAATATTTCAATCAACTTCGGATTTATTTTTTCAGTCGTGTGGGGCATCATAAAAGTGTTGTTTATCGTAGATAACACGTATTCTTCTTCATTTGATAGTACTTACGAAACGTACAGTCTGCTTTGACACAATAATGAATCGTGTTTCCTATTTTTATTATTCCGTTACCAGTTTTGATCAACTTGGGCTTTTCTTTTAATAGCATGACCTTTATAAATGTGCTATTTGCCGTGGATAAGACATATCTTTATTCTTGGTAACTACAGTCTGTTATAAGTATATGTAATGGTAAAATTTTACTTACCATCTTGGCAGTCTTGTATGATTATGTTGGCAACATCAACAAAACGGTAGAAAGCCCTCGCCAGGATATTAATATTCTTAGAAATCCACACCGGAGTAACTTGATTAGTGTTTCGTACACACAATCAAGTAAATAAATAATGCTGTTTCTTTTCAACAATGACAGATTATTGTATGTACCCCTCATTCACCCAGTAAAAGTAATCGCCCTCGTAAACGAAACTTCTTGTCAAAACATTTGCGTTGTCACGTGACCGGCAACTTCACATGATTAATAACATAATCACGGGAGGCCGCCTGGACGCTAAGTAAAACTTAACCGTACGTAACACGTCCTTATAACACGATTCGACAATGTACGCCTTTGAGTTAAATTCAAAGTATTAGTTCAAATGCAAATCACTTTCAAACCAACCAGTAAAGCTTACCACGTCATATCGTATCAGAAGATCACAGCAGTACCGTACGGAAACTTTTTGACGTGAGGTAAGGCAAGATGGCGTAGTCAGGCTTCAGTCACAGATGGGCGTTTGCCAGTCTAGTAATATATGTCTGTGGTTTCTACACAGGTCTCTGAATCCAACAGAAGGAACAAATTCCTGAGACACCGAAATAAGCAGGGACCTCAATTCATCCCACGTTTCCGTACCAATCGCTACTGCAAAAGGCGTCTATTCGAAACCTTTTTACAGTAGGTCGGCGTTTGCAACGAAGCACCTATTCTGGAAGGACAAGGTGGACGAAGTACAATCATGTAGTCACAAAATTATTAACACAAAACATCTATATCTACATACATACTCCGCAGTCCACTCAAAGGTACGTGGCAGAGTGTACCTCGTACCACTACTGGTTACTCGACTACCTATTCCATGAGAGAAAAAATCGAAGCCGGCCGCGGTGGCCTAGGGGACTGAGACGCGCCAGTCATGGTCTGCACGGCCACTACGGTCGGGGGTTCGAATCCTCCCTCGGGCATGGATACTTGTGCCGTCCTTAGTGTTAGCTAGTTCATAAGTAGTTTGTAAGTTTAGGGACTGATGACCCCATAGGTAAGTCCCATAAGCTATACAAACATTTGAATTTGCATTTGAAAAAATCGAATGCTTGTATTCATCTGTATGAGCCGTAATCTATCTCATCTTATCTTTGTGATGTTAACGCGATATGTAAGTTGGTATCAGAACAATCGTTTTGCATTTCGCTTCAAATTCCGGCCCTCTATATTTCTCAGAAATAACATCGCCATCACACCAGCGTCTCGCATTTGAGCTTCTGAAGCTTTTCATTAACAATCAAGCGTTTATCAAACTATCCATTTTGTAATATATCGGCCGGGGACGCTTTTGTTCCGCGACTTTGGCGATGGAAGGATTTGCGCACAGTGTCCAGCCGGCCCAGGGGAGGAGACGGAGCCAGCAGGGGGCAGCCCAACTTTCATCTTCGCCACCGGCCGTCATGCCACATGCTCCCGCTCCAGTGGGACCCTGGCAAATTGCCGTGGCTCTCTCATGAGAATGTACACGGCGAAACAAGCCTGACTTTGAGGAGTGTGCAGATAAATGGCGACAGCGAACGCAGGGAAGAGAGGCGCTTACAATGAAATGGACACATTACTGTGTGGGCAGATTAGACTAGATTAGGCTAATACTTGTTCCATAGATCATGAATACGACACTTCGTAATGATGTGGAACGTGTCAGGTTAATGAAGGGTGTCTGTACAAGACGTTACATTACACAAAATATTGCATGACTCATCCAGTGAGTAGAAGGAGTTGTCATTCAGAAATTCTTTTAATTTATTTTTAAATGTTAGTCGGCTATCTCTCAAGCTTCTGATGCTGCTTGGTAGGTGACCAAAGCTTTTGTGGCAGCATAATTTACCCCTTTCTGTACCAAAGTCAGATTTAGCAAATTCAAAATAGCTAAGACTAAGACTAAGGACGGCACAAATATCTGCAGACAGCTCGGCCTCAGATTTAGCCCTACATAGTGAAGATCATCCTTTCTTCTGGTGTTATAGTTGTGCACAGTGCTATTACTTTTGAACTGGCTTGGATTATTAACAGCAAATTTCATAAGTGACTATATATACTGTGAGGATACCTAAATCTTTAAATAGATGTCTACAGGATGATCGTGTGTGGCCTCCAGCAAATTATTCTGATTATATGCTTTTGTGCAATGAATTACTGAGATTCTTATCGCCAAAATTTGCAATAACCCTAACAACATACGGTCTATGTGTTGCTACCCGTTTAAATCTTTCATCAATGCACAAACCTAAAAATTTTGAAAATTCTACCTTAGTTACAGACTTCTGTTCAAAGTCTATATTTATTGCTGGAGTTGTGCCATTTACAGAGAAAGCCTTTGTCTGGAGATACAAGAGGAGTCGTTTTCCAAAACCAACGGAACCGCCGATAAACCGTGGACCCCTGCAGATGGGAAGAAGACATCCAAACTCCTGCAGTGCAAATTTGAGTGAGTGGTAGACAGCCTGGCTTACGGTATAGATGAAGTGGACCCACCAAAATGCTGTTTCCGGCTATGGAGAAAGACCCTGATGAATGGCATGCCAGACAGCCCTAACACAGACAGCTGCGACAAAGAACTGTTTTTCCAGCCAAGAAGGAATGCAAAAGATAAAAACAACGCGCTTGAAACGCCAGACCGCAAGTCTCACCTCAGAGAATTTCCACTGAGGAATGAGAGGCGTGATTGTGAAAACGGTGATCAGCTATTGGGTGAAATTGTAAAACAAACACACCACTCATAGAGACAAAGAGACGCACAATTCGAAGAGCAACAGTAACTGGAGAGGAATGGGAACTTGGTGAGAGACTGTTGAGGGACACACTTGGTCCGCCGCCGGAGAAGCGAGAAGACATGAAAGAAGCTGCCATCTTTGCAGGCGCTGCGCTTCGACTGTGACGCGTGCGCTCGTGGGTCTCGCAGCGCTACACATCTGCAGAGCTGGGGAGGTCAAAGCAGGCGTGGGCGATGGCGCCGCTACCGCCGCCACCGCAGAAGTGCAGCCGCACCGCACCGAGCCGTCCAACGCCTGACGCCCACGTCAAGTCAGTATTGGTGAGACAGGAAACTACTTCCCCTTTCATAAAACGTTCCTCAGAGGGTAGGTTGTGAGAACGGTGCGTAGTTGGTGGATGAAGTTAAACAAGCATAGTCAGTTCAGGTTCAATTGATTATATATATAAGAAAAATGACTTTTACGGTCATGAACGAACGGCAGGGGCTTATGAAAGTAGGTACTATGAGACACTCTAAAATGTGAAGAAATATCATTTTCAACACAAAATTATGTTTTTTGTAATGTATACCCAAATTTATTTCTTAAGCAATCGATAGAATAAAAAATCACAAAAAGAATGGCGTCGGTTGCATCGCGATGCGTCAATCACATCCAGAGAACCTGCGAAGTTGACGTTTGAAATACATGAGGCGCGCTGTTAACGGGTGTCCGGTACTCAGGCGAGACTCACGACTGTGTCTCGGACACACTCTAGCAGCGCGCCTCATGTATTTCAAACGTCAACTTCGCAGGTTCTCTGGATGTAATTGACGCATCGCGATGCAACCGACGCCATTCTTTTTGTGATTTTTTCATCCTATCGAATGCTTAAGAAATAATAGTGGTTATCCAAAAAAAAAAAAAAAAAAAAAAAAAAGTTTGTGTTGAAAATAATATTTCTTCACGGTTTAGAGTGTCTTATAGTACCTACTTTCATAAGCCCCTGCCATACGTTCATGACCGTGAAAGTGGTTTTCCAATATCACTTGTAGTTTCAGAGATATCTGCGGTGACATAGTTGAGTGGGGCTGAAGGCCCAACAATACAGTTCAGCTAAGTGATGCAGCAGGCCAAGTTGAAACAAGCAATTTTTTTGATAAGTTAATAACGCTCCAAATTTAGTAAAAGCAACTCTTTCAAATATAATGAAAGACACAATGAACCCACCAATTTAAGCGAAAGTGGAAAATTTTAAATGAAAAGCAAGCCTTGTAAATACTAATTTTTTACAAATAATCCCTGCCATTTAAATGAAAACAGGTCAGCTTACTTACCAAAATCATACTAAAGTGGGGCTCCAAAAGTTAAGTGAACGCAGCCCTTTAAAAATACAATTGCCAAAACACACTAAAGACGAGCTCGAAAATTTCAGTAAGGTCTGAGTTTTATTATAAAGGCTGGTAGCCGGAACTGTTTCTCAATGTTCAAATATTGAAATGTTTGTAGAGCTTATGGGACTTAACTGCGCTGTCATCAGTCCGTATACTTACAAACTACTTATGAACTAGCTTATATTAAGTACAGCACAAGCATTCATACCCGACGGAGGATTCGAACCTCGGACGAGGGAGGCAGCGCAATTCGAAACGTACCGCTCCAGATCGCTTGGCTACTCCCCAACGGCACAACAACAACAAGCATACCAAATTTGTATGTTCATAGTGATAATATAATGATCGTATGGCTTTTAGTTACCGGGATATCCCCATCACGGTTCGGTTGCTTAATGCAAGTAACTTTATTAAAAGCAAGTCCTTGACTTTACGTGACGCAGATTTTTAAATGATGTGTACAAACACGAAACACCCACTCTCCTGTCAGGAATTGAGCCCGAGCCGTTCCATAGTTGTCAGAGACATTCATACTGTAGGACAGCGAAGAGGAACGTTTGTGCATTTAACAGCCATTTTCCCCCGAAATATACATTTAATGTACCCAAGACGCGTCCTGGCATAAGGCTTCTCCATTATACAGGGTGAGACGAAATTAGCGTACTTGGGCTTCGCAGCGACTTTCCTCACCAAATGTTTTTGATACGTCGCGTTTTGCAGCTCTTAAATGTTGTAGGAAAGACATTTTTATATATTGCATCAAAGTTGCTTTTATTTTAAATGCTGACTAGTTTCGCTCTTTTCCCATTTTCTTAAGCTACCTATTAGAGAGAACAAAGTGTGTTTTACAAGAAGATACACGAATATGGCAATGATATATTGTACGTACAAGCCGTAATTACTTACATTCATATATATTTAATTGGGATGCAGCATCGTTCACGCTATTTCTTTTAATTACTTTGGTGTGATTTAGTAAGTTTTTGCTTCAAAGATGTGTTTGTTAAGTTTTAAATATCCTTTGCTTAATTTTGTTTGTGGCAATACCGCTGGTTACATGCAGCGTGACATTCATATTACCATTACAAATATTCGTACAATAAATTTTATATTTCATTCCGAACTATTTTAAGTGTTATAAATTGCTTGTGTTTATTATATTGTAATATAGGGACAATATTACTGTGCTACTATAATTTATCGCGTTTTACTGCACATTTGGAAGTATATTACGGTATGATGGATTGTACTTTATATGCTGGTCAAGGTGTTACGGAAATTTTCGATGCATTTTTTATTGCGTATTTCCATTTGTTCATTTAACATTTGATCTGGGTATTTAGTCACATGAGTAAAGAAATTTTTCGTGCCGTATGCAAAGGACAACTAATGGACGTATTAGAAGAATTACAAATCTATATTCACACGACTAAATACCTAGAACAAATGTTAAATGAACAAACGGAAATGCGCACTGAAAAAATTCATCGAAAATTTCCATAACACCTTGACCAGCATATAAAGTACAATCCATCTTACCATAATATACTTCCAAATGTGCAACAAGACGCGATAAATTATAGCAGCAAAGCAATATTGTCCCTATATTAAAACATAATACACAAAGCAATTTATAACACTTAAAATAGTTCGGAATGAAATATAAAACTTTTTATACGAATATTTGTAATGGTACTGTTTATGTCACGCTGCATATAACCAGCGATATTGCCACAAACAAAATTAAGCAAACAATATTTAAAACTTAATAAACACATCTTTGGATCAAAAGCTTAATAAATTACACCAAAGTAATTAAAACAAACATTGTGATCTACGCAGTATCCAAATAAAATATATATGAATGTAAGTAATTACGATTTGTACACATAATATAACATTGCAATATTTATGTATCTTCCTGTAAAACACACTTTGTTCTCTGTAATAGGTGGCTTAAGAAAATGGGCAAAGCCCGAAACTAGTCAGCATTTAAAATAAAAGCAGCTTCGGTGTAATATATAAAAATGTCTTTCCTACATAAAAAAGTGTCTCTGAATATTTCATACTGCGCATATTTACGGCAGTAAATGGACGTCGAAGATTGAAATGGGTGTGAGTCCCATATGTCAGTGTGTTTCATAATTCAGTTACACCAACAAACTTCTAGAGGATGTAGAAGGCGTCTTGAGAAACTAAATTAAATTAGAAACCCACGACCGGAAACGTCATTCAACGACGCTACGGAGAGTCCAAGTTACAGGCACCTGCGCTTGCCGTTAGACATTCCCTCTAACAACTTCGTTGACGTTTCCGAGTAGAGGTTTCTATGATCATTTTGTTCCTCAAGACGCCGGAGATATGCGCAGGACGAAATTAGGTGAAATAAAATTTTTTATAGCTGCAATTGAGGAATCACTCTGCGAAGTCGCCGCGTCTCCTGTAAGAAACATAAGAAAAAAAAATTTAAAAAAATCTGGTGACAATATTCAAATGTTGGACTCAGTGCTAGGCATCTCAACACATAAACGGAAGGTGGCAGAACATGTAGGAAATAAAAAAAGTCACACTAGCTTGGCCGTTGTTTGCAACAGTGCTAAAATGACTGACTGAATAAAAAGACGGTTTGTTGGCTATCTGAGCACTCAAATTTCCAATAACTCTTTAGTCAATGTAAAATTAGCCTATACTATTATTAACACAAATAATTAAAACCATATTAACATAAATTGCATAGTGAAATATCACACCCCATACTGACTGTTGAGGTACTTAGTCCTGATGTCCCCTACAGGGAACATGAGTTTTTGTAGAATGTAAAGTGGTAGGAACTAAGACAGGGTTGTAGCCTTTCGACAATGTTATTCAATTTGTACATTGAGCAAGCTATAAAGGAAAGCAAGGAGAAATTTGGAGAAGGAATTTAAGTTCAGGGTGAAGAATTAAAAACATTGCGTTTCGCCGACGACATAGTAATTCTGTATGAGACAGCAAATGACCTGGAAGAGCAGCAGAACGGAATGGACAGTGTGCTGAAAGGTGCATATAAAATGAATATTAACAAGAGCAAAACTAGGACAATGGAGTGCAGTCTAAGAAAATCAGGTGATGCAAAAGGATTTAGATTAGGTAACGAAACAATAAAGGAGGTAGATGAGTTTTGTTACTTTGGCAGTAAATAACAAATGATGGTTGCAGTACAGGATATAAAATGCAGAATGGCAACGGGTAGAAAATCGTTCTTGAAAAAGAAAAATTTGTTAACATCGAATATTGATTGAAGCCTAAGGAACTCCTTTCTGAAGGATTTATGTGGAGTGTTGCCTTGTATGGGAGTGAAACATAGACGAAAAACAATGCGGACAGGAAGAGGGAGAGGCTTTTGAAATGTGGTGTTACAGAACAATGCTGAAGATGAGGTGGGGGGATCGTGTAACTGATGAGGAGGTGATGAATAGAATTGGGGAGAAAAGGAATTTCTGGCGTACCTTGACTAAAAGAAGTGATCCATTGGTAGGACACATTCTTAGACATCAAGGAATTGTGAATTTAGCGTTGGAGGGAAGTGTGTGGGGTAAAAACCGCAGAGGAAGACCAAGAGATGGATACAGTAAGCAGATTCAGACAGATGTAAGTTGCCGTTCTTATGTTTAAATGAAGAGGCTTGCTCAGGATAGGATATTGTGGAGTATCAAACCAGTCTCCGGACTGAAGACCACAACAAAAACAAATTGGTAGGAATTTTTTAAATATCTTGATGTCTTTTTGGAATATAAAATAAGGTACATTTAAAAAATGCATATATATATATATATATATATGACTCATAAATAAGGAAAAATATTCCATTGAAATTGTCACACACTGAGCTGCAAACATAAATTCGTTTTCCGCATGTTCCTATGTCAATAAATGACAATACAATTCAATGGTATCAATCTAGAATTATGAAGTGGGCTTTCTGGTGTACTGTGCGCTGACAATGCCATAGGGGACAGATAGGCAACATGGCACAAAATGCGAGTGTTGTAGGTAGTCTAGCCACTCACGAGAAGGCGAGGCATGCTGCGTTCAAAATGTTCAAATGTTTGTGAAGCTTATGGGACTTAACTACGGGGTCATCAGTCCCTAAACTTACAAACTACTTATGAACTACCTACAACTAAGGAGGCACAAATATCCATGCCCGAAGGGGGATTCGAACACCCGACCGTAGTGGCCGTGCAGACCGTGACTGAAGCGCCTCAGTCCCCTCGGCCACATGCGGCGTCAAGCGATGGTCTGCGTGACACAGCAAGCAATGACAGTGCTCATATCTATCTCGTGGCGAGTTGGCATAGAGAAAGGATCTTATGCCCTGTTGCCGATCTGTCCCCTTGGCCTATGTTGGCACCCAGTACACCCAAAAGTCCACTAATATTTCCAGATTTTTAACATCGAATTACTTTGTCATTTATTGACATAGGAACATGCGGAAAACGAATTTATGTTATTAACTCAGTGTGTGACCATTTAAATGAAATATTTTTCCTTATTTGTGAAATTACCATGTGATACTTAAACTTTAATAGGTACGTAAATATCGTAATTATATTACATGTGGTATTGTGTAACGGTAGACAGTTACATGCAGTTTTATATAGACCTGCCGGCCGCGGTGGTCGAGGCGACTGAGGCGCTCCAGTCACGGTCTGCACGGCCACTACTTTCGGGGGTTCGAATCCCCCCTCCGGCATGGATATTTGTGCCGTCCTAGTTCGTAAGTAGTTCATAAGTAGTTTGTAAGTTTAGGGACTGATGACCCCGTAGTTAAGTCCCATAATCTTAACAAACATATGAATATTTTTATATAGACCTACTAGTGTTATTATGTCTCACAGACTTGAAGATGGTAACATCATATTTGCCGGTACCGGTTAATACTGGAATCTGAAACTAGGGATGTAGGCTCCTTTTGCTTTTATATATTTCCGTTACATATATCGCACCCTCGGTTTGAATGATGTCAGGCACATACAATACTCATAAAACCCGTGGATCCTTTAACAAGTACTGTTGCGAAATTGTGGAATAGTCCACTTCTTGTCATAACGTAATCGGTATCGTTCTTGTGTCTGCAACACAGGATAAGTTGTGATTGGGTTCGATCCTCACCTACTGTTTATTTTTTCTTTTCCTTTTTCTTCTACTCATCAGAAACAAATAACACTTACGGCATTGAATATAAGGAGAGGCGTTGATTTAAAATTTGTGCTGTCGAACCCGGGAACTCCTGCTTACTAGGAAGATGTTTTATTTTTATCTTGTGTGTTCCTTTAGGTAGACCGATGTTTTGCGGTCGTTCGTTGATGATCGTTCTTGGTTGTTCGTTGATGCTTTAAACCGCTCAGCTAACACGGAGTTGGGAATGTAGCTACTATCTTAAAGTATGTATCAAATTGCCAATATCACCCCAGGAAAGTTCGTGAATGGGAACAATCCCTCCTTGTACCTCAGGTAGAGGTGATATAAATATCAACAATAATTCAATTCCTTGAGACATATATTGTCTCATTAAACCAAAGGAATTGAAGATAAAGAGAGGCGCTGAATTCAAATTTGTGCTGTGGCCGGGATTCGAGTCCGGGACCTCCCGCTTACTAGGCAGGCGCTTTTTGTAATCGTTAACATAATCGTTATCTGTAGCTTTAGTTCTGATATTTCAGTGACGCATTTGTCATAAACGTATTGTTTTGTAAGAGTTATCCTAACGCAAGTGATCTCAAGGTTAAAATAGATGCTTTCTAAAATGTTTCACAGTATTTGAGGAAGCTATTGAATATTTATTTGACCAGAAATTTATAATGATTTCATTCCTACTAACAAGCGAATGAAAGCCTGCGTCTACGAAGTTATTCTAGCAGACGGATTACAAATTCTGTCTTGTTGACTGATTGAATATGTATTTGTACCATTCATAGCTGCAAAACAGTTCTTCGGTTTATTTTTACTACTACGATATAATCTGCGCTCTCACGTCCGACGCACAGTGGATATAAACTCTCTGTGATGCAACGGCTCTGTTCTACACTGTAGGAGTACGCCAGCCGCATGGCCCAACAATGATAGCCCACGCTGATTTGGCGCAATTTTTACTCCACAGAACTTTAAACAGCTGCGCTATACACACCAAGCGGCAGAAATGTGAACTACCACAAGCATCGCTCACGGAAATGTTATTCCGACATTTTCTGGGTACACTCTCGTATATGGAAAGAGCGTTTTCGATACCCTAACCAGAGAAATTTTGATCCCATGCGGAGGCGGTTAGCAATGGTTCCAGCCGGTAATGGTGACAACAATATGATTATAACCTCTTTCTCAGTTCACATGGGGCTGTGTGTACAAGGAGTTCTTATATCCCAGGAAAAAATTTCTTTCCCTCCAATGACATTTGCTGTTACATTAGCCAATGAACGACGACTTTCGAAAGTGACGTGAAAACGATATTCACTTGTTCCATGTCACAGACGCCATCTTGATTTGCCTTATATCTCACAGTTACTTATCGTAACATATTGTAGGAATTATTTACCCACAACACTTTGTGGTATTTTCTTATTCACATAACAGTATTATGTTTCCAGTACTCTTACATGCTGTCTCAGGAGTTAGTAACATGGATTTGGTGATTTTTATGTGTGACTGAAGAACGGTGAATGAAACTGCTGCTGCAAGTGGTACGATCAGCAATGACATTTATGTTCTTCCTTCTCACAAATATTTGACTTTGTTCCAACTATGTTTCGATTTTCGAGAATATGGTTGGATACAAAACTAGGGGAACGTAAAATTGCTGGCACAGTAAGTGAAATGAGTATCAATGACATTTAGGCCTACACAATTCGCAGGTCAAAAGACTTGGCTATTTATTTCCGAATATCTCGTGTTTTCCGAGGGTATGGAAAGGCTATTTCACTATTTCATGTTTCTCCCCGATATTTTCCTGCTTAGTTTCGAATATATCGCGATTTCCGAGAGTGTGCTTAGACCGATATTCCTTGCTCCAATATTTGCTAGTTTGTTTCAGCATATGTCACGATTACAGTGTGTGTGGTTAACTAAGATCCTAACAGGATAAATTTAATTTCTGTTGCAAGTGCATACAGAATACTCAGAACAACGTCGTCTGCTGGCATCTCTACTGCTGTACTGCATGAACGTTTTAGATCTTTTCCTAATGCCAACACGTAGTATCTCTGGGAAAAATTTTTTCGCTTGGGATATAAGCGCACGTGTGTGTACAACGTTTTACCTCCCAAATATAGATGGCTCTGATATCTCCAGTCTCGTTGGTGTTGGACCATTCATGGATGACCAGCTGTGTGGAATGCTGGGACGTAACCCTCCAAATAAATGCACGTATCTGGCTTACATATGATAAGTCATTCACTTTGATATCTTATTGCGTTTAGTTACTCACAATTTCATAATGATTCCACTAAACTACCTTACGCATCTGTATGTTTGTATTTCGTGGCAGCGATTTCGGCTTGAAAGTGTTACCTTCCGAAATTACTGCCCATTCCGGTATATCTTTATATCTGTAACTTCCATCACTCTGAACATGCAATGTTTTTCAGTTATCAGAGATGAACACAGCAAACAGCTGCATATCAATTTGTATTTCATTGCAGGTTGGTTTCGGCTATTGCCCAGGGACCGCAGCACTGGTAACACGTATAACTGTAGCCGAAACCTAGCTAGATTTGCAAAAAAAGTGCAAATCGATACGCGTCTGTTTTCTGGGCTAATCCCTGATTGTATTCATTTCACAGTCGCCGAGCACGACGGTTCCTAATGGAATCCAGGCAAATCAGTGTTTACTAGCTTGTGTCGTTTGGAAAGTCCCTGCCAATTTAAACTGTGATCAGGAACGGATGTTGAAGGCATAACCTTGCTTTACTTGGAGAATGTTCCTACCGAGTGAGCTAGCCACTCACAGAGATCTGCCACAAGTTAGCTTCGGTCAATACCTCCGTTTCATTTAATAAATTTTATTTCACTTTCCGTGTCTTAACTGTACTTAAGTTTAATTTTTCTGCTCTGCTTTAGCGCCATCACTGGCTATTCAGCAAATACATTGCGTATATAAAGCGTTTCGACATTTCGTTTACAGTGAAGTTAAGAACTATTTTGTTTTTGCGAATGTGATGTTTCGTACACATTACGTAGGACATGTGTCTTTGCTCTGAAATATTTTTGAAGTAGCTAGTTTCTCCTGTCGCCAGCAGAGATTATATTCGAATGTTATTTAATATCTATCTTGCTAATTGAGTTTCCGGAAGTACGGAACCCAAATCCAGATACTGGGTAGGGATCTACACTACTGGCCATTAAAATTGCTACACCAAGAAGAAATGCAGATGATAAACGGGTATTCATTGGACAAATATATAATACTAGAACTGACATGTGATTACATATTCACGCAATTTGGGTGCATACATCCCGAGAAATCAGTACCCAGAACAACCACCTCTGGCCGTAACAACGGCCTTGATACGTCTGGGCATTGATTCAAACAGAGATGGATGGCGTGTACAGGTACAGATGCCCATGCAGCTTCAACACAATACCACAGTTGATCAAGAGTAGTGACTGGCGTATTGTGACGAGCCAGTTGCTCGGCCACCATTGATCAGACGTTTTCAATTGGTTAGAGATCTGGAGAATGTGCTGGCCAGGGCAGTCTAACTTTTCTGCATCCAGAAAGGCTCGTACAGGACCTGCAACACGCGGTCATGCATTATCCTGCTGAAATGTAGGGTTTCGCAGGGATCGAATGAAGGGTATAGCCACGGGTCGTAACACATCTGAAAGGTAACGGCCACTGTTCAAAGTGCCGTCGATGCGAACAAGAGGTGTCTGAGACGTGTAACCAATGGCACCCCATACCATCACGCCGGGTGATACGCCAGTATGGCGATGACGAATACACGCTTCCAATGTGCGTTCACCGCGATATCGCTAAACACGGATGCGACCATCATGATGAGGCATACAGGACCTGGATTCATCCGAAAAAAAAAAATGACGTTTTGCCAATAGTGCACCCAGGTTCGACGTTGTGTACACCATCGCAGGCGCTCCTGTCCGTGATGCAGCATCAAGGGGAACTGCAGTCATGGTCTCCGAGCTGATAGTCCATGCTGCTTCAAACATCGTCGAACTGTTCATACAGATGGTTGTTGTCTTGAAAACGTCCCCATCTGGTGACTCAGAGATCGAGACGTGGCTGCACGATCCGTTACAGCCATGCGGCTAAGATGGCTGTCATCTCGACCGCTAGTGATACGAGGCCGCTGGGATCCAGCACGGCATTACGTATTGCCCTCCCTACCCACCGATTCCATATTCTTCTAACAGTAATTGGATCGTGACCAACGCGAGCAGCAATGTCGCGATAGGATAAACCGCAATCGCGATAGGCTACAATCCGACTTTTATCAAAGTCGGAAACGTCAGTACGCATTTCTTCTCCTTACACGACGCTTCACAGGCAACTCCGGTGAACTGCCGTTTGTGTATGAGAAATCGGTTGGAAACTTTCCTGATGTCAGCACGTTGTAGGTGTCGCCACTGGCGCCAACCTTGTGTGAATGCTCTGAAAAGCTAATCATTTACCTATCACAGCATCTTCTTCCTGTCGGTTAAATTTCGTGTCTGTAGCACGTCATTTCGTGATGTAGCAATTTTAATGGCCAGGAATGTAAATTATTGCAGGGACAAAAAACTGTTTTACTATTCAATGTTAACAGTTTGAAGCCCATTATTTTAAGCAAATTAATTTTGTTTATAACATTTCACATCATATGTTCGCAATTTATGACCACATTTAACATCTAAAAATACATTAATGTGAAGTATGTCATGTCCTCTGGCTGAACAGAACACAACATAGGCAGTGAAATGAGCTAGGAACGTAGGAAATACTAAGCAGACCTGGTATGTTCGGCAAAAATAAGACGTATTAATAGACACCGGTATAAAGATCAAACAGTAAGTTACTTCTCTTGAAATGAGGACATTACAATGACTGAAATTAATGTAGATTTAACTTATTCTTAGAGATGGTTTTTTAGGAGACGTCAGACGATGAATGTCAGTGTTAACACTAGGCGAACAGCGGCAGAAACTGAAAACAAGATTTCGAAAATCTGACCAAAAATTTTCTGGGTCGAATCCAATGCAAAAATTTTGAAAAACGAAATGATGAATCCTATAGAGCGAAAAATATTTTCAAAAATATAGGTTACATAGGAGTGGAATACATCAATCAATCATTACTTAAATACTCAGTGAATATTCCTAATCACTGTACTGTGTCTCATTATCATCGTCAGATACGTTGCTCGTTTTAACTGAAAAATTTGAATCGAATCTGTAACTGGAATTGGAATTAATAGTACAACAGCGTTTAGCTTTGAGGAAGTTTCCACAAAGTGAATATTAACCAATCTGACTTTACTAAAAGTATGCAGAAAATATCGTTTGTGTTTTTTATGCGGTCATATTTTCTTGAAAATTTTTTAGCCATAGATCCTGTACAAAATAGAAAACAGTGCAGAGGACAATCTTGTTGCACAATATCCTAGAAACAATATTTAAGACGCAAAAATTACGAAAATCAGCAAAGTGAGCGCGCTTCTAAAAAATTGTTACCAATATCAAAGTCCTAGTCAGTTGCAGCTAATATTTTGATACTTACTGAAGGAATTCTAAGCAACACTTTCAGTTCGGTTTAAGAGCACGGCCTGGCAAAGATTCTGACTTATTGCTTTTTTTAACAGAACTTTTCAGAACCTGATGAAGAAAAATACCATTATTTACATTAACATTTAGTATTTCACACACACAGGCAGCAACAATTTTGCAATGACAAGTTATACTTCCAAATCGATCAACTGTCTGTAGTTGAGCACACGTTTGAACTTCGTCTTAGTTTCGACAAGCGACGTGTAAATTATGTTTCAGACCTGATTCTCACAAATGGAATGAGTTCCTGAGCCAGGGAGGGACGATTCTTCTTCATTTACTGTCATACAGTCACTGACTATAACTTTCGGTTAACAGTACTGTGACATTAAAGTGAATTAACTGTGAACTACAGTTACTTCCCTTGGAAATAATCACGTGGCATAACTAGGGACCACTGAGTTCTGCGACACATGTTCTGGAAAATTTGCACGAGGTTTCCCTTTTGGACGGTGATCAAAAGCCTCGTCACGTTTCGTTGGATGTCAGGAATATCGTCAAATCTCTTTCCTTTCATAGCAAGTTTACAGAATTGAAAGAATTTAGAGGAATGAGATCGGCGAGATGGTGGATGTTCATGTCGCACAGCCCCCTTTTTTTGCCAGGAACTGTTTGACGATATTGGTTGTGTGGCGGTGAGCGATTTCGTGAACTAAAACCTGGAACCTTATTTGCGTATTGGGGTCGTACTCTGCATAGATATAGCACGAAACGGGACAAAATTTCATCATGCTTCCCTCAGATCCTTACTTAACAGCCATATACAACCGCTCTCTCAAAGAAGGATCTGTACCACAAGATTGGAAAGTTGCACAGGTCACACCTATATTCAAGAAAGGCAGTAGGAGTAACCCACTAAACTACAGGCCTATTTCATTGACGTCAATCAGCAGCAGGGTTTTGGAACATATTCTATATTCAAATATTATGAATTATCTCGAACAGAATCTATTGACCCAAGGTCAACACGGATTTAGAAAATACCGTTCATGCGAAACATACCTAGCTCTTTACTCACACGAAGTTATAGGTGCTATCGTCAAGGGTTCCCAAATCGATTCCGTATTTCTTGATTTCCAGAAGGGTTTTGACACCGTACCTCACAAACGACAAACGGCTTTTAATCATATTGCGTGCTTATGGTATATCGCCCCAAATTTGCGACTGGATAGGGGATTTCCTGTCAGAGAGGACACAGGTCGTAGTAATCGATGGTAAGGCATCGACTAAAACAGAGGTGATATCGGGCGTTCCACAGGGTAGTGTTATTAGTCCTCTGCTGTTCCTTATTTACATAAACGATTTAGGGGAAAATCTAAGTAGCTCTCTGAGGATTTTTGCAGATGACGCCGTCATTCGTCGTCTAGTAAAATCATCTGAAGATCAAAACCAACTGCAGAACGATCTGAATAAGATATCACTATGGTGTAAAAATTGGCAGTTGCGTCTAAATAATGAGAAATATGAAGTCGTCCACGTGAGTACGAAAAGTGAAGGCCGTAAACTCCACAAAATACCTAGGAATCACTATTACTTCAGACTGGAAAGAAGAGGTAGATAGTCGTGGGAAAGGCGAACGAAGACTGCGTTTTATTGGCAGATCGCTTAAAAGATTCAACAGAACTACTAAAGAGGCTGCCTACACTACGCTTGTCCGGTATATATATATATTTTTTTTTTTTTTTTTTTTTTTTTTTTTTTTTTTTTTTGAGTATTGCTGCCCATTGTGAGATCCTTATCAGGTGGGTTTGACGGAGGACATCGAAAGAGTCCAAAGAAGGGCAGCTCGTTTCGTATTGTCACGATACAGGGGAGACAGCGTTACGGAAATGAAACAGGATCTGGGATGGGAATCATTACAACAACGGCGATTATCGTTGCGGGTTTGGGCTACTTACGAAACTCCAATCGCCAACATTCTCCTCCGAATGCGAAAAGATATTGTTGACTCTCACTAACATAGGTAGAAATGATCATCAGAATAAAATACGAGAAATCATAGCCCGAACGGAGAGATTCAGGTGTTCTTTCTTCCCGCGCGCTATTCGCGACTGGAATGGGAGATGAATAGTATGACGGCGGTTCGATGGACCCTCTGACAGGCACTTAAATGTGATTTGCAGAGTATCCCATGTAGATGTAGATGTAGGTAGAAATTCTTTGTGGATAATGCCTTGACTATCAAAAAAAGTGATGAGATGGGTGATTTTTCGGCTCTGACCTTTTTCCGACGAGGTGATGTCGGAGAACGCCATTCCGTGCTTTGCCGTTTCGTGTAGTGTCGTACCGGAGACACCAGGTTGCATTCTAAGTGGCAATATGGTTCACGAAATTGGGTGTTGCATGCACCGTTTCGACAAAATCCTGTGAAGCCTCTAAACGTAGCTGTTTCTGGTCGCTTGTTAAGCGATGTGGTACAACAACATTCTCTCATCTTCCTTATTTGTGGATAAGAATATGTCGCACAGATTCCCGGTTAATCTGCAGATCATCCGATATCATGCACACAGTTAATCGACGATCGTTCGTGATAATGTATTGACTTTCTCAATGTTGTCGGCATTGACGGCGGTCGCCTGTCGCCGGTCATCCGCTAAGGGGATTGTCTCAGCCTATTCGAAAACGGGTCACTTGACTGTACATTGACAGTACTTGATCCTCATAGACACGTACCAGCATCGCGTCCGTTTCCTTAGGTATCTTACCAAACTTAATACAAACTTTACATTCACGCACTTCTCGTTCATTGTTTTGCTCTCAGTTGGAGACCAACGCACTAAACAAGCACTTCGTTCAACAGGTGTAACACGGATCACCAACGACGCTCAACTGAACTGCGCTGGGGGCAGGTTGGCAGCACTAGCCGATAGGCAGGTGCAGCCTTGTGATTCGCATGTACTGCCCAATCGACCGTTGTGACTTCATTCACCGAAATTTCTTTCAGAGGTTGTAATACATAATAAGTGTACCACTACAGCAAGATAGGTGGATTAAAAAACACTAGAATTTTTTTTTCTACTAGTGGCCAGCTTTTTGGCAATTCACACCAATGTGCGGCCGAACCCTTAAAGAAAGTAGCATAGTGGACCACCCTTGTTATTGTAATCCTAGATGAGTCGAAATCCAACCTTGTTATCGACTGGGAGAGACTTCCACTCATTGTTGCCAACCATGAAGCAAAATTTCACTCTAAATTGTGTGTCAAATCCCACTAAATCGTACCAAAACCCCTTAAAGAGTACAACAAAAGTTGCGTTGCATTGTGAGGAATAAAAATTGAATATGGGTCCGGGGAAGGAGGGGGGGAGATTTTGGGCCGTTACGTTTTTCTTCGTCCCGTATTTATTTTGCATGGAGAAACATAGAATGGCAAAATATGCAAAATGCTCTTCATTGTTGACTAGAAGGGTCAGGAGGCAACCTATCTTAAAAACATCGCTCGAGGAGTGGGGGAGCAATCAAAATTTTATATTAATCCCTTAAAAACATGCATCAAATATCCAGAGAGCAGTAACCAGTATTTGTTTTCATCGATAAAACATTATGTTAAGGGTCTCGACGACGAGTGTCGTTTGGATTTAGTAATTCCAAATGTCCATCGGCGAAAAACTAACTTTATATTTTACTTCTTTTGTGTCTGGCGTTCTAAGAGTGAATCGTAGCATATAGGCTGCAGAGAGATGACACACTCTGCACGTGAAATCTGTGGACATAAATGTACGCGTAATGGCATTTTCACACTTCAGAAGAGTGTGCGCCGATATGAAACCTTCTGCCAGATTAAAACTGTTTGCCGAATCGCGATTGAAAACTGGGACCTTTGCCTGAGAAAAGCAAAGTTTCCAGGTTTGAATCCAGATCCGCCAAACAGTTTCTGATCTGGCAGGAGTTTTCATAGATGTACCGTACCTTTCAACAAGGGACCTGATTCCCAAGTCTTTGTATCTCTGGACATACTTTTTATCTCTTGATGCCATATTGACGTGAAAACACACACACACACACACACACACACACACACACACACACACACACACACACCGTATTCAACCGTCATTTCTCAATCACTAGAGCACCTCACTAATCATACTTAGGGTAATTTACTGTTCAGGAACCGTTGAAGTTACAAAAGTGTTCAGAAATGAGGCCTGCCAATGAAGAATCAAAAATGAACTACCTCATTGTTAGCTAGGGCAAAATAATATTTAGTACATAGTACAAAGAAAACTTCCCCTTGGATGACATATCCCTCTAAATTCTCGCTAAGATTACAGAGTCCCACAAAATTTAGGGCTAAACCGTCAAGTTGGATGCACTGTCTCCACGACCTGCGATGCAGCGGGGTTCGCTGAAGACCTGGCTGCATTAACAACTCTGCTGCGGGTGTAGTGTCGAATCATGATATAACAGAGTAGCACATTGATATTCCTATATGACCACGACATACAGCGATCTAAATAATTTAATTCGAAATTTATTCGCAAAATCGTATGTCTTCCAGTTCCACTGTATCAGGCACAGTTGTACCAACGACTGGTAAATGAGATGAAAATGGTTGAAAACCGGTAGTATCTCAATTTACATCAGATTAGGAAAAATAAATTACATTTTTTGCTTCTGACAATGCCACCCACAATACGGTGAAGCATAGACTGTAATCATGCTTTGTCTATCGACAGACTGGTCATTAAACAACCTCTGACAATAAAGTTCGGTAAGGTCCAGTAATATTAACGTAGATGAAGTTACCTTTCTGTCCTTCGAAATAGTCGCCTGCCATAACCATGCAGCGCTGAGCTCTGTGATACATGATCTGGAAACTTCGCACGAAGCATTCCTTCGGGATGGTGTTCAAAAGCATCGTCACATTTCGTTGTGTGACGGGAATATCGTCAAATCTCTTTCCTTTCACAACGAGTTTGAATAGAGGGAATAGGAAGAAGTCTGGAGGATTGAGATCTGGCGAGTATGGTGGGTATTCCGCCCACCCACAGCCAATGTCGTCAAACAGTTCCTGGCAAGAATGCGAGAAAGGGGGTGTTGCAACTTGAACATCCACCATACTCGACGAATTATGACTCCTCCAGACGTCTTCCTATTCGCTTGATCAAACTCGCTTTGAAAGGAAAGAGATTTGACGATATTCCTGGCATCCAAAGAAACGTTACGCGGTTTTTAAACACCATCCCAAAAGAATACTTCGGCAAATTATCCAGGACGTGTATGGCAGAGCTCAGCGGTGCACTGTTATGGGAGTTGATTATTTCTGAAGGACAGTAAGGTAAAACTGCAGTCCACACATGTTACAGCACTATTCACCGAACTTTGTTGTAAGAGGTTGTCATTCCATGACTTCGGCTGTACAAATATGTACGCGATTGTTCCACGATGTTAACGGTTGTAGAGAGAGTAGGTAACTATCTTTTTTTCGTACATTGAGGCTGATAGAAATGTTGAAGAAGCTCGTCAAAGGGATTTTAATAAATTCCCTGATACGAATGCATTATTGTCAGTATTGTGCAATTGTTTACTGAATCAGGAACTGGTAAACCCAGAGAAAGAGTCCAATGTGTATTTTTGCTGTATTACTTTTTTTCACCAATTTTCAACTTATTTTCATTTTTGCTAATTAAAGCGCGTCAATCACGAAAAAAAAAGAAAAAAAAAACATGTTTTAAGCAAAAGTTACCATTCTTACGGATAACCCAGATCTGCAATAGAAAATAGGGGTTCCGATTTAAGATGTCAAAGTCACCTCCCTTTTGCCTCCGGGGGAAGTCCCTCTGCGAGCTGAATAACTCTTACTACAACTGTTTTTATATTCATTAACACACTAGAAGAAAAGTTTTTCAATTCAAATTGGCCATTACGTACAAAAATTGTACATTACCACCTTTACGTAGATGACACACAGCTACTAGTAAACTAAACACTTTACATAAAAAAAGTACACCAGAGAAAGGAAAAAAAATCTATACATTTTATGTACTTAACAACAAATACTAGCAACAACTGCCATAATTTGAAATATATAGGACACAAAAAATAATTAAAACACAAACATGGTACTCCAACTACATTAACAACACATGAAACTTGAAGCAGGTCCAATTCATAACGAGATAACATTGAAAAGAGAAGACAGTGCTATAACCAGACCAACTAATGTACCAACAACGTCTCTAGGCAACATATCGAACAAAACTAACGGAATATTTCAGAAAACGAAGATACAACTAGCTTTTCGTACAACCAATACCCCAAAATCAAAATTAAGATAAGAAAAGACGAAAACCAATATTTATCCATACCCGTATGTTTAAAAAATTTCAGGTAATAATTGCACTAAGATTTATATTGGACAAACAGGAAGAAACTTTAAAATTACATTTAAAGAACGTACATTAACTGAGAAAGCAACCAATCGAAATTTACTTACACCCAAAGAGCCAAAACCACACAGCTGAACACATGGAAAACGGTTTAAAAATTCTACACTCAGTTCCTAAAGGCGATGCTCTAAACATTCTATAACAACCAGAAATTTAGACACACAAACGAAAGAATGCCCAAATGATATTCATGTAGCGTCAGCGTACATAATAAAAAACCACCGAAATAGAGATAATACATTGTAGTGAATAATTGTGCATCTTTGCTACTTTCAATTGTTCTGATGTTGCTATGTTTCGGTATCTTGGAGTGGCTCTCTCTGTATGATTCCTGTAAATGTTGGCAAATAAATATTCTATAGTTTAACCCTACATTCTCAATGAACAAACAGATTTGAAAGATATTAATTATTAGATACTACATAAACTAATGCAATACTGGTGTGAAAATTACTGCCTACTTGTTTTAAAGTACCAAGAAATTTAGTAATAATTACCGATGCAAGACTATAAATCCAAATTAATGTTTCAAATGGTTTAATAAGCAGTAGCATCATCTATGTCAATATTTTTGTAACTTTGGAATAGGTATACAAAAGGGCAAAGTCTGTTAGTACCCAAGCATGCATTCTATTATGAAAGTAAACTTCAAAATAATTTATTTATATTGCAATTTTTGTAATCAGGAAGTGAAAATAGATCCCAGAGTAATATACACTGCTCCTTAGATGTTATACCAAGTATTTGACTGTACGTCTAACCAGTTTGTAAGAAATATTAAATCTTGTACATTCTAGGCCTGCATAAACACTAGCAAACATGTTAGTATCAACAATATTATAATTGTATATTTTGATATAGACCGTGTACTTTAGCAGTAAAACGCTTTGTTAACATTACCAATGCACTTACATAGAACAAACCTTTCCAATTCATTCAAGTAATTCGATTTCCAAGCTGAATAGTTGTTTGCAGTCTAAGACAACAATTATCTGTAACTATTCTTACAGTTAACAGTTCAGCAAACTCAAATGTCTGCAGAATCATTAATTTGAAAAGCAGAAAAGTTTACGCTGATATACAAAATGTGAACAGAGCATAAGGTAAAAATAAAAAAAATAAAAAATATAAATAAATAAATAATAAAAAAAAACACACACACCTATCCTCTGAATCAGTAAGCAGTAAAAATCACACTGTATAAACTAAGTTACTGAGTGGTCACAAATCTAATACTGTCTTTGAATAATTTATATAGCAAGATTAATTATGAAACAGTCACCAATTCTACGTATCGTCTGGTTTTGTAATTTGAATCAAAATCTATTAATGTAAACTTCTATCTAGAATGTCAAAGAAACAAAACACGTATTTTATTTAAAACAAAATACGAAGAATAAACATCAGTTGCTTTAAAATCCATTGAATTACCGAAAGTTTAGAACACTCTGGTAGTCGTTTTCACTTACAAAGTTGGGGCCATACAAAGGAAAATGACGGGTGGAACACAAGTTAAAATGAAATTAAGTTGTTGTTCATAGCAACTACACAACTTCGGGTCTCTGGCTATAGTTACAAAATTAATAAAGTTTGGATTGCCAGTGTTCGCAGAGAAGAGCAGGTGCGTGGTGCACCGTTGTGCAGTCGTACCACTACGGGTTCATAAAGTGCTGTGGCGGCGAAAATTCAAAACAATTAAGCCGAACATATTTGCACCGTTGCCCACCATGTGCAACGTTCGTCATCCGAGGCCATTTCCATGAACTCCTGCAATATTAGCCTTGATACAAAATTGCCTCCACCGCACGCTGCTAACACGTCAAAGGCTCAGGTACTACTCTGTTCAACTAGGGCCTTCGTAGCGCGCAACAGTGCTGCTTTGGCATGTTTTCCAACCTTTTCCATTCACACACGCTCTTTCCGTTTTTCAGTTCATCCCACAGACTTACATTACACTATATTTACAAAATCCCTAAGCCAGAACCTCTATAAACCTATTTCAATAAAGTAATCACAACATCATTTACATTACAGTCCACATAAGATTAAAATACATCATTAAAATTTCATTGGTATTCAATAGAGTTTGTGTGTACAAAGACATCTCTATATACATTATAGAAAAAATGATATGTGCCAAATTAGTATATTTTGATAAAAAATAGTAATAGTGATACATTAGCGTCATTTATAGTGTCACAACCCAAACTTACCCCAATTGATTATTGTTTGTATGAATGGCTGAAGAGTGACGTGCACAAGAGCAGAGGGCATACAAGCCAGGAAGTTCTCATTCGTATTTTACATGCTCGTGTTCAATTACAGGAATGCAGAATTGAGCTCTGATTGTCAACACAACACCTGTCTACAAGAGCAGCAAAATGCAGTAAAGTTGACGGTGGACTATTTGAAAATCTTGTATCAGTAAACTTACGCAATCAAACAAACCTATCTTCATTTACTGTTGCCTGCTATTTTCCCCTTCCTAGTTTTTTACATTGGTTTGCCCAGTAAACGTTAAGAAAACGGGATATTTTTATTAGAAGTTTTTTGTTCAGAATTATCAGTATTATCACTGCTCAAAGTATGTACCTTTTCTCCTTATTTACCCTGTATATAATTGTTGTTGTGGTCTTCAGTCCGGAGACTGGTTTGATGCAACTCTCCACGCTACTCTATTTTGAGCAAACCTGTTCCTCTCCTCATAAGATCGGCAACGTACATCCATATCCTTTTCAGTCAGCTTAGAGACCAAGAGTCTCCCTCTGCGATTGTTACCCACCACACTTCTCTACAACGCTAAATTTACGATTCTGTAATGTCAAAGAATATGTCCTACCAAGCGATTGCTTCTTTTAGTCAAGGTATGCCAGAAATCCTTTGCCTCTCAATTCTGTTCAGTACCTCCTCATTAGTTACGCTATCTACCCATCTAATCTTCGGAATTCTTCTGTAACATCAAATTTCAAAATCGTCTCTCTTCTTCCTGCCTGAACTATACAGGGAATCCCAAAAAGAATGACCCAATTTTAAATAGAATTATTTATTAGGAAGATGGGCTTAACACGAACAAATTGTATACTAAATTACAAAAGACAGAGGGTTTATAAAAATTCATCATAAATGTTCAATATGTCCTCCATTCTTTGCACAGACGACATCTATCCGATAGCCGAATTCATCCCAAACTGAGAGTAAATTCATCAATGGCACGAGGTAAGGGAGGAATGTAAACACGTTGTTTAACATATCCTCACAGGAAGAAATCACATGGTGTTAAGTCAGGGGACCTAGGAGGCCAAGAGTGTAATGCCTGGTCTCGCGATCCTGTACACCCTATCCAACGTTGAGTCACGTTGGCATTCAGGAAAATGTGCACGTTGTTGTGCCAGTGCGGTGCTCCATCTTGCTGGTAGATTACATTGTCAAAGTTGTGGGTATAACCAGTTCTGCAGCATTGCAAGATATGATTGTGCTGTTACGGTTTCTTCCTCAAAAAAGTAAGGCCCATAAGCCTTGCTTTGCGAAACTGCGCGAAAAACCTCTAGCGGATTTTTTCTGAAACTCTAGACAATGCCGATGACAGGTAGTACTGTTTCAGTTACCTAGTGATATTCGTGTCAATATTATTACAGGTTAAAATAGGGTCATTCTTTTTGAGACACCCTGTATATCGGTATGTCATCTACGACTTGGTCTTTGTTTCGACTTACCTCTTTCATTGCTCTGTCAAATTTTTCTCTCATTGCAGAATCTATTATTTCATCGTCATTTACTGTCTGTTCCCTTTTTACAATATTGTCTCGAAGTTCATTTCCTTTCAGAGCCCCTCTATATACCCTTTCCACCTTACAGCTTGCCCTTCTTCGCTCATCACTGATTTTTCCTTGTATGTAGGTAACAGTATATTATTGCGTAGGCTTCCGCGGCCAGATGACATAGAAGTTTACTGGGTGTTGTACCGCGTCATGATTTAAGAAGGCTATTATTAATAGACTTCTTATATCACGGCGCGGTGCAACATCCAGAAAACTTTTAAGTCAGTATGATAGTCCTCGAAAAAGCCTCAAAAAGACCGGCGTTTGATTCCATACCTCACCTACAGCCTTTGTGTGTGTTATGAATCACAATCTCAGTTCATTTTAATCTCTGTTCCACCCGTCATTTTCCTAAGTCACTAACCTATGTAGGTTCGCAACCTTATAAGTGCAGAAGTCTACCGAACTGACCTAAAATTTTGTTAATTCAGCTGAGTTTAAAGCAACTGATATTTATTTTTCGTATTATGTTGTCCTAAACAAAATACGTTTGATGTTTCTTAAACAGTCTAGATATAAGTTTGCATTAACAGATATTGATTCAAATTACACAACCAGACTCTAGGTAGAAGTGGTGACTTTTTATAATAATCTTACTATATGAAGTATTCAAATACTGTTAGACTTTTGACCATTCAGTAACTTAGTTGGTGTGTACAGTGCAATTTTTTTCTGATTCAGAAGATAGTTTAATCAGCTGAGACTATTCAAAACAGGATGTGAACGACATAATAATTATTTCTACTTCATACTCTGCACAAATTTTTTATATCAGCCTAAACTTTTCTGCTTTTCAAATTAATTATTCTGCAGTCGTTTTAGTTTACTGAAGTGTAACAGTAATAATAGTTAAAGATAACTGCTGTCTTATAATGAAAACAACTATTTAGCTTGGAAAACAAATTATTTGAATGAAATGAAAAGGTTTGTTCCATGTAAGTTAGTGTAGGGAAAGTGTTTTACCGCTGAAGTACACAGCCTATATCAAAATATACAATTATAATATTGTTGATGCTAACAAGTTTGCTAGTGTTTATGAAGGCAGCCAGTTTAGGCCTAGAATGTACTACTTTTAATATTTCTTACAAACTGGTTAAACTTACTGCCAAATAATTGATAAAACATCTTAGGAGCAGTGTATATTACTCTGAGATTTATTGTCAATTTCCGATTACAAAATTTTGCAATATAAATAATTTTCAAACTTACTTTCATAATAGAGTGCATGTTTGGGTACTGACTGACTTTACTCTTTTGTATGCCTGTTCCAAAGTTAGAAAATTATTCACATAGTTGATGCTACTGCTTATTAAATCATTTGAGACATTAATTTCATTATATAGTCTGGCGACCGAATTTATTACTAAATTTCTTGGTACTTTAATACAAGTAAGCACTAATTTGCATTTGTTAGGAATAGGGATTGGAAGATGAGAGCGGAGGAAGTGACGGTAAGAGTATGTTGCATAATAGTCGACAATTTCTGGAAAATAATTTAACTTTACAAGAAGAATTAGAAATGCAGCTGAAACAAGAAAATGAAGATTACAATAAAGAGCTTAAAACTGAAACGGAGGAAGAATACGAAAAAAATATATTTATATTTATATAAAAAAATTGCGTTTGAAATGATGGAGTAGCAGGAAAGTATTTGACTTTTTGCATCACTAATTATTAACCATCAAACCACCATGAGTGGAGGCAGAAAGATCCTTTTCCTCCGCTTGCTACATATGTAGTTCCATAAGAAGTAGATTGGGAGATAAAACTATAGATGTTATTTGTTTTTTAAGGTCATATTTACAAAACGACAAGTTTCTTCTAATTCTATATTTATAAAATTGTAACATTTTTACTGTTTTAGTAAGAAAATAAGACAATTGGCTAAACTAAATTTATGTGATACTGTAAATTCCTCAGCAAATAAGATTGATTATAATTACCTCTGATAAAGATTAGAAATAATATTTTTAGTTAACTAGAATGTAAAGGCCACAAAATTACCAAATATTGACATTTGCTATTGTTGAACTTCTTGTTAAGAAATGAGTAGTCAAACAGCAAAATAATTAATCACATGCAGTAAGATATCGTTGACTTTTGTGATTTTTAGTGAATATTTTATAACATTATAACAAACAATGTTTATTTACTTAAAAAAAATAAAAAAAAAATAAACCTTACGAGATCCCGCTGGACTGAAGACAATCCAGCAACAATTCCGCTGAATTGAAAACAATGCTGGATTGCAATCTGCAGTTACAAACTTTCCCCAAATATGAAGTCTTCGAGAGACGAAAACTAAGGTTTGGTGCTATTACCCATTAGTAAGTACACGGTAATCGTCTCGGAGGGGCGCGTTACAGTTCAGGTACTTCGTGTAATTTTGTGAAGCGATTGGGAACAGTGTGTTAGGTGGAACTTTAACAGCACAAATTTCTCGCACGTATGGTGGGCAGCAGTGTGTGCAGGTAGCCGTGGCCAGCAGTGCGTCGTTACCGGCGGCTGGCTCATACGGCGGCGCCCGGCCAGTAGGGTGTAATCAAGCCGTGCGCGTGGTCTGCTGGAGCGCGACCCATCGGTGCCTCTCCAGTGCTTTCTCCACGGCGACGGCTGGCAGAGACCGTGGAGCTAGCAGACGGCCGGTGTGTTTGCCAGCTCGTTAACCTGGGGTCCGGTCGGCGTTTGATGTCGCCGCCGGCCGGTGTCCGCTGCTGATTCGGCGGCGACCGGAACACAAGCAGCGCCCACTGGCGTCAGTCACCTGTGCAGGGGCCGCGCAGCCTCTCCAGCACTGCCGCCAGATGTAGCACCATAGGCTCGAGGAGCGGGACTGTGCACTAGAAACGTCATTCAAAACCGCCAGAAGCAACAAACCTTAAGGGCAATCAAAAATGTTCAAATGTTTGTTAAGCTTAAGGGACTTAACTACGGGGTCATCAGTCCCTAAACTTACAAACTACTTATGAACTACTAACGAACTAGGACTGCTCAAATATCCATGCCCGAGGGGGGATTCGAACCCCCGACCGTAGTGGCCGTGCAGACCGTGACTGGAGCGCCTCAGTCTCCTCGGCCACCGCGGCCGGCTAAGGGCAATCGTACCGCCCTATCTCGACAATGTTATAATAATTGGGATGACTGGCAGAACCTTTGATACTAGATACAAAGAGTACATCAGAGCTTGGAAGTATGGCACAAACCATTCAACATTTGCCGACCACCTGAAACAAGAACACCATAGGCCCAGCACTATAGAAAAAGATGTGGAAATCATACAGACTAGTAAAGACAGACACCTACTCCCCTTCCAACAAAACCTCCACATACACAAAGCACTATCACACAACAATCAATTACTAAATGACCAAATAAATATTGGAAACCAAACATTGTATAAAATAATTGGAAAAAAAATCACATAAAACATTCCCCGTCATGCCCGTAACTATTTCAGACTACTTCCACATCTCATTCCAGATACCACTACCAACACTCCACAGCTAAGGTCAAATAAAATCACATACCCACCTCTCCGCTAAACACGTCTCTCTCCGAACGTGTCACACATATTGATATAAAACTCCCAAACTTTCTCGCTCCCTGCTAACAAACACTCAACCTCGTTCCCCTCACTGTTACCCTACATCACATACCAGATTCAAGAAAAAACACAATCCCCCCCAAACACACACACACACACACACACACACACATGCACACTACTTGCATTTCCACCACACAGGAGTTTAATATTACTGCACCACAGCTCATATCCATCACTTTTGCTTCCATCTCACTTCACATCACACCTTACCACATCCAACCACCATTCAGTCATCTTTCCCTACTACTCAACCCCCAACCAATAATAACAACAATTATAATAATATAATAGTAATAAAAATATTAAATAATAATAATAATAATAATGTTCCCATTAAATATATACATATAGTATGCTGCCACTATTCCTATCCGCTTACATCAAAACTAAATACAAAGAAACATAATTTATTATAAGACATAGAGAAAGAGAAAGAACTACATTTTTGAGGTTGGCAACACTCCAATAACACACTGAGCAGAATCAGTAAAAACAAAAACAAACACTTCTGATCTGTGGAAAACAACTATGAACAGTGAAACAATGACAGTGAAAGTAGTGAGAAAACGACACAGCATGAAGAACCGACGGTATTGCATTAAACAGACCGGCATTCCATGATGTGAAGCGAAAAGAAGACCAAATTTCCGTAAGTACCAAACATTAGGCCTACTTTTCAGGGTCCATTTAAGAACTGTTTTCGATCTAAACACAAAACAAACTATATTTCTATTATTACAGATCACTGAAGATGTTTTACATTAAATAAAACGAAACGCGTCTGGTGAGAAAAAATCGCATTTTTATTGTAGTTGCAAAGACGGAAAATCACTGCTATTCATAATTATAATAACAATTTCGTGTGGCTCATTGGCCTGGTACAAGTCTTTGAATTGGAAGCCACTACCCCAGTTATCCAACCGGGGAAAGGGAACCTACAGCGTAACGTGGAATCCGAACCACGTGTCGTCTCTGTCGACTCTCACATCGTTGAGAGGTGAAAGATGGGTTAAAGTTCAGACTGAAATAATCCGAAAAAACCAGCGACCCTTCGGTTTCCAGTCGAGCACATTACCCCAAGACCACAGGGCCCGACTCGACAATGTTAAATTGGCTATATAAATGCCCCGTTTTCTTAGGAAGTGTTGAGTATATATATGTGATGTTTCTCTCACATTTTCTCGCTTGTTTGTTGCCTGTATTGCTCTACAAACACTTCAAAAACAGCTGGGAAAAAAAGTTACGATTGTTTCTCTTAACCCTCGAGCGACAGCGCTGGTGCAGATCTGCTACCACTTTTATTTAAATGCTCACTGATGACGCAATAATGGAGATGCCATATTTCCGCTTTAGCTAATCCTCAATTAAGCCTTAACAATTGCCGTGGCGCACTTCGGCAACAGACAAAAGTGCGCCAGTACACGCGCCACGGCGCAACAGTGTCATCGAGCGTACCCTGCTTAAACCCCGCGCCTCGCCTCGACTCAGCTTCGTCACGAGGCACGCAGGCCAGCCGTGGCCGAGAGATGTCGCTGGGCCGTTCCCGCCGGGCGCCGGCGCAGTATCGGCGACACCACGGACTACTTGACGTGAGGGAAGTAGACACGCCGCGGACCGCCAAGCAGCTTCGAGTGTCTCCTTCCGCACCGCATTACATACCGGCCCTACAGCCACGTCAAGGCGTCCTGGACGACGCCGCCGTCGAGGAACGGAGTCGCCGCTGGAAGCCGCTGGAGTCTCTCGGCCGTCGTCTCGCCACGCCGCGCTGCCCAACTCCCGGTCTCCGCCCGGCCACCTCTGCTCTCCACGGGAAGCTACGCCAGGAACCCAAGAACCAAAGGATCGTAATAATTTCTACCTTCCATTAATCTGCTTTAGGAGCAGCTGCATTGCTTGTGAATTTTGGTTGTCACGTTTATTGCAATATTTTCGAGAGAATTATACTGAAGAAACTGTTTATGAGAAGAATTTAAACAAAAACTTCTAAGGAGAATTGTTATTTTATAAGAAAAATTGTTTTGATTGTTGTGTGGCTTAACACCACTAATTCAGTCAGCCCAAAGTTTGCTCCAGGAATAACGTCATCCGTAGGCTGGCAAACTATGAATGGGGACCCCAGCCGTCAGTACTGAGACTATCAGCACGTGCTCTGTGTCTCAGCTGCAGAATATGCAGCATCTGTTTGGAATGCATTCGCACACACGAAACAGATCGATGCAAATGTAAGTGAGACTATGCGCATTCTTACAGGCTGTCTCAGACATACATCAACAGGTAACAGGCACCTCCTTGCTGGAACTGCCCCACCCAGGATCAGAAGGCATGTGACAGCAGACGTTGATAGAACAAATATAGAGAAAGATTACTGACACCCATTGAATGGGCTAGTCACTCAGGCTGGGAGGCTTAAGTCTAGAAACAGCTTCATTGCAAGAACCAAGATCCTAGACTGTTCGCAGGAAGTTAACAGGGTTTGTAAATGGAAGAATGAACAAACCGCACTTTTGATAACGCCAAAACTGGAGAACACTAATTAGGAAGAGGGCTCGTGTAATCAGGTGTAAAACTTATCTGAGCAGGTGGGGTCTGCTGACTAACGATGGCAATGCACCTTGTGGATACAGAGAAGTTCAGAACGTGACACATCTGCTTATGTGTCCACTATTGCCGGAGGACTGTAGTTTCAGTGACCTGCTAGAAGTCAACGACAAAGCCGTGGCAGTGGAGAAACAAAATTTGATGTGGACACGGAAATGACTGAATGAATGTCGACAGTAGGAAATGTATGATTTCCATGCGTCACAGCTAGGAACAACATTATTAGGAAACTGTCCCGCAACAAGTGGGGAGCACACCCACACGTCCTCCTAGCATCTGCCCTTGCTTTGTGATTCTCCACTGCTGAATATGCAGCATCTGTATAGCAGAACTCCAGCCATGTCAAACAGGTAAATATTGCCCTAAATGAAACAGGACGAATTGGCTGCATGCGGGCAACCCCTGTTGATAAAATCTACCACATCATGGGCGTAGCAACTCCAGACATCCGAAGGAGAACAGAAGCTGAAGTGGAAAGAATGGACCAGGAAATGGATCAGAGATACCCCCTGTTTGGATGTGAACATCAAAGACTAAAGTCGAGAAATAGTTTCCTCCGGACAACGCAACCAATCCAGACATCGGCTGTAGACTAAAGGATACAACTCCGGCGTAGCTCATCATCAGATAAATATTGGGACAACCCAAGGAAGAACTCGCTACAGGCCATCACATCCCATACACGACATGGAAGGTTCTCAATAGACTAAGAACTGGAGTATCTCGGTGTAAGGAGAACATGAAGAAGTGGGTATACAGCTTAGTGTGGTGAACCTCAGGACCATCAGCGATCGATTTCAAATACTTTGTTGGAACGATCACTTGATCTCATTCCCTGTGATCTCTCGCTGTGGGGCTACCTGAAGGGTAGGCTTTACCAGGGGAACGTTCACACACGTGCTGAACTGAAGCGCAGCATACTTACGGATATGTTTCGTTCTGCTATGAAGAAGGCAATCCCGTGCTTTCAGACTCTTCTGGACACTGACAGGCGCCATGTTGTGATCCTTTTCTCAGAAATGGTACCGGCATCTAGTAGTAGGATGTATCGTAGCAGCACATTAAAAGTGTTGTAGTGGACCACAATAGTTTGTAAGACCGACATCCGCATCTAAAACTTATTATGATGAATAAAAGAAATCTGCTGCGGTTGTATTACAACCTTATTGAAAACGACGATCAGTTTTGTGGCCTGTAGTCTCGCTTGAAACATTATTCGTGAGGTACCATATTCTTTAAAATATTTCCCCTGATTCCTAACATTTCTCTCGTTTAGAAACTTTTGGGTAAGGACCACAATCGTTATAAAGCAACAACACTTGCTGAGTCCTGGAACGGGGCAGCTGAGGGCTAACTCTGATGAATTCAAAATGTTCAAATGTTTGTAAAGCTGTGCGACCAAACTGCATCAGTCAATCCCAGGTTAAAAAAAGAAAAAAAAAAGGATAGTCCCAAGACTTGCAAAAACAACACCACACACACACACACACACACACACACACACACACACACAATGCCCGAGGGAAGACGCGATCCTTCGACGGGGAGCAGCCGCGCGCTCCGCAGCAAGACGCCTTAGAGCGCTCGCTCACCCATTCCACCGCCGCTCATTTTAATTGATTCTGCATTATTTCTGTTCCCTATGTCCCTGACATTAATGCTACCACGTTTGGTACTCCTACGGTAATCAGTTTCCGTCTTATAACGTGTTAAATATGGAAAGTTCATTTATAACCACCCGGTATATTTTTTATTTTATGTACATAAATGACTTTCATAATGAAATCATACAAATAGTATTTCGTCTATAAAATTAAGCAAGGAAATCTTTTCTTATATATACCACATAACTTCTTGAGAATTTCTAGCGAAATTGCAATCTTCGATGTAGTTCCGGCGACGACCAGGTGACGACGTGCGTGGCGGGGATGGGGGGTGGGGAGCGGAGACTTTCACCCCAGATATCTCTGGGACTACACGAGATACTTAAAAACGACTTCCACGGCCATGAATGTACGATAAGGCCTTATGAATGTATGTACTCTAAAACATAACGAAATATTATTTTCGACCAAAGTTATTTTTTTTAATGGATACCACATATTATTTCTTAAGTAATCAGTAGCCCGAAAAATCACAAAAAGTGTGGCGTTGGTTGCATCGCGATGCGTCAATTACATCCGGAGAAACTGCGAAGCGAAGTTGACGTGTGAAACACAGGAAGCGCTGTGCTAGTGCGTGTCCGGGACTCAACTGTGAGTCTCGCTTGAGGCACTCAGTGGAAGTTAATGAGATCAGATTCCCGCGACACCTGAAGATGACAAGAAGTCGCCTTGCCGAAGTATCACGATAACCGGCTGAATACCACAGATATTTTTAAGATTTACATACGGGAGGGAAGATTATAGACCACACGAAAGAGCTTATATTTTATAACTATAGTAAAATTCTGATTTTCTTTTCTCTTGCCACGAAATTTAAGACACTTTCTGTTGCAAAAGGACGAGGATAATGTAGTAACTTTAACTGGAATCCCGTCAGTTTTTACTCGTTTCATTGTGGAAACGCACATGACAGCTTATGTCGATATCAGCATGGACACAAGTAGACACAAAAGTCGTATGGTCTTTACTGTACTAAAGCTTTTTTTAAAAAAATAGTCATATATGTCTTACTAATATACAATAATTGCTGTGGGGTTAGCAAGTACCTCTGACACAGTTCAGGAGATATGACGTCATAAAATACGAAATTCGGGAAAAACGACCACGTTATAAGGCAACATTCCACATCTTCTCCTAAACTAATAGATCGATTTCAACGATACTTAGTACAAATACTCTTTAACATCGGAAAACTAACGCTGTAGGGGTAAATAATACCTACGACATATAATAGACAAGATGTAACGCCATAGACAATAAAAAAACTGCCAACATGCGACTTTATTCATCCACTATCTGAGTATCAGACCACTTAGCGATTTACTTAAAACCTTACAACTAATTCAAGCCATTAGTAAACATTTCCCCGCTGACAACCGCCCCCTCCCCCTCAAATAATAATAATAATAATAATAATAATAATAATAATAATAAAAAGGAATGAAAAGAAAAGAGTTTCTTCGCTTATTTAGTCAGCTCTTAATGCAGAAAAACTACGGCATTCGACTTAAAGTTACCGTTTATTACTTTTACGTAACTAATTGTATTGACAAGACATTTTACAAAGAGTTTACCCGCACAACATTGAATCCTCTTCTGGAATCATATCACAGTACGACACATAGTTCATGAGATAGGAGTTCGTAAATGGTACTGATGTTACAGACAACTAGATGACCCGTGCCACTACTTCGCTCCGTCAATGATCAGTGGAAATAATTAAATGTAAATACAACCTCTGACAAACAGGTTCGGCGAATAGTCTTGTAACATTAACGTATATGAACTAGGAACTACATTTACTTTACTGTCCTTCGAAATAGGCACCACTGAGCGTCCTGCAAAATTTGAACAAAGACTTCATTTGGGACGATGTTCAAAAGCTTCGTCACTTTTCGTTGAATGTCAGGATCAAATCTCTTTCCTTTCAAATCGAGTTTGAGTCTAGGGAATAAAGAAGTATGGAGGATTGAGATCCTACGAGTTTCTAGGACATGTTTCACAGAGCTCATCGGTGCATAGTTATGGGAGATGACTACGTTATTGTTCAGAACTGTTCACCGAACTTAATTGTCAGAGGTTGTATTTACATACGAAGATGATAGTCGTGGCACTTCCACAATATAGTTCCTTCCAAAACGACATTTCGTCTGAGTTGAGCTTTGGCTTAAATTTATAACATATATCGGGGTCAGATTTCAACTTCTCAGTGTAAGAAAATGTTGAAAAAGCAAAACTTGCATTTACACACAAAAATTTCTTGAGAATAAATGAATCTCAATGTTAAAAAACTGAAAATGATAGATCTTGATCCGCTGAGTGTTCTTAGACCAAAATTAGAACCTTGTCTATAGTTGCTGGAATAAGAAAAAAATATTCGAGTAAACGAAAGTAAAATTGAATATGCACTTTCTTCCGAATCAACTGATGTAAATGTTTAAACGTTCCATTGATAGATCTGGACCTACTAAGTGTTCTAAGCCTAAAGCGAATTTCGTACCTTAATTAAGGAAAATGTTAGAAAGACATCGCGTTTAGAAATAAAGGAAGGCGATAGTTAAGTGATTTATGATATTTGATGACAAATTTGTGAATTAACAACAAAACTGAGGGAAATCGGGGAGATAGAACGTCCTGACTAGCTGACTTTTATATCTAGGGCAAGAAAGGGACGCCGAAGTTGGGAAGGGAATAAGGCAGGGTTGTAGCCTTTCCCCAATGTTGTTCAATCTGTACATTGAACAGGCAGTGAAGGAATGGAAGGAGAAATTTGGAGAGGGCATTAAAGTGCAGGGAGAAGAAATAAAAACATTGCGGTTTGCCGATGACATAGTAATTCTGTCAGAGACCCCAAAAGATCTGGAAGAGCAATTGAATGGGGTGGACAGTGTCTTGAAAGGAAGATATAAGATGAACATTAACAAGAGTAAAACGAAGGTAATGGAATGCAATGTAAGAAAATTAGGTGATGGTGAAGGAATTATATTAGGTAATAATACAATAAAAGTAGTAGATGAATTTTGTTATTTGGGTAGCAATATAATTTCTGATGGCCGAAGTAAAGAAGATATAAAATGCAGAATGGCTATGGGAAGAAAAGCGTTTCTGAAGAAGCGAAATTTGTTAACATCCAATATTAATTTAAATGTTACGAAGTCCTTTCTGAAAGCATTTGTCTGGAGTGTAGCATTGTATGGGAGTGAGACGTGGACGATAAGGAGTTCAGATAAAAAGATGATAGAAGCTTTTGGAATGTGGTGCTACAGACGAATGATGAAAATTAGATAGGTAGATCACGTAACTAATGAGGAGGTGCTTAACCAAATCGGGGAGAAAAGGATTTTCTGGCATACCCTGAATAAGAGAAGGGATTGATTGGTTGGACACATTCTGAGACATCAAGGAATTGTCAACATAGCATTAGAAGGAAGCGTGTGGGGTAAAAATCGTAGACGGAGACCGACGGACGAATACATTAAGCAGATTCAAAAGGATGAGGAGGCTTTCACAGGACAGGATAGCGTGGAGAGCTGCATCAAACCAGACTGCGGACTGAAGACCACAAAAACAACAACAACATATCTTTTATATCTATAAGATCACTGCCCTGGCTGAATAACGTCAAGAAATTTAACGAATGTCGTATAAATAAACGACTATCTTTCGGCTGTAGCTCCACGACAGAAAACTCGCCTTAATTTGCACAAAAGTTTACATAAAAAGCAGAGATTCTACCGTACGTTAAATTTCAGGAAGCATATCAAGTCCCTCAAAGCATTTGTCAGATTAGATTTAATGTTCCCATTGTATCCCTACAACACGACGAGACAGGTCAGGTCACACCATCCACCGCCCCCCCCCCCCGTCTCCATGAAGATCGGAACGGAATGGCTGGGTCACTGATACGAATTCTCTCTTCAAGTGAAAGGGAACAGAAATTAGTCTCCGTAAGCGTCTGCACTGTGTTATCAATCATATTAAATTCACAATTAAGACATTTCAAAACTGGTTACTCATGTCTTCAAACTCACAAATGAGCGTGACCGGCCATAGCTGCCCACAGTGCTGGTAAGGTCCCTGGAACAAGTAGGGGAAAGGGTTGTACCTTGGGACGGTTTTACCTTGGGACACTTTTTAATAAAGGCAGTGCACTCCAGTGGAATCTTTAAGAAGTACGAAGTAAAGTTGTTAGGCCTCTTATAGAAATTGTTCGAATGTTTTTAGAACTTATGGGACTTAACTACAGGGTCATCAGTCCCTAAGCTTATAAACTACTTATGAACTAGCTAAGACTAAGGACGGCACAAATATCCATGCCCGAGGGGGGGATACAAAACCCCGACCGTAATGGCCGTGCAGATCGTGACTGGAGCGCCTCAGTCCCCTCGGCCACCGCGGCCGGCAGGCCTATTATCAGAGGGAATAGAAGGCCATGTTGTATTTGGATGGTGTTTGAGATCTGAGGAGAAGTTTTACAAGTTTTCGTGTTTGAAAGTAAAATTTAGCCACTATCCTTATAAGATATAAATTAAAGCTAAGCATCATTATTGATGTTTATTAAATACAGTGTTGTAGGGCATTGTTTAAGTAAGCTATTGGAACCATAAGTTATAAAAATATAAATGTGTACATAGGTTAGGATACTGTTTTCTGTTATTGTGTATTTGGTTTTATCTTGGGACACTTCTCTGGTTGCACCTTGGGACACCTGGAAGGTGTATGATTGTCACTGATACACCAGAAAAACAAAGAATTGAAGAGAAAATAGAAAGAAAATAAGAAAAAGAAGTCTTATCCAAAGAAAGAAGCCACTAAACGGACAAAGGAGTTTTCATCTTCCACTTCTTTTGATGAAGAAATTCCAGAGCTTGGCAGTAGCTCTGGAGGTAGCATATTTGATTTGTCACCTGAAGAAGAGGATTTCTCATCCTTCATTCCATCTAAAAAAGTAACACTTTCTTGTTCTCAAGGTAGTTGGGTCTTGGTAAAATATGACATCACTGGCAGATCTCATGTTTACTATGCAGTAGTAGTTTTAGAAAGCACAGAAGAAGATGTAACTGTGAAATTCTTAAGGAAACAAAGGACCGTTTTGTATTCTCTAATGTTGAGATCATCATCATTGTTAATCGCAGTAAAGTAGTGAAAGAACTACCAGCTCCAGTGGAGTGTCGTGGGTTTCATTGATTTAATATTTTATTCCCACCATCTCTTGTTTTAAGGCAAAATAACTTTTGTATTTGGACTAACAAACATTTACTACGTATTTCCAATACAATTTTTCATTCATAAAACTAAGAAATTTGAATACATCTCCGTGTCCCTAGGTAAAACCACCACTGTCCCAAGGTGAAACCATAGGTTGTACCTTGGAACAAGTGTCACAAAAATATTTATTGGTGAGTAATTGTGTAAATATTAGAGCTAGCGTAAACTACTGTTTATTCAACATTTCCTAAAATTGATGCCTGTGATGGGATAAATTTTCAAATTTCTTGTAAAAAAAATCATGAAGGTAAAGCAGTCAACAATCCGAAGATTGGTTTGAACACCACAGTGCTTTACTAGGCATGGTCCTGTTTGGAAGTGGTATGCCGTTGCCTTCCTCCGACCTTGGAACTGACTTACCCAGCCAGTTATAGGGGGACCTACAGTTTAACGTGGGTTCCGAACCACGGTGCTACTCGACATTTTCACAACAGCAACATAGCCAGAGGGGAAAGAAGTGGAAAGTGACAGATAAAATCCTAGGACCTGGCGGGGATCGAACCCGCAACCTTTGGATTTGTAGTCTGGCACTCTACCACTGTGCAACCGAGGCGCATAATAAATAAATTTAATTAATTAATTAAAAATAAATAAATAAATAAAAATCATAGCATAAAAAATTAAAATGTAAAAAATTTTCTAAGGTACAACCCTTTCCCCTAACAGAATACACTTGTCTGTCGCTAACTACATTCCACTTATTATCGAAGTTTAAGAAAGTTAACTGCTAGCAGCCATAATGACAACAAGAGACATTATAATGCTCAGAAGAGCGTAGATATGAATTATTTTCGGATTCTGCAATTTGTGTGTCATGTTGGCTGAAGAAATGGGAAGGGAGAGGAACTGCACGCTAGCGAGGTGCGGCAGCAGGGGGGGGGGGATGGAGGCTTTGGTGAATACAGGACGGAGCGCTGCTACAACGCTCAGGATAGGAGACACCCCCTGCCACCGCTCCCTCGGCACAGAACTCAGTGGCTGAAACCAACAGCACTGAAAGAGGAGGCCGCGGCGCGCTTGTGCCACGTCACGCGGAGCAGGTCGCTATCGCGTAGCTGAGTGGCCGCTGGGGCACACTCCACTACGCCCTTGCGGCCAGCCATTCAGCTACGCGATAGCGACCTGCTCTGCGTGACGTAGCACAAGCGCGCCGCGGCCTTCTCTTTCGTGGTGTTGCTGGAACGCGGTCGCAAGTAACGCTCTGGAAAAGTATGGCCATCCTTTTCCGCGCCGCTTTTCGCCGACTGCAGCAGCGAAATTAAGCTAGCACCCCCACCATAAAAAATAACAAAAAAAAAAAACCCATTTATACCAGAATTTTGTGCTAATTTGTTGGTTGTTCTATAGAAAAATTTTGTGCCTGAGCCGTTTAGCCGGGAATGGAAATTTAAGAGTGCGGCGCTAGCTTAATATTAAGCTAGCACCCCCACCTCTGAAAATCACATTTCCAAACAAAATTTCGGAATTACAACCACGTGGGAATTTTGTGCTTTGTGCTCTTAAATGACGCAAACCCCAAACTTACAGCTGAATTATTTATGTAAATAATAGCAATTTTAAGTACGAGGGTAAATCAATTATTATCCGCAACATAGTTATAAAATTTTATTGTAATGAAATAGGAAGCTTATAAGAACATCATTTTTCGACACAGTCTCCTTGCGTCTCAACGCACTTGGTCCATCGTTGTACAAACTTTCTGATGCCCTCTTAAAAGAAGGTTCTCAGTTGCGCTGCGAGCCAGGAATGCACTTCTTTCATCGCTTCTTCCGAGGCAAATCGACGTCAGTTAATGCCTGTTTGAGTAGACCAAACAAGTGATAGAAGGGGCAAGATCCGGACCGTATGGAGGATGATTCAGTACTTAAAATTTGACTTTCTAGAGCGTTTCAGCAGTGTTGATTTATGCAACTGTGTGAATTTTGCACAAACTTTATGAAACCCAAGTCTGTTGTCGATGATTTCGTAGGCAAAACCGTGACAAATTTGCAGACGATGTGCTACTTCGTCAATAGTTAATCGTCTGTCTAAGGAAATCATTTCAGGTGAACGCTCAATGGTTTCTTCATTTATGGCGGTAAACGGTCGTCCGGCTCCTTCATCGTGCGTAACACTTGTTCGACTGTTTCAGAACTCTTCAACCCATTCGTAGACACTCCGTTGTGGCAAAACACTGTTGCCTTACTGTACCGATAGTCTTCGATGTATTTCCGTCCCTGATACGTCTTCCGACCACAAAAAAAAAAACAAAAAAAAAAAAAAAAAAAAAAAAAAAAAAAAAAAAAAACTGAATGTTGCTCTTATTTGGTGAAAATAGACAGCGGAGCAGCCATGATTAACAGCACGGCAGCGTTAAAGAAATTAAACTAACAGCTTGAACGATAGTACTACCAAAATAAACAAAAATATAATTAAAATGCGGATAATAATTGACTTACCCTCGTATTTTTGCGCCGCGGGATCAAGAGTAAAGTACCTCAATGCAATTGGTTGCTCCTTGTTTAACAATGCCAAACTATAGGGTGAATTATGTGCTTTTAAGATATCCAGGTCCCGAATTTTGTGCTCGACGGTAAATGTCAAATTTTGGACTTTACGTCATTTATTCAACGCTCTAGACAAGAATAAAGTACATTAATGGAATTTGTTGCTCCTAGTTTAACAATTACAGACTAGAGTTTGAATTATGTGCTTTTAAGATATACAGATCCCGAATTTTGTGCTCGACGGGAGATGCAAGATTTCGCACTTTACATCATTTACGCAAAGCTCGAGACAAGAGTAAAATATATAACGGAATTTGTTGCTTTTAACCCAAAAATGCCTGTATTGTATAATCAAATAGTGAAGTATTCTGTGGGTCCGAAACGGTGATAGTCGAAATCGTTCTCCGAACTATATTAGTCCAGGATGTTTATGCGGTGTTCTGCAGATAAGTATTGTCTAATAAACACGTGCGCCAGATGAGTATGTACTTTGGAAGTATCACTTTTAATGCGTTGCCCGTAGCGCAAGAAACTTCGTTGCTTGGTGTGAAGCACCATTAGAATTTTTCTTCAAATGGCATAATGAAGCAGAATTTATAGTTAATTGTAAATGCAATATAAATTCCTATATCGTTTAATGATACGGGCTATTCATATATTTTATTAGGAATATAAATATATGTTTCCCAATAACCTCAGACTGTGATTTAAAGAAAAATGTTTATACAAGTTATATGAACACTAAATGTTTCTCATTCTTCAATGCTTCAATGTGTATTCTGATTTTGCAGCTTATGCCGTCCCTCTTACGATATTGCCCTATGGACACCGTCTCTGCATTATAGTACGGCCCTGGTAGAGTTACCTACTTCAATACCAATCCAAAACAACAAGGCCATAGAAGGACCTAAAAGTGCAATGCTGTACTATCTAGGCTCAGCCGTCAAAAACCCCATAAACCATCCTACAACTGACAACGGAAAAGACTCGTAGTAACTTATCTAAGATTACATTGTCCATTAAAGTTTATTAACGCATTTTACATACGTACTATCTTGGAGTTGTTCGCATTATTATTACAAGACAATAAACATGAACCGTACCAAATTAAATTTTACTGAAAACAAACAATCCGTATGCATACAAAATAAATAATACAATATATTTTAAAGATAAACAAATGTTTCCTTTGCAGTCCGCCTTATAACTAAAGCACATGGAGGAAAACTAAGTAAAAAAATTGTGCGCTTCTCATTAATTCAAAAAGTCGACAATCGGATACGGATTTAAAAGCACATAATGAACCTTAAAAGGGGACGTAACGCTACTCTGATGCGTACACTTCTGTGAAGCGCACGTGTTTCTTTCCGCCATAACAAAGCGCACTGCAATAAACGAAGTGGACTCACACAAATGCAGCCGAACAGAAATTGACCTGAAGAGATTATGGAAGATTAATAAGTTTCTTATTTCCGCGAATGATACCCACAACGGCACTGTTACATTTGCAGCAACTTTACTCTTGTCTGGGGCGTTGCGTAAATGAAGTAAAGTCCGAAATTTGACATTTTCCGTCAAGCACAAAACTCGAGACCTGGATATCTTAAAAGCACATAGTTCAAACTATAGTTTGGCATTGTTAAACTAGGAGCAACAAATTCCACTGAGGTAATTTACTCTTGATGCCGCGGGCGAAACTACTTAAAATTGCTATTATTTACATAAGTAATGCAGCTGGAAGGTTGGGGTTTGCGTCGTTTAATAGCACAAAAGGATCACAAAATTCCCACGTGGTTGAAATTCAGAAATTTTGTTTGGAAATGTGATTTTCAGGGGTGGGGGTGCTAGCTTAATATTAAGCTAGCACCGCACTCTTAAATTTCTATTTCCGGCTAAACGGCTCGAGCACGAAATTTTTGAATAGAGTAACAAATTAGCACAAAATTCTGGTATAAATGGTTTTTTGATTTTTTATGGTGGGGGTGCAGCTCGTGATTGGCTGAAATCGAGTCACATGGTTCTTTCCGTCATCTTGGTCCTATACTTGCTTGACTGCCAAGAAAATCAAATGTTTGTAAAGCTTACGGGGTCATCAGTCCCTAAACTTACAAACTACTTATGAACTACTTACGAACTAGGACGGCACAAATATCCATGACCGAGGGGGGATTCGAACCCCCGACCGTAGTGGCCGTGCAGACCGTGACTGAAGCGCCTCAGTCTCCTCGGCCACCGCGGCCGGCGACTGCCAAGAGAAGCCTTCTGAATACTTGTATGTTTGGGTTTGAATAATGCTACAGTGTTGTACTTTTGGGTGTTCTTTAGAAGCGAATAAGGGAGATAAACATTATAGTACTTCCATTAGCTATCAGAAATTCAGGAAGATAAACAATCTGACTGCTGAAAGTCGCCAGAGAAAACTAGGAGCCTAGAAGCGACCTTCGGTTCTTGTACTGTGATGATGTTAATTTACAATGTAAATTAATAGATTAAATATTCGCTAACGAATGGGTCACAGAGCACATACCTATAATTATATTTTTAACTTGAATAAATTTGTGAAGAAAATTCCTGCATAATGTCTTGAAGTTAAATTATTCACGCATTGGTTTTATCTGCAGGTAGTTGCCGAAAACACACAAATTTTACAATATTAATGAGTGAACTAGATTCTCGTTTAGATATGAAACTAATACACTATTCCTGAAGGAAGCTTTTCTCATTCTTTTCATGTGTTAAATGTATCATTACAGGAAACAAAGAATTGAACCAAGACTAATATTAAACATTCAAATGTAATTGTTGTTGTTAAGGGCACCTTTAATTTCTGTTTTTGGTTCAAATGTTCAAATGTTTGTAAATCTTATGGGACTTAACTACAGGGTCATCAGTCCCTAAACTTACAAACTACTTACGAACTAGGACGGCACAAATATCCATGCCCGAGGGGCGATTCGAACCCCAAACCGTGGTGGCCGTGCAGACCGTGACTGAAGTGCCTCAGTCCCCTCGGCCACCGCGGCTGGCTCTGTTTTTGGTAAAAATCATGTAGTGGAGCCGGCCGCGGTGGCCGAAGGGACTGTGGCGCTCCAGTCACGGTCTGCACGACTACTACGGGTGGGGGTTCGAATCCCCCCTCGGGCATGGATATTTGTACAGTCCTTAGTCTTAGCTAGTTCATAAGTAGTTTGTAAGCTTAGGGACTGATGACCCCGTACTTAAGTCCCATATGTTCTACAAACATTTGAACATTTTTGAACATGTAGTGGGTATCCCCTTGCATTTTTCGTAGTTCGTGAAAGACAGTAGCACATAATACGCAAATACCCATCAAAGACTTGTCCATAATCTCAATTGTTTTCTTAATTTGCACTGTGCTCCGATGACGACATGTCCGAGTATTTGGTTACGGTACAAGTCAATCTGAATTTATAGGTGAACTCTTTAGATCTGGAGTCACAAACCAAACAGTTTTCTTAAAATCGGACGATAAGTATTTTGTAGAGCAGCCAGGTCAGCATGCACAGACCTACGCGAAATTCCCGCATCTGTCCGTCGGATATACCACCCTGTATCTCGAGAATGAATAATCGTTCTGCTCTCAACCAAAAAAGAAATTTCGACATCCTACCTACATTTCGTCCGCAGTATTGTAAGTGCTAAAATCAATCATACACAAAGTCTACGCAATGCGATTTTTCTTCTGCAAACTCTTCAAACTTTTGCGCAGTAGTTTACTTAATTTGACGTAGCACGGAAACTATAAAGTAATAATGAATAGAAAATCAGATCATTATCGAACGAATATATCACACTATAACACGTGAAAAAATTAAATTTTTTCATTGAATAGTTTTCTCAACATCGGGTGATAAGTATTGTTAGCACTTTGAAGTCTGGCTGCGTGCTGTGCTCGCAGTCCGTGCGTAAGTGTTGTCGACGAGCGTCGAGCTACGCTCGCAGTGACATGCAGTTCGTGTGTTTCGTTACGCAGCTTGATTGTTTAGTTATACAAAAAAAGTCTCTTGAGGGCAGCACCAGCAAGAGAAATGTTCTGATACATCGATACGTAAGCAGTGTCGCCAGGATATCACAGTACAGACGATCACTTACAGATCTATTCAGTGATTCGGGGTCAAAAGGAGAATTTAGTGACGATTTTGAAGATGACATATTGCAGGTAATTATAACATGTAAACTGTAATTTGACTTTGTGATATGTTGAAATATGTAAGAAATAGTAGACTTCTTGTACACGTTTGCTGTGTATATTTCGTGTAATATATTGTAGACTTCTAATGATAACACACATTATCGAGTTGTATGTATAGCTTGTGAGTCTTCAGTTTCTCCCGGCGTATTTGTTGCTCGAACTGTCCATGGATGTACTGCCGGTTCATAGTGCCCGTTGGACACTCTGAGCCGACAGTACACCCATGGACTGTTCGAGTACATATATCTTATTTATTTACAAAAGAAGAGCTTCATAACGATATTCACATGTCTGAACAAGAAACGCGTCAAATGAATCGCGTATTTCGGAATGGTAATTACTTATGATTATAAAAAATAATTGGTGTCATGTAATTTTGTTACGTAATGTGATTTTTGTAAAGAAATACCATTCCCTTTGATTTTATAAATCATAAAGAAGTGCGATTTCGAATTCCCTGGCAGATTAAAATTGTGTACAGGAACCGGTACTCGAACTTTGGACCCTTGCCTTTCGCGGGAAAGCACTCTACCGACTGAGTTATCCCGACACGACTCACGATCCCCCACACAACCCTAATTCTGCCAGTACCTTCCCTCCTACTTTCCAAACTTCACAGAAGCTCTCCTTGCAAGACTAGCACTCCTGGAAGAAAGGGTATGGTGGAGATATGCCTTAGCCACAGCCTAAGGGATGTTTCCAGAATGAAACTTTCACTCTACAGTGGGATAGCTCAGTCGGTAGAGCGTTTGCCTTCGAAAGGCAAAGGTCCCAGGTTAGAGTCCCGTCTCCGGCACACAATTTTAATCTGACAGGAAGTTTCATATCAGCGCACACTACGCTGCAGAGTGAAAGTTTCATTCGAAGTGCAATTTTCTTTCTACCTACTATAAATCCTATAATTTAACTTATTTTTATTTTCCTTTTTACAGTTACAAACGTGTGATAACAGTGTAAATATGAGTGAAGTTGATAACTACAGGTGTTACTTAATTTTAAAGAACAGTGGTAAAACAGAACAATTCAACGATTTACTTGTAACTGTTCCTATATTATTATCTTCTGAAAAACGACATAGAAACCAGTATGGTCTGCTATAACATCACACTAAGTCTCAGACCTTAAAGTGTTAAGCTCTGGGAGCTTTGTAGCGGTTGGTGTGTAAGCAGCAGCGGAATAGGCGCAGCGTGAATGCCGCTGGCAGGCTGGCCATACTTTTCCTATACAGAGCTTTAGGTCGCAGGGGGTGCAGAACCTGATTTTGGGCCAAGGCCGACCCAGGCCGGGAAGAGCTGACCTCCAATTTCGGACTGCAGACGTCGGTAGGGAGGTTCATATACGTTACTAAATAATTATCCGCCAAGAAGGCAGGAGAATAGGTTTGACATCGTTGTATACTGTATTCTCAGAGGTCAATATTTCTCTGAGGGTTCATTACTCCTATGCGCCGTAGGAAGAACCGCCTCTGCCTTTGACTAATGTTGAGAAAAATGCTAGACGGCAATGATCACTGGAGACAGGAATGTGTTTTCGAAAATAATAGCCACATTTTGGTTCACTGCAGAATAGTGGAGTGGGAAGGGGGAGGGGAGGAGCGGCACAACAATGACTGCATTAACACAAGAGATTCAACACCATCCCGAGGTTTTATGGTGTGCGGTGGTTTTGGGTACAACCACAAATCACAGTTGGTGTGTGTTCATGTGATCGCGGTGAATGACGTCCTGCGACCCTTTCTGCACGACAGCCCAAATGGCAGTCCTTACCAAGACCCTGCACGACCACATATTGCAACAGGGACAAGTTTCTTCTCGGTGCCACAGGAAGTCAGCCTTTTGCTCTTGCCCGCCAATCACCAGAGTCTTCGCCAATCGATAATATGTGGGATATGGTGAAACGACAGGTACAGCTCAGTGACACAATACCAACCAACGCCGATGAAATTGAGAACCAGGGGAATGCAGCATGGATAGCTGTACCACAGCATACGATTCGTGGCTTAAGGCGCGTGTGTGGCAATGTGCATCGAACGTCACATATTATAGTCAAACGACATTATATCGAATCTCTAGAGAAGACCAAAATTAATTCCACATATCGAGGTTACTTTTTTCTGGACGCCTCGTTATATCGAAACCTCGATACATCAAATAAATTATGCCTTCCCTACAGATTCGATATATCGACGTTTCGATATAGCGCGGCGCTCAAGAAAAAAAGTGACGATTTTTGCTAATATACTTAATGTAAACGGTAGTCTACTTTTTAACTTCCAATCATCACAAATTTTGTTATTCACACTGGCACTTTCCCAACCTGTTGTTGTTGAGGTCTTCAGTCCGCAGACTGGTTTGATGCAACTCTCCACGCTACCCTGTCCTGTGCAAGCCTCTTCATTTGAGAATACGTATGGAAAGCTACATCCTTTTGTACCTGCTTACTCTATTTCTCCTTCGGTATCCCTCTAATGTTTTTACCCCACACACTTCCTTCTAATGCGAAGTTAAAGAGTCCTTGAGGTCCCAGAATGTGTCCCGTCAGCCTATCCCTTCTCTTAGTCAGGATATTCCATAAACTCCTTTTCTCCCCAATTCTGTTGAGCACCTTCTCATTAGTTATGTGATCTACCCATTTAATTTTCATCATTCATCTATAGCACCACATTTCGAAAGCTGAACTTCTTGTGGTCCGCGTTTCACTTCCTAACATTTAAACTAATACTGGATGTCAATAAACTCCGTTGTTTCTGTTTCGAAAACATAGTGACACCGTTACGTAAGACCGCTCGCTCACAAGCGACAAAGTTTTCCTCGATTGTGCACACGCCGTTGACGTGGGACGGGCGAATCCGTTTGATCGGAGGTATGGTACGTATGTCGGCGACGTGTGCTGTCAGCGACAATAGTAGATTCCATTGTACAGTATCTCCACAGCAGTGTTGCCTTTATTTCCCGTATCACTGAGATTCGCTGGAGCCGTGAATGGTTCCAACATTGGATGTGTTGTACTGTACCTACATCAGTTGGGAGAATCAGGAAGCCTCATTAAACTTCTCACAAAAGGACAAAGTAACATTGCTTCCTTAACAACGTTTGTGCTTATGTATTGGCACGGTTGCTCTGACGCCACTGATAAAAGTATTACAGCCCTTTTGTTCTCGCGCAGTAATCATAATAATAATTACTTTGTCATTCCCACACAATCGAATTACTATTCCAGCTTACCCGTGATAATTACAGTTACTGGAAAGGTATAGATCCGCGCTGAAAACCTTTATTCGTACGTGGTGTAGTCTCCATAGGCAGCAATACAGGGGCTGATTCTGACATCCATTCTATCACACAGTCGGCGAATACTGTGTTGGAATACATTATAACGACCACTGCTCGTTCTGCAAGAGTTATGGATTTCGAGTCGCATGTGTCAGACACGTGATCGATCGGAGACGAGCTCGCAGATCGTGCTGATCAGGAAAGCCCTCCAGAGCATTGTGTATGAAAGTATAGCAAAAGAACTGGTATTCCATCAACCTCTAGTAGAGAGCACTGGTCAAAATTCACTTCACAAATACCAAAGGTGAACGATTGTTGACCTCGCCTGAGAACTGGAGCGGGGCAAATGTGTCTTTGACATATGCATTCTACGAAACGGCGTTCCCAAGGGCTGCTCATCCTAGGCACAAACTACCGTCATTTGATTGTAGGCAGAATCTGGTTTCATAGCGGGAGGCAATTGTCACTTTACGACTTATCATAGAAGATAGATTAGGAAACGGCAAACCTACATTTGTAGCTTTTGTAGATTTTTCAAAAGCTTTCTTCATACACAAATGCTAAAAGCGTAGGTTTCCCTTTCCTTAATCTATCTTCTAAAATACGTATTGAACGCAAGAAGGACTGACAATGTTGTCAGCGATCTTAGCCAGAGCTGTCACCGCTTTCCTTGTGCAGTGATGGTATCTACAATTTCAGATTACATTCCCGACCTTCCATATCTTAAGGGTGCCAGCTTTTTTTACGTCACGCAATGTAAGAAAGCTGTAAGAAATATCTGCATTACAAATAATAATTTAGTTAAATAAAACGAAGTCTCTACTATTGTGTCATGCATTATGTTATTTTATAAAATTCAGTACTTCTGCTTTGGACGTGATCAACTCTGACATAAAGAAATATTCTGAAGCCTTCTACGAAGCGGGAGATGTGCGTTCGAATCAACATAAAGGTGATAATATGTTAAAACGTCTTTAAGAAGTATATGGAATACAATTAAAATTAAGTATTGTTTGGAAAAATGTACCTAGGACACAGCTATCTATGGCAATATAAATAAAAGACGATTTAAAATCGTTTATGAGGTTTGCAACCATTTTTTACTGTATAATTATTTCTTAACTCAATGCTGATTGGTTGAAAATTGATTTAATTAATAACTTCATTACCGGTTTCGGGCGTTGACCATATTCAGAAACACTTCGGCATACTTTTCTTCTTTGTATGCCGAAGTGTATATGATGATGGGCAACACCCGAAACCGGTAATAAATTTATCAATTAAACCAATTTGCAACCAATCAGCATTGAGTTGAGAAATAATTATACATAAATAACCGTCTCTAATGACCAAGCTGTCGTCGAAACGTTAAACCCTTAGATTCCTTCCTTCCTTTTAATATAAATAATTACAATATAAACGGTCAAAGATGACACTAATTTTTAAGATGACAGGTTTCAATGTACAACGGACGTCATCTTCAGATGATCGTGACACACACATCAGTGTTCTCCACGCAACACTCATGGACCTACTTGCATCCATTGATGTACTTATTTATAAGTTTTTTATTGGTAATCGGTTTCGGCCATTTCAAACCACATCAACCATAGTGACGACATTTAATCTTCCAGACACCTCCAACTGCACATATCCTGTGGCCAACACTATGGTTGTTGTGGTCTGAAGATGATCATTCTACATCTACACCGGATACTCTGCAAGTCACATTTAATTGCCTGGCCACGTTTGTACTATTTATCTCCCATTCCATAATTACAATATAAACAGTAAAAAATTACATTAAGTTTTAAGATGACAGGTTTCGGTGTACAACGGACGTCATCTTCAGATGACCGTGGCCCACAGAGCAGTGTTCTCCACGCAACACTCATGGACCTACTTCAAAACGATTCCGCGCTCACCAACGAAGACTATGATCTTCTTGGTAAATAGAAGCGGTCATCTTAAAATGAAATAAAAAATTAATGCGATCAGTTCTGTTTATATGGAAATTTATAATGGAAAATGTCCGCATATAGTAAAATAGGTAAACCAGAAAAGGTAATTACGCATTAGCCTTAAAGAGTGCGAGAATAACAGCAGTAGGGCATTGCTAATGAGCTGTATGAATATTCAGGTCAGGGGCACCTGGTCTGAGCGGCCTCACACAATTACTGTCTTCCTGCCTTCAGCCTGCTAGGCATGTAACGAAGTTCAGTGCGGCAGAAACGTGAACAGATTTCTGTTCTGAAGGAGAAGTGACCGCAGTAGCAAAACCAAGTCAGTAGTAAGAGTACTGCTTTATAATTATAAAGTAAAGAGATGATTACTCCTAGTTGTTTGCATAGTTTCGTATTCCATTCCAGTGTTAGATACAACTAGCAAAAATATTTATATATTTACTAGATGAAAACCCGACGTCGCCCGGATACTTATTTATTCCAAAGTTCGTCCATCTCTTCTTCCCTTTCCTCTCTCTCTCTCTCTCTCTCTCTCTGCTGTCCATTTCCTTCTCCCCCTCTGCTGATCTCATCTACCCTATATCTGGTCATATCCTCCTACTGCTCTCTATGACTATTTACACCTTCCCGTTTCTCCTCAACCTCCATCGCCTCCTCCATCTCTGAAAAATTATATTGTTAAATTTCATTCAGTTGAGTAGTGTCTTAAGTTTCTTGCAAAGCACCCTCCGCCATACCGCACACGGTAATGTTCCTCTTGTTTTCAAGAGTAAGTGTTCCAAATTTCATCAAGATCGGATTAAAACTGTGGATTTTGTCTAAGTTCGTAAAACTGTTCAAATGTTTGTAGAGTCTATGGGACTTAACTATGGGGTCATCAGTCCCTAAACTTACAAACTACATATGAACTAGCTAACACTAAGGACGGCACAAATATCCATGCCCGAGGGGGGATTCGAACCCCCGACCGTAGTGGCCGTGCAGACTGTGACTGGAGCGCCTCAGTCCCCTCGGCCAACACGGCCGGCGTAAAACTGTAGAATCTGTCGAAGTTCGTAGGTATAGCACCCACTGAAATGCAACAAAGCAAATTTTACGTCGAATGAAACAATTACATAGCTACCTTCATTAACATGAATTGATATTGTTTGCAAAATACTTTGTGAATACAGTTTTTCACGCATCTCAGTGATCATGACGTATCTCCCGAAGCCTGTGCCGTACAGTGATATGATTATGCTTATAGCCTTCAGGAAACTGCAACCAATATGTGACAAAGTTTCATTGCAACCGGATGAACGGCACTGCAGCGCATAAAATACGAACGAACAAACACGTATTTATTTTTATCTGTTAGATTGTACGGTGTCCTCCGCCACGCACCACATGGTTGATTGCGAAAGATGGACCATGCTTAACCTCTGTTCCAAATTTAATTCATATCCGTCCAGCCATTTCAGCGTGAAGGCGTAACAAGCGAATTAACTAATAGTAGAGCACCCGCAGCCATGCACCATACGAAGTTAACTTTAGTATGCCTATAACCTTCACGCGAGTGCAAGCAATGAGTTGACAAAGTTTTATCGCAATCGGATGTCCGGTATTGCCGTGCATAAAATACGAACAATAAGACAAACAAACATTAATTTTTATATATTATATTTATTTTCAAATTCGCATTAAAACCATTCGTTGGTGGTTTTCACCCCAATGATTCGGTCCGCTTGGTATGCATCAAAGCTAACAGCCAAAAAACCGTCATTTAATAATCTGAATGAAGTTTGCTTTCCACTGAAGCATATTTAAAAAAATGTAGGTAATCTGAATATATTAATACTGTACTAACAAACTGAATTGTTCAATCAAATTTAAAAACTGAGCTGCTAGAATTTTCAGAAATTTTATTTCATTCGAAACTTCGCCGAAATCTGAAAATTAACTGTTTAGTCACATTAATTAATCGAAATCATTTTAGGTATTCTCAGTATATTGAAACTGCACTGATAAACTAAATTGTTCAATCATGTAAAAATTTCATCAGGATCGGAATACAACTATAGACTCTGACGAAGTCAATATATAAAGTATCATCCATCATGCTCCGTTCAAAATTTTATGCGACAGTGACCTTCCTCTTGTTTTGAAGGTCTAGTGTCCAAAATATCATGAAGATTTTAGGATGAATAAAGTGTCCTTATTCGAATGTCCATGATACCACAGATTTTCAGCCATATAATTGTTTATGACGTCATATCTCCTGAACTATACATAAGCAGTTGTCATCCGTACGTCAATTGTTACCTCATAGAAAAAATGTGTATACCAAATTTGATTGAAATCGGTACAGTGGTTTAGAAGCAGATGTCACATGATGCATCGCTTATCCGCACATTTCAGTGTTTATTATGTCATATCTCCTGAACTATTTGTCATACAGTCATTTAATGGTGCCTATTACCATCGCGAAAGTGCAAGCAATATGTTGACAAAGTTTCATCACAATCGGTTGAACGGTTCGGTCACGCATGAAATACGATCACACAAAACATTCGTTTTTAAATATTAGATTTACTCATTTATTTAATATGGCAAGATGAGGGCCTTCAGGCCCTCTCTTACAGTTACCCAGGCGTTCAATAGTATTTTACATTTCAATTTACAGTAGTTATACTAAATCTAGCGAAATTAAAAGTTTTAACAGCACAGGTAACAAAGAGATAGACACAGTTTATATTCTTGAAACTTCATGTCAGATTAAAATTATGTGCCGGAACCGGGATACGAATCTGGGACCTTTGCCTTTCGCGAGCAAGCGCTCTACCGTCTGAGCTATCCCGGCACGCTTCACGGTCCGTCCTCACATCCCTTAGGCTGTGGCTAAGTTGCTTCTTCACCATATCCTTTCTTCCAGGAGTGGTAGTCTTGCAAGGTTCGTAGAACTTCTGTGAAGTCTGGAAAATCGGAGGCGAGGTACTGGCGGAAGTAGAGTTGTGAGGACGGACCGCGGGGCGTGCCGGGATAGCTCAGACGATAGAGCGCTTGCCCACAAAAGGCAAAGGAACAAATGTTTGTGGTTATTAGCTCCCTAGGCTTACAAACGACTTGCACAAACTTAAAGTATCTAATGCCAAGGACAAGACAAACACCCATGCCCGAGGGTGGACTCGAACGGCTGACAGCGAACGGCTGCGTGTGCCGCAGCAGGCGATTCAGTACGCCCAGGTTCGAATCCCGGTTCCGGCACACAATGTTAATCTGCCATTACATTTCATATCAGCGAACACTGCTGCAGAGTGACATTTCATTCAGTTTATTTTCTTATTTGAAAAGTAACAAACACGTCAAGTGTACAAAAAAACGTTAGGGTTTAAAAAAAATATATTAAAATGTCTGTAAATCTGTTGGACCAAACTGCGTGGCCATCAATCCGTAACTTACAAACTTCTTAAACCTAGGTAAACTAACCTACGGACAAACACACACACCCATGACCCAGGGAGGACTCGAACCTCCACGGCGAGCAACCGCGCGCTCCGAGGCGAGATGCTTTAGACCGCTCGGCTACTCCACCGCGGCTTAGGGTTTTAATTATGGCTGCTAGCAGCATTGAGCATGGGGGAAGGGACGGAAGAGGCAGAGAAAAGTGAATGTAATAACACACAAATATGGAGATATAAGGAAAGAAAGGTGGAGTGATTTATGGTGTAAGGAAGAGTAGGAAGGGGAATAATGGAGATAAAAGCACTGGTTTTACCTTTAGGCAGAGAAATTTGACTGCTTAAATGAGTTTTGGGGAAAGTTTTAAGAGGATGACGGAAAAAAGTCTTTCAACTTTTTCTTAAACGTAGCAGAAGACCGAATTGTGCGAAGGGAGCAGGGCATGTTGTTCCAGAGGCGAACAGCAGAGACAGCGAAGGAGTTTGCAGATGTTTCTGTTTCATGAACGGCCACAGCTAGGATACTACATAAATGCATTAATATTAAGATGTCTAAATGCTGATGCGAAGTATTGGAGTGCTTGCTCTCTGAGCAGTCGATGGAGAAGGTAGTCCCGTAGTTTGTATGGTCGTAGCCAGCATAAATGGGTATGTGAAGCTAAAAATAAAAACACAAAATGTATTTACTTTTTTTAATTTACTTTTATCTGTCACATCTCCCTATCAAAATAGTGGCAAAATTTGTTCCACAATACAGGCTGTTTGCAAAAGATTGACATGTTTCACAATACGATTTACGAATACAACGAGCAATCTACGAAAATCCTACAGACCTTAGAAGGGTATATCAGCTGCACGAAGATACAGACTTAGCGGAAGGAAGGGCGAATATACAATTACGTTCCAGGATCAAAAGGTTTCTTTATATTTCACAGAAGGTCACTGTAGTTGCCAGTGAACTCGTGATAAATATTAAGGTGACAGTCAAGTCTAACCATAATTTGCAACCATGTCAACCGTTTTTCCATTACTGTTACTGTAGCCCTGCGGTCTATACTATTGACTCTATAGCGCCATGTCACGGATTGCGCTGAAGCTCCCGTCGGATGTTCGAGTTCTCCAAGGAGGTGGTGTGTGTGTATGTGTGTGTGTGTGTGTGTGTGTGTGTGTGTGCGTGTATGTGTTTTCCTTAGCATAAGATAGTTTAAGCAGTTTGTAAATTTAGAGACCGATGGCCTAAGCAGTTTTGTTGTATTGGATTTACAAACATTTGAACATTTATAAAATTCATAAAAAGTTGCGTTTTGAATGTTATGTCATGATAATAATTATATTAACAGTTTTTATCTCAATATCCAATAACGTTGTTGAATTCATTATTGTTGTCTAATATTTAGTCAAGTTGACGTTACTATCACTGTTGATAACTTTGTCGGGTTGACACAAAGTACGTGTAGATTTTCATGACCATTGCCAAGCCGCAAGGATCTCGAAGCCGCTACCGTCGATTTCACAACTGACTTTTTCTCGTGGAGAACTCTATGTAGCTTGCTCACGTGTCACTAGCTCCGATAGCTTCAATTGGAGCATCAACACGTGTTTAATTCTCTAATTTTCATTACTTCTGTATTATGTTGCCCCATGCAGGTCTGTCCTTTTAACCGCTTCTCCAGTTTTTACACACTTTTTTCTCAACGAGAAATAGCTTCACGAGTTTTCAGTATTTATTGGGTTTGAGATCCACGCAAAGAAACTCGTGGACAAGATCTAGTAATATAATAAAACATAAAATTTTAATAAGATAAATATATTGCTGGCTGTTAGGGAGTGGAACACATATGTTATTAAACACGCAGCTGCTATTATTTAAGATGCTTGGAGTTCAACAACTTCGGTTATTTGTAAGTTTCTTTAACGGAAGCTATCTACTTTAGCGTAACTGCTAAGAACTATTTCCATATAAAACCACTAATAAATTTAACATTGTAGGTTGCTCTCGAATTCACACGCAGCCGCGTACTCCTTAGGTTATAATAAACTACAAATTCGTGGTAACTAATGTCGCTTGTTTTTCCTTTTCGATTTTTACATAGAGGCACAGAGAAATAAGGCATCTGTGAGCAGCAAGGACAATATTTCAGTTTATTGGTCTATTTGATGGCAGAGACGTAGTATCAACGGACTTTTATCGCAGATATTCAAAACTAGCAACAGTAAAAACTATTCCACTACGAATGCAAGATCTAAAACTACATTTTCACTGCGTTTTCTACGTTTTCGGAAAGAGCCACATAATTACAGACCAATATAATTAATATCATTTTCCTTTAGAAGTCTTGACCATTCAGTTCGAAACTACGAATTTCCTTGTGACGATAACGCTTATGTCCATGCGCCAGCACGGAGTTGTGAAACGCAGCTTGCCGTTTTCTCAGATGGATCTCTTGCTCTCTTGCGAGCCATGGATGAAGAGCAACATTTATCGATTTCTGAAGGCTGTTTGACGCGGTGCCGAACTGAAGACTGTTACCGAAGGTACGTGTGTAAAGCAGAGGTTCAAAGATATGTGATTTCAAATGTTCAAATGTTTGTAAACCTATTGGACCAAAAGAACTACTTAAACTAAAGACAACATAAACATCCATACTCGAGGGAGGACTCGAGCCTCCGGCAGAAGCGATCACCCCGCTATCAATACGCGAGTGTTACTGGGATGCTTTGGGACCTGAAATACAAATCACTGAAGAAAATGTGACATTATTATCCCGTAACGCTGTTGATAAAATTTAAAGCGTCAGCAGTTGAAGCTGACTGAAGAACATCTCTGCTGCCACCAACACACATTTTGCATAATAAGGACGAAGATTAAAATAAACGAGGACGTTTTGTGGCATTTAGACGGCCCTTCTTTCTTTATTTGATTTCGGTGTGGAACAGAAAATAATTTAGTTGGTATGAGATACCCTCCGCTAGAGTTGGGCAACACGATTCTATTTCAGGAATTTATTATTGCGGTGCAGTTCCACATTGTGATTCGATTCCTACGTTTCGTTGACGGTTCTTTCTAGTTTCCAATGACACAGATATTAAAGAATACCAAAACGCCCTACTTAGCAGAACATGTCTGTAAATATCATGGAAGTTAGAAATCTAACCTTGGGAATCGAATCCTATGATTAGTTTTACGAGTCTTTCTGGTCTACGATGGCACTATCCTTACAAATAGGCAACAATAAGGTCTCATGGGTATCGAATGTTTGTATATATATATATATATATATATTTCTGGCACGTGAAATTATTTCAGTTGTCGGCTTAGTTGTTTTGGCAGCGTTGAGGATTGTCGAATATTTAAATATAAATTTCATTAAATATATGATAATCATACATTCAATACATAAATACTTATTTAAAATGGCGTTTTTTTCATTAAATATGTCAATATAGATAAAATATACCAATCAAAATCCCTCTCTAGGTTCTGAATTTTATCGAGATCTCTAAAGCCTTTTCTGAGATAAATATGATATTTGTGTGAAATCGCGTTCTTTCAGGAAAGACACCTATATATCAAAAACAAACTAATAAGAAAAATTTACGCTTGACATTACAAACATATTTAAAATCGCGTTTCTATATAAAAATATTTTTGTAAAGTTGCATTTTTACGAAAAGTACAGCAAATTAAATGAACTGAAAAAGGGAAAGTTTGCTTAAATACACCTATTAATCCAAATCGTTAGATCTTTTTCTGAGATACGCGAAATATCTATTAACAAGAGTTGTTCGCGTAAGTATATCACATGTAAACTGAATCAAGATCGTGCGTGCCTGAGTTATACACAGCATCTGTAACAAATAAAAGGTATGTATTTCTTGACTTTAATCGTGTGTATTGTCAGCTGAGAGTGTTCGGTGACCTTCCGTCCCCGTTTTGACGGCGTTCGTAATCATTCGGCATGATTTGGCAGTTGCCTTCGAAGTATGAATTGTAGAAACTTGAAACCGTCACGATACAGACATACACTATCGCTCTTACGATTCTTTTCAACGACGAGTCGTTCGAATCACGATTCGATTCTTATGATTCTTTATTTATATTCGTTCAAATGAACGATTCGTTCACGAATCGTCACTACTTTCTGCTAAGGACCATGCAATGTTTTGCGTGACGTATGTAGATAGCGGGGAACAGCCGTAGAAAATCTGGAAAAATCATAGACCGATTTAAAAGGCACAGCGGGAAGCAAAAATGGCAGAAAAACAAATGAATGCATTGTCAAGTGGTATGGTATTTCAGTCGTCGGAAAGTAGCAGAAATGCAGGTTTATGGCATGTACAAAATCTTTAAATTAGCCACTAAAAATGCAAATTGAATATCCAACGCACTTAAGCTCTAGGAATTAGGACAATATTTATGGAGCTGCAGAAACAGGCACCCCGCTCATGAGGTGTGTAGATGTAGAACAGGGCATGGAAGTTTTATTACTGCAGGGTTTAGACTGCTCCCGTCATCCAATACTTAACTTGGACAGGGCCATTGCAATAAATTTCTACGGAATTTGTACAATAAATATTTATGCCTCGTATGGGTTCCAGACCAGATGGAAATTAAAACGGCAATAACTTGGAACTGTCCTTGGGACTGAAAACGATAACCGTGTTTGCCTTTAACAGCCCCCTGCCTTCAAATTCTGCGAGGAGCGGAATCATCATGAGAATCATGAAAATAATATTTTTTATACACAAGATATATATTTCGGCATAAATTTGCAGTTACATATTTTTTTTTTGTAATATTACGTATACCGACAATGTAAGATTTACAGAATAATTGGGCTAAATGTGGTATTGCATGAACGAACGATATACTGCCAGGCTGTTGTAATTGTTGCTACTGTCTGTTATTAGTTTTTGTGATATTCTCGTATCTCATAAGACAGTTTTATCTGTATTTATTTCAGATACTGGTCTTTGAATTTGTAACATGATTTCTTGACAATTCACCATCGCAGAGATGATATTGTATGTTCACTGTTTCTTTCTCAAAGAGAATATATAGGTATTTCATAAGCTTATAATTTTATATTTGTTTGTGGATAGATTATAAGGAGTTAGGATGAAGATTCTTATTCGCAATAATAGGAGACTATGCTAATGTTAAACTGATGAAAGAACTTTCTTGCTTAACCTTCGGTTGTTACTTTGCTCTTATCTTTCATCAGTCATGAGCGTGTTTAGTGTAAACATATGAATAATGTGAACTATATAAGTTTTATGTTTATGATCCGTTTTTTTTAGTAAATAACTTGTGTCACTTGTTGCATGTCTAATGAACTGTACAAACTGTAATTTTAATTTGCTTAATCTTACAACTAACATCATTCCACAATGGAATAATCTGACAATGTAACCATGGCTCCTGCAAGGAATAAATAAACAGCACATTCAGTAGATTAAGAAAGATGCTCTTCGTCTAAGATACGTGAAACTTCGTCACTTATGCATAAATAAACTCAGACACCTCCTGTAAAAAAAAAAAAAAAAAAAAAAAAAAAAAAAAAAAAAAAAAAAAAAAAAAAAAAAAAAGGAAGTGATGTAATAAGTGAAGATCAGATTGAGTATCTAATGAAGCGACGTCTCTAGCTACAGGAAGAAAACACTTTAACAAAGTGAAACTTGGGTATTTATTCTATAAAAAACGTTTTTACGCATGAAACTCTCCTGGATATAATTAACTGAATTTATTTCCAGTGGGTATTTGGATGGTAACCATTTGTTGAAATGACAGATGTTGTTAGGATGTTTCCAATTCAATAATCTCAATTAATAATTATTGAAACAATTAACTTCACTAAATGAAATGTTGTGTAATCGACAGAATGGCTGAAGTGTTGTGCCTACTTGACTTTAAACTAATTCAATTACAGTATTGTCCATTAAAATTGCTACACCAAGAAGCGCAGATAATAACGGGTGTTCATTGGACAAATATATTACACTAGAACTGACATGTGATTACATTTTCACGCAATTTTGGTGCATAGATCCTGAAAAATCAGTACCCAGAACAACCACCTATGGCCGTAATAAAGACCTTGATACGCCTGGGCATTGAGTCAAACAGAGCTTGAAAGGCGTGTACAGGTACAGATGCCCATGCAGCTTCAACACAATACCAAAGTTCATCAAGAGTGATGTATTGTGTAGAGACAGTTGCTCTACCACCATTGACCAGACATTTTCAGTTGGTGAGAAATCTGGAGAATGTTCTGGCCAGGGCAGCAGTCGAACATTTTCCGTATCCAGATAGGCCCTGCAACATGCGGTCGTGCATTATCCTGTTCAAATGTAGGGTTTCGCTGGGATCCAATGAAGGGTAGAGCCACGGATCGTAACACATCTGAAATGTAACGGCCACTGTTCAAAGTGCCATCGATGCGAACAAGAGGTGACCGAGACGTGTAACCAATGGCATCCTATACCATCACGCCGGGTGATACGCCAGTATGGCGATGACGAATACACGCTTCCAATGTGCGTTCACCGCAAAGTCGCCACAGATGGATGCGACCATCATGATGCTGTAAAAAGAAACCTGGATTCATTAGAAAAAAATACGTTTTGCTATTCGTGCACCCAAGTTCGTCGTTTGCGTACACCATCGCAGGCGCTCCTGTCTGTGATGCAGCGTCAAGGGTAACTGCAGCCATAGTCTCCCAGGTGATAGTCCATGCTGCTGCAAACGTCATCGAACTGTTCGTGCAGATGGTTGTTGTCTTGCAAACGTCCCCATCTGTTGACTCAGGGATCGAGATGTGGCAGCACTGCGGATAAGATTCCTGTCATCTTGACTGCTAGTAATATGAGGCCGTTGGGATCCAGCACGGCGTTCCGTATTGCCCTCTTGAACTCACCGATTCCATATTCTGCTAACAGTCATTGGATCGCGACCAACGCGAGCAGCAATGTCGCGATACGGTAAACCGCATGCGCGATAGGCTACAATCCGACCTTTATCTAAGTCGGAAAAGTGATGGTACGCATTTCTCCTCTTTACACGAGGCATCACAACTACTTTTCACCAGGCAACGCCGGTCAACTGCTGTTTGTGTATGAGAAATCGGTTGGAAACTTTCCTCATGTCAGCACGTTGTAGGTGTCGCCACCGGATGCCGGACACTTGCCACATCGGACATTTACCACACCTGACTTCGCCTCAGGCAAGGTACGCCCTTCCCCGTACTCCTGCTGTTTGTTTCCAAACCTCCGTCTCCGATCTTACACGATACAGCCGATAAGAAACAGATATTTTGGTTAGACATCTACCCGAAATATACAACTTCTTTTCAAGATCCCGAAATTGAAATATTTATAACTTTTGGGAAACGAAAGCAATACCGTCGGCTATCTCAGTGTGTAATTAGTTCTTCCAAACAAAAATATGGATCCATTCTCCCTCCGTTTGTACGGTAGCTTTCTGATTGCTATAGAAACAATCCATCGCCATAGAAGGAACATGAAAGGAACGATATAAAGATAATTCGAATGTTCACTTATCATTCAAGTTTGATCACTGCATTTGTACATACATTAATTGCTACAATTGCGTGAAACAACGGAGGAAAGAGGAACGATACACTTCATAAATTTATTCTTTTACGACGAAATATTAGTTAATAAAGTTAATTGGGACAATGTACAAATTAATGAAAGAAAATACGTTTACAAAATATAGATAAGAGCGTCTGTGTTTGACAGATCACCTAAAGTCGACATAAAAATTTGAAATAAAGAAGGAATGTAGAATGCTATGCTTGTAACTGTTGTTCTACATTATTTAGCTGTGTCGCAGAGGAAACACCCTAGTTTTTTTAATGGAAATGCCATAATTCCTATGATCTGCACTACAAAAGAAACAAAACGCACAATGTAATATGTGTACTAGCTCACAAGCGAAACTGAAGTCGATAATTCCTGTCAGTTAGTGTGAGTAGATGTTATACTCGACTACCGGTATAAATTAATAACTGCCGCGGCAGAGCAGCCAAGCGCATTTAGGCGCTATGCTGCGACGCGCGAGGCCGTTCCCCGTCGGGGGTTCGAATCCCCCATAGGGAATGGATGTTTGTGTCGTCTTTAGTATAAGGTAGCTCATAAGTAGTTTGTAAGTTTAAGGACTGATGACCCCGCAGTTAAGTCCCTTAAGCTTAAAAAACATTTGAACATTTTAATTTACCGACCCCGGCACTCTTATGATGCAGCCGCTGAACAGTTCATAGAAAACTTGAGTCTCAATACAAATAGGTACACAACTCATACAATTAGACTTAAATCTACCATCCGTATGTTGACAAAAATACACCTTCTGACAAGGTGGTAGATACATCTTCCGATATTGTTCTAAATGCTTTTTTTAAACATCATTTTGAACAATTAGTTCACGAGCCCATTAAAATTGTAAATGGTTTTGGAAACACACTTGAGCTCTTAGTCACAGATACTCATCAGCATCACGACCGATACAGCGATAAGTGAACCCAAAATTGTAGCGAACTCGAATCTGTAACAAAGATATTCACCAAAACTAAACGCTAAATACGTCTATTAAAAAAAGAAAAAAAGATAAAAATTAGGTTGACATCATAGGAGACAGTCTCCATTTTTTCTAAATTAACTATGTAAGTGAAGACCATATGTGGCTTACATTCAAAGAAATAGTATCAACAACATTAGAGGAATTCCTACCAAATAAATTAATATGAGACTGAACTGGATCCCCATGCTACATAAAACAGAACAGAAAGCTTTTCCAGAAAATTTAGACGAATTCAAAATCCACAAGATTGCCGATGTTTTACTGAAGCTCGAAATTTAGCGCGGCCTTCAATGCGTCAGTCGTTTAATATTTTTCACAACGAAACTTTTTGTAGAAATGTGGCGGAAAATCCAAAGAGATTCTGTTCCTATGTTATCTACAGCAGCGGAAAGACTAAATGAACGCCTTTATTCCGCGATAGCGACGATAATGTTACTGAACACAGTGCCACTGAAGCGGAGTTATTATATACAGTTTTCAGAAATTCTTTCATCAAATAAGACGAAGCAAATATTCCACAATTCTGAATGTGAACTGCTGCAAACATAACATAAAAGTAAAAACCCTTGGTGATGCAAGGCAAATCTCCCTATCAAATAAGTGATGTTGCAGACGAAATGATAAACTATATTTTCAAAAGTTTTTAATGTATAAGAAAAATACGTCTAATACATTATGACATTCTTTTGTAACAATTATCTTTGAATAGTTGTGCTGATTAAAGATAATCAACAAAATGGTGAGAAACTTTAATTTTTAAGGACTACAGCTAAATGTACTTCATGAGATCTACGTCTACTGTAAAGTTACTTCTATCCTTGTCTAATTTTGGAGATATGGAAATTATTTCAACACTCCCGAAGAGCAGATCTGTTTTAGGGTGTGTATTTGAGATGCAATTCTAAAGTTCAGATTCTTTTTAAAACCTAAAGCGTTCCTTATCAGTTTAACAAAAATGATATTTTTAGGAGCTAATTTCGGCTCTGAAGTTACAAATATTAATTTTAGAACTCACAATCTTTGACGGTATGGCCATGATATTAGAAGGTAGAAAAAAGTTATCTTAACGTGTCAACTGTAGGAGCTTTTACCTAAATAGGAAATTGCAGATTGAAAAGCGGTAGATTTAACTATAAGTTCTGGTTGCAGGAGGATCATTTGAGTGATGTTTAATGTATTTGCTTCGTTGAGTCAAATTTCACCGCGTATTGATTAAACGTTAGTGAACCGAACTGTGACCAGCTAGCTTCATTATTAAGTTATTTAAGGATACTGAAGTCTGGTACACTTTTTATTTTTACATCTTATAAAGGTCCCATCGTTAGGTGGTCCTCACAGGTGTTCTCTACGTCTCCTTGCTTCGAAAGCAGCTTTCCCTTGCAATGATCCTGTTTTCGGAGTACGCACATCCACACCTTATTATCGCGTGACCATTGTAGTGGGCAAAAGGCCTGCCCTTGGCCGTTGTAATAACTTCCATACTGACAGTCGTACTACGAAATGCGGAAACGACCAGTGTGCATATGTCGGGACACTGTCCACGGAGTTCTCGGGCCGGGTGGTAGGGGGGAGGGGGAGAAGAAGGAGGAGACAGGGAACCCGACCCTTCGGAGCAGCTAAAAGTGTGGTAAATGTCCGGTGTGGCAAGTGTCCGGACACCTCGCCACCGACGCCAACCTTGTGTCAATCATTTGCATATCACTGCATCTTCAACCGGTCGGTTAATTTTCCCCTCTGTATCACGTCATCTTCGTGGTATAGCAATTTTAATGGCCAGGAGTGTACTTTAATTGCGATCGAGGCTGTCACATTGTGATAAACATTGCGAAGTGTCGTTACTGAAGACTACAATTGCTGATCAGGACGAAAGATGGGTTTGCCTAAGCGTTCGCACGGAGTACAATGAGATGCGATGGCTGCTGGCTGCGTCGTCTTCACTGGAACAAATAACTGACGTCAATCGAACTCTTTCTATATCTTGATTCTGTCAAGAACCTCCATCAGCCCTAGTCTCACTATTGTTGTGTTACGTTGGTTAGATAACCAACCCACCCTGATGCCACTAAATATACACTCTTGAGCGTTAACTTTGTACGTGTTCACCTGGGTCGTTAAGTATCGCTGCCAACCCAGTGAACTTTGTGCAATATTTAGTGTCCTGACCTGGAGTATCACTTAGATTTGTTCCAGGCAGAGTGCTCCCCACAGTGATATACTGCACTGGAGTGTTTCTGCGAACCTGCTCTAAACACAAAACTTGCGCCTGCCACATTTTCTCGCTTTAAAATATTTGCCTGTACCCCCAGGTATATCTAGCAGCGTTCCCTTAGCTGTATCACTGATCGCTTTCAACTATGGGATGGCGCACGACTGAAATTGGCCAATAGCCATACAGTCAACATTTATGTTAGGTTCCCGTATTTGTTTTGCAACGGTCTGTTGTGGAGTGTTGTTAGGCGCTCGTTTAAGATTGGGTGCATCATTTTCTTTAACCATGGACTTCCCAGTCGCCTAATTATCCCTTTTAGCATGACTAACTTCCATTGTTTGTTTCTGTGGAAGGACATGCCTGGGAAATCCTTTGCATCGCCTTAGTGGAAGGAGGTTTTTAAGTGTCTGCACCAGCCAGACACTTCTCGTGGTCCAAGAGGGCTTGCTCACAAAAACTTTAGCTTTTGGTGTAGGTCAACAAGTAATTTCTCCAGCTTGGAATTTAAATATATTATCTCACTTGTGACATGATTCTGCAATTTGCATATAAAAGGTACTTACTCTTTTCAAAAATTGTCGTAACTCATCGAATTTATACTCAAACGAATCGTCTCGACAACTAGAATAAGATGCTAAGGTAAGAATAAGCATAGTTAATCACGCGATTTCTCTTATTCACATCCATCTAGAGATAAAAATACACAAATAATTTAATTTAGCAGGACAGCTCTTACAGTTGTTTAGATTGTTTACGCTAACGTAGTTAGTCACGAGATTTCTGTTTCACACGTCGATGCACAACAGCTGTTGTAATTGTGCACTTTGTTCAAGCAAGTGTTGTGTACTGCGAGAATGAATTGAATTACCTCGACGTTCATCACCACAGGTAAGTAGGGTAGACCGGGGCACATTGGCCATAGGGGTAGGATAGCCCAGTCGAATTAGCTCATACAATAGGCGCTAGATCATCTTAGGAATCAAAGAGAAAATAAGTAGCACTCTCCGTCTCCTTATACAGGGCCATATCACAGGCGGCGAAGTTTTGGACAAGCTGTAGTCCTTAATTGTTTTTGTAAGTGTTGCAGTAAAATTCTAATTGACGGTTATTTAACTTTTGTTTGCTTTAGTTGCAACGGTATAATAAAAGGTCATAGTTTAACGATTATTCCTCTATGGCATACAGACTTAATTGCTTCAGTGAGTTTTCTGAAGAAAAAAAGGAATTGTAAAGGTGGGGATGGGGCAGGTTGGCCCAGAGAAAACGGGGCCTATAGGAGTTGTATTTCTTTAAACTCGATGAAAGATTTGTTACTTTTAATGACAACAACGTTTATAGTTCTTCGAGTTTATTAAATTATCAACATAATTGTCGAAGTTAAACATATTTTGATACGTTTCAGACCTTAAAGTAGGGTCATATTCACGAGATAAAAAGCGTTTAATAAATGCCAACCGGCAAACCTTATTTTTATAGTAAACATTAGGAATGAAAAGGGATTGATTTCTGAAGATACGATACAAAGAGTAGTTTTAGAAATAAAACGAAAGGAAAGATCTGTTTGTAGAGACTTTGGGATTCCGAGAAAATCGTACTGGACGTACAGTGCTATGTACAGACAGACTTGATGTCAGTTTGCACAGGTAACTGAAACTCAGGAAACAAACAGAATTTCAACCCTTCCCATTGGACCAAAGAATTGGAAAGAAATACTGAAGAAGATTTAGATCACAGGCTAGAAAAGTCCTTTTTCAAAAAGGAAGTATGAGGAGTAGTAGAATGATATTAACCACGTCAACTGCAAGATACGAAAAAAAATTAATTAATTAAAAAATTTAAAAGAAAAGGCAAGATGGTGATAATGATGACGATGAAGAAGAGTCACAGTGCCTTTTTGAAAGTCAACTGGAGAACAAGGAATTCATTGCACAAACTGTAAGCGTTGGGCTCATGAGAGATGCGTGAGAAATGAAATCCGTGGGCTGTTTTGTGAGTATGCTGATCCTTTGGAGCTGGACACTGATTAAAGGTGACTGGTTTGCATTAAGACACTATAAATCGTATTAAGTTTAACGTGTCCAGTTGTCATAGTCACCAATGTTAAGCATTTAACTCAATATTCAACTTGATATTATGTACATTATAGTATATTTCTTGATAACTGTTAGTTTTATTTTGATTTCCTAGTTATACTTATCAAAAGACTAAATGGGTGAATGTGCCCCAGCCTCTGGACTAACTTACCCCGAGTAAGAGGCAGATTGGTCCACTTGACATATGTCCAGTAATTATTTTTTTCCTTATACTTTAACTGATATTTTCTGGCTTAATAACTGCCATCCAGATTCAGTAAACAGTAATTTCATAAATTTAAATATGTCAAATAAATTAATATTAAGAAAAATAAAAAAAGGCCAACTTGCTCCGGTCTCCCCTACCGCTTACTATTATAACTAAAAATGATTTATTTAACTTTTAATTTCCCGCTACTTTACAGTGCCTGAAATATTATTATTATTCTTATCTTTTATACATATGTACTTGCATCTGCCTATTCTCCATTACTATCTTACTAATCTGTGACTGATCAGGATGGAGTACGAATTATTCGCACGGGTCAACTACTAAAGAATAATTGTTAAATCTCAGAGTGTTGTGGATTGTACCCGAATAATTCTTTTATTTACTTTACCATTTACTCCATGTCAGTTGAGTCAATCGAAGCTGACCAGGATTTAGCTACTTTTAATTAATTCGGCAATGATAGTGAATCTGAACGTTCACTAATAAGATGGGAGAACTCCACCGACAGTCAATAGAAGCTGGAAGTTAGAAGAACTTAGTGGAAGCTCGTATTTAATGCATTGTATATATTTGTTGGAATAACCTGAGTGGAACCGTCTTATGTGTGGTAAAAGAATTTCCGTGTAATGGAAATCTGCCGTTTCAATGAAAATGAAAATGTGGCAGAGATATTAAAATAATAGTTTAGAGAGGTAAAAGTCAAAGTAAAAAAAAAAAAAAAAAAAAAGGTATGTTAGTCAAAGCTAAACTCAAATATCAAATAATTTTGGCTGTTTGTTAGAATATGGTCAGAAGGACTATTACTTGTTGGATGCATAGAAATTATCACAATAGTAAATTCGTAATCGTGCAGTCCATAATTTTTTGTTATTTATATTTTTACTATGTTTGTCCAAAATGTTTGCAAAAATTCGTAAAACTACTAGGAATCTAAAGTAGGCCGTAAAATACGCCAGTGCGATTTTATTTTTTCAATTAAAAAAAAAAAGAAAAAATTATTTTTGTTTTTTGTCAAACGGCTTTTTTCTAACTTTTCTTTCATTCCAAAAACCCACAGCAGTGCAATTCATGATACTGATTTTGGTGGTGTGTTTCCTCGGAGCGTCTATCGTTTAGCCGGTCGCGGTGGCCGAGGGGACTGAGGCGCGCCAGTCACGTCTGCACGGCCACTACGGCCAGGGGTTCGAATCCCCCCCTCGGGCATGGAGATTTGTGCCGTCCTTAGTATTAGTTAGTTCATAAGTAGTTTGTAAGTTTAGGACTGATGACCCCGTAGTTAAGTCCCATAAGCTATACAAAAATTTGTCTATTGTTTCATTACTTTCCTATTTTTCATATCGCACTGAGTCAAAGCGTAGAGTGACCGTGTTTAGCTAGTTATTAGGCTATTATTATTCCTCTCAATCCGTTTCGCTGTATGGCCCATTCTTTTTTATCTCACCTGTTGTTCGATCTGGTGAGGCCACCACGCTAGTAAGAAAGAATGCTTCCACGCGAGGCGGAGAAGGCTTCGAGAGAATAAAGGATACGGCAGGAGCCCTCCCGGCGTCTATCTAGGGATCAGGAAGCGCTCGGCTCTGGCAATTGCTGATGCGATCGCGAGGGAGCCCGCAGATAGCTGCAGACGGACACGGCCGAGCTTAGCGGCTGAGGGGCTGCCTTCTTATCCGACCGGGAGGCGGACAGGCGGAAGGAAGGGAGCCAGTCCTGACCTCGGACGCACTCGTCAGAGCAGCGTTCCTCCCCACAGGTGCTCCAACCACTCTGGCCAGTGCTACTCTCATCTACTTCTACAAGGGATACTCTGCAAATCACATTTAAGTGCCTGGCAGAGGGTTCATCGAACCACCGTTATACTATTTATCTCCCATTCCATTCTCTAACAGCGCGCGGGAAGAAAGAACACCTGAATCTCTCCGTTCGAGCTCTGATTTCTCGTGTTTTATTCTGATGCTCACTTCTAACTATGTAAGTACGAGTCAACTGTGGTGTCGCACAAGTATAAAGTGCGCGCAATATGTATTAGCATTCTGCAGTACTGAGCTATGTAAAAGTAAAGTATTACTAAGTCTCTAAGAAATATAGATCTCGTTCTAATTTACTCTAGTGTTTCTAGTTTTTGCTGTCCCACTGGCTGGTCACCTCCTACCTGCACAAGCGTGCATCCTTTATTCCTGTGTCGGTCTCTTTCTACTCGGCCACCGACAGCTACGACGGAAACGAGACACAAAAGCGGCGACGAGGCTGGGACACAAAATCAACAATATATTTTCGCATTCGGAGAAGATTGTTGGCGATTGGAGTTTCGTAAGTAGCCCACGCCGCAGCAATAAGCGACTTTGATGTAATGATTCCCATCCCAGATCCAGGATCATTTCCGTAACGCTGTCTCCCCTGTATCGTGACAATAAGAAACGAGCTGCCATTCTTTGAACTTTTGCGATGTCCTCCGTCAAACCCACCTGATAAGGATCCCACTGTGGGCAGCAATACTCCAAAAAAGGACTGACAAGCGTAGTCTCTTTAGTAGTTCTGTTGCATCTTTTAAGGGTTCTGCCAATAAAACGCAGTCTCTGGTTCGCCGTTCCCACGACATTGTCTAAGTGTTCTTTCCAGTTTAAGTCTGTATCTTCTGGAATTTACGGCTTTCACATTTGATTGATTTATCTTGTAAACAAAGTTTAACGGATTTCTTTTCGTACTCATGTGGACGACTTAACACTTCGCATTATTTAGAGTCAACTGCCAATTTTTACACAACAGTGATATCTTATTCAGATCGTTTTGCAGTTGGTTTTGATCGTCAGATGATTTTACTAGACGGTAAATGCAAACAACCTGAGAGAGCTACTTAGGTTTTCTCCTAAATCGTTTATCAAAATAAGGAACAGCAGAGGACCAATAACACTACCCTGTGGAACGCCCCATATCACCTTTGTTTTTAGACGATGCCTTACCATCGATTACTACAAACTGTGTCCTCTATGACAGGAAATCCCCTATGCAGTTGCAAATTTGGGGCGATATACCACAACCACGCAATTCGATTAAAAGCCGTTTGTGTGATACGGTATCAAAAGCCATCTGGAAATCAAGAAATACGGAATCAATTCGAGAACCCTTGTCGATAGCACTCATCACTTTATGTGAGTAAAGAGCTAGTTGTGTTTCGCATGAACGGTATGTTCTAAATGCGGGTTGACCTTGGGTCAATAGATCATTCTGTTCGAGATAATTCATAAATTCGTTTAACTTTCCGCTGCCTTTGGGTGTTATCATGGAGCGTGCGAATTTGTGAGTTCTGTTTCTTGATGGCAAATGTATCAAGTTGAAATCGGTCCAGTAATGTCCTTCGGGGACATAGCCCATTTTATAATCAGTAGTAACGCATAAGTTGTTTTTTCCAGGCGTCTGCTCCCCCCCCCCCCCCCTGATATTTGTAGAGTTTTTCCCCATTTTAGTACCAACACTTACAGCAACAGAACTTTATTCTAAACTATAGGGCAAGCTTCGGCTCGGTACCTCGACAGCTCCTTACGGTCTTTTAGACTTCGTGAGGAATATTTAACTGCGATCGAAGCGGTTCGGTTTTTGGTTAGCAAGTATCAGACTGAAAATATCATGCGTTCATCAAACAGTGAAGAGGAATGAGACACTCTAAAGGTGAAAACGAGGAGGCGTGCTGAGAACTAATTTATATCGAATAATGTCTGCAGTCTGTACTTTCTTAAATCATTTTAGCTTCCGATAGCATGAAGTTAGAGAGATTTTGAGCATCGCTTGTCTAAAGCAGCAACCGTAACAGCGTAATTTACTGTATAAGAAATACGCAGTCCCACAGGTTGCTTTAAAAATATTTGAACGTTATCTAGATTTCGACCCCTCCATGAGACTCTTCATCAGAAAATAAAATTGTGTCATTAGACATTTACGCTCTAAGCTTAATATGCTCATGTCGTATGAAGTCAGTTTATAAAAATACCTGCTTGGTAGTTACAAATTAGCGGTTTGAAGTAATTAAAAATAAAGTGGCTGGCCGATACGGACTGCCGACGTGCTTAAAGTCAGAAGCGCCGTCAGATTATTATCTCTAAACACAAAATAGCAACAAAAATTATTCATCTCACTTGTGATATTTCACTAAAGAGTCTATGCTCGACCGTTGGATACACGTGAGCAAGGAATTCACGAAGTGGAGTCAAAATGCGACGAAAATTCTTATTCGTTTTGGAATAACACATTTGTGCGAGACAGTAATTTTTCTTTTTAACTTCGGATGTTATTAAGTCGAACTACTGGCTGAAGCTAAATCTAGGCAATGAAGTTCGAGTTAGTGTCGTTCCAAGGTCATCCACTATAATGAACTTCGCATTAAAATTTTTAACGCTTTTTTAAGCTATTGTTGTCTGTATTGTGAACGAAGTCCATTTAATTCTTTTAGAATATATAACAATTGCAAAATTTTAACACGAATTATCTACAGGAGAATGGAAAATCTGGTAGAAGCTAACCTCGGGGAAGATCAGTTTGGATTCAGGAGGAACATAGGAACCCGGGTGGCAATACTCACTTTACGTCTTATGTGATAAAGGAAAGGCAAACCTACATTTTTAGCTTTTGTAGATTTGGAGAAAGTATTTGACAATGTTGACTGGAATACACTCTTTCACATTCTGAAGTCAGCAGGGGGTAAAATAGAAGGAAAGGAGAGTTATTTATAACTTGTACAAAAGCCAGACAGCGTTTATTAGACTCGAAGGGCATGAAAGGGAAGCATCAGTTGGGAAAGGAGTAAGACAGGGTTGTAGCCTTTCTCCGATGTTATTCAATTTGTACATCTAGCAGGCGGTGAAGGAAAGCAAGGAAAAATTTGGAACAGGGATTAAAGTACAGGGGGATGAAATAAAAACATTGCGTTTTCCTGATGACATTGTAATTCTGTCAGAGACAGCAAAGGACCTGGAAGAGCAGTTGAATGGAATGGACAGTGTGTTGAAGAGAGCGTATAAAATGAACATTAACAAGAGCAAAACAAAAATAATGGAATGCGGTCTTAGAAATCCAGGCGATGCTGAAGAAATTAGATTAGGTAACGAAATAATGAAGGTGGTAGATGAGTTTTGTTACTTGGGTAGTAAAATAACATGCGATAGTCGCAGTACAGAGGATATAAAATGCAGAATGGCAATGGGAAGAAAAGCATTTTTGAAAAAGAGAAATTTGCTAACATCGAGTATTAATTTAAGTGTAAGGAAGTCTTTTCTGAAGGCATTTGTGTGGAGTGTTGCCTTGTTCTGGTGTGAAACATGGACGATAAGCAGTGCGGACAGGAAGAGAATAGAGGCTTTTGAAATGTGGTGTTACAGAAGAATGCTGAAGATTAGGTGGGTAGATCGCATAACTAATGAAGAAGTACTGATCAGAATTGGTGAGAAAAGGAATTTTTGGCATACCCTGACTAAAAGAAGAGATCGCTTGGTAGGACACATTCTTAGACATCGGGGAATCGTAAATTTAGCATTGGAGGGAAGTGTGTGGGGTAAAAATCGCAGAGGGAGACCAAGAGACGCGTATAGTAAGCAGATTCAAGGGGGTGTGGGTTGTCGTTCTTATGAGGAGATGAAAAGGCTTGCTCAGGATAGAGTAGGGTGGAGAGCTGCATCAAACCAGTCTCCGGACTGAAGACCATAACAACAAGAACAACAATGTGATAAACAAAAGAGTTTCTTATTGTCGTTATAATAAGCTATGTTTTCTCTTGCGGATAATAACTCTAAACTCATTTTGGGAAAACTGAATAAGAGAATGAAATTGAAAAAAAAGATAAATTTCGTTAATAACATTTGGTTTGGGGAGTGGGATGGAAGGTGCACTGAAGAAAATTTTAAGAACCGCTGTTCCAATTGTACGCCATGTTCAGGCCAGATTCTGCAATAAAGGAGTTGAGAAAATTATTTTATTATTTTCTTCATCTACATGGGATACTCTGATACTATGCAAATCACATTTAAGTGCCTGGCAGAGGGTTCATCGAACTGATAACCACCGTTATACTATTCATCTACCATTCCATTCTCGAATAGCGCGCGGGAAGAAAGAACATCTGAATCTCTCCGTTCGAGCTCTGATTTCTCGTATTTTTTTTCTGATTGTCATTTCTACCTATGTAAGTGGGAGTCAACAATATATTTTCGCAGTCGGAGGAGAATGTTGGAGTTTCGTAAGTAGACCACGCCGCAGCGATAAGCGCCGTTCTTGTACCGATTCAATCCCAGATCCTGTACCATTTCCGTGACGCTGTCTCCTCTGTATCGTGCCAATACAAAACGAGCTGCCATTCTTTGGACTCTTTCGATGTCCTCCGTCAAACCCACCTGATGAGGATCCCACACTGGGTACCAATACTCCAAAAAAAGGACGCACGAGCGTAGTGTATGCAGTTTCTTTTGTAGTTCTGTTGCATCTTGTAAGGGTTCTGCCAATAAAAAGCAGTCTCTGGTTCGCCTTTCTACGTGTTCTTTCCAGTTTACGTCTGAAGCAACAGTAATTCCTAGGTATTTCGTGGAGTTTATGGCCTTCACTTTTGATTTCTGTCTAAATGATTATCCCAGCATCAGTATCAACCGGAGCTGTTTTACATTTTATTTTACTCTCCGTTTAAGGTCTCTACCGTTTTTAACATCTGACAAATGGATGTAACACCCTGATTTCATTTTAATGGATTCCAAGAATAAGAAACAGTTTCTGCCTCAACTTTTTTAATCTTGGCGCATCTCCAGATTTTCTTGAACTGAGAAGGCCGCATTAGTCTTGATTAAAAGGCAATAACGCTATGTGCATTTGCGGTGTTACGAACCTTTTTAGAGCTACACAAGATCTGTTTAACCCAGTTTTGAAACTGAGAAGAAAATAAATTAATTTCAAAGACTGATATTTAATTATTGATGTAGTGTTCTGTTATAAAAGTCATGTGCACCTAATGTATTCTTGTCTCCTGTACGTTTCATGTTTCGAGGCAGCTAATTGGCCGGTGACATACTGACCTGCTCATCCTGCAAAAAATAAATATAAATATATACAAATGAATGTTTGTGTGTTCGTATTTTATGCTCAGCCGTACCGTTCAACCGATTGTGATAAAACTTTGTCAAAATATTGCTTGCACTATCGCGATGGTAATAGGTACCATTAAATGACTGTACGACAAATAGTTCAGGAGATATGAGTAATAAACAATGAAATGCACCGAAAAGTGCAGCATCGTGCGACGTCTGCTTCTAAACCACTGTACCGATTTCAACCAAATTAGTACACATATTCCTTCCACGTGGTAACTATTTACGTATGGGTAAGAACTGCTTACGACATATAGTTCAGGAGATACGACATCATAAACAATTATATGATTGAAAACCTATGGCATCATGGGACATGCGAATGAGGACACTTTATTTCCTAAAATCTTCATGACATTTTGGACACTTGACTTTCAAAACAAGAGGAAGATCACTGTCACAAAAATGTTTGTATGGTGCATGACGGAGGATACTTTAATATGGACTTCGTCAGATTCTACAGTTGTATTCCGATCCTGATGAAATTTTTAAATGTGATTGAACACTTCAGTTTATCAGTGTAGTTTTAATATATTTAGGTTACCTACAGTCATTTCAATTAATTAACGTGACTAAACAGTTAAGTTTCAGATTTCAGCGAAGTTTCGAATGAAATAAAATTTCTGAAAATTCTAGCAGCTTTCACTGGAAGTTACTTTGGGTGATAATCATCAAAGAAACATTTGAAATATAAATATGTTGTTCCACCATGTGAATTTTATGTAAGCAATTTTAAGTAAGAATTTTTTTTTAAATATGCTTCAGTCGAAAGCATACTTCATTCAGATTTTTAAATGACAGTTTTCTGACTGGCAGCTTTGATGCATACCAAGCGTACCGAATTACTGTGGTGAAAACCACCAAGAGAAGGACTTTGTTGTTATCAACGTATGGTTTTAAAGCGAATTTGAAAATAAATCTAATAATTAAAAATTAACGTTTATTTGTTTGTCTTTTTGCTCGTGTGTTATGCACGGCCATTCGGTAAATCCGATTGCGATCAAACTTTGTCAACTCATTGCGCATATATATATTATCCTCCTCCACCTTCTTCTCTCTCTCGTATATACGAGAGAGAGGAGTAGGTGGAGGAGGACAGAAAGGAGAGGGGGGAGAAGGACAGAGAGAGGGGAGAGGAGGAGAATGTGAGAGAGGAGGTGGCGACAGGTGAATAGAGATGAACAGAGGGAGGGGACGAGAAAATGAACAAAGAAAGGAACAGGAGGAGACTGGGACAGGAGCAGGTGAACAGAGAGACAGGTGAGGACATGAACAGAAAGAGAAAGTGAGATGGGTGGGAAGGAGACAAACAGAGAGAGAAGGAAACAGAAGGTGAACAGAGAGGAAAAAAGGGAAGGAGTGATCTACTGATTGAAGAATGGAATAAATAACTACACGGGAGACGCCGGATTTTCAGGTAATTATTGTGTAACTGCTAGAGCCTGGTGGGCTGGGGCCTAGCTGTTTGACAGCCAATGAGCTACGAAATCGCGACCTACGCTGCGTGACCTCACACGAGAGCGCCGCGGCCTTCCCTTTCGGTAGTGGTGGCGGCACAGTTGTCTATGTGTGTTGTCCTTAGCATAAGCTAGTTTATGTAACTTCCTGGCAGATTAAAATTGTGTGCCGGAACTGGGACTCGTACCTGGGACCTTTGCCTTTCGCGGGCAAGCGCTCTACAGACTGAGCTATCCCGACACGACTCACGATGCCGCCCCACAACTATACTTCCGCCAGTACCTCGCCTCCTACTTTCCAAGGATAGCTCAGTCGGTAGAGCGCTTGCCCGCGAAAGGCAAAGGTCCCAGGTTCCAGTCCCGGTTCCGGCACACAATTTTAATGTGCCAGGAAGTTTCATATCAGCGCACACTCCACTGCAGAGTGAAAGTTTCATTCTAATTCATGTAGTTTGTAAGGAACGTGACTGATGGCCACTGCAGTTTGGTCTCAAAACTTCACAAACATTTGAATATTTAATTTCTGAAGTTTCGAAACTGCAGCGCCGCCAAGTGACGGGGTCGTATAAACAGACCGCGAAAAGATCGTGTACCGAATGTCCATTTTGAGTGGAGTAGCACATTCAAAATGCGGCCGTGTTTAGCAACTCGTGGCAGATATCAAAAATTTAATCTGGAAACCTCTCATTTGTAGAGGAAGCTGAGAAGTAAGAGATTAATTTTACGAATAACAAGTGTTCATTTACGGTGATTGGTTATACTTTAACAATTCATTCCTTCGAAACTTCGGCTCTTAACGAGAATTGCATGAAAAGAAACCACTACTTCATAATATTGCTGCTGTATAAAAGTATTGTTTCAATCTTACGACTGCAATTACTCAGCTATATCTGTAGAGCCTGCTCACTTTCATACTTCAGTTGTTCAAAAATTATAGCTCTATATACCGACATATTTTGCCCATGAAAGTGAATGCCTAGCTATAAATAAATAATATCTCCGCGTATAAACTGTTTGAGGAACTGTCCATTTACCACGTCACTTTCTTAAATATACACAGTTTGATACCTGAGAAGTAGCTAAAAAATGTCATGGTAGGTGCACGCAAGGCATAGAAGCAAGGAAAAGACAAAAAGGGTAGTTTCAAATGTAAAATTCGAGTCTGATTTTGAGTACACTGTTGTTGTTGTTATTGCGGTTTTCCGACCGCAGACTGGATCGTTGCAGCTGTCCACGCTACCCTGTCTTGTTCAAGTCTCTTCATTTGAGAATATGATCGGCAACCTACATCCTTTTGAATCTGATTACTGTATTCGTTCCTAGTCTCCCTCTACGATTTTTACACCACACACTTTCTTCTACTGCTAAGTTGACGAATCCTTGATGTCTCAGAATGTCCCACCAATCTATCCCTTCTCTTAGGATATGTCAGAAACTCCTTTTCTCCCAAATTCGGTTAAGCACCTCATTTCTTACGTCTCATACCCATCTAACTTTCATCATTTCAAAAGCTTCTATCATCTTTTTGTCTGAACTCCTTATCGTCCGTTTCACTCCCATACAATGCTTCAACTCCAGACAAATGCTTTCAGAAAGGACTTCCTAACATTTAAATTAATATTGGATATCGACAAGTTTCGCTTCTTCGCAAACGCTTTTCTTCTCTTAGCCAGTGTGCATATCTTCTTTACGTCGGCCATCAGAAGTCATTTTGCTGCCCAAGTAACAAAACTCATCTACTACTTTTATTGTCTCATTACCTAATGTAATTCCTTCAGCATCGCCTGATTTTCTGACACTACATTCCATTACCCTTGAAGGAATGTTCATCATATACCTTCCTTTCAAAATACTGTTCACTCCGTTTAATTCCAGGTCTTTTGCTATCTCTGACAAAATTACTACCTCATCAGCAAACCACAAACTTTTTATTTTTTCTCCCTGAACTTTAATTCCTTCTCCAAATTTCTCCTTGAATTCCTTCACAGCTTGCTCAATGTAGAAAATGAACAACATTGGAGAAAGGCGTCCCTTTCATGTCCAGTGTTAAATTCACGATTCCTTGATGTATAAGAATGTGTCCTACCCTTCGTTAGCCAAAGTATGTCAGAAATTCCTTCTCTCCTCAATTCTGCACAGTGCCTCCTCATTAGTTACGTGATGTACCCATCTTATCTTCAGCATTCTCCTACAGCACACATAACAGAAGCCTCTACCCTCTTCCTGTCTGAATTGTTTATCGACCTTGTTTCACTGCCATACAAAGAAACACTCCGCACAAATTACTCCACAAAAACTTCCTTACACTCAAATTAATATTCGATGTTAACAAATTTCTGATTTTCAGAAACGCTTATCTTCCCATTGCTATTCTGCGTTTAATATCCTCTGTAATGGAATCATCGTATGTTATTTTACTGCCTATGTAACAAAATTTATCTACCACCTGTATTGTTCCGTTACCTAATCTAATTCCTTCCTACACTACATTCCATTAGGCCCTTGTTTTTCTCTTGTTAATTTATCGTACACCACATACGACCTTTTCAAAACACTGTCCATTCCTTTCAATTGCTCTTACAGGTCCTTCGCTGTCTCTCAAAAAATTATAATGTCATCAGCAAAGTCTATATCAGTAAAAATGAAATTGATGGTTTACGCAAAATTGTTAATCTATGAAAGATCTCGAGCGATTACTTTGAACTTTTGCCTCCTAATACAGTCAGGTTTATCCAGAGGTGGTTGATAGTTTCAAAGAGGGCATTAGGCAAGGATTGGCTGAAACGGGGGAAATTGACACAGTAGAAGAAGAATGGGCAGCTCTGTGAGATAGGGTAGTTACGGCCGCAGAAAATCATATAGACAGAAGGACAAGGTGTAATATAAATCCCTCCATAACATAGGATATACTGAAATTAATTGATGAAAGGAGAAATTATAAAGATGCAGCAAGTGAAGCAGGCAAAAGGGAGTACAGACGTCTGAAAAATAAGACTGACAGGAAGTGCAGACTGGCTAAGAAGAGGGCACATATAGGATCGTAGAAGAATGTAAAACTAGGGGAAAGATAGATACCGCCTACAGGAAAATAAAAGAGACATTTGGGGACAAGAAAAGCAGCGGTATTAATATCAAGAATTCAGATGGAAAACCAGTACTAAGAAAAGGGGCGAAAACTGATCTGTGGAAGGAATATATAGAGTGCCTATCCAGAAGAAATAAACTTAAGGCAGTATTCTAGAAATGGAAAAAGAATATAAGATAGGAGATACAATTCTTCGAAAAGACTTTGACAGAGCACTGGAAGATTTGAGACGAAACAAGGCACCTAGAGTAGATGATAGAGTCAGTCATAGAAATTGATCCATCTGATATGCAAGATGTATGAGACAGGGAAATTACCCTCAGACTTAGAGAAGAATATAGTGATTCCAATTCCTAAGAAAGCATGTACAAACAAATGTGGAAACTATCAGTTTAATTAGTCATGGTTACAAAATACTAACACGTATTATTTAAAGACGAATGGAAAAACTGGTGGAATCCAAACTTGAGGAAGATCAGTTTGGATTTAGAAGAAATATAGGAACACGGGAGGCAATATATTATGACTTATTTTAGAAAATTGGTTTAGGAAATGGAAACCTACGTTTTCAGTATTTGTAGATCTAGAGAAAGCTTTTGACAATGTTCGCCTGACTGGAATATACACTTTAAAATTCTGAAGGTAGCGGGGGTAAAATATAGGGGAACGACTTGTCCAAAACCGGACAGTAGTTATTAGAGATAAGAGTATAAATAGAGAGTATAAATAAAGAGTAGTTTGTAAGTCTAGGGGCTGATGACCCCGCAGTTAAGTCCCATAAGTTGTAGAAACATTTGAACATTTTTTCGAAAGTAATCACCAGAGGCCTGAGCACAACTAGCCTACTGTTTCACGAGCGGTGGTGGAATGGTGGTGGAATGACAGCGCTCTTTATGGCGCCTTGCTCCGCGTCGGAGGTTCGAGTCCTCTCTCGGATATGAGTGTGTGTGTTGTCCAAATGTCCAAATGTTTGTAGAACTTATGGGACTTAACTACGGGGTCATCAGTCCCTAAGCTTACAAACTACTTATGAACTAGCTAAGACTAAGGACGGAACAAATATCCATGCCCGAGGGGGGATTCGAACCCCCGACCGTAGTGGCCGTGCAGACTGTGACTGGGGCGCCTCAGTCTCCTCGGCCACCGCGGCCGGCGAGCGTGTGTGTTGTCTTTAGCTTAGTTTAAGTTTGTTTACGTAGTCTGTAAGCTTAGGGACATAACTACAGTAGTTGAGTCCCAACGATTAGCAAACATGTTTGCCAGACTTCCTGTGTGCTGTGACCAGAGCCAGTCCTCTACTGTGCACTCAATTTGTCTTCCGAGTTGAAGCGCTTCCCTTGGTGACTATTTTTTCTTTTTATCGGACCAAACAGATGGAAGTCACAGGGCGACATGTCCGCGCTGAAGACGCCTCGAATATTTTGTGGAAGTCTTTGTCCTTGTCAAATACTGGATGCATCAATTCGGGATATTTACGCCTCGTTAGTTACGTTCAAGTAAAGTTCGGAAACTGTACTATTCTTTTTTTGTATTACACCCTTTGGTTATACCTCTTGAGAAGCTACTGGAAAATACCTACAAGTGCGGTAAAGAAAAGACAGCCAGTGGAGTTTAGGAACAAACAGGAGTGGCAAAAAACTAAAACGGGGAAAGCACTACACCGCATTTTCTTACGATCCGACAACGTTCAATTATTAAACTTCCAATATCTCCTAATTTTACAGCAACAGGTCATGGGAAACTGAAAGCCTATTATCAACTGTTCAGAACCACTGAAGACGCAACGTGCACATGTAACAGAGATATCCGAACTGTTGACCACCTCCTTTTCGACCGCAATAACTTACTGAAAGAGAGCGACCGCCTCAGGAAAAAAAATATTATGACAAACGGAGAGGATATCGTGTCAGTAAATTTGATGTAGTTCATAACTTCAATAGATATTTTTACAACTTCTAGATATTTCCTGCTGTGTAAAACTCGTTTAGTGTCTTTTTGTAAAGCGATAAATCTTGTATAGCCGAAATGTCCTGTTTTATAAATCCTTCAATCTTATTTATTGTGTTTCCGTTGTTAAAGTAACGGATTTAGCAGCCTGAATTTAACCTGAAGCGTGTAATATTACCATGTAATGGGCCATGTCAAACAAATAAATAAAAAAGTACCTTTTTAAAAATCGACAAGAGCCAATTGCTCGGCGAATAAATTATTATTGCCCCAGAGGCCGTTTCAGGGTTACTCATTTAGTAACGTGGATCCTGTGTACGCTGAACGATGCGAGCTCGTGTGTAGTTTATAGGACAAGCAGCCAACTGCAGTACACGTCCGTCGAGCTGTGTGCAGAATAAAATATTCAGGTCGGGGGAGCGCGGGATCCCAGCTGCCATTTCCTGTTAGCAGCGCCAAAGAAATAGGTCGCTCCGCTGTTCTCGTTACACGAAACGAGTTCTGAATCTCTACTACACCTCCACATATACGAAGTTACTCTGCAAATTACACTGATGTGTCCTCCAGTGGACTCATCGAATTACCTTCGTACTATTTATCTATCATTCCATTCTCCAACAGGACGCCTGAAGAAATAGCGCCTAAATCTCTCCGTTCCAGGTATGATCAATCTTGTATTGTGTTTATAATTTCTCTATACAGCGTGGTCCATTAATAGTGATCGGGCCAAATATCTCACGAAATAAGCATCAAACTAAAAAACTACAAAGAACAAAACTTTTCTAGCTTGAAGGGGTAAAACAGATGGCGCTATGGTTGGCCCGCTAGATGGCGCTACCATTGATCAAACGGATATCAACAGCATTTTTTTTTACATAGGTAGGGTGGAGTAGTACAAAGTGAAACAAAAATTACCCTTTTGATTGTTTCGTGTAAAATACTACTCAGGAAACAATTTTTTTTATCTATTTGAAAGAACAATACTTTGTCAATATTTTTGAACAAAGAATAATAATTTTGCTACTAATTAGTAAGTGAAGTAATAATTTTATACAACCTCCGCAAATGTTTCACTGTGTACCGTGTATAGTACTCAGTGAAACAGCTGCCATTTTTTGTATTTATTACGTCTGAGTGACTTATAAAACATAAATATGTTTGTTAAATACCACAACAAACATTAACTGGTGGTTGAGAGTCTCTTCGTAGTCATAGGCAACACAGGTGGCAAAATCATTGCAATGTCCTCATGCGAAACACAGACTATGTCTTCTGCAACTGGGAATAAAAAAAATATGTAATGTTTTGTTTGTTTTGTTTTTTCGAAGGTATGAGACTTCATAATCAGTACCACAAACTACTGACTTCAAAACGTTAGCTACAAAATATACATTGTTTTGGAATTTCTCCTTTTCTTTCAGCTCTGTCCTTTTTCTCAAAGCTGTTTGCTCTTGTGTTCACGTTAATATTATGCTTCTACCTTTGGAACGTCCACTTGTTTATCTGGAAGGTGCTTTGGGCAAACCACGAAACTCTCTTGGCGAGATGTATGTTTTGCTACTGCAATGGCTTCCTCAACATCTTCCATAGTACCCATAAAATTGTTAGGAGTAGTCATACATCCATCTGAGGCCAATGGTTCTGTTTCACTGTGTACCACATACAAGTGTTTCACTGTGTACCAAAGTCACCATAAACTAAAACGTTAGTCACAACTCTTAACCTACGTATCTACCAAATATACAACTGGTCAATAAATAGCTAAATATGTGTATCTTATCATAAAACACAATATTTCTTTTAGCTTTATGTTATATCGAAAATATTAGACTTACAAACAGACGTTAACTGTAACTTCTGACCACCGAAAATCAATAGTAACGTATAGAAACAACAATAATCAACCAAACTGTCCACCATTATAGTCAAATAATAAACATACTGGGATACCAATAAGTATAAAAAAATTACTAAAAACAATTGAGATGGAATGTTTCACTGTGTACCGTGTTTCACTGCGTACTACTCTCCCCTACTCCCATATTTTGTTATATATTCGTCTAGTGCGTAAATAAATATGAATGTTTCATTCTGGAACATCCCTTAGGCTGTGGCTAAGCCGTCTCCATCATATCCTTTTTTCCAGGACTGCTGGTCTTGCAAGATCCGCAAGAGAACTTTTGTGAAGACTGGAAAGTATGAGGCGAGGTACTAGTAAACATGTGAGGCGGCGTCGTGAGTGGTGTGGGGATAGCTCAGTCGGTAGACGGCTTGCCCGCGAAAAGCAAAGGTCCCAGGTACGAATCCCGGTTCCGGCACACAATTTTAATCTGCGAGGAAGTTTCAAGATATAGGTTGTTGAAATATCATATGCCTGATGGAAGCCGTCATAAGTCTGGAAATTATTTTTGAAGAAACTCTTCAAGTTGTTAAAAATGTCCATACAGAGTTTAGATCAACAGAAAGGACATTTAATACTTTAATGATTGTCTCATCTAATATTAAAGTAAGCAAGAAGCAGAAGACATCTTTTGTTGTGGTTTAGAATAGTTTGATACATGTCTCCAGGCTACGTTCTTCATTTGTGAATAACGGCAACACATACCATTTTCACTGGGATTACTCTGTCCATCTGTCGGTCTGCCTCTGCGAGTTTTATTCCCTCCCTCCACACACAAATACACACACACACACACACACACACACACACACACACACACACACACACATACTAACTCACACAGTTTCCTCCAATGCTAAATTAAAAATTCCACGGTGTCTCAGAATGTGAGCTACGAATCATTCCGTTCTTTTAGACAAGATATGTCAATTATTTAATTAATTTAATTTAATTTAATTTAAATTAAATTAATTTAATTTCAGTACCTCCGCATAAGTCACAGGATCTACCCATCTTTCAGCGTTCTTATGTAACACCATCTGACATATGCTTCTATTCTCCTCTTGTCAGGCCTGTTTATCACCCCCAAACTCCGGCACAAAGCTACAACCCAGATAAAGCAAATTATTTCCTTAGGAAAAACTTTCCAGAACTTAATATTCGATATTAACAACTTTATCTTCTTTTCAAATGCTTTTCTCCATTTTTGCATTCCACATCTTCTCAACTCTGATCATCAACATAAGTTAGTGCCCAAATGACAAATTCCATATACGACCTTTAATGCTTCATTTCCCAGCCTCATTCCATTACCCTTTTATTCTCTTTGTTAACGTTCACCATTCAGGCCACTGTCCATCCCAAATAATAGCTCTTCCATTTAATTTCCTTTCTCCGTCAGAATAATATTGTCATCATCAAACAACCAGGAGTTAATTTCTTCTACCTAAACTTCAAATTTTTTCCTACTTTTCTGCTAATCATTCTGACTATACTAATTGACTAACATTGGGAAAGACTTTAAAACCTGTCTTACTCCATTTACATCCACTGCATCCGTTCCAAGCCTTTCCACTATTATAAATGCTGTCTGGTTTTGTACAAGTTGTATATATTTTTCGTTTCCTATATTTTACCCCAGCTGACTAGAATTTGAGTGTATTCCCGTCAACATTGTCAATAGTTACAAAAGTTTTAAAATCTACAAAAGTTATAAAAATATGTTCTCCTCTCCTTAGCCTACCATTTAGGATAAGCAAGAGTTGTATATTGCGTCACGCGTACCTACATCTTTCTTAAATCCAAATTGATCATCGGATTCTTCCAGTTTTTCCACTCGTCTGTAAATAATTAGTGTTTGTATTTTGTAGCCATGACTTATGACGTATATTTGCTAAGAATGGAAACAAAAAAGTCTGTTGCTGTGACTTTTGATCTCAGCAAGGAGACATGGAGAACTGGTAATACAGGGCGAGGAACATTTGGAAAAATACACATCGAATTAAAAAAGAAAATGCAATAAAAGTTGTTTAAGAGGGATATCGATTAACGTAAGGTTCGCCCTCCCCCCCCCACGCCCTCTCCCTCGCCTACTGCATCACCCCTGGGATCGGGAGCCGGGTGACTTTGAAATCTTAAATAAGAACTTTAATTTTTTGTTCCAGATTTGGGTTTTTCAGTGAAAAATATTCAAATTTTGTACGGAACTTTCTTTGCATTTAATGAATGGTTGCGCTGTAATAAGCAAAAATAAAACTGATTTGGAAAATGGTCTCAAACAAAAATGCATCATAATAGGAAAATAAAAAAATTTTTAAAAATATTTTTTATTTATTTATTTTATGTGACACAGAATCGAATGAAAAAGAGACTCTACTCATGGTCTCAGACTGTTCATTGGGCATAAATGATTCAGAGTGTACAACCCTTTCCGCAATTGTTACACGATGTAGACATCATTTCCTCGTACTAGGAGGCTCATAGCAACGTTGAAGCAGCTCGTCAGAGTTATGTTAACCTATTCCTTGATAGGAATATTCCTCCTGCAATAACGTTTTGTAGTATTGTTCAAATGTTTGCTGAAACTGGAAGTCTTAAAGCTATAGAAAGAGTCCGATGTCTGTCTGTGATATTTACGAATTTCAATAATATACAATCAATTTTTATTTTTGTTGTTTACAGCACCATCTATCATGAAACAAAAAAACGGGGTTTCATGCCATTGTTAAATTTTTTTTAAGCTTATGGGTCATCAATCCCTAAACTTACAAACTACTTATGAACTAGCTTATGCTAAAGACGGCACAAATATCCATGCCCGAGGGGGCATTCGAACTCCGATCGCAGCGGCCGTACAGACTGTGATTGGCACGCCACAGACCGCTCGGCCACCGCGGCCAGCACATTTTTTACAGGAACCCAAATCTGCAATAAAATGGTTCCTTTTTTTATTATTTTTTCTTTTTTAAGATTTCAAACTACCCCCCCCCCCCTCCCTGGGTTGGTGCAGGAGAAAGGACATGTAATACTTTATTGATTGTCTCATCCAGTATTAAATTATGATAAGTAAGCAAGATGAGTACTGTCATCCGCAATATTTGGAAAATTACAATTAGGATTAGAAAAAAAAATATTAATGGATGGCCCTCTTCGAGGTGAACAACTTTTATTACAACAAATAAACGGTTTGTATAATGAATGGCGGATCTTAAAGATAGATCTGTAGATATTCAAACGAATAAATAAACCTTTGAGCTTTATCTACTGCTACACATTATTTCCAATCGTTTGTTATTTGCTACTCTTATTAATATAAATTCTGTTTTCGATTTTGTTTCAGGTAATTTCACTGCAGCAACTTTCTAATGGAACGTTCTCTCCCGTGTGACGAGAGTGGCAATAAATGAAATGTATTTCGGTAAGTACATCTATTAATCGGTAGGAAATACATCGCAGTTTCCAAAGATATGCCAATTATTTCCAGATGATATGTAACGATTTAGTCTTAAATGCTTGCAAAGCTAAGCTGCTCCTTGCAACCTAATGATGAGCTACTGACGTTCTCTTGTGTTTTTCAGTATTTACGAGCAGCAGGTCGTACTTTGATGTTCAGGTAATTGCAGCCAACAGAATATGCATAGCAATTTAATGAAGTTAATATTCTTCTTCTAAATGGATTCTCTTGGTGGTAATTTGAAATCTCATTAAATTGGTGGTGCAGAAGCTTTGAAATAAGTCGGCCTTACTGCTAGGACTTGAGCAGCGTTGTGTTGGGAGGGTTGTTTGAAACTTTTGGTTGCGCCCTTCCTTCGGACCTATTTATCATCTACATGACGCCGGCGCAGTGTAAAGTGAAACTTACGTACGTTATTAATGACCAGTCTAGGAACGTATCTTTCCTGACGTGCAGACGAAAGAAAAATAACGTAATAAATATTCTTCCGCGTAGCAAGCGAAGGGAAATGAGGGGAAATTATCCACGCCAATTACAGGTGCTGCTGTTCATTGCGAAGTTTGAAACTCGGTAGAATCAAATTGTGAAACGACCCAACATTAAAGACTGGTGAAATACCCTTCAGCTATTGATTTATCTTGTCGAATAAATATTTTACAAAATAAATTTTATGGGACAGAAATGCAAAACAGAACCCTGTGGGAAATTATTCAACAATCATTTGAAATTCTTTTACGGTGACGAAATAATGTAGACACTAAACTTTTGTGATGTCACAAAGTTAATGAGAACACTGCCTTCGGTTTGCGAGTCACAAAAAGAAACCAATATAATATTCAAAAAATGATTTTCTTGCTGCGTTTGTTAATTTGGTCAGCAGGTTATTTATATTAGTCATGGAAATTTCTTTTGTACTGGAGTCAGTTTTCTGTGCTCCTTAGTTTAATGAAATTTTCTGGTGTCCTTACGGAACTGTTATGCCAAGGACTGCAGTTTTTTGCCAATGCGAGTTGCTCAACAACATTTCAATATTAATTAAAGAGATCCTTCATGTAGGTCCAAATAATCAAGCTAAGCTTTGCCCAACGTAACATAGTTATATAAATACATTTCCAGAGAGTTAGCAAAACATGATGTCCGACAGCTGAAAAACTGTAGTGTGACCACAACATGATGGCATTGTTGTTGTGATGATGATAATGATGATGATGATGAGTACGATAGTGATGATGTGATGCAATGGAATGTAGTAGGGAACCTGGATATAGACGGACATATGCATCAACTTCTGCTGTAACAGCAGCTTCCGCCGCCATCTTTGTTCCAAGCGGCGACAGCGTGAGCTTCTGAAATGCGGAGTTCTTTACTGCTATTGCTTTGAAATATTACTCGCTTCACTTCTAACACATATACCAAGGACTAAATAAAGATTTGGATCAAACATTAATCTGGTCATAATAAATTATTTTAACAGCTAGAAAAATCGTTAAATATATGTTATTGGAATTTGCTCTCCTGGGTGTGTATCCGGAGCAAATTTTTCGCATTGGTCAATTCAGTTTTACTGGATGCCAGATGCACTTCCATAGCTTCGCGAAAACTCTACGTTTTCGACTGTGATGTGATTTAATCAGACTACAATGCCAGGCCTGTGCTTTTTTACGAAATATTTTTCAAAATTCATACAAAATACTTTTTCAATACACAAGCTATGAAAGTAAATTACCATGGGAAACTAGGATGAGATAAAAAATTTATGAAGAAGAGAGAATGGATCACTGGAAATATTTGTTATTGTTGTCAAATTCAATATTTTCCAACCATTTGCTCTATTTTTTGCAAATTGGCTATCTTTAAAATGAAACTAAAAATTAGTTCTTTTGATAAGTTAATACAAAACAATGTACATGTTTAATCGGTTTTCAGTTACGAATAACGGTAAAAAGCACATAAGTAAGCGCTGTGGTCCTGTGGCTGTGCCGAGCGAGAGGTCCTTGGGTCACGCCTGCCCTTATACGATTTTTTTATTATTATTATTTTCGCAAAATTATGATCTGTCCGTCCATTGATTGACGCCTCTTTTCGCTGTAATCAGTTTAGTGTCTGTTTTTTGCGGCCGCAAGCCAAAACCGTGCGATTAGCAGACGAACGGAAGTGCCTGTCCAATGGGAACCTAAAACATTTGATCGCAAGGTGATAGGTCAACCGACTCCCCCACAGGAAAACTCCTCTGACGTATTATATACGACAATGGTGACGGTATGTGCGTCATATGACAGGTATACTCCCTCCGCCATGTACTGCAGTCGACTGACGTGTGTTTAGATGTTTGTTTAGGCTTAGCGACCACACACTATGATGAAGTTACCTCGCATCGAACGGACGGACCGACGAACAGGTAATAATTTTCTGAAAAAGGAAAAATTAAATTTTGCGCCTGTGGAAACGCTCTAACCAAAGACCTCTCGCTCTGCAGTTCCTCACGCTAGCCGCGAGACCATGGCGCTTGTGCGCTAACAACCTGCTCGGCGTTGTTTATCTTTCGTATCGACCGCTGAGTTTTTATATTTTTCTGATTTTTTTCTGATAGTTCCATACAACTTCTTCATGGTTTCTCGACTGATCTCTGTTCAGTTTTTTACGGTCTATATACTGCGCCAACTTATAACTAAATCTGGGGGGGGGGGGGGGGGGGGGATGCGATGGGGAGGTTCCCTTGTGAAAAATTCCACAATAAGTCCTAACTATTCCCGATGCTGCTAGTGTTTCATGGGTCGCACAGTGCTGTCATCTCTATTACTCATTCACACCAAGTGCGCTTGTATTTTGAAACAAACGACATGCTTCTATCAGTAGCCAGTCCTGAGGAATAAAGCCGCATATGTTATAACTTGAATGCACCTCGTATATATTTACTGAGACAAACGTTGAAGGCTGACTTTTTATTCTTGTATGTTGAGTACTATTTTACATTGTTGCGTAAAGTTATCTAGCCGCGGCGGAGCGGCCGAACGCATTGAGGCGCTATACTACGATGCGCGAGGCCGTTCCCCGCCTGGCGTTCGAATCCCCCCTCGGGCATGGATGTTTGTGCTGTCTTTAGTATAAGGTAGTTCATAAGTTTAGGCACTGATGACCTCGCAGTTAGGTCCCTTAAGCCTAACAAACATTTTTTACCCTTTTTTCATATTTGTAAAGTTATCCATGTTGTAGTTGTTCCCTTTCTGTATTGTTTTCATTGTTCTCCGTTAATACGGGACTGCGTCAATAAAGAAGTAGCAAATAGAGGTAGACGCGCCAGTACTACATTTACAAATAATATTTTTCTCACTTCTGCTGCCGGTAACATCGTCAACTAGACACAATATTTCGGGAGACCATCCGGCTGCCTTCTTCAGGTGTAACTTTCTTTGGCTTCTTAAACTGCTGCAACCCACAAGACAGACGTGTCGCAGAGTAGATAAATACCCCTACGTAGCGCGCAGACTGACGTATATACTTCAGTTTCCGACATTTACTGACTAGCCCTCGTATCTCCCGCTTGTACCGTTTCGGGCAAAACAGATGTAAAATAGTAAATTTTTCGTTTTTAAGTTTCACTTAGGTCACCACTGACTTTATCATGTAAACCTCAAAATTTAACACCACCAACGCGCGGTTTTGTCGCTATCAAAGTTTAACCTAAAGCTACTGCTACGAAGTTGCGACCTTCCTATCAGTACTCACCAACAATAAGAATTGGTCAATACATAACTCAGGGTAGTAAAAGGTTTGTGGCTCGTTGTCTCTTATCTTAGGGGTGAGTTATGTATGTCAGCTTCTATGTCTGAAACACCTACCCAGTCTGTTTAAACAAGATCAGTAATTAATCTGTAGTTTAGCCAGTCTATCAATGTGCATATGATGACGCGAAAATATATTTAAACAAACATAAATGAATAACAACAAAATGGTTTTTAAGAATTGATTCACTCACGCAGTCATTCTTAATGAATGGAGTTTATTACTCTTTTTTGGACATGAAAATGCGGAGGTGGTCCTACTTTATACATCGGTAAATGACTGAATATTTCCCCAACTATTGTCCATGAGACGCACAATACGTATCACACGCACTCGAGAGTAAAAGTTCCAAATAATCAATCGTAAATTAGTGAAGTCCATCGAACATTGCAGTAACAAATTAATCAGCGATTAATTATAGTATTTGTTATAAAACACAGATTGTCATCACACGAGTACACGATTGCTAAATTATCACAGTTCCACAGCACTACTACCGTCCATAGTTTACCGCTTTCAACCAGAGACTAAGTTCTGCAGTCACAGCCCCGTAAATTTTCTAAGTCCACACATGCCTACCTCTTAAAATCACAAGTTCGTAACGCCTCATCATTAAAATGCATATTTAACAATACTAAAATCGGTTGAGACTGAAGCTCTTTGCTCAGTTATTAAGCGTGGCGTCTCACTATTCAAATATACTGCCACCATCGAAATGTAGTTACACTTTTAATATTGAATTTATCATGGATTTTTATGTAAATATATTCAGTTCTTGTCCACAAATACATATAACTGTTTATATATAAATTATCTGCTGCATATCTACTATTTTTAGTCTGCCACTTAAATATTTCAAGTGGCAGTCTACAACATAAAACGAACGTTACTAAGAATAATATTAAATATAATAAAATACATGTATAAATGTAGTGCGCTTTACTGGGTTCATGTTTTGTGTTTCTGTGGTGGAATATCTGTTCTGACACAAGAATATTACTACCTCAACGAAAAGCAGAACAGAAAGTAAAACAAAGTTTATTGAAAGAATACAGAAATAACGTGGTGCGTCTTTTACGATAGGCAGCGTGGTGCAATGATGCCCGTTTGTTTCTTAAACTGTTACTGATAATCACTACGTATAAATAATTGTAAAGATACGTCTTAAAATATCATTATAATAGTATTGAAATGTGTCGGTTTTTTATCTGTAAGGGATATTGAAATTATAATTACGGCGTATGATTCTCACAAGTCTCCTGAATCCATTCATATAATTATATTTGCCGTATGATCATTCCCTGATTTTATATGGATTTTTAGAATAATGTGTGTGGCTATATTGTATTTCAGTTGCAATCTGGGAGAGCCGCCCTCGCTCAGCCAAGAGCGTCGTTTCCGGTTACCGAGCAGATTAGGAAAATCCTAACTACCTGTATTCCATACACTAGGTCCAAACTGTTAGCCGGCCAGCTTGGGAACCCGAAAGCCTTGCACATGGAAACAATCAACTTCCCCCTGTATCTGTAATGTCACAAAGTCAAATTTATTTGTCTACATTTATTGCTTTTGTGCTTCGAAGTGTTGTGAAACAAGTGCCAGAATTTCGTTGGCAGCCCTGCAGGCTCAATTGTGAACACCATTCAGCGGTTTAACTCGAAGATTGTTAGTGAACGCTTTCTCTTTCCCTCTCGCTCCACCTCTCTCTCTTTCTCTCTCTCTCTCTCTCACACACACACACACACATACACACAGGCACTGTAGGTGTGTTTGTGTGTAACTACGGCGAAGCCATACAATATGCACCCGACGTCGTTCGCCAAGTTTAACCAAGGGGAACTTCGATTAAGACGGTGGCGCCGAGTGGATACTATGAACGTAATGAGAAAATGCGAACGAACGCCCAGCGGCAACGACGTGTTCGGGGCAAACTTCTTCCGCCGCCACAATGTCGATTGTTCTCGCAAAAAGCACCCAAGAGACGGCAGAAAGTGCTTTCAACCGCTAGGTCTCCCTCATTCTGCAAGCCTTCCAGCCAAGTAAGGTTCAATTAATGGCTTCTACAGTTTGTCGCCTCACGATACGAAGCGAAGGAAACTCGAGCAATAATTCAGAAACAGATGAAATTTTGTTTTCAAATAATTTATACTGCAGCAGTCATTTTAGTTTTATTAGCATGACGCGTTTTGGGAGCAAGCTACCATCATCGGGTGTATTTCACAGTTGTAAGTTCATTACTGTTTGGTTATGTTTTGTGTTGTGGGTACCAGAAAGATTATGGTTGGACATTTTAATCTGTTCAGGAAGATTCAGATATTTTAGTATGTATGTTTCGTGATTATAGCTTCTGGATTATTATATAGTTTTATTTATTTACAAAATTCAAACGTTTCTTAAGCTTAAGGGACTTAACAGCGGGGTCATCAGTCCCTGAACTTACTAACTACTTATGAACTACCTTATACTAAAGACGACACAAACATCCATGCCCGAGGGACGATTCGATCCCCCGACGGGGAACGGCCTCGCGCATCGCAGCATAGCGCCTCAATGCCTTTGGCCACGAATCAAACTCAAGCAATAAGTTAGAAACAGTTAAATTTTTTAAAAATAATTTATACTGCAGCAGTTACTTTTTATTAATACTTTTATTAGCACGACGCGATTCGGCAGCAAGCTGCCATCCTCGGGTGGATTTTACAGTTACAAGTTCGTTATTGTTTGGTTATGTTTTCTGTTATGGGTGCCAGAAAGGTTATGGTTGGACATTTTAATCTGTTCAGGAAGATACATATATTTTAGTAGGTATGTTTCGTGATTATAGCTTCTGGATTATTATACTGTTAAATTTTCTTAGAGTTTTGTTATCTGTCACACAGAACACAAGAACACAGTTATATACACAACGTATGTAGACATTTTTTGTTAGATGTTTACACCGTATCAAAGATCCTTAGAAGCTAAGGTAGCCTGCTTCCATCAATATTTACAGAGAATAGAACATAAAATGTGCATGTGTAGACAGCATGTGTTGAAACAGATCTTGCTAGAGACATACTTATTTTTCTACATATTAGTTTCTTCATTTTAGTGAAATATTCAATCAAAATTACATAATTTATTTTACATTTTAATGGAATATACAGTCAACACTGGAGAATTTTTTTAAAGAAATTGGTATTAATGCTTTCGAGTTTGTCAGTTAGCAGAAGGTCACCATGTACTTTTTCATGCATGAAGATTTCTATGATTGTAACGCCAGAACGCTACCACCTTTTTCTTTATTTTTATTGAAGGCATCATTTTATTCCATAAATAACGAAATAAAACTGACTATCTTCCGTCTTCAAAAGAAAGGATGACTTAAATAAAACGAGAATAAATAAAACCACACTGCTCGTCTCACATGCTTCATTTTCGGCACCGTGACTGTCCTCCGAGTTTGTCTTTTGAATGTATTCTTCTTTTTTTCCTTTTTCTTTTTAAATTTCGTGTTTCGCCACGACACATGGTTCGGATTCCATGTTAAAAGCTGTAGGTTCCCTTTCCCCGGTTGGATAACTGGGGTAGGCTAGGGACACGCACGTTGCCCAAGTGGCGTCCAATTGAAAGACTTGCACCAGGCCAATGAGGCACACGAGTATTATTATTACCAAATTTCAGTTGTATCTTTCCCTTACCGCAGCCAACCGAGCATCGTTACACCGTAGGATCTTCTGTCCGATAGTGCCACGCGCCGAAAATGTTCCGCTTGCTAATACGGTAACCTTCTCGTTTTCTCCCTTTTTTATCTTTCTCAACCTTCCTTTTCGTTTGTTGTTCCTAATAGTTTTACTTCTTTCTTTATATTTTAGTAATTTAAGTGCCTGTCGGTAGTTGACGAATAATGTTTTGGTTCGTGGGTTTTGTAAAGGTAAGAGTTTCTTTGCTTGACTTACACTATATATGTTCAAAATGTTCAAATGTTTGTAAATCTTATGGGACTTAACTACGGGGTCATCAGTCCCTAAACTTACAAACTACTTATGAACTACTTACGAACTACGACGGCACAAATATCCATGCCCGAGGGGGGATTCGAACCCCCGACCGTAGTGGCCGTGCAGACCGTGACTGAAGCGCCTCAGTCTCCTCGGCCACCGCGACCGGCTCACTATATATCCGGAATCATTGAAGGTATATTCATTACGTTTGTACATCTGAGCTACACCGATAGACTCTGAGACAATTTTTAATTATTGGTAACTGAGTGTACTTGAAAAACATGAAAGTAGATTTTCTCGAGTATTTTTGAGAGTTGTGTCGAATGGCTTTGCCTGATTGTCATTTGAGTTCTGAACTTGACGTACCATAAATACAGAAAAATTCTAAAATCCGAGCCTCGTGTGGTCTCCGTTCACTGAAGCAGGCTATAGTGATTATCCCTGCGAGAAACCTGAGTGTACGAATATTTGAAAAGGTTTTCAACAGTCTGGATTGAGGTGGAGTTGGGTTGCACGAAAGCGGCGCAGCTATTCGGCCCACAACGTCCGATGAGTGACGATCGCCTCTTAGCCGCGGCGTGTGCACAGCGCGTACACTTCCGTATTGCTTTATCGCGCTGCACCTGTCGGCGTGGCGAGACGTAAAATATCGCGAGCTATCGCATCGCTCCGGGTGACATATACCGCAGCCGTTACCTGGGCTTCTCCGACACCAATCGCAAACTATGACACCACAATGTAACAGATCGCTTTGCCCTGGAGGTGGCAGGGAAAATAAAATGCAGTTATTTGTATTGGATTGCAACATAACAGATCGATTCACGTCAGAAAGCTACGTCGGATAAATGGTGTTAGAGGGCAGTTCTGCAGTACCTGCGTCCTCTATTCATCCATATATCTTTCTTTACACGTTTGGTATTAAAGCTTGTAGGTACGAATAAGAGTATGACTAATTGGTTAAATGGCCAATTGCGAATAATGGTCCATGTAAATTTCTCACTGTGTAGGTCTGACAGTGAGTAGTTTATTATACTACTACACCCAGAGGGGTAGAGCAGTGATAAACATTGGACTTGCCTTCGGGAGGACGGTGGTTCACATGTAATGTTTTCCGGGATTTCTCTTAATCTCTTATGAGCACGGCCGATTTCATTCCTAATCCTTAAAAGACATTTGATATTGTCACGAAGTGACGTGAAACCCTAATCTTTCAGCCTTCCTTCCTTAAAATCTTCCAGAAATGAACATACATCTTAGAATTGTGTCACACATTTCGGGGCGTCTCGTAGGAAATAGTTAATTATAAAGTGCAGTTACTCTGCAAGTCACATTTATGATACCAGTTCGATTCTCTTGTAGCGCGCGGGGACAATCTTTCCGTTTTCAATTCGATATCTTTTATTTCATTTTATCATGTCTTCATAAATAGGTCAATGTTAACAAAACATGTTGGCATTACGAGGAGAAAGTTCGTGAAATGAATTTCACAAATAAATCTCGTCGCAAACAATATTGCCTGTCTTGTAATGATTAGATCAGATTAGTTATTCGTTCCGTAGATCCATGTTTAGGAGATCCTTCTGAATGTGGAACATGTCAAGAAACAAAATTTACAAGCTGAATAATAGATAATACTAATAATATAAACTCACCAGATGTAATTAGCAGCATTGGCCGTTAATGTTTTATTTTAAAAAACCACAGATCGATTTCGATCACATAATGATCATCTTCAGTGTCCTTCCAACGAGCATATGCATGCCCTGAATGCAACTGCAACGGTAATTTGCAGTGTCAAATTTGGACACTGCAAATTACCGTTGCAGTTGCATTCAGGGCATGCATATGCTCGTTGGAAGGACACTGAAGATGATCATTATGTGATCGAAATCGATCTGTGTTTTTTTAAAATAAAACATTAACGGCCAATGCTGCTAATTACATCTGGTGAGTTCATCATTGTGTGGTCGTGGAGCACCTCCAAGTAATGGAATCAAACCTCAAAAAAAAAAAAAAAAAAAAAAAAAAATAAAATAAAAAAATAAAAAATAAAAAAACAAAAAAAAAGCTAATAATATAAATATAGATACATACTTTTTTTAGATGATAATATAATAATACTAATATAGTATGAGTACAATTTAGAAATTCACTAATGGAGTAGATTTTCTACACAACCCCTCTATCAGTTCTGTGACACTACCTCCCCTAAATTGTGATAATGGAAAACAACTTGTCATTCTATGAACTTGCTCTATATCCTCCGTGAGTTCCACTTGGAGGGGATCCCATAATGTGCCGAAATACTTCTAATTATGACGCACAAGTGTTCTGTAAGCAGTTTATTTAGTAGAACTGTTGCAGGTTTTAACTGTTCTGCCAATTAAATGAAGCCTTTTGTTCGCCTTTCCTACGACATTTGCTGTATTTCATTTAATACGATTCTTAATGTGATCGTGTAATTCCTATGTATTTAATTGAATTTACGGCCATTATATCTGATTTATCGAGTAAGTAAATTTTAACGAATTTCTTTTAGTGCTCATGTGGATGACTTAATATCATTATGTAGGGTCAATTGCCAAGTTTAGCGCCATGCAGATATCTTATATAAATCATTTTACGGCTTCTTTTGATCTTCTACTGACTTTAGCAACCGATAAACGGCAGCATCATCCGCGAACAATCTAGAAGAGCTGCTGCTCACATTGTCTCCTAAAACGAAAAAAAAGAACAATAGGGAACCTATAACACTTTCTTGGGAACGCGAGATATAATTTCCGTTTTATTCGATGACTTTCCGTTAGTTACTACGTACTGTGTCTTTTTTGGCAGGAACGCGTGGCGATACTCCATAAACTCGCAATCTGATAAGGCACTTATGGGGTAGTGTCGAAGGCCTTCGAAAACTTAGATATAAGGAATTATTTTGAGAATCCTTATCGATAACACTCATCACTTCATGCGAGTAAAGAGCTAGCTGTCTTTCACATGAACGATACTATGGGTCAGGAGGTCATTCTTTTCGAGGTAGTTCATAATGTTTTGACGAAAGTAAGTGGTATAAAATCCTTCTTCAAACATACGTCAATTGAAATAGCCCTGTAATTTTGCGGATGACTACTATTGCCTTTCTTGGAGTGACATGTGCAACTTTACAGTCTTTGGGTACTGATCTTTCACTGAGCGAACGGTGTATATGATAGCTAGGTATGGAGCTATTGCATTAACATACTCTGAAAGGAACCTAATTGGTAAACAGTCTGGACCGGGAGAATTGCTTTTTGTAAGCTACTGTCATGGTGTCATGGTAAGGACCTTCGATTCGTTACCGTTAAGCCTGCAAGTGTTGGATCTGAACAAGCGTTAAATGCACCACGGTGAAAGTGTTCACAATATGGTGACCCATTACCAACAGTTGTGAGAAAGCATACACCTGGAGAGAATACGATGGCTGCATAAAGCTCGTTGCAACAAAAGATTTGGGTGCGTATATGCTCAAATTGTGCAACATTGTACGGAGAAAGTGTACCCGTAGTGATTACGAAAATGAAACAGCGGTAAATCTCGTTCACGTGTGAAGATTGCAGTGACTTAAGTTTCACCTTCAAGATTTTTAACAGTTTGTCGTGGACTGTCAATGACCACATGCTTTACTCATTACAAGTCCGGAATATATTGCATGCTTCAGTCGTATTACAATGTTGTCATTTTACTGATTGTATTGTTCTTACACCTAGAATCTAGTCAGATATGAAATACTGATGGTTGTATACAGAATGATGAATTTTGTGAAAACGTCATTACGTACGCCGTACGGGCATGGTGAACGGAATAGAAGGAAACGTTCACTATATTAATTTAAATTTTTCTGTTTGTTAGATTTGGTTTAAGCTGAATCTGTTTGCAGCGAACCATTGTCATGAATGGGATTCATTGACAAACAGTATGATACTTGCCCTCTAGCAGGTAGACAAACAAAATGCAACAGCATTCCAAAACCTACTGAATCTACAGCACATGAGCAATGTTTTCAATGTTCTCTCGCCCACTTAAGGTAGCGTTGTAATGGGTCAGATATATATTTTATTTTGATAATGAGAGTAGCTTAATCTTTTCAGTCGGAGTACTGAAAGAAAAACTGTTATGCAAAAAATAATAACGTTTACTTAACCCCTGCAAGCACCGTGGTTACGTAGCAAGATGGCTAGAGACTAAATGCTTGAAAATTAATGAGAAATGGATATGTAGAATTCCCCAGCGTATTAAATTCTTCACGGGTTTCCAGCCGGATCATTCTGACATGTGTACACAATATTTCTGCTGTCCAACTGACCACCATCATCGGGTGAGGAAGCTAAGCCGCTCTCGCCGTGACTGAGTTGGACCGCAGAAATACTGTGGACAGATGTCAGAATGATCCGGCTGGAAACCCGTGAAGAATTTGATCAATGAGAAATGGTTTGAAACTTACAAAATAGTTCGGTTTTAAAATTTTTCACAGAACATAATTTAAAATGGCGCAGATCATAAAGAATTGTAGTGAAGACCCAAAACAGACAACTGTGTGGGTACAAAATTTTTGAAAATAAATATATTTTCTTGATGTAACTTCGTAGGCTTTCCCGGTGTGACAAATCTTCGAAGTCTCTGCGCGTTTTCTTCCGGGTAATAAAATCAAACCGATTCAATATTTCGACGGTACAAATGTCCGCCAGCTTCAGGAAACCGCTGCTGCTGAGTCTCGCTGAATACTTGTGCAAGATCATTCTTTTCTTTGTTGTATTTCACACCAGTTACACTGGTAGGCTGGCAGCGCCACCATAGGCTGCATTTCAGCCGAGAGAAATTAAAATACATAGATGTGAGAATTAAAATACATAACAGGAGATAAAACGACGGAGATACAATAACATACACAAGGCGACAGTTTGAAGTACATTACAAAAGACAGATGATTAAAACCACATTTAGTCAGTTAAAAATGATGAGCAACGGTGACCTAAAAAACAATGTAGGGCGACAATAACACAGGACGGCGAGTACACGGAGACACTAATTAAAACACACGGTGCGACGCTTGTCTGATTGCAGCGGACGCAGTTAACAATCATACACTTCACTGGAGCACTGCACACAACACTTGACGTAGCACTGATAAAACTGTCCGTCCAGGACCCCGAGGAGTGGGGAAGGAGGGAAGCGCGGGGGAGAGGAAAAACGGCGGAGAAGGAGGTGGTAGGGAGGAGCCGTAGGGACTACAGGGCAGGGAGGGGGCAGCCAAGCGGGGGAGGGGAAGGGGAGGGGGAGAGGGGGCCCTACATCTCCGGGGGGGGGGTGATCAGAGCTGGTAGGACGGGTATATGTCAGGCCGGAGGACATAATCAGGGAGGGGGAGGAGGCGGAAGTTACCCTGGGAGAGGACATGGTGTGGAGATGAAGGGAGCTGTAGAGGCGTGGCAGAGGTCTAGGGTTGGTGAGGATGGTGTGGACCAGGGGATTGCGGGAGTCTATTTTACAGGTGGTATAGAGGATACGAATATGCTGGAGTATTCAAGGAGGTGAGGAAATGGGATCAGGTCATACAGGATCCGCGTGGGGGAAGGGAGCCAGATGCGGTAGGCGAGGCGGAGAGCGTGATGCTCAAGGACTTGGAGGGTTTTGTAATAGTATGTGGGAGCGGAAATCCAGGCAGGATGGAAGCTGCAAAGGACAGGACGCATAAGGGAGCGGTAGGTGTTGAGGACGGTGGAGGGGCTGAGACCCCACGTCCGGCCGGTGAGGAGTTTTAGGAGGTTAAGGCGGGAGAGGGCTTTCTGTCGGACAGTGCGGAGGTGGAAGGTCCAGGAAAGGTTACAAATGAGGGTCAGGCCAAGGTACTTCAGGTTGGGGGTGTGGCGGATAGGGCGGTTGTGGAGGGTAAGGTAGAAATCATGGAGACGGAAGGAGAGGGTGGTACGACCTATGATAATTGCCTGGGATTTGTCAGGATTGACGGAGAGGAGCCACCGGTTACACCATGAGGCGAACTCGGTGAGGTGGGACAGGAGCAAAAACTGGGAATGGGCAAGGGAGGGGGCGATTGCTAGGAAGGCGGTGTCATCAGGGAGGGAGGCTTGGGTTGGGGCATGTCGGCAGAGTAGATGAGATAAAGGAGAGGAGAGAGGATGGAGCCTTGGGGCACCCCGGTGGAGGGGTAGAAAAAAAGGGACTCGGAGTTGCAAACAGTGACATAAGAGGGGCGGTGGGTTAGAAAGGAAGCAATGAGGCGAACGTATTTAACAGGAAGGGCGTAGAACTGGAGCTTGAAAAGGAGACCGGAATGCCATACACGGTCGTAGGCTTTTTGGATATCAAGGGAGACAAAAATTGCGGAGCGACGGGAATTGAGCTGGATGGATAGGAGATGAGTCAGCGAAGGAGCTGGTCGTCGGCAGAGAAGGAGGTTTGGAAGCCACATTGGGAAAGGGGGAAGAACTGGTGGCAGTGGAGGTGCTGATGGATACGCCGGGAGAGGATTGTTTCCAGGACCTTGCTGAGCAGGGAGGTAAGACTGATGGGACGGTAGGATGAGGTCTGGGATGGGAGCTTGTGCAAGATCGAAGTACCGCGTCCTATACAGGCGCCGGCCGTCATAGTTGCTGCCTCCTAGACAGAGCTGGTGGTGCCCCGCCCCTAGTGGAACAGGGCAACGATATATCGCACCTTATTCTACTCAGTCCCAGGTGCTGGAATTCGGGTCAACATTGCAATTTGATATTATTTAATAATGGAGTCCATGTTCTACTAAGAGGTAAACCCATGTCACTATTTATTATATTGTTAGTCAACCTGATTTCAATGGCTTTTCTGTAAACACTGTTCCAGAAATCGGAGGTATTGGTGCGGGTCTCATCAAATATCATCTTGTGTCCTTCTGTTGAACAATGTTCTGCTACCGCCGATTTATCTGGCTGCAATAGTCTCGTGTGGCAGCAATGTTCCACGCTTCTATCGCGTACTGTGACGGCGTGCACGCGATAGACTCCTATATAGGACGCGGTACTTCGAACTTGCACCAGTATTCAACGGGACTCAGCAGCAGCGGTTTCCTGAAGATGAGGGACAGATGTACCGTCGAAATATTGAATCGGTTTAATTTTATTATCAGGCAGAAAACCCGCAGAGACTTCGAAAATTTATTTTCTTCTTTGTAATCAATTAGTATGCATTTTGTATCTTAAACATACCTCTCTATATTGTCATATCACCCACAACCTTGTGTTTGAAAGGGTTAAGATGCTGGATGAGTTTCGTTACTTGGAAGTATCCGGATCCACGTTCACATTGTGTATTCATCTACGCGTGAGGAATGTGTCTTGCTATTCGTGTCATTCAGTAGTTCATTTCGTAGTGTTTGCCACTACCTTCCTGCTAACATGGCTTCTCCGTTTGCTTGAAAAGGTGCGTTCTTCCCCACTAACACCAAGGGTGAACCCCAGTGGAGTGGGCGTGTGTCAGTAAAATGCAGACGGAAAGACCGAGTTGGGAGCCCGAGTTGTTTCCGAGCAATTAGCGACGGACGCGGGAAAGTGCGGGAGGAAAGAAAATAAAATTAGCACAAATGGCCGTAAACTTCTGCACAGTCTGCGGAGTTGAAGGAGCGGGCGCAAGAAAGAGAGGCGCAACTTCATTAAGCGCAGGGGCGGACCGAAATATCGGGCACAATGCGGACGCGACCGCGGCTGTAGCCACGGGGAAGCGTCTCTCGCTGCTGAGTGAAGGGCAGACGGATAGTGCGTTGGGGGCAGACGGCTACCGGCGCATACGTAACTAATACGTAACTAATTTGGTGGTCAGGACGAGGAATCCTTGCGGCACATACCGCCGTAATACGAGCCTCATCCAGACAGTAGGTTTCCCTACGATTTAAAAACAAAGACACCATGAAATTAGTAGTTTATCTTAATATATACAAAAATTAAGGCCCAAGACATTACAGATAAAGGAGAAGCAATGAATTAAAATTTCTGATGCGGCCGGGAATCGAACCCGGACCTCCATGTTTATTAAGCAAACGTCTTACCGGTTTTTTTTTTCTTTAGATAGGAGCGCCTCAGCTCAGTCTCCCCCCCCCCCCACGCCTCTTTTTTTTTTCTTTACTCTATCTCTGCCACTTCAGGCGTTGGCTCCTAACACCCATCACACCCTTAATAATTATGTACAAACAATGTTTGTGTTGTTTGTTTGTAGAGTCTATGGGACTTAACTACAGGGTCATCAGTCCCTAAACTTACAAACTACTTATGAACTACTAACAACTAAGGACGGCACAAATATCCATGCCCGAGGGGGGATTCGTACCCCCGACCGTAGTGGTATGTACAAACCTAAAAAGAAAATAAGCTAGCGCCACCGCCACTTTTACCCTAATCTAAAGTGTAAAACGCACGCAAACGCTCCAGTCGTGGTAGATGGAAAAAAAAATTCAATAAATAAATAAATAAAAATAAATAAATAAAATGAAATGAAAATCCTCCTCCGCATCGGCCCGTAAAGATATATGTAGATTGACAGTGGGGAAAAGGGAGAAATAAATAGTTGCTTCATGTATACTCTTTATTAGTATATATAGTTTTGCATTTTTTATGTAGAAAATGATGCCGTTCCACATCCGGCGTAAAAAACAAAATAAAGAGGTCGCTGCATTACGACATGGTGCGTTCCAAGAAAGGTCTAGCTGCGGATTATCAATGAACGTCTTCTCGATTTATTTCGTTGCCGGTTGTAGTTCAATCAGTGCTTCTGTCGTTCTTGGGTCAACTTCTCCTTTCATCGATAACCGTTAGACCACCACACCTCTAACGATTAACGCGCCTTGGAATAGTCTAAGTACGACTTCCCTCCACGTCACAAACTTTAATTCGGCTTCTTTGTTCTATAGATAATTACCACTACTGCCAAGGCTCTCCATGCAGCGGAAAAGCACCTCGGCAATGGACATGGTGGAACATTCGTGCTAAGATGATATGTCTTGAACATATTCGAGACGAAAAACCGTCTCAGGGTTACTGAATTTATATTTAAAAATTGTGGTGTTTGTGCCTATAGTTCATTCTGCAGCCAAAACAATACATCGGAAACGAATAGTATTTGTATGCGGTACTAGGTATCCATTTCCCATTGTGCGCTATGGTAGTAGAGGGTTGATAACGATAAGGGAGTTGAAAGGTAGTGACTTATATAAAACTCTATGTGTGGCTGTCAATATTTTGCTCTTCAGCAAAAACTACGCAATGAAGACGAACGATCTTTCTGTGTTGTTGTACACCATAGCAGTTCCGTGTCGATAGCTATAACAGGGTGGAAGATGCAGTGCCGGATTAAGCCCTGTGTAGGCCCCTAGGCAATCCAAACCTTGGGACACCAATTAAAATTCAACCCTTAATAAGGTACTAATTTTCCAACCAACATCAACAATATATTGGTCCTTAAGTGACATTGTACTCCTCAAACTCTTCAGAACTATCAGGACCAATTTCCTATCATATATATTTTCTTTCACTTCCCTGCAGACAAACAGCGGAAAGGCAACTAATTACTATTTAAAACGCAAAAGTCTTTCTAAAAAACTCCCACTGTTATATCGGTGCTCATGGGACCCCTAAAATGCACGGGGCCCCTAGGCAGCTGCCTACTCAGTCGTATGGGTAACACGGCACTGGGAAAATGTAGTGGTTGAAAATCGTCAGCTTATATAAAATTCGGGCTGAAGACCAGCAATGACTTTTGACACTAAATTAGCAAAGAGGTTATATACAGCGAAACGGGGATGCACATTTTTCAGACTTTTTCTGCAACAACTGTACGAGTAAACAATAATATCTGCTTATTGCAGTTTGAAAAAAAAAAAAAAATTGTACAAATGTTTGTAAATCTATCAGACCAAAGTGTGTGGTCATCAGTCCGTAGCTTACAGACTACTTAAAGTAAGGTAAACTAACCTAAGGAGAACACACGCACCCATGCCCTAGGCAGGACTCGAACCTCCGACGGCGAGCAACCGCGCGCTCTGCAGCGAGGCGCCTTAGACCGCACGGCTACTCCACCGCGGCATTGCAGTTTAAAAAGAAAACTACCAAGAATGATGGCAACGCGTAATAAAGAAATTTCACGTTCTCGATCCGCTTCTAAAGGTCAGTAAACGGCCCTGAAAACTAAATCTACAGACAATAGAAACTTGTAATTTGTAGACGTTGTTTTATCTTACACTGTAGGCATCAGCGATTTTTCGATATTCGCATTCCTAAGGGGGTGAGATACGGGATGAACGGTTTTTTGAAAAAAAAAAACCATTGCTATTCAGGTAATTTTGAAGCAAGAAGTACAAAACGGCAGATTTAGATTGGTTGGAATTTTAAAAACACGTGTTTCGATATATTTGGAAATTCAACCATTAAGCGGGTGAAATAAGGGAAAATCATTTAAGGGAGCTGATAAGTCTATTTTGATGCTAAGAATGCGAAAATTTGGATTTGGAACCGTGGTTATAATTTAAAAAAATGTGTTTCTGTGTGTTTTGGATTCTGCCATCAGTGATTCAATACGGGGTGGCAAGATGTATCAAAATATTTGATTAGAAAAGCATTTTTAAAGCCAAATCTATGAAAATTTATATTTTGAAGTAGAAACAACCAACGCAGTCGACGCGTGCGAAGCAGCGGAAATTAAGCTAGTTTTTGTATAAATAGGCAACCAACTCCTTTTGCGGGTGATTTTTATTCTTCCATAACTGGTGATATCATTAGCAACCACCTTCAGAATCGTCGATTCTTCCAGGGAAACCGTAGCCGCTGGCACAGAATGACACATAGAATAAGACATATTTTTATTATTCTGCATAATTTCCAGGTACATTGAAACATTTCTCATACCGCTTTATAAGCTTTAAAAAGCCTTCTAGGAAAAAAATCAGGGAGCTCCCAACCAAGAGTTGCAATATACTTTTGCGTTGCCGTCGCCGATTGTGATCTCGCATTGTCATTGAACAGCAGAACGTCAGATCTAAGAAGGCCAGGCCGCTTTTTTTGATTCTCCTCTTTCAATTTCGACAGAGTTGACAGTACCGCGCAGCATTGATGGTTACCTCCTCCAAAGAGTCCAGCAACATACCTCCTTGGGCGTCCCAGGAAACGGTGAGTAGCACTTTACCTGCAGACGGAATGCTTTTGTACTTCTCACAGGTGATGACGGATGTTTTCGCTCCATTGCCGTTAAACGCTTCTTCCGTATGCAATGCCCTCATTTTTTCCTGGACGACTTTTTGAAGCTTATAAAGCGGTTTGACTATTGTCTACATGTACTTAGAAATTAGGTAAATAAATATACGTCTTATCTTTAATGTCTCAGTCAATTGTTTTTCCTTTCATACAAAACTATGCCCAGAGTCGACAGGGGAAACTTATTTTCCAAATACCCTCGCATATGTTTACGATCGGGTAATAGCTGCTCATGGACCGTCGTTTGAGGTTGTGGAAAAGAGGATGAATGACGCACTGGTGGAGGTCCACTCATATAACTGACGCAATAAACTGAAAACCAATGCAATGAAAACTCAGGTAGGTGCGTTCCATCTGCGTAAGAAACAGGCATCTCGTCGGCCGAAAGTGAGGTGGAGGGGTGTTTACTTGGGACACCGACAAAAACTCTAAATACTTGATTGTTACTCCACACCGAGCTTTGACGTTCAAACAGCATTGCCTTAACACCAAACTTAAGAATCGTTGTCGAAACAACATTCTGCAGCGACTGACGGGTTCGACGTTGGACGCAACACCAAATGTTGTCAGCCTTATGTCTAAGATACTCCGCTGGCGACTACGCTAGCCCAGTTTGGTACAGGCCAGTACACGCCAAGCATGTCGATGTCACCCTCAGTGAATCTTCTAGAATCATTACAGGATGTCTGCAGCCAACCATTGTAAACAAAAGGTATCATGTGGATGGCATTGTGACTCCAGCAATTCGACGAAAACAGTCAACTTAAAGAGAGAGAGAGAGAGAGAGAGAGAGAGAGTGAAATATCTGTAGTCTACAAGTGGCACACACTCCATGGGTGAGCCAGCAGCACAGAGGCTTAAATCTAGAAACATTTTTCTCGCATCAGCTGAGAACCAGAGTGACTGCACAACAATAGTGGAATGCTGGGAGGATGCGGGAGGACATCCGTGCATGGAACCCTCCGAAGCCTTAGCTACTGGACACATCGAGAGTTAGACAGTGTGGAAGTCTCTGAACCGAGTATGCAGTGGCGTAGCAACGTCAGAAGTCAACCTAACCAAACAGAACTATCAAAATGATTCCACCCTCCCTGACTGCGGAGGCCTTCAAACTACCACCCACATATGTAACTGCTCCTCTGTCCCTTCGAGGACAGTTACGCGCAACCAAATACTATTGAGGTAACCCAGAATTGGGCTAAGAATATGTATAAACCTTTCTTCACCTCTATATCATTTTTATGATGTCTCTCACACGAATAGTAACAACAATAACAATTTTTAAAGCAACTGCAGGCTCATCATAAGTAGACGTGTTACAGGAACATTATTGTTTCTTGTACCAAGTGTAGTAAGATGCTGGGATGGTAGTTCCGGCACAATGACTGACCGTTGGTAATAAGGAAGAAAACGTTATGATATTATGAGTTTTTGTACTTACTTCATGTTCGTGTCGTATCTTGTGCCCTGACAATATGAGAACATCACAGAATTATAACTTACCATAAACATCGGATGAGAGTACAAAGAGTATGGTTAAGAGCAGGCCCGTTGCAAGGCCATGCGAGGCCTGTAGCGAAGCCAAGCACAAGGAGCGGAGGGGAAGGGACTGAAACGCAAAAACCGAGAAATTTGCTTTAAAAAGCTCATCTTTTTATTAACAAAAGTAAATTCCCGCAACTTCACTCGGGTAGACTGGATGGTCTGCACTGGTTGTTTCTACTGAATATAAATTTTCATAGATTCAGCTTTAAAAATAGTTTCCTAATCAAGTATTTTGATACAACTTGCCATCATCTATTGCACTATTGATGGAAGAATTCAAAAAATCCCGAAACACATTTTTTTTTAATTCTAACCCAAATTTTTGCATTTCTAGCATTAAAATAGTCTTGGTGGCACCCTTAAAAGATTTTCCCTTATTTCACCCGCTTAATGGTTAAACTTCCATAAATTTCAATCAATTTCTGTTTTAAAAGTCCAATCAAAAATCTAAATCCGAAGTTTTGTAGTTCTTGTTTGAAAATTGAATTAATAGCAACGTATCTCCAAAAAACTGTTCATTCCCTATTTCACTCCCTTAGGGACGGGAATAACGAAAAATCGCTAATGCCTACAGTGTAATATAAACAACGTCTACTAATTTCAAGTTTCTATCGTCTGCGGATTCACTTTTCACTTTTATTCTGTCGTTTGGAAACGGATCGAGAATGCGAAATTCCATTCTTACGCTTTGGCATCTTTCTTGGTAGTTTTATTTTTCAAACTGCAATATGCACTTATTTTTCTTTATTTGTACGCTTGTTGCCGGAAAAATAGCCTGATGTGTATCACTTTTCGCTGTATATAACCTCTTTGCAGTGGCGAACTTAGGCTGTCTGAGGCCCGGGGCGGCGGCATTACAGAATGAGCCCTCTGTCCACTTGGAAATACATATATTACTATAAAAAGTAACTTTGAGATTTGGAGGCGCCTCCCAGCACGAGAGGTACGGGACAATCTAAGAAAAATAACTCCCAGGATTGCTATTATAGTGGCAAAATTTATCGCTGGTCTTCAGTCCGAATCTTATACAAGCTGACGACTTTGAACCACTATACCAACCACTCTTATAGCTATCGACGCGGAACTGCAATGGTGTACTACGGTGACTTTGTACTACAACAACACAGAGACATCGGTCGTCTCCATTGGGTAGTTTTTACTGAAGAGCAAAATATTGTCACCCACACGTAGAATTTGAAATAAGTCACTAACCTTCAACTCCATATCTTTCACATCGTTATCGTTATCAACCCTCTACCAACAAAGTGCACAATGGGAGACTGATACCTACTACCACATACAAATACTATTCGTTTACGATGTGTCGTAATGGCTGCAGAGTGAAATATTACGCACAAACACCTCTCTCTCTCTCTCTCTCTCTCTCTCTCCTCTCTAATATATATATATATATCAAGCACAACTTCAAATAAAATATTGATTACCATATTTTGAACACTTAAAATCTCGAAACATAGCACATGTGTGTAAAGTATTTGGGTAACAGCAAGTAAAAAAAAAAAAAAAAAAAAAGAAGAAAAACATACGGAAACTGTGCCATTATTTTTGGCTACCTTAACGTCGCAGTACTGTTTAACTGTACGCATGTGAAACGCTTGTCATTATCAATAATCGCTCAGAATACAGCAAAAAAAAAAAAAAAAAAAAAAAAAAAAAAAAAAAAAAAAAAAAAAAAACTTAATTTAGTCTTTCATTTGGCCCGGGAAGAAATTAAATTGGTATGGTACAAAAATATCCCATTGCTGTTTCTACTGTTAAATTTTCTATAGAAAGGGCATTTGTTCGCATTTGTTTTGTAGAAACTTGGTATAGTTTACCTTCTCGTTTTATTTCCATTGAATTAATTAATTCGACTTCTGCATTTCTATTTCTGATGCGAAAGAGATAGTATTTCCTATAAATTGTAAAAAGATTAATCTTTCAGTTTTCTTGTCATTTATTAGTTTCCTGGAAAGTCGCTGTTGGCAACTAAGAGCTGTAACTTTAGTATTCTTTTAAGGTAGTAACAGATTGTGCAACGTAGTTGTTGTGGATAAAATATGAGGAGCTCTCTGTAGCATTGTCTCATTATCAATAATAATCACCAGGAAACAGTGAAATCGTAGAATTAACTTTCTTGATTCATGATAAGAAATCTTAAATTGCTCTTCCATTATTTCAGGCTGTAGTAAGGATAAATATTACAAGGAGTAAGTAAAAAACTGCTTCCTTCTTTTAGATAAAACTTAACGGATCTCAGATTTTTCATTGCCTGCAATGGTGCATTCTATAAGTAGAGAAGTGTTACCGTTTTGTTTGATATTTTCCACAGCTTTTCGCCGTTTACTTCATCGGAACTTTTTCCACATTATCTATAAATAGTACGTATGTCTCTCTACTGATCTCTTTATGTTTGTAGCAAAATATATTCTACATACGATTTTACTTTTATAAAGTTCCTTTGTTCTTATAGCACTAGTATTAAGTGCTTTTCTAATGCCCAGTTTATTTCGCCGCAACGGCGGCCTGCCTTAAGTCTAAAGGATAAACAAACATGAATTTCATTAGCACCTATTTACTCGCTGCACTTCCCATACACAAAAAGAATAAATTTTGATGTGCTTAAGTATTTAAATAAAATACATTGCAGAAAAATCTCAAACTGGGTAAAGTCTGTTATCGGCAGTTATAATGTCAGTAGCGTTAGTTGCCCATTAATCTGTACTCTCGCAGAAATCCCTGTGATGATGTTTTTAATAACAGTCTGTGGCCCGTCTTCAACCCCACTTTTGCTATTAGTCGCATTAGGTACGAATGGCTAACGTGGTTTAAGGCCTTATTAAAATCTATAAAACACAAATCATATTTCAGGTTGGTAAATGAGGCGACGGATAAAATATCGCCGATATTCTGAAACTGCTGACATAGCTGATCTGCCTGAGGTGCAGGTCTGAGGAGGTCTAACAATTTTTTAATCAACAGAGTCTTTCTGGTGTTGACAACTCTAGCAACGGTCTTGTAATCAAAGTTACTGAGGGTAATGGGTCGCAGGTTGTCAAAGCTGTTCCTTCCTCGCTGTGCCCTCCTTCATGTCTGAAGGGATTGTAGCTCCCTTGATTATTTCACTTATACGTCAGTAAAAACTGTACCAATGATATTCCAGAAACGCATATAAAACTCTTTTGGGAGGCCATTCGGTCCTGGGGCTTTATTGGACTGTGAGTTGACAATTAAATCGAAACTAAATCAACTCTAAAGTCTGTTAAAAACTCCTGATTATGGCCTTGAGTGATTTGTGGATCGATAACTCGTTCAGCAAGCAGTCCGTTATCTGTCGGTCGTGCGGAGTACAGCCTGGTGTACTGCCTGTATATTTCTGCTACTATGTCATTCTGACGCGTGAGCGGGTCTCCGTTTTCTTCTGCCAGTTCGTCTATAAAAGGACACCTTCGGTTAGTTTGGCGTTTGATTAAACGATACAGGGAGGTTGTGTCAGATTTCGCTTTACATTTTATTTGTAGCCCCTCTTGCTGTCGGCGCTGAATACTGACTAATTTTGCCTTGATGACCTTTATTTGGGCTGTATGTAAGTTATTTTTCTTAGCTTTCTCATACAACTACCGTAAAGCGGTGTAGTAAAATTCAGTTGTCCGTTTTTCTTCTCTCGCTAGTTCATAACAGTAGGTCATTAAACACGTAGCCTTCTTGCCGCGGCGGGGTGGCCAAGCGCATTCAGGCGCTATGCTACGATGCGCGAGGTCGCTCCGCGTCGGGGGTTCGAATCCCCATCGGAGATGGACGTTTGTGCCTTCTTTAGTATAAGTAGTTTGTAAGTTTAGGGACTGATGTCCCCGCAGTTAAGTCCCTTAAGCTTAACAAACATTTGATCATTTTAGTCTCTTTTTGGCAAAGTTCGACCACCACTCTACTTTTGAGGCGTATTGATGCATAGACCGTAAGCACTGAGACCCAGTTGACAAAAGTTCGTCTAGATCAGTGTCCTGCAGACAGGACACTTTAAGCATCCACCACCCTCTGAATCGCCTGGTAGGTTGCGGGTCCAGATTGATAGTTATGGCGTACACGCAGCGATCGGAGCAGTGGGCTGGGATGACATCAGCATAGACGACTCATCCACTCAAAACGAGATGAAAGATAGATTATTTACAGGCGGCTGCTGGAGGTTGAGATGAAATACGTAAATGTTACTAAATTTGGATAAAGCAATTCCCATCTATCTTTAAGATCCATTTTGTAGACTAAATCATTCTATTAACTGCAGTAATTAAAATGTGGTCTCTGATCTTCCGGATGTAAAACACAATTAAAACCGCCTCCTACGATAACATTTGGAGGATTTTTTCGAAGCAGATACATAATGTCTTTGAAGAACTTGGATCTGTCTACTTTACGACTACTGCCTGAGGGGGCGTACAAATTGATCACCGTCACCTAATATATTTGGCAAATCAGACCGCGACCTGACTCCAACTTTTCAGTTTCTGATATGGGGATTCCTTCACGTACCAGTGCTAAGTTCGAGAGAAACATTTTCAATGTAATGAAATCCAGCAATAAACAAGTTCGGGGTCGTAACTTCCTACAATAGTACGACATCGGCCTCAGTATCATAAATGAACTGTTTTAACAATGCAATTTTCAGATCAGATTTTATTTTGTTAATGTTGATGATAATCAACTTGTACGCCTGTAGCATGTAGCTGGTAAATTTTTTTCAGACTCATCGTTTTGTCCTCATCCTCGAACCAATCAATTACTGAAGCAGCTTTAGAGTACTTCACTATTATCAGTTGGTTCTTTACTTTGCGACTTGTTCCGAACTACAGTCCGATTTGGTTGGATTTTGGTCTTAATTCTGCCACTTCAACTGGCTTTTTCTGTAGGCTGCCCTGGCGGGGCTACTTTTTTTGACGTACCGGCAGTGGATTCCTTCACCTGCGCCTCTTCGGAAACGGTATCCTCCGACGCCGTACTTCTGTGTTTGTTCTCTTTGTTGGGTTGCTGGTAGACGGCTTGCTTATCAACACTGGCCGTCTCATGTTGTATGTTTACGTTGCCTGGTTCTTGTTTGTCTTTGGAGACTGGTTGCGTGGTGACGAGCTGTTGACAAACTGGCGCCTCGCTTACGTCACTGTGTACATTCTCGAGGCCAACGAGAAAGACAGGCCGCAGCGAGCCTGTCAAATTACGTAAGCAAGGTAGGCCAGAGCCGGCGCCATCGCTAGCTGAGTGGCCCGTCGCTATGAGGCAGTGGGCCGTGCCCTAGCTGCCGGCCAATCAGCTAGCGATCGCGCCCACTCAGGCCTCCTTGCTTACACAATTTGGCAGGCGCGCTAGGGCCTGTCTTTCTCGTTGGCCTCGGAACATTTTACTCCGATACCTTGACAAGTTGATCTGATACTTCGCTACGAGGTGTGGCAGGCAATGTAAATTCTACTTGCGCCTGCACGCTGTTTTCTGCTAGCGAAGAAAGTTCGAATACCATCGGTCCCTGTATTTGATTATTGAGGGATTCATTAACATTTACCGGTAGTTGGACATCGTCCATAGCAACATTCTCTGCACTTTATTCAGAGTTACCATCATCCGTCTGGCGTCACTTAAAAGACAGTTCAGAGTTGTTACGGCTGAGCGGGTTCTGATGTTGGTCCTTTGCACGAGGGAATGGTGGGAATTCCTCCTCGAAAGATTTACTTGTATTCTTCAGATTATCACTAGTTCCGGGTTTTACACTGTCAGCTAATGGGGTTCCGGTCACTAAGTCCGCTAAGGTGAGTGTTTGGCGTTTCTGTAATGTGGGTTTGAGTATTGTCACCCGTTTGCGGCAATTTTGCTGTACATGGCCAGTCTGGTTACATGTGAAACAAATGGACTCTTGATCGGTATCCCGAATCTGAGCCTCGTAACTACACACTATAATGTGCGACGAAATGTTACTTTTTACGTGCATCTCAACCGATCTAATACCGCTAAAGACCTGCAATCGATATTGTTTGGACCACATTTCGTTTCTAATGCTCTTTACTTCATCGCATTGAAACAGCTCGCAAGAAACGGTTTCCCACTTCAGCGGGAGATTGAAAATCCGGACATTTTTGTATTCTACATCAGCGTTATAGACTTTAACGGTACTTACAGAGCCGTCGCGATGTTGTAAGGTCACACCGGCGATGTGTTGTTGCAGTATTTTCTCCAGTAGGACAGGATTCAGGAGTTTCACAAAAACAGTGTAATCCCAGGTAGTAACACGCAGCATGCACTTGATCAGTGGTGGTGCCGACAATACCTACAGTCCAGTCGTGTATTTCCAGGGAGCTTGGTTAAACTGAGCGTGTTTCCTTGTTAAACTCGAATTGCAGCGTGTTTCTTCTTGAAAAATTGTGGGCCATTGTGCAAATTAACCCACCTGTACACCGCGAAAAACTAGTTACACGAACACGAAGTAACGCCGCACAGATAGACATAAAACACAATATAAACAACAGCACTTGACTTGGAGCGCGCAGCACGTGTTCACTCTCCGGCTCTCAAGCACAACTGACGCTCCGCTACTGCCGCTCGGCTATAGTTGATTGTTTGTGTGAGAGTAGTGATCAGTTCAATGAATCGTTGTGAACAGTTACAATGAGTATACGTCACTCAGATCTGAAGATGACAACTAAGATTGTCGAAACCGGCCATTTAAAATAAAATATTCAACAGGCGATTTTAGACAGTTGTCACATCCGTCTCGTTAAAAATACGATCTGGAGTGAAAGCAAATTTTGTCATGACAGCTTCCGAATTGTCAAAACATAGTTCTATTTCTTGTTGATTAAAGGCTGTCACACGGTTAATACCAACTACTCCTGGTTTTCGAACATTTAAAGGACTCCTTTTGAGAAAACCATAAAGAGAATCTTTACCGGCGATGCCTCAAACTTTGTTAAAGTAGTTCTGCACATTAGTTGCCGCGGCGTATACAACAGCCACCCTGAGGACTTGCAATAAAGTGGGTCAGCTTTATTCAATCAACCGAGGCTGTCTCGTGTTCTTGTTAATAAAAATAAAAATAAAAAAATAAAAATAAAAGAAAACTGCTTTTCGGCCAATAAGTGGATTTTCTAAAATCCCCTTAAATTTTCTGTCACTTAATGTTTCGATTGGAATGTTCACTTACTTCTTTATGGGATGTAACTCATTCATAAACATTATAGCCCTTTGCAGCTTTTCATCACTTCATTTCCCCCTGCTGGTTGCCCTTCTCCACGTTCTAGGCATATGGAAGACTGTATTTTTGTAGTTATGAGTAATAAAGACTCAATGATTCAGTATTTCAGGCTGTGAGGGATTGCGTCGATCACCTGATCGTCATTCGCTCACTCAATCGATCGGTGCAACACAACAGAATTTCATTGCCTATCGCGACAATAAGATGGTTTAAAAATATAAACTTTGAACGCATTTATTCATGAAAACACTGGGAACACACTTGGTTAGTGACCGATTGTTGTTAGAGGTAGAGTGCATTACATGCCAGACGTGGTTAAAGCCCTGTGTAGAGAAAGCAGCGCCAACTTAGCAGCGGACGCCATTGTTATGCCGTGCGTCTGTTATGATCTCATAGCGTTACACAGGACCGCTGCACAGAAACGAGATTATAACCACTTTACGGTGGAAGTGAAGGTGCATATGATATCGTAACGGTAAAAATATATACTGAAGCAAAGTCCTCCGTCAATTACTGATGGAGATACTGATACAAGCAGTCAACACGATGGAATTTGTAATCCGACTGCTAGCAGGAATGAAACCATAATAAATTTCTCTTCAAATGAAAATTGAATAGCATCATTAAATATTGTCTAACATTTTTTTAACAAGTAACTTTTGTTACCTCGAAATAAAGTGAGTTACGAATGAGTTACGGAATGAAAGGTGAAGATTACGATTATGTAAACATTTACATTATATTTTACTAACAAATTAATAAAAATAATTAAATGAAGAACGAAATAATTGTTTTAATGTAATAGCACCTGACTCAGCATAATGTTTCAAAATGTTCAAATGTTTGTTAAGCTTAAGGGACTTAACTGCGGGGTCATCAGTCCCTAAACTTACAAACTACTTATGAACTACTTACGAACTACGACGGCACAAATATCCATGCCCGAGGGGCGATTAGAACCCCCGACTGTAGTGGCCGTGCAGACCGTGACTGGAGCGCCTCAGTCACCTCGGCCACCGCGGCCGGCGCATAATGTTTACGAACTGATTTTGCATTACTCACGATGGTACTCTTCCTCCTGTAATGTAATACTATTTGTCGTCCGAGCCTATTATACCGCTTCGAAAGTAGGTACTCCGCCCACCTAGAAATGCATGGAGAAGCATTTGTTTGATACGAACCATTAACTCAATTTCAGAAAAATTTTCAAATGTTTGTAAAGCTTATGGGACTTAACTACGGGGTTATCAGTCCCTAAACTTACAAACTACTTATGAAATAACTAAGACTAAGAACGGCACAAATATCCATGCCCGAGGGGGGATTCGAATCCCCGACCGTAGTGGCCGTGCAGACCGTGACTGGAGCGCCTCAGTCCCCTCGGACACCGCGGCCGGCCAATTTCAGAATGTGAAATCATGCCATGATGTAATAATAGAAGTACTACACAGGTGTGGTGGTGTCTTAGCTCACACAGTTTAGCTAATGCATAAGCAAATGTATGCATACGCACCCTGAGACAATCCCTATTGCTTTCTTCTTGTGGAATGTTGTATTGTTTGTGTACTCAATCTGTTAAAATGTTCGAATGTTTGTAAATCTATCGGACCAAACTGCATGATCATCAGTCCGTAGCTTACATACTACTTAAACCTAGGTAAACTAACCTAAGGACAACACACACACCCATGCCCCAGGAAGGACTCGAACCTTCACGGCGAGCAACCGCGCGCTCCGCAGCGAGACGCTTTAGACCGCTCGACTACTCCACCGCGGCTACACAATCTGGAGTTGATCTACAACTATCGGCATGACATTGAGACATTACTCCTGAAAAAGTAATAAGAATGAGGATAGACTATATTACTGTGCCGGTAGATGTAATAGCTGTCTCTGAAACACAATTTTACTAAATTGTCTTACGAAAAAATCTGATTAAATGAAAATTCCCAGTGGTCATGATGTATTATTTGTTTACACTGTAACGTACCTGAGAAGTAGAATAAGGAAAAAAATTAAAAGGGATTGTCTGGGATCGAACCCACGCAGATTGTTACAATGTCCACGAAGCAAAAACGCTACCGATTACGCTGTAACAACCGTGAAAATACGGAAAAAATACACAGTGACTACTTTGTAATGTAATGACGGTTTTGTAAGGGTGTTTCTAAATGAGATGATAGAATATCACAAGTATTTGTTTACTGTACTAAATGTCGGCATTTAGATATTATATTCAAAATGAGGTAGACGTGAGTTAACTAGAGTTTTCCTCAGTCACAGAAATAGGAACGATATCGTTAAGTGCGACAGAGTAATTTAAATACGTAACTTCCATGTGCAACGGGCTAGTGATATTAACACTGAGTCGGCACCTACATTAGTGGCTTTCCTGCCAGACGTTGGCAGCACTTCCAATAAGATTGGTCACATTTTGCTTAAAAACAAATTTGTGTTCCGTCCACCTTCTAAAATAAAGGCATTGTTGGGATCCGTTAAGGATGATCTCGGTTTGCACAAGGCGGGTGTCTACCGTACCCCATGTAGCTGTGGCATGTCATATGTTGGTCAAACTATTAGGACTGTTGAGGACCGTTGTATCGAGCATAAACGTCACACACGTTTACAACAGCCAAACAAATCTGCTGTGGCCGAACACTGTCTTGAGACAGGTTACCCTATGAAGTACAACAAAACGGAAATTATGGCATGCACTACCAACTCTTGGGACCGTGTTATTAAGGAAGCGATAGAAATAAAACTGGGTGACAACCTTATGAATAGGGATGGAGGCTTCTGCTTAAATTCCGCTTGGGATCCTGGTCTCTCACTTGTCAAAAACGGAGGTACAAAACTAATTTGACCTAATCCGTTGGGAACTGATGTTTATTATCGATATTCTGGCCGTTTTCATTTTTGGTCGTGTCGGCGCTGTGGGCTTGCTCGCTCGGTGTGTGTTGTCTGTCCTGTTTACTCATTGAAAACCGAGGTTTTAAAGATCGTTGAAAATTGCTTCCTCACTGCAATTTAGCCTTGAAAATGGCAGGGTAATCTGCTGCCGAAATATCGGCCGTCGTCGATTTTGGTTCCTGGCAACATATCCGTAAGTTTTTCGAAATACATAACTTCCGTTTGTAGATTTTAATTCTATACCATAAACAGTTTATTGAGAGCTACCGTTAATACAAAACGAACTTCTATGATAAAGAACGTCCGTATGGAGGAATAAACCTTAAATTACTTCATTTCTGCAATACACGCAATGGATAGATTGGCCAAGGAATTGTTGCGAGTACCACGTGTAGTGCAACTGACCAACGGTAAGACGCGGTTGTTGCTGCTTTCTGTATATAGGGATTTAGGCTTGGCTAGAGCACGCGGTGCTGACGTTAGAAGCAAGGTCGGGACTACCCGCCGATCGATGCCAGCCCATTCAGTTTTTCCTACGGGCTTTCCCAATTGACCTTAAAAAAGATTGTAGTCGCATAGTTACCAACGCCCTATTCAGAGTAGAATAGCAGCGAAGACGACAGAATGAACACGGATCTTAAGATTATCCTGAACGAACAACGTTTCACTTAGGTGGCGATATCGTGGAAGCTCTTGTAATAAACCACTTTGCGACTCACCTAGGTCGTTCGCGAACGTTGCGTAATAGGCAATATAACGGTAGACGCGACTAATACCAATTTCGCGGGCGATTTAAGGCTGGCGTTAACCGGCCGTGAGGCACTTAACAGCGCTCCGCCGGCCTACGGTAGCCGCTCGCTCGCGTGACCTCAGCGGCGGTGTCGGGCGAGTCGTTTAACAGCCAGTCGGCCGCTGCCGGCAGGCCAGTGAATCTAGCCGCCGCGGCGGCAGCCTAATAACTCGGTCCCCAGGCAGCGGCCGCGTAACTCAGCCAGCGCGACACGGCAAGTGCCGACAATGGAGACACATGCCACCCACGCACTGTTACTGCCCTCTCCGCTGTGGGTAGGCGTAGACGGACTGCTGGCTGCCTCCCGAAACAGCTGCACGCGTGGCGGCATGACTGTAAGAGCGAAGCTCACTTGTACACTCCTGGGCATTAAAACTGCTTACCACGAAGATGACGAACTACAGACGCGAAATTTAACCGACAGGAAGAAGATGCTGTGATATGCAAATGATTAGCTTTTCAGAGCATTCAAACTAGGTATGTGCCGATGGCGACACCTACAACGTGCTGACATGAGGAAAGTTTCCAACCGATTTCTCACGCACAAACAGCAGTTGACCGGCGTTGCCTGGTGAAACATTGTTGTGATACCTCGTGTAAGGACGAGAAATGCGTACCATCACGTTTCCGACTATGATAAAGGTCGAATTGCAGCCTATCCCGATTGCTGTTTATCGTATCGCGACATTGCTCGCGTTGGTCACGATCCAATGACTGTTAGCAGAATATGGAATCGGTGGGTTCAGCATGGCAATACGGAACGCCGTACTGGATCCCAACGGCCTCGTATCACTAGCAGTCGAGATGACAGGCATCTCATCCGAATGTCTGTAAAGGATCGTGCAGCCACGTCTCGATCCCTGAGTCAACAAATGGGGACGTTTGCATGACAAAAACCATGTGCACGAACAGTTCGACGACGTTTTCAGCAGCATGGACTATCAGCTCGGAAACCATGGCTGCGGTTACCCTTCACGCTGCATCGCAGAAAGGAGCGCCTGCGATGGTGTACGCAAGGACGAACCTCTGTGCGCGAATGGCAAAACGTCATTTTTTTCGGATGAATCCAGGTTCTGTTTACAGCATAATGATGGTCACATCCGTATTGGGCGACATCGCAGTGAACGCACATTTAAAGCGTGTATTCGTCATCACCATACTGCCGTATCACCTGGCGTGTGGTATGGAGTGCCATTGGTTACACGTCTCGGTCATTTATGTATTAGTAAAAATCATAAGATCGAAGTCAATTGAAAAATGATTTACATATTTCCATGGTTCAAGTCTTGACAGTTGACCCTTCATAATGAAAATCGTGAAGTCGTCCATACGAGCACAAAATGAAATCCGTTAAACTTAACTTCATGATGTTCAAATGTTTGTAGAGTGTATGGGACTTAACTACGGAGTCATCAGTCCCTAAACTTACAAATTACTTATGAACTACTTACAACTAAGGACGGCACAAATATCCATGCCCGAGGGGGGATTCGAACCCCCGACCGTAGTGGCCGTGCAGACCGTGACTGGAGCGCCTCAGTCCCCTCGGCCACCGCGGCCGGCTAACTTCATGATAAATCAGTCAAGTATGAAGGCATAAATTCAACTAAATACCTAGGGATTACTATTAATACAAACTGAAATAGTAAAGAACAAATAGGAAAATCATCAGGAATACGAACTTAAGCCCACAAATGTTTAAGTGCCAGAACACTTAGTTGCAAACAGTTCCACTGAAGTGACTTTCTACAAATGTCCGTCCTATTTTCGAGTATTTTGGGAGCTTCAGCAGGTGAGCCAGACGGAACTTCAAGGGAGAGAGATGCCGTAGAAATGTTTCAGGAGTTGGGATGGAAATCATTAAAGAAAATGCGTTATTATTTTCGGCGAGGTCTTTTTGCGAAATTTCACCTACTTTCTCCTCAGAATGCAACATACTTTTTAGCAACCACTTACACCATTATCATTATAAAATACCAGGCATTAGATCTATAAGACAGAGATTTAAATGTTCCTTTTTTCCCGCTCGCTGTTAAAGAATGTAACTACAGAAAAGTATTATGGATGCTTTGCGGTGAACCCTCTGCCCGGAACTTAAGTGTGACAGGCAGAGTAAATATGTAAATGCATTTCGAGCAATTTTGAAACATTTAAAAATTACTGAAAGGATATTTTCCGAAATTGGGTTCCTAATACTACCTACCCTTGTTGATATTATCACTTAGGCAGCGAAATATGGAGTACCTGTTTAAAAATGTAACAACACGGATTAGTTTAGCATTTGAAAGTGTGTCTGAACCCGGTATTCTGTAAACGGATTAAAATGAAATTTTGTATTTCTTAAATGAAGAGTTTCGGGCCAGTTGTCTATTTTCAGATATGTTAACAATAATTAAATAACAACACTGATTGTGAAAAAGAGTTAAGTTTATAAAATATAAACCTTTGAAAAATATATGTAACACACACCTATTTTGTACAGTTACAGAGTAACTTGTCCCTTACTGAACACAATGTTCACTGTCATAACTTAATACAGTTGCAAGATATGTAATGGTTCCAGTTTCCGGTGAAAAATATCGTACATCTTAGAAAGAATAAATCAACCATTAACAACCGTTAAAAGCACAACTTTTTTTATTTTTATTTTATTTTTTTTAAATAGCACCGTTGTTTCTGAATCGACATTATCTCTTCAGACAGCTTTAACGTCTATATTACATTTGATGATATTATAATTAATTATCGTTTTGTTTGTAACCTCCATTGTACATAAAAATGAATTAATATAAAAGTAAATAATCAACTGAAGTTAATGTGTGGGATCAAAAATAACGGTGCTATGTCTGTAAATAAATAAAATTGTTAATAGTGTCTGTGGTTTTTTGCAACAGTCAACTAATATGTTATACCCAGCCTAGGGCTTCTAAACTAAGTTTTTGGTTAAATAACTGGAAAGGTTTTATTCCAGTCACCACTAATACTGTAACACTACCTTATGATATATAAAAAGTAGTGTAATTGAATCAGTGGTGCCTAGAATTTAAGAATAAATTAGTTTTCAAGTAGTACAACTGTTGTCCTTCATAAATTTCGGAACTGCAGAAAACGTCTTAACACAAAGACTGTGCACTATATACTAACGCATGCTGTAAACACATTCTCCATGTTTTGGTATATACATCAACTGTAGGAACATCGAATAGTGTTTGCAAATGATTGTTAAAGGAAGGGAAGGAAGAACGACAGGAAAGAAAGGATTGACAGTGGCCGTATTTGGGCACTGATATTAAGCAATGGTGACAAGTGAAAATGTGAGCCGGACCGGGAATCGAACCCGGGTCTCCCGCTTCTGGCCAGCGGTCGCCTTAACCACTTGGCCACCCGTGCTCGCCTCCCGTCCTTCTCAAATTCTCACAAGTCGCTCGCTATGTTTGTAGAGCCCCTATCGTCCATGCCCTCTTACACTCGCCATTACGGATTCCCGTACGAGGTCGGACGTATGACCGCATCTGTGGTGAAATAACTGAAGCTAACGCCGTTGTCGCGTTTCATACTTATTGTATTGATGTGGTGTCTGTTCTTTCGGACGTCCGAAAGGACAGACACCACACCAATAAATCGAATAGTGTGTTGGGAACAAATATCAGTAAATATAGTTTTGGTGAGGGGGGGGGGGGAGGAAACCTGATAAAAGTTTCATAACTCTTCTGACATGCATAAAACGTATTTAAAGCAGATCAGATATCACATACAATGTTTGTCAAGTATCTTCACAACTGAAGTTCAATTCTTCCGATTCACACAGCTAACATCGTAGGCGGTAGTCGTGCAGCTCTGGAAGAACAAGTGTCCATTGATTCTTCAGCCTGTTGCATTTGTCGGGCTGAACAGCCTCCATATTTAACAGGCGAGTGGTGTGATGTCGAACCACGCTTTATTCTGGCACACGTGACGGGCGATTCAAAGTACGTAGTAGCGCTGCCACTTAACGCCTAGAGAGTAGGCAACCCAAATGATATTTGTGTACCGCGTGTTGCCTGTGTGCGCCTTAGATTCAGCACTACGTTCGACATAGTTTGTTCAGATATCGTCGCCCTGCAATACTGCTACACTTCAGTTATTATATTTTATGGCTTACGATTTTTGGTGTCACGCCCGTAATATTACGTTTCTGTGCGATCTGCAAAGCTTTCCGCGCCAGGAACATTAGATCGCTGCTCCTTCCGAAGAATTGGCGCGCTCATAACATAACGGGTGCCCTTCCGCCTTTGACCCCGTTCTCCAGCCCGTAATTTTACCTCTTCTGCAATTCTCCGATAGAAAATATCTCCGATGCAAGCGAAATTTGTAATCACTCAGTGTCTTGGACTTCATCAATCTAGAATTTCTTCCAGCGTTGGAACTTGAATAGTGGCAACGATGCTGTGGACACACTGTGCAGTAGAACCTACTATTGTCGGCCCAGTATGGTGAAAGTTTGGTGATTTTAGTGTACGACTGTGACGGTGTTATCCTAACGCATTACGTTCCTCCACGGCCGACCGTCAATGCACAGTATTATTGTTCGTATTTGGAGCATCACCTACGACCGGCTTAGCGAAAGAAGCGGCAACACTTTCTGCGCAACCCACCCATCATTTTGCACGACAATGTGCGGGCGCATACAGCGCGAGCTGTGATTCTTGTGTTCGGTCGATGGGACTCAGAAGTATTGTACCATTCACCATACTCCCCTTGTGACTTTGATTTGATTCCGAAAATGAAGCAACCACTTTGTGACATTCGCTTCAGAACTGCTCTAGAGAGTCAACAGGCAGTAGACCGCTCCATTTCCAGCATCAACAGAAAAGGCTCTGCTAACGGTATAGTACGCCTTCAACATCGCTGGCAACGGGTTCTTCACAACGCTGGTGACTACTTTGAAGAACAGTAACAGGTGCAAACATGTATCGCTTTTGTATCTGCTTTGAATAAATAGTTGCCACTATTTAACTTCCAACCTTCGAATTATTTCTCCAGCGCGCAGAGATGTATACTGCATGTACTAATTTAGCTACACCTCCTTACCTACCAACCCCCCCCCCTGTGGACTTTTAGGTGCTACCCTGAATCCACTTGCGCCAGTCAAAGAATTATTTGAAGTAAAACAGTTTGTGGAAATTTAATATTCAGTATATCCATAAAAATGAAGGTATGTTCCTTATAGATTCCAAGACGGCTCGTCTTTTTTTATTTTTTATTATTTTTATTTTATTTTATTTACTTTTTTCATTTTTTTAATTTTTATGTAATTTTCAGTTTAGCCCAGTAGGTGACCTATGAAGTTTGGTAGTGTTCGGATCAAGATAGTTATTAACATATACATGAAAGATTACGCTAAGCATTCGGAACGACAATAGGCCCCCTAGCGGTGAAAGACAAAACCGCCATTCTTCTGCAAGTATAGTACTGCCGTTTGGAGAGCTAGCGTCACTTCCACGACTGTACGTGATGAATAATTGCAGTGAACAGATAAGTTCATGAACTACCACAGCACCCAATAACGATCCAATATCTCATATGTGCTCTACCAACTGGAGTAACTATGAAGTTCGTAATAATGTTTTTACTACTGAACACATAGTGCGATGACAACTGCATGCACATTGTAGATTAAAATATGACTACGGTCTTATGGATATACTGTTAACTAGTAGGTAAAAGATTATGTAATGGTGGCTAAGTGTTTGCTTCGTGGACTCTGATATGCTAATTGTTTTTCACCTTAACAAGAGTTGTCTCTACTGCATCGTTCATAAAAGGTAATTAGAAGAATACTACGATACTATAACACACCATTACATTACTTAAGCATACTGTCAGTTTCCAAAGCATTGTAAGCTATTATTGGGTAACAGAACTACTTCACATTATTGGTTTCAAATATACAGGACTTACTGAAAGATGAAATGTCCGTAACAACTAAATGGATATCTATGTACAAGACATTTCGTGGTCCTTTACTTAATACATTCATAACACCGTTTCAAACTATATCTGTTCCGGTATTGATCGAATTAAAATAAACAGAAACCTCTTCCCATGCATGCCTTCTAGACTCACATTTATCCGTTTTCTATTGAGTCATTATATCATCTCCGAACTATTTCTAGAAATAAATCTCTTTCGTGTTGCGACAAGTTTCAATACAGTTCTTTTCCCCGTTCTCTTCGCTTTACAACATGAAAGTTCCGACAAAAAATGTTGTATACCGATTAATATCTGCAGTCAAGACGGAATAATCATATCGATAATCGATTTCAGCGGTGCTGCCCAGCATCTTTCTTGTTAACTTAGATCAACGTTGAACCAACTTCGGCGGATATAGGTTTAGCATTACACAATACAGTGGACTCCTGAAATGTGTGATTTCTGAACGAACGTCAGATTTGATTTTCCAGTCATCAATATTTATACAATCGATGCGTAAACTTTTAAATACGCTTTACACTGTGGACCGTGCCGTGCCAAGAGTCCTCTACACCGTAAGCTCTGTGCGTGCTTCAACGACCACATTCGGCGCAACGGTACAACGTTGTACGTTTCAGAGCCCGGGGATCTTGACTTAATCGCCTGGGTCGCAAGAACGTACAAACCTCTATAAAAATAAAAAAAATACCCTCAACATCAAGGTGTGCTACGTGCCGAGGAGATGCATGGCTATTGAGGTCGAACAGACCCTATCGAGCAACCTATGGGGAACCTGCCACACCTCAATTGTATAAGGCTTACCCAGGCAAACGGGGCTCTGCTTGAATGCTCGTATAATTCCCTAGCTACTCGTGGCAACACGATGAAATGACCCTGTAATAGCGTTGCCTGAGCAAAACCGGCGTCTCTAAGCGTGGCAAAACGGAGTTCAATGCGTCGAACTAGGACCCTAAGACGTTTACTTCCTAGCCACCCCATGGGAGTAACGAAGGGCCCTGTATCGGGCCTCGGTGGTACTGGAGGTAAGCTGATTTATGCTAGAAATCTAAAAAACTCCAAAACATGCATTTATGTTAGAAATGGAATCCCTTTCATACCAATGATGGATTTTTGTTCCAGGGACCTGGTGACCATTAGGATGCAGCAACGTGAGGAAGGTATCATCACGAGGGAAATTGTTTTGACCTCAGCATACCTTCCTTACGAAGACAGCTCTCCTCCTTCTTTGGAAGTGAGGAGACTGACGGAAGCCTGCCATCGGCAAGGTGACGAACTGTTGGTGGGATGTGATGCCAATGCCCACAATCTATCGTGGGGCAGCAAGGACACCAACAGCAGAGGGGAGCACCTTCTTCAATTTCTCCTAACAAATTGGAGATCCTGAATAGGGGTGATGAACCTATATTCAGGAATAGTAGAAGAAGTAATTGTCATAACTTTTGCTTTCATGATGACGGGCAGTTACGTCAAACAGTGGCATGTGGTCTTGGAGCCATCCTCATCAGATCACATGTATGTTAAATTCAAGGTTGAAATGGGAACTAGGCAGACCATGACCTATAGGAATCCCAGGAAAACGGACTGGGAGACATGTAGACCTTGACTTCAGCCTATCGGAAATTAAAACTTCGATAGGGAATCCAGCAGAGTTTGAGGAAGTAGCAGAGGCTGTAACCTCTGCTATAGTGACCTCATACCAGGACAACTGCTCAATCACCAAGAAGTGCACAAATAGGAGTGTGCCTTGGTGGAATAATAACCTGGAAATGCAAAGGAAACAGGTACGAAGACTGTTTAACCTTGTGCGGCGCAAAGAACAATGGGCAAAGTATCGTGAGGACCTTGTCAATTACAAACATGCCATCAGATGGGCAAAGGAGGCATCCTGGAAGGCATTCTGTGAAGAAGTGGAGGGCACGGATGCTCAAGCGAGACTTTATAAAATCCTCACTAGGGTACCAACTAATACAGGAGGAACATTGAGGAAGGAGGATGGGGAGTATACAAAGACAGCACATGAAACGCTGGAACTGCTCCTCAAGACTCACTTTCCTCAATATACTCTGGGGGATAACTCAGACCAGAATGCGATTCCTGAGAGACAACGGTTCTCAGGAATTCGCAAAGAAGACTGGGATTTGGCCAAGGAGTGTGTCAATTTCAATAAGGTCCAATGGATGGTGGGAACATTTCAACTATTCAAGTCACCTGGCCCCGACGGAATCTATCCAGCTCTCCTGCAACAAGCGGGAGAAAATCTTATTAGATTCCTATGCAGGTTATTCAGGGTTAGCCTAGCAGCAGAAATCATTCCCAATGTCTGGAGGGCAGTGAAGGTTGTCTTCATTCCAAAACCAGGGAGAATTGATCATGCCAAGGCCAAGGATATGAGTCCAATCAGCCTGTCCTCCTTCAGTCTTAAGACATTGGAAAAGCTGGTTAATGTGCATGTCGGAGAAAGGAGGCTACGTAGGGCTCCTCTACATTCAAAACAACATGCATATCAGCCAGGTAAATCATGTGAGACAGCTCTCCACCAATGAAAAAATGGTAATCAACACCACTAGGGGTTGCCCACAATGAGGAGTTCTTTACCCTTTATTGTGGAATCTAGTGGTGAATGATCTCATTAGAGAATTAAACTCTAGGCAGTACTTTTGCCAAGGATACGCAGATGATCTTGTCATATTAATACTTGGCAAATTTGCTGACACAGTCAAGAATATGGAACAAGGTGCTTTGGACATTGTGCAAGACTGGTGCAGAAAACAGAATCTGAGGGTTAGTTCTAAGAAGACTGTTGTTGTACCATTCACAAACAAGCATATCCAACATTCAAGTTGTAATCTAAATCTTTCAACGAAGCGCTACCTCTGAAGGGGACAGTTAAATATCTAGGGGTTACCTTAGATATGGACCCATCACATTAGGAATATTTGCTCCAAGGCAAAAGGTACTTTGGTAAGTACCAGGAGAGCTTGTGGCAAAAATTGAGGCCTGAGCCCCAAGGGTCACTGGATGTACACCACAGTGATTAGACCCAGGATAACCTATGAGGCGGTCGTGTGGTCGAAGAAGGTAGAACAGCAGGTTGCTGCTAAGGAGCTTGGTAAGGTGCAGAGATTAGCCTGCTTAGCCATAACAGGCGGAATTAGCAGCGCATTAACTGCTGGGATGGAAACCATGTTGGATATGCCCCCATTACACTTTTGGGTCAAGATGGAGGCAGCGGCTGGTGCATACAGACTCAAAACTGGCAAAAACTGGAACTCTTTGGGATATCCAGAATCAAAATGTTCAAATGTTTGTTAAGCTTATGGGACTTAACTACGGGGTCATCAGTCCCTAAACTTACAACCATGGAAACCATGTTGGATATGCCCCCATTACACTTTTGGGTCAAGATGGAGGCAGCGGCTGGTGCATACAGACTCAAAACTGGCAAAAACTGGAACTCTTTGGGATATCCAGAATCAAAATGTTCAAATGTTTGTTAAGCTTATGGGACTTAACTACGGGGTCATCAGTCCCTAAACTTACAAACTACTTATGAACTACTTACGAACTAGGACGGCACAAATATCCACGCCCGAGGGGGGATTCGAACACCCGACCGTAGTGGCCGTGCAGACCATGACTGAAGCGCCTCAGTCCCCGAGGCCACCGCGGCCGGCTATCCAGAATCATACACTAAAATAGTGAGTGAGGTAAATATAGGAAAGGTTGGGGAAATGCCAGCCGACTATATTAAAACCCCATACTGCTTCAACAAGCCTTGCAATATAACAATTGGAAGTAGGGAGCAGTGGGAGGAAATAGTTCGACACCGTGCGGGGGATACTGTCTGGTTCACTGATGGGTCAAAATCGGACCAAGGCGTTGGGGCCGGGGTATATGGGGTGCAGCCAAGACTGGAGGGCGTCATCTCTCTAGGTAAACTGGCCTCAGTATTCCAGGCCGAAATCACTTCCATCAGGGCGTGTGTGGAGGAGAATTTGCGTAGGTGCTACAAAGACCGTAGCATCTATATGTATTCTGACATCCAGACAGCCCTGAGATCACTGGCAGCTCCTGTAACAAGGTCTAAAATTGTTGCAGAATGTCACAGGGTTCTGGTGGAGCTAGGGGAAAGCAATAGAGTAAACCTATTGTGGGTCCCTGGCCACTCGGGGATCAGTGGCAACGAACATACCGACAGATTAGCCAGGATGGACCGGAACCTGCCCTGACAATCACCAAGGCAATGATCAAATTGGAGCTACATAACTGGCTCAGAAGACAGCACGTAGAATATTGGACCAAAGTCCATCAACAAAAACATGGCAAGGTAATGATGCCAAAGAAGCTCTGCAATCCTGGGCCTGAACAGGAGAGAGATTAGACACATGGTTGGATTGCTGACAGGCCATGGGCATTTCAAAAAACACCTACATACAAAGGGAATAACAGAAGAGGACCCTAAATGTAGGATCGGTGGTGACAGTGATGAAACTGCATCACATCTAATCTTCGAATGCATTGCATTGGAGAATAAATGGCACAGAACAGACCAGAAGAAATTCTGTCTAATAAAGAACTGGTGAAGGGACTCCTTGCACTGTTCAAAGGCATTGGTTGGCTTTACTAGATAAACAGGGCGCCATACCGCACAATAAACTTAGTTTCGGTGTGGGCATTGACGGGTTGGACCAAGAATGTTTTGGCTTCCCAGAGAGTATCAAATCAAATCAACGAAGGGCCCTTCATAGATCACAGCCGTACTCGCCACAATATCTTGTATGATCGCCTTCAGATGGTGAATGAGATGGTGTTGACCACTCCGAGGATAAGTTTGTTGAAGTGACATCATTCTCGAAAATGCGAATTGGGGCTGTGCTGATACAGACGGCGTCCCCAGTCCAGTCGAAGGCATTATTTGCCTTCCGGTTAGTATCACGCCCCATAAGTCACTAAACATGTTCCAGGGTTTTATCTACCACAGAGGTCTCCCACACTGATGAAAAGTTTCGAGCAAACTGCAGGGTCGGTGGGTTCACTTCATTTGGCGTGTGTGCAGGGGACCTCAAGATCAGAGCGTTCCTACCGGTGCTTTCATCCTGGCCTTCGAAGGCGAACACTGCCTGAGAAGGTCAAGGTTATGATATACCAGTGCGACGTAAAACCCTATGTCCCTCCCCCTATGCGGTGTTTCAGGTGTTGGAAGTTCAGGCGCATGTCCTGGCTACGTACTTCCAGCCATACCTGCAGGGTATCACACCTTTGCATGAATCATGGGCAATGGCATCCCCCATACTGTGGTATCTTACACCTCACACCTTTGCGTGAATCATGGGCAATGGCATCCCCCATACTGTGGTATCTTACATCGCGAAAGAAAATTCTGAGGCATGTAAAAAGTACGAGTGGCTGCACCCCGTACGCCCGTACGGTTGGTAACGACCTTTGCGGCAGTCACGTCGTCGCCACCCTCCTTTGGGACGATGGCACCACTAGTGCTCTCTATCCCTCCCACTACCCCCTTGATGAGTGGGTGCACCTCTTCATCTGTTGCTCCCCAACACCACCGTGGGAGCAATTATCCCTTTCCATCGGGGACGTCCCCGACCCCCAGCTGGAGAAGGAATAGCCTCCTCCTGCTCCTCTAAGGGGTCCCTCGGGACACTCCTTTCGGAGGCTTCTCACAGTGCACGTGGGGATCCCAGCCAATGGCTGAAGTATCCACGACCTACTGGTAGAAGAGATTCTCACTCTTCTTCCATCCCTAATGCCACTACAGATAAGTCCTCCCAAGCCAAACCAAACGGCTAGCGAGAGAAACGTCAAAAGAGAACCAAGAAGTAGGACTTTGCTGACTACAAAGCCACAGACACCCACATCCTCTCGTTCAGAGGATTAGGTTGAGATCCTCGCGTCTCCTGAAGATATCACATTAACAGATTCTCCAATGACAATGGCGATTCTGAACAGTTGGCAGCAGACGCCACCTGTTCCTCGTATTTAGTATGGCTTTTCAGCTCGACAACCACTTAATCCTTTAGTGGAATTGTAGGGGTTATTTCAAGCGCCTAGCTGAACTCTAGCAGTTGTTGTGCCGCTTCCCTGTGCTCTGGTTGGCATTGCAGGAAACATGGTTTCCTGTCCAGCAGACCCCGACCCTTCACGGCTATCAGGGATACTACAAAAACCGTACAGCGTACGACAGATCATCAGGAGGGGTTTGGATGTATATCCTTGCAATCGTCCCTATTCCTACCGTGCCTCTCCACACGATCCTAAAGGCAGCTGCTGTTCGAATCTGGGCGATGCAAGAATTCACCATCTGCTCTATCAACCATCCTCTGGATGAAGCTGTCTCTCCCACCGATACTGGCTACGTTGATCCTTTTCTCATTTTGGGGGATTTTAATGCCCACCATCCATTGTAGGGTTGACCACACGACAGGTCGCGGTAGAGACGTGGAGACGCTTTTGTCACAGCAGAACGTCTGTCTGGCGCCTCCACGCATGAGGCACATATTCGGCGACAGATCTTTCTGTTTGTAGACCGAGCCTGCTCCCGCATTTCCGATGGTAGGTGCTACCTTTGCGGTAGCGACCACTTCCCTATCCTTGTGTCACTCTTGCATTTTCAACCTGCAGCCCTCCCACCTCGATCTTCTCTCTGTAGACCTGATTGGCAACATTACACCTCAGCTGCTATGGTTGCTGTTCCACTGCAAGCCGATGTCGACAGGTCACCAGGGCCATAGTTTCAGTCGATGAGGCAACCGTTCCCACCACTTCTGGCTCTCCACAGCATAAGTTCGTGTCCTGGTGGACGCCAGAAGTCGCTGAGGCCAACAGGGATCGTCAGCAGACCCTCCAGTGCCACCGCCACCATCCCATCTTGGAAAATCTGATTGCCTTTAAACGGTCCCAAGCTAGAAGTCGACAGCTCATGTGGCAAAGTAAATGGGTGAAGTATGTCGCTAACATCAGCTCTTGCGCATCCTCATCTTGGGTGTGGTCTCAGGTTTGGCGCCTTTTTTGGGCACCATCCACTAGCAGCAGTTCTCAGCCTATACATTCAGGATACTGTTTGCAGAGACCCCACTGTTATCGCTGAGCACGTTCGCAACTCTGCAACTGTAGCTTACAGTCCCAACACCAGCTTCTCGCACTGTTCAACCATCTATGGGCAGAGGGTGTTTTCCCGTCACATGGTGTGAAAGAATCATTATCCCAGTGATGAAACTTGGTGCTGATCCACAGGTATCTGATAGTTACCACCCGGTCAGTGTCACCAACGTTCTCTGCAAGCTATTCGAACATATGGTGAGACACTGGCTCATGTGGATACTTGAACACCGGGTTCTGTTGTCTCCACAACATGGGGGTTTCCTCCAAGGACGCTCCACTGTGGATAACATAGTGGTTATGGAATCTCCCATCTGTACGGCATATACAAGGTGTGTGCACCATGTTGTCGTCTTTTTTTACCTTTGGAAGGCCACCATATTCTGGCTACAATGCATGGTTGGGGCTTGCAGGGTCCGCTCCTGCTCTTTATTCAGAACTTCCTTTAACTTCGCTCATTCTGCGTTCATGTCGGTACCTTCCTTAGCTCAGCCCACATACAAGAGAATCGAATCCCACAGGGCTCTGTCCTTAGTGTTCTTTTCTTTTCGATCGCTATCGACGGCCTTGCTGCTGCAGTGGGGTCTTCAGTATCTTCCCCTCTCTGTGCTGATGACTTATGCCTATATTTCAGTTCCACTGGCATGGGTGTTGCTGAAAGTTGTCATCAGGGAGCCATCATAAAAGCACAGTCTTGGGTTTCAGTTCTGTGCCTCCAAAACCCGGGTCATGCACTGCTGTCGCCGTTGGGCAGTGCACCCAGCAGCTGTATTTGGGTAATGACTTTCTTCGCTTTGCACAGACTCACTGCTTCTTAGGCATGCAGTACAATGCCCGGCTCACGTGGGTCCCACACCTTCAACAGCTGCGGAAGAAATGTTGCTGCCTAAGCCATACCTTCTGTGGAGCTGTCTGTCCATTTTCTGAATCTGTATAAGGCTCTTATCCAGTCCCACCTGGATTGCGGCAGCCTGGTATATGATTCTGCGGCCCCTTATACACTATGTGGTTTGGACCCAATTCATCATAGTGGCGTCCGTTTAGCGATGGGGGCCTTCTGAACGAGTCCAATGACAAGTTTTCGTGCTGAAGCTGGGGTTCCTCCACTGCGAATCCGCCGGCAGCAGCTACTGGCTTCTCACATTGCCTGTGTTCATGCCTCATCTGACCATCCAAATCACAGGCTTCCCATCCTCCCTTCCCCACGGTCGGGTCTACCGATTGCGGTTCGTGTTCGTTCCCTTCTTTTGTCCATTGACTTCCTTCCTAGCGCTCCTACATTCCACTACCTTTCCCATACGCCTCCATGGCCTGTTCCTCGCGTACAGCTTCGGTTAGATTTGTCCAGTAACTCGAATGCCTCGGTTTCGCCAATGACCCTCTGTCGCCAGTTCCATGCACTCATTGATTCATTCTATGGTGCAGAAGTAGTACACACCGACGATTTCTTGCGGACGGCAGTACTGGGTATGCGTATGTTCACGAAGACCACTTACCCTGTGGGAGTAGTGTTTTTACAGCTGACCTGGTGGCTATCTCTTGGGCTCTTAAATATTTCCAAGACTGCCCCTGTGAATCTATAGGTATCTGTATTGACTCCCTCAGTGGCCCTAGCCCAGTTTCTACCAAAGCACTATTTGGTTCAGTCCATTCAAGACTCCGTCTTCACCTTTGGCTCAGGTTGCTCATTGGTTTTAGTTTGGCCCCTAGGCCACATTGGCATCTGGGAAATGAACAAGTTGATCACATGGCCAAGCAGGCCACCACGTCACGGCCCTTGAAGATTGGGATCTCCGACTGCAACTGACCTGCAAAGTCCTTGGGCTTTGGAGATGTGACTGGGTTGCTTTGAATGAGCAGATCAAGCTCCGTGTAGTAAAGTTCTCTGCAACCCTGTGATCCTCCCTGCAGCCCTCTCATAGGGAGTCCGCAGTCATCTGCACACTATGTATTGGCCATACGTAGTAAACACACGGCCACCTTCTATGTCAAGAGGATCCCCCAAATTGCCGTTGTGGTGCATTATTGACAGTGGTCCACATCCTGGTGGACTGCCCACTTTTAGTCGCCTTTTTTTACCATGCCTTCTGCGTTTCCTTTGATTTTAGCTGACCGTGTTTTAGGTTTTATTCGTGCAGCTGGCTTTTATTGTTCTATTTAGTGATGGACTTATTTGCTTGATTTCTTGGGCCCCCACCCCTCCACTACTTTGCCCTGTCGTCTCTGTTGCCTCGTATCACTAGCAGTCTTTTTGCTAACCAAGCCTATATGATATCTGACATATGTTATGACGAGTTGGAAACAATTAAAATATAAATAAGGTTTCACAACATATTATTGACAATATTATTGTCAGTAAGTACTGAGCGTGTGAGGGCCCCTTAAAGGGACAAAGCCCCATCAACGCAACGCCTCTTCGCTGTCTCCGACGTGCCTTTCAAGCGTTCAGATTTCCACGTGTACCTCTCTTTTACACAGACACACGCTCGCTCGCTCTGTACGCCGGTGCGCCAGAGGGCCTCCTCTTGGAGATGCGCAGCGCGTGACACCACCATGGTAAGCAGTTTAACTGCAGCGCCCGGCAGTGATCTCGCGTTGGCCGATCAAAGCGAGCAAACAGGGCGCTCTGGCCGGGACTAACGGGGGCGGAGGTGTCGGCCGGCAGACAAAGGGCCGCGAGTTGGCGCGTTTGCACTTGCCGGCAACTCCGCCGCCTGACGAGCTCATAGCCTGCGGTCGCCGTGTCCGGCGAACCAGCGGTGTAACGTCCCACAGCTCTGCCAGTGTGGGGGGCGAAGCTTCCCTGCTGCAGTCATCTACATCTACATACATACTCCGCAATCCACCGTAAGGTGCGTGGCGGAGGGTACACTGTACTAGGCATTTCCTTTCCTATTCCACTGATAAATTGAACGACGAATAAAAGAACGCCTATATGCCTCCTTACGAGCTCTAATTTCTCTTGTCTTTGTGATCTTTATGCGAAATATATCTACGCGGCAGCAAGATCGTACTACACTCAGCTTCAAATTCCGGCCCTCTAAATTTACTTAACAGAAATTCACGAAAAGAACGTCGTCTTTCCTCCAGCGATCCCCAATTGAGTTGCCGGAGCATTTCCGTGACACTCGCGCATTGGTCGAACTTACCGGTAACAAATCTAGTTGCTCGCCTCTGAACTGCCTCTATATCTTCCTTTAAACTGATCTGTTGCGGGTCCCAAACACTTGAGCAATACTCAAGACGTGGTCGTACAAGCGTTTTATACGCCGTCTCCTTTACACGTTAAGTACAACTTCCGAAAATTCTCCCAATAAACTGAAGGCGGCAGTCCGCCTTACTCACAACTGTCCTTACATGTTCGTTCCATTTCATATCGCTCTGCAATGTTACGCCTAGATATTTGAACGACGCGACAGCATCAAGAAGCTCACTACTAATGCTGTATTCGAACATTATAGGATTGTTTTTTTACTCATGCGCATCACCTTACATTTTTCTACATTGAGAGCTAGCTGCCATTCTTCGCAAATCATCCTGTATGCTATTATAGTCAGTTAAAGACGACACCCTCCCATACATCACAACATCATCAGCAAACAGCCGCAAATTACAACTTTCTTTGTCCATCAGATCATTTATATAGATTGAAAATAATAGCGGTCCTATCACACTCGCCTCTGATGAACGCTCGCCGTCGAGAACAACGTACTACGTTCTATTACTTAGCAAGTCTTACAGCCAATCACAAATCTGTGAACCTATTCCATACGCTCGTATCTCCGTTAGCAATCTGCAGTGTGGCACCGCGTCGAACGCGTTTTTGAAGTCGAGAAAAACACAATCCGCCTGTTGCCCTTCATCCATGGCTCGCAAGATGTCATGTGAGAAAAGGGCAAGCTGAGTTTCACATGAACGATGTTTCCTAAACCCGTGCTGATTCATAGTCATCTACGCTTACAGTGCAGCGTGCGGCGGTACGGCCTCTTCTTGTATGGGACTAAATAACAATTTTTTAATGTGCCGTGTCAGACTTCAGGATCCTAAAGTCAACAAGAAAAAAAATCCAAATAATATAATCTTCTTTTATTGTGAAATTTCAATGACAGATCCTTGGGCAGATAGAAGAAGCAAATGATTCTAGGTTTGCACTTCTTTAGAACTGCCACTTTGAAATAAATGTTTTAAAGTTCCCTTAAAGATCGAACTGTCGAACAGAAGTTTGTAGTTGTACTGGTTGCTACAGACACATATATTATAAATCCTGTTCACTGATGATCGATTGATATATAAGACCGATTGATTAAAATACTAAAACTTGATAAAAGTCTTCTTTCTTTATCTGTCAAACAAAATAACTTTCCCTAAATGTCTTCTTTCAGATTGTAAAATGGTTTGACAGTAAATAATTCTTCAGCTCCTATCAATGAATATATTTCTTGTAAAATTTCTATAAATATCAAAATAATGATGGTTAACACTTGGTTAACTTCTGAACACAATGACATCTATTGCTCCCAAAATACAGGTCATTACTCAACGACAGTTACACAAAGACTGATTTTATGGTCTTTTTTGATTTTCCACGAAAGTTTCTATAATAATGTCAATATCCGCGACGATAATCGCAGAGACCATCGTCTTCTTGCCTCGTGGCCGTCGACCCGTGACTTGAAGTGGCCAGATTTTTTACTCCTTGAGCTCGGCGTCGAAGATGTTGCTCTCGTAGGTTCAATAGCCGTCACAGCACATGAAACACAAGAAACATACGAAAACTCTTTTAAGAATCACATAACATAAAAATCATTTAAAAACATAAAATATAAACATAATCTTCTGCGAAACTGAGCTGAGATACGGTACTAGTGGAGAAAATAATCCGTCCCACTACAAGAGGTAGAACTTTTTGCTATTTTACTTTAATAAATTCTACAACCAGACACTTTCTGGCCCGCTTTAGATTACCGTACTAACACTAAAAGTGAGCTGTTGTGATCCCCATTTGACAGCTAGAAATTTAAATGTAAATAACGGCTTAACCGTTCATCTGAGACTAAAACTGTATAAACCAATTTGTACAGGAGAGAATTCTCTACAACATTGCTCTCTTTTTCCAAATCTCCCGCCGTTTCAGAAAAATTAGCATAAATAACGGTTATTTATGTTCCCATTTTTAGGTCGTACCGCCCAGAGAACTGTTGTGCTTGACGTTACGCCAGGTAACTAAAGAATTTATATTCGGGAAGAACTTATCGGATCACACAGACACAAATTAAAGTGTCCGAAAAATTGTTGGATTTCACGTGGACCCAAAAATGGAGTGCTACATATGCAGTAACATATTTAGAAACTTTTCGTTTGTTTATGAACGAAAAGCTGTTTGTTGAGGTATTAGCCCTACTGTTAGATTACCAAGGAGAAACAAATCTAGGAATGTTTGCCCATGAAAGGAATCGAACACAATTCATACTGCAACATGACATTATATTTAAATAATCAAATAGGATAAAAACCCAAGGAAAATACTTGCTGATAACATAAAACTCAAGTCAATTAAATATTAAAACATCATAACAGAAGTTACATGAAAAGGAGAAAAATTTAAATAATAACATTCCTTTCGCTACAAAATACTTCTCAGGTAAAAATAACAACATTTGAACAATTAAGAAGCTGACTATAAAAATCGCTTCAATCAAGTAAAAACACTCTTTAGATTTCCAAGTTTTACATACATACTGTAACGATACTGCTGATCCCCTCATCTCAGTGTTATCGTACGATACCGTCTGCCTGGTCCTCTCATCTCTCCTCTGCGTCGGATCTGGAATCGTGTGGTTCAATAGTGATAAAAGTTGCGTGTGAAGTTAGTTAAAAACGATACAGCCAGCTTAGGAAGCAGTGTAGAACAGTGTCTCGGTGATACTGTGATTAAAACGAGTGATAGTTTTCATTAATTAGGAGATTCATATATTTGCTTTCCAGACAGTTCTATAAACAATAGTTGCGTCATTGTATGTTGTTTCAATAAATAGACAGACGAATGGTAAAAAACTTTTGTATCCACATAAAGACATTAAAATAAATAGCATTGTATATATGTTAGGCTCATAAAGAAGTTGTGTTGACCAGCTGATTGTGTTATTTCGTCTATTACGTTAATTATCAATATTGAATTCTTTGTATATATTGACAGATGTGAGATTTTTAGTATATTTTGTGAATGGCCAAGATAATTGACAGCTCAATATATGTTAGGAACATGTATGATGTACTCGTTAACTAATTAATTGACATTTAACAGTTTGGTTTGTTGTCAACAGAAAGATCGGAAATTTCGTCTTAAAAATACATGCGCAATATAAAATTATTGTATGCATAGTTTTCATTTTATATTGTGATTATTTTTGTGAACATGAAACATTTTCTTTGTGTGTTTGTTAATTGTAAATTACTATATTCAATTGTTATGAACAATGAATAATGTAATGCCATTAATGCCGATGTTATACATTTCCCTCACCGCATTGCGTGGAGAAGTTCGAGTTTGTGTTTTGTCGAGTACTCTGGAATCTATGTCACTCTGTGTTTTGAAATGGAAGTACTACCGTTCTGATGCTTTGTTTCTGTTATTAACTTGTAATGTTTTGGTGGAGAAGTTTTGATTCAAATTAAAGAAGAAGTGAAAAATTGTACCTACATGTTTTTATTTCTACCACGACTCCCCAGAAGAATAATGTTGCAGCGAGCAGAACTCCCATACATCGAAAAGTTGAAAAGATGAGTATTATGTTTGAAAGTGGTAGAAAGGAACTGTAATTACTTTAATAGTATACAAATGTTTCAATACACAGAAAACTAATAAGATCAATAAAAACTGTTCTGACACAATAACAAGAACAATAATAAATTAACGTAGAAATAAATTTTTTATCGCCTCCTCAACAATAATGGCATGAGGTCAAAAGGCGCTTCAGTATCTCCTAGTGGTTGTAGCCCAAGTGTGCCCAACGCGCATGCTCGGTGTCATCCGTGCCGGAACCTAACAAGTGACACCGCCACCTAGACCTCAGGCGACGAGGGATGCCACGAAAGAACGGCCAATGAAATTACAGAGCGACCACTTGATACCTCAACAACCTGATAACACACAGATCCTAAGCGCAAATACACAGAAACGTACTGCAAGCAAGGCATACATCTCAATGAGAAAGTATATTACTTTTCTCCCTCTATTTTTTTATCCATGGACACTTATGGTTAATGATCCTGTAACATTATCAGATATAAACGAAAGAATCTTTCATAATATTTGCTTTAAGAATCACTATTTAGAACCACACAGGATTCATAGTACAACTGAGAGAAGGTATACAGTAATACATTCCGGTTAAGTACTTTCCAGCCGGCTGCGGTGGCCGAGCGGACTGCTGCGCGCCAGTCACGTTCTGCACGGCCATTACGGTCGGAGGTTCGAATCCCCGCTCGGGCATGGATATTTGTGCCGTCCTTAGTATTAGCTACTTCGTAAGTAGTTTGTAAGTTTAGAGACTGATGACCCCGTAGTTAAGTCCCATTAGCTCTACAAACATTTGAACATTTGAATTTGTACTTTCCAGAGGCATGAGCCAGAAAGGCAGACGCAGTGGTGGAACCAGAGGGGACAACACGCGCGTTCCACAGGAGGGATCGCTCCAACTCCAGCGCAAGGCCCGCTGAGCTCGCGCTACACCATTGCGAGAGCAGACAACGGAACTCGTAGCCTCGTAAACACAGCTTCTGCCGCCACACCGTCACTTACATTTGCCGTGCGCTGCAACTGTAGAGACCACCACCCTACCTCGCTGTCCACTAGCTGACTCTCCAGTCCACTTCACCATCTTGCCCCCACGTGACCGGCCAGCGATGTTCATTTCGGTTCCACCAAAGAGAGCGTAGAGGGAAGCGCCGTACGAGATATCGACACGCGACGGTTAGGAGACGACGTAGTTCATACCAGCAAATAGATTGGTGAAAGACGAAGTGCCAGCAACTACTCTCGAGCTCGCGATTATAAATAAACTGATCTAGAAGAAATACGGACCCTTTTTGGCGTATTATTTGTAATCCCGGAATTAGTCACAAATGTGAACTATAAAAGAAATGTCAGGACGAAGACAAATGTGGAAACAATTGCTTCAAGAAGCATTCTCGTCAGTGCTGTGTTCTTGTGCTATTACTGTAATGACCAACAGATGTCAATCTGTTGCTGTTGAATCTTCCGAGTTGTATGGTCGTGGTCGAAGAACCATTTCTGCTCCTGACTTTTCGTTCGTCCAGAGCTGCGCTGGACATCTTCAGAGGTGCTGCTGGTAGCGTTGAGTCTTGCCGACTGACGATCGCGCGTCGGAGAACGGTATAAATGCTCTCAAGTCGTCAAGTGTTCTCGTGCGCAGCAGATATAAGCCTTGTCAAAGATAAAACTATAACTATAGATAGTCGACTGCCAAGGATAAAAGAGCCACTGCCTCTATGTCACTAAGTTTCATAGTTTTTTCCTTTCTATTAAAATTATCCCCACGTTTGTATATTTCAATTACTTCTCTGTACAACCATGGATAATAGATCGTCTTTGTAGTTTAGTAATACATTCATGAATTTTTTTTTATCAAAGTAACTTGTGTGACGCTTGTCGCTGACTTCCGCTCTCTCTCTGCCAGCGTATGGGTAAACACTCGATATTTATCACTTTCACTATTAGTGCATGAAACAAAACACAATACCAGGATTAGTGACATGAAAAGGCGCAATCTTCACAAAAATCTTGATTAAATATTTCAAATAAATTAACTTTCTGATATGTATATATTAATCGTACATGGTCCTGTCACGGTCGCCAATTCTTCTTGTAATGCTGCTTTCGAATGAAAATGGGTGTTGCGTAAGTTAAGGTTGGGGCCGCAAATGAAATCTTACCAGGTAGTGAAATATTTTTAAATGAAATTACTGAGAAATTTTGACAATGAAGGGACAATTTAAACAAAATTATTGGTTTCCGTCATTAAATGGTAGCGGCCGTGATTTCGGTAGCAAATACAACACCTGAAAGCAACATTAGAGAAGAAGTCGACGGAATCTAAATTTTACCTTATTGAGAGCTGATACTAATATTTCGGTCATATTCTGTAGTGATTCTAGTTGAGATGACTGGAATATTACTTCTCCGGTATTAGTATGTAAATATGGATTAAATACTCAGAAAATTCTGTAAAGATGGTATGAATTTTGTTTAATAGTGCTGCGTAGAACACAATAACGATATAAAAGACGTACACTCTTACATCTTATAATATATAAAGCAGAGTATCCGTATGTTTGTGTGTACGTGTTGCATACGAATCTAAAGTTTTGTTCCAATCTTTTTAAAATTTTGTACACGTAAGCTTCAATCTATGACGACGGTCGCCGTAAGTGTAAGAATTACGTACAACACATAGTTCGCGAGATATGACGTCACAAACAATGAGATGCGCGGAAAAATACTACAGTAAGCGACAAAGCTGCTGATTTTCTCCTAGACCATAGGATCGATTTCAACCAAATTTGATACACACATTCCTTACCATGAGGTACCAATTGCTGCAAGGTTAAGAATCACATACGACAAATGGTTGAGGAGATACAACGTCATAAACAATAAGAGATGCAAAAAAACTGGCACACAATGCGGCAAGACTTCATAAATAAGCTATATGAGAATGAGAGTATTTAGCGACTTGCAACAAACTTTAAAAATAATTTAAAACCTTTATTAAACTTTTTCTCGCTGACAACAATAATATAATTATGAAAGGAAAACAGTTTATCGCTTACTATTTTTCCGCTGTTTATCGAGTAAAGCTACAGCATTCGGTAGGACATTACAATTTATAATTTGTATACGACAAATTGTAGCCGCAGGAAATTTTACAGAAAGTATACACACATATAGTTGAAGGTACCTTCTAAATTGTATCACAGCACGACACGTAGCTCATGAAATATGAGCACATAAACAATAACGTTGATGGAAAACCACTCTACACGCACCAGGTTTTTATCTATTACTTCTTTACTACTACTTGTATTCGCAACAGATTTTATAAACATCACTTATACAAATGAATACATACCTGAAAAATTATGCAATTGTGCAACATATAACTTTATAAATATGAGATCGTACGCAGTTATATGTCATTTGTATTTTGATTACTATCTTTCTTTGTTTGGATACTACATTTATAACTTAGTACATTATGCGAGGGAGCCTTTTTTCTTATTTATTCTCGATAAATATAGCATGTGTTTAGAAAAAAGGAGATGGACAGAGAGACAGAGAAGGCATAGGAGAAGTACTAACTCAAGGCAGGAATAAATGAACAAATAGCCGGGCAAAGCTGGGTTTCAACTAGTTTTTTTATAAATATAAAAATTAATGTTTCTTTTTTTTTTCGTTTGTTATGAGCGACCATACCGCACATCTATATAACTGTCAACTCATTGCTTGCACTCGCGTGAATTTTATAGGTATACTAAAATTAACTTCGTATGGTGCACCGCGGAGGGTGTATTAGTTAATTTGTTTCTACCACCTTCGCGTTGAACTGGCTGCACGGATATGAATGAAGTTTGATATAGAGGTAGCTTGTACCCTAATTAATATATGGCTATCTTTCGTAAGCCACTATATTGTGCGTAGCGAAAGATACCTTACAGTAGGTTAATATGTTTGCTATTTCTTCATGTTTAAAGGGATGAACTCTACTGGATAGATTTCATAAAAACTTGGTACACAACTTCCTTACTGTCCGGTAATACCCGCTGTCAGGGTAAGAACCAACTACGTCAGATATGTCAGGAGATATGACGTCATAAACAATGACATTCTTGAAAAACGGCCACATCATTCGATAACATTCTGCATCTGCTCCTAAATGAATGGACCGATTTCAACCAAATTTAGTACGAATATTCTTTATGGTCAGAAATCATTTATTACTGTGGCAAAAACCACCTACGACAGACAGTTCATACTATATCACGTAATAAACAATGAAAACTGCCCCATCTTGCAGTGCGTAATAGCTTGATTTTATTCGTCAACTATTTCAGAATGATAGCCTTCAGCGACTTGCAATAACCTTTAACCTTAATTTAAAATCTTTACTATACTTTTTTCACTGACAACCCTAAGAAAATGATTAAAGAAAAAGAGGTTATTGCTTACTACTTTTCCCATGTTTATGATATTTATCTACGGCATTTGGCATGACGTTACATTATTTATAAATCTACATGGGATACTCTGCAAATCACTTTGAAATTTGAACATTACTGTTTTGTGCTTCCTTTGTTACAATAATTGTTCGTGTGAAAAGTAACTTAGGAAACGTTTACACTTTAACACGATTGTAAAATCGTAGTAGCAAAAAATCCTGTGCCGTTCAATTAAGTCTAGTGAATAACGTATTAAAACCGTGCTCATATTCCATAGATGTTTCGTATTTGCTGTATCGCACTATTGCACCTTTCTCGGCTCACGCGAATCAGCGGATGTAGCAGGACGCAGGGCTGCGGCACGTCAAGTGTTTTGAGTGCCGAAGCAGTGAGTCGACTCACTAGACTCAGATGATCTGTTTGTTTCGAAACAGTAAAATGACCCGTACCAATGCAATTTCGAGTTCTAAGCATATGAATGTGCGTGCACGTTATAGTTCTGTGCCCAGACACCAGAGTTATACATCTATTTTATATGTAGATGAAATATTTTCAGAATTTTTATTTTCATTTCCAGCATAAGACAGGAAAAATATATACCCGGGCGATTCCAGGTTTCGCAGCTAGTATAGAATCCGGGCGGGTCGGTAGCACATTATATTTATTTGGTTGTGAAACATCTACACAGTATTTACCTTCTCCTGAAAAGTTGTGAAAGTTGTTTAATGCCCGTCAGCTCCGAACGATTAAACTGTTGGACAAGATTTCGTGCACCTACATGCGAACAGCGTGAAGTTGACAAGTGAAATAAAGCGACTGTTCCTCAGGACGAGCTGCTGAGTTGCCGCTCTGTGCTCAATGCTGGCCGCGTTTTTCAGGGAACAATTAATTCGTCACACAGTAATTGCTCGAGTACTTGGGCGCTGGAATGCGAATGTGGATGGAGTCGTGAAGGGGCGGGGAACGGGGGAATAGAAGAAGAGGAGAGAGAAAGAATGTTGAGTGTGGGGGCGGAGGGAGAAGGAGAAGTGGGAGCGGGGGGGTGGGGGGAGCCTCATCTGCAGACCGTGGCGCGCGCCTCAATAAAGAATTGTTCGGGAGCCGATTTTCTGGCTGCGAATTTATCGGCCGTTCCACTTCTGCCCGCTGTGGGGTCAGAGGCAGGGGACGCCATGCGGAGAGGGCGGTTGGGGGGGGGGGGGGTTGCAGTTAATTAAAACTTGTCCGCTGGCCGCGCGCATGTCGGCAGTGGGGGGCGGAGAGGGGGGAAGGGACAGGCGCGGGATTCGTGTAATGAGGTCCGCGGATCGACGCCGGCCTGCGGTTGCGAGCAAACTCCGCTCACACACTCCCCGGCACTGTAATGGGCGCCCTGGTTCACTGCTGTGACACGCGTCGCCATAGTAACGGCACAACACCTCGTCGTAGCCTCTCCAGTTTCGGTTTAGTCAAATTGCATCGAACGTGACCGAAAGAACAGACGCCATACCAGTGGCGGCGCTGCCTATGTGTTCTCTGGTCAGTGAACCCCCGGAAAACGTCCAGTGGCGTAGCTAAGTCACCAAGGGCCCCGGGGCAAAAATGACATTGGGGCCCTCTTTACACTAATACTGTACAGATGCAGAACTACTTCATCATCAGCTCCTTACCACCCTCTGGAGGACATTATAAGGCAAACCTAAATGCTACTAAGTAAATTATTGTGTGTCACGCAGCAGATAATATTTAATCGTACTCTCTAATATAATTGTAAAAAGTTTATTATGCTGTCATGCAAAAATTACTAGGTGATTTGGATGAAATTTTGCAGAGGGATAGAGATGGAGTTGGACCTGGGTAGTACATACAGATGAAAATGCCCCGTGGGATATTTTTCGTCAGCGGTGACAGCAGGCGGAATTTTGTCAGTGCCGACAACTCACTCTCGCTAAACTACTGCGCTGTTAGCTCACTTCGTTGACAGCCCAGTCAAAGAAGGAAAATAGGGGAAATATTCGTGTAGGATGGTTTCATCAAGAGTAAGTTGACAGATGTTAAATGAAACACTTTGGATTGAGCCTTGCCCCTATCAGGCTTCCTGAAGTATATTAGTGTCTGGCCAGGGAAAAGTAATAAGTAATATACCTAAGTCGATATCTTCGCTTATTATCGTGACAGTGGTGTAGAGGGCAGCGTCTTGATGCACAATTCACTATTGAGAGAAAGTAATTATTACCTGAAACTTCTGATGCGTGAATGTAATTAAACCTTTAAATGGCAGAATAAGCAAATAGTGTGCGGGTACAAACGTACCTTAAAGGATTGCGTGAAGTGCTGAATTCTCACCATTACTTTAAAACACAGAGAAGTTGTTTGTTTTTCACGTAGAAGAACTGAGCAGAATGCGGCGGAGGGTTTAGTGCTAGTATGAACGTAAATTGAAGATCGAATAGTTCTTATGGTATGGGAAGGGGCCTTTCCCAGAAAAAAGCCACAGAATGCCGAATCCATTTCTCGTCTACCACTGCAAGGTAGTGTGTAGAAAGGTACGTCGATTCTGTTCGGTAGTCCTTTCAGTATTAACGCATTTGTGAAAAATAAACATGCCTATTTCCTGGCGCAACGAATTTTGTGGAAAATGCGCACTCTCCATGTCTGTCTGCGCAGTACGTCATCTGTGATTTGAGGTGCTCTGTGGAAAGGGCGGTATTACTTTGTAAAACACCTTGTAATTTCCTTTAGTGACGTAATGGGGTAGACAGTGGGGGCTCGCTTTCTCGCTATTCGTTTTGCAGGCGCACAAAGAACGGCAGTGCCTGAACACTCCACGGTCTGCCCTTTTCCGCACCTTCTGCCCTCCACCCCTTCCTGCTGTCACCTGTCATATCCCCACAACAAATCAAATGCCAAATACTGTTCTATTGTACTTAAATATGCTGTATACATTTAATATTTTGTCTTAGTCCATTCTGTTTAACAATAACTATATTAACATATTGGCTGGATTTGGATTACTGACCCCCGGGGACCATTTACTTTTTTTCCATATTCTGCTTCAGTTTGCTTGAAGTAAGCTATTTAAGTACAAATAAGTTGAAAATATTGCAATTTAGTACCTTGGTTTATGTTTTTTTGTGTGAGTTACATATGACTCACATGGCGCCAGAGTAAAGTGCCAGGTGTGTCATTTGCTATGTCGCTAATAATTTTGGGTTGGTACTCCTGTAAGTCATTCCACAACATTATTTGCGTAAAGGTCCATTATTGTTTTTCTGCACTGTTACTACAGTCTTTATTTTATTCAGTGTTGTTTGTTCCGTAACACAGTGATATTGTAGCAGGAGAAAGCGTCTCGCAGAAGTTGTGTAAATGAACAAAGGCACGTACAGAAGCTTTTAGATGAAATTATGGACATAAGTGAAGAAGATGAAGATACTACTGACATGGAAAAAAAAAGATGAATGTGTTGATGCTGAGTACTGCTCATGGAGAGGAAGAAGCTGAAGTTCAAACCAAAGGGGCACAAAGAAAAAACCAGCAATGATAACTGACTATAATAAGTCATTTATAGCTATCTCTCACCAAATGAAGGTGGGTGTGAAATGGTAAAGGAAGCTTGCAATTGAACTGTTGACAGGGTCAGCACTGGTAAATGCTCTTGTGATTTACCGATACATCAACAAGATCATCTCAATCACAGAATTCAAAGACGAAGTGACTTTGAGACTACTCTATACAGAAGATACCGATGCCCCTGAGAAATCTGTCACCATATCCACCGAGCTTCCTGCAGATTGTGCTCTTGTGAACTTGGGAACAGTAAGTCATAGGTGTACGGATGCTACGAAAAAATGAAGAATGAATTTGGACGAGAGCAAGCTGTCAAGAAATGCAAACAAACTACATGGAAATGTAAGAAATTGACTCATATTTTTGCAAAGAGAGTTTCTTCGTAAAGCACACTACATGCATGTGTTAGAGATACAAAGTGGAATTACCCAGTTTTTCAGTCTGTTTCATTGTTGTTGCAATTAGAGCTGGAGAATATAATTAAAACTGTATGCGATATACAATCTACTGTATAAGTAATATGTAACACCAAATAATAGATTATAAAAACAAGGAAACTCCAATATGACTGGGCCATGTGAGTTACATATAATTCACGATTTCAAGTGTCAATAACTACTCTCGAGCTCTTGAAAACTGGAGGCCACGAACATGATTTGTTACTGGGGCCATAACTTACTGTAACACCAAGTCACAGCACGCTACTGTTACAACTGCACCACGGAGCTTTAAATGGAAAAATGTCCGTGAGTTGTATTTACTTCAGCTGGCCCGAAGAGAAGACTTCCTGTGACTTATATTTAACTCATGTGGCAGTCAATGTGTTAAAACATTGTTTTCTAAAAGTTGGGAATTTTCTATTTCTTGTAACACGAATACTATTAGTCCTTGAAAAAAATATTAATTAGTTTTCGCGCCTCACTGGGTATCACGAACTTAATGAGTGGCGTTTTTCAAGTCGTGGGGATTTCGTTCGTGTTTCCTCACGCACCAAAGTCAGAATGAAAGAATACCTACTGGAGTAATACAATGCTTCAAACTGTTAGATTGCAGATGTTGGCAAAGATATGATTTCTGATCGGTAATTATCGGTAAGCGTTTTCGTGACTGCAGTACATTATAGTAATAATATGGGTACACAAAAAGTAGTCAATTTTATTTTAACAATTATTTTACAATCTTTTCCTGGCTTTGGTTTTTGCAAAATCATCAATAAGGTCTGTTAAATCTAGACTTGATGCAATCTTGTAAACGAAGGCTTCCGCGGCCGTTGTCATTGTATATAAAACTCTTCTGGGTGTTGGACCGCATCGTCAAAATATCAAACACTTCACCGACGTTTCGGCCACTATTGCAAGTGGCCATCTTCTGGGTGTTACATTGATGCAATCTTGTTTTCGATTTCTATAAGTACCAAATTCCGAGTCGAGCTTGACCCATACTGTATCTCAGATGCGTTTTGATAATTTTTAATTTGCTAAACGACCTTTCGGCTGCTGCAGAAGAATAAAACTGCGGTAAATACTTCCGTAACCTCACATTAAAGTTCAAATGTAAATCTATCGGACAAAACTGCGTGGTCATCAGTCCGTAGCTTACAAACTACTTAAACCTAGGTAAACTAACCTAAGGACAAACACACACACCCATGCCCCAGGGAGGACTTGAACCTCCGACGCCGAGCAACCGCGCGCTTCGCAGCGAGGCGCCTAAGACCGCTCGGCTACTCCACCGCGGCAACCTCACATTCTAATAATGAATATTTTGTTATAATTTCCTTACATAATTGGTGAACTGTCCATGTGAGGTGAATTTCGGCAGGAGAAATTAAAAGTTGAAATTCCTTCATTGAACTAAAGTATTATATACAGTATAACGTCTATTATCCGAAGTAATTTGGGGACATGAGTGTTCGGAAAACCGGTTTATTCGGATATTCGAAGTACTGTACAGTAAAGGTATTTATATTGTATTTGGAGGAGCGCCATCGTTCACATTACGCCGAGCCGGCACGCCGCAACACTTGGAAGACGCAGCTGTTTCTGTGAGCAGCTTTGATGCTGCCACTACGTCTGCCGACTGAAGTGTGCCGATTGTTGGACACAATTTCAGCTTCGCCTGTCAGCAGCGACACATAGTGGCGTCTTGTGAAGGCCCAATTAGAAGCATTATTCCGCCAGCCGGTGGTCCAGGCGGCTACTGTGGGAAACTTGGTTTGATGGGAAGGGGATATGATGGACGATAGGGTAAGAGGGTAAAAAAAAAAAATGAAATAAAAATTCGACGCTTTACTGTAACTTTTTTCGATCGTCGGTCACAGAGGAGCTCGGGGGCCCCGGGGCACTGCCCCGCCTAGCCCTATGATAGCTACGCCACTGAAAACGTCGCGAAAAATAGCAAATAAATAAATAAAAAGTGACAGCCGCGGTGGAGCAGCCGAGCGGTCTGAAGCGTCTCGCTGCGGAGCGCGCGGTTGCTCGCCGTGGACGTTCCAGTCCTCCCTGGGGCATAGGTGTGTGTGTGTTGTCCTTAGGTTAGTTTACCTAGGTTTAAGTAGTTCGTAAGCTACGGACTGATGACCACGCAGTTTGGTCCGATAGATTTCTTTAGTGCAGGAAAGAACGTTATTTTTCTGTGTGTAGCTGTAGTTTCTTTGTTTCTTCGGTAGTTATTATGTAGTTGAGTAACCCACCACAAAATGGTTGGTATCATTAATGCATTCCGTTCGTAGTGTGAATGTGCGTATGATTGTAATTTAGTGACCGGTTGAAAAAGAATGATGACTCGTGATTTGTTTAGTGCAGGAAAGAACGTTATTTTTCTGTGTGTAGCTAGGTAGTTTCTTTGTTCCTTCGGTAGTTTTTTTGAGTAACCCACCACAAAATGGTTGGGTATCGTTAATGCATTCAGTTTATAGTGTGGATGTGCGTATGATTTTAATTTAGTGTGCGTTTCCTTACATTCGTCTCGGTTTTCCAAATTTATTTAAGATTTGTGATCCTATCTGCATTCTTTATACACTGCAGTATTAGTTCAATGGCTTCTCATTTAGTGCAGAAGAATTTAGTTATTACGAGTATTTGATTTCCAGTGGCCTTGCTGATTCAGTTTACTTGTGAATTTTGCAGTAATTTAAAATCTCAATGGGTTTCTGTGAACCACATTTCCACTTGATAGCATGTGTGACTATTTCATTATCATTTATTTCGCGATGTAGCTATCCTCTGAGTTGAATTCATTATTAACGACTATACACATGCACAAATATAATCAGTATTCGTTGCCAGAAGTGTGAATTTTGTTGTAGGCCGAATTAGAAAAAAATGAAAGGATGATTTGCAGACATCTGTAGAGAAATATTTCTCGCCGTTTTTAGTACAGCTTCGGGAATCTTTTTGTTTCAGCGCCAAACTCTTGCTGCTGACGTCGGCTTCTGGAATTTGCTTATTGCCTGATTAATGTATCAGTATCCAGATTAGTAGTTCACATCTTACCTTCACTAAATTATCGAAGTCGTCGTCTTGATTTGTGTGTCAAAGTTTTCAACCAAATGATTCCACAGACTCTCTTTAATTCGAATGCAATCGTAATTTATTGCTGCTTTCGTAGCAATTACAACTTTCTCAGAAGCTTGCGTATAAATCGTACTTTCAGATCAATAGCCAGTACAAGAATGAGAATTCCGTTAATCAAGAAGAGATAGTCCATAAATTTTACGCCCAACTTACATAGCACTCATAGAAAATGGATAGAGAGCATCTCTGACACTGCGCATCTGTAATCCTACTATCACTTTTTTCACAAACAATGTTTTCCAATACAGATCCTGCAATGTAAGATCCTTAGATGTATATACGTCCCTCCATCCTAAACTTTGCTGCAAGTTGCCTGTCTGATGGCTTCCAAGAGCTACAGAATTTTCGTAACATTTTGTCCACGACACCTGTGTAACCCACGCCGTAACGCACCCCTGCAGGGTATCAGTATACGAGGTGAGTCAAAAGTCGCAGTACAGCCTTTTATTGCAAAAATTCTTCAGGAGTGGGGAAACCTGAATATTCCAACAGGGTGTGGGTGAGGTAGGCTGTTCTTTACGGTATGTACCGAACCTGGGCATCATCTTCAAATCTGCCGTCTCGAATCTAAGCCAGCTTTTATTTTATTTATTTATTTATTCATTTATTTTTAGAAATGGGGCCATGTGATAAAGGCTTTACTATAACTGTTGTTTGAAATTGATTGAAACACAAGGTATTACTGTTACCAGTCACTTTGTTTTTTGTGCCCACAACGCGTTTCGAGGATTTAAAGCCCCATCATCATCAGGTGGAATAACATTAAGCTGTGTACATGTAGTTTAGGTTGACAATGTTGCGCTGTCTACAAGAGAAAATACAAACCACTACATCAGAATATAAATTTGTGCAATTGTTGAAATGAAGTTAAAGGTAAACAGTTAAATATCTTACCTCCAGTAGTCACAGGTCCCTTGCATTCTCTTAACCTCTCTTATGTGTAATAAATCACAGCCAACATCTTCGTTTAATTCTAACAGAAGCAAGGAACTTACACAAAAGGCATAATGCACCAAAAATGGACTCTAAGATTTTGCAAATGGTGATAAACTGAAGACGAGTATACAATGCACACCATAAATTAATACATATACATACACATAATGTGGGGTTAATATAGTTTCTAACATTTTATACAGAAATTGTCAGTAAGAGCTTTAAAAATGCATAATAATGTCTAGAATAGGTTATGCTTTAAATAATTATGATCTGATTTAAATTTAGATATTAAGATATTAAATATGCTGTCATAAAATAACGTGTTGTTACAGTTTGTTCCATCTTGGAAATATCCACTAGTAAAATGAAACACACAGGACTGTGACAACCTAAAAATAATGCTAATAAAAAAGTTCCGTGTTCTGCCGTCGGTAGTTGTAAAGTGAACGGGTATTCATTAACATTAAAACACACAATTTTGTGTTTGTTCTACAGGTTTGTTTATTTTGCGAATCAATTTTCGGCTTCTTAGGCCATCATAAGATGTTTACTGAATTTTAATCAAAGTACTTGCGTTGCCAACAAACCAGTAAAGAAGATAGAAGTATCTTCTTGTTTTACCTATTAATTTTTGAGTCAACAGAATTTTGTAATAGGTTTCAAAACTTTTGTCTTACAATTATTTTACTAATATGAAGTTATACAGCTAAATTAAATTTCGCACAGCCACTGTTTATCTACTTTCCGTGTTAATACCAGTCTAGGTTTCCAATGCATCACACCTATTTTGTATCTTTCTCTGTTAGTACTAATTTTCCGAATTATTCTGTACTCTATCCTTAGATTAATTCTTTATTTAATTGTGGTCGCTATAACAGAATATGTTTACACACAGTTGTGACATAAAGTCACGGAGGAGGCTGGTGACCACGATTAATAGTAAATAAAGTCTGCAGTAGGCTGCATAGGTCGCTGTATTGATTAAAGTCATGAAATGGTTAAAATATGACTTTATTGGACGCGTTTCGGCCTGGGCCATCATCAGAATCCTACATACATAGATTACGTCAGTACAAATGGTTACATGTTCTTGTCGTAACATTAAGTACTGACGTACTTGTAATCTATGTATGCAGGATTCTGATGATGGCCCAGACCGAAACTCGTCAAATAAAATATTTTAACCACTTCATGACTTTAATCAATACAGCGACCTATGCAGCCTATTGCAAACTTTATTTACCAGTATATGTTTATTTTCACCGTTTTTCAGAGTGCATAAGTGAGATTTGTTAAGCTTGGCCATTCTCAAATGCACCCTACCTATACACTCCTACCCGACCCCCTCTATTTTTGTCTATTTGTTTCTTTAGTTATAATAGTGTCCCAGGTTTCTAATATTTATTCAATCCTTATGTTTTGGGTCGCCATGTGTTTGTAAAAACCTTTCACACTTTAGATTCTTGTTTAATTTTATTCTCTATAGTGATTGTTGTCAAGAAATTGTTATGATTCCATTGTTTCTCGATCTATAGTATCAATGTTTCTTTTTTTTCAGTTCTATTAATTTACAAATTTTCAATTAAATATTTATTTCCATTATAATCGCTCCATCAAAGAAGATAATTTATTTCTCCGCATGTAACATCTCTTCTGATTTGTTGACAACGCTAGTACTTTGGCTAAACTCCAGTAAATGTCTGATGATGGCCTAAGAAGCCGAAAATCAATTCGCAAAATAAACTAACCTGTAGAACAAACACAAAGTTGTGTATTTTAATTTTCATAATGAATTTGCTCTACCAAGAAACGACGGATGAACGTGAGTTAACAGGAACGGGTTATATATTTATTTACTCCAACCACTCCTTCTGGGTGTATTTTTTTATTATATATATTAGGCACAGTATGGAACGTACTGTTTGGCACAGTGATGTATTCAAAACAAACTTTTGTTAACGTTATGATACTTAACTGCGGGGTCATGAGTCCCTAAACTTACAAACTACCTATGAAGTACCTTATACTAAAGACGACATAAACATCCATGCCCAAGGGGGGATTCGAACCCCCGACCGTAGTGGCCATGTAACTGTGACTGGACAGTCATGTGAACAGACGTGTTATTAACAAGGATTTATTATACCTTCTTTCGCATTATGGTTTGAAACTGATTGTGAAGGAGTTACAACTTTAAACATTCAAATTTTCTAATAATACACCGGCAGGAAGTGCCAAGAATCTTACAGGCACACTAAGTTCATATCGTACTACTTTAGTGAATCGCACGTTGCTGAATGAGGAGTTTGACTATGAGCGTTAGTCCGAAAAGTTCATTTCCGTTAAAAGTGAATTGAAGATTTGTGTGATTATATAGTATTAACAAACAATGATATTTCAAGTATGTAATACCATACTTTTAACAAACCGAATAATTCCTAAAGCTGAAGATATTTCTTCTATTTGAGGTATATTATTCAGAATGTAATGAGCGGTTTACGCCCTTTCTCCATCAAATCACGATATCTAAAAACACTGTAATGAAAATTGTTCTGAAATATTGCTATTATTATTTTATTGTCTAGTTAAACTGTACATTAACAAAAGATATATGTTCATGACGATTATAGTTTATGTTCCTCTTCAGATGCAGTAGCTTCTTCAATGTTTACTCTCTCTAGAAGTTCTTCATACCAGCCTTTCACCGCATCAGAAAGGAGGCTTAAGAGACATTGAATGTCCCACACTTTGCTGCTGCTACAATTGGTTTCTCTATTAATGACAAAACTGAAATATCTTCAGGAAGTCTTGTTGATTTATTAATGAACATAAATGGTAAAACACCTTAAAATATGATTTTGAACCATCGATTGTGCCATCGCTGTAAAAGGGCATCTTCACAAATAACTGCAATAGGAGACAAAATTTCCCCTGTGGCTTTAATTTTTCTTCCAAACTTTAATAAGCTCACTTTCTTCAGTGACTTTAAATATCTTTGTTTTCTCCCTGCATTGTGTAAGCACCATTCCTTTCTTTTCTCTACAACTTTCTTCTCTTCTATTTGTCTGAAAAGCCTTCATACAATCCATTACCACTCACTTCACTCAATATCACGCAACTTAACACAAAATACAACTCACAGTCGACACATAAGGTGATAAGTGTCTACCATCCACTGCTTTCATAAGACAATTGCTTAACCTATACGAAAGATATAGAGCTGAAATTGTCAAATGTGTAGTTATTGATTTAGCGCTTTGACGAAAAACGGGCGTAAGGTCAATCACCCTCATAGCTCATCACACTCTTCAATTGTGTATTTCAGTTTTTCCTAAACTGTCACATGTATTTTATAACTAGATGACCCGGTGAACTTCGTATCACTAACCTCTTAATATAAACCATATTAATTTAAATCATATGTATTTTAGACCCAGTAGCTTTAGAAAGGCATCATCACACAGTCTACGTATCGGCTCGATAGTGGTCGGAAAGAGTGGTCAAATCACGCATACATGTCCAGGACAACGGTCACGTCACATTCATGGAAGTTCAGAGAAGGTTTAAACGTTGATAAAATATGGAAAAATTGCGAGAAAAATGTAAAGATGTAATGACTTGGTTGTTGTGTTGGTTGCGTTCAGAAATATACTTTGAAAGGCTAAAGTTTTAGTTTACACGATCTGAACCCATATATGAAGTGTCAAAGATAAAAATGAATGCTGTTCGTTAGTTTCGCTAAAACTCGAGAACGGCTGAACTGATTTGGCTATATGTCATTACATAAACCACTGTCTAGTGTGATGAAATCTGGTGTGGAGATAGCTTTAGCACTGTAGTACCGGATAAGATATTTTAGAAAGTGTGTAATTCACCATACTTTTTGTTTTGAAGTATATAAAGCGAAATATCGAACAATAATTACTCTGGAAAAGCTATTTACTCTTTGACTTCTTCACTATTTTTCAGAAGTTATTAGTAACTTTTAAAAATGCATTGTCCTTTTGTAAAAAGTGGATAGAATGACAGAACAGAAGAAGTATGTATGTACTCTTTCTTCGAACGTCAAATATGCAAAATTTTATTGCAATCAAACGAATGATATTGATATCCCATTGAAAAAAGCTGTTTCAGTTTCTCGTGAATTTTCAAAATTTCCGGGTAACTTTCCCAAATTTTTAGTTAATAAGAACGTTAATCTTACGTTGTACGTCAAATGATCAAAATTTTATCGCAATCGGACGAACGGTTCTCAACTTATACTGTTGAGTACAGTTAGAAATACATTGAAAAAGGAACTTGGTTCGAATTCTGCGTCTTTCCTCTTTAACTGCCCTGTTTTATTTATTTATTTTTATTAAAAACGTTTCCAAGACCATAGTCCGTAATGAACCAAACAAAAGCAGAATTACACCTCTCCGTCGTGCAAATGCCGTACTCAAGTGATGCTCTTACAGCCATGTGGCAATTGACTTTTATTCCTAGAAAAAATCGCTTTCGTTTTGTCAGAAATTTTCTTACTTTCCGGGCGACTTTTCTAAATTTTTATTTGATGCGAACCTTCCTCTTCCTTTCAACAAGGAATGTACAAAATTTTATCGCAATTGGACGAACGGTATTAATGGCTCACTGGAAAAAGCTTTTTCAGTTTTTCCCGATTTTCCTCTTTTCCGGACAACTTTTCCATCACCGTTTAAACATTCCCTGGGCTTACAGGAATATTTCAAGACTAAAATTAGCCAAATCGGTTGTGCCCTTCTTGAGTTTTAGCGGGACTAATGAACAGCAATTCATGCATATAGATGAAAGCCCAAACTACCAAGAAGTATACTTCGTCAAGAAGCATGCTCCTAATACAACAATGTGGGCGACTTCATTAGATTTAACCATAACTACAGAACGTATTTCCAAGTTAGCTTCCCCTAAGTTATGGAGAACGACATGTCTCTCTTGTGCAATCTTGGAATGGATCCTGCTATCTGGCGAGCGCCACAGAGAAGCTCACTTATGTGAGGGACGCCACTGTAAAAATGTACGACGGCTGCCCTCCCTTCGCTATACTTAGGGTGAGGGGGCCCTTCTGGGTTCAACCCAACATGCCAGCCAGTCAGCCATACAGCCCTTGCTTCCGTAAAAAGCCACAGTGCATCACACAGACGCCATCCTTTTGACAAACGTAAGTTTTATTGCAAATGCTGTTTCAGAATGTCGGAGTGTGGGGGAGATGAAGACGCACTGGGACACTTTGTTTAATATTTTGTAGTCGGGAGCGCGCTTGGTTGTACATAGAGTGAACCCGGGCTAGACGGCCATACTGGGGAGATAGTCAACGCCTGTAGTTCTTCCACGATCCGCAGTATGGCGTTGATGCTCAAGATCTTTATTTTAACTACACTACTGGCCATTAAAATTGCTACACCAAGAAGAAATGCAGATAATAATCGGGTATTCATTGGACAAAAGAATTATACTAGAACTGACATGTGATTATATTCTCACGCAATTTGGGTGCATAGATCCTGATACCCCTCAGGGGCTCGGCATTAATTTGTTGAGTACGGGCTTGGCGAACCCGGGGTCCTGAGCCATGGGCTGTGTCGCGCCAACAGTCCGCTACACCTTAAGCTCCATGCGTGCTTCAACAACCATCGTTCGGCGCGACGGTGGAACGTTGTACGTTTCAGAGCCCGGGGATCTTGGCTTAATCGCCCGGGTCGCGAGGACGGTACAAACCTCTATAAAAACCCCTCAATCTCAAGGTGTGCTACGTGCCGAGGAGATGCATGGCTGTTGAGGTTCAACAACCGCTAGCAAGCAACCTCTGAGGAACCTGCCGCACCTCAGTTGTATAAGGCTTACTCAGGCAAGTGGGGCTCTGCCGGGGTGGACCTTTAGTTCCCTAGCTACTCGTGGGACCAGAATGAAACGAGCTAATAAAAGCGTGGCCGGTCGCGAAAACGGCGTCTCAAAGCGTGGAAGAGTCTCCTTCAATGCAGCGTCGTATGATCGCCAATCGTTTCCATCCCTGGCTACGCCGTGGGAAGAACGTCGGGCTCGTCGTCAAGGTGAGGCGTATGCCCCCCGATACCTGGCGTGCAGTCGAACAGATGGCGAATCGCTTATGTCGACGAAGCCTCTGTTTTTTGTCGAGAACATTGAAGACAAGTTTGGCGAGGTAGACAGAATATCTGAGATCCAGGTCGATTCCAATAACGGTGTCGTCCCCAGCCCAGTCACGGGCACTGCTTGCCTGTGACAAGCTGGGTGACGTTCCCGTTACCATCACACCACACAAAAGTTTGAATTCATCGTGATCTCTTACTTCAGTCCAATGACGAACTCCAGAAGAACTTGGAGAGGCGAGGGGTGCAGTTTATTTGGCGCGAATACAGGGGTCCGAAGGACAACAGGGTCGCCACCGGTGCTTTTATCTTGGCTTTTGAGGGTGATTCATTGCCCGAAAAAGTCAAGGTGATGATTCACCGGTGTGACTTCAAACCCTACGTTCCTCCCCTATGCGCTGCTTTAAGTGCCATATGTCATCCCGCTGCATTGCCAACTCTACCCGTCGGGAGTGCGGACGTGTGTCTCATCCAGATGTCCCATGTACCCTGCCTCCAGTTTGTGTTAACCGTGGCCAGCACCACTCTCCCTGCTCGCCACACTGCACAGTTCTCCACAAAGAGAGAAAAATAATGGAGTACAAGACCCTGGACAGGCTTTCATATTCCAAGGCCAAGCGCAAATATGAAAAGATTGACCATGTCAGCATGAAGTCTACGTATGCTGCAGCAACATTACCATCTCCATCTATGGTAAAGGCACCTCAGGTTCCATCTACCATCCTGGGCTCTCCAGCCCAACAGTTACCAGTTGCCCCCTTAATGTCAGGGGGCGCCTCCTCTTCTGTTGCCCCCAAGGTCCCTACTTTGGGAGCAACAAGTACAAAACCACAGGGACAACGGTCCCCATCCCTGAGCCAGAGAACCAACAACCATCGCTGGCTCCTCCTGCAAGGAAGGGCTCCCTTGATGCCCTGTCTAAGGTCTCTGACGCTGGTACAGTAGATACCAGTGAGTGGCTGAAAAAGCCACTATCTGCTGGTCGCAGGGCCTCGAGGGCATCCTCCATCCCAGAGACTGCGGCAGAAAAGCCCTCCCAGCAGGAGAGACCGAAAGACAAGCGCAAAGGAAGAAAAAGAGGTCCAAAAAAACTGAACACCTGGTGGCTTCTGAGCCACCACAACAAACGTCAGCCTCAGAGGATGAAATAGAAATTCTCACCTTCCCCTTAGGACTTGGCTTTTGCTGAGTCCCCAGATGTGATGGACGTTGAGGCTCTGCCTCCGCCATCAGTGACAGCAAACAATCTTGCAGAGTCCACTGCACCATCCCAATCTGCATGTTACAGCGACCAGGAGCCTCTATGATCATGCAGTGAAACTGCGGTTTTTTCCGCCATTTGTCCGAAATGCAGCAATTATTGTGCCGATTTCCAGCATTCTGTATAGCCCTGCAGGAAACTTGATTCCCTGTGCAGAGGACCCCAGCCCTTCATTGCTATCAGGGCTATTACAACAAGGGTATCTGGCGGAGTTTGTGTCTATGTTCTTGCAACCGTCCCCAGCCCTGCTGTGCCTCTCAACACGACCCTGGAGGCAGTGGCTGTTCGCATCCGGGCAATAATTTACCATTTATTCCCTTTACCTTCCCTCGGATGTTGTTGTCTCTCCTCCTGACCTCACTGAATTGGTTGCCCAATTACCCCAACCGTTCCCCCTCTTGGGAGATTTCAATGCCCACCGCCCTCTGTGGGGTGGAACTGAGACCACAGACCGTGGTAAAGACCTTGAGAACCTTCTCACACAGGTTGACACACTTGGCACATGGCTCTTTCTCCGCCATTGACCTGTCTGTTTGTAGCCCGAGTCTCATTCCGCATTTATCTTGGAAGGTCCATGACGATCTTTGTGGAAGCGACCACTTTCCTCTCCTTTTGCCGCTCTCACAATTTCACTCTGCAGGTCGCCTGCCCCGGTGGTCCCTCCAAAGGGCTGACTGGCACGGCTATACTTCTACAGCTGTGGCTACTACTCCATTGCCAGATAACATCGATATGGCAGTCCAACAACTAACTGAGGACATTATTTCCGCCGCTGAAGTGAATGTCCCGACTACCACAGGCTCACTTCAGCGCAAGTCGGTGCCTTGGTGGACGCGGGAGATCGCTGAAACTATCTGGGAGCGGGAGATCGCTGAAACTATCTGGGAGCGGCCCGAGCACGACGACTGATTCAACAAAGTAGGAACTGTTGGGAGCGATATGTAGCTACCATAGGCTCATGCGCCTCCACTTCGCAAGTGTGCTCGCAGGTACAGCACCGCTTCGGGTACCTCCCACCAAGCGGAATCCCGTCACTCCATGTTGAAGGTGGTCTTTGTACTGACCCAACAGTTATTGCCGAGCTCATGGCAGGGCATTTTGCACGTTGCTCTGCGACCGCAGCCTACAGTGCGGAATTTCGCTCCCTCAAAGAGCAGAGCGGATTGAGTGGAGGCAATTGTCCTTCCACACACATCGACGGGAATTATGCATTGCCCCATTTAGTGAGTGGGAGTTCCAGACTGCTCTAGCTGCATCCCCCAACACCTCTCCTGGCACAGACAGCATTCACAGCCAGTTCGTCCGTCAGTTCAGCGGACTTTCAACGGCAGCTACTCGCCCTTTGTAATCGTCTCTGGACAGAAGGCATTTTCCCGTCACAAAGGCGGAGAAGTACTATCGTCCCAGTGATGAAACCAGGCGCAGATCCGTCCGACGTTGGGAGTTACCGCCCCTTCAGTCTCACCAACGTTCTGTGTAAGATCCTCGAATGTATGGTGGGTCGACGGCTTATGTGGCTACTGGAGGATCGAGGTCTCCTGGCTCCACAACAGTGAGGCTTCCGTCAGGGCCATTTCACTCTAGACAATCTCGTGTCCCTGGAATCAGCCATACGTATCACTTTTACTCGCCGAGAACACCTTGTCGCAGTCTTTTTTGACCTCCGTAATGCTTATGATACAACCTGGCGCCATCACATACTCTCTACACTTTATGAATGGGGCTTACGTGGCCCCCTCACAATGTTCATACAGAACTTCTTGTCGCTACGCTCTTTTCAGGTTCGGGTTGCCACCTCTCTTAGCTCCCCTCATGTTTTAGAGAACGGCGGCCCACAGGGCTCTTTTCTAAGTGTACCGTTATTTTTGATTGCTATTAACGGACTAGCTGCGGCAGTAGGGACGTCTGTCTCTTCCTCCTTGTTTGCCGAAGACTTTTGCCTTTACTTCAGCTCCAGCAGCATTGGCGTCACGGAACGGCGGCTGCAGGGAGCCATCTGAAAGGCCCAGTCTTGGGCCTCTGAGCATGGTTTCCAATTTTCAGCGCAGAAAACCCGCGTCATGCATTTTAGTCGCCGTCGGGTAGCTCATCTGGACCATGAGTTATAGCTAAAGGATGAACCCCTTCACGTTGAGAAGACACACCGCTTCCTAGGCATTCTTTTTGATGCCTGGCTGACCTGGATACCGCATCTTCGCCAACTAAAACAAAAATGCTGGAGAAACTTAAACATCCTCCGCTGCCTCAGCCACACAGTTTGGGGAGCTGCTCGCCCTACTCTACTGCACCTGTAAAAGGCACTTATCCAGTCTCGCCTGGATTATGGCTGCCTTGTGTATCCTTCTGCAGCTCCAACTGCACTGCAGGCCTTGGATCCGGTACATCACAGTGGCATCCGTTTAGCAACAGGGGCCTTCCGTACAAATCTTGTGACAAGCCTTCTTGCTGAGGCTGGGGTTCCCCCCCTGCGATTCAGAAGGCAACAGGTAATGGCTTCTTATGTTGCCCGTATTCATGCTGTACCTCACAACCCAAATCACAGGCTCCTCTTCCCAGCTGTCGCACTCCCTTCCCCACGACGACGACCGCGGTCGAGCCTCGCGATTGCGGTCCATGTACTTTCCCTTCTTTCTTCTCTAGAGTCCCTTCCTATTCCTCTCACGTTTCAGTACCGTTCTCGTACTCCTCCTTGGGTCATACCTCGCCTCCATCTTCGGTTGTACTTGTCCCGAGACTCCAAAGCCACTGTTGCACCGACGACTCTCTGTCAACAGTTTCAGGGCCTTCTCGATTCGTACCATGGCGCTGAATTTGTATACACCGATGGCTCCCTAGTTGATGGCCATGTTGGGTATGCCTATACCCCTGGAGGGTAGTGTGTTTATGGCGGAACTTGTCGCCATTTGGCGGGCCCTTGAACATCTCAGAGCCTGCCCCAGGGAGTCTGTGGTTATCTGTACTGACTCCCTGAGTGGTTTGCAAGCCCTTAACCAGTGCTTTCCAAAACATCCCTTGCTACGGTCAATTCAGAAAGCTCTATAAGTCTAGGTACATCTGGTCGCACTGTGGTCTTCCTTTGAACTCCAGGCCACATTGGAATAACAGGAAATGAACCTGTTGACCAACTGGCGAAGGAGGCTATTACCTCAACCAGGCTGGAAATCGTTCTCCAGGAGAGGGATCTCCGGGCGGTGCTCAATCAGAAGGTATTGGGCCTTTGGAATACTGAGTGGGCTGAATCTAACGCAACGAATAAGCTCCGTGCTGTTAAGCCTTCTACGGCAATGTGGAGGTCCTCCCTGCGAGCCTCTCGTAGGGAGTCCGTTGTACTCTGCCGACTGCGCATTGGCCATACGTGGTTAAAGCATGGCCACCTCTTGCGTCGAGAGGGCCCACAAGTTTGCCGTTGCGGAGCCCAGCTGACCGTATTCCACATTCTGTTGTATTGCCAGTTTTTAGCCGCTTTGCGGCAGTCCTTTAGCCTACGAGATTCGCTGCCATCAGTTTTAGGTGACAATGCCTCCTTGGCTACTACTGTTTTACATTTTATTCGCGCGTCTAGTTTCTACCCTTCCATTTAATGGAAGGCGCTTCTGTCTGATTCAAAGACCCTCGTTTTTACACTATTTTTAAATTATTTGATAGCCTCTACCTTTTCGGTTGAGGTAGCTCGCCCATCTGTTTTTATCCTAGTGATCAGCCAGCCATTGCATTCTGCTGTGAAATTGTACTTTTATCCCTTTTGTGCACTCCTCTGTGTATCAGTGAAGTGTTTCTCTTCGTATTACACTCAAGGAATTCTCTCATCCTTGTTCTCTCTGTGTTTTCGTTCCGTCACATGTTACATCACTGCTTGAAACAGGGGACTGAAGACCTTGTAGTTTGGTCCCCTATAAACAACAACAACAAGAAGATCCTGATAGATCAGTACCCAGAACAACAACCTCTGGTCGTAATAAAAGCCTTAATACGCCTGGGCATTGAGTCAAACAGCTAGGATGACGGGTACAGGTACACATGCCTATGAAGATATGCATGATTGGCATATAGTGACGAGCCAGTTGCTCGGCCACCATTGACCAGAAGTTTCCATTGGTGAGAGATTTGGACAATGTGTGGCTAGGGCAGCAGTCGAACATTTCCCGCATCCAGAAAGGCCAGTACAGGACCTGCAACATGCGGTCGTGCATTATCCTGCTGAAAAGTAGGGTTTCGTAGGGATCGATTGAAGGTTAGAGCCACGGATCGTAACACATCTGCAATGTAACGACCACTGTTCAAAGTGCCGTCGATGCGAACAAGAGGTGGCACCCCATACCATCACGCCGGATGATGACGAATACACGCCAAACGCGGATGCGACTATCATGATGCTGTAAACTGAACCTGGATTCATCGAAAAAAAAAAAAAAAAAAAAAAAGACTTTTTGCCATTCGTGCACCCACGTTCGTCGTTGCATACACCGTCGCAGGCGTTCCTGTCTGTGATGCAGCATTAAGGGTAACTGCAGCCATGGTCTCCAAGATGTTCGTCGAACTGTTCGTGCAGGTGGTTGTTGTCTTGCTAACGGTTCCATCTGTTGACTAAGGGATCGAGACGTGCCTGCACGATCCGTTACCCCCCCCAGGGGGCCCACAGTTCTTTTGTGGGTACGTGTGTGGCGCGCACGGGGCCCCGAGCCGGAGCAGCCATTCTTCTGCCCCAGGCTGCTTCACTTTCCCTCACGGTTTATGCCTTTGCCCCGAGACGGGCATATTTCGTGAGCTACGGTGGTTCTTGTTGTCGTTTTTCTTCCTTCGTTCCTTCCTTTCTTACCCTTTGTTTCTGTCTTTCTCTCCTTGCACTCTCCTAGCCTTCTTCTCCTCCTCATTAGTCTCCGCCTCGGCGTTTGAGACACTTCTTTCCTTCTTTCTCTTCACTTCCTCTATTCTTCTTCTTTCCTCCCTGTGCGTGTCTGAAGGCCGACCCACGCATTATCATGCTTAGCAGGTGACGGGGTAACGCGTAATTCCCCGCCCCGAGTAGACAAGTAGGGCACGTACGTACCCCCTGGTAAAGGCCAGGCCCAGGGAGGGGTGATTACCCGAGCTGGTACCTTCCGAACGTGCCGATTGTTCCCTCCGTCAGTTCTCGGGAGGTGTGACCTGAGGTGTGAACAATCACCTAAGGCGGGTAAGCCCTCGGAGAGGGCCCCCACTAGGAAGGAGCGCGCCATTGGAGACGCCGGTAATTACGGGGGACTCTTCCGCGATGACTTCCTTCTCTTCTTCAGTGACGTTGACCCAGAAACGTAAGTTAGATTCGCCTCAGCGAAATAAGACTCTGCCTAATGTACCGAAATTTCTTGTTGTGTCTCTGGCGGGCACCCGGCCCTTTACCGGCGGTGGAAACTGCCCCTCCTGATCAACTCAGGGAGGTGGCAGGCGCGTCGGTCGAACCTATGGACCACGACCCTTTGCCCCTAGACAGCGATAGCAGTGCTCCCTCGAAATCCGTTCTTCAGCGCCCGTCGAGGTGACCCCGCTTGCTAGTTGGTTTTTATCCTTATTTCTTCTCTCATTTTTATCATGGCGCTCCTTCAATGGAATATTCGCGGCATTCGTTCCAATCGGCAGGAGTTAAAACTACTCCTTCGGTTGCACTGTCCGCTCCTAGTCTAAGAAACGAAGTTGCGTCCACGTGATCGTGCAGACTTTCCACACTACACCTCTGTGCGGTTCGACCTGCCACCCGTGGAAGGTATCCCAGCCCATGGAAGGTTTCTGATGCTCCTTCGAGACGATGTTTATTTCCATCCCATCTCCTTGCATACTCACCTACAGGCAGTTTCCGTCCGCATCACTTTATCCACATTTACCTTCTCCCTCTGTAATATCTATTCGCCATCGTCATCTGCCTTTACTAGGGCAGATGTGCTACACCTTGTTGACCAGCTCCCCTCACCTTTCGTGTTGGTAGGCGATTTTAATGCCCACCACCCCCTATGGGGCTCTCCGACACCTTGTCCGAGAGGCTCCCTTTTGGTGGACCTTGCCGGCCGCGGTGGCCGAGGAGACTGAGGCGCTCCAGTCACGGTCTGCACGGCTGCTACGGTCGGGGGTTCGAATCTCCCCTCGGGCATGGATATTTGTGCCGTCCTAGTTCATAAGTAGTTTGTAAGTTTAGGGACTGATGACCCAGTAGTTAAGTCCCATAGACTATACAAACATTTGAACATTTTTTGGTGGACCTTCTCCAACACCTCGATCTTGTCTGCCTCAACACCGGTGCACCGACCTTCCTTTCAGACACAACACACACTTATTCCCATATAGACATCGCAATATGCACTCCTCAGCTTGCCGGTCGGTTTGAGTGGTATGCACTTTCTGACACGTACTCGAGTGACCATTTCCCTTGTATCATCCACTTCCTGCATTATTCCCCATCTCCTCGTCCCACCAGTTGGAACATTTCCAAAGCCAACTGGGGGCTTTACTCTTCCGTGGCTGTTTTTCACGATCAGAATTTTCCCAACTGTGACAGTCAGGTCGACTACCTCACAGAGGTTATTCTCACCGCTGCTGAACGTTCCATACCTCGTACATCCTCTTCTCCACGTCGTGTCCAGGTCCCTTGGTGGACTGCAGCCTGCCGCGACGCGCTTAGAGGCCGGCGCCATGCTTTACGCACCTTCCGCCGCCACCCAACTTTGGAGAATTGCATACATTATCAACGTATGAGAGCGCAATGTCGTCGTATCATAAACGACAGCAAGAAAGCTTGCTGGACTGCTTTTACTAGTTCTTTTAACCGTTTTACTCCCTCCACGGTTGTTTGGGGTGGCCTACGCCGTTTATCCGGCATCAAGGCCCACTCCCCGATTCCTGGCCTGCCCGTGGAGAACGCAGTCCTCGTGGACCCCGCTGCTGTTTCCAACGCATTGGGCCGTTTCTTTGCGGAGGTTTCGAGCTCTGCCTTTCTCCCTCGCAAACAGGTACAGGAGGCACGGCCGCCTTCTTTCCACTCTTTTAATCGTGAAAATTACAACGTCGCCTTCACCATGCAGGAGCTAGACCGTGCTCTCGCCCTGTCCCGATCTTCTGCTCACGGCCCGATCCCATTCATATTGAGATGCTGAAGAACCTCTCTCCTGCGGGCAAGTGCTTTCTTCTTAGTACCTACAATCGCATATGGACTGAAGGTCATGTTCCCACAAGTTGGCGTGAAGCCATTGTTGTCGCCATCCCCAAACCAGGGAAGGACAAACATCTTCCTTCCAGTTATCGTCCTATTTCTCTGACGAGCTGCGTCTGTAAGGTGATGGAACGTATGGTTAACGCTCGGTTGGTCTGGCTCCTCGAATCTCGCCGCCTCCTGACTAATATCCAATGCGGTTTTCGTCGACACCGCTCTGCTGCTGATCACCTCGTTACGTTGTCGACCTCCTCCATTATGAACAACTTTCTAAAGAAGCGTCAAACAGTAGCAGTGTTCTTCGACTTGGAGAAGGCATACGATACCTGTTGGAGAGCGGGCACTCTCCGCACATTGCACATACGTGGCCTTCGGGGCCGCCTTCCTCTTTTCATTCAAGCGTTTTTGGCGGATCGCAAGTTCCGGGTACGGGTGGGCTCTGTTTTGTCAGATACCTTTTGCCAGGAGAATGGGGTACCACAGGGCTCCGTCTTGAGTGTGGCGCTCTTTGCCATTGCAATCAATCCGATCGTAGATCGCCTTTCAGCCGACGTCTCCGGATCTCTTTTTGTTGACGATTTCGCAATTTATTGTAGCGCCCAGCGGACGTGTCTCTTGGAGCGTTCTCTTCAACGCTGTCTTGACCGTCTATATTCCTGGAGCATCGCAAACGGCTTCCGATTCTCCACTGAGAAAACTGTGTTGTATAAACTTCTGGAGATACAAGGAATTTCTTCCACCTTCTCTACATCTCGGCCCTGTTGCTCTCCCTTTCGTGGAGACTACGAAATTCTTGGGACTCATGTTGGATCATAAACTTTGCTGGTCCACACACGTGTCCTACCTGGCTGCCCATTGTGCCCGATCCCTTAACGTTCTTCGTGTCCTCAGTGGCACGTCATGGGGAGCGGATTGTACCGTCCTGCTTCACCTTTACCAGGCCATTGTTCAGTCGAAGCTCGACTACGGAAGCCTTGTATACTCTTCTGCACGGCCGTCGATTCTCCGCCGTCTCAACTCTATCCACCATCGGGGTTTACGTCTTGCGACCGGTGCATTTTATACTAGCGCTGTTGAAAGTCTGTATGCCAAGGCTGCTGTATTACCCTTGACCACTCGGCGTGACATACTCTTGTGTCGGTACGCATGCCGCCTGCGGTCGATGCCTAACCATCCATCTTACCGATTATTTTTTGACGACTCACTCGATCGGCAATATCAGTTGTCTGCGATTGCCTTGCTTCCACCTGGAGTTAGGTTTCGCCACCTACTACAGCGGCTCGATTTTACCCTTCATTCCACCTTTCGGTTGAGCGAAAGCCCATTGCCACCGTGGCATCAGGCCCAGGTTCACACTCATCTCGAACTTAGTTCGCTCCCCAAGGAGAGCACTCCGGATTTGGTATACCGCTCGAGGCTTGTCGAACTCCGTTCGCGGTTCGATAATGCCATATGTATTTACACTGATGGTTCCAAGAGCACTGCCGGTGTCGGATCTGCCTTCGTCGTCGGGGACAACCGGTTCCAATAAAAGCTCCCTGACCGGTGTTCGAGTTTCACGGCTGAGCTTTTTGCCCTCCACCAGGCTGTTTTGTACACCTTCCGCCACCGCGAACCTTTCTATGCCATCTGTTCGGACTCCCTTAGTGCCCTGCAGAATCTTAAGGACCCTTTCTCGAACCATCCTCTCGTGTATCGGATCCAACGCTCCCTCCAGTTGCTAGCTGATGACAGCTGTCACGTTTCTTTATTGTGGGTGCCAGGCCACGTGGGAGTGCCCGGGAATGAGACCGCCGACATAGCAGCCAAGGCCGCAGCTATTTTGCCTCGCATGGCTTCCTTTTGCGTCCCATCGGACGATGTTCAACGGGCTCTTCGCCGGAGTATTGTGTCGCAATGGCACAGTGCGTGGTTTTCAATGTACAACAATAAATTGAGAACTGTAAAACCGATCCCGACCGCTTGGAGGACCTCCTCACGCCCCTCTCGGCGAGAGGAGGTCATCCTGGCCCGGTTGCGGATCGGTCACTGCCGTTTCAGCCACCGTCACTTGCTCTCTGCCGACCCTGCACCACTGTGCTCCTGCGGTGAACTGCTGACAGTGCGACATGTTTTACTGACTTGTGTTAATTTTAATCATCTCCGTGTAGCCCTTCACTTGCCGTCTACTCTGGAGGAAATTTTAGCTGATGACACACGAGCAGCTGCTCGAGTTTTGCGTTTTATCAACTTGGCCAACTTATCCAAGCAGGTTTAACCCTTTTAATTGTCTTTTATCTTTCGTTTTTAGCCTCTTGTTGATGTTCTGACAGTCACCTTTTTTCTTTGAGATCATAGTGAATCTATGTTCTTGGCTGGGCGCTAATGACCATAGAAGTTGTGCGCCCTAAAACAAAAAAAAAACAAAAAAAAAAAAAACAAAAAAAAAAAAACAAAAAAAAAAAAAAAAAAAAATAAAAAAAAAAATAAAAAACGATCCGTTACAGCCATGCGGATAAGATGCGTCATCTCGATTGTTAGTGAAACGAGTAAGATAGCTGAGAAGGTAATACTTAAACGTCTCACTCGGCACTGCATCACCAATGACACCCTAAGACCGGAGCAATTCGGATTTAGGAATCACCACTCCACAACACAACAACTCCTCCGCGTAGTTGAACACATAACAGACGGCTACAACAAAAACAAAGCCACTGGGGCGGTGTTCCTGGACATCGAAAAAGCTTTCGATCGTCTCTGGCACAACGGCCTTATACGCAAACTTAACGACGCCGCGTTTCCCGACGGACTCGTGCATCTCATACACTCATATCTCACCAACAGAAGCTTCAACACTGACGTGCAGGGCAAACAGTCTACACGACATGGTATTCAAGCCGGAGTACCCCAAGGCAGCATCCTGGGGCCCCTCTTGTTTAACCTGTACATTAATGATTTTCCATCCACACATAACACGATGACTGAAATCTACGCAGATGACACCGCCATCATGGCGCAAGATTGGAAGCCATCAAACATTAACTCACGCCTACAGACAGCACTCAGAACTGCCGAACCTTGGTTGGAGAAATGGCGTGTTAAAGTCAACGTCGACAAGTGTGAGGCAGTTCTGTTCACACGCAGACCGAAACACCTGCGCAAACACCAACACTGTAGACCAATTACTCTACATACACGCCCAATACGCTTCCGTGAGAAAGTCAAATACCTTGGCGTCTGGCTGGACCGGAACCTCATATGGGGGGACCACATACAACACATGACCAACAGAGCAAACGCGAGGCTCAAACAACTCTACCCGATGCTCAACAGGGAAAGCAAACTGAATAGCCGGGTGTCGAGGAACCTCTACATGACACATATTAGACCTCTGATGACGTACGGTGCTCCGTGCTGGGCATACGCGGCGCCAACATGGCTGCGCCGCCTGCAGCTCATACAGAACAAGGTACTACGCATCATTAGCAACGCTCCACGATACACACGCACCGTGGACCTTCACAATGAATACCGCCTAGAGCGCCTCTCGGTGGTATTCAAGAAACTCGCCACACGACTATACAGAAACTCGAGACACTCGAACAACCCCTTCATCCTACGCTTGGGGAACTACGATCACAACCATAGGTGGAAACATAATCACCCAAAAACACTTCTCCTCAGAGACACCAACTCACAAACACGATGAACATGGCAAACCCCTGCAAAACAGCAATCTGACTGGCAATGCCAGCTGAGCCCACAGCCGACCTACAGGCAAAGCAGGGAAACCATATTCATCGCACTAAACACAAACAAACTTAAACAGTCCCGCACACTTAGCCAGTTCTATGACCGAACTGCCTAACTACCTTGACAGACTTGGCTATGTTACAGGTATTCTGCCACAGCCGATGTTAACGGGTAAACTGCCGCAGCCGACCCAGGAGGCATCATTGGAGCTCAGCTGCAGCAGAACCTCGCATCAAAACGGACTGATTCTTTATGACGAACCTAGCAAAGTTAATGGTACTGAGAAAATACCCATTACTAACATTACCAACCCTTGCATGATCTGTCGCAGATAGCATACCGCTACTGCCCTTCATACCTACCCCACTGTCGCAGAGGTTTTTTTCCCTTGGCTCTTGCCTTGGCACTTTTTTTCCTCTGCCCTTACATACCTTTACCCTTCGTATACCTTTCGACCAATTCTATCTCCAGATGCACCGTATTAATGGGTGATCGCGCCCACACGTACGGATAACATCGCGGTTCCCACATCCCGTGATCCACCTTAGCAAACTAACTTAATTACGGAGGTGACAGTAGAACTTTTGTGATGGTCACCACGTTGGTGTGGGCGTGGAGGGGCCCCATCCTTTTTTTTTTTTTTTAAAGGCCGTTGGGATCCAGCACGGCGTTCCGTATCGGCCTCCTGAACCAACAGATTCCACAGATTCCATATTCTGCTAACAGTCATTGGATCGCGACCAACGCGAGCAGCAATGTCGCGATACGTTAAACCGCAATCGCGATAGGCTACAATCCGACCTTTATCAAAGTCGGAAACGTAATGGTACGCATTTCTCCTAGTTACTCGAGGCATCACGACAACGTTTCAAGAGGCAGCGCCTGTCAACTGCTGTTTGTGTATGACAAATCGGTTGGAAACTTCCCTCATGTCAGCACGTTGTAGGTGTCGCCACCGGCGTCAACGTTGTGTGAGTGCTCTGAAAAGCTATTTATTTGCATATCACAGCATATTTGTCCTGTCGATTAAATTTCGCGTCTGTAGCACGTCATCTTCGTTGTGTAGCAATTGTAATGGTGAGGAGTGTAAAAATGAAAAAGTTCCAGGATTTTAATTTTCAATATATCTCGATATTAACAGGCCGCTATACTAGAGTTTCGACGATGTTTAAAGCCAGTTGCGTAAATCTGGTATGACAATCTTGCTTTTAAACCATTTAATAGCAGATAGTATTGGAGTAATTAGTTGTAATTTCAACAGGGAAAATGTATAAATGTATAAAAAACGGAATTTGATGAGTCTCGGATATGTTGTAGAGGGATATACCCGGTGTATGAGGATATCCGTCTTTTTAGTGACGGGCCTTGGTTTTCGAGAACATTGATGTTGAAATTCATTGCGAGATTTAAGACGCGTAACGTTAGCCACGTTCCAAGTAAGTGAGTTTGTTTCATTAAATGAGAATAGTCTGACATTTTTCCATTTTATTTTACATAATTTGAACAAACAGAGTACATTGTGTGAAATCAGTAATAAATATTCAGTTTTGCCGCGGTAATTTGATCTTCATGTCATCATTTTAAAATCTTACTGTCGCCTGCATCGCTTGCTATGCCACAACAGAAATCCAGAAGATATTTGTAGTGAAATCAAGCGAAACAAAATGGTTGAATGGATTTGATAAAAGTTACTGCTGTCTTGCAGGCACACGGAGTTTTTTAGAGCGATACCAGAAAAAGTTCATTTAAATCACCAAATAGTTCTCTTTCATCCGTTAAATTTGATGCGAACCATGCGTATCTGATCATCTCAGAAAAAAGCAGGTATTCTGAATTGATGCAAAATTAATGAGTGCGGTTTTACGACGAATGTCATTCGTATTTCTGTTGTGGCGTAGCAAGCTATGCAGGCGATAACTAGTTGAGTTTCTAATAATGACGTGAAAATTAAATCAGAACGGCAAAATTGAATAATTGTTACTAATTTCACACAATATACACCGTTTGCTGATATTGCGTAAATTAATATAGACAAATGGCGGACTATTCTGAGTTAAAAATTAGCAAAGACGCGAAGAGGACCAGAACACGATCATCTAGCGTGGTAGCTGGAGACCTTCGCTGCTGCCCCACGCACACTTACTTGGAACGTGGCTAACTTTACGCATCTTACATCGCGCAGTGAACTTTAACATGAATTTTCTCGAAAACCAAGGCCCTTCGCTAAAAAAAGCGGATAGCCGCATATTCAGGGTATGTCCCTCAACAACAGGGCCGATCAAGGTGCATGCACCGGCGCATTGCACAGTGCAGAGTGCAGAAGACGGCTGCGCTGTGTTGACGACGGTGCAAACCCCCCACTCCTCGGCTTTGCGCTGATTCCCTCTTTCCTTACGCTTGCGTCGCCTGTCTCGACCTTTTCAAAACTTTTACCCTGTTTTCTTCTTGCCAAATACCTATGTACACTAGACGGAAAGTTTAGTTTGGTGGTACAAGTTTATTGGTATAAAAGAGATTCAAGTAATAGTAATAATTGTAATGATAACAATTTTAAATTTGGTTTCAACACAAATTTATCTCTTCTAAGTTCTCTCTCTCTCTCTCTTATATATATGCAATTATGCTACTAAGATCTGGAACAAGAAATCGACTGACAGCAATTACTATTAGAAATACTTGCACGCAATCTAGTTTTCGTACAAGACAAAACAGAAAAAAACCTTTCACATACACATGTGGAACCAAACATAGAAATAATCTTCGCTCATTCTCTGTGTAGCTTGGGAAATTCTTCCTTCGACAAATTCTGGTAGAACTGGAGCAAACCTTTCGTGTTGTAAATCAAATCCTTTCGGTGAACATCGGTTTCAAAATCAATCAGTTCGAACTGTAAATCTCAAGGCGCACTTTCAATATCCATCGAAAAGGGTCTCACAGAAACATCTGCATGTTGGTAATTACCTGAAGCAATAACGAAACCAATATTAATAAATGAAATTAAAGTAAGTAGTTGTTTCGAAGTACTAGGTGCCCCGACTGTGGTTACGGAAAGCAGCTTTTCCCAAGAGAGTCCTATTCCTTCAGCTGCCATTTCAACAGCTGCTGAGCCGCGGTGGAGTAGCCGAGCGGTCTAAAGCACCTCTCTGCGGAGCGCGCGGTTGCTCGCCGTGAAGGTTCGAGTCCTCCCTGGGGCATGGGTGTGTGTGTTGTCCTTAGGTTAGTTTACCTAGGTTTAAGTAGTTTGTAAGCTACGGACTGATGACCACGCTGTTTGATCCGATAGATTTACAAACATTTGAACAGCTGCTGAGATATCCGCTCCTGTATCAGTGTCCTTCATAGAAATCATATCCAGGAGTTCTTCCGTTACATGTAGGTCGTCGTCCACGCCACGAAAAAATTTGCTAACTGACCCGTGTCTTTAATATCCGTGGACGCATCAAGTGCGATAGAGTACGCTAGGAAGTTTTCAATTTTAGCAGCCAATTGTTCATGCAAATTTCTCAGCAATGTCGTTGATTCTACGAGATTTGTCATTCTGGAAAGTGGTATTCTGCTGTATGCGGGAGTTAATGTGGGATTCATTGTCTCTACTACGTCCAACATGCTGTTTTTTATTAATGGCCCGTTCTTACAAGGCCTCCCAGCTCTTGCTAAACGTAGACCAACTTTGTAACTAGCTCTGAGAGTCCTTTCGCAGCACCCCTCATCTTCTGCACACCAAATTAGAGAAATAAAGATGTGTTAGAAATAATTTAAGCGAAAACGTAAACTAATACACGTTTGAGAGGAATGTAAACAAATTTTATTTCGTTTCGCATGACCTTTAACCAAAATATGCATGCTAAAGTACTTGTACCAACCTCGTTTGTAGATACAGAAATCTCTTCTGCAAGAGTTTTCAACTTCCGTAATTCTTCCTCTCTAGCATTCCCTGCGATATCACTATACTTTTGTGAATGCAATTTGCATAATGTCTTTCAATAGACGATTTTCTGACACACGTTATATTAGTGTACCGCAGATTAGAGATTTGGCTTTGTCACAACGAACAAAAAAGTGGGAGTTCCCATTCCGGTTTAAATTGACTTTCGGGAAATTTTGGCTTTTTTTTTTTTTTTTTTTTTTTTTGAGCAGGTGGTTCCATTATTGTAGTAATTGTCTTGCGCTTACTTATCCAATGTTAACTAAGCCGTATGGCAGCGCATTCGGTAGCATACAGTGGCGGCCTCACCCAGCAAGCCGAGTTGAGGTGAAGTATGCCGAGTTGAACCGATGCACTGTGTAATCACTCTCTGCACCTCGCTTTGCACGCGTGCGGTTTTCCGTGTTTGTGCGGTCCTGCTCTACAACACGTCCGAGACCCCTCAAAATACGTTAGTTACACTTCTGATGGCCTCTTTATTAGATATACTTCGTAGTGTTGATATTCGATGTACGATTAAGAAATGTATGTAAAGCACGCCCGAAGCCAGAAAACACATTACAAGGAAACTTTCAATCGTCTACTTCAAAAAGAAACAATTTTTATTGAAAGAACACAACTGTCTGGAACAAATTCTCTCTCTCTCTCTCTCTCTCTCTCTCTCTCTCTCTGCGTAATATTAATCAGATTTCTCCTCATACTCTGGAATGTTTCGATGTCACCCATGCACTTGAGGCTCCACCGTATAGACACCAGTTTTTCGGTTGTGTCTGGATTCATTCTCTTTCGTAATGGTGTGTGAATTCGTCCGTGAGCTGAATAGTTGTGCTCACTTCTGCTGAAAAAAGTGCTACATTCAAAATCCTTTCCACCATACAGACGCTGATACATGTTTGACTGTAAACCAGAAACGTTGGGAAAAACTTTCTGCCGTCGTAAAGAATGCCAAATTTGCCATAATAACATCAGTAGCATATACCAAGACGTCACTCAATGTTGCAATGTTCGCTATACCTGTATTCTGTCCTGACTAACAAGGAGACCACATTGGGAGCGGATTTTAGATTTTTTTATATTTATGGTACGTGAACTTCAGAACTTAAATAACATTTAGTCAAGGCCATTAGACATAACTCTCGTCTTACTACAATAGAGTCGGTGGTTCGAATCCCGTTGTGACAATATAATTTTTTCGTTGCTTTCGAATTCAGTTATATAAAACATGTTGGGATCTCTAACTCCACGTGTTGCGTCAGTTTTTGTTGATGAACTCTTTGTCGTCACCTAAATTATGGTTGAGTAGGTTAGCTCCTTGGAAAGCCATTAATTGCAATGGTTGTGACTTTCCAAAAACAGCATTGTAGCTCATTACAAACGGAACAAAGACAACTGTCCTCAACTAATACTGACCTCAACCAATACTGTAAAAATGGCAACTTGTGTTTTTTAATTGAAACTAACATTATTAACAACATTTTATAAAATATAGAAAGTTACTTATAGACAAAAAACGTGCGTTTTTAATTAAAATAATAATTAGCCATTAATATTGTGTAAGTATTTGAACACAACGGAAAAAAAATCTGTCACGACGGGATTCGAACCACCAACCCTATCGTTGAAACGCCAGAACGCTACCATTTGAGCAACACAGTCATGCTCCAACTGATTTAATTATTGGTACGTATGCAAAACTTCAAAGTCGATTTTCTCAAGAAGTTTTCAAAATTGTGTCGAATGGCTTTGGCTGACTTATTTGATTTCTGAATTTCACGTACCATAAATAACAAAAATTTCTAAAATCCGATACGCATGTGGTTTCCTTGTAAGAGTTTCCTCCTCAAAACGATAACAGAAAAGCAAGTACTGTTTGGCTTTATACTGTCCTGTTGGCTACGACACAATTTCCCTTCTATGGGTTCACCTGATTCGATGCAGTACATATTGCTGTGTGGGGTAGCGGGTTGCCGGACAACTAGGTCGAAGAAAAACAATCTTACGAATATTTCAGTCTTTTAGACGGTTTAGAAACACATTTCTCAATTCAACAGCATTGAATCAAATTTTTGACTCTCTAGATATAACATAACGTGGGTACTGATTAGTAACTGAAACGTTAGTTTTAGCGTTGTTTTGGTCCTACTACACTCCGCTACGAAGTATTTGTTTGCGTCCACGGTGTTTGAAGACGCTCACAGGATGATTGGGCGTTCTATAAACATATATTAAATTTTGATGACAATGTTATTTTTCTACATTTGAAAGCAAACTGTTCTAAGGATTCATGGAAGGAACACGACCTCAAAAATATTATAAACGAAGGAAACAATAATGGTTATTATTTTTTTAAAAAACTTTCAAGCAGTGTAATACTCCCAGGAAGGCTCTTGGCAGGCCGCGGTGGCCGAGGGGACTGAGGCGCTTCAGTCACGGTCCGCACGGCCACTACGGTCGGGGGTTCGAATCCCCCCTCGGGCATGGATATTTGTGCCGTCTTAGTTCGTAAGTAGTTCGTAAGTAGTTCATAAGTAGTTTGTAAGTTTTGGGACTGATGACCCCGTAGTTAAGTCCCATAAGCTTTACAAACATTTGATTTTTTTTAAAGCTCTTGAGAGAAATTTCCAATATGTCCTATTCATGTTTGGTTTCAGTTAATGAGCTACGATTTGGCCACCATCTAGTTGATAACTAGAAAGGAAAACCAAGTTGCGATTGGTTACTACAGTGCTTTTATCGACACCCAGATCTAAGAGATATTTCACTACAGTTACTCTATGTATGAAACTATAAATGTTCATCGAAAATCATTAATCTCGGACAGACTTTGACCGATTTCTTTGAAATTTTCTTTGTAGGCGTATTGCTTCGATATTTCATATATATATATATATATATATATATATATATATATATATATATATATATATATATAACCAACTTATATTTATAACTTTGTGTTTTTTGAAACAACGAAGCCCCATTTTGAAATTTATTTTAATTCGTGTAATAAAAAATTACACTGTTGAAGACAATTAGGGGATCAGGTGAGATATCATACACAATATAAATAAGGCTGGAGGCTTTAACACTCCTTTGGACATGGACGGTTGTTTTGTCCTTAGTGTAATTTAGTTTAAGTTTACTATAGTTTAGTTTAAGTCTAGGGACTGATGACCTTAGTAGTTTGATACGACAGGTTTGCATTTGAACATTTGAAAGAACGAGTTCTGTTTTACAAGAACGATACATCTGAATCCTTGTTCACTACGGGTCAATAGGTCGTTCTCTTCGGGGTAGTTTATAATATTTGAGGAACACTTGTATGTTCTAAAATCCTGCTGCAAACCGACTTGAATTATATAGGACTGTGATTTTCCGGATCACTCCTTTCGCCTTTCTTGAATGTTGGTGTGACCTGTGCAACTTTCCAGTTTTTGGATACGGAACTATCTCTGAGAGAGCGGTTGTTTACGATAGCTAGGCATGGAACTATTGCACCAGTATACAATGAAAGGAACCTAACTGGTACACAATCTGGAAAATCTAATAACGAGTGGTGGCGTTAGTTCTTGATTGAATTATGGAGTATTAAGTTAGATTAGGTACGATTAACACTTGTTGCGTAGATCATAAATACGACATATCGCAATGATTTAGAACGTGTCGAGTTTAATAAATAGTGTCTAGACATGACACTCAATATTTTAAGGATGTTTTATAAGTATTATCTAAAAATTCATGTAGAGTGTAGAAGGTGTTGCCATTCAGATTTTTTTTTTTAATTTTCTTTTTAAATACAAGTTGGTTATCTGCCAGACGTTTGACGCTACTTGGTAACTGGCCGAAGACGTTTGTCGAAGAATAATTCACCTGTTTCTCTGCCAAAGTTATATTTGACCTTGAATAGTGAATATCACCGTTTCTCGTAGTGTTGTAGCTATACACACAGCTATTACTTTTGAATTGTGTCGGATAGTTAGTAACAAATAAGTATATATATATATTGTGAAGCTACAGTGAGGATCCCTAGATACTTAAGTAAATGACTGCAGGATGATCTTGAATGGGTTCCAGCAATTATTCTGATTACACGCTTTTGTGCAATGAATACTTTTTTTACAATGTTGAATTGCCCTAGAATATGAAAGCAGTGAATGTTGTATAACAACAAATTTTGCAATGACCCTGATAGCATAAGTATCTGAACTCAAGCGTTTCTGCAGATCTTCAATGTGTTTCTTTCAATTCAATCCCTCATCAATGCAAAAATCTAAAAATTTTGAATATTCTACCTTAGCTACAGATTTCTGTTGAAAATCTTTGTTTATTAATAGTGTCATGCCGTTTACTATATGAAACTGCATATACTGGATATTATCAACATTTAATGAGAATCCATTTGTCTGAAAGACATCATTTACAATTTCATCAGTTAATTTCTATTTTTCAGGTGAATATAGAATAGCAAATCATTAATATATATTAACTAGCTGAAAACCCGGCGTTGCCCGAGTAGTTACTTATTTACTATATTCAAGCCTTGAGTTAGTACTTGTCTTATCTCTTCTCCCTCTCTGTCCAACTCCTTTTTTCTAATAGCATGTTACATTTATCAGAGAATGTATAAGAAATAAGCCTGTCTTACATAAGATACAAAATTTTAAGTACAATATCCAAACAAAGAAATATAATAATCAAAATACAAATGATATGTAACATTTATACATTAATTTAATTCACAACTACAGTATAACCAATATTTCTTTTTACTTGTCCAGGATGTAACGTGAATTATTTCCCTGAGCAAGTGAGAAAGTTGTCCGTGTAAGAAACATGGGCACGCGAAATCCACTCCACAGTACTGAATAACTGCTCTGTGGTTTATTAATCCTAACAGAAAATTCAAGTCTCATTGGAAACTACAGTCTCTTGAAGTCAAAAGCCAGATCTGCCGTAAATAATGGGTATTTGTTGGCTATTCTCCGTTTCATTCTCTTCCTTTCCTTATGACTGTAGAGAATATTGATGTAGCCTGCATCAGTGTGCGCTTCAAAGCTCAAAGATGTCAACACTACTGTCAGCTTTCCAGGAATTTCTTTAATCTGAGTGGAATGCGTGTTGCATGATGTGACAGGTTTTTACCCATCGCATTATATATTACATCATATTTATTGAATTATATGTTGTACTTCTGTATAATTTTGCAGTTATATATTAATTTGTATAATTGATGCATGTCGGTAAAATCCGTTGCGAACAGAGTTATTTGTAAAGATGTAATAAATTAAAACCTTATGCGTGATAGGGCGGCTCTCATGAACTACCTGTCGTACTGTGATACAATTTCTACAATACGTTCACCTGTATGTGTGTATACTATTGTAAAGTGTGGCTGGTGTGCGGGGATTTGAAAAAAAAAAAAAAAAAAAAAAAAAAAAAAAAAAAAAAAAAAAAAAAAAAAAAAAAAACAAGGGAATGGAAACTGGCAGGGGACGCTAAATATATATCACGGGGATGTGAATTAAATTGGAAAAATTGGAATGAGAGACAGGAACGGCTGACCCTGAATTAATAAATGCAATAATAAACCATTATATTAAAATTATTTGATTGATAGAATATGGCCCTTATTCAATACTAATTGATAATCTCTTCCACTTCCTGCAAGTGGCATAAAGTATAAATTAATAATTTCTCCACACCAAAAATATAATAAGCTAGCCAGGATCTGATAACCATTAATATTAGAAAAACATCCTTTTTTTAACAATAGGTTTATTATTACTGTTAATAAAAAAAAGGGCTCTCATTGAAAATCCATTACTAAACACCAACTAGATTGAACATCTATATGATTATGACGTTACGCTAATCATTATGAAACTTGAATTAAACACCGATTGACAGGTCAAGAAAAAACTATATCATTAATTGTTACAATATTCGTAACGGAATAATTGAACTGTAATGTCAGTGCAGGGTTGATTTTCCTATCTACACAATCCCACTATTATGCAGAACGTGATGCAACGACTATTTGTTGCTGGCTAGTGCTTTGCCATACATTATCAACTGGCGACTTGAATGTAAAGGCGCTGCGCTGCAGTGGCGTGGGCGCAGGGCGGCTGTAAGCTGAATATTTCCGCGACCACGAATGAAAAACACGCTCCGTTACTCGGGAGCTGTACTCCCTCCTATCAGCCTCTGTGCGCTCGGCAGTACACAGTGCCTACGATCTCAAGCAGTTCTGCCAAGTCAGGGCCACTTCAGTTAGCGTAGACAATTACGCACAAGTACTGAAGGCCCAGATGACTACAGAGTTGAGTATATCGTAACTAGTTCTTCGGTGCACTAGCATTGGGTGGGTGACATTATCCAAACCGAAAACAAGGACTTTCAGCTCAAGTACAAATCCCAGTGTGTACCCTGAAACCCATACAAGTTCACCCGTCCAAATATCGGCTAATTAAGCAAAATCTCCAAGTCCGTCCTCAAAGAGAACAGGGCGCGAGCATACGCGGACGTACTCCGTCGGAGCAAAGCACCAAGTCGACGATACCGCGTCTGCCGCGCAAGACCCCGCGAGTACCCGTTATTTCGGAAAAACCAATCAGCATCGAGTTCTCAAACTCAGGCCAGTAAAATTTCGGTAAACGACTGCCGATTTCAAAAAGCTGGTGGTTTGAACATCGGCCAGGCAGAGTCGGCTACCCCTTCCACACACACACTTTTCGTGCGATTATTCACGAACGGTCCAAACCGTCACCGTAGAAGCGCAAATCAAGCTTCTAGAAAAAACAGCCACTTCCAGTGTCGTCTTCCTTTAAAGCAGACAAGTTTCTGGGCGCTTGTCTCAGTGGAGGGGCCGGCTATCTTTTACTAAAATCGGAAGGAGCGATTCTAATAGCTCAGACAATACTCCTCCTCGTCCTCAGTTTAGAGCAGTAGGCTAACTCATTTACAACCTGCTGCCCGGCCAGAGCACCGTGGCACCTTGCTATCGGGGCCCGTACTGCGTGGCCACCAGGGCATGCCGCTGGTAGAGAGTGCTGTAATGGCCGCCTCCACCGGAATTCCACTCTCCCCCGTCAAGACAAAGTCAGCTATTTTTCTCACCTCAGCAAAAATCTTCCCTGCACTGCGTTCCAGACAGCAATACAAAAATGCATGTGCTGGTCACTTTACATCATTACACGAATGATAAACACAGTTAATAAAGATGAGAGATGGGCTGCCATTTTTCACTATATGCAAAATTTACTGCGATTACAATTTGTAGTGTAGAAATTAAAAACTTCAACGTCATGCCGAATGCCGCAGTTTTGCTCCATGAACAGCGGAAAAGTAGTATGCGAGAAAGTTTTTTTCCTTTCATTATTTTGATGTATTTGTCAGGAAGAAAAGTTTAATAAAGATTCGAAATTAATGTTTGTTGCTGTTTCTTGCAAATCGTACTGTTTATGACGTTATATTTTCTGAACCATGTGTCGTACGTGATTCTTACTGATGCAACAATTGTTATCTCATGTAAAGAATATGGGTACCAAATTTGGCTGAAATCGGTGTAGTGGTTTAGGAGAAAATGAGCAGCATTGTCCCTTAATGCAGCAGTTTCTCGCGTATCTCATTGTTTATGACGACATATCTCGTAAACTGTGTGTTGTACGTGATTATTACATGGACTGAAGTTTACGTGTCCAAAATGTCATGAAGACTTTTACGAAACTGTAGATTTGTATGCAATAAGTGTACACGAAAACACCGACACTCTGCTTCATATGTAATCTTGTGAGACCCCATTTTTGAAAGCATATTTTCTTGTATGTTATGTGAACTACTTAGTCTTTCTGTACTCTTCCAGTTAAGTAAGATGTAAACCATTTGTGCAATGTAACAATGGAAAATTGTATTGAAATGCAGGAGGATCTGCATCGAATTGACGCATGGTGCAGGGAATAGCAATTAAAGCTCAATGTAGACAAGTGTAATGTGCTGCGAATGCACAGAAACATAGATCCTTTATCATTTAGCTACACTATAGCAGGTCAGCAACTGGAAGCAGTTAACTTCGTAAATTATCTGGGAGTAGGCATTAGGAATTATTTAAAATGGAACGACCATATGAAATCAATCGTCGGTAAAGCAGATGACAGACTTAGATTCATTGGGAGAATTCTAAGGAAATGCACACTTGTTGGCCCACAGCTTGAATACTGCTCACCGGTGTGGGATCCGTACCAGGTGGGATTGATAGAGGAAGTGGAGAAGATCCAACGGAGAGCAGCGCGCTTCGTTTCAGCATCATCTGGTAATCGTGAAAGCGTTACGGAGATGATCGCTAAACTCCAGTGGAAGACTCTGCAGGAGAGACGCTCTGTTGCTCGGTACGGGATTTTGTCGAAGTTTCGAGAACTTACTTTTAGTGAGGAGTCTAGCAGTATATTGCTCCCTCCTACGTATATCTCGCGAAGAGATAGTGAGGATAAAAGCAGAGAGATTAGAGCCCACATAGAGGCATACCGTCAATCCTTCCTTCCGCGAACAAAACGTGACTGGAATAGGAGGGAAAATCGATAGTGGTACTCAAGGTACCCTCCGCGATACACCGTCGGGTGGCTTGCGGAGTATGGATGTAGATGTAGAATGTACCACTCATACCATTATAATTAACCTTATCTAGAAGAATTCAATGATTTACACAATCAGAAGCCTTTGAGAGCTAACAAAAAATGGGAACGGGTGATGTTCTTCTTCTTTGGCGAAGGAACTGCGGAAAGCTGTGTTCAGCAATTATGCTTTAGCAGAGCTGTCACCAGTAGCATCACCATTGGTATCACATAATGACTGAGACAGCGTGATTATTTCCGCCAGTGGGCCAACTCGTGGCAGCGCTTTGTGAGCGGCAGACGAGCCTCGGCGAACCGTTGGTGGGAGAGGATCTGGTAGCAGGTCGGGCGGAAAGAAGCACTCAGCTGGAGCGCCCAGCAGACAAAGAGGAGAAGACAAGACCGGGTGGCTGGGAATTTATGGCCAATCCGCCTCCGGCCATCCAGATTTAGGTTTTCCGTGATTTCCCTAACGCACTCCAGGCAAATGCTGGGATGGTTCCTTTCAAAGGGAACGGCCGATTTCATTCACCGTCCTTACCCAAAACGCCGAGTGTTAGCTTTGTCTCTAATGACCAAGTTGTCGACGGGACGTGAAACTCTGAGCTTCCTTCCTTCCTTTGTGAGTGGCAGACAACCCTCGGCGAACCGTTGCAGGCAGAGGATCCAGTAGCAGGTGGGGCGGAAAGAAGCACTCAGTTGGGGAAGACAAATAGAAGACCAGGTGGCTGGGAATTTACGGCCAATCCGCCTCCAGCCATCCAGATTTAGGTTTTCCGTGATTTCCCTAAATCACTCCAGGCAAATGCTCGGATGGTTCCTTTCAAAGGGCACGGCTGATTTCATTCACCATTCTTACCCAAAACGCCGAGTGTTAGCTCTGTCTCTAATGACCAAGTTGCCGACGGGACGTTAAACTCTTCACTCCTTCCTTCGTGAGTGGCAGACGACCCTCGGCGAACCTTTGCTGGGAGAGAGGATCCGGTAGCCGGTGGGGCGGAAAGAAGCACTCAGCTGGAGCGCCCAGACCGGCAGACAAAGAGGAGAGTAGGGGGTGGCTGGTGGCTGGAATTTACGGCCGCTCGCCGTGGGGCGTGGCGGGCGCTGCGACGGCGCTGGGTATCGCTCCGCCTGGCGACCCTGGGTATTGCCGCGGCGCGCGTAGCTCCTGATCCAGCGCTAAACCGTGTCACGGCCGGGACGAGCGCGCTCGCCTCGTATTTACGACATTTTCCGCCCTGCGCGGCTCCCGGGACACTTCAGGAGACGCCCCGTGCCAATAGGTTTACGGCTTCGGAGCTCAGTCGCTGCGGTTCGGCGGTGTGGATTTATCGTGACTTTCCGAAATATCACTGCTGAGCGAGCGCGCCTTTCTGACACGGAAACACAGTGGAACGAGGTTTCTGGAGTGTGCAACCCCAAAGGCACGACTGATTTCACTGTTAAGCCCTTTCTATGCGGGAAGTGAGAGCTTACGAGTTTACCCATGATGCACCGGTCGCGCCGTCTGCGTACAGTGTAGACGCGTCCACTTGTACAAGAAGCACGCATACGATCGCTAGTAGCCGGAATAGGATGGATCCTCGGGAATTTCTTTGAGAATGTGTTCTTGTCTCCTGCTCACAGGAACGTAGTTTTACGACTCAGTCGTATTTTAGGAGGTGATAATATAGAGGAATTGCATTAAAAATTTAATATAACCTGTGTAAAATTTTTATTGAATACAGTGTTATAGCAAACAAACGTAGAGCAAATGTAAATCAAGAAATTTTCACTGATTTATCCGTCGGTTCTTGGTAGTACAACATCACACTTACTTAAAAGTAGTATTTTGTGTATGGTCTACACGTTCATTTCTACATAGTTACCTGTTTTCGGCTTACTAGGACATATTCAGACTTTAAACTACGTCGAAAACCGGCGATTTAAATAAAAGTTAATATGCAGATTTACCAAGAAGCGACGAAAGAATCAGTCAAAATATCCAAATCAGTTTGTTGTACAGTATATACCATGAGCTGTATCTCTGTTCCCAATAAAAACTGAACAGACGTTATAGGGCATTTTAATTCCAACTTCTAAAATATCTGCTATTTTACCTGAAACATGCTGTAGTTAACACATGAAATATTTGTTTTGGGTGAGCATTACTTGAAGCTTTATCAATGTGAGAGGTCAATGTATAGACACCCAAGCTTGTTCATCATATACAAAGGTGCCTCAAACCGCATGGTCTGGAAGTATGTAATCCCATTTCATAATGAGGACTATAAAACATGTGAGCGTCGTAGTTACGCATCATCTGCACGAAAACAATTAAATGCAGTTTCACAGTGGCAGTATAAAACATGAATGTCTTAATCATCACAATATATCAGACAGTTCGAAAAGTGATGCTAACGCGGCGATTCATTTGCTATAAGTTAACAAACGAAGTAGACGCGTGAAGCGTTCGTCTATCGCAAGGGGCGCTGTAGCGGACAACGTCTGCATTGTGCGTGTTGCACGTCTCGTATAGAAAGGGCTTTAGATAACCGGGAACATCAGCGTGCGCCGCGGTGGAGTAGCCGAACGGTCTAAGGTGCTTCGCCGTCGGAGGGTCGAGTCCTCTCTGGGCATGGGTGTGTGTATTTGTCATTAGGTTAGTTAACCTTAGTTTAAGTAGTTTGTAAGCTACGGACTGATGACCACGCAGTTCGGTTTGATAGATTTACAAACATTTGCACGTTTCAGCGTGCGAATACACTTCTCGGCTTTGAGACACGATATCGTGTGGGGAGCCCAGAACACAAGCGGTTCTGACGGGGGATTAAGATAAGGAAGCCAACTTTTTCAAATCTCAATGTGGAACATTTCGAGCATGTGAGGGAGGACTAAGATCACGTGACTCATTGTGCCAGTTATTCTGAAACCAGGAAAGAAATTTAAGCGAGCAGAGTAGGCAAACTCATTTAAAGTACGAGGCGCGTTTTTTAAGTACGTTCAGTATTTTTATTTTCAGAAAGTACATACTTTATTTTTCGACATAGTTACCAAGTTTGTTCAAACACTTAGAAGTCGACCACTGTACGTAACAAGAGCCTTGTATTATAACTAAAATTAGCAAATGATGCCCGTGTGAACTACTGATTACTCCCTGCTACAAAGCCTTGTTCCCTGGCCCAAACTGATAACTAACTCGTTTCAACTTACTTCAATAACAGGAAGTTAATACTACAGTGGTCAATATACATAGCAGCTTACACGTTATTACACACAGACATTAATAAGCAAGCCACCACAATTAAAGTTATCTTAGAAAGATGGCTAAGAAAACATTTATGGCGCAACGGAATTTAAACATTAATAAAAATTGCATCTGAACTTGTTCTCAGCGCTTGTGAAGAACAATATTAAATAAAAGAGGGAAGGTGCTCTAAAACTATAATTTATAGGGAACTTACGGATTCTGCAGAACTTAAATTGTTTATTCAGATAGAAAACAAGCAAAATGGGGAACCAATTTCGTTAATACAGTAAAAATGCACCTCTTACATCGATTAATGCGGACGGGGACCAGCCTGAGTTATAAATGATTTAACGATACTGGGGGGAAGGATTCACAAACAACACTCATTCGCTCACACACACGCAATGCCACATCGAAACTCACAAAAAACAGCGTGCTGAGACAAGGCGGAAGCAGGCGCCGCTATCGTAGGCGAATTTCAGCAAGTCGGAGGTAGCACAAAACATAATACACACCTGTTTTGAGATGGTGCGTGTGTAATGGATCGCGAGCAAACACGCTAACGGCGACACACGGCTACGTTACATGAACGCACTCCACTGAAGGTGAAGTGGTTGAAACTCGTATTCAATATACAAAATCACGGTGAATTCCTTAGTTGCAGTCTTTTAGAAATCGATCTAGGTACTAGTTTTTATATGAGAAGTGAATTCAGCCGGCTAGCTGCGAACCCCGTAAATTGGGACTCGCACCCTCGTTGTTCCGAAAACCGGTAAAATCGAATAAATTCAGTTTCCGAAAAATAAAGAAAATTAACTATAGCATACAACACATAGAAATGCTTAGAATTATATAAGGAAGCGAATGAAATAAAGCTACAAGCAATAGGGGGCGATTACAGAGTCGAATGAGGTCCTGTCTCAGAAAAATCAGAGAATGAAATAATTACAATCTCAGAAAAATAAAAATTAGAATTACGGCATGAAACCAATGAAATATTTAGAATCACATAAGGAAGCTATTGAAGGAGGTTGTACAAGGCTCAGAGAGAATTACTGACAAAGACAGAGTGCATACTACCAGTCGGAGAAGAGACAGCAAAATTAAAATAGGCGGGGAAAGAAGATCACGAAATATTAGTGGAAATCAGAAGGATACCCGCATAGTTACTTGCCTGATGGGCATGGAACAAACAAGAGTGGAAGCTGAAGGCTTTGTTCTATGAACCAACCATGTGGAACACATATCACTCACGGAAGGAAAGGATGAGAAGATTTTTACATGAACTATACAAAAATGCACACATCACCTATTAGAAATCGGGCCAACAAAGGGGGAAAGTATTTACACAGGGTTCATATACCGCCAAATGATCACAAAAGGATTTAACATGCCAGACCGTTATCAAACTGCAACTAGAATCACACACACCGCGTTTATCTATTGGAAATCACTGAATTGAAAAACGAGAACATATTTCCACACACGATCGGAAAAAATAGTAAAAAGATTCTAAGTTCACGAATGTAAGTTAAACGTGCTAGTCAATGGAACGCTACCATCTCGAAAAACAAGAGCAGAACCAACCTTACCTCACCAGACGACCGGCCCAGAATGATCAGACCGAGCGGCCACCGGACGCAGGAAGCCAACGGAAGCCGGAAAATGCAAGAAACAGTGGTGGTGGGGATGGAGACGAGTACACTGGCGCTGGGGAAAGCTCGCCGACTAGACTGCAACCAAAGGGTGTAGAAACCTCTTTGGTAACCTCAGAATCTATCGACTCTGAGCCAGAGAGAACAATGCAAAGCGAGCTATTACTCCCCACATTCAAACAGCCATAGATTCTCGCACACACTTAAAAGTACAGCAGCTGCACATTCTCACAGGGACAGTGGCATAGCGGAGAAGCCGTACTTGTACCACATTAATTAATATAATAAGAAATTATTAACAGAACAAAATAAGAAAAAACCTAGCAATATTAATTAATATTTTAACACATGAAATAAAAATGCTAGTCCTCAAGCCTTGAAGAGTGTGGGGTTCAAGTTTTAACAAAATGATAATCTAGCGACTTAAATAAATCATAACTTTACAGAAATATACAAAAAATATATGGAAGAAGACAGACGGTCGTCTTTCACACTTATACCTCCCAACCACTTTTAAAATACCCTCTTCATACCATCTTGCTGCCATTTCCGATAACCAAGAGTTCACTGCCGTTTTGTAAAGCACTGATGTCGAAACGTCAGGAAATTCGTTTGAGAAAACTGTTATTGTGAAAGTCCTGTTCTCACGAATCCTCGCTTCAGCTGAAACCTCCAAATCGTCTCTAATCGAAGATGGGCGACCAGAGCGGTCCTCATCATGGACGTTGTCACAGTCATCTTTGAATTACGGTACCCACTTACGCACTTTGCCTTTACTCATAACAGTATCACCGTACACTTCGTAAATCTGACGATGAATTTCTATAGCAGAAACCTTCCTTGGTGACAAAAACCATATCATTGAGCGAACCTCACACGCGGCGGGCGAGTTGATAGTCTTCAACATTTTGAAAGCACAGAACAGAACCGTACAAGTTAGCTACAGAGCTGAAACTGAAAAATGTTCAAATGTTTGGTAATCTTAAAGGACTTAACTGCGGAGCCATTAGTCCCTAAACTTACAAACATGAACTACCTTATACTAAGGACGGCACAAGCATCCATGCCCAAGGGAGGATTCGAACCCCCGACGGGGAACGGCCTCGCGCATCAGAGCATTGCGCCTCAATGAGCTCGACCACTGCGCCGCGGCGCTAAAACTAAGCACAGTTGTTCCCGATGCATGCCGGTACACAACCGCTCGTTGCGGTATGTGCACGAACTACTAGTGTCTACAACAAAACGGAACTTACATAAAAAACGCGCCTCGTATTATGTCTAACACTGACATCTTATTCCTAACTTTCAATCTTCATTTAGAGTTAACTGATATTATCTCATGCTCCTATTTTTAATTTTAGAGTTATACAATTTTTACACTATCTTTCTCCGTTACGTTTTTCCGATCACTTTCGTTCTCTCTACTGCTTTTATTCGTTCCAGCTCTTGGAGCTTCGTGCTCCACACATTTTGTTAAGTAAAACCCGAAGAATTATGTTTAGTAATACCGTCGAATTAAATTTCATAAAAGCTACTTTTTAAAACCATTTGAGTTACTCGAGCCGGACGCGGTGTCCAAGGAGACTGAGGCGCTCCAGTCACGGTCTGCACAGCCACTACGCTCGGGGGTTCGAATCCCCCCTCGGGCATTGATATTTGTGCCGTCCTAGTTCGTAAGTAGTTCATAAGTAGTTTGTAAGTTTAGGGACTGATGACCCTGTAGTTAAGTCCCATAGACTATACAAACATTTGAACATTTGAGTTACTCGATTATAGTTGTTTTGATGAAGTGCAGACTTTAATATTGTCTTACTACATGCAATACTCACTCACTTTCGTTGTTGCATTTTCATATCATTACCGTTTATTCCCGAAGGAAGTAAGATGAAAGAGGGTATTGTATTTGCATGTCAGATTTTAAATACTTTTATGCAGACAGTACAGTACAAACAGTACATTATGTTTGCCACCTTGAGGAAAGAAAAATATTCCAGTACACTTACTGAAACGTAGTGAAGAAGGCACAGAAAATATGCCAAAAACAGAATTTTTTAATGACTCATCCTATTACCAAATGCAGTACCAGCTTCAAACAAAAGCAACTTCCATTGCTAGCGATTTTGTCATTTTGAAACAGATGATGTGTTGTTGTCAGTTCGGAGACTGGTTTGATGCAGCTCTCCACCCTACTCTATCCTGAGCAAGCCTTTTCATCTCCTCATAAGAACGGCAACCCACATCCACCTGAATCTGCTTACTATATGCGTCTCTTGGTCTCCCTCTGCGAATTTTACCCCACACCCTTCCCTCCAATGCTAAATTTACGATTCCTCGATGTCTAAGAATGCGTCCTACCAAGCAATCTCTTCTTTTAGTCAAGGTGTGCCAAAAATTCATTTTCTCACCAATTCTGTTCAGTATCTCTTCATTAGTTATACGATATACCTACCTAATCTTCAACATTGTTCTGTAGCACCACATTTCAAAAGCCTCTATTCTCTTCCTGTCCCCACTGTTTCACTCCCGTACAAGGCAACACTCCAAACAAACGCATTCAGGAAAGACTTCCTTACACTTAATATTCGATGTTAGCAAATTTCTCTTTTTCAAAAATGCTTTTCTTCTCATTGCCATTCTGCATTTTATATCCTCTGTTCTACGACCGTCATATGTTACCCAAGTAACAAAACTCATCTACCACCTTCAATGTTTCGTTACCTAATCTAATTCCTTCAGCATTGCCTGATTTTCTAAGACTGCATTCCATTATCCTTGTTTTCCTCTTGATAATGTTCGTTTAATACTCTCTCTTCAACACACTGTTCATTCCATTCAACTACTCTTCCAGGTCCTTTGACGTCTCTGACAGAATTACAATGACATCAGCAAAACGCAATGTTTTATTTCTTCACCCTGAACTTTAATCCCTATTCCAAAGTTTTCCTTGCTCTCCTTCACCGCCTGCTCAATGTACAAATTAAATAACATCGGAAAATGGCTACAACCCTGTCTTCCCTTCCCAACTAATGCTTCCCTTTCATGACCTTCGAGTCTAATAACTGCGGTCTGCCTTTAGTACAAGTTGTAAATAACTCTCCTTTCCCTGTATTTTACCTCTTTAAGAGTGTATTCCAGTCAACATTGTCAGAAACTTGCTCCAAATCTACAAAAGCTAAAAATATAGGTTTGTCTTTCTTTAATATATCTTACAAGATAAGTCGTACAGTGAGTATTGCCTCCCGGGTTCCTACATTCCTGCTGAAACCAAACTGTCTTCCTGTAGATAATTCATGTTAAAATTTTGCAGCCTTGACTTATAAAGATGATGGTTCCATAATTTTCACACTTGTCTGCGCCTGATTTCTTTGGAATGGGGATTATTACATTTTTCTTAAAACCTAAAGGTATTTCGCCTGTCTCATACCAGTTGAAGTAGTTTTGTAATGACTGGCTCACTCAGAGACGTAAGTAACTCTGAGGGTATCTTGATCTTGAGCAAGATGATGTCTACCTTTTTTTATTTTATTTTCTTTGTATTTAATTTAAGAAGACTTTCATTTATCGTAGATGAGTCATTGTGAAGTTGACTTGCAAGCAGTGTGACATAGCGTGCCGTACACAAATAGTTGCGGCTTGTGCTCTTAGACCAACAATTTTAAAATTACTGGAATGCGGGACGCTTTTGTCATTTTGCGGGACGTTTTCAGAAATCATTCAAATACGGGACAAACAAGTCGAAATGCGGGACTATCCCGCATAATCCTTAAAGTTGGCCGCCTTCGATTATACTGGAGAACACAAAAATTAACAAACTCCAAAAACATAAATGTACTTTGTTTTGTAACTGATCATAGCACTTCATGTTTTTCATGCAAAATGACGTACATAGAATAAATTTTTGCAACTGGAACAGTTTCTCAGTATGGACTTGATTTTGTTGTCCTCTGACAATAATTCGAAGTGTTTCTATATCGCTTATCTTCATATAATTTCTTGTATTCACTGCAGTAACTTACGTATTGACACTTAGAGAAGTTTATCGCTGTCTTTAGAAATTGCGTTATTTTCGGCTATATGTGCTTGACGTTTGTTGGCAACATAAGGGATGTGTTTGAAGAAAGGGTGCTGAATAAGATTAATAAAACGAAGCAATCCAAGGAATTCTTCTACTTTGCACCCTTAACTACACGTCGCTGCTTGTGCAGACTGTTTTGCGCCGTCGGGGGGTTCGATTCCCCCCTCGGGCAGGGGTGTTTGTGTTGTCCTTAGTTTAGTTTACCTTAGGTTAAGTAGTTTGTAAGCTAGCGACTAATAACCAAGCTGTTGAGTCTCATAGATTTACAAGCATTTGAACATTTGATTTGAATGTCTTGATCAGGCAGCTGCAATGCTGGTCTCCCTTTATCTTTCTTTGACAAGCGAATTTCCTTGCTTTGTGGTCAGAGACAAACCCTCTTCGTACCCCAACGACTGAACTTCTACTCAATTTACTTTGCGCTCATAAATGCTTTTACCTCTCCCATCTTTTTATGGATAAATAATCAGTAGACTATTCTTCATTTAACTACTTTAAAAGGATTTCTCTTTTTGCATTATTGCACAATTGTTATCCAGTCATCTTCCGAATAAATTTGGTTTTCAACTGTTAGCCTCTATGAAGACAAAGTAGGCATTATTTGATACGTAAGTATGCCCTGATACAACAGATATACCAGATTCCATACCAGATTCTTGTAATGTTACTTAAAAGAGCCAGTTTTACGTTCCGATTATGCCTACAGTAGCTGTCGGAGTAACATATTGCGCGGACTTGTTTCACTTGTCCTTCGAGATAATAAACAGATGTTTCAGTTGCTAAACGAAATGCTGGCTTTCTGCAACACACATCTCAACCAAGTATCTCATTCACTACTCCCCTGAAAAACTCCTTTAAGGAACATTGCTATATATCTCAAATCTCGTAAAAAAAAAAAAAAAAAAAAAAAAAAAAAAAAAAAAAAAAAAAAAAAAAAAACCTTTATTTGGACTTACACCACTTAAACTCTGAGCACCTCATATGTGACGTCATGAGTTTACGATGCCATCCATGTAAACAGTCTGTTATTAACTGATATCTGTGGTCTCAGTAACTCATGCTATACATTGCTTTGAAGCCGGTGCCGAAACATTAGAAGTACACAGCAACTCAGTTTTTGATTATCTGGACAAGCATCAGCAAGGCTTTAGAAAGGATACCTCCTGTGAATCTCAGATTGCCCTTTTTTCAAACGACATCTTGGCAGTCATGGAAGAAGAGCAACCGGCAGACGGCATATTTATTGATTACCCTAAGGCAATTGACATGGTGTAATTAGAATGAATGTTACGCATTCATATGCAAGTCTCTCACAGTACACACACGGGTCTTTTAACTGACATTTCTAAACCGCTACCTTTCGTAAGCCTCTGTAGGTGCATTGCGAAGGGTACGTAAAAATAAACAACCAAATTATTTGACTGGTTACCATGAAATTCAGCACATAAATGAAGGTTTTATGAAGGAAAATTTTATAAACCTGAAGCCAGTGAATGAACAATGGTGGAGGGTACCTAGTGACTGAGACCGTTGACCAGTCACCAAGAATTTTGGCGGATATATGTATGTTTTCATATATAGGGCGAGAAGAATTTGACAGAGCGCTGAAATATTTGACCCGAAACAAAGCCCCTGGAATAGATGATGTTCCGTCTGAACTGCTGATATCATTAGGAGAGCAGGCCATGAAGAAATTGTTCCACCTGGTATGTAAGATGCATGAGACGGGGTAAATACCCTCCGACTTCAAAAAGAATATAATAATTCCAATTCCTAAGAAAGCAAGTGCAGACAAATGTGAAAATTGCAGAACTATCAGTTTAATAAGTCATAGTTGCATAATACTAACACGAATTATTTACAGACGAATGGAAAAAGTAGTGGAATCCAACCTTGGGGAAGGTCAGTTTGGATTTAAGAGAAATGTAGGATCACGGGAGGCAATAGTCACAATACGAAATATCTTAGAAGATAGGTCAAGGAAAGGCAAACCTACGTTTTTAGCATTTGTAGATTTGGCAAAAGCTTTTGACAATGTCGATTGGAATAAACTCTTTCAAATTCTGAAGGTAAAAGGGGTAAAATATAGGGAGCGAAGACTTATATTCAACTTATACAGAAACCAGAAGCTGTTATTAGAGTCGAAGGGCATGAAAGGGACGCAGACGTTGGGAAGGGAGTTAGATAGGGTTGTAGCCTTTCCCCAATCTGTACATTGAGCAAGCAGTGAAGGAATGCAAGGAAAAATTTGCAGAGGGAATTAAATTTCAGGGTGAAGAAATAAAAACTTTGCTGTTTGCCGATGACAAAGTAATTCTGTCAGAGACCGCATAGGATCTGGAAGAGCAATGGCATGGAATGAACAGTGTATTGCAAAAAAGGGTATAAGATGAACATCAACAAGAGTAAAACAAATATAATGGAATGTAGTTTCAGAAAGTCAGAAGCAATTAGATTAGGTAATGAGACAATAAAAGTTGTAGATGAATTTTGTTATTTGGGTAACAAGATAACTTCTGATGGCCGAAGTAAAGAAGATGCCAAATGCAGAAGCGAAATTTGTTGACATCCAATATTAGTTTAAACGTTAGGAAGTCCTTTCTGAAAGCATTCGTCTGAAGTTTAGCATTGTATGGGAGTGAAACGTGGACGACAAGGAGTTCAAATACATGATAGAAGCTTTTGAAATGTGGTGCTACAGACGAATGATGAAAATGATGTGGGTAGATCACGTAACTAATGAGGAGGTGCTTAATCGAATTAGGGAGAAAAAGTCTAGTTGTTGTGAGGAATGGCAGTCAGCTCTAAATGTAGAAAAATTTAAGGTAATGTAGATAAGTAGGAAAAACAATCCCATAATGTTCGAATACAGCATTAGCAGTGTGCTGCTTAACAATGGAGAGCGGTATGAAATGGAACATGCATGTGGGATGTGGGGAATGCGAATGGTCGACTTCGGGTTCTTGTGAGAATTTGGTGTATATGTGGTTTATCTGTGAAGGAGACAGAGTATAAACCGACTGCGCGACCCCGTTTTGTGTATTACTGAAGTGTGTGGAATCCGTATTAGATCAGTTTAAAGAAAGACATATAAGCAATGCAGATGCGGGTTGCTGAGTTCGTTACTGGCAGGTTCGTTCAGTGCGAAAGGCAATGGGAAAGAAGCTTTTGTGTAAAAGAGTCAGAACTGAGTTACACAATACTACTATTTCATCTGAAAGAAAAGGACACATTGTATGTATTTCATGTTAATTTTAATTCATTTTGTTAATATTTTCAATATTCAATTGATTTTTCAATAAATAAGTTAAACAAATTTGTTGCAACATTACCTTACTTTCCTCCTTATTTTTGCTTTGTTCTTTACACCATTCACTACTATCTCTGTTTCCTGCCTTTTATACAGTTTCAAAATTAAGATTTATTTCCCTCATTGTCTGGAATAACAATTTCCAATCAACCATGCCAATAGCTGTTTGTAAATCAGTAAATGTTAAGTGCCGCGGTAGAGTAGCCGAGCGGTCTAAAGCGTCTCGCTGCGGATCGCGCGGTTGCTCGCCGTGGAGGTTCGAGTCCTCCCTGGGGCATGGGTGTGTGTGTTGTCCTTAGGTTAGTTTACCTAGGTTTAAGTAGTTTGTAAGCTACGGACTGATGACCACGCAGTTTGGTCCGATAGAATAAAAAAAAAAAAAAAAAAAAAAAAAAAAAAAAAAAAAAAATGTTAAGTTCTTGTTTAGTTCTTTGCGACGTTTTTGAGCGAGGAAGCTTGTTGGAAGCCGATCACTGACTGGGTGATATACATATAGGCTAGCAAGATAGGTTATCGGCTACGTCTATCATATTATCCTCAGATGCTAGTCTGGATACGTTTCGTGCCGTCAATTACACTAGCTCAAGACTTATAAACGATTATTTATTTTGAGCGTCGCACTTGTTACATTGTTTGTGTAACTTTCGGACTTTAATTCATTTTCCTACGTCTGGCCTTGACTGCAATTTTATTACGTATTGACATTTACCAACGCACTTTTGAAAGACTTTGCTTATTTCTTTTGTTTTAAAAGGGCAAGGTGACTTTCGTTATCTCAAGAGTTACTCACCACATCTAAACACAAGACAAACTATTAGTAACCATTTAAGTTGAGAAGAAGATGTGAACTGTTTATAATCTATTAATACTACGCATGAAAAAAACTATATTTACTAGAAGCCACTGAAGATGCTTTAAAGTAAAAACGATGAGATACACCTGGGAAAAATAAATATATTGTGGCAAGAAAACTGTGTTTTTATTTCCAAAAACGAATAATTCGGCGCATAAACTAATTAAACACAGTCTTCTTTAAGAGACAGGCATTGTTAACCCGCTATCATTCGCGTTGTTAGAAAAAATATAACATTTACGATTTTACTTTAATATTTCATCACATTTGAAAGCTAATGAACTGACCATCTAGAAATGCATTCTTTCATATCTCGTGATTCAATTAATCTGTGACTCGACAATCAAATTTCAACAATAGCTTCTTAGTTGTGGCTTTATTTGAAGTGGTGCGCAGTGTTAGATTTTTTTCTAACACGGGAGTCTTAACGTAACAATTACTTTTCCTTCCGTGGTAAACCGCGTTGCTTCACTTTTAGTCTGTTTCTTGTACTTGTAACAAGCGGCTGTGTTCGTTTATTTTCTCCTAAAACTGTTCAGCACCTGTTACGTCTTTTATGAGCAAAGTAGATATTCTTACTGAGTTTTAGGAATTGAATGAAGCAATTGTTTATACAGAGTACATGACATTCTCTGTCGGATATGGGAGTATATAAAACTGAAAAACAGTGTAAGGGGCCTACGGTTTCTTCTTGAAATACAATATTCTGATTTCGAACGGTCGACAATATCTACACCTCTTTTTTTGAGGTTGTAGAGTGTAATTACTTCAAGTTGGTTCGCTTCGCCACTGTCAGCATCTAATGAATCGTCGCTGTCCATGGTGGATAAGATTAAAACGTTATTTTTCTGTTTATTTTTTTGAGATGCAAATGAAGCAGTTGTTGCTTGGTTTTCCTCCAAATTCTGCTGTTTACATGCCTACACTTTACGTCCAGAAATTCCGCTGGAATTTCTGTTTTATTCTTCCGTAGAGTATCTACTAATGTGAATGTATGGTTGGCATACATTTTGTTACCCAGTGGTATAGATGTGAAATAAGTGTCCATCGTCACGTTTCTGCCTGTTTTGTCAATCGGTCTAATCAATCGTAACACCACATGCTCTGCATGATTTGCTACTTGATATGGCCCAGTAGGCTGTTTGCCTCCATGTACTTCCATATGTAGCGTATAAAAGGTTCTGGCATCACAAAGCGCATGTATCTTGATGCCATATTTTGCAGTCTTGTTTGCTATATACTGCCTGCATTTGAAACTTCCGCAGAATGGTTCTAACATCTTGTCTATCGTTGTCAGTGCGTTGGTACTATAGCTCTTCTTGCAAACATCCCCAAATTCGTCAAATGACATGTTCCATACCATGTTTATACCAAATTATAATGCTTTGGTAATAACAAAGAAATGATTTATTGTATAAACATGTCTTTTCTGGCACAAAGAGATGAAAAGGTGCAAGATCTCATTGCTAGGAATAATATAACACGGGAGTTATCGCGTGAGAACAATATATGCGAGCTACCGCGGGTTAAAAATACCATTAATAAAATTTTCGCAAATTTATACAACCAATGAAAATCACGCTTTTCCCTATCGCGTTGGCTCGTATTCATACATACAACAAATCTATGGGAAGGAAAAAAGATCGCCATGATTTTGGCATTGTGCTCACTTGGCTTTTACGGCCTCATTTGCTGGTAATTATCGGCGCATAGTGCTAATGAAATCTGGCTTTACGCTCATTTGGCGCTACAATGGCTCGTCCGTTAATCGTATCAATTATACGCAAAGGCCGATTTTGGATATCGCATATCCTTGATTTCACAACGCGTGATTCCTACAAAATAACTGCCTCACTTTCTGAAAAGTCATTCCATTTAGTTCAACAGGTAATGACAACCAATTGAATTTTCTTCGTGGATAAGAAAGATCTAGTAGCAAACTACTCCATGTTTAAATGTCGCTTGGCGACGCACTGCACAAATCTTATCTTTATGTATGTAAAAATTGAAGTGTTTGTGCCTATATTTCCGTTTGCAGCCGAAACTACACATCATAAAGGAATAATGTTTGTATGTGATAGTAGGTATCAGTCTCCCATTATGCTCTATGGTGGTAGAGGTTTGATAACGATAAGGGGTTGGAAGATAAGGGAGTTGAAAGTTACCGGCTTATATAAAATTCTACGTGTGGCTGTCAATATTTTGCTCTTCAGCAATATTTTTCTCTTCAGCAAAGTCGTCAGCTTATATAAAATTCGGACTGAAGACCAGCGATGACTTTTGACACAATAATAGTAAAGAAGTTATATACAGCGAAGCGTGATACACATTCTTCAGTTGTTTTTCAGCAACAAGTGTACGAATAAAGAAAAATAAGTGCATATTGAAATAAAATTACCAACAGAGATGCCAAAGCGTAAGAAAGAAATTTCGTGTTCAAGATCTGCATAAAGATTGGTTTGAAGTAACAGTCCATCAATCAAAACCTTTGAGAATAAAAGTAGAAAAACCCGTCCAAGAGTACCTGTATTATCTGAAATATTTTTGGGGCGTGGCAGCTGAAAAATCAGGCTCATCAGATTAGAAATAATTTTGTTTGTTTTCCCATTTGTAAATTTGGTCAGCTTATTGTTGAGCAGGAGAAAAACTACTTAGTTGTTGGTCATCTTCAGATTCCCATTCTTATACACATCAAAAGACTGAACGCCCATTCACAGGTGTCTTCTATTCTTCCTCAAGAATCAGAACTGAAATCTTGTAGAAAATCTTCAAACTGATTGCTACTGCGAAATTTCTCTTATAGCCTCAAGGGCAGAAACAGGATCTCAGCCTGCTATCCACATCTTGCAAAACAAGTAATATAATTGTTACAAGTAAATAGTGTATTATGGTACCAATCATTGTCGCATTTATTTGTTAACGTCATAGAGTAAACAATATAATTTTGAAAAAAAAAAAAAATGTAACAGTACGAATATTTTAAAATAAGAACACCGATTCATAAAGTTATTTGGTAAATGTTCTCTTTTTAAGCATCCACTATATACATAACCGAACAATCAAAATTGTTTCGCGCCACAATGTTTTCTATTGAAACCACTGACAGTCTCGCTAAAACTCGAGAACGGCAGAACCGATTTGGCTAATTTTAGTCTTGAAATATTGGTGAAAGTCCAGGGAAGGTTTAAACGGTGATAAAATATGGAAAAGTTGCCTGGAAAAGAGGAAAATCGGGGAAAACTGAAACAGCTTTTTCCAGTGAGGTACCAGTACCGTTAGTCCAATCGCGATAAAATTTTGTACATTTCATGTTGAATACAAGAGGAAGGTTCGCATCAAATAAAAATTTGGAAAAGTGGGAAAATTTAGGAAAAACCAAAAGCGATTTTTTCCTATGAATAAACATCAATTGCCACATCTTCAGTCAGAGTATCACTTGATACGGCATGACAGGACAAATAAATTTTTTGAAAAATCTACCGGAAAATTGGAAAATTTAAGAAATTTCAATGTGTTTTTGATTGGATTCAGCACTTTAACTGACTATTCGTACGACGAAGAGGGATAATTCTTTTTTTGTTTTGTTCATTACGGTTTGAAAAAGTTTTCAGTAAAGAGAGAAAATAGGGACAGTTAAAAAGGAAAGTCGCAAAATTCGAACCAAGTATCTTTTTAATTATGTTTCAAAATGTACTCAACCACGTAAGTTGAGAACCGTTCCTTCGACTGCTATAAAATTTTAATCATTTGACGTTCAACGAAAGATGAATGTTCTTATGAACTAAAAATTTTGGAAAGTTACAGTACCCGGAAAATTCGCAAGAAACTGAAAAAACTTTTTTCTATGGGATATCAATATCATTCGTCTGATTGCGATAAAATTTTGAACATGTGACGTTCAAAGCAAGACTAACGTTCTTATTAAATAAAAATTTGGAAAAGTTTCGCGGAAATTGGAAAATTTCGACGTTTCGACGTTCAAAGCGAGAGGAAGGTTTGACTGAAGTAAAAGTTTGAAATATTTGGCCAGAAAATAGGAAAATGTGTGGAAAACTGAAAGAGCTCTTTACTTTGGGATATCAAGATCATTCGTACGATTGCGATAAAATTTTGCACATTTGACGTTCAAAGCAAGAGTACATGCATATTACCAATTGCGTAGCATTGGCGGGTCGAGAAGATGATGAAATGAATCGGTGAACTTCGTATCACTTACCTGTTAATATAAACCATATCAATTTAAATCATAATAATATATATTTTATACCCAGTAGCTCTATAAAGGCATCATCAGATAGTCTAAGTATCGTCTCAATAGTGGGCGGAAAGGTTGGGCAAATCACGCTCACATTTTCGGGATAATGCTCATGTTACATTCGTGGAAGTTCAGGGAAGTTTTAAACGCTGATAAAATATGGAAAAATTGCGAGGAAGGTCACTGTCACATAAAATTTTGGATGGTGCATGATTTTACGTATGGAGTTCTTCAGATTCTACAGTTGTATTCCTATCCTTTCATACTTAGGAGATGGAGAGATGGAGGCCGGATCCACACATTGGACCCAACGTTGGCGCCAACAGTGTTGGTCCAATGTATCGATCGGTGGAATAGCATTGGAACCAACGTTGGTACAGCTCCGTTGCTTGTCGGTATTTCGACCAAACATCAAAGGACGTTGGCCCAATATGGGTAGGTCGTCCACACATTGGCACCAACGTTTCATTCTGTCTTTGTCGTCTGCTCATCTCGAAACTGTTTCTTTCTTCGTTCGTTCTTCGTCGCCATTTTAAAGTTTCGAAATCTCTTTGTAAATATTAGAAATGTATCAGAAAGTGAGTCATTTGTGAAATAAACCTCAAAAAACGAAATGCCACAGCAAAACTTAGGCGCGAACTGTGAAATTAGAAACTTTCTAGACTTTCGACACACTCCATAACTGAATTTAATTTTTAAAGTTAACAGTACAGTACTTAATATTTCCTGTCAAGATTTAAATATCGTTTTGCAAACTTCAAGCACTACTAGTGATATAAATTACATGGTTATTTAAAAAGGGAAGTGTAGGCTTCTAATATTGTCTCCTTTAGTAAGAAATCGAATTGTAATACCAGAAGAGTAGCATCCCTCCAAAACATCTTTCTTTTTTATTTTACTTTATTTCCAATCATTTAAAGTAGCAGGTCTAAGTTTTTATAATATGTATCGTTTACTTGTAGCATATTTTAAAAAATTAATGATTTCGTACTGTAATTAATGTTTGGTAGAAAGTGGTAAAACACCCTATCATCTTTTACGTATGTTTCCCATTTCGATTTACAATGACAAAATATAATTATTCGCACTCAAAAGCGTTAATGCATTGGCCGCGATTTGTGCGTCAGATATGTTTACGTTGGCTCTCTACGAATTCAACTGAACGTTGGCTCCAATGTGTGGACGCTGTCTCAGAAATATTGGCCAATGTTGGCGCCAGCATTGGTACCAATGTGTGGACGCGGGGTAAGAGAGGGGAGATGGTGTCATAGGTGAAAGGAGGTGAACAGAAGAAGGGGGTAGAGGGAGGAGATGAACTAATGGAAGATTGGATACCTCATACATATTTCTTCGTTTTTTGGTATTCTTCGCTGCCACAACGTTCATCTGATTGCGATAAAACTTCTTCAACTTACTACTACAGTTGACTTACGGTAGGTAGCGAGCGTGTCATACCTGCAGATGTATTTGAAGGGCCATTGAAGTAGTAATGGAACAAGATTCATTGTGAAGAAAATGAATGCTATCGGGGAAGTAGTCCTACTAGGAACTCGAAGGGAGAATATGTGCTCATTGCACGTATTCCCATTTTTCCCTCTTCGACTTTCATTCTCACTGACTATCAACAAGATATTTTTCACATGGCGAGTAGTATGTTGCATGCTTACGAGACTGTCAGCCAAGATAGTTTAGTTTTTATTTATTTATTTTTATTTACTTTTGTTTTCTGTTTTTGAAGACTGAAAAGTAAAACTTTTTTGTACTCTAAAGCATTTGGAAAATGTCAATAAAATGGATTGAATGAAATTTATATTTCTCCTTTATCTATTGTTAAATTGCAAAAATTGTATCCATTACTGGCTATAAAATGAATATTTATTTCTATCATTCATAATTGAAAAAGAAGGCATTTCAAAAATGGCTCCATACTAGAAATCAGGCAGACAGAGGAAGTTATACTGAAGAAAGAAACAAAGCCAAACGGATTATTACAGACTCCATCCAAATCATGGGATGACTTTGGAAACAAGCTCGAAACTCTGGGTCAAGCCGCGGGTAAACCATTTTGGAGCGTAATTATCAATCTTCGAAATGGAGGGAAGAAGGAATTAACAAGTGTTTTGGACAGGTCAGAAAAGCTGTTAGTCAATCCTGTGGATGCCTTGAGCAGATGGAGGGAATATCTTGAAGAATTGCTCAATGTAGGTGAAACGTCCAATGATGTGTCAGATTTTCAGGTAGAATGGGATAGGAACGACGATGGAAACAGGATTTCATTTGAGGAAGTGGAGAAAATGGTCAGTAGATTACAGTGCAATAAAGCGGCTGGGTTTGATGAAATTAAGCCGGAACTCGTCAAATACAGTGGAATATCAGGTCTCAAATGGTTACACAGGATAATTGAAATGGCGTGAGAATCGGGACAGGTCAATTTTCAAACATGGAAACAGAAAAGATTGCAACAACTATCGAGGTATCTCCTTAATTAGCGTTGTAGGCAAAATATTCTCAGGTATTGTTGAAAGGAGAGTGCGAATATTAATTGAGGACAAGTTAGATGAAAATCAGTGTGGGTTTAGGCCTCTTAGAGGCTGTCAGGACCAGATCTTTAGCCTACGGTAGGTAATGGAAAAGTGCTATGAGTGGAACAGGGAATTGTATCTATGATTCATAGATCTGGAAAAGGCTTATGACCGTGTTCCTGGGAGGAAGCTACTGTCTGTTCTTCAAGATTATGGTATAGGAGGAAAACTTTTGCAGGCAATTAAAGGACTTTACGTAGACTGTCAGGCAGCAGTTTTAGAGTAGATGGCAAATTAAGCTCATGGTTCAGGGTAGTTTCAGGGGTAAGACAAGGCTGTAACCTGTCACCACTGTTGTTCATACTATTCATGGGTCATATGTTGAAAACAGTAGACTGGCAGGGCGGCATTAAAATAGGTGAAAATAAAATAAGCAGTCTCGCATATACGGATGACTTAGTTGTAATGGCAGATTCGATTGAAAGGCTGCAAACTAATATTTCAGAGCTCGATCAGAGGTGCAAGGATTATCTCCAAAACAAAAGTAATGTCTGTGGGAAAGAGATTCAAACAGATTGAGTGCCAGATAGGAGGAACAAAGTTAGAACATGTAGACAGTTTCAAGTACCTGGGATATATTTTCTCACAGGATGGCAACATAGCGAAAGAATTGGAATCGAGGTGCAGCAAAGCTAATGCAGTGAGTGCTCAGCTAAGATCTACTCTCTTCTGCAAGAAGGAAGTCAGTACCAAGACTAAGTTAGCAGTGCACCGCTCTATCTTTCGACCAACTTTGTTGTATGGGAGTCAAAGTTGGGTGGATACAGGTTACCTTATTCATAAGGTAGAGGTTACAGATATGAAAGTAGCAAGAATGATTGCAGGTACTAATAGATGGGAACAATGGCAGGAGGGTGTTCAAATGTTCAAATGTTTGTATAGTCCATGGGACGTAACTACGGGGTTATCAGTCCCTAAACTTACAAACTAATTATGAACTACTTACGAACTAGGAATGCACAAATATCCATACCCGAGGGGGGATTCGAACCCCCGACCGTAGTGGCCGTGCAGACCGTGACTGGAGCGCCTTAGTCTCCTCGGCCACCGCGGCCGGCCAGGAAGGTGTCCATAATGAGGAAATCAAAGAAAATCTGGGAATGAACACCATAGATGAAGCAGTTAGAGCGAACAGACTGAGATGGTGGGGTCATGTTACACGCATGGGAGAAGCAAGGTTACCTAAGAGACTCATGAGCTCGGCAGCGGAGGGTAAGAGGAGTCGAGGCAGACCAAGAAGAAAGTAGATTCGGTGCAGAATGATTTTGAAGTAAAAGGCATAACATCAGACGCGGCATCAATATTATCATTGAATAGGAGGTCATGGAAGAAATTCATTAGAGGTACTTTGCTCCAGACTGAACGCTGAAAGACATAATCAGTCTCTAATGATGATGATGATGATGATGATCATTCACAATTAAAGAACCTAACATTTCCAAATTTCAAAAGTTATTGGCACAATTATTTCTTCTGCGGCAGCAACGGGCCGTGTACCAGCTAGTATTTCCAAATGTAAGAATAACTGATATTATTGCGGATTATATAAAATACGAAAAAATATTACCTTACGAACGAATATACACAATTATTGCAGAGAACAATAGCAATGGAACAACATACGACTTTTCTTGACTTCCAATTGTTTAAAGTAGCGCTGTATGCACATAGGCCGAGAAGTTTGCATTTTGTGACTAATGACTGAACATTTTAACAATGGCAAGGTTTACGCAGTAGGAAACAACGCTTCCAGTACCAACAAAGCGAAAATATTATGGTGGTTTCCCTACGAAACCCCATATGCTGAATAGGTTAATATTTGCGTCCTGTTGTAATGGCCTTGTAGCCTACACTTACGACCACAAACTAATGGTCTGCATGCCGCAGATGGCATCTGCGGGTCCTTATCAGCTAGCCTTATCCTAGACAATTTACAAATAGTTTAAATCAACTGTTTCGACACTTTCTTCTTGTTTTTCTCTTTGTGAGATTCGCAGGAAACACGCATTGCCAGATAAAGGACATGCGACGCCCTTAATCGGGTTTTGTGTATAAATAAATATTCAGAAAACCGTGTGACATTAGTTAATAATTTATTTGTGACTAGCTGAACCCCCGATGCTTCGCATTCGTAGGCTTGTTGGTCTGCACCAGTTGTTTCTTTCTAATCCCGATGAAGAGTCCATATCCTAAGTTTCGTAGTTATAGCTCGAAATTTGAGTTAATAGCAACATATTTTTGAAAATCAATTTTTGCATCCCTGAATTAAAATCCGAAATTTTGTAGTTCTAGCTTCAAAATTGCCTAAATAGCTACGTATTTTCAAAAAACGTTTCATCCCCTATTTCACCCCCTTACGGATGGAATATCGAAAAATCGCTTCTTAAATGACGCCTACAGTGTAAGATCAACACCCTCCACAAATTTCAAATTTCTATCTTCATTGGTTTGGACTGGGCGATGATGAGTCAGTCAGTGAGTCAGTCAGTCAGTCAATCAATCGGGACACTACCTTTTATATATAGAAGATAGAGAAGAAGAAGATTTTAGCAGCGTTAGCCGTGTGCTGCAGTTGTGGTAATGCATACCTGGTAGAGAGGGCTGTCGACATTCAGAAGTTCTTCAGGTTCTCCATAAATTGTTCACTTTATTTTTTGTTCAGTTGTCTGGGAGGTCAACGTATACAAAAACCAAAGAGTAGTTATTGGAGTCGAGGGCATGGAATCGTTGCCGTGGTTGCGAAGGGAGTAAAACAGGGTTGTAGCCTTTCCCTAATATTATTCAATCTGTACACTGAACAGGCTGTGAATGAGTGCAAGGAAAATTTGGAGAGAGAATTAAAATTCAGGGAGAAGAAATAAAATATTTGCAGCTTTGTGATATCATAGTTAATAATCTGAAGGGGAGGCACTGAATTAAAATTTGTGCCACAGCCAAGATCTGAACCCGGAACCTTCTGCTTAGCAGGCACGCGCTATACAACTAACAAGATCACATGAGTGTCGAATTTTAGAATTTCTTTGTACTTCTGGTACGTGAAGTTCAGAACTTAAGTAACAATCGGCCAAAGCCATTCGACGCAACTATAAAAGGTTCTTAAGAAAATCGACTTTGAAGTTTTGCAAAGTACACGTAAGTACCAGTAAAAAAAATCAGTTGCAGCATCTGTCGGTATAGTTTAGGTCTGGCGTCAAAATCGTAGAGTCGAATACTATTGTCACTTTTTTTTTTTTTTTTTTTTTTTGTTTTGTTTTTTTTGTTTTTTTTTTTTTTTGTTTTTAGTTTTCGAATTCAGTTACGTAAAACACGTGTCAGTTTTTGTTTATGTGTATGAAGACGAGCTGAAAACCTTGTCATCACATAAACCGATGTTTGAGTAAGGTATCTGATTGGATAGCCATGAGAAGCTATGGAGATAATTGTCGAAAAACAGTGTCGAAGCTCTTCACAAACTGAACATCAACGACTACCGTCCTCAACTAATAGTGAAGCCAATTCTGTAAAAAAATGTAACTTACGTTATTTTTATTGAAACTATCATTATTAACAACAATATATAAAATATAGAAAATTATGAGTAAACATTAATACGTGCACTTTTCTTAAAAGGTACCCTTAGATATTAAAATTGTGCAAGTATTCGAAAACAACAAAAAATAAAATGTCTCGCGATAGGAATTGAACCATCGACCCTATGGTTACAAAGAATTTTTCATTGTTGTGTCGAATGACTTTGGCTGATTGTTATTGGAGTTCTGAAAATCACGTAACATAAATATCACAAAATTCTGAAGTCTGTTATCAATGTGGTCTCCTGGTAAGCAGGAGGTCCCGTGTTCGAATCTTAGCCATGACACTGATTTTAATTCAAAGCCTTTCTTCAGGTTAATATCTATGATATATATCGAGACAAAATATGTCTCTGGACATTGATTTATTGTTTGATATTTATATCATCTGTGCCGGAGATACAACGCATATCGTTCCCATTAACGTTCTTTGCTACGGTGCTACACCGCACTTGGAGAACCTTGGCAACATTGATGCGTATTTATATAGGGGGACACTAGGTATGAGGCATGTCTTAAGACAGTCCGTGCAGTCGCTGTGTCCATCAAGTCACGGTGGCTTAGTGGTATGTTGCATGACTAGTAGGCAGGAGGTACGGTGGTACAAATTTCAATTCAACGCCTTTCCTTCAGATACATATCTGGGCATGTATAGTGTTCAAAATGTTCAAATGTTTGTAAATCTATCGGACCAAATTGCGTGGTCATCAGTCCGTAGCTTACAAACTACTTAAACCTAGGTAAACTAACCTAAGGACAAACACACACACCCATTCCCCAGGGCTCGAACCTCCACGGCGAGCAATCGCGCGCTCCGCAGCGAGACGCTTTAGACCGCTCGGCTACTCCACCGCGGCCATGGATAGTGTCTTGAGAGGAAGGTATAAGTTGAACATTATCAAATGTCAGGCGATGCTGACGGAATTACATTATTCACAGAACATATGACATTAACTGCGAATAGGCAATGCTGAAAATGTGTACCTAGCCAGGACTCGAACCCGCGTTTCCTGCTTTATAGCCACTGGGGACACAGTAATCACCGCATCTGCAAGGACTACCTAAGCCCGTGTCGCGTCAGATATTAATTCCCAGCCTTACCCTGCACACAGTACCCGAACTCGTAGTTTTGAAACTAATTCCTGTAAGAGTAAGGGCCACAAACTTGCCCCCCTCCCCCGTCCCCTTACTGCAGGATCAGAGGTGACATCCGTCCTTGTATCTGACGGGAGGCGTGCTTAGATAGTCCTTGCAAGTGCGGTAATCACTGTGTCCCCACTGGTGCAGTGGTCAGCGCAACTGCCTAGAAAGCAGAAGGCCCGCGTTCGAGTCCCGGCTGTGTACACATTGTCAGCTTTGCCCATTCGCAGTTTATGTCATATATTCTGTGAGTATGAAAAGCTAACAACTGCAGGGTCGTAAGTGACGTCCGTTGACAGTTGCTATATATATATATATATATAAACTGCATTAGGTAATGAGACAATAAAAAGAGTAGATGAGTATTTGGGTAGCAAAATAACTTTTGATTGCCGCAGTAAAGAGTGACTACAGGAAGAAAAGCGTTTCTGAAGGAGCGAAATTCGTTGACATCCAATATTAGTTGAAAATTCAGGCAGTCCTATCCGAAAGCATTTCTCTGGGGTGTAGCATTGTATGGGAGTGAAACATCAACGATAAGGAGTTCAGATAGATACATGACATAAGTTTATGAAATGTGGTGCTACAGACGAATGATGAAGACGCGGCGGAGCGGCTGACCGCATTGAGGCGCTATTTCGAATTTTTTGATATTTATGTTACGTGATGTTCAGAATCCCAATAACAATCAGCCAAAGTTATTCGACATAGCTATCAAAAATTCTCGAGAAAATCGACTTTGATGTTTGGCAAGAACATGTAAGTATCAATAAGTGAAACAGTTACAGCATGTGTCGGTGTAGCTAAGGTGGTTGACTGACGAACACGCTGTTACGCCCCATAAGCTGTACAAACATTTGAACAGTGCGACGGGTGCCGTGGCTCAGCGCGTCCGATCAGGTGGCTAAACGTCCTCTGTAATAAAAAAAAAAAAAAAAAAAGCTGAGCCAAAAATTGAACGAACAACTAAGAACGAACTGAACCAACGACCGCAAAGAATAGTTCTACCCGAAGTACAAAAAAACAAAAACAAAAAATGGCGATACTGTTCTGGCTTTATAACAATAGGGTCGATGGTTCGATCCTATCCCAAGACATTTTATTTTTCGTTGTTCTCGAATGCTTGCACAATTTTAATATCTAAGGGTAACTTTTAAGAAAAGTGCACGTATTAAAGTTTACTCATAATTTCCTATATTTTATAGAAGGTTGTTAATAATGATACTTTCAATAAAAATAACGTAATTTATATTTTTTTTTTACAGAATTGGCTTCACTATTAGTTGAGGACGGTAGTCTTTGATGTTCAGTTTGTGAAGAGCTACGACACTGTTTTTCGAAAATTATCTCGATAGCTTCTCATGGCTATAAGTAGGTTGTAAGTTTAGGGACTGATGACCTCGCAGTCTAAGCTTAACAAACATTTGAACATTTCGTATGATGAATATTAGGTGGGTAGATCACGCAACTTACGAGACGGTGCTCAACAGAATTGGAGAGAAAAGGAGTTTCTGGCATATCCTGGCTAAAAGAAGCGATAGGTTGGTGGGACACATTCTGAGACATCAAGGAATCGTGAACTTAGCATTATAAGTAAGTGTGTGAGGTAAAAATCGTAGAGGGAGACCGAGGGACGAATAAAGTAAGCAGATTCTAAAGAATTTAGGTTGCCGTTGCAGATGAAGAGGCTTGTATAGGACAGGACCTCCGTGAACCTGGCACCCCACTTAACGAAATCGCTTTTTACTTCATACCACTACAAACGATTCCCCATACTTATCATCCATTAGAATTTTATTTCGTAAAAGCGGGGTGCTGGCTATTTTTTGAGTGACCCATAATTTTTTTCGAAAAACTACAAACAAAAATTTTGGAACTACAATCCACTACAAACGAAACTCTTTAAGATTGTACAAAGTAAAAAACAATTTCTTTAAGTCGGGTGCCAGGTTCACGGAGGTTAGGACAGGTCAGCGAGGAGAACCGCATTAAATCAGTCTGCGGACTGATGGCCACAACAACATGTCAGGCAGGAAAGGAAAAGTAGTGACTTTGACTTTTTGTAGAGAGCGATTTATTTGTGACGCAGCTTGTATTCAGATAATATAGCTGACGAAGCGCTCCAGCAATCCCATCGATTTAGTATTAATGCCAGCCATCAAAAAGACAAGTTGCTATTTATACTAATGACGACGTGCCTTTGAATTCCGGAATATTGCAATTCGAGCTGAAAATTTCGCACGGCCATTCATTATCTAAATAAGGGCTGGTTTGTGATGTACTGTCGATGGCAGTTGAATATCAGAAATGAAATGCTATTGTATTCGGAGTCACGTAACACAGGGAAAAAAAGCAACAACATAAAAAACAAACAGCGCGAGACACGTGCTGTGGGGTAGCAGATGTTGGGATTAAATCCGCCGGTTTACGGCTGTTGCACAGCCATGGGATTACTGTGTGTGCGGTAAGCGGTATAAACATTACTCTTCCGGAGCCGTCACAGATGTTACACCGAACGAGTGCTTTCTTTCCGGCCAGTGACTGACGCAGCTGGGCGGTTATTCACGATTATAGGCTCAGCCGTCTGTCCTGTGATGAGAACAGCTGCCACTAGCACTACTCCCACATGCAGATCGGATTATGATTAAAAAATAACACACACACACACACAAACACACTATATATATATATATATATATATATATAGTGTGTGTGTGTGTTTGTGTGTGTGTGTCTGTGTGTGTGTGTACAGTGTGTTTCACTAAGTGTGTGTGCCTCTGTAACTTATAAAATAATAGGTGACGGGAAATTTTAATGCGGTAGGTCATCACAAGAAATGTTACACTTTCAGCGGAGCTATGAACATAGTTTATTGTATTACTTTCCAAAGAGTTACAGCACAAAGATATAATTTTTTAAATGGAACAATAGTTTTTTTCTATCGTGCATTGTTTTGTGTCCCAGCCTCGTCGCCGCTTTTGTGTCTCGTTTCCGTCGGAGGTGTCGGTGGCCGTGTAGGAAGACCGACACATGAATAAAGGTAGCACGCTTGTGCAGGTACGGAGGTGAGCAGCCAGTGGGACAGCAGAAACTAGAAACACTAGAGTAAATTAGAACGAGATATATATTGCACAGAATTTATACAATACTTAACTTTTACATAGTTCAGTACTGCAGAATGCTGATACATACTTGAGCTAGAGGCCTGCCTAGTGCCTATCCGATAGCCAAGTCTTCACTGGTGCCTATCTGATTCCGAAGTGCTAACTGGTTCCTATCTCAGTCCCAAGTGAACGATGTCGTTCAGTGGTGGCCACGAGCGGAGTTGTAGCAGAGGGCGCTCGTGGCTGTCGTCGTAAGAACGCCGCGCCGTGCGTGCATGGCGGCGCGCGGCGAAAGTAGGTGGTGCACACTTTGGACTTGTGCGACACCACACATTGGATTCCTTGAAACCAGCTGCTTCCAAGTCAATTTAAACTACATTCCTATCACTGTTAGTTTAGGAGCTACAACTCTTCAAAGTTTCAGGGGCAAATACCACACACTGTACATAATACATGGCTGTGTGGTGTGTGATGGATGTTACGGCGGTGGGAAGTTGATTTACATGAGATGTTCAAATGTGTGTCCATGTTACTCAATGCATAATGCAATGAGTCGTCGAAAGGATCTGCGGACAAGATGTGACATTGCGCAAATAACATTAGAAATTTGGAAATGTTAGTTTGTTTAATTATGAATGATAAAAATAAATATTAATTTCATAGTAAATAATAAATATTTTTTTTTTTTGAAATTTAACAATAGAAAAAAAGAAGTATAAATTTGTTTCATTATATTTTATTGACATCATTATTCAAATGCTTTAGAGTAGAAAAGAATTTTTGCTTTAAAAAAATAAATAAATAAATAAGTAAATAAAAGAAAGAAAAAAATTTTTTTTGCCTGTCAGCCTCGTGAGCATGCAACATACAACTGGCCATGAGAAAAATATCTTGTTGTTAGTCTTTGAGAATAAAAGTCGAATGGGGAATTGCAGTCGTCTGAAATGAAATGGCATGTCGGGGGAAAGATGCGAATGCGTGGAATGAGTACATTTTCTCCCTTCGTGTTTCCAATACTAATAGTTCCCCGACAACATTCATTTTCTTCACAATGAGTCTTGTTCTGTGGCCCTTAAAAGACATCTGCAGCTATGACACGCGCGCCACCTACTGTAAGTCAACTGCACTATGTCCATAAGATTCATGTAAGAGCAACAAGTAAGTTAAAGAAGTTTTATCGCAATAGGATGAACGTTGTGGCAGCGCATAAAATTCGAAGAAAGCCGGCTGCCGTGGCCGAGCGGTCTGCGGCGCGCTAATCACAGTCTGCATGGGCGCTACGGTTAGGGGTTCGAATCCCCCCTCCGACATGGATGCTTATGTCGTCATTAGTATAAGGTATTTCATAGGTAGTTTGTAAGTTTAGGGACCGATGACCCCGTAGTTAAGGCCTTTAAGCTTAACAAATATTTGAACATTTTGAACAAACGAAGAAATATGTAAGAGGTTTCCAATCTTTCATCTTCTTCTTTCCCTTCTTTCTGTTCCCTGCTTCTCCTGTCCATTTGTCCATTTCGTCCTCCTCCTTCCTCTGTTCACCTTTTACCTCTGTCACCATCTCCCCTCTCTCAATGTCCTCATACGCCCTCTCTTTGTTCGTCCCCTCCTTCACCTGCTCCTCTAGCTCCTATATATGTAAACACACATACATGTGCCAAGTTTCATAGTGACTGGTCAAACGGTGTCAGTCACAAGGCACTCTCCTTGCAAAATTCACTGGCTTTCTGATTATAAAACTCTCCCATGAGAAACGAATTAACTATTTATAAAGCATCCCCAGTCGTGAACCATACAAGTTAATTTTAGTATGGCCATAACCTTCGCGCGAGTGCAAGCAATGAGTTGACAATGTTTTATCGCAAACGGATGTACGGTATGGTCGTACATAAAATACGAACAAAAAGACAAACAAACATTAATTTTTATATATTAGATTTATGTATTTATTTTCAAATTCGCATTAAAACCATACGTAGGTAACAACAAATTCCTTCTGCTGGTGGTTTTCACCATAAGGATTTGGTACGCTTGGTATGCATCAAAGCTGACTGACAAAAATCCGTCATTTAAAAATCTGAAAAAGTATGCTTTCCACTGAAGCATATTCTTAAAAAAATTTCATACTTTAAATTAGTTACATAAAATTCACATAGTGTGAACAATAGTTATGTTTTAAATGTTTGTTTGATGATTATCAACCGGAAAAAATATAACGTAACTTCCAGAGGGAGCTGCTAGAATTTTCAGAAATCTTATTTCATTCGAAACGTCTGCGAAAACTGAAAATTAACTGTTTAGTCACGTTAATTAATTGAAATGATTGTAGGTAATCTAAATATATCAAAACTACACTGATAAACCGAGTTGTTCAGTCATATTTAAAAATTACATCATCATCGTAATCTGACGAAGTCCATATGTAAATTATCCTCCATCATGCACCATTCAAAATTTTGACAGTAACCTTCCTCTTGTTTTGAAGGTCAAGTGTCCAAAATGTCATGAAGATTTTAGGATGAATAAGGTAGTATGATGCCACAGGTTTTCAACCATATTTATATCTCCTGAACTATATGTCGTAAGCAGTTTTTATCCCTACGTCAATTTTTACCTCATGGAATTAATATGTGTACCACATTTGGTTGAAATCGGTAAGATGGTTTAGAAACAGAGGTCGCATGATCCAGCACTTTTCCGCACATTTTATTGCTTATTATGTCATATATCCTAAACTATTTGTCGTACAGTCCTTTAATGGTGCCTCTGATCATTGCGAAAGTGCAAGCGCTATGTTGTCAAAGTTTCATTACAATCAGTTGAACGGTTCGGCCACTCATAAAATTCGAACCACATATATTCATTTTTATATATTAGATATGCATGAATATTGATGTCCATTACAAATTGAGATATTTGAGTTATCGCTGTGAAATAATACCAATATTGTGTCGTTACAATAAACTTAAAGCTGAGAAAGTCTGTTTTTCTTAACGAATTCATTTATTGTTGTTTCTCATTTTTAATTCAAAATTTTAGAGGGGAAAGTCATTATTAATTGGAATTATTGTTGATTGTCTGTGGGATTGGAGGTGATAGCAGGTTTCAATACAGGACCAATCAAATTATTGATCACTGAACATTATTCCATTAGCATAATTCAATAACAACTTTATTAAAAAATATTCATGCTTCAGAAAATTACTGGAGGTAAGAAGCACCTGTCCATATTCCTTGTTCTAAATACTCGCCAAAAGTCTCATTTAACATCCCCCGAATCGTCTCTATCAAAAAAAAAAAAAAAAAAAAAAAAAAAAAAAAAAAAATACACACCTATATCTAGCAAAGTTTCTGACATATCTTGATTAGAGAAGGGATTGACTGATGGGACATATTCTGGAAACGTCAATTTAGTCCTGGAGGGAAGTGTGTAAGATGAAAATCGTAGAGGAAGATCAAGAGAACCGCGGTGGATTAGCCGAGCACTAGGACGCCTTACAGCGTCGGAGGTTCCAGACTTCCCTCCGGCACGAGTTTTTGTGTGTGTGAGAGAGATTTGTCCCTAGCATAAGTTAAAATTAGTTTAAGTAGTTTATAAGCCTAGGGACTGATGACCGCATCAGTTAAGTCCCTCAGATTTACAAACATTCGAACATTTTTGAGACCAAGAGACGAATGCAGTGGGCAGGTTCAAATAGATGTGATTTGCCGTTCTTATGAGGAGATGACAATGCTTGCACAAGTTTGAGTAGGGCGGAGAGCTGCAAAAAACTAATCTCCGGACCGAAGACCACAACAACAACAACAGCGGTCGGGGGTTCGAATCTCCCCTCGGGCATGGATATTTGTGCCGTCCTTAGTCTTAGCTAGTTCATAAGTAGTTTGTAAGATTAGGGACTGATGACCCCGTAGTTAAGTCCATAAGTTTCACAAAAAAATAAAAATAAATAAAACAACAACAGACTCCGTTACTTGGGTATTTTTTCCAGTAGTGACTCATTGTAGCTGCCCACTATGTGTGTGTTAGTACAGATTTATAAATTAAACATGTATGACCATATAATGCAGTTACACGAGACGTTATTACTTTCGTTTTCCGTTTTACCATAGCACCTGATCGTTGCTCGATGTAGAAGTTGCTAACATTTGAATACCTGAATGAAACTTTCACTCTGCAGCGGAGTGTACGGGTGATATGAAGCTTCCTGGCAGATTGAAATTGTGTGCCGGAACCGCGACTCGAACCTGGGACTTTTGTCTTTCGCGTGCAAGCGCTGTACCATTGAGCTATCCCGACACGACTCAGGGCTCTCCCACGCAACTACAATTCTGCCCGCGAAAGGCAAAGGTCCCAGGTTCGAGTCCCGGTTTCGGCATACAATTTTAATCTGCCAGGAAGTTTCATATCAGCGCACACTCCGCTGCAGAGTGAAAGATTCATTCTGGAAACATCCCTTAGGTTGTAGCTACGCCATGTCTTCACCATATCCTTTCTTCCAGGAGTGCTAGTCTTGCATTTTTCACAGAAGAGCTTCTGTGAAGTTTGGAAAGTAGGCGGCGAGGTACTGGCGGAAGCAGAGTTATGCGGCGGAATCGTGAGTCGTGTCGGGATAGCTCAGTCGGTAGAGCGCTTGCTCGCGAAAGGCAAAGGTCCCAGGTTCGATTCCCGGTTCCGCCACACAATTTTAATCTGCAAGGAAGTTTCATTTTAATACCTACTCATTACTACAGTTGTAGATTTTAATGCAAGTTAGGGAAGACATTAGCGTTATACACATGAAAAGATCTACTTCGTTTTACCACTGTTATCGCCTTCGCACGTTTCTAATGATATAATTTTTATTGGCCTCTTGAATAATTAACATTAAAATCGATGCTTCAGTGGCACGGTGGAATGACCGAATGCTCTAAGGCACCTTGCTGCGTAGCGCACGGTTGCTCTCCGTTGAAGGTTTGAGTCCTTCCTTCGGGGGATGTATGTTGGTAATCCTAGGGACTAATAAACTCAGTAGTTATCTCCCATAAATTTAAAAACATTTGAATTTTTTTCTTTAATTTTCGAGTTCGCTTGATAATATGATTTAACAGGCAACGGGTTTCTGTGTTAAATAATCTCCAAGCCACCATGATTCCAGCTGTTGGAGACGAGTAGGCCCACTGCTCATGGAATCGACGTGGATATGTCACCTCACCTGTTATGATGTTGTTTAGAAGTTATTCATGGTACCGGTCAATGGTCTCATCGTGTGGTGTAATCTACCCTTCGCTCCGCATCGTAAAAAAGTAGACAGTGATGTTTCTTTTGTTTTATAGTTCAAGTGTGAAAAAGAAAGATGGAGACTAAATAACAAGGTAAGGAGTTAAAAACGTAAAATTCGCGTGATGCCAGAGTGACATAAGAATCAGAAATATCAGAATAAAGTAAGACACTTAAAATGAAATGCTTGCTGGAAAAAAGAATATTATAACAAAAAAAAAAAAAAAAAAAAAACACCTCACTGGAGTCAGAACAGTGTGTCATTTCACAATAGTATTTACTGAAAGCAGTGGCGGACTAATTGGGGGGGTGGAGGGGGCGGAACGCTCCTGACCTCTCGTCTTGGGGGCCTTCAAATACCTCGAAAGCAGGTTTTTCCCCCCCTTCTTTTCTCCACATCTCAGAAGCTATTTTTCTTAGACTTTTCCATTCCTCTCGGTCTAGGGGGCCTCCAAAAGGCACCTTTTTATAGTAATAATTGTATTTCCAAGTATCCAAGTGGACGGGGGAGCTTTATTTTGTTTTCTCGCCATCGTGGCCTCCGACAGCCTTAGTCCGCCACTGACTGAAAGGCTGCACATATGACAACGATTTCATTTTAAAATTTCCAAATAATCGTTGTCGTTTTTTGATGCTTAAAAAAAACACAATTGTTACCGCTTTATTGCAGTCTAGATTTGAAACAGAAGCTATTTAAGGAAGGCGGAATTGCTAAGTAGTTGGTGAGATGTCAATTAAGGAACAACTGCAGTATTTTCTCCCTTAAACGCTATGTCGGGGGGAGGGGAAGCAACCAATACTTGTTAACGCTCTTATGTGTAAATCGGTGGCGTATAATGGTTTTGTAACTTGGGCTATCACTACTATCTGACTTTCTAAGGTTTTACCGAGAAAATGCAGCATACCTGTGACGAGCTTCTTCAGCATTTCTGTGGGCCTCATAGTACTAGGAAATGATAGCTACACTCTCTGCAATCGTTAATATCTGGGAACAATTGTGTAGAGGTGGGTACAATCCGAATCATTGAAATACAACAAACTGTCTGGCCGCGGACTGATAGCAAGATCATACTTTGTGTTTCATTCAATTGTAAGAGATATGACGAGATAGCATTAACAGAAAAATGAAAAAATGTACTCAGATTTTTCCTAATCTGATGTGTATTGTTTGAGATATTGCCGTTTTTTCAACAATTACCACATTTTTAGTTTTGCTAGAACAAAACAAAAATGTTTTGTACAAAAGTTACATATTAGTGCATGGAGAATCCAAATAACTGTTTAATTACACATTGCCCATCCATTTTGAAGAATTAGCACTAAGAACTGTCAAAGTACACTGCACACTATGAAATAAATAACAACAATACAGCTGTTGTGAAACGCAGCAAACACGCTCTTTGTTGCTTTAAAGTCCAGTGGTTCCCAAAGTGGTCTACACAGACTCCCAGGGGTCTATTCAAACCCGCAAGGGTTCCACGTCAGAGGAAAAATAATTTGGGAGTCCATTTGTTGCAAATGGGTCCACGATAGTGGTTCACATTTAGGAAGGTCTCAACCAAAATTCTGAATTATTCTCACAATGCTTAAAATTTATCCTTCGTATGTCACTGTTCGCTTCATTGGCTAAGCGAGAGACTGGAGGAATTCTGTCATGTCCGTACGGTACATTTCGGAAGCGCTCGTGCTTGTGTTGCGACTAGGCATTCCGAAGCCGTGGCGTGCTGTTGGCCGCAGTACCGCACCTCAGCCCTCCCTTGAAAAATGTTCAAATGTTTGTAAAGCGTAAGGGACTTAACTACGGGGTCATCACTCCCTAAACTTACAAACAACTTATGAACTACCTTATACTAAAGACGACACAAACATCCATGCCCGAGGGGGGGATTCGAACCCCCGACCGTAGTGGCCGTGCAGAACGTGACAGGAGCGCCTCAGTCCCCTCGGCCACCGCGGCCGGCAGGGGTGGACAAAGCAGGATCACTCGCTCAATTTTGCTGCATTCGTTTCAGGTGTAAGGTCGTTCTGTGTGTTATATAGCAGTGATAATATTAAAGTAAGTATTAGTAACATTCAGCATTCATAGTCTATGTCTCTCCTTTTCTCTGTCACTGGTATCACGTAAGAGTAACCTCATTATGTCATCCTTCAATTTGAATACGCCCAAGATGCGTTCAAAGAAGAAGTAATACACTTCTTTAGAGAAACACATGTTTATTAGTGTGTATAAAACGTAGCTGTTGTGTCCAGAACAGTCAATGACTAATATTGTTATGGAAACAGTCCATAGAAAGCCACACACTCTTTGAAGTCTCTAAGGGAGGAAACAAAGGAATAAATAAATAAATACGACAGAAGCTTGCAGAACGTCTTGGCGACTTTGAAAAAAAAAAAAAAAAAAAAAAAAAAAAAAAAAAAAAAAAAAAAAAAAACGTTTTACATAAGAAATTTCCAACACTAGACAAAGTCATTAATAAAAGCCGACATTTTTTCCGATAGGAGAGTGATGATAAAATTGTTTTAATTGAAATAGTTCTCAAATAAGATCTGCCTAAATCACGTAAAAAAACAAGTTTGTTTTATTTCACAACTAGTTGCAGCAAAGCTTGTTGCTATTTTCAAGTGAACAAAAACTTAAAAGCTACGATGCACATGTACATGAAAACACTGCTCAATTTCGTGGCCAAACACGTGGATGTTATCGTAACAGAACATTACCAAATGCGGCCCTCTCCCTTCGCCTCACCTTAGCGAAGGCTGTGACTCTGTTCTCCCGCTGTTGGTATAAAGCGACTGAGACATATTTAACACTACGCGCTAATTCTTCGTGATGAAAACTGACTTCTATTGCCATTTTGTTAATGTTTGCTTTTAATTTCTGGTTCGCTTCGGCGATACCTTTGACAGCCCATAATACGCGCCACTGGTGTAAATATTCTTAGCAGTTGAACCTTTAAGGCCTTTCGCGCCGCTGAGACGTTAAAATCTAAATTTTTACCCCCTTTTGTCTCGTACGCTTGATGACGTAGACACGCAGGAGATAGTATCTCGTCGGTTGGGGCGGTGGCAAAGGCAGCATCGGCCCTGGAGACTTTCCTTTGTCAGGGCCAGTGAGAGGGCGCCTCTCACGAGATACAGAGATGGGTAGGTGGGGGGGGGGGGTGGAGAGTGAGAGGTGTTGGGGCGTGACCTGATTACGTGTGTGTGGCACGTGGCGCAGTCTAGCAGGAGGCCAGGAGCGGCCACAGGGGAGTTCTCCGGCGGCGGCGCGGTCCCAGAAATGAAGACCGACCGGCTGGCTGGCGAGCCATGGTGTGCTGTGCTGTGGCCCACTCACCCTCTGCTCACGTACACTCGCTGCCCACCCCAAATAGACCGCCGCGCAGCACTCTCTGACGGCTTTCCCTCGGCGCACCGGCCCGCTATCAACGCACTGCTGCCTGTGCCTTCCAGAGTACCCACTTCTGCTCTCGTGCGTGTTATTTGCGTGAATCTTCTTTTATCAGATGAGCAGCAATTAATTATTTCGAGGGAAGATCGGTAGGTAACGCACGCTAATCGTTATCTTTATATATAGGGCAGTGATTCCGAAAGTGGCCTATATAGACCCCCAGGGGTCTACTCCAACGTGCAAGGGATCCATGTCAGCGGAAAAATTATTTGGGGGTCTATTTGTTGTAAATGGCGGTCTACCATAGTGGTTCACATTTAGGAAGGTCTCAAGCAAAATTCAAAATTGTATCACATTGCAGAAGATTGATCCTTTGTATGTCACTATTTGCTTCATTGACTAAGCGAGAATGTGGAGAAATTCTTTATTTTCGGTCTCCTGCTGCAGGCCCTTAGTCAGATTTTTTTTTTTTTTTTTGGGGGGGGGGAGGGGACGGGGGTGGGAGAGATCCATTTTTTTCCTTAAAATCTATCGGTCCAAACTGCGTGGTCATCAGTCCGTAGCTTACAAACTACTTAAACCTAGGTAAACTAACCTATGGACAAACACACACACACCCATGCCCCAGGGACGACTCGAACCTCCACGGCGAGCAACCGCGCGCTCCGCAGCGAGGCGCTTTAGACCGCTCGGCTACTCCACCGCGGTGGAGATCAATTATGTCGTACTCCATATGACTCGTAAGGCATTACAGCATAAGTAAATCTAAACGTGCACATGTACTTCAATAGAAATAATATAACATCCTCTTCAATGCAAAACACCAAAGAGGAACTTGAGCATACTATTCAATTAAGATACAATCGGCTACTTTATTGTTTTCATAGTTCCACTGTCCACTACATAAACTACTACCCCTCGCCCTTCTCGGAGGACTGGGACGAGTATCGGATGCTGCACATGAACGAGCAGGAAATGTTTCGTCATTCATCAAATGATATATTTACATCTTGTGGACAGGGTGAATGTGGGCTTCTTCAGTTTTTATGCATTTCTTGTAGCAGTTCGTACTGCACAGATTATAAGTCGATTATTAAATTTGAAAGAGCGGTCAAAGAAACATAGGTGGATGACCCTTATATATATAGGGTGAATCACCTAAACTTGCACCGCAAATATTGCAGAAACGGAAAAGTGCGGTTGATGTGCGGTTTCCACAGAATGGATCGGTAGTCGGAGGCTCGTATTGTTAGTCAATAAGCAGATTGTAAAAATACCTAGAATGTGTATTTTTTATACAAACATGCAATTTTTCCAATGGAACAATGGTTGTTTCTATCATGCTCTGAAATTTTTGACACCAGCAGTGTGCAAAGAATTTTGAATAACATTTATATAAAATTTAGTTTTGCAGCTACAACCATTCAAAGTTTTGTGGGCGGAGGCTACGACAGCGTAGCTGACTGGCTGGTGGTCATGAGACAGTGGGCCGTGCCCCAGGGGCTAGCCACTCGGCCAGTGAGCTACGCTATCGCAGCCTCCGCCCCCGAAACTTTGAACGGTTGTAGCGGCCAAACTAAACCTGATAAAAATGCCATTCAAAATTATTTGTACACAGCTGGTGTCAACAATTCCAGTTCATGATAGAAACAACCATTGTTCCATTTAAAAAAGTCCACAATGCATCATATATGAATCAATTAAATAGAAAACAAAAACGATACACTTCATCTGACTCGCTATCATTGGGAGATGTTACTGTTTTAAGCCGCTACTGCATTTGGTGATAGGATGACTTATTAAAAAATTATGTTTTTGGTATTTTTTATGTGCCTTCTGAAATACGTTTCAATAAGTGTAATGGAATGTTTTTCGGTGCTAAACCTAGAAAACGTGATGTATTATTATCACAGTCTATGTAAACGTATTTAAAATCTGACATGCAAATACAATATTAGCATTCATCGTACATCCTTCGGGAATAAAAAGGAGGTGCAATTCTTAAAATGCAACAACGAAAGTGAGTGAGCATTGCATGTAGTAAGGCACATAATCGAAAGAACTTCTACTGTAGAGTAATTCAAATGGTTTTAAAAAGTTGTTTTTATCAAATTTAATTCGAGATTATTGCAAAACATAATTCTTTCGGGAGAGTAAGTCGCTTACCAGAATACATGTAGCACTATGCTCTAAGAGATGGAACAAATAAAAGTAATACAGACAACTATGGTGACCGGTAAAATATGACGGGGAAAGAATATGTAATAATTGTCAGACTCTAATATTCAAAATAGGAGCATGATAAAATATTTATGAACTGTAAATAAATAACGAAAACTGACAATAAAATGTCCTGTTATATATGTTACTTTAAAAGTATATTTCTTTCCTAGTTTCAGAATAACTGGAACAATAAGTCACGTGATCTCAGTCCTCCGCATCCCCGAAGTGTCCCGCATTGAGTTCTGAAAAAGACGGCCGCCTTACTCTACAGACGTAATTTTGAAACTGTCCTGCAGTACGCCGTATGTCGTAAGTCAGAAATATTTCAGAATATTTTTATGATTCAGAGATTCATACGTAACGTTGCGCATTCACAAGAGTCTTTTCGACCGAGAAAGAAGAAAATACGGTCTATTACTTCCCGAGCAGTTTTCGTCTGTAGTGAGGCATCGTACAACGTAACTTTGACACAACGGTTGCTACCCAACTAACAAACTATAGCGACGAACACTAACTTCTCTAACACTGCTGTCGTACACCTGCTGCGTTGTACTGCAGAACACTGTCTGCGACGTATTCTAACAGGTGAATAGTCGACGCTCGGCAGCAAGAACTAGACTGCAACTCGATACGGAACTCCGAGACACAGGAGAATTTGCACGTAACTATTTGAGTCCGCTACGGAACTGCCCGAGACTGAGGGATTTCGTGCGCAGCTGTCTCTGTTAAACTCTCCCAAACTCTTCTTCTGCGTACGTGATTGGGTAGCCATTCGCACGGCCTACTATACTCCGTTCACCGATACGAGAGATGCACTGTGAACGCACTGAGGCGCGTGACCAGGGGTGGACAAAGCAGCTCAATTTCGCTGTATTCGTTTCAGGTGTAAGGTCGTTCTGTGTGTTGTTATATAGCAGTGATAATAGATGTCATCTTCATGTTAAAGGATCAGTTTCTGAATATTAACGTAAGTATGAGTGTACACAATAACATTCAGCATTCATAGTCTATGTGTCTCCTTTTCTCTGTCACTGGTATCACGTAACAGTAACCTCATTATGTCATCCTTCAATTTGAATACGCTCAAGATGCGTTCAAAGAAGAAAAAATACAGTTCTTTAGAGGAACACACGGTTACTAGTGTGTATGAAACGTAGCTGTTGTTTCCAGAACAGTCAATGACTGATATTGTTATGGAAACAGTCAATAGAAAGTCACACACTCTTTGAAGTCTCTAAGGGAGAAAACAAAGGAATAAATAAATACGACAGAAGCTTGCAGAACTTCTTGACGACTTTGACTGAAAAGCGATACTAAACAAAAGTTTTTCGTAAGAAATTTCCAACACTTGACAAAGTCATTAATAAAAGCCGACATTTTTGCCGGTAGGAGAGTGATCTTAAAATTGTTTTAATTGAAATACTTCTCAAATAAGATCTGCCTAGATCACGTAAAAAACAAGTTTGTTTTATTTCACAACTAGTTGCAGCAAAGCTTGTTGCTATTTTCAAGTGAACAAAAACTTAAAAGCTACGATGCAAATGTACATGACAACACTGCTCCATTTCGTGGCCTAACACGTGGATGTTATCGTAACAGAACATTACCAAATGCAAGTGATATTTCGTAAGACTTCTGATACCAACTGTTGTACTTGACAAAGTGCTTGCTGTTGTAACCGAAGATGCGGATTTGGGAAATTTTCGGAGAAAATAACTTTTTATCAAGTATTAACAGAAATGAATTTGAAATATTTGGCTTCTACTAAACACACAACGACCTTACACCTGAAACGGATGCAGCGAAACTGAGCGAGCGACCCTGTTTTGTCCACCCCTGGTCACGCACCCTCAGTTTGTTTACAGTGCATCTCTCGTTTCGATGAACGGAGTATACACTCTTCGTCATTTCACGATGTCGAATTAACATTTCTGATCTTCACGACAGCGCATCGTTCGACGTGCCGCAATATTAAGACACTGGAATTGCATTTGGGAGGATTGTGGTTCAAATCCACCTCCAGTCATCCAGATTTAGGTTTTTCGTGTTTTCTATATATCATCCCAGCCAAATGCCGGGATGGTTCCTTGCAAAGAACAGGGTCGATTTCCTTCCCCATACTTACCCAAAAATAATTGAGCATGAGCTCCGGCTCTAATTACTACACTGTCGACGGGGCCTTAAAAACTAAGTTTGCTTTTTTTTAGTATGCAAGCCCAGCCGATAATTTAGTTTGCAAATGAGAAAAAGTAATGAATTTAGAAAATTACAGGCATCTCGGCTGTTTTTTTGCCGTTGAATTAGATTCAAATGCGGAACTGAAAACTTGTGGTTTACTGGGTCTCGAACCCTAATATCCCGCGTCTGACCAACGGTCGCCTTAACCATTAGTCTATCAAGGAACACTTCTCGAGTTGCCAAATTCTCATCTACTACTTTTGTGCCTCCCGTCAAATTTTCAGTTACTTGCAGCTTTATCTGCATTCTGTATTCTGTATTCGGACTTGCACGAATGTACGAGGTTTGGAACTTAAATAGCGGTAACTATTTATTCAGAACCGATACAAAGGTGTTACATGTTAGCACCGGTTACTGTCCTTCAAAGTAGTCACCAGCGTTGTGTAGAACCAGTAGCCAGCGATGTGGAAGACGACTATACCGTTAGCAGAGCCTGTTATGTGAAAATGGAGAATGCCACAAAGTGGTTTCTTTATCTCCGGAATCAAATCAAAGTCACAAGGACTTGAGTTCTGCGAAAGAAGTGGCAACACTTTTTGCGCAACCAACCCATCATTTTGCACGACAATGAGCGAGCGCATTCAGCGCAATAGAGTTGGCTACTGAGTTGATGTTTCGACTCAGTGAATCGACTCAGCGAACTGTTCAACCGAGTCGAAACTTCAATCGGCACTGTTTCGAAACAACGAACCTTGCGGTTCATATATCGGACGCAAGATACCTTTAACATGCGTTTTGCTGTCCGTCTGCCTGGGTGAGTTCGACACAGCACCCAGGCGTGTAATGGGTTTGAAGTTGTTCCCCTAACACGCCACGCGATATTTTCAATTATGCTACCGGTATCCTTCAACTGAGGTTTGAAAATTGGGATACCAACGAGAAAAGTTGTGAAGTCCTTCGGTGTTTTGAGGTAGTTTCACGTGAACTAAGCGTTGTTATGCATTGTTGCTACATTTGTGACAGGTGAACGGATCTTTTCGAAGCAAGAGCAAATAATTTCAGTGAGACGAAACCGCATTCTCAGAAAAATGTCAAAAATAACGTTTTTTAATTTCAATATCAAGAAACTGTAACTGATTCTCTGATTCTCTTTTATTTGACCGACTGAAGATGAATCTGAGTATTAGAATACCTATGTGGACAATGAAAAATTTTAGTTCAGTTTTGTGGTTTCGTCACGTAAATTGTGAAATGCGTTTCCTTGTGTTAATACTTGCAGTAATATCTATTGATTGCATTAAATATCTTAAATATTTTGTTTATATTTATTGGTTAGACGAGTTATTCATTTCTGGATGCACATAGACATTTGAACCATTATCTTTCTTGTTTTATTTAAACTTAATTATGGAATTTTGAAGGTTGGAAAAAGTTTCATGACTCTGGAGTTTGAACATTACATTAGTGCTTCCTTTGTTGCAATATTTGTTTGTATGAAAATACGATTAAGTTAGGATACGTTTACGCTTTAACACGATTGTAAAATCGTAGTAGCAAACGCATCCTGTGCCGTTCAATTAAGTCTAGGGAATAAGGTATTAAAACCACGTAGATATTACATCGATGTTTCGTATTTGCTGTATCGCCCTACTGCAGCTTTCTCGGCTCACGCGAATCAGCGGAGGTAGCAGGACGCAGGGCTGCGGCACGTCAAGTGTTTTGAGTGCCGAAGCAGTGAGTCGACTCACTACGGCGCCCTGCAGCTGCCGCGGTTCACGTGAATCAGGGAAGGTAGCGCGGCGAGCGACTCTGCAGCACGCCAGATGTTTCGTGTGCCGAAACAGTGAGTCGACTCACTAGACCCAAATGATCCGTATGTTTTGAAACAGTGAAATGATCCGAACTGCCCATCACTGCAGCGCAAGCTGTGGCTGCTCTGTTCGGTCGATGGGACTGGGAAGTACTGTAACATCCACCATACTCCCCGGACTTAAGTCCTTGTGACTTTCATTTGATTCCGAAAATGAACCACTTAGTGTCATTCGCTTCAGAATTGTTTCAGAGATTTGACAAGCAATAGACCGTTCCACTCTCACCATCAACACTACAGGCTCTGCTAACGGTATACTAAGCCTTTCACATCGCTGGTAACGGGTTCTACACAAAGCTGATGACTACTGTGAAGGGCAGTTGCAGGTGCAAATGTGAACGCTTTTGTATCTGTTGTGGATAAATAGTTGCCACTATTTAAGTTTCAATCCTTGTATAATTGTATGTATACCTCTAACAGGCAAATGACACTTTCAGTTTAGATGCCCTTACGGCAGTTCAGGTAAAGCTGCAAGCAAAATTACTACATAAGATTTCATTTTATTCAATGTAAACTGTTGAGCAGAAATTCATTCGTCAGCTGCCGGACGAACATCGGCTCGAAGCTTACTTTTATGTAATCTTAAGAAGTCTCACAAGGATGAAACACCTAAATTTTACTAATAAATAAAACTTATGAATCCGACACTTCTGTCAAAGAAGAAAAATTAAATATGTGCGTAACAACTATAACCCTGTGTCAGCTGTATCGTTTTCTTATCTGAACGCTTCCATCGAATTTTAATCAGTAAACGAAAGTGGGAGAAGAACAGACGAAGTAAATGCATCTGCAGTTACTAGTTGGCATTAAATTTTAATGTAGATCGAAAATCAATGAAAGAAAAATAACTACATTCCATAATGTGAATTTACAAAAATTTTAACTCAAAAGATTGTCGACAATCTGAGACACTCCAAAATCGATATATTTGCAGTAAAAATATAACAAGCAAAAAACATTTTCGATTCCTAAGATGAATGAAAAATTTATTTACATGTAAACGAAGCTTTCTATGTCATTGTCACTGTCAGTAAATTTATTCTGGAAGTTCTACTGCAGCGTCCAGTAAGTGGCCTTCTTGTTAGTGTCATTCTTATTACAGTAACAAATAGTGACAGAAATGACAGAAAGCCGGTGGATTTTAATTGACATGAGTGATCAATAGAATGTTATACTCAGATAAAGAAAAGCATGTATTCAGTTAAAAAGTGACAAGAGTTACAGTAAATGTCCAGACTTTAATCCGTTCGCCTGCCGACATTTTTGAACACTGTATCCCACATTGTCTATGACATCTCTCAGAGTAACTGCAGGAATTGCGTGACCAGCAGTTTCAAATTCATGGCACAGTTCCTCTAGTGTGCGTGGCTTCTTCGTGTATACCACGTTCTTGTTCAAAGTTCAAATGTTTGTTAAGCTTATGGGACTTAACTACGGGGTCATCAGTCCCTAAACTTACAAACTACTTATGAACTACTTACGAACTAGGACGGCACAAATATCCATGCCCGAGGGGGGATTCGAACCCCCGACCGTAGTGGCCGTGCTGACAGTGACTGGAGCGCCTCAGTCACCTCGGCCACCGCGGCCGGCACCACGTTCTTGAGGTAACCTCATAAATAAAAGTCGATGTTGTTGTGGTCTTCAGTCCGCAAAGTGGTTTGATGTAACTCTCCACGCTACCCTGTCTTGTGCAAGTCTCTTCGTCTGAAAATAAGTTCGGTACCCTACATCCTTTGAATCTGCTTACTGTACTCGTCACTCGGTTTCCCTCTACTATTTTTACCCCACACACTCCTCTCCAATTCGATTAAGCACCACTTCATTAGTTACATGATCTACCCACCTAATTTTCATCATTCGTCTATAGCACCACATTTCGAAAGCTTCTATAATCTGATTGTCTGAACTCCTTATAGTCCACATTTCACTCCCATGCAATGCTACACTGCAGACCAATCCTTTCCGAAAGGACTTCCTAACATTTAAATTAATATTTGACACCGTACCTCACAAACGGCTTTTAATCAGATTGCGTGGTTATGGTATATCGCCCCAAATTTGCGACTGGGTAGGTGATTTCCTGTCAGAGAGGACACAGTCTATAATAATATATGGTAAAGCATCGACTAAAACAGAAGTGATATCGGGCGTTCCACAGGGTACTGTTATTGGACTTCTGCTGCTACTTATTTACATAAACGGGTTGGGAGAAAATCTAAGTAGCTCTCTTATGTTGTTTTCAGATCACGCCGTATTTACCGTATAGTAAAATCATCTGAAGCTGAACACCGACTGCAGAACGATCTGAATAAAATATCACTATGGTGTAAAAATTGACAATTGACTCTAAATAATGAGAAGTGTGAAGTGGTCCACATGAGTAAGAAAACAAATCCCTTAAACTTTGTTTACAAGATAAATCAATCAAAAGTGAAGGCCATAAACTCCATAAAATACCTAGGAATTACAATTACTTCGGACTAAACCTGGAAAGAACATATAGATAATGTCGTGGGAAAGGCGAACAACAGACTGCGTTTTATTGGCAGAACCCTTGAAAAATGCAACAGAACTAAAGAAACTGCATACACTAAGCTTGTCCGTCCTTTCTTGGAGTGTTGCTGCCCAGTGTGGGATCGTTATCGGGTGGGTTTGACGGAGGACATCAAAGAAGGGCAGCTCGTTTTGTATTGTCACGATACAGGGGAGACAGCGTTACGGAAATAATACAGAAGCTTGGATGGGAATCATTACAACAACGGCGCTTATCGCTGCGGCGTGGGCTACTTACGAAAATCCAATCGCCAGCATTCTCCTCCGATGCGAAAATGTATTTTTATCTCAGAGGCTCCGAGGCATCTATTAGACTTTCCCAATGACTACCGCTAAGGGCTTTTATAGTCAGATTGGATACATGCTTCTTCAAAATACCCCAGCTATACGTAGGTGCAGAAAAGAGATTGAAAAGGCCTTGGGCAATACTGAAAAAGTTGACAGCAATAGGACATGATAGCGCTGCATCGTTCACCACGAGGTTTAACGAATGAGCCCCACAAAATACAAAAAATGCTCGAGGATTAAGGCCCTTGATTCGCTTTTGAACTCTCACATTTTTCCCTTCATATTTGCACCGTTATCGTGTCCTGGTCCTCGCATATTTTTCAAAAGAATATGCAGTCTTGCCAACTCATTTAAGAGAACGTCGGTGAGGCTTTCGCCAGTCTGTTACTGGAATACAGCCGAGGAAATGTTCTTTGATAATAATTTCTTTGCCAGACTATGAGAACAAACCGGACGGCCGGCCGCGGTGGCCGAGGGGACTGAGGCGCTCCAGTCACGGTCTGCACAACCACTACGGTCGGGGGTTCGAATCCCCCCTCGGGCATGGATATTTGTGCCGTCCTAGTTCGTAAGTAGTTCATAAGTAGTTTGTAAGTTTAGGGACTGATGACCCCGTAGTTACGTCCCATAGACTCTACAAACATTTGAACATTTGAACAAACCGGACGATTATTGACATTTGTTCTGTGTGATTCACATCAGGAGTACAGTCTAAAATACCTGAGTGGTAAGTTGCTTTTTTTAAGTTCATCTAAAATGTGATTTTGAACATGCGTTGATAACAGTGGTATGAATTATTCATTTCGTATTCTTTTACTGAGATATTGAACTTGGTTTCCTGAGAATTACTATTTCACAAATGTTCTTTTAACACAACATCAAATGTATGTATATGATCTATTAGTTTCAAACAACTTCCATTACCCTCTCTAAAGAGAATATCTTTTATTCCTCAAAACATCACCCGATTCTTGTCAAGGAACTGTGTTACTCAAAGTAACATTTTTACTACTTCATGCCAATGTTCAGTCTCAGCCTGAACGAGTCTGATTTTCTTCACCGAGTGTTTTTCCTGTATGCAAACGTAAGAGTAATTCTCGCTATGACTGGTATGCTTTTATGTGGTTTGAAGATTTTTCGAGTTTGGCTAGAAATCCGAACATATTTTTCCAGTCCAAAAACCTTGACGTTACTGCAAGCGAGATAGTTCACAACTGAAAAGTTTGCAACAAAAACAAAAAATAGATTTTTTTAAAACAGAATAAATGCGCCATTGTCTGCAGATTTATTCGCCGTTAGACAATTTTCTTTTACAATCTTCCGGAGTAAATATTCTACCTCTCTTATCGACAGGGAAGTTGACATCAGTTATTTGAAAAGCGCCTTCTTCTACCAGAGTTTGTCGTATGTCATCAGTTATTTTATCTGACCAATGACCGCAGTCAGCCAATAAATTAACAATGTGTGAGACAGACGATCCTTCCTGCAATATAAAATGCAGTCCTTAATAAGCTGATAAGCAGCTCACATCTTTACCAAACATGTGAAAAATTACAATTAAATACAAAACAGAGAAATGGGTGAACAAGAAAATCAAGAAGTTAGTACTTCCTGATGTTACTACAGAAAGAAAAAAGTTTCCATTAGTTTCAAGTCTTATGAGGATGAATAAATGAAGCACTTTATAACACTTCAATTATTGGTGAGAAATACACCATATTATCCGCACGTCTGCATGAATCTTAGCCTCGCAGACTCACGTTTACATGAACCCTAGCCTTGTAGACTCGCCATGTCAGCCGATGGAACTAAAGTATACAGTTTTCACAAAGAAGTGAGTGTACAGCATATCACCCTTTGTAAGCACAGTATACAATAGTGGATAGGTATGGAAGTGCGTAGCAAAATCAGTAACAGGGTAGACAGACAAACAGTAGGGGAAATCAGTCGAGGATAACTTCGTCTGTAGGACAATCATTCACAGCTATATGCAGTACTTGGTATGTCAAAATGTAATATATGGAAACGATACAATGAAAGGCATGTTGTTGCTAGACAAAAAGGTTCAGGTCGCAGAAGGGAAACAACTGCTGGTGAGAGTCTTCAAATCCACCCAAAAACAGCACAGGGTATAATCCACTGCCTATTATGGGGCTAGTATCCTGTCACGGTAATGTTGTTCAAATGTTGTTAAGCTTATGGGAATTAACTGTGAGGTCATCAGTCCCTAATCTTACAACTTACTTATGAACTTACTAAAGACAGCACAAATATCCATGCCCGAGGCCTCGTGCATCGTAGCATAGCGCCTCAATGCGCTTGGCCACTCCGCCGCGGCTGTCATGGTAATCTGGACTTATTTTTTCGTGCTAAGAGGATACAATTCCTCAGAACACTACCACGTCAGATTTGTCAAGACCAAAGAAATTAAGAAAACTTTAACCCTTAACTCGCGAGGTGTGGTCTCTCAGAACGCGCGAGAATTTTCGAACTCTGTCTCCATAGTTAGATTTGACGGCATGCTGCTGTGCCCCTTAAGCCCTCCTTAAATCGCGAACGCAACAGTACCTTATTGACGGTTGCATTATTGCCTTTTTTTGCTGGTTGTTAACATAGTATTGAGATTTCCTAGAATGTGTCTCGAGAACTGTTTTCTGCGGTACCTTTGTGTTTCTCCCATTTTTAGGGATGGCAACCACATCTGCATGTTTCCACACAGTGGGGTAGTTACAAGACTCATAACATAGCGGAAAATATGTGTGTTGTTGTTGTTATGGTCTTCAGTCCGGAGACTGGTTTGATGCAGCTCTCCACCCTACTCTATCCTGAGCAAGCCTTTTCATCTCCTCATAAGAACGGCAACCCACATCTACTTGAATCTGCTTACTATACGCGTCTCTTGGTCTCCCTCTGCGATTTTTACCCCACACACTTCTCTCCAATGCTAAATTCACGATTCCCTGATGTCTAAGAATGTCTCCTACCAAGCGATCCCTTCTTTTAGTAAGGGTATGCCAAAAATTCCGTTTTTCACCAATTCTGTTCAGTACCTCTTCATTACTTATGCGATCTACCCACCTAATCTTCAGCATTCTTCTGTAGCAACACATTTCAAAAGCCTCTATTCTCTTCCTGTCCGCACTGCTTATCGTCCATGTTTCACTCCCGTACAAGGCAACACTCCACACAAATGCCTTCAGAAAAGACTTCCTTACGCTTAAATTAATATTCGATGTTAGCAAATTTCTCTTTTTCAAAAATGCTTTTCTTCCCATTGCCATTCTGCATTTTATATCCTCTGTACTGCGACCATCGCATGTTACTTTACTACCCAAGTAACAAAACTCATCTACCACCCTCATTGTTTCGGTACCTAATCTAATTCCTTCAGCATCGCCTGATTTTCTAAGACCGCATTCCATTATTTTTGTTTTGCTCTTGTTGATGTTCATTTTATATGCTCTCTTCAACACGCTGTCCATTCCACTCAACTGCTCTTCCAGGTCCTTTGCTGTCTCTGACAAAATTACAATGTCATCAGCAAAACGCAATGTTTTTATATCTTCCCCCTGAACTTTTATCCCTACTCCAAATCTTTCCTTGCTTTCCTTCACCGCCTGCTCGATGTAAAAGTTGAATAACATTAGAGAAAGGCAACAACCCTGTCTTACTCCCTTCCCAACTGATGCTTCCCTTTCATGCCCTTCGAGTCTAATAACTGCGGTCTGGCTTTTGTACAAGTTATAATTAACTCTCCTATCCCTATATTTTACCCCTGCTGACTTCAGAATTTGAAAGAGTGTATTCCAGTCAACATTGTCAAATGCTTTCTCCAAATCTACAAAAGCTAAAAATGTAGGTTTGCCTTTCCTTAATCTATCTTCTAAGATAAGACGTAAAGTGAGTATTGCCTCCCGGGTTCCTATGTTCCTCCTGAATCCAAACTGGTCGTCCCCAAGGTCAGCTTCTACCAGCTTTTCCGTTCTCCTGTAGATAATTCGTGTTAAAAATTTGCAACCATGACTTATCAAACTGATGGTTCTATAATTTTCACACCTGTCTGCACCTGATTTCTTTGGAATAGGGATTATTACATTTTTCTTAAAGTCTGAGGGTATTTCGCCTGTCTCATACATCCTACACACCAGTTCAAATAGTCAGTTCATGGCTGGCTCTCCCAGAGACTTTAGTAGCTCTGAGGGTATGTCATCTACTCCTGGGGCCTTGTTCCGACCTAGGTCTTTCAAGGCTCTGTCAAATTCATCTCTCAGTATAGTATCTCCTATTTCATCTTGATCTACTTCCTCTTCCATTCCTACAACATCGTCTCTAAGTTTATTTCCTTTGTAGAGCTGCTCTATGTACTCTTTTCACCTTTCAGCTTTCCCTTCTTTGCTGAGAACTGGTTTCCCATCTGAGTTCTTGATATTCGTAGAGTTGCTTTTCTTGTCCCCAAATGTCTCTTTTATTTTCCTGTAGGCGGTATCTACTTTTCCCCTTGCTATACATTCTTCTACAGATTTGCATTTGGCTTCTAGCCACTCCTGCTTAGCCATTTTGCACTTCCTGTCAATCTCATTTTTTAGTCGTCTGTACTCCCTTTTGCTTGTTTCATTTACTGCATTTTTATATTTTCTCCTTTCATCAATTAAATTTAGTATTTCCTGTGATATCCAAGGATGTTTTGTAGGTCTTGCCTTTCTACCTATTTTGTCCTCTGCCGCCTTCACTATTTCATCTCTCAATGCTACCCATTCCTCTTCTACTGTTTTATTCCCCCCTGTTTCTGTCAATTGTTGCCTAAATCTCCCTCTGAAATTCTCCAGAACTTCACTTTCCTTCAATTTATCTAAGTCCCATCTCCTTATTTTCCTACGTTTCTGCAGTTTTTTCAGTTTCAGCCTACAGTTCATGACTAACGAGTTATGGTCAGGGCCTATATCTGCCCCTGGGTATGCCTTACAGTTAATAACCTGGTTCCGGAATCTATGTCTTACCATTATAAAATCTATCTGATACCTTTCGGTGTCTCCTGGTCTCTTCCATGTATACAACCTTCTTTTGTGATTCTTAAACCACGTGTTTGTTAGGATTAAATCATGTTCCGTGCAAAATTCTACCAGGTGACTTCCTCTTTCATTCCTCCTGCCCAGTCCATAGTCACCTACTATTTTTCCTTCTTTTCCTTTTCCTACTACCGAATTCCAGTCTCCCATCACAATTAAGTTTTCCTCTCTCTTAACTGTCTGAATAATTTCCTTTAGCTCCTCATATATTTCTTCGATCTCCTCATCATCGGCAGAGCTAGTTGGCATATAAACCTGTACTACTGTTGTCGGTGTTGGCTTCGTATCCATCTTGACAATGATAATGCGATCACTGTGCTGCTCATAGTAGTTTACCCGCATTCCTATTTTCTTATTCATTATCAGTCCTACTACTGTGATACCACCAACTGATTTTGTATTCATAATCCTGTACTCACCTGACCAGAAATCCTGTTCATCCTGCCACCGAACTTCACTAATCCCCACTATATCTAACTTCAACCTATCCATTACCCTTTTTAAATTTTCTAATTTTCCTACGCGATTAAGGGATCTAACATTCCACGCTTCGATCCGTAGAATGCCAGTGTTGTCTTTCCTGATGACAACATTCTCCTGAGTAGTCCCCGCCCGGAGATCCGAATGGGGGACTATTTTACCTCCGGAATATTTTACCCGAGAGGATGCCATCATCATATTTCCATACAGTAGAGCTGCATGTCCTCGGGAAAAGTAACGGCTGTAGTTTCCCCTTGCCTTCAGCCGTTCGCAGTAGCTGTGTGGCAAAGCCACATTAGCTGATGTTACAAGGCCAGCTCAGTCAATCATCCAGACTGTTGCCCCTGTAACTACTGGAAAGGCTGCTGCCCCTCTTCAGGAACCACACGTTTGTCTGGCCTCTTCACAGATACCCCTCCGCTGTGGTTGCACCTACGGTACGGCTATCTGCATCGTTGAGGCACGCAAGCCACCCCACCTCGGCAATGTCTGTGGTTAATGGGGGTAGAAATACGTGTAAGCGGCCTAATAGTGGTTGGAGTGGGGGGGGGGGGGAATTCATAAGCATTGCTGCCTACACTCGATCGCAACCGCTTTTATTTTTGGGGTTCAAGTTTTAAGAGATATGGGCTTGTCAAACAGTACAGTAACGAAAGTTGAATTTCAATGGCCATTGTTCATTACTGTTCAATGGAACGAAACAGTACTGTGGTGTTCTGTGGTGGTACAGAGATTCCGGTGGCTTAAATCCTATCCAAGTACTAAAGATAATGAAGAAGCAATGAATTAAAATTTGTGGCCGGGAATCGATTCCGGATCTCCACGCTCACTAGGTAGACGTCTTACCGTTAGACCACCGCACCACTAACGATTAAGGCTCCTCGGAATAGTCTAAGTACGACTTCCCTCCACGTCAAAACTTTAATTCAGCTTCTGAATACGTCTCTGATGAATACGTCTCTAACCACTACTATGGTGAACGCCTTTATTACAGTAGAGATGTTTTAATCGTGTTGCTAATCCTTTTCACGATAAGGAGCTGTCATAGAATGTCCGAAAAATCGGCACTATAAGGGCTTACGCCACAAATGTGTTCAACTGGCCCTTGTACTTCAGCAGAGGACAGAAAAAGTACCCTACTGCAGGATGATGACGGAATTAAAGTGCTGTGGCTTGAACTGCCTTAATGTGGTGAGTCATTTTTTCCAAAGTAAGTAAACTTCCGCCGGCCGCGGTGGCCGAGGGGACTGAGGCGCTCCAGTCACTGTCTACACAGCCAATACGGTCGGAGGTTCGAATTCCCCCTCGAGCATGGATATTTAGCCGTCCTTAGAATTAGTTAGTTCATAAGTAGTTTGTAAGTTTAGGGACTGATGATCCCGTAGTTAAGTCCCATAAGCTATACAAACATTTGAACATTTTAGTAAACTTCCTTTTAGAAGCAATAATCATAATGTGATATGATAATGACTTTTTAAGAGGGTAAATAACAATAGTAAGCATTTTGCGAATTTTAACTTCAGTTTAACGAAACAAATATTTCTGTGTTGGCAACACTGCAGACCATACATTTTTAATAGTGGGGTCAGGTGTGGAATGGGCAATGGAGTCTATAAACACAGAATTCTCTGAACCATCTGCAATGATATCGCAAAAGGGCGAGATGGATCACTGATGACAAAAAGTTCAGCTAGGGGAAAATTCAGTAACTGGCCACTACCTGAACGATTTGTAAGATTTAAAAATCGTACTTATACAAAAATATTCAGGATTTCGCCGCCTTCTATTCAGATTTTCCGTAGGTTCGTTTCTTAGAAAAAATTGATCTTAGGCATTTTTCTGCCGTTTCACTGACATCTGTGACTAGGACGATCAAAAGTGTTAAGACAAACACTGTACTGGCTGAATCACCAAACATTGCCTCTGCAGATATTGCGGAAACGGAAAGTGCGATTGACGTGCGGTTTTCACAGAATGGATTTGTTATCCAGTAAACAGATTGTAAGTGTATTTTTTAATGCAAACATGCAAACAAAATGGAACAATCGTTGTTCCTATCAGGCACTGGAATTATTGACACCAGCTGTGTACAAAGCAATCTGAAAGACATTTTATCAAGTTTAGTTTGGCAGCTAGAGCCAATCAGAATTTCGAGAGCGGTTGCTACGAGAGCTTAGCTGACTGGCTGGTGATCATGAGACAGTCAGTTACGCTATCGCAGCCTCTGCCCACGAAATTTTGAACGGTTTTAGCTGCCAAAAATGTCATTCAAAATTTTTTGTACACAGTCGGTGTCAACAATTCCAGTGCATGATAGAAACAACCATTAATTAAAACAATTATTTTTGCATTAAAATACACATTCTAAGTAGTTTTTTAAATTTGTTTGTTGACTACCAATACATTCTATGAAAACCGCACATCAATCGCACTTTCTATTTCCAGAATATCTGCAATGGAAATTTTTAGTGATTTACCCTGTATAGAAATCATTGACAGTTAACAGACAGTAAACCACAGGCGTACACGGGCGGAAAGAAACAGTAGCTACTATTGATGACAACCATTATGCCCATAAAACGAACTTATGGAGAATTCTACACGTTTTATCCAACAAATTCTCTAAAATTCATATTTTCTAACCTCTTAGTACAGGCCAGTACTTTTTTCGAGCTGCTGCGCATGTATTGAAAACTATTTATAGTAGTACAAATCCAAGAATAATAGTACATATTTCGTGATAAATGTTATAAGGTATAACTTATTAGCCGAAGAGGGAAATGACACAGACACACACACACACACACACACACACACACACACACACACACACACACACACACAATAAAAATAAAATAGAAAAAAATTGCCCTAATAAGCAACACATCTGCACGCAGTACTTGTGGAATCAAGTGCATTTAGAAATATTGCAGCTACGCTTTTGTGAAGGCTGTAAGGTATGGAGGGATGGATGGACGCAAGCTAGGTAGTTGAGGCTGTATTGGATTCTTTATTTTCAAAGGTCATATAACGTTTACTAATTTGATTACAAAATATCTAGTGATTGTAATTATACTCAGTAATAAAATTATTTTCATATAAAATTGAGGTAATACTTTAGAATAAAGAGACTGAATTTGGCATCAAGTAAATTAGTTTCAGTTAGTTCTTACCTGCACCAGCAATGGTTCTGCTCTTGACTAGGCCGCTGCAGCTGCCTTGAGGTCATCACCAGAGGTCACATTATTCCTGTTTGGAGAAATATCGTGATTGCGACGAGATTTGTCCCCGTCTGTAGTGGTCGACGTAAACAATTTTGTTAGAGCCTTAGCTTGTTTTTCATTTTTGGCCGTTTATTGTGATTTCCACTTTCGGTGTAATGCACCAGATGGTTCCTTTTTTGGCATTTTCATCGGCTGCTTCGTTGTCACAAACACAGTAAAAATACAGTCACGTAACACAGACTCAGAACGATGTACTGTCTCGGAACGATAGCTCTCCAGGAGACAAGCATAACACTGCGGTCTGAAATCGACTGTTGCTACAAAATTGTTTGGATGTCATTGTTGTCGCCTATACAGGAGGGGGCGCCAGATCTGGCTAGGGAGCGCCATTACGTGTTCGTAAACAATCAATTTCTCATTTCTGAGCACTGGCGAAGAGTTCGGCATTTACCTTCGAAGATGAGTGGTAGCTATTACACCGGGTTCAGTAACTGGTGACAGTACACCAATTTAAACTTACACGCCCGTCACTGAAACAGGGTCACATGAAGTTTACACCAACCTGTGAACCATGCAAGATTTATTAAGTATTTTTTCGTTAACTTAAAGGGTTAATCGTAGTTAATAGCGAAAACGTATACGCGTGGAAATACACAATAGCAAAAATAAACACTTTACGGTAGACATGGTTCAATCCGAACACGAATTGTTAGCGAGATAATTGCGAATGTGTGCTTACTGATTTTTCGTCGATGAATGGCACACAACAATAACGTTATTTTTATAGTAAACATGAATTACTATTATAAAATGATGTAAAAGAGTAATTGGTTAGGATCCAGCTGTCAACTTCTGTTCATCGTAAGGCAACAAATAAATGTCACAAAACATTTGACGTGCTATTTACAAAGTTATTACTTCAACGAAAGTTACAGCTAATCATGACGTAAAGTGTATTAACAAATTTTACATGCTTATGTCAAGCAATTTTTTTCTCTTCTTCTCTCTCTCTTTTTCTTCCCCTCTCTTGGGCGCCTGTGGCGCTCCTGTCAGCTTGACGAATCAAGCGACCGCTTGTCTCGCTTGTGCCTTAAGCCGTCCCTGCTGCTATTACGATTTTAACTAACAACGATTTTTGAAGTAATTTTTTTTATGTGAGCTACTTTTGACGATTAGTGAGTGCTATTTAAGACACAAGCGCACAACTACGGAAAGGAATTTGTAATTGAGGAGGGGAGACCAGCGGACCTTGAGAGAAGGTGTTTATCCTAGTGGTTAGGCGGCGATACGCGGCTTAGGGGCGCGTCAGGTAACAAGCCAGGGCGGCCATGTTGCGTGCGAGGCTCAGGCGGCGGGATTACAGCAGGCATCGCGACGCGCACAGTGCGGTCTGCTGCCTCTGTCTGCGCCAGCAGGCCACGCTGCTTAAGCCCACCCCCTGCCCTGCCCTATTCTCTATCTTTCCTACCGTTCGGTTCCATGGGTTTTTCTCGGCGGTGACATCAGTTTCGGTTCAGTAGCGAAAAAGGTTATTCTGTACGCTTCTGTAGCCTGCTACCGCCCGAAACGGCCACCGAAATTTCGAGCGCGGCAACGAAAGCCGCTGAGGCTTCTAGAAGGCCGATTCGTTCGTTTCGGTGGGCTTGGATTGAGAAGATAAATTGTTATTTTAGCAAAAAATCAAATGTTCAAATGTTTGTATAGCTTATGGGACTTAACTACAGGGTCATCAGTCCCTAAACTTACAAATCAATTATCAACTAGCTTATCCTAAGGATGGCACAAATATCCATGCCCGAGGGGGGATTCGAACCCCCGACCGTAGCGGCCGTGCAGACTGTGACTGGACCGCCTCAGTCCCCTCGACCACTGCGGCCGGCTGTTATTTTAGCAGTGCTGTATGGTTTTAAATTCTGATAACTAAACATCTGTTGTTTTTAAGTAATAAATAACTTAAAAAGTTAATTTTCAAAGTTGTTTGCAAATATTATCAGAATACTTTGTTAAAATTGCTAACGTTCTAATGTTTAATATAACTAAGTAGCACTACTGCCAATTCTATTACAATTAACTTTATCTTAAAATACGCGTCTCGATAATGTCTTCAATGCGCCGTTTCATTCATCCTGCAAACTCTCATATTACGGAAGTGTAAATACGCCGGCCGCGGTGGCCGAGGGGACTGAGGCGCTCCAGTCACGGTCTGCATGGCCACTACGGTCGGGGGTTCGAATCCGCCCTCGGGCATGGATATTTGTGCCGTCCTAGTTCGTAAGTAGTTCATAAGTAGTTTGTAAGTTTAGGGACTGATGACCCCGTAGTTAAGTCCCATAGACTATACAAACATTTTTTTGTGTAAATACGAAATCCATCATATACGGCGTCACCTTCGTTTTCGCCTTTCGCAAAGCTGTCGTGTCGTATTTGGCAAATTTTCGTATTTATTCTTGAGAATTACTCAAATATGCAAACTAGATACTACACCGCATTGAAAATCTTCATAAAATGAGCCATTTTCACCGCAGTCGTAAGTCCTGTTACCGATGTATCTGAACGGTATTTGCAAGGAAAGTACATGGGCTCGAACAAACATATCTGTATGAACGTTTGGTTACAGGATCTCTACGTACACCTCAATGCGCTTGTGTGTGTCGTTTATCTGTAAAGCTCTGGAACCATGATCTAGATAGCACTGTAGAAGTAATTGTAGACGACATACGTAATGCAGATATCTTAACTATAACTTATGTAATAATCATCGTAAACGTTCTATAAGGAATTGTCAGCAAAAGCCGTGATGATAGTTGCAACTTTAATCTTGTTCCCGAAAGACTGTTGGTATTCACTGCCACTGCTTCCATCGCCTCTTCCCGCACTTACCGTAGCACTACCGCTTGCAATGAGTTGTTCATCATTATCATCCCTATTATCATTATTATGACTTTGTAACAACAGTATCTAACTTATGCTCATATTTCTGTACCATAACAGATACGAGACCATGCAAATTATTCATCTTCTAGACTAACGTCATCGTCACGAAGAAGGGTTCTTCGTAACTTCATCTCAACTAATTGCAATACATTAACAGGACGGATTAGTAATCGCCGCCCCATCTGACGCTTCACCACACAATTAACATCACAAAACGCAACTTCGGAGGCACACTGCACCGTCCCTACTGGCGAAAGTGCAATGCGGCATGGCACACGCAGAAGCCTCTAACGGACGACTGCAGAGTTTTGCAGATGCGGGAGTATCAGTAGTGCAATAAGGGATCTCATACAATTTTGGTGTATATGTGTTATTTTGAGCCCAATTACTTTCCTTGTTAGTAGTGTTTTACTGTAGTTTTCCGTACAAACTATTTATTACTTACAGAAAACGCTTTTACAACGTTCATGTTAAAATAGAAAGGAATTTTGTGACATCAGATAGTGGAAATCATACAAATTAGTAGCAGTATAAGTAACCTATAATCATTGCACAAAGAAGTCAATGGAAACAAAGATCGATATTTCGTGAAGACGCTGTGGTCTAGTTGTTCAGTACGGCCGCGCGGCATGTTCCCTGCCTGCAGTCGACTTGTTTACATACACCGGCCGGCACTAGCGTGACGCCGTAGTGTAGCACGATCATGGCGAACCAGTACGGGAAATCAATATTGAAATTGGCGTTCCGGAATGACTTTGCTAGACCAAGAGCGCTTGACGTCGAGCGGGTTTTGAGGGAAGAGGCCAAGATCCCGGCTGCCGATATTGCCGGCATCCTCTTCTCGATCCTGAGTAATACGGTCTTCGTAAAACTTATTAACGACGCCAATTGTGACAAAGTTCTTCGTGAAATGAACCCCAGACTCCGATTCTGCCATCCAGACGGAAATGTCGGCAACGTTGAAGTTGACCGCGCTGGACTGGGACTGCGGACTATACGAATATTCGAACTACCGTTCGAACTACCGGCGGCAGACGTCGTGGCAGCGCTACGCCCTTACGGCACGGTGCACGAACACGTGGCAGAAAAGTGGACCCAATTCAAGACCTACTCAGTCCTAAAAGGAGTATGCCAAGTTCGTATTGAACTTCGTCGGCATGTGCCATCCTACCTAGTGATCGGAGGATGCCGAGCAGTAATCCTTTACGATGGCCAACCTAAGACATGTTCTGGTTGCGGCGCGGAAGGTCACCTACGTACCGAATGACTCCAGCGCAGAATCACACAACTATCACGGAAAGAAGTGGAACCTACGCCGATATCGATTATCCTTCCAGTGACTTCTGCGGCCCTTACGAAGTCCCCGTCTGTCCAGACACAATCACCCACCCTTACGGAACCAGAAAAAACGCCCTGTGAACACCAGTGCGGTAGATCCGTCAGACGTGCCTCCGACAGAGGTATCTACAACGTCTGCCATGCCTATGAACACAGAAGAACCCTCTCTATGAACCAACACGACCTTATGGAACATGAACGGACTTCTGCGTCCACATCGTGGGGAGATGAAGTCATGACCGAGCATGAACCAAAACTGGGGCCATCAAAGGCCCCGCCGGACCATTCAGTCTGATCAGCACGAAGAAATTTGCGGCTGGCGGGGGCTGCCATCACTAATGACGACCGTCCCTACCATCCATCGCCATGGATACCCCAGCCCAACCACCGCTTGGCTACGATGCACATTACCACCATCAGATCCCCAGCTAAGATACAACTTCTGAAAGACCAAGAAGAGCAGCAGACGTTGACTTCGCATTTCTGCAGGAAGTAAGGACGAACACACCCCCGGACTTTTATGGTTATGTAACCTACATGACACAGGGCGACAGCGGTGTGGCGATTTTAGTGCGTTACGGTATTGACGTCTCCGACATCATATCTGATAGAGGAATAGCAGTGACAGCACTTGCCACCCGATTTATCAATGTTTATGCACCGTCAGGCAACTCCCGAAGGCGCGACAGGGCCAGATTCCACTCTACAGAGGTCGCCCCACTCTTCTTAGGTCGCTACAAACACATTTCTTAGCCGGTGACTTTAATTGCGTCCTTCACCCTAAGGATCAAATCCCTCTGCCCCGAGTTAAGTAAGGTAGTTCAAGATCTTCAGTTGTGCGATACATGGGAAAAGGTTCATGGCGACAGACCTGGATATACATTTCTTACCAGTCATTCAACGAGCCGACTGGATCGTATATATGTGTCTCAAAGTCTTACAAACGGAGTCGTGGACGCTGAACGGTGGCCACAGGCACACTCGGACCATAGCGCGTATATCTGCACGGTCCGTCTTCATCGCCAAGATGTCTGGCGTAGTAAAGGCTTGTGGAAATTGAACGTCTCACATCTTCCAGACTGCCGAGAGAGGGTAACCGCAACGTGGGCCACCTGCGAACGGCGCCATTCGCGATACTCCACTACGTTGGAATGGTGGCTGTACTGCGCTAAACCGGCAATCCGTAGGACACTGATGCAGTTTGGCAAGGACACGGCGGCGTGGCACCGGCAGACCTTAGATTTCTACTACGCGATGCTTACGGACCTTGACGCCTTACGTCCATCACAAGAAACACAACAAGAACGAAGCCGAATCAAGGCTCACATACTATCGTTGACGAAGCGCCGTTTAGAAGGAGCGGTAGTCCGCTGTCGAAGACATGATCTAACGACGGCAGAGGCACCCACCATGCACCATATTACGACGGACAAGCGCCGACAGCGCCAACGGGCCATCACACGCCTTGTGACTCAAGAGGGTCGCACCTGCACACCCCAAGCGACAATAGTGAAAGCCATGGACAACTACTACAACCATCTTTTCCAGGAAGGGACTGCAGATGAAGAGGCAACTGCAGAAGTATTACAGGAAATATCACGAACAATCGATGTTGTTGTTGTTATGGTCTTCAGTCCGGAGACTGGTTTGATGCAGCTCTCCACCCGACTCTATCCTGAGCAAGCCTTTTCATCTCCTCATAAGAACGGCAACCCACATCCTCTTGAATCTGCTTACTATACGCGTCTCTTGGTCTCCCTCTGCGATTTTTACCCCACACACTTCCCTCCAATGCTAAATTTACGATTCCCCGATGTCTAAGAATGTGTCCTACCAAGCGATCCCTTCTTTTAGTCAGGGTATGCCAATTCTGTTCAGTACCTCTTCATTAGTTATGCGATCTACCCACCTAATCTTCAGCATTCTTCTGTAGCACCACATTTCAAAAGCCTCTATCCTCTTCCTGTCCGCACTGCTTATTGTCCATGTTTCACTCCCGTACAAGGCAACACTCCACACAAATGCCTTCAGAAAAGACTTCCTTACCCTTAAATTAATATTCGATGTTAGCAAATTTCTCTTTTTCAAAAATGCTTTTCTTCCTATTGCCATTCTACATTTCATATCCTCTGTACTGCGACCATCGCATGTTATTTTACTACCCAAGTAACAACACTCATCTACCACCTCCAGTGTTTCGTTAACTAATCTAATTCCTTCAGCATCGCCTGATTTTCTAAGACCGCATTCCATTATTTTTGTTTTGCTCTTGTTGATGTTCATTTTATATGCTCTCTTCAACACGCTGTCCATTCCACTCAACTGCTCTTCCAGGTCCTTTGCTGTCTCTGACAGAATTACAATGTCATCAGCAAAACGCAATGTTTTTATTTCTTCCCCCTGAACTTTAATCCCTATTCCAAATTTTTCCTTGCTTTCCTTCACTGCCTGCTCGATGTACAAATTGAATAACATCGGACAAAGGCTACAACCCTGTCTTACTCCCTTCCCAACTGATGCTTCCCTTTCATGCCCTTCGATTCTAATAACTGCAGTCTGGCTTTTGTACAAGTTGTAAATAACTATCATTTTCCTGTATTTTACCCCTGCTGACTTCAGAATTTGAAAGAGTGTATTCCAGTCAACATTGTCAAATGCTTTCTCCAAATCTACAAAAGCTAAAAATGTAGGTTTGCCCTTCCTTAATCTATCTTCTAAGATAATACGTAAAGTGAGTATAGCCTCCCGGGTTCCTATGTTCCTCCTGAACCCAAACTGATTTTCCCCGAGGTCAGCTTCTACCAGCTTTTCCATTCTCCTGTAGATAATTCGTGTTAAAATTTTGCAACCGTGACTTATCTAACTGATGGTTCTGTAATTTTCACACCTGTCTGTGCCTGATTTCTTTGGAATGGGGATTATTACATTTTTCTTAAAGTCTGAGGGTATTTCGCCTGTCTCATACATCCTACACACCAGTTCAAATAGTCTTGTCATGGCTGGCTCTCCCAGAGACTTTTGTAGCTCTGAGGGTATGTCATCTACTCCTGGGGCCTTGTTCCGACCTAGGTCTTTCAAGGCTCTGTCAAATTCATCTCTCAGTATAGTATCTCCTGTTTCATCTTGATCTTCTTCCTTTTTTCTTCCTACAACATCGTCTCTAAGTTCATTTCCTTTGTAGAGCTGCTCTATGTACTCTTTCCACCTTTCAGCTTTCCCGTCTTTGCTGAGAACTGGTTTCCCATCTGAGTTCTTGATATTCGTAGAGTTGCTTTTCTTGTCCCCAAATGTCTCTTTTATTTTCCTGTAGGCGGTATCTACTTTTCCCCTTGCTATACATTCTTCTACAGATTTGCATTTGGTTTCTAGCCACTCCTGCTTAGCCATTTTGCACTTCCTGTCAATCTCATTTTTTAGTCGTTTGTACTCCATTTTGCCTGTTTCATTTACTGCATTTTTATGTTTTCTCCTTTCATCAATTACCTGTAGTATTTCCTGTGATATCCATTGATTTTTTGTAGGTCTTGCCTTTCTACCTATTTTGTCCTCCGCTGCCTTCACTATTTCATCTCTCAATGCTACCCATTCCTCTTCTACTGTTTTATTTCCCCCTGTTTCTGTCAATTGTTGCCTAAATCTCCCTCTGAATTTCTCCAGAACTTCACGTTCCTTCAATTTATCTAAGTCCCATCTCCTTATTTTCCTACCTTTCTGCAGTTTTTTCAGCTTCACCCTACAGTTCATGACTAACAAGTTATGGTCAGAGTCTATATCTGCCCCTGGGTATGTCCTGCAGTTTATAACCTGGTTCCGGTACCTATGTCTTACCATTATAAAATCTATCTGATACCTTTCGGTGTCTCCTGGTCTTTTCCATGTATACAACCTTCTTTTGTGATTCTTAAACCACGTGTTTGTTACGATTAAATCATGTTCCGTGCAAAATTCTACCAGGCGGCTTCCTCTTTCATTCCTTCTGCCCAGTCCATATTCACCTACTATTTTTCCTTCTCTTCCTTTTCCTACTACCGAATTCCAGTCTCCCATCACAATTAAGTTTTCCTCTCCCTTAACTGTCTGAATAATTTCCTTTAGCTCCTCATATATTTCTTCGATCTCCTCATCATCGGCAGAGCTAGTTGGCATATAAACATGTACTACTGTTGTCGGTGTTGGCTTCGTATCTGTCTTGACAATGATAATGCGATCACTGTGCTACTCATAGTAGTTTACCCGCATTCCTATTTTCTTATTCATTATCAGTCCTACTCCTGTGATACCCCCAATTGATTTTGTATTTATAATTCTGTCCTCACCTGACCAGAAATCCTGTTCATCCTGCCACCGAACTTCACTAATCCCCACTATATCTAACTTCAACCTATCCATTTCCCTTTTTAAATTTTCTAATTTTCCTACCCGATTAAGGGATCTAACATTCCACGCTCCGATCCGTAGAATGCCAGTATTGTCTTTCCTGATGACAACATCCTCCTGAGTCGTCCCCGCCCGGAGATCCGAATGGGGGACTATTTTACCTACGGAATATTTTACCCGAGAGGATGCCATCATCATATGTTCATACAGTAGAGCTGCATGTCCTCGGGAAAGGTAACGGCTGTAGTTTCCCTTTGCTTTCAGCCGTTTGCAGTAGCTGTGTGGCAAGGCCACACTAGCTGATGTTACAAGGCCAGCTCAGTCAATCATCCAGACTGTTGCCCCCATAACTACTGAAAAGGCTGCTGCCCCTCTTCAGGAACCACACGTTTGTCTGGCCTCTCCACAGGTACCCCTCCGCTGTGGTTGCACCTACGGTACGGCTATCTGCATCGTTGAGGCACACAAGCCACCCCACCTCGGCAATGTCTGTGGTTCATGGGGGTGGGAACAATCGACATCACCGCAAAAAGACCACTAACAGAGGAAATCACGTCAGAAGAAATGTAGGACGCCTTAAACAAGGGTGCGATTCACAAGTCTCCGGGGTCTGATGAAATACCAGTTGAAATCTATCGGTCCTTCCGAGACCTAATGATGCCTCGCTAGGTCACCATGTTCCATGAGCTTATGTCACCAGGCTGCACCATACGCCCTTCATTCGTCGGAGGCCTTCTCACACGATTCACAAGACAAAAGCAGGAAGTTCAGTCAAAAATGTTCAAATGTTTGTAAATCTATTGGACCAAACTGCGTGGCCATCAGTCCGTACCTTACAAACTACTTAAACCTAGGTAAACTAACCTACGGACAAACACACACACACACATGCCCCAGGGAGGACTCGAACCTCCACGGCGAGCAACCGCGCGCTCCGCAGCGAGGCGCCTTAGACCGCTCGGCTACTCCAACGCGGCATCTTGTTCAATCAACGACTATCGCCCACTTACGATGTTGAATGCTGATTACAAGATATTTGCTAGGCTTTTGGCAGGCCACATTGAGAAGACTTTGCCGATGGTTCTTGCCCCAGGACAGACGTCTGATGGAGGGAAAGCCAACATACAGATGGCCACCGGAGACTGCAGGGACTTTATAGCGATCGCATCAGCGTGCCGCCTGAGAGCGGCGATCGTCCCCATTGATTTTGAACGGGCTTTCGACAGAGTACAACATACATTTCTCCTACGGGTGATGGAACGGATGGGATTTCCTCCGAGTTTCATCGACATTCTGCGGCGTCTTTTGATCGTCGGCAGCTCTGAAGTCCAGGTCAATGGAAGGACAGTGGGCCCAATACCCCTTAAAATGTCCATACGACAAGGTTGTCCCCTTTACATCTACCTTTATGCGATCGAGCTAGAACCACTCCTTGCAGGTCTCAACCACAAGCTGTCTGGCATCACACTGAGGGATGTCACTTTTCGCTACAGGGCTTACGCCGATGACCTACTACTGCTGGTTCGCTCAGCAGTTGAAGTACGAAGAGTGCTAAGTTAGATAGAGCGACACGGGCAAGCCGCTGGCTGCCTTCTGAACATCAACAAGTCGGCGGCTTTGGACATCGGACGCGGTCTCGGACCCGTCGCTGTTGCCCCACTCCCGATAGTTACTAAATTGAAATATTTGGGTGTCACATTTACGAAGGATGTGCGGGGATCTGCCGCGATAAACTACCGGCGGATTCTGCAGCTCATACGAATAATGGTGCGCCATATAGAGGGAAAATGCTATGATCCTGTCATAGTATCCCTCAAATCACTGCGCCCCTTTCATGCACTTAGACTCTAAACAACTGTTGTCCTTCTTTTGTACAAGTTGAATACAACTTTGTTTTACCCCGGCTATCAACACAATTTCAAATACTTTCTAAATTTAATCAAAATATCCACGGCTGTACTGCAGTACAAGAAGAGGGCGCTTCTCAAGAATGCGGATTTAACCGGAGGGTGTCACCAAGAAACTGCTACCTCAAGGTCCGGTACCGCCAAGACTTTTATGGACTCCCTAAGGTTCACAAAGATGGGGTGCCGTTACGTCCCATTGTCAGTAACATCAGAGCACCTACATATTTGTTGGCCAAATACTCTATGGGAATATTAAGTGGGTAAATGCCCTCATCGCATCCGTAATTTCGTGGATTTTGTTAAACACCTTCACAGCTTCAGGCTGGATGAGTTTTGATGTCGTTTCCTTGTTTACCAGGGTACCCCTTCGAGAGTCACTAGATTTGATTGATAAGAAGTTTGACGAGAAGACCACCGAACTCTTTAGGCATGTCTTGACCTCCACGTATTTACTTTTCAATGGCGAATGATACGAACAAGCGGAGGGAGTTGCCATGGGTAGCCCACTCTCCCCTGTGGTCGCAATTTTGTACATGGAGAATTTCGAGGAGGAAGCCCTGGCATCACCTGAATGGTAACCTACTTGCTTTTTCCGTTACGTGGACGACACTTTTGTCATCTGGCCACATGGTATGGATAAACTCCTTGACTTCCTTACACATCTGAACTCCATACATCCCAACATCAAATTCACTATGAAGACTGAAGCGGAGGGTAAATTTCCGTTCTTGACGTCTTGGTCGAGAGAAGAGCTGATGGCACCCTGGGTCATGGTGTGTATCGGAAGACAACGCACACTGATCTGTATTTACACGCAGACAGCTGTCACCACCCTTCACAGAGGAATGGGGTACTTAAAACTCTAGGACACAGGGCGCGCACTATCTCCAAAGCAGAGAGTCTACCCCAGGAATTTGAACATCTGAGGACTGTATTCAGAAAAAAATGGGTACTCAGTGGCAGATTCAGCGGGCTCTCCGCCCAACCACTGCAGCAGAACCTGTGGAAATGGATAAAAACACGAGGGAGGAGGTAGACACTGCGTTTATTTCATATACCGGCGCACTCTTGGGGAAGGTCGACCGCATTTTGAAGAAACACCAGGTTGGAACTGTCTTTTGTCTGCCGAATAAAATTCGCGCACTGGTGGGGAGCGCCAAAGATTATCTCTGTTTGAGGAAGGCCGGCGTGTACCAGATTCCGTGTGTGGCAAGTCACATATTGGACAGACGATGCGTACCGTTGACGATCGATGCCTTCAACACCAGAGGCACACACGATTATGTATCCGAACAAGACGGCGGTGGTCGATGGACATTGTTTGTCGGAGAATCACGTGATGGAGTATGAACGCACTAGGATTCTGGTACAGACGTAGAGATATTGGGACTGCGCCTTTAGAGAGGCAATTTAAATTCGCACTAGTGGCAACCTCATAAACCTGACTAAGGCTATAATCTTAGCAAGCTTGGGAACCAGCGATTGGGTTAATTAAGAGTAAATCTAGCAAACGTAACGTAGTGACGACCACGGCGGAGAGAGCCCTCACACCGACGTCATCTCACACGTTGGCGCAATCGTTTCCACTGCGCGGCCGCAGCGCGGGGCGCGGACCGCGGAGGGGTCGCTCCGCGGGCGGAGGGTGTTTAAATCGCCCGCCACCGGGCTAGAACCCAGTTCCCTTCGAGCCGCCGTAGAGTGCGGATCTCCGTGCCGTATCGTTTCTAGGAGCTCAGTCCGTCAGTTCACCTGATGATGGCGACTTGTATGATCGCTTGGACACTATAGACCGGCAACACCCGTGGATATTTTGATTATCAAATACGCCGGGAGAAACTCAATAATCTCACTTTCTAAATTTATTTACATATTTAGTACGGTAACTCATGTGTATTCAGAGCACTGAATCAGTTCCATGCATTCGAGTCTTTATGGTATATGGAGTTTACTAGTTTATAACTAAATAGTACTACCAAATTTGGTGTTGATGGCTTTAATTAGGAGCCCATAACGGTTTTAAAAAAATGTTCAAATGTTTGTAAAGCTTATGGGAGTTAACTACGGGGTCATCAGTCCCTAAACTTACAAACTATTTATGAACTACTTACGAACTAGGACGGCACAAATATCCATGCCCGAGGGGGATTCGAACCCCCGACCGTAGCGGCCGTGCAGACCGTGACTGAAGCGCCTCAGTCCCCTCGATAACGGTTTCAACGAAACAGTAATAACATTTCCCAAAAGACAATAAAAATCCGACTGCTGGGATACCTTATTCACAACGTCACGTCATCTCAAGGGGGATACAAAGGACTTGCGAGATCAGGTTCCTATAGTCTGATTAAAATTAGTTGCTAGTTGGCGTCTGTCACGCGGCGCTATATAGGCAGACGGCTACCGCTCGGCTCTAGACGACACACAAACACGGCGGGTCCCTTCACGAACTGTTAATATTCCCTATAGCGTAGGTTACCAAGAGTTAATGGCAGCAATGCGAAAACCTCTGCCGTCAGCTAAATGATAAGTGACTGAACTGCAGCAGAAGACGTTTTGTAGTCCTCAATTTAATCCCACATTGCAACCTATCCTCACATGATATACTATGTATCCGACTAAACCATGGTCGGACATCTCCATTAAAATTAAAATCATGATCGCTTCGTTCACGGCTTTTAAATCTCCCCTTTGTAAGCAAAAATAATTTTTTGTTGTCATTGGTGAGGTACATGAAAATATACTCACACAGGTGAGTGTTTACCCGAGCTGCCTGTTACGAACCAATCAGGACTACATCTTCGGACTCAATTACAGGTTATTAATGACACAAGCAGATACGAATCGAAAGAAAGGAATCAAAGGGTGAAAAACAAAATCGAATAAACTAGGTAGTACTATTGTGAAAAAGTCGTAACAAGGTATTAGAACTTAAAAAATTCAATTAAACAAATTAAATTACATTAAAATTAAATTAAATTAAATTAAAATTAGAATAAAAGCAATTTTCATTTAGAAATTAAAATAACTGAGCATGACGGGATTTGAATCCTCGGTACGCAGCCACATTGTTACGGAAGTGACAGTACAGCCCCAACAATAACACTGAATAATACCTTCGGACAGCTCTTTAGTCTTATGAAGTTCATTTAATGTAAGCTGTTACCTGTGATACCTCTATCTACAAAACAGCGAAAGGACACTCATTCACTCACTCATTGACTAAACATGAAATTTCGAAAACTACTTCACCTATGAAGTTGAAATTTTGCAGTAATGTAGTTCATAGGTACAAAACGTCAGCTAAGAAAGGATTTTGCGTTAATGCTGACATTTCAGGAGATATGACGTCATAAACAATGAAAACTTCCTCGTCTTGCAACATGTGATAGTGTGAGTTTATCAGTCCACTATTGGAGAAGGAGGGCAGTCAGCGACTTACAACAAACTTTACAAATAATTTCAAACCTTTAGGAACCTTTTTCTTGCTGGTTAACCCCAGAAAAATGAAAAAAGGGTGGAAGTTTGTCGCTTTCTACTACTTCGGCGTTCATGCAGTAAAATTACGGCATTTGGCATGACTTTACATTTTATTACTCGTACACCATTAATTGTATTCGTCAGAAATGTTACAGATATTATACACAGATACCACTGAACGTACGTTTAACATTTTATCATAGTACGACACAGTTCATGAGATATGAAGTCATAAACAATTAGGTTCACGAAAACCTCATCACACATGATTTTTTGATTTATTACGTCTTTCCCATTAGCTCCAATCGCGACGTATTTTTCAGACGTTTTACAAACATACCACTGGATGAACCTAAGAAATAATGTCACATTACGACATATAGTTCAGATGCTATGACATTAAAGACAATGAAAAACATTAAAATTCGCCCTAATAGGATGAGGCTGAAATTTACAAAGTCCTTACTACAACTTGATTTGCAACACATTTCGCAAGCAGTTTTGTAATATTTAATCTACGAACCTGGTAAATAATGTTTGTAAAGGACATTTAATTCAGGAGATATCTCTATATCTGTATATATGAAAGAGAAAGGTCACTCACTGTCTAAACATGAAATCTCTAAACTATTGCACCTATGAAGCTGAAACTTTGCTGGTATGTAGTTTACTCGTAGAAGACGTCAGCAGTATTTTGCGATAGGACAGAATTAAGGTGCATGGCGGAGGATACTTTTCCTCCAGACTGACGAAATCTATAGTTTCATTCCGATGTTCACGAAATTTTGCATGCTTGACCTTCGAAACAAGAGGAAAGTCACCGTCCACCTAAAGTTTCATACGGTTCATGGGGGAGGGTACCTTGCAACGTAAAAATTGACACCTAAATACCTTGGTCGCGCCCCCAAGCTTGAGAACGAGTCGACCGATTTCACAGACCCTTTTTTCGTTTTGTTATTCTCATAACAAGGGTTGTATGACACACTGCAGACTGCTAACGAAGATACGAGCTTATGGAATAGGTTCACAGATTTGTGACTGGCTGAAAGACTTCCTAAGTAATAGAACACAGTACGTTGTTCTCGACGGCGAGTGTTCATCAGAGACGAGTGTATCGTCAAGCGTGCCCCAGGGGAGTGTGATAGGACCGCTATTATTTTCTATCTATATAAATGATCTGATGGACAGAATAAGTTGTAATTTGCGGCAGTTTGCTGATGATGCTGTGGTGTATGGGAGGGTGTCGTCTGTAACTGACTGTAATAACGTACAGGATGACTTAGACAACATTTATAGTTGGTGCGAAGAATGGCAGCTAGCTCTCAATGCAGAAAAATGTGAGGTGATGCGCATGAGTACAAAAAACAATCCTATAATGTTCGAATACAGCATTAGTAGTGAGCTTCTTGTCGCGTCGTTCAAATATCTAGGCGTAACATTGCAGAGCGATATGAAATGGAACGAGCATGTAAGGACAGTCGTGAGTAAGGCGGACAGCCGACTTCGGTTTATTGGGAGAATTTTGGGAAGATGTACTTCACCTGTAAAGGAGACCGCGTATAAAACGCTTGTACGACCACGTCTTGAGTATTGCTCAAGTGTTTGGGACCCGCAGCAGATCAGTTTAAATGAAGGCATAGAGGCGGTTCAGAGGCGAGCAGCTAGATTTGTTACCGGTAGGTTCGACCAATGGGCGATTGTCACGGAAATTCTCCGGCAACTCAATTGGGGTTCGCTGGAGGATGCATACATGACTTTATACCAAGAGGAAGGTCACTGGATACATAAATATTTGGTACATGACAGAGGACACATTGCAAAGAAATTTTGCCGAGTTGGGAAAGGTGGAAACGAACGGAGATGGGAGGGAAAGAGATGGAGGCGGAGGAGGAGGAACGGGGAGGTGCACTACGAAAGTTTAGAATAAATAAACTCCCTGGCAACGCTGGGTTTACAGATAGTACTTGTATACGTGACATTAATTCATGGCTTGCTCGAAAGGATTCAGCTTGTGCTTATAACTGCATATGAGTACGTATTTCATTAGCACCGTTGTGCAGGTCTTGTTTTTTGTAAACATGAAATGATGAGAAGCGAAATAAAAACATCAAACCTAAGAATGGGCAATAAAACAAATCAAGAAAGAGAACTAGAAAAGGAAATGGAAGTGTGTAAGGTTCATATGGTCCCGACATAGGTCGGTTTACTGTAATATTTTGTACATATGCAAACTGGCCACAGATGTATATTAAGAGTTGGCTACTGAGTTGATGTTTCGACTCAGTGAATCGAGTCAGCGAACTGTTCGCGTGAGTCTAAACTTGAAACGGCACTGTTTCGAAACAACGGATCTTGTGATTCGTGTATCGGACGTGAGGTACCGTTTAACAAGCGTTTTGCTGTCCGTCTGCCTGGGTGAGTTCGACACAGCGCGCAGGCGTGCAACCGGTTTGAAGTTGTTCCCCTAACGCACAACGCGAGATTTTGAATTATGCTACGGGTACTCTTCAACTGAGGTTTGAAAACTGGGATACCACTGAGAAACGTTGTGAAGTTCTTCGGTGTTTCGAGGTAGTTTCGCGTGAACTAAGCGTTGTTATGCATTGTTGCTACATCTGTGCCAGGTGAACGCGTCTTTTCGAAGCAAGGTATTTCACTGAGTCGAATCCGCACTCTCTGTAAGATGTCAAAAATAAGGTTTCTTAATTTCAGTTTAAAGAAACTGTAACTGTTCTCTTTTATTTGACTGACTGAAGATGAATCTGATTATTAGAATACCTATCTGGACATTGAGAGATTGTAGATCAGTTTTGTGGTTTCGTCACGTAAATTGTGAAATGTGTTAACACTTGTAGTAGTATCTGTTGATTGCATTAAATATATCTTAGGAACTAATATTAAATATTTTGTTTATATTGATTGGTTAGAAACGTTATTCATTTATGGATGCATATAGACATTTGAACCATGATCTTTCTTGTTTTATTTAAACTTAATTATGGAATTTTGAAGGTTGGAAAAAGTTTCATGCCTGTGGAATTTGAACAGTACTATTTTGTGCTTCCTTTGTTTGTATGAAAATAAGAGTAACTTAGGAAACGTTTACGCTTCAACACGATTGTAAAATCGTAGTAGTAAACAAATCCTGTGCCGTTCAATTAAGTCTAGTGAATAACGTTTTAAAACCAGGTTGATATTCCATAGACGTTTCGTATTTGCTGTATCGCCCTACTGCAGCTTTCTCGGTTCACGCGAATCAGGCGGACCGACACTGCAGCACGCCAGGTGTTTCGTGTGCTGAAACAGTGCTCAGATGATCCTTAAGTTTCAAAACGGTGAAGTTATCCGAGCTGCCCATCTCTAATATACATCGTGAGTGGCACAAAAAACTTATTCTTTTCATTCTCCACTCCGAGGAATGGAGCGGGCTGTTTGAGATCCGGCCCATAAAGAGTCGCGGTTCTATTCAGCCAAATATCAGACAAGCTGATAGTGGGGCAAAGGGATATCCCAATTGGGATGGGAGGGGCTTACCAGTTCCGGCATACGCCTTACAAACAAGGGAAAACTCCCGAAAACCGTGGACGGAACCATGGGATTAGGACCAATTAAATTCATGTCTGGGACGTTGCCGCAGACTACAAATGGATTATCGGGAGAGGACGAGTACACTGACGACAATCATGGATCGAACGCCCTAGTTACTCTCGTAAACTCGCTCAACCCACCCCAAGGGCACCCGAAAGCGCGGTATCCTCTGCGTCCGATCCGTGAGTGGCACAAAAAAAAAAAAAACTTATTCTTTTCATTCTCCACTCCGAGGAGTAGAGCGGGCTGTTTGAGATCCGGCCCATAAAGAATCGCGGTTCTATTCAGCCAATTATCAGGCAAGCTGATAGTGGGGCAAAGGGGGATCCCAGTTGGGAATAAGTGGGAGGGGCTTACCAGCTCCGGCATACGCCTTACAACCAAGGAAAACCTCCCGAAAACCTTGGTCGGAACCGGGGTATTGGGACCATTTTAACTTGTCTCCGGGACTATGCCCCGGACTAAAAATGGATTATCGAGAGAACACGAATGCACTCACGACAATCAAAGATCGGACGCCCGAGTTTCTCTCGTAATCTCGTAGAGATCAGCTCGACCACAAAGTGGACAAGCATCCCCCTACAGGAACCGCACCCGTGGGCACGGTGTCCTGTGCGTCGTGAGTAGCACAAAAAAAAAAAAACTTATCTCTTTTCATTCTCCACTCCGAGGAGTGGAGCGGGCTGTTTGAGATCCGGCCCATAAAGAGTCGCGGTTCTATTCAGCCAATTATCAGGCAAGCTGATAGTGGGGCAAAGGGGGATCCCAGTTGGGAATAAGTGGGAGGGGCTTACCAGCTCCGGCATACGCCTTACAACCAAGGAAAACCTCCCGAAAACCTTGGTCGGAGCCGGGGGATTGGGACCAATTTAATTTATCTCCGGGACTTGCCCCGGACTAAAAATGGATTATCGAGAGAACACGAATGCACTCACGACAATCAAGGATCGGACGCCCGAGTTACTCTCGTAATCTCGTAGAGATCAGCTCGAACCAACAGTGGACAAGCATCTCCCTACAGGAACCGCACCCGTGGGCACGGTATCCTGTGCGTCGTTTTGTGAGTAGCACTGCAACAGAGAGAAAATTATTTAACAATTTTTTTGTCTGTTTCGCTGTCTGATTGTTTTCCCCTTTTCATAATTCAAGCTAATCAATTTCGTTGTACCCTTTGGAATTAGTTTAGACAGGGCCATAAATTCTAGTGTTTGAGTTTCCCCGGTTCCCCGGCATGTCCGTTGGGCATATTAATGTTTTCTAAGGCGTACCTCGGTGGTCGTAGTTACCACATTGTTTATTTCTTTAATTTATTGGGGATACCTTGCCCTTGGCGCTATCTCACCCAACAGCTAACTCTCCGCAGCACAGCTCACAACTGATTTGCTTCTGACTGCTCTCTCGCAGCCAGAGCGCTTACCCTACAATATAACTTCCAAAGATTATTGTGCTACTGACAATAATCTTTGGAAGTTATATTGTAGGGTAAGCGCTCTGGCTGCGAGAGAGCAGTCAGAAGCAAATCAGTTGTGAGCTGTGCTGCGGAGAGTTAGCTGTTGGGTGAGATAGCGCCAAGGGCAAGGTATCCCCAATAAATTAAAGAAATAAACAATGTGGTAACTACGACCACCGAGGTACGCCTTAGAAAACATTAATATGCCCAACGGACATGCCCGGGGACCGGGGAAACTCAAACACTAGAATTTATGGCCCTGTCTAAACTACTTCCAAAGGGTACAACGAAATTGATTAGCTTGAATTATGAAAAGGGGAAAACAATCAGACAGCGAAACAGACAAAAAATTGTTAAATAATTTTCTCTCTGTTGCAGAATTTTTATTACTCCAATTACGCGTTTCGCGCTGTTAACGCATCAGACTCTGCTCATACCGCTTTGTTTAACAGTCGCATTAATGTTCCGCAGTTATTAACAATACTACCAGTTGCAAACATGGACCCGCCGCGACAGCGACTCCTCTGCTGCTATGGTAGTGATGGGACAACCGACTGTTTTTAACAACCGAATGGTCAATCGGTTGTTTTTTCGTTCAGTCGGTTTTTTCAGTCGAATGAAACAACCGAATGAAAATAGTCTCTGTGGCCGTATGAATGTTTTCACTCACTGGCGGGGTTTGAGTGGTTTCAGTCGATGCGAAACAATCGAATGAAACCAGTCTCTGTCGGTTGCAGCCGCTATATGAATGTTTTCACTCATTCAGTGGGTTTGAGTGGTTTCAGTCGATGCGCGAGCACCGAATGAAACAAGTCTCTGTCCTTTATATTAATGTTCTCGGCATTGAGTGGTTTAACTTGATGCGATACAACCGACTGGAAAAAGTCTTTGTCGGTTTCTGCAGTTATTTGGATGTTTTTATTAATTCATCGACTTTGTGTGACTTTATTGGCATACTCCTTCAGCCTTTTCGGGTATAAATGAACCGTAATTCAGCATGAAACGTTCTTAAAGACAAATCTTAAAAATATAGCAGTGTGTCCGTGTGTGTGTTTCTATTGCATGCAAATCTGCAGTTTTGTTCCAATCTTGATGAAATTTTGCACAGTTGACCTTCAAAGCAAGTGAAACGTCACTGTCTAAAGCAAATTTAATACGGTGCTTGGCGGAGGTTACTTTACATACTAACTTCGACAAAAACCACAATTTGGCTGCGATCTTGATGAAATTTTGCACACTTGACCTTTAAAACAAGGCGAAGGTAACTGTATACAATAAATTTCGTAGGTGCATGGCGGAGGGTACTTTACCTACTAACTTCGACAAATTCCGTTTGTATTCGAATTTTAATGATATATTTCACTCTTCACCTTCAAAGAAAGAGAATAGTCACCGTCTGCATCTACTTCAGTTCGATGCATGAGAGAAGGTATTCCAGAATTCAACGCCAATATAGAGTCTTATTCCGATCTTGATGAAAGTTTGTACACTTGACTTTCAAAACAAGTGTCATCTAAGATTTTGTATGGTACATGGCGCAGGGATGGAATAAACCTCCACACCGTTTCACCGATAATCACAGAAATATCTGTGACAAGAGTGAATAATTATCAAACTTGAGATGAATGTTTTCATACACTGTTGACGAATATAGACACGCTGAAGGAAATTTACAGCACTGATTAATGTTGTATGTCTTCTCGTACTCCTTCAAATTAGATGGAATTAACAAAAATATCTTTATAAGAAACATTTTTATACAAAATACTTTAATAATTATTTTTTTTACGATATCTAATATTTTAGTGATCTTGGAATTTGGATCAAGCAAATATGCTCAAAGTTAAAATACTTAACTCTGTCCTACTAGTACCTTAGATATGTATGAGCAATAAGCCGCAAACTGCACGTTTCTACCTGTTCCCACTTCGGAGATACAGTATGCGAGATTAAACTTGTAGCGATCATTTTGGAACACCCTGTAGTTTCCACGCTTCTTTATTGAGACAGTAAGAAACCGACAACAATCGGCGATGGCACGCCCCGCGACCCCGCCAGACACTGTTGTGTGGAGTTTGGTAAGGAGCGCGCCTGCTGGCGCTGTCTACAGTGGAAACGCCAGCGAGGCAGCACCCCCTCTCGTGTCGCCGCTCCCCGTGGTACCCCGTTGTCATCGGCCACTTGTTGTTGTTATGGTCTTCAGTCCGGAGACTGGTTTGATGCAGCTCTCCACCCTACTCTATCCTGAGCAAGCCTTTTCATCTCCTCATAAGAACGACAACCCACATCTATTTGAATCTGCTTACTATACGCGTCTCTTGGCCTCCCTCTGCGATTTTTACCCCACACACTTCCCTCCAATGCTAAATTTACGATTCCTCGATGTCTAAGAATGTGTCCTACCAAGCGATCCCTTCTTTTAGTCAGGGTATGCCAAAAACTCCTTTTCTCGCCAATTCTGTTCAGTACCTCTTCATTAGTAATGTGATCTACCCACCTAATCTTCAGCATTCTTCTGTAGCACCACATTTCAAAAGCCTCTATTCTCTTCCTGTCCGCACTGCTTATCGTCCATGTTTCACTCCCGTACAAGGCAACACTCCACACAAATGTCTTCAGAAAAGACTTCCTTACACTTAAATTAATATTCGATGTTAGCAAATTTCTCTTTTTCAAAAATGCTTTTCTTCCCATTGCCATTCTGCATTTTATATCCTCTGTACTGCGACCATCGCATGTTATTTTACTACCCAAGTAACTAAACTCATCTACCACCTTCATTGTTTCGTTACCTAATCTAATTCCTTCAGCATCGCCTGATTTTCTAAGACCGCATTCCATTATTTTTGTTTTGCTCTTGTTAATGTACATTTTGTACGCTCTCTTCAACACACTGTCCATTCCATTCAACTGCTCTTCCAGGTCGTTCGCTGTCTCTGACAGAATTACAATGTCATCAGCAAAACGCAATGTTTTTATTTCTTCCCCCTGAACTTTAATCCCTATTCCAAAATTTTCCTTGCTTTCCTTCATCGCCTGCTCAATGTACAAATTGAATAACATCGGAGAAAGGCTACAACCCTGTCTTACTCCCTTCCCAACTGATGCTTCCCTTTCATGCCCTTCAAGTCTAATAACTGCGGTCTGACTTTTGTACAAGTTGTAGATAACTCTCCTTTCCCTGTATTTTACCCCTGCTGACTTCAGAATTTGAAAGAGTGTAGTCCAGTCAACATTGTCAAACGCTTTCTCCAAATCTACAAAGGCTAAAAATGTAGATTTGCCTTTCCTTAATCTATCTTCTAGGATAAGCCGTAAAGTGAGTATTGCCTCTCGTGTTCCTACGTTCCTCCTGAATCCAAACTGATCTTCCCCTAGGTCAGCTTCTACGAGCTTTTCCATTCTCCTGTAGATAATTCGTGTTAAAATTTTGCAACCATGACTTATCAAACTGATGGTTCTGGCCACTTACCTTCAACATATTGTGGGTGTCTGCGAAAGTAATCTGATCGGGCCCAGATGATCGGCGTTTTTGAGGTCTGTGGTGGACAATGAAAGTGATCGCAAGCCTGCTCCAGCGATATGACATCTAAATAGTTACTCGTTGATGGCACCTCGAACAATTTAATCTACAACAAACTATGAATCAATGTTACCGTGTATTATAAAACGAAAAGTTACTTCATTCAGTACATAATTAAATGAACATTGTAATAAGCATTTTAACTTTGGCATACCCCTTTTACATGGCGGTATAATGTAGTTATAATGTATAATGTAGTTACCTGATGTGCATGTCAGTTTCATTCATAGAAATGTCAGCTAAAACACTAAGTCGCTTCAGTTGGGATAATGATTACACGGTTCAACCGACAGAAAAACTTACTGCCTCTTTTCACTTGAAAGAGAGAATGAGTAATTCAGTCAATGTACAAAACTGCAAAAGTGTCGCATGTTTTCATTCGCTTGTTCCCACAGACTACTTTCATTCGAAAAAAATAAACGAATATTAATCCAACATAGTAAAACTACGACCGACTGACTGATTCATTCGGTTGCTCCCACTGACTGGTTTCACTCAAAAGAACTAATGAAGAGGCCAACGTACTGTGTCAATTTTTTCATTCGGTTGGCCGCATCGACTGATTTAACTCAAAAGAAAAGGAATGAGTGGTCCAACCGACTGTGTCGATTTTTTTTTATTCAGTTGCTCCGACCGACTGATTTCACTCAAAAGAAGGAATGAGTGGTCCAACCGACTGTGTCGATTTTTTTTTATTCAGTTGCTCCGACCGACTGATTTCACTCAAAAGAAGGAATGAGTAGTCCAACCGACTGCGTCGATTTTTTCATTCGGTTGATCCCACCGACTGGTTTCACTCAAAAGAACGAATGAATAGTCCAACCGACTGAATCGGTTGTTTCATTCGGTTGGTCCCACCGACTGGTTTCACTCAGAAGAATGAATGAATAATTCAACCGATACGAGAAACTACAACCGAATGATCGATTTTTTTCCAGCAACCGAATGAATCGATTGTTTTCATTCGATTGTTCCCATCACTATGCTATGGTGAGTTTTATCATATAAAAAGCATTCTGTTAATTTCCATGCTGTACCCCTTTAGTCCCTACTCATTCTACTTCAAATAGCCGTTACCTACTTTGTACGTTTACCTCTTTGCAGGAGCCCAATTGTTAAGCTACCTCCACCACAGCTTTAGATAGTTCTGTGGCTCCATCTCCGCCCAAGTACGTCTGACGTTTCAAAATTTACTCATCTTAGCCACATTAGATACGCTGCCCGCCAGCTATACGGACTGTAATAAAACATTTGCCTGTTTCCAGTCTGATGATGCGCTAACAGCGCGAAACGCGTAATTGAAGTAATTAAAAAGTACTGCAACAGAGACTGAGAATTATTTAATTATTCAACACTGTTTCTGCACAAGCCGCCGCCACCACCATCATGGAATGGAATGAGAAAAAAATACTTACTTCGTATTTTCTTATTACAAAACTGGAAACAGGAAACAGCAAGCAGCTCGCGCCATGCAGTATTTCAGTATTAAAATTTTTCAAAAATGATATGTGGGTAGTAATTAAGCCCAACAAAAATCATAAATGAATGAAGAAAATGAAAGAAAGGAGAAACTAACTACGCAAATTGAATATTAGAAATTATACATTCTTTAAAAAAATTTGAAATAAAAAAATATTACAGAAAATTAAATTAACAACATGCATTACAATAATGGCGTGCTGCAACAGATAATTAACAGCTGCCTTCTCCAACAGCCTCCTCGCCAGGGCCGGCGCAAGCCGAAGTGCCGCCCCGTGCGAGCTGCCAAATTGCCCCCCCCCCCTTAATTTTTTTTCCATAACGTTTGTGGAATTTTATTTAAACAAATCTGTAGAAAATGTTAGCAATCAATCACAATTTTTGTTTTTACTCTTCAGATCTACCTGTGTTTCGACCACTCAGTGGCCAGTCTCAAAGCTTTTAATTTGTGCTTACATCTAAAACTGCGCCTCGGTTGCAGAGTGGTAGAGTGCCAGACTAAAAGTTCAAAGCTCGCTGGTTCCATCCCCGCCAGGCCCTAGGATTTTTGTCACTTTCCACTTCTTTCCCCTCTGGCAGTATTGCTCATGTGAAAGATACCAAGTAGCACCGTGGTTCGGAACCGACGTTAAACTGTAGGTCCCCCTATAACTGGCTGGATAAGTCAGTTTGAAGGTCGGAGGAAGGAAACGGCATACCACCTCCAAACAGGACCATCCCTAGTAAAGCACTATGGTGTTCAAACCAATCTTCGGATTGTTGACTGCTTTACCTTTACATCTAAATCGTATATTGACAGTTACGTTCAGCATGACGGTAAAGATGTAAACATAACTCAAAGCATTGAGAATAGCCGCGGTGTGCCCGAAATCTATGTAGATCTGGAAAATAAAAGTGCAACGGATTGGTGACATTCTCTACAGATTTTTACAAAACAGTCGCTGGACACTAGATCAAAAATGAAGTCAATCCTGATTGAAGAAATCTAGCTAATTTTAATAACCCTGTGAATTTACAAAAATGTTCAAATATGTGTGAAATCTTATGGGACTTAACCGCTAAGGTCATCAATCTCTAAGCTTACACACTACTTAACCTATATTATCCCAAGAACAATCACACACACCCTTGCCTGAGGGAGGACTCAAACCTCCGCTGGGGCCAGCCTTAAATCGCTCGGCTAATCCTGCGCGGCATGAACTTACAGTTAACGTAAATAGACATTTTTCAGTAGTTATGAACAGATAATGTATTCAACGGAAAACAAAATATATTTACAATTTAACGATAGTTTGGTTCGAACATTAATATTTACAATAACTATTTAATGTTGAACAAAATAAGAAACTACACAGTAAATAACCAAGCCACTGATTATACTACAAAAGTTAAAAAAAAAATACTAGACAAATCGAACCTTCCTGGCTCTTGCTTGTGCAAACTCTTTCACACAATCTGTGTAATTTAAGTTTCTCTACAAGCTCGTGCTCAATCGATATTTTTGCGAGATCATTCAAACGAATTTGGCACATCTTTGATCGGAGTTATATCTTTATGAATTTCAGTTTTGAGAAACTCCTCTCTTCACCCGCAACTGTCACTGGGAGTGTTAGGAGAATTCTCAGAGCAATGTTAACATTAACGGCAAAAACTGTGTCTTGCTATGAACTTCAGAGTCTTTATCGGACATATTCCAGGTTTCAACGATGTTGAAAGCACTTTTAGTTCTTCCCCCAACTCCAGTGCATCTATGTAGCTTGACTCATGAACTTGCAAAGTCGCTGCGAGGTTTCTACACTTTGTGGCCAGGCTGTCAGGAGGCGCATTCTTCAGCTCGTCGATGTCGTAGAGAAAATCAAAATAATCACAAAGAGATTTCAGTTGATTTAATCTCTCGTTCAAAGATGTGGTTACTATATCTAAAAGATAAAAGTAGATTTTAATGATGTAACGTTTTGTTGGGTCACCTATTGTCTCATCCCTTCCTTCATAGATAAAGTGTTCAAATTCAAATGTTTGTAAATCTATGAGACTTAACTGCTTGGTTATTAGTCCCTAGGATTACAAACTACTTAAACTAAGCTAAACTAACCTAAGAACAACACACACACACACACACACACACACACACACACACACACACACACCCATGCCATAAGGAGGATTCGAAACTCCGACAGCGAGAAAACGCGCGCTCCGCAGCGATGCGCCTTAGATCGCTCGGCTACTCCACCACGGCAGGTAAAGTGTATTGCCCAAATTATGCCGGGCTTACTACCAATGTCTTTATCCCTTGTAATTACTCGCAGCGTATTTACCCATTCGGAGTACTTCTAGCCATTGTAGGTGTTGGACATGTTTGACTGTAGTGATGTTCAACCATTTTTTCCACTGAAGGTGTTATCAAAATTGCTTCTTGCTTAACATGTAACCGCAGTATCGAACAATGCATTCGAATTAAATACCGAGAATGCCACCGGAAGTTACGAGAGGAATTTAGGTCGACTATCGAGTAATCATGGCACTCGGCGCCATGATCACGTCATACACGTAAATAAACAGATGACGATTTGTGACATTCACGAATATGAATTTTGATGCAACTCGTTTCACTCGAGATGATGTTAGGTTCATACGTAATCACAAATTCGTAAATCGCTACTTATTCGGAAATAAACTGCGAACTTTTTCTTTTAAGGGATTGCTAAGTAACTGCCATCAGTTATTTTTAAATTTACATTTATGGTTCCGGCGTGTATTACTGTATATGGTGATGCTACATGTTATGTAAAGTAAAGTCAACCAGGATCATATTGCTATGTTGACCACCGAATAGGTTTTACTTATCTGTAATGTCTCGTATCCGTGCAGTGATGCAGTAAATTTTCGATATGTGCTCAATTACGGAACTTGACAACCTGTTTTGTGAAACTAAATGTACTGTCATGTGACGATGACATGTTTCTCAGGCATGTCTGACAATTTAAAATTGGTATGTTGCACATGAAAATGGACTTTTCAACAGATATCTTAACTGTGAATTACAAATAGTTGAAGGCTGTATACGCGGAAGAGACCAGGTGACACTGGAAGGTACCAGATTGATTTTATAATGGTAAGTAATAGAATTAGAAACCAGGTTATAAACTGTAAGACTTATCCTGGGACATATATAGACTCTGACCATAACTTATTGGTTATGAACTGCAGATGAAAACTTAAGAGACTGCATAAAGGTAGAAAGGTTAGGAGATGGAACCTGGACAAATTGCATGAACCAGAGGTGGTTGAAAGTTTCAGAGGGAGCATTAGGCTAGGATTGGCTGAAACGGGGGAAAGTAATACAGCAGATGAAGAATGGGTAGCTCTGAGAGATAGGGTACTGAAGGCTGCAGAGGACCATATAGGCAGAAGGACAAGGCCTAATAGAAATCCCTGGATAATTCAGGATATACCGAACTTAATTGATGAGAGGAGAAAATTAAAAAAAAAAATCAGCAAGTGAAACAGGAAAAAGGGAGAACAGACGTCTGAAAAATGAGATTGACAGGAAGTGCAGACTGGCTAAGCAGGAGTGACTAGAGGACAAATGCAGAACCGTAGAAGAATGCATAACTAGGGGAAAGATAGATACCGCCTACAGGAAAATAAGAGATATTCGGTGATAAGAAAAGCAGCTGTATGAATATCAAGAACTCAGACGGAAAACCAGTACTATGCAAAGAGGGGGAAGCTGAACTCTGGAAGGAATATATAGAGGGCCTATACAAAGGAAATAAAATTGAAGACAGTATTCTAGAAATGGAAGACGAAGTGGAGCAAGATGAGATAGGAGATATGATACTGCGAAGAATTTGACAGAGCGCTGAAGGAATTGCGTCGAAACAACCCCCCCTGGAGTAGATGATATTCCGTAAGAAATGCTAATGTCGTTAGGAGAGCCAGTCGTGAAAAAAATTGTATCACCTGGTGAGCATGATGTATGAGACAGGGGAAATACCCTCCGACTTCAAGAAGAATATTGTTATTCCAATTCCAAAGAAAGCAAGTGAAGAAAACTGTGAAAATTACATAACTATGTCTGATAAGTCATGGGTGCAAAATACTAACACGAATTATTTACAGACGAATGGAAAAACTTGTGGAATCCGATCTCGGGGAAGATCAGTTTGGATTTAGGAGTAAGGTAGGAACATGGGAGGCAATACTCACATTACGACTTATCTTAGAAGATAGGCTAAGGTAAGGGAAACCTACGATTTTAGCATTTGTCGATTTGGAGAAAGCTTTTGACAATGTCGACTGGAATACACTCTTCCAAATTCTGAAGGAATCAGGGGTAAAATATAGGGAGCGAAGAGTTATATTCAACCTATACAAAAACTAGACAGCGGTTATTGGAGTCGAAGGGCAAGAAAGGGGCGCAGAGGTTGGGAAGGGAGTAAGACAGCGTTGTAGCCTTTCCCCAGCGTTGTTCAATCTGTACATTGAGCAGGCACTGAAGGAATGGAAGGAGAAATTTGGAGAGGGCATTAAAGTGCAGGGAGAAGAAATAAAACATTGCGGTTTGCTGATGACATAGTAATTCTGTCAGAGACCGCAAACGATCGAGCAGAGCAATTGAATGGGATGGACAGCGTCTTGAAAGGAATATATAAGATGAACATTAACAAGAGTAAAACGAAGGTAATGGAAAGCAATGTCAGAAAATCAGGTGATGCTGAAGGGATTAGATTAGGTAATGAGACAATAAAAGTAGTATATTAATTTTGTTATTTGGGTAGCAAGATAACTTCCGATGGCCCAAGTAAAGAAGATATAAAATGCAGAATGGCTATGGGAAGAAAAGCGTTTCTAAAGAAGCGAAACTTATTAACATCTAATATTAATTTAAATGCTAGGACGTTCTTTCTGAAAGCATTTGTCTGGCGTGTAGCATTGTACGGGAGTGAAACATGGACGATAAGGAGTTCAGATAAAACGATGATAGAAGTTTTTGAAATGTGGTGCTACAGACGTATGATGAAACTTAGATGATAGATCACGTAACTAATGAGGAGGTGCTTAACCGAATCCGGGAAAAAAGGAGAAGGGACTAAGAGAAGGGATAGATTGGTTGGACACATTCTGAGACTTCAATGATTTTCAACTTAGCATTATTACGAAGCGGGTGGGGTAAAAATCGTAGAGGGAGACAGAGGGACGAATATATTAAGCAGATTCAAAAGGATGTAGGTTGCCGAAGGATTCTCAAATGAAGATACCGTACAGGACAGGGTAGCATGAAGATCTGCATCAAACCAGTCTGTGGACTGAAGCCCGCAACAACAACGATGACAATCTAATGTCCTTAAAAAATTTACTTGAATTATCCTCTACAATGAAAATGATCAAGCAGACACCTATTAGCTACAAAGAATAATATTAATGTCAATGATACTGTACTCGTTTCACTGACTGTAACTAAAGTTGTTTCCTAATGTTTATTCCTGGTTACCGCACTCGGAAGTCATCACATATTCGGTTATAAACAGCCAACTGTTTGTGAAAATGCAGAATTTAAATGACACTTGCAGGTTTCAGCTGCCGTGATTTAAACTTTTTTCTTAGGTTCCTACTTTAATACAAACTAGGAAATCGCAACATATTCCGCAATAGATCGCCAGAAACGTCTTTGTGAGAGGGAAGATTCTGAATAACATTATTTTCAGTCGCACAAATTTAACCTGTACTATTAGGTTCCAGCATAACGAAACACTTGGATATCGCAAAGTATTCGGAAAAAAAAATAACGAATACTGTATAGCATACTTGTAATACATTAAGATTATGGTCCCAAATTCTGTTACGAAACAAAAAAATATTTCAGTTGTCACAGGACTCGAACCATAATAAATTTAACTTAACGTAGAACCTAACACATCTAACCACAAGACCAGACTGATATCATACTCAGGGTTGTAAGATTTAGAGTCATATGTCATGCTTTCTGTTTCATCGTTATTGCATCGCTGATAGATATTTGTTGTTCATTGACATTTAATGAACTAAGGTGAATCGTTTGTGATAAATCTTCAATGTACTATCGATTTAAAAAGGTATATTGTCATGATTTGCATTTCACATTTCGTCTGCAAAGCAGAGACCGCAGACACTACTGCTACAAGTGAGCACATATACAATACGACGGAGGTTCCGGCATACTACTTCCGGTGGCACTCTCGGTATTTAGCGTCCACTACGCCATACTGCTTCCCCCTCTCTGTTCCTCCGGCGAAAAACACGACGGTGCTGCCACAGTGGCGAAGAAGAAATTAGTCCTCCTCCCGCTCCCTTGTTCAACAAGGGCGGCCGGCAGGTAGTCGAGTGCCATGCCTCAGCTCCCTCCGAGATTTGGTTTCCAATCCCCTCTTGCGTATGAATGTTGAGTTTGTCCTAAAAAAATTAAAATAAAATGGGGCCGGCAGATTTGCCGCCCCTCGGAAAGTGCCGCCCCGTGCGGCCGCACGTTTCGCACGTGCCTTGCGCCGGCCCTGCTCCTCGCGCTACCTGACCCAACGGCTAAAGGCTAGTTTACAAGACGACACTGCGTTTCATGAAACTGCGCTGCTGGCCAGTGCGCATGCGCGGAAGTCGTACGCGCAACTCGTTGGCGAAACTGAAACAGCTTCGGCACCTTCCAACTTTGTCGAAACTGATTGGGCGTGTTTTTAGGTTAGGTTATGACCAATACAGGACAAAATACGACATAAAGGGGGGAACGGAAAAAATAATTCGGTTTTTGAATATGTATGCGATGCATTGGTGTTTGTGGGATTTTAACGATGAAAATTTCAGGAATAAGCAGCGGCGTATTAGTGCTATTGATGCAATTATTCGTTAATTAACTACTGCTGAGTTGACGATTAGTGAATTGCAGACTAAAATACATTCAATTCGAAATAACTACACAAACAAACTATGGCAATTATGAGTTTCGGAACACGGTACTGTAGAGACAAAAATCTACTTGACAAAAAACGTAAAGCAATTTCTAATTTTAGTTCTGGTAACAATTCCTCACGCATAACAGTATCTTGTTTCTTTATTGCACTACTAACTGTGTTTAAAAGGAACGTGATTTGCTCTGGTGACATTATAAGTTGATTAAAATAACTGCTTGGGTCTTCAACCACAATTTCTTTCAGCAAGGTCGCTGAGCACCCGAGCTGACATCTTTTAATCCAGTCACGAACTCAAACACGTTTCTTATTCTTTTTATATTTAGTCTTATGCTGCGACTTCACACAGAGCAGCAATAGCTCCGCTTCAACTCTTACAGCTACCAAAACTTTCATTTTACTGCGACTACGGCAGTCACAAAACAACGAAACTGAACTGTATAGTATTGGCTCCGTGTCTACAGACATACACGAAAGCAGTTGCGCGCAATTCATTTCATGCAACGAGTGTCGAAACCTAGTGTCGTCGTGTAGCCTTAACTCTCTGAAACACAGCTCGCAACAGACTCGCTACTGACTGCCCGCTCTCGCAGCCAGAGCGCTTACTCTACAATCGAACTTGCAAAGATTACTGTGCCACTCACAATATACATCTGCGGCCAGTTTACATATGTACAAAATATTACAGGAAACGCACATAATGTTGGGACTGTGGTGTCGCACAAGTATAAAGTGCGCGCCACCTGATTTCGCCGCGCGTCGCCATGCACGCACGGCGCGGCGTTCTTACGACGTCAGCCACGAGTGCCCTCCGGTTCAACTCACTCCTGGCCACGACTGCTGCATCGTTCACTTGGAACTGAGATAGGAACCAGTTAACACTTGGGAATCAGATAGGCACCAGTGAAGACTTGGCTATCTGATTGGTACTACGAATCATCAGTAGGCAGGCCTCTATCAAATCTATGTATCAGCATTCTGCAGTCAAGAACTATGTAAAAGTTAAGTATTACTAAGTCTCTATGAAATATATATCTCGTTCTAATTTACTCTAGTGTTTCTAGTTTCTGCTGTTCCACTGGCTGCTCACCTCCGTACCTGCACACGCGTGCATCCTTTATTCCTGTGTCGGTCTATTTCTACTCGACCACCGACACCTACAACCGGCGGAAACGAGACGCAAAAGTGGCGACGATGCTGGGACACAAAAGGGACCATAGCGACCTTACAAGTGAACTGACCAGTTGTGTCATTTCTAAAGCGGGAAACGATTCAGGCGTGATTTTGAGTGCTCTTATTGTTGGAGGAAAGCAGTTCCAGCGAGTGACCTGTCAACTAGCGAGAAATTTTAATTGGACTACAGTCAGCCGCGTACTAACAGGCAAACAGAGGGTCACATCCCAGCAAGTGTTTTAGTTTACGCACTGGGCCTAATTTAAGAGTCTTTCTCCGCGGACTGAGGCAGTGCCTCAGAGCACGCCACTGCAGCAGCAGTAGGCACGGGATTCTCGGTCTGCCGGAGGTGAACTCGGTAATGAGGCAAGTTGTGGGAGTTGCCAGACAGGCGATAAAACATGCAGGCTCGCTAATCGCAAACTGTGTCGTGGCGCGGGCCGACCCATCAGCGGGGACGCTTCCGCGGGTCACAACCAACTGGCTCACCAGGGCCCACAGGTCGACAAAGGGAAGGCGTAGGACACGGCCTACCGATTCTGCTCGGATTTGACAGTGTAGTAGGCTGAGCATCTGAGGGAAGGCAAACCTATGTTTTTAGCATTTGTATAGTTGGAGAGAGCTTTTGACAATGTTGACTGCAGTACACTCTTTCGAATTCTGAAGGTAGCAGGTGTGAAATATAGGGAGCGAGGAATTGAATTGTACAAAAACCAAAACAGCAGGTATTGATAAACAGTGCTATTAGGACGCTGTGTAAAATTATAGAGCCACAGATAGTGATGTGGTCATGCGTTTATTGACGCGTTTCGATAAAAATCATCTTCAGAATCGTGGAAGGGGGTTACATAATAAAATTGTATGGCGTCAAGGCCCTGCTGAACATTACTCAGGGCCATGACGCCATACAATTTTATTATGTAAGCCCCCTCCCACAATTCTGAAGATGATTTTATCGATACGCGTCAATAAACGCATGACCACATCACTATCTGTGGCTCTATAATTTTACACGGCGTCCTAATAGCACTGTTTATCAATTAATACTGATATGCGCGCATACCTCATTAACGACTTCATGTCACGTCTGGAAACCAGACAGCAGTTGTTGGAGACGAAGAGCGTGGAGTAAGGCAGGGTTGCAAGGGTGGATTCGGGAGGGGGGGGCACGACCCCCACCCAGAACGGTCCGACGAAAAATAAGAGAGAGGGAAAAGAAGGGGGGGGGGGAGAGAAAAGAGGAGAGAGAGAGAGACAGAGAGAGAGAGAGAGACAGAGAGAGAGAGAGAGAGAGAGAGACAGAGAGAGAGAGAGAGAGACAGAGAGAGAGAGAGAGAGAGAGAGAGAGAGAGAGAGAGAGAGAGAGAGAGAGAGAGGGAGTGAGAGAAATGGAGGAAGGGAAAGAATCTTAGCATTAGAATAATTAACATTTACTTACGGGCAGTATGTAATTGTGAGTTTAAAAAAGAAAAATCCCTGTAATTAACATAACGTAATTTCATTTTTTTGTCTTATGCTTCCATTTAATTGCTTCTTGGCCTTTTTGGTCAGTAATTTACCATAAAAATAAATAAAAGTTGTTTATTGTTTCGTCGTTGCTTGGGAGATAAATGAACTCTTCTGCATCATTTACTCATACGTAAATAAAATCAAAGGATTTATGTAAAAAAACTGTAAATTTCAAGGACTGCGTTCAGGCTGGCGCATTCAGATGTTTTTGGTAAACGGTTAATCTGATTCGTTCCCTAGACACTGGAAATGGTACTCCCACCCCTTATAAACAGTTTTATGTGAAGCTACACGTTATGCTTTTCCAGTTATTGGAGCAAATTAGAAATTTCAACGGCATTTTTCCACAAATCAGATACAAAGGATTTTCATGGTACTAGAAATTCTTCTTGAAACACAGTCACGCGTAATTTTCAGAATCAAATTTTCACATTGCAGAGGAGTGTGCGCGGGCAGATTAAAATTGTGTGCTGTACCCGTGATTCGAACCTGCGACCTTTGACTACGGCGGGCAAGCGCTCTACCTTCTGAACTATCCAGATACGCTTCACAGTCCGTCATCACATCTTTACTTCTGCCTGTTCCTCACCTCCTACTTTCCAAACTTCACAGGAATCCTCCTGCGAACCTTGCAGGACTAGCACTCCTGGAAAAAAGGATGTGGTGGTGACATGGCTTAGCCACAGTCTAAGGGATGTTTCCAGAATGAGGAGTGCTAGTCCTGAAAGGTTCACAGGAGAACTTCTGTGAAGTTTAGAAAGCAGGAGGCGAGGTACTGACTGAAGTAAAGTTTTGTGGACGGAACGTGAAGCGTGCCAGGATAGCTCAGATGGTAGAGCGCTTTCCAGCGAAAGACAAAGGTCCCAGGTTCAAATCCCGTTTCTGGCCCTCATTTTTAATCTGCCAGGAAGTATCAAGTGTAATTTTGTTAATCGCGAAAGCTTTCGTGAAAACCTACGTCGTTTTGCATGCATAACAACTTCACAAAGAACAAAGAAGAAATTGATTCAGTACAACGCAAACACATGATACCTGATTTTAGATTTTGAGGGAATATCAAACTCAGCGCTCTCTAAGGTTGTTTGCAGATGACGCCGTCATTTACCGTCTAGTAAAATCATCTGAAGATCAAAAACAACTGCAGAACGATTTGAATAAGATATCAGTATGGTATAAAAATTGGCCATTGACTTTAAATAATGAGAAATGTAAAGTCGTCCACATGAGTACGAAAAGAAATCCGTTAAACTTTGTTTACAAGTTAAATCAATCAAAAGTGTAGGTCGTAAAATCCACAAAATACCTAGGAATTACTATTACTTCAGACTTAAACTGGAAAGAACACGCAGATAATATCGTGGGAAAGGCGAACCAGAGATTGCGTTTTATTGGCAGAACCCTTAAAACATGCAACAGAACTACAAAAGAAACTGCATACACTACACTTGTCCGTCCATTTTTGGAGTACTGCAGCCCAGTGTGGGATCCTTATCAGGTGGGTTTAACGGAGGACATCGAAAGAGACCAAAGGAGGGCAGCTCGTTTCGTATTGTCACGATACAGGGGAGACAGCGTTACGGAAATTATAACAGAATCTGGGATGGGAATCATCAGAACAACGGCGCTTATCGCTGCGGCGTGGGCTACTTATGAAACTCCAATCGCCAACATTCTCCTCCGAATGCAAAAATATATTGTTAACTCCCACTTACAAAGGTAGAAATGATCATCAGAATAAAATACGAGAAATCAGAGCTCGAACAGAGAGAGATTCAGGTGTTCTTTCTTCCCGCGCGCTATTCGAGAATGGAATGGGAGATAAATAGTATAATGGTTCGATGAACCCTCTGCCAATGAAGTCGAGATTTACATCGTGGAAGGTATATATAAGGCGAAGTTCATTGCTTTTTCATCATTATGTTGTCAGCTCTCAAAATGTTCAAATGTTTGTAGAGCTTATGGGACTTAACTTCGGGGTCATCAGTCCCTAAGCTTACAAACTACTTATGAACTACCTAAGACTAAGGACGGCACAAATATCCATGCCCGTGGGGGGATTCGAACCCCCGACCGTAGTGGCCGTGCAGACGGTGACTGGAGCGCCTCAGTCCCCTCGGCCACCGCGGCCGGCATGTAGATGTAGATATTTACTGGTTGTTTGTTTCTGACTCGTAATTGGGCGACCTTTTAGGATACGCTGTTTTTCCAATTTCTGCATTGTTTGATAATGAAACAGCTACACCGGATACAGTATTGTTTGTCTAGGGTAAGTTGACGATTCGTGCGCTGGCTTTTGGCAGCGGCGGGAGGCGTGTGCCATGGCTGCCGGAAGGCGAAGAACAGTGAGCGGAAGGCAGCGTCGCAGTGTTGGAAACGTTACCCGTAACAACGCGTGCAGTAATATTTCGTGTCTAGGGGTAGCGTAACGTTGACAGTAATATGAAATAAATGGATGTTCTTCAAATAGTGCAGATGTTTTGTGCTGCTGGCATCACTAGGTAAAATCGTCGTCGCTTGTCAATATAGTTCCATCTAATTACCAATGTACTACTAGTTACGACGTACGATGACGTCATTCTCAAGTTCCTATGATTAAAAAAATATTACAATGATTCAGCCAGATTAAACAGTGAAAAGTGTAATAATTTATCAAACCATGTGCGCCTCACGGGAATCGCCATGTGATCTGGGACGCAACGTCGTGGAGTACTCGGCCACTCACACCGGAGGTTCGAGTCCTCCCCCGGACATAGGTGTGTGTCTTGCTCTTAGAATGTTAGATTGTAAGACTAGGGACCGACGACCTTAGCAGTTCGGTCCCTTCGGATTACAAACATTTGAACTTTTATTGAAACAATATGTGCTACATTTTTGTTCAGTCACCATTAAGTCATTTATCCGAGGCAATTTCTTGACGTTTAATAACACTTTTTTATGCCCAGTGCCCAATCCCCCACCTGGAGGAACAGTCCAGCTATTTTTTCACGGTGAGTATTTTATTTCCCCACTACCCTCCGAGTCTGCTTTTTTGGAGCTTCTAAATGTTGAAGATGGAAGGGTAAAAACGGAGCAACAACATCAATATCAGAGTGCACATTACTTCGTTTAACCGCCAACATTGAAAGAGACAATAGACTCTAACAAAAATACTAAAAGCCAACAAAGCTCCGGGGAGAGAAGGCAGAACTGCCGAACTTTTCAAGAACGGAGAAATGAAACTGGCAATACAAATACACAACATGGTTACGAACATTTGGAATGAAGAAAGAATGCCAGAGGAATGGACAGAAGCTGCCATAATACCAAATCATAAAAAGGGTGACAAACAACATGCAGGAATTACAGAGGCATCTCACTAATTGCCGGCCGCGGTGGCCGAGGGGACTGAGGCGCTCCAGTCACGGTCTGCACGGCCACTACGGTCGGAGGTTCGAATCCCCCTCGGGCATGGATATTTGTGCCGTCCTTAGTCTTAGCTAGTTCATAAGTAGTTTGTAAGCTTAGGGACTGATGACCCCGTAGTTAAGTCCCATGTTGTTGTTATGGTCTTCAGTCCGGAGACTGGTTTGATGCAGCTCTCCACCCTACTCTATTCTGAGCAAGCCTTTTCATCTCCTCATAAGAACGGCAACCCACATCCACTTGAATCTGCTTACTATACGCGTCTCTTGGTCTCCCTCTGCGATTTTTACCCTACAACTTCCCTCCAATGCTAAATTTACGATTCCCCGATGTCTAAGAATGTGACCTACCAAGCGATCCCTTCTTTTAATCAGGGTATGCCAGAAATTCCTTTTCTCACCAATTCTGTTCAGTACCTCTTCATTAGTTATGCGATCTACCCACCTAATCTTCAGCATTCTTCTGTAACACCACATTTCAAAAGCCTCTATTCTCTTCCTGTCCGCACTGCTTATCGTCCATGTTTCTCTCCCGTACAAGGCAACACTCCACACAAATGCCTTCAGAAAAGACTTCCTTACCCTTAAATTAATATTCGATGTTAGCAAATTTCTCTTTTTCAGAAATGCTTTTCTTCCCATTCCCATTCTGCATTTTATATCCTCTGTACTGCGACCATCGCATGTTATTTTACTACCCAAGTAACAAAACTCATCTACCACCTTCATTGTTTCGTTACCTAATCTAATTCCTTCAGCATCGCCTGATTTTCTAAGACCGCATTCCATTATTTTTGTTTTGCTCTTGTTAATGTTCATTTTATATGCTGTCTTCAACACGCAGACCATTCCATTCAACTGCTCTTCCAGGTCCTTTGCTGTCTCTGACACAATTACAATGTCATCAGCAAAACGCAATGTTTTTATTTCTTCCCCCTGAACTTTAATCCCTATTCCAAATTTTTCCTTGCTTTCCTTCACCGCCTGCTCGATGTACAAATTGAATAACATCGGAGAAAGGCTACTACCCTGTCTTACTCCCTTCCCAACTGATGCTTCCCTTTCATGCCCTTCGAGTCTAATAACTGCGGTCTGGCTTTTGTACAAATTGTAAATAACTCTCCTTTCCCTGTATTTCACCCCTGTTGACTTCAGAATTTGAAAGAGTGTATTCCAGTTAACACTGTCAAATGCTTTCTCCAAATCTACAAACGCTAAAAATGTAGGTTTGCCTTTCCTTAATCTATCTTCTAAGATAAGACGTAAAGTGAGTATTGCCTCCCGGGTTCCTATGTTCCTCCTGAATCCAAACTGATCTTCCCCAAGGTCAGCTTCTACCAGCTTTTCCATTCTCCTGTAGATAATTCGTGTTAAAATTTTGCAACCTAAGTCCCATAAGTTCTAAAACATTTGAACATTTTGATCTCACTAATTCAAATGTTCAAATGTGTCTATAGCTTATGGGACTTAACTACGGGATCATCAGTCCCTTAACTTACAAACTACTTATGAACTAATTAATCCTAAGGACGGCACTAATATCCATGCCAGAGGGGGCATTCGAACCCCCGACCGTAGTGGCCGTGCGGACCGTGACTGGAGCGCCTCAGTCCCCTCGGCTACCGCGGTCGGCTCTCACTAATTAGCACCGCCTATAAAGTGTTCACCAAGATCCTCCAGGAAAATAGAACCATATTTAAGCGAGGTAGTAAATGAGAAACAAGCAGAATTCATGAAGAATCGTTCAACTACTGATCAGATATTCGTACTGAAAGAAGCCATATCCAAATATTAGAAATTTAACAAAGCGCTGGCGTATTCTCTGTGCAAGTTATGATATTTGCGATGTCCATTCATTACAAATATAATATTCTATTCTGATGACACAAGTACTGTTCACCTAAGTTTCTACATTACAGGGTTAAATTACCTTCCTGTCGTTCTACAGATGAGGATTTTTTATTTAGAAGAATATTCAAGCTAGTTTCAAAACAGCTTGCAAATTACAAATGTCTTTCAACTGTACATCTCACTCTGTTGTTCTAGACATCATTATATGCTCATTCCACCACCAGACATAATGATGTGTTGCTATCGACAGGCATACCAGAAAAACTGAGCAGCACAAAGGCAAATGTAGATTTTACTGTCACGCTACCGAATTCATATTTTGTAACCCTGTGAAACAGTTCAAATACTTTTGTTTTGTCGCAATAACACGTGGCCGATTACCGCGGCAGACTAGCCGTGCGCACTAAGGCGCCCAGCTGCGGTGCGCGCGGCCGTTCGCCGTCGGGTGTTCGAGTCCTCACTCGGGCATGGGTGTGTGTTGTCCGTAGCATAAATTACTTTAAGTTGGTGTAAGTAATTTGTAAGCTTACGGACTAACGATCAACGTAGTTAAGTACCCTAGATTTAGAAACATTTGAACATTTTGTACACATGGCCGTTTAGCCTTAAATAACAATTTGCTCCTCACTTACCTGCGCGTGGCCCGTATCGTTAGGGCAATGTTGAACGCAAGAAGAAGAGTGAAGCCTCTTTTAGTAATTTATTTACATCTGTCAAATTTACTATCTATGCAACGCATCTTGTAGCGAACATGTTGCGTGCACTCTCGACATTCGTGTGTGTCTAAGTACAGTAAAACTGTTTATGGAATATTCCGTAGGTGCATAGAGGAACAAAGACATATTAAAAACTGAAATACGTAGTATTTTTGTCCCACAATATTATTTATTTGCTTGTTATTAGCAGCTTTCGGCTTCTTAGGCCATTGTACAAGGAAACTGTAAATTATGGCAAGGAGGAGAAAGGTATATGGAGTATTGGTATGGAACACATATAATTTAAACACAGTGAGAACAACGGGCCTATTAATAAGTTGACATTATTTTAGTAAAGGTGAATTAAGCACTAGGTCAAGATTCTTGGACTGGTGTTTGTTAATGGCCAGAATTTCCAACAATGTTAGTTTTCTACCCTTTTTCCCTTTATGGAGAACATCACCCTATGATACTAAATGTGATGTTCTCCATAAAGGGAAAAAGGGTAGAAAACGTTTTGTGGTATTGCTACTAATTCACTACAAACCCACATTTTGTTTCTACCATCACCTGCTGACAATACTTTCTTACACAATTACACAGTTTTAATATTTTAATACAATTGTAGCCCAAGATATTTTCATTTAAAATCCATTTGTTTTGTAGGAATACATTTTTTATGTAATATCGATTCAAAGACATAATCAATTTGTAGTTCACATATCTTCGAAAAACCATGTTTGTATATGTAATCTCAATGTTATGTGTGGACTATCTGTTTAATATTAAGTTATCTGACGATGGCCTAAGAAGACAATAAATAAGCAAATAAATAATACCGCGGAACAAAAATACTACGTATTTAAGTTTTTAATACAGTAAAACTTATGAATAACGGACACCAATGGTGAAAACAAAATTGTTCGCTTTTTTCTTATATATTTTCTGATAAATTTTGCGCCTCGGTTGCACAGTGGTAGAGTGCCAGACTACAAACCCAAAGGTCGCGGGTTCGATCCCCGCCACGTCCTGGGACTTTTATCTGTCATTTACCACTTCTTTCACCTCTGGCAGTATTGCTCATGTGAAAAATACCGAGTAGCACCGTGGTTCGGAACCCACGTTAAACTGTAGGTCCCCCTATAACTGGCTGGGTAAGTCAGTTCGAAGGTCGGAGGAAGGCAACGGCATACCACCTCCAAACAGGACCATGCCTAGTAAAGCACTGTGGTGTTCAAACCAACCTTCGGATTGTTGACTGCTTTACTTTTTTAAATATAAATTGCTTTTAGAAAAAATGACATAGACGGAGGAAGAAAGGATACGAGAAGTACCAACCCAAGTCTTGAATAGATAAATAAATAGCCGTGCAACGCCGGGTTTTCAGCTAGTGACATATAAAGTTTTGATTGTTGTTTTACTTTTGCGTTTACTCTTTGTTTACGAATGTCTGCCACAAGCCTGTCAGGAGTTTAACGATAGAGTAGTAGCAGCAGAGAAGCGCTCCTGGCAGCAGACCTTCAAGGGCCCGGCTACCTGCAGGGCGTCTCGCGACCTTTCCTTCAGGCTCCTCTGCCAGCGCTCGATACCCTGTGTTAGCCTAAGCTGATTCTGCTGCCACGCACGCGAGTCGTGCTCCAGAATAGATTTCGTAAACCTTCCGTAAACATTCGGCCCGCTGCAGTTGAGCGGAGTTTCAACATACAAAATCAATCTGTTTGCCTCCTATTCGTCGTTATAATGAAGTGACGGCAACAATACAACTTGTACCTAATTTGGCTTCCACGGCCAGAAGAAGCAAAAATGAAATCTGAAGCGAAAAAAATATTTTTGCTGTAGGTATTGCGCCTGTCGAACCGAGGGAGAAACGCTCTTCGCGTCAGAGTGTTCGTTATTAAGTGCCTGGCAGAGGGTTCATCGAACCACCATTATGCTATTTATCTCCCATTCCATTCTCGAATATCGCGCGGGAAGAAAAAAACATCTGAATCTCTCCGTTCGAGCTCTGATTTCTCGTATTTTATTCTGATGATCATTTTTTCCTATGTAAGTGGGAGTCAGCAATATATTTTCGCATTAGGAAGAGAATGTTGGCTATTGGAGATTCGTAAGTAGCAGCGATAAGCGCCGCTGTCGTAATGATTCCCATTCCATATCCTGTATCATTTCCGTAATACTGACTCCCCAGAATCGTAACAATACGAAACGAGCTGCCCTTCTTTGGACTCTTTCGATGTCCTCCGTCAAACCCTCCTAATAAGGATCCCACACTGGGCAGCAATACTCCAAAAAAGACGGACAAGCGTACTGTATGCAGCCTCTTTAATAGTTCTGTTGCATCTTTTAAGGGTTCTACCAATAAAACGCAGTCTCTGGTTCGCCTTTCCCACTACATTATCTATGTGTTCTTTCCAGTTTAGGTCTGAAGTAATAGTAATTCCTAGGTATTTTGTGGAGTTTACGGCCTTCACTTTTGATTAATTTATCTTGTAAACAAAGTTTAACAGATTTCTTTTTGTACTCATGTGGACGACTTAACACTTCTCATTATTTAGAGTCAATTGCCAACTTTTACACCATACTGATATCTTATTTTGGTTTTGATCTTCAGATGATTTTACTAGACGGTAAATGACGGCGTCATCTGCAAACAACCTAAGAGCTACTTATATTTTCCCCTAAATCGTTTTTTTGTAAATAAGGAACAGCAGAGGACCAATAACACTACCCCGTGGAACGCCCGATATCACCTGTTTTAGTCGATGCCTTGCCATCGATTACTACGACCTGTGTCCTCTCCTCCCTATCCAGTCGCAAATTTGGGGCGATATACCAGAACCACTCAATTTGATTAAAAGCCGTTTGTGAGGTACGATGTCAAAAGCCTTATGGAAATAAAGAAATACGGAATCGATTTGCGAACCCTTGTCGATATCACCGATCACTTCATTTGAGTAAAGATCTAGCTGTGTTTTGCATGAACGATAGTTCCTAAATCCGTGTTCACCTTGGGTCAATAGATCATTCTGTTCGAGATAATTCATAATATTGGAATGCACGATATGTTTCATAGTACAGTGAAACTTCCCTTAACGGATACTTCACAATAGTGGACACGGACAGTGTAATATGTCCAACAACAACAATCAAAACTTCAAAATAACGGACAGCGTGAAAGAACCAGTGCACTTAAAAAGTCTAAGTATGGTCAATTCCAGCGTGTGTTGGTAGAAGTTTTAGCCTGTTACTTGCTCGTACTACGTGGTTTAATGGCAATTCCATACACTGGAACTTCTTGGAAGTCAGTACGTACAGCATTGCCCAATGTGATCTCTAATTCCACGTGGTGTCAGTTTTCCTATATGTGTATGAAGATGAGCTGAACACCTCGTCACCTAAAATGATGGTTGAGTAGGTTAGCTGCTTGGAAAGCCATTGGAAGCTATGGAGGAGACTTTCCAAAAACAGCGTCGTAGCTATTCACAAACTGAATAACTAATGACAATTTTTACGAAAAATGCACGTTTTATGTTTATTCATAATTTTCTGTATTTCATAAAAGCACGTTAATCATGATGATTTCAGTTACAAAAAATAATAAAAAAAACATAAGTTAAACTTTTTACCATTGGTGTAGCTTCACCATTAGTTGACGACGCTAGTCCTGGTTCCAAAAATGTTATTAAAATTGTGTAAGTATTCGAACACAACGAAAAAAAATGTATAAAGGTTGTTACGGCAGGATTCGGACCATGGAACCTACAGTTACAACGCTAGAACGCAACCATCTAAGCTACACCGACACATGCTGCAACTAATTATTGTTATTTATAAATTTCAAAGTCGATTTTCTCGAGAATTTTTGAGAGTTGTGTCGAATGGATTTGTTTGTTATTTAACTTCTGAACTTCAGTCGCGGCGGAGCGGCCGAGTGCATTGAGGCGCTATGCTACGATGCCAGAGGCCGTTCCCCGTCGGGGGTTCGAATCCCCCCTCGAGCATGGTAAGCTAATTCATAAGTGGTTTGTAAGTTAAGGGACAGATGACCCTGTAGTTAAGTCCCATAAGCACTACAAACATTTTGAAAAAAAAAAAAAAAGAAGTTCAAGTGTTTGTCAAGCTTAAGGGACTTGACTGCGGGGTAGTAGTTGTTGTTGTTGTCTTCAGTCCAGAGCCTAGTTTGATGCAGCTCTCCACCCTACTCTATCGTAAGCAAGCCTCTTCATCTCCTCGTAAGACCTGCAACCTAAATCCAATTGAATCTGCTTACTGTATTCATCTCCTAGTCTCCCTCTGCGATTTTTACCCCATACACTTCTCTCCAAGCTAAATTTACGATTCCTTGATGTCTAAAAATGTCTTGCACGATTCATTTAGTCAACGTATGCCAAAAATTCTTCTTCTCCCCAATGATGTTCAGTACTTCTTAATTAGTTACGCGACTGCGGGTCGTGGTGGCCAAGCGGTCTGTGGCGCGCCAGTCACAGTCTGCACGGCCACTACGGCCTCTGGCATGGATATTTGTGCCGTCCTTAGTATTAGCTAGTTCATAAGTAGTTTGTAAGTTTAGGGACTGATGTGGGGTAGTTAAGTCCCATAAGCTCTACAAACATTTGATCATTTGAGTTACGCGATCCACCTACCTAATCTTCAGCATTATTCTGTAGCACCACGTTTCAAAAGCCTCTACCCTCCTCCTGTCCGCACTGTTTATCGTCCATGTTTCACTCCCATACAACGCAATACTCAGCACAAATGCTGTCAGAAAAGACTTCCTAACACTTAAATTAATATTCGATGTTACCAAATTTCTCTTTTTCAAAATCGCTTTCCTACCCATTGCCATTCTGCATTTTATATCCTCTGTACTGCGACCATCGCATGTTATTTTACTACCCAAGTAACAAAACTCATCTACCTCCTTTATTGTTTGCTTACCTAATCTAATTCCTTCAGCATTGCCCGATTATCTTAGAATGCACTCCATCACCCTCGTATTGCTCTTATTAATGTTCATTTTATACGCACCTTTCAAAACACTGTCCATTCCTTTCAACTGCTCTTCCAGGTGTTTTGCTGTCTCTGAGATAATTACAGTGTCATCAGCAACGCAATGATATTATCTCTTCGCCCTGAATTTTAATTCCTTCTCCAAATTTCTCCTTGCATTCCTTCACAGCTTTCTCAATGTACAAATTGAATAGCATTGGAGATAGGCTACAACCCTCACTCCCTTCCCAACCTCTGCATCCCTTTTATGCCCTTCAACTCTGATAACCGATGTCTGGTTTTTGTACAAGAACCTTCTGGTTCCTATAGTTTACCCCTGCTAATATCAGAATTTGAAAGAGTGCATTCCAATCACACTGTCAAAAGCTTTCTCCAAATCTATAAAAGCTAGAAATGTAGGTTTCCCTTTCCTTAATCTATCTTCACGATAAGCCGTAAAGAGAGTATTGCCTTCCGTGTTCCTACATTTCTCCTGCATCCAAACTGATCTTCCCCGAGATCAGCTTCTACTAGCTTTTACATCCTTCTGTAAATAATTCGTGTTAAAATTTTGAAACTATGGCATATTAAACTGATGGTTCTGTAATTTTCACACCTGTTTGCACCTTCTTTCTTTGGAATGGTGATTATTACATTTTGTTAAAGTCCGAGGGTATGTCACCTGCCTCGTACATCTTACGAACCAGGTGAAATAGCTTTACCATGGCTGGTTCTCTCAGACACCTCAGCAGTTCTGAGGGAATCAAATCTACTCCATGAGCCTTGTTTCGACTTCAGTCTTTCAGGACTCTGTCAAATTTTTCTCTCATTATAGTATCTCCTATTTTATCTTCATCTAAGTCCACTTCCCTTATTACAATATTCTCTGTAAGTTCATTTCCTTTTTTAGAACCCTTCTATAAACTCTTTCCATCTTTCTGCCTTCCCTTCTTTGCTGAGAACTGTTTTTCCATCTGAGTTCTTTATATTCATACAGCTGCTTTTCTTGTCTCCAAATGTCTATTATATTTTCCTGTAGATGTTATCTTTTTCCCCTATTTATACATTCTTCTACTGACGTGAATTTGCCTTGTAGCCACTCCTACTTAGCTATTTCGCACTTCCTGTCAATCTCATTTTTAGCCGTCTGTACTCAATTTTTCCTGTCTCATATACGGCATTTTTATATTTTCTCCTTTTATCAATTAAGTTTAATATTCCCTGTGATATCCAAGGATTCTTTGTAGGTCTTGCCTTTCTACATATTTTGTCCTCTGCTGTCTTCACTATTTCATCTGTCAGTGCTACGCATTCCTTTTCTACTGTTTTATTTCCCCTCATTTCTGTCATTTGTTGCCTAAAGCTCCCTCTGAAATTCTTAAGAACTTCAGGTTCCCTCAATTTATCCAAGACCCATCTCCTTAACGTTCTACCTTTTTTTGCAGTTTTTTTCAGCTTCAGCCTACAGTTAGTGACCAATAAGTTATGGTCAACGTCTATATCTACCCCTGGGTATGTCTTACAGTTTAATCCTGGTTCCGAAATATGTGTCTTACCATTATAAAATCTATCTGGTACTTTCCGGTATCTCCTCTTCCACGTATACAACCTTATTTCGTGATTCTTAAACCATGTGTTTGTTATAACTAAATTATGTTCCGGGCAAAATTCTACCAGGCGATTTTCTTTTGCCCAATCCATACTCACCTACTATCGTCCCTTCCCTTCCTTGTCCTACTACCGAATTCCAGTCTTCCAAAACAATTAAGTCTTCCTCTCCCGTAATTGTCTGAATAATTTCCTTGAAATCATACATTTCTTCGATCTCCTCACCATCAACAGAGCTAGTTGGAATTTAAACCTGTACTACTGTGTTCGGTGTTGGGTTCGTCTTTATGTTGACTATGATAATGCGATCACTGCGCTTGTCATAGTAGTTTACCCGTGTCCCTACATTCTTATTCATTATCAGGCCTACTCCTGTAATATCCCCAACTGATTTTGTATTTATAATCCTGCTCCTCCCTCCAACGAACTTCACTAATCCCCACTATATCTAAAATATCCATTTCTCTTTTTAAATTTTCTAACTTCCCTACCCGATTAAGGGGTCTGACATTCCACGCTCCGATCCGTAAAATGCCAGTGTTGTTTTTCCTGATGATCACATCCTCCTGAGTAGTCCCCGCCCGGAGATCCGAAAGGGGGACTATCTTACCGCCGAAATATTCATACAGTAGAGCTGCATGTCCTCGGGAAAAGTAACGGCTGTAGTTTCCCCTTGCTTTCAGCCTTTCGCAGTAGCTGTGTGGCAAAGCCACATTAGCTGATGTTACAAGGCCAGCTCAGTCAATCATCCAGACTGTTGCCCCTGTAACTACTGAAAAGGCTGCTGCCCCTCTTCAGGAACCACACGTCTGACCTCTCCACAGATACCCTTCCGCTATGGTTGCACCTACGGTACGGCTATTTGTATCATTGAGGCACTCTAGCCACCCCATCTCGGCAATGTCTATGGTTCGTAGGGGTCATCAGTAAACGTACAAACTACTTATGAACTACCTTATAGTAAAGACGACACAAACAGCCAGGGCCGAGGGGTTATTTGAACCTTCTACGGGAAACGGCCTCGCGCATCATAGCATAGCGCCTCAATGCGCTCGGCAGCTCATCCACGGCTTCTGAACATCACGTATCATAAATATAGAGAAATTCTAAAATCAGACACCATGTAAGACAATTATTTCACACCAGACGCGTTTCGATTTTTATTTGTAGTGGCCGGCCGCAGTGGCCGAGGAGACTAAGGCGCTTCAGTCACGGTCTGCACGGCCCCTACGGTCGGGGGTTCGAATTCCCCCCTCGGGCATGGATATTTGTGCCGTCTTTAGTATAAGGTAGTTCATAAGTAGTTTGTAAGCTTAGGGACTGATGACCCCGTAGTTAAGTCCCATAAGCTGAACAAACATTTGAACATTTATTTGTAGTGCATCTTCTGTTATTCTGTGAATATCGATACGTAGATTTTTGAGAATTCGTTTTCCATATGTACATTAAAAACAGTTTTATCTTGTACACGTTGTATGTTTCGAATTTATGTATACCATACTTATGGTATAATGGCGTCTTCCTTACATCCCACTGCTGTTTATCCGTCTTGCTAGCTTGTTTGGATGTTGAGCGTTTTTTGTCTGTACACGGCAAATTTCGCCTATTTTTTGTATCGTGTTTTTCGTTTCATTTCTTACCACTTAACTTTCTCTAAAGTGCATAAAGTTTGTACATGTCGCGTTTTTCATTTGGAATGCCTTTCGGTTGGTTTAATCACTTCACCACAGTTTCATTTATACTGTGTAATCATTTGAGACCCAACATTCCACTGTATTTGACAAGTTCCGGTTAATTTCATCCACCTCAGTCGATTTATTGCAATGCAATCTACTGACCATTCTCTCCACTTCGTCAAATGTGATCTTTTTTCCATCACCATTCCTATCGCATTCTACCTCAAAATCTTACACATCATTAACGTTTAACCTACCATGAGCAATTATTCGAAATATTCCCTCCATCTTCCTAAGGTATCCACAGGATTCACTAGCAGCTTTCCTCACCTGTCAAAAACACTTGTTAATTTCTTCTTCCCTCCCTTTAGAAGACTGTAATTATGCTCCAGAATGGTTTTCCCGTGGCTTGACCCATAGTATCTAGCTTATTTTCAAAGTATTCCCTTGATTTCTGCTTGGATTCTACAATTATATGTTTAGCTTTGTTTCTTTCTTCTACATGGCATCCTATGTTTGTCTTATTTCTAGTACGGAGCCATTTTTGAAATGCCTTTCTTTTTCTTCTTACAGGCTGTCTTGACTGTGTCATTCCATCAAGCTGTCTGCTTACCTTTACACGCTACTGTTCCAAGATATTCTCTAGGAACATCTAATAGTGTGTCCCTGTACCTTGTCGATTCCTCTTCCAATATTTCTAAATTACTACATTCAAATAACTGATAGATTTTTTAGATCATTGTTACGTATTTTGTCTACTTTCCCTTCTCCTGAAGCTTCTCCACTCTTATCCTTCTACATATGGACCTGACTTTCTGCACTTTTGGCCTTACAAAACCAATTTCACTGCATGTTAAATAATCGTCAGTATCATGAAAGAATCCTCCAAAAACAAGTGTACCCTTGACTGCCTTCCTTATATCCATATCTGTTATTAGTATTCAATGACAGCACTAGTTCCCCTGCCTTTCCAAGTACAACTGTGAATGACCTTATGATTAAGAAAAAAATTGTGAAAACTGAGCCCATACTGGCACAGAAGTCCAAGAGGTGTTTTCCGTTTCTGTTGGCCTCCACATCCTCACCAAACTTACCCACCTTTTCATACCCTTCTGTTCGATTTCTTATCTTAGCACTGAAGTCAGCCATGAACAAAACCTATCCTTGTCCTTCACTCTGACATCACTGATTTCGTTGTAAAATCTGTCCATCTCATCTTGATCTGCTCCTTTACTACAATACTAATTTTTCTTGCTGGAAATGGCCAAATCTATTTACATCAGTCGACCTATGCTGGGTTCGATCGCTTTACTAATGTTCATTCATACACTCCACTGTGATCGTCCTGCATTGACTCCTGACAGGTAGATCTGGTATTTTTCGGCTTAGTCCTCTTTCTCTCGCCTTATTCTATCGTCACTAACAGCTAAAAATCTATCCCCATCTTAATCGCAGCCTCTGTCAACTCTACCTTCTACCCAGTGTAATCCCTACTGATTACAATAGCTCTCCATCCCATTCCAGATGGTTTGCCGAGTCGTATTTAAAGAGTTCCTGCTCTGTCACGTCCAAAGGTCGGAGACATTTTACTCTGATTACTGCCGGCATCTGGGAAGCCTTACTTGCCGAAAGCCCCACCGGGTTTTACCTCTAACCGTTGAGGAACTAACCGGTGGTAGTCTTTGCCGTGTGAGCACAAAGGTGGCCACGATTCAGAGTATGTCCGAAATGTCCAAACTTATTCCAAAGTAACTGGTATGCCATCTATCAGGACCACTTACTTGGCCACTAACATGTTGCCCATGGTTTATGAACTAGGACATGACTACAAGAATCCACACCCTGAACCACTGCCACTGTGACATAGTTTATTTTAGCTTTCTGTCGTATGAAAAATAAAAATTAAAAATTATAATTCCCATCATTTTCCTTTGTGCATGTTCATTTATAATACCAAACACGTATTTACGAGGAAGAGGTTTGAAACAACTCTCCATACAGCACGTATACGAAGTGCATTGAAGTTACAACAGCCCGACTTTTATTCCACTCGTCTGCCTACTGATAGAAACCTGTCGTTTCTTTTAAAATACGCGTGACAAATATGACAGCAGTAGTGAATGGCACACAGTACTCTAGCATCAGTGAAAAGAACTAGGAACGTTGGTGATAGATAAAATGGCGACATTCTCAGTAACAGAACAGTGTAATAATTTTCCTGAATTTGCGTGGTGTTGCACTGATGGAAATTCATCGCTGAGTAAAACTGTAGAAACGTTATAATGCGGTGTACATGAATCCTAAGGACTCGAAACTGCAATGATCATCAATCACTGAACGCAATCGATATGCGATATTTTCAAATAAATATTTTATATGATACCACAAAGCTGAAATTTTGTTATTATTATTATTATACTGTTGTGGTTTAGAGCACAACCCACTATGGAATCCTCACAGAAAAACAATCGAAGAACATGGCACAATGACAATGAAAATTTGTGATAGGACAGATAAAGGTGGCCAGTAATGAAGACAGAGAAAATACAGAAAATACACAGGGAGGTAAAGGAAACAGTGCGAGGGAGAGTGGCATAAAAGGGTGTTACTGTGTATGAACACTTTATTACAATGAAAGACTAGATAAAAGGATTTAGCATGTTTCGTGTTAAATGGTGCGAATATGTTCATCTTATATTTTTGTTTAAAAATCTACGAAAATTAAAGTCAGTCGGCAAGACCAAACTACCCGGCCGACTTCCTAAATTTTTGTTTTAAACGAAAGGTATTCATCCACAGATTTGTCATCAAGTATCAGAATTTACATAACTGTCGCCTTCCTTTTTCTATACTCAAACGCGATTTCCTTCTGTATATTTATTATGGGGATGTCCTTGCTGTAAACTAAAGTCAGTGGGTCAGGCCATTCTATCCGACCGATTCGCTTCATTTTTGCTTTAAAGGAAAGGTATTCATTCGCAGATTTGTTATCAAGTGTAAGTCTGTAGTTGCACTGAATATTTTAATCGGTTTGTTTTACGATATCTTCGGTTCTAATTAAGGTAAGCAATTATTTTTGACCTAACAACACTCGGCCGGTCAAGCTCTTTCATTAGAGGTTTTAAACATTTGCATTGATTGATTCTGAAGAAAACTATGCGTGAACATTCAATATTACTTCAATTTTTTCCAACTATTTTGTCATTCCCCTTAACAGTCCGAAGTATTTCCACCGGTGCTCTAGTTTTTCCTTAATCCAAACTGATCTTCCTCGAGGTCGGCTTTTACCAGATTTTTCAACTTCCTGTAAATAATTCGTGGTAAAATATTCACACCATGACTTTTTAAACTGATGGTTTTGTAGTTTTCACACCTGTCTTCGCCTGCTTTCTTTGGAATGGAGACTATAACATTTTTCTAAAAATCTGAGGATATTTGCCCTGTCTCTTAAATATTATACACCAGGTGAATTAGGTTTTACATTGCTGGCTCTCCCAGAGACTTCAATAGTTCTGATTTCAGAAATAGAAAGATGTATTCTATTCAACATTGTCAAAAGCTTTGTCCAGCGTAATAACTTTCCTTATCTCCCTACATTTCCCTTAAATCTAATCTGACCTTTCCCAATGAGAAATAAGGTTCCCCACTTATTGTTGTTTATGTTGTTGTTTAAATGATTCTTAACTTAACTTTTTTTTCATTTAGAAAGGATGCCCATAGTAGCCCACAATGCCCAGAATATATATACCTTATTTTAGTGTACATAATTATAATCTGGATCCAATCCAGTATAACAGAATTAGTTTCAAACACTTTATCGCCCCTAAGCGAATGTGTGATCGTGTTCCATTTTGATTTATTAATACTCGTAAGTGTTTCTCTACAAGTAATATTTTCTATTTGCATTTCAATTATTTTATTCCTATATTAATGATCAATGCCCCATGTATATATATGTTTCCACCCACGTGACTGAACTTGTGTGTTCATATGAATGTGGAGGGTTGCTTTTAATATTGACCGACTACCGCACAATGGCTTACAATTGCCACTTCGTGTTTTAGGCCTCGTTTACTTTAGTTACGAACGCATGGCTTCGTGTGTCGTTTGCACAGCCGTCTGCTGGGTAGCCAGAGACACTCCTACTTGGCAAGATGGCGAGGTGACCTGTTCTTGGTGTGGTACCAACTACGAGCGTGAAGGTCGGGGTGAGAGTTTAAAATAGAGAAAGTTTAATTTTTAAAACTCACAACCACCAGCTGCGAACCAAATTCCTAAACATGCAAAAACACTGGAACTGTGACTGCGACTGTTTGACTCGTTTTCTAGGGGATGATATCACACGTTCGCAGCTTTCCTTCCCTGCATATGATCAACAAAACAAATTCATACTAAAATCAAGTTCATGAGAGAAAGGGGTGTACTAACTACTATTTTTGAAACACGTGAAAGTTCACTTTATGTTGTTTATTTCACAATATTAGATCCCTGTGGCTGATACGTCTGTACGTCGACACATTTATGAAATAAAGTTATAGCTCGTGAGCCCCCAGACAAAATGAATATTTGTCGCGAATTGTTTTCACACCATGTGGCTGTCTCAAACACCGTTTATGTTCATGCCTATGCGACGACACGTGTTACATTAACAAATCAGTCACTTTAATTCAATGCGATGCACACCTTGTTCCACCGGCTAAATATTCACAAACACACAGTAGCACTCGATTTAACTTGGTGCAATCTACGACGAGCAACCACACGTGGCGATTGCCACACACAAATCTATAACCTCCACCTCGAGGTCCACATGCCGACTGCCCGCCGAGCGACGCTGCCCGGCCAGTTCTCCACGTGCTCCCCCACTCCCCTCACTGGAAACGAACTGGAAAATCCTAAGCTGGAACAAGCCACCAACGTCGGCCTGCTCGCTGGCCTCCCGTCAGCTACAAGCACACAGCAAATCTCAACGTGGAGTAATTCTACCTTTGGCCTAACTAGAAATGTTGTCACCCAACTGCGTACATACATTGCTACCATAATTAATAAGATTAAAATTGTGTAACATTTAGTGCATTGGCATGGTCAATGTTTGCAGTGAACTTCATACTGTTTAATTATCAAATGCTATTAATTACCAGTATTTCTATTGGGCGGTAATCTTACACAACGTAATCAAGGTCTAAAGAGGTGACAAAGGAGACCTCTCTGTAGCTCTAGTAGAGGGTATTATCTCCTTCAGGTAGCGAGGGTTGGTAGACAGTTGGCTCTGAACACATTCTGCATCGGTTTGAGCGCGCCATACATCCGGTGGAGAGGAGGCGAAGGCTCTGCATGTGGCCTAAGGCACCACTCTTGCTGCGACCGCCGAAGTGAGTATTTCGTCGAATCATGCTGAGGGTATGGCATGCTGATAGAACTTTACTTTGTTCGTGACCAGGCAGTCTTGTTTTATGAGTGATAGTTTTTCTTGAGTAATTCTTTAGCTATGCAAGGTGAAGTGTTTCTTAATTTACAGAACTCGAGTAATTCAGTGTAAATTTAGTATTTGTATTTCCAATGCGGTAATGATTTTTGTGTCCAGTCTCCTCAATTAGAATACTCGTGTGTGGCCTTTAGTCTTTGTGTAAACTTAGTATGTTTGAATTCCTTGTTAATTTTTAACTAATGTTTTTGTGTGTTGTCTGTTTCTCCGAGCATGCTAAATTCTTTCTTAAAATTTCTGGTTGATTCCATCTTTCCTGTCTTTGTTAAGACCATTTGTATGATATGCTTTCATAACGGTCATTACTTTGGCCTTCAGCCATGCTTTTACTGATACTAGCTTTCTTCTATTTAATTCTCGCATGTGCTTTACTTGCTTGCTAAATTAATTTCTTTTTGTAAATTCTATGTGATTCACCATGGTCACACATCATGGGGTACTTGAGGACAGTATGCTGCTGCCTCCCCGCACATGTTTTCGTTTGGTGCATAGTTTGCTTTAAAATGTTCTTGACGTCACCTGCCATCTTGTCAATACGCCGCCGATGCTTCATTTTGCCGCTTCTATGAAGTATTCCCGTTTGAGTAACATGTCGCAAGCATTATGCGTGTGTCTGTGAGTGAATGAATGTGCTTTCCTTTATCTGCTGTGACTTTGCAAATTTCCTGTCACGTTACCTTCATATTCATAAAGGGCGGGACAATTTTATTATGGGCAGTAACTTTATGATTTAATTCACTTTTGTACAAGGTGTGTGCTCTATTGTGCTTAATTGGTCTCTCCACATTTTGCTTGTTCATTTTATTGATTAGATAATATTTGAAAGTATCAAACCTCTGCTTTATAATTTCATGCTCTGCATCCCATGTTCAATTATTTCTTTCCTATTGTTTTAAACATTAATTTTGTGTTTGTTAATACGTTGGATGCTCCCTTAGGGAGTGAGAAGTTAGATAAATTTTCATTGCACAAGTACTGTGGCCATTCGCAAAGTAATTGCAGCAGCAGTGAGCGTTTTATCTTGAATTTTGCTGATCTCTAGTCCCAGAGATCATTCATAGAAAATTTAGCAACCTGCTTTCACTTGTCTTACCACAGTCAGGATTCGTCTTTTTGGCGTCTCCTGATTTCATTTTGATTTTTGTTTGTTTCTCTAGATGCCCTCCCGTTCTTTGAATGTGTGCGTGCATGTGAATGAGTAGAAATCGCAAGTGCTAGTGTACTTCCATTGTGATTTCAGCTGCACATTGGCAGTACACTTGTTTTCCGTATCAGGAGTGCTCAATAAGTGTGTTTATCTGTATTTTTGTGGGAAATAATTGTCTAGTTTATGCAGTGTGAAACGAGGGTGCAAGTACGACTGCGTTGTGTGCAAAAATAATTTTGCATGTGAAACTCTTACAGAAGCACCACGTGTTCTAACAACATGGATAGCCGTAACTTGTCGCTTGGTATTTTAACATGATTTTGAAAATGGATAGCGTCACAGTATCAGCAGCTGACACACGTAGGTGCGCCACTCTTAAAGAACAAGAAAGGGAAAAGCGTGATAGGTTGTGGGAAATAGATTCAGTTCCTACTGAAAATCCACGTGTTGCCTTAAGTGACACTGTGAACGTGAACAATAACTTTCTAACAGAAAAGAATATTTCAGTTGAAAACCGCGTCCAAGGTGTAGGCGATGAGTTGGTTAGAGGCGAGCGGCTGTCCGGAAGCCGTGCGCAGGGCTTGGACTGGGGGGATAACCCAGTGGCGAGCGCTTGTCCGCAGATAGCCCCGTCAACCAATGCGCTCACCGTGCTAAGAGCAGTAGTGAAAGATTGATGAACGACTTTATGAAATGAAAGAGCAGTCGAAAGAGGTCACCGAACAAATGAAAGAGCAGTTTCGAAAGAATTATCGTCGACTTGATGAAATGAAAGAGCAGTCTGTGCAACACGTGACCGAATTTAAGGCTTTTAAACAACGGGTCGCGAATCAAGAAAGGCGAGTATTACAAGAAATGACTAGCCTCCGTGAGCAACTGCCTGAGGGAGTAAACAGAAACAGTGCAGAAATACGAAAAGGAAAATCACATGTTGAGAGCGTAGAGACACGGGTCAGTGGCCTTGCCGAACACGTCGAAGCCGTAGACTTGTGTTTCGACGACAAGCTCAAATAGGTGACCACCATGTGTGAAAACGTGGAAGAATGGTTAGAAACGGTTCGAACCAGTGCCGGTGCAGTTTCTGGCCGCGTTGATGATATGACCGCTGCAGTTAGTAGAGTGCAGAGCACGCTTGATGATGTCATGCTGATGAACCATGTGAGCGCATAGCTCGGGAGTAGGAGTAGGCCGTGTGCAATAACGGTCGCTCGCCACGTGTTACGTGTAGCAGCCGAGACGGAAGTTTAAGTCGCAATCAAAATGGGACCGCACGTTGTAATCGGGATCCAGCACCATACTACGATTACAACCGAACAGTGCGTAAATTCGAAGTGTTCAGAAACGTGCCCGGTGGAATACATCCGTAGGCGTGGGTAGATCAATTCGACTTCTCAGTTCCACCAAACTGGCCCAAAGAACATAAAACAGAGTTCGTGCGCGACGTGAATGAGGTCATTCCCTTGGTAAGTCGAAAGCTACGAGAGCATCCGACAACACTTTTTAGCTTCCTACTGGTTGGAAAACCAGCAGGAACCACGTCCAATTATGCCCCCCTTCGTACAGTCGAACTTTGCCAGCCTGTCCGAGTTCTTCCAAGACATGTTAAATAAGAATTATTATTGAACCAACTCGTATCCCGTGCCTGAACTTAGAATTTGTTTGGGTAAGCTGCTGCAACATCTGCGCAACGCTCTCTTTGCAGGGAGATGCAAAGATAACGTGAAGTAGTTTCAGGCCCTCCTGGAAGATCTCGATTTTGATTACGACATTCCGCAGAATAACTTTCCAGCCAAACAAGGAAAGGGGAGTAGTAATCAGAATCAGGTAACAGAGAAGGAACAAAATACTAGTTCTAATGGGTAGTCCTGGGGAACAGCCAGCGAACCCAGCAAAACGGTCAATGGTATAACAAGAAAGAGAACGGGATGCAAATTCCAAGTGTGTTCACTGGGAATGGATGAACACGCCTTCGCAGGGTGTGGACGTGCATTCGCCTGACCCGAAGCATTTTTTTTTAAGTCGCCGTAACGGCGCCGCCTCCCGGATAGAAATGGGTTAGCACGTGGTGAAGTGAAGAAGGTGTTAAAGAACATGTTGTGTATCCTTAGGACAAGGGTTTGTAATACCAAGTAGGTGGCGTATCTAATTTACAAATTGATAAAAAATCCGTAACGCAAGCTTTATAATGACGACAATAACTCTGTACGTCCCTAACGGAAATTCCCGCTTGTATTTTACAGGAAACTATGTCTGACGCAATATGTGAGAAGTACGTACTTAATTTTGTTGATGATAAAACGTACGCAGCCCAGTGTACAATGACAAGCCTATGATTAATGCGACCAGAGCGCCAGACGAGTGCCCGAATTTGGATAATCATAAGTAGTATAAATTAAGAATATTTTCTTTTCGTAAATTTTAGCTGGAACTTAAGTAACATGTTTAATTTTTACGATGGTCGTTTCCTCAGTGATAAGCCGTGAACAGGGCTATATAATTACTAGTGTGTCTCTTGATTTATGTTTTTACAGATTGTGATTTGTATGTTTGACTTAATCAATTGTGTTTTATTTTTCTTTATTGTTCCAGGTGTTTATGTATTTGCATCTCGTCAAAATGCCGCCGACGCTTCGATTTGCCACAGCTATGAAGTGTTCCCGCTTGAGTAACGTGTCGCAAGAATTATGCTCAAGTCTGTGAGTGAATGAATGTGCTTTCCTCTATCCGCTGTGAATTTGCAAATTTCCTCCCACGTTACCTCTATAATCATAAAGGGCAGAAACATTTTTATCACTGGCAGTAACTTTATTATTTAATTCACTTTTGTAAAAGGTGTGTGCTTTATTGTGCTTATTTGGACTCCCCACATTGTTTATTTTATTGAATAGATAATAATTTAAAGTATCAAACCTTTGGTTTGTAATTACACTCTCCATCCCATGCTTACTTATCCAAAAAAAAAAAAACATCAATTTTGTGTTTGTTGAAACGTTGGCCGCTCCCATAAGGAGTGAGCGGTTAGATAAATTTCCGTTGCACAAGTACTATGACCACTCGCAAAGCAATTACAGCAGCAGTGAGCGTTGTAACTTGCATTTGCAAATGTATACTTCTGAGATCTTTCATAGGAGATTTAACAAACTACTTTCAATTTGAGTTATACGTCTATGTATTTTTTATTTTTTTTATTTCATTAAATTCAGTTTCTTGTTTGAGTAACTTTGACCAAATATTCATATAGCTGCTACAATTTAAATACTACAGCTTTGACTTGTGGCTGGAAAAGGTTTTCTATTTCGTACTGATTCCTGGAATCGGCTGAAAAAATGTCCTTTTCGGTACGAAACTCAGAACAATCCCACAATTTCCAGGTTTACAGTCAAGTACCTATGAAGAGGTACCTTCTCCTTTTCGCTCATTATCTAGCAAGCAACCAAATCTGTCATATAGTACAGTTTTAAGTGGCACAGGAGATGCCGTTTTCTCCTTCATCTTAACTGGTTGCCCGCTCACTTCTGGTGTGCGAGGCCTCCACTTCGCAGTCCATTCACAGTGTCCCAGATAATATTTCCCTAACACTTTTCATTAATAACCCAGCTTCAAGGTTTTCGCTTCCTCCATTTATAACCATTTTTCCTTGTGTAAAAATTAAATTGTAAGAAACTGGTACACCGCCAACGTATGCTTGCAATGTCTGCTAAAGTTTCACACTATTGCGAAACTTTTTCCAGAAACAGTGGAACGTTGCTGTATACGTGAAATGAAATGTTGGTTACAACGCTATTGCCCGTCTATGGGCGAAATTTAAAACATTTTACAGAAAACCTCGCACAATTTTGATATTGTTTGGGAGCAACCTTTCCCAGTTCAGAGTTAAACGGGAAGAAATACGCATTTTTGTGTATCAAGAATTTTTCAACTGGTTATATTCGTCTTGTTAATGAAAACTCTGAACTAGTACTGTCTTTGAACATTAATTTGAATAATCTCTTGTATATCAATACTTACGTCATAGTGGAGTTATGCAACATGTTTCTATCTAGCAACGGCATATCATCCCAAGGCAAATGTAGTCATAGTTGATGATTTCGTTGAATGTATATGGGAACGTACATTTATGATCCGTCAGCAGAGGATAAGGTAAGGGAGCCATATTTCGGATAGGTTCCCAATTTCGGATATGTAGATTTCTCATATAGTAGGCGCTGTTATCTACTGGAAATCATTTCAGTTAGCTTCTGTTAGTAGTAGGATAGCATGCAGGAGGTTATTCAATTGTTGTTTGAGATCCACGGTAGTTAGAAGCTTCGAACGTGTTTTATTGAGTTCCGAATCTTTTTGCAGTGTTTTCTGATCCAAGTTTTTTAAAGTTTCGATCACACAGCCTACACATTCGAATCGGCCATGTTGAATGCAGTGTTGTAAAGCTCCAAATTTCGGATAGTTGGCGGTGCCTACATTCGGATATCCGCAATTAGGAACTATTTTGCGACATATTTAAAGTATTGTGTATCATAAGTTGAATTAAGCAGAAATTATTACTATACAGGACATATGTTTTGAATTGGAACTAATTTACAATGCTCTGCTCAGAAATTCAAATTCGAACAAGGGAGGTAACACTGCTGTGATAACGAGTACTCCTTACAAAGTGGAACTACAAGACTCACTAGCGAGCTCTGAGGAAAATAGAATAAAGCTGAACATCGCCTCTACAAATTCAAAAGGAAGAACTTTAAAGAAAAGACATCCTATATAAAAGTTGGCATCTCAATCGTTCAGAAAGAGGAGTTGTAGAAAGATAAATTCCGACACTGACGACTCTTCCTCCGAACCAGTCTTGTTTAGTACGGACGATGAGGCATGGCTCTACTGTTATGAGCCCTAAAAATTATCAACGTGCTGAGAAGTTGATTAGATGCATTAAATGGCCCCAATGGGACCACGAATTGTGTGCGGGTACATAAAAACATGGGTGGAAAACATATGTATGTGATTTATGTTTTTGGAATGATGTAATGTGCCAGTTAATGCTTTTGAAATAAAGTTGTTTCTTTTTATCTTTCAAAAAGACATGTATATTCATTAACACCAATCATCCGAAATTAAGTACCACTACCATTCAAAATTAGGAACGCTTTTTCAAGAGTTGTCCAAGGAGCACTTCTTTACTTCCATTACATTAGTTCAAAATATTTTAAGAATACACGAATTTTGAACATGGATCCTTGAAGGATATAGAATAGTGAGTTCAAGAACGAATTTTCATTTTCTGTGAAACAATGACTTCATTGAATCAATTCACTCTTATTGTGAGATTCTTAGTCAAACGCAAATTGAATCATTTTCAGTTTACACTCTATTGTATTTCCCACGCTGAGAAAAGGAAGAATTTATTTTCACCAGCAAACATTCACACTCGGACTTGAGTTCTGTCTCTCCCGGTAAAAATAATGATTCAGACACAGCCACACTAGCAACCTTTATTCGTATTTTCCTTAGCAGAGATGATTGTTACATAGTGAGAAAATACAAATCTTTAAGACCAGGTTATTGTTCACTGATTGATTTACATTTTATCATAATAGATAAACACAACCGTGGAGCATATCAGTGCCATAAAAAGGTAAAGCAGTCAACAATCCGAAGATTGGTTTGAACACCACAGTCCTTTACTAGGCATGGTCCTGTCTGGAAGTGGTATGCGTTGCCTTCCTCCGACCTTCGAACTGACTTACCCAGCCAGTTATATGGGGACCTACAGTTTAACGTGGGTTCCGAACCACGGTGCTACTGGGTATTTTTCACATGAGCAATACTGCCAGAGGAGAAAGAAGTGGAAGGTGACGGATAAAAATCCTAGGACCTGGTGGGGATCGAACCCGCACCCTTTGGATTTGTAGTGTGGCGCTCTACCCCTGTGCAACCGAGGCGGCGAGATGTCCGCACGACCAATATTTTATACGCTTGTTCTTGTAGGCCCCGTGCTTGTCGCACAGCCTCGCAACATATGGAAATTTAACACCTTTTTCCGAATTCCATCTAAATAGGCTTACTGATTTTAAATGCCAATTTAAATCTTCGAAACTTCATTTATTATAGTTAGTTTACAATCATATATATATATATATATATATATATATATATATATATATATATATATATATATATATATGACCTCATATTAACCAAAACAAAATCACGTTCCTTTCTGTCCTTTTCTGTTCCTTTTCCCTTATTTATTCTTTGGCTTCAAATCCTCAGTGCTCCTAGAACTCCGTTCGGCATTGCAGTTTCCTTGCCACTGTGTGACGTCACACAACCGCGAGGCCTCACGAAGTCCAAAGGAACACCTCGGAGAAGGAAAATATCAAACAGAAAAAGAACAGAAAATATACGAGATGCGTCCAGAACGTAAGTTCCGTTTGGTTATATAAAACGAACGAGTATAGATACAGAAAAAATATTCAGAATGAAACTTTCACTCTGCAGCGGAGTGTGCGTTGATATGAAACTTCCTGGCAGATTAAAATTGTGTGACGGAACCGGGAATCTGCCAGGAAGTTTCAGAAAAAATATTGATTGTACAAAAATCTACAACTGTGAAACTACTTTTCTACATTACTTCCGAAATTTTGTAGGCACTTGTCAAAGCGTGCCACAAGTTTTTGCATGCATCCTTCACAGAAGGTTGCCGCCTGTGTATTCAACCATGTGGTAAAAAGCTCTTTATCATTGTCGAAGTGTTGACCACCAAGGACAGATTTTAGGTGTAAGAAGAAATGAAAGTCGCTGGGAGAGAGGTAGAATTTTGTGCAGTAAAAATTTCTTCTGTATCTCTGTACAATTTCATTTTATTACCAAACTGGACGCGTCTCGTACAATAAAATTCTTTACACTAAAGTTAAAAGGAAACAATAAATAAATAAATAAATAAAATTAAAAAAAATCGCACAGACGTGTTTTACCACCTACTTTAGATTTGTAGTTTTATAAGTTTTGGAAACATTTTGGACCAAAATAATAATCTAAATAATAAAAAATTAATTAATAAGAGTAACTGAAACCCTTTTAGGAAAAATAACTTAAGGAGCAGCGCGTTTCGAACCACTGACCTCCAGCGTCACAATCTAACACATTGCCCACTTTTTTTTCTTGTTTTTTTGCGGGTCTCCTTCCTCCCCTTCAACCCGTCCTTCCGCCCGCCAATTATTGCCTTCTTGGCCCGGCTTCTGCGCCGTTAAACGAAATAATTCTTGAAAGTGAAATAAAATTCATGCTTCTGTATACTATCCGTTGCCATGTTTGTTGTTCCGGTATTGTATACCGTTTTTATCTGAACTCCATGAAAATTGTTGTAAAATGAATATAAAATGTTGTAAAATAAATCTCTCTACTATCTTGTCGTGTTTGACAAAAGCAAAATAAAGATTTCTTCCGGGCACGGAAATTGACTTTAAGTAACTAAATAGATCTTCTTTGAAAGAGACATAATACCTGTACATATACCTACATTAAGTAATTGTAACATCATAACTGAATGCGATATTAATATAAATGCCCTCGTCGGCAAACAGTATGCCCCTTAATTTTTTTTCTATTGTGTTCTTGTTGTTGTAAAAAGGGAAAATTTGGAACGTTAACAAAAAAAGAATATCTTCCATGTGTATTCCTTATTGCTTAAACATTCTTCGATTGAGTGTTCTGTATGTGTTACATTATAGTTTTAATGAGGAAGTTGGCATAACGCTCCTTGTATTTCTTCTTTCTTCGTATCTGGTCGTGTTGCATTATCAGGTAGTGTATGAAGTCCTCCTTCCTCTTTGGTTCTGTACTAAAAATATAGTACATGGTATGACCAATTATCCAGTTTACCGCATTTCGTTTTGTCTTTGGATATGGAATTGTGTCGGGGTTGAGGCCATCGGCTGGTGTTATTGTATTTGGTGAAGTTCTGACCTGCGCCAACTATTGCCTCGTGTACTCCCATATTTCTTTATTGATACTGCAGACCAATCGGTGTTCATCGCTATCGACTAAATTACATGTGGGGCACAGGGGAGAGTCTTTTATATGAATTTTATGTAGCCTGGACAGCGTCGGAGTTTTTCTGTTAACTGTCATATACCACGTTGCCTTTACTTGTGAAGGTAAGTCAGAACTGTGGATGTTTTCCCATGTTGCTTTCCAGTCATTATTCGGTAATTTCCATTCTATTAAATTTCTTTGTTTGTTTAACAATAGTGCCTGGAATATTTCCTTAACTGTTGTCATTTTTCTTTCAGGAATTCTCATTCGTATGTAACTGTAGTCGATAAGAAAATCCCTCAAGTGCTGCAAAGCGTGTGATAGATGACTGACATTGATTGGCGGTCGTAGGTCTAGTGGGGCAATTTCTTCCAACAGGTGACTAGTCGAAGTGTTGGTTGACAGCTTCCATTGTTTATACGTTTGGCACACGTAGAGTGCTTGCGCCTTCTTGTGTATATCAACGAGATTCAAGTCACCTAGTAGCAAAGGGAAAGTCAGGGTGTCGTACTTGATTTTGAAAATATGTGCTCGACATACGAAGTGTCCAAGAGCTGCCAGCATTCTTTGCGCTATGTTATGAGGTATCGGCAGGACTTGAGCCACGCAGTTCACCTTGGCCGTGATGTATGTATTCGCCAGCGCAACTTTTTGCAGCTGATCTAGTTTCCTGACACTGTGCAGTTGTACACACGCCCGTATCTTAGCTAATAGCTGTTTGTAATTCGCGGCAACGGTTTGTCGGATTGTTTTACGAAAATCGACTCCAAGACATTGCAACTTGGACACCTCTGTCAACTTGCGATTATTGGGCAAGCCTATTCATTTGCCTATGTTCATGATGCCCGATTTTTGCCAATTTAACAGTGCACCGGATGCCTTTTCATATATCCGTATTATCTGAAGTGCGGTGTCTACCTCATTTGCGTCGTTGACCAGGAAACCAACGTCATCGGCATAAGCTCAACACGCTATTTTCTGACCGTGAATCTGGATGCCTTTTAAACGCGCCGTCAGTGTGGATAGCAGTGGTTCTATAGCGATCGCAAAAAGTGTCGCCGACACCCTTGTCTTACGGAGCTTTTTACCGGGATTATGTCACCTGGTCTTCCATTGACAATCACCCGTGATATGCTATTTTGTAATAGATTCTTTATTACACTGATGAAATTCAGGGGAAAACCTAGCGACCGCATGGCGTTGAACAAATATCGGTGGTTCACTCTGTCGAAAGCTTTATCAAAATCCAAGCTTACTATTGCACATTTAATTTTGCATGCGTCTGCCACCGATATTACATCGCGGTAGTCAACTAATGTTTGATAGATGGATCTATCTCTCCCGACACTGGTTTGATAAGGTCCAGTAACTGTATTCATTACATTTTTCATCCTTTTTGCAAGAATACGTGCAAAAAGTTTATAATCGCTATTTAACATGGTAATCGGTCTCAGATTCGAGATAGCATTACTGTTTGCGCGCTTTGGGACTAATACGACAAGTCCTTCACTGAATTCTTGAGGAACCTGTAGATCCGGTTTCATTAATTCTGTACATATCTCTAACAGTTGTGTCTTCATTTGCGACCAAAATACTTGATAAAACTCCACCGGGAGTCCGTCACTTCCAGGATATTTGTTCTTGGGACTGTGGAACACCACATCTTCTAACTCGTCTTCTGTTATTTGTGTTAGAAGTTCATCATTTTCAGAAGGGGTAAGTCTGTTCGTTAAATTGTTAGTCATTACTTGCAAGGCGTTGTCATCAATCATTTTCTCAGACATTAACTCCTTGTAGACAGTCTGAATCTCATTTCTAATACCTTTCTGTTGAGTTAAGATTGTGCCGTCTCTAGTTTTTAGTTCTGTGAGTATCTTCTGTCGTCCTCGTTTACTCTCATGTGCCAGATGGTATATTGACGTCGCTTCATTGTGTAGCGAGTCCTGGATTCGAGATCTGACTTTCAAACCTTCTAACTGTTTCCGTTTAAGAAGCAGTAATTTAGCTTGCACTTTCTTAATTGCGGCGTAGTTCTCGATTACTGTTGCATCCAGTTTGTATAGTTCCCTTAGACTTGAGTAGTGAAATTCCATGGTTTGCCACCAGTTCTTCTCCCTTGAGTAAGTAGCATGGCTTTCCTTAATTTTGGTTTAGCACATTGTAGCCACCATTTGATTGCCGAATCATAATTCCTATACTTGGCGAGACTTTCATTCCACGCATGTGTGAAGGCATCCTTACATCCTTGATCATTTAAATGAGAGACATTAAGTTTCCATGTCCCTTTACTACGGTACGTTCCCTGTTTCTGCATGTTTAAAGTACAAATATACGCAGCATTGGCCGTGAAAATAGTTGGCCAGACCTCACAATGTATAATTTGGTGTTTTAAGTTGTCTGATACATATATCATGTCTAATCTACTTGCCGAATGAGTTGTCACATACGTAAAACCAGGAGTTACTCCATACTTATGCTCCCAACTGTCTGTTAAAAGTAAATCCTTTACTATCCGTTCCATTTCCACGGATTTGTTAAAATTAGGTGTCTGATCTTTAGGGTGTAGAACACAGTTAAAATCTTCCCCCCACGATAAGCTGTTCATACGTTGATGTAAGTAGCGGAAGAATCTCTTCCGTGTAAAACTCCGCTCTGCGTCGCCTATTATTTGATCCTGAAGGGGCATAGATGTTTACAATTCGAACGTTATTGATGGTTGCGGCGATCCCTCGATTGTTGACAAGCATTTCAATGTTTTGCGCCACAATTCCCTCTCTCCGCACCACGACCTGGGTTTGCTATGACGTTGTATCCGAAAATTTCTTCTTACTTACTGTCTGCAACCTCCTGTAGCAAAAGAATATCAATATCGGCAGAATACAGGAAATCTTGAATGTGACGGAGCCTAATGGAGCTGCGACTCTTATTTATGCTTAACGTTGCAATTTTATAGGCTTGACGATCACACATGTGGGTTATGAGATGATAATTGCCTACAGTTAATAGAACTCAGAGTCCTCTTCTTTCTCCGCTTCCGGTATTTCCATTGCTTCCGTGCTATTTTTATTCTGCACCGCAGCAACAGTTCGTAAAACATGTCCTGCGTTTCCAGAATCCTCGGAAGCGTCCTCCATGTCTACCTCCCCTGTCCAGTCGACGCCAGTGATGAATTTGGAAGGCAAAGTATTTTGTTATTCCTGGTTCTGCACTGGGTCTGCATGTTCCGAAGTTATGTTCTTGGACGACATATCTACGGTTTGCTTTCTGGGCTTGGTTGACTGTTTCTGTTTAGCTGAACCATCTGGTGACTTTCCATATATTTTGTCCTTCACTTCTTTTGCCTTTGCTCGTAAAGGAGCAGCCTTCTCATCTGCCCCTTCGCGAGCCAGTCGTCGTTTCTTGTGGGTTCGTGGTGACTTTGCTGGAGAGTTAATCTGCCCTTCCGCGAAGGTCTCAGGCTCACTTACTGGTATCTGGTTGTCAGCTGTTTCCTGCTTTTCCGTATCCCCTTTACTTTCCGCTGATTGTGGAGGAGACTGTACAACGGCTTCTTTCCGCGGTGCCTGTTCTGACGTGCTCTCCAGGATGTCCATTTCAGTTACAATGTCTTTCACGACGTCGTCAGGTGGGATATTGTCTACAGGAACCTTTCTAATCAATGGCTCTGTCAGCTGACCACGTGCGACGGTTACATACGTAGCTGGCAAGATAGTCATATTCGAGGGCTCAACTGTTTCACTGGTTGGGAGCTGGGAAATTCGTCGTTTAATACAGTCAGCGCGAACGTGCCCTGGTAAATTACAAATTGCACAGGTTTTCGGTTGACCGTCATACATCACAATGCCTCTAAAACCAAAAACATTTATATATGACGGTATATGTCGGCACAGTTCAACCTTCAGTTGCCTAACACCATTCAACACAGGCAATTTATGTGCGCTGGACCATCTCTCGGCAAAATTGCTGAGTACTCTACCATATGGAGCAATTACCGAGTTTATTGCTTCAGCTGGAACCTCGAATGGCAACTCAAAAATCCGAACAGTTCTAACTCCGAAACCAACAAGATCAACAGTGACATTACCTATATTGCTGTCTCTATGATTAAATTTCAATGAACCACCTGTGTCCTGCACTACTTTTTCACATAATTCGGCAGATGCCAGTTTCACATACATGACACTATTGATAATCGACATATGATATCCTATTATATCTTCGAGTCGGATCTTAGCAGCTTCTATGAGCCAATATTCAAATTCAAAGGACGTTCGGGGAAATTTTCGTTCGAATGTAAATTTCAGCGTGTCTCGTCTACTAATATTATCCATTACTGCGTTTTCATCTTCACAAATACACACTACAGCAAACGCTGGCGTAAGCGAACAGACTTACCCCACGCGGAAGTAAACAAACCGCTGCCGCATCGAGGCACCGCGCGACCTCCTAACACCGCCGCTGCCGCTAGCAGACTGCCCACTACGCTACAGCTGACAGTTACGAGTTGAGTTCTCTAATTTTATACTATTGATAGTTGTTGTTAACAGATGCTAATATGGCATTTTTACGAAAGACGACGTGTTTTTGTCAATTCTTCAGTGTGTCATTGCTTTGAAATGACAACGTGTAAGTTACAATAAGAAAATCATCAAATACGCAACGCAAGATGGCGTATGCCACAGAGAGTTCTGGGCGAGGAATGTCACGTGACATCTGCGAACGGCTGGTGTTCGTTAATTCAATGAAAGGTGTTAAAACGCCGTTATTTTTGCAAGTATCTCTCAAACGATGCGAAAAAAAAACACCCATATGGGAACAAAGTTGTAGAGAATTTTCTCATCTATAAATTCGTTTATTCAATTTTGGCGTCAGATGAACGGTTTATTTGCAATTAAAATTACATTACAAACGGCTTTTTTGGTATTACTAACGTATTTCTTGTCCAAAATATTTCAAAAAGCGAGGTTCTGGTCTCTGGTAGCCAACAATTATATCTGTAAACTTTGGTGCCGATTGGTTGAACGGTTCGACCTAAAAAGTGGGAACATGTTACAGCCAGACAGACATCGTCAAATGGCCGCTATTTTTGCAAATATCTCTGCAACGATGCAATACATGAAATAAACATAATATAGCGAAGTTGTAGAGAATTTTCCCCTCTACCAATTAGGTTATTAGTTTTCGTGTGAGATGAACGGTTCGTTTGCAATTACAATTATATTACAAACGGCTTTTTTTTGTATTACTACCGTATTTTGTGTCCGAAAAATTTGAAAAAGGGGGGTTCTGGTCTCTGGCCGCCTACAATTATGTGTGCAAAATTGGGTGCTGATCGGTTGAACGATTCGACTTAAAAACAGGGAACACGTTACTTACGGACGGACAGACATACATACATCCCGAAATCGCCGTTATGTTTGCAAATATCTCTGAAACGATACGCGATATGAAAAAAACATAAGAGAGCAAAGTTGTACAGAAGTTTCTTCTCTACAAATTCGGTTATTCAATTTTCGTGTCAGACGGATGGTTAAGCCGTTATTTTCATTTAAATTTGGAGCTGTCAAAAGACGATCGCAAAGGCCCACTTTTAGTATTAGTACCGTAACCTAAAGTGGGCCAATATATTAAGATTTCCTCTCACCTAACACCTATTTGACTCGTACTTGTTTGTTTAGATTTTGAAATGTAAGGTTCCATTTTATTGAAAGACAAAAATTTGAAAAATATATCTGTACCCTTACAATATCTATTCAGTCAGTTAAAATTACCAATTAAAATTTTAATTAGTGAATCAGATGTTGTAATAATCTAACGCATCTAGCCCACGGGGCATTCTTCCTCCTGTTTTTCCACTCGACGCTGCTTCTGAGGATTGTTTCAAGAACACTAAAATTGCCTAGGCTACGCCGGCAGATGGTAATTTACGTCGAGATAAATCTTTCCGCTAACAATTGCTCTCCGTACTGTGACCACAGCGGAGCTTCCCATTTGCGGGAGGCCTCTATAGCGGCTTTGCCACTCGAGGAATTACACGAGAGCCCCGCATACCCGCTGCATAATTAAAAGGTTTTCTTTCTGCCGCTGCCTGCCTCTCTGCCGCGCGGCGTACACTTTTGTTCGCTTCTGCGCCTCCTCCAACCGCCCCTACCCCATTCCACTCTACCTCCCCCTCTAGCTCCCCCTCCCTTCGTCTCTCTCACCCACTACCTCCCTCTCCCTCCCCCCTCTCTCTCTAAGCAGAAGAGGAACAGAAATTCCAGGTACGCGCGGGATTTCGACGATAGACGCCAATTACGTCGTGCAAGAAATGCTCCTGCGTGATGTAGAAAAGTGTATCCTTCAAATGCACAGTAGACTATTTTAAACTTTACTGGTGCTTCGATTAGTGTATGTGGATTTTCCCGTAGTTGGCATATACGGAAACGGTAAATACTGCACCAAAAAATTACGGCGGGGGTGGAGATAGAAATACAAAATAATAATCTTTAAACCAATGCAATGTTATGGTTAAAGTGTATGTTATCAAGTCCACTTGTGACAGTTTCCCTTTCCTATCTTCTTTTTACATCACTCATGCAACAAGGAGGATTTAGACCTGGCAAGTCCTGTACCGGCCAAGTTCTTGCACTGACAGAACATATTGAAGAAGGGTATGAAGGGAAGCTCATAACAGGGGCAGCCTTCGTAGATCTGACAGCAGGCTATGATACCGTCAGGCACAACATATTACTCCATAAAATCTGAGACACTCGGTGATTACCATCTAGGTAGTGTCGTACAATCATTATTAGAGAACAGAAGGTTCTTCGTATTGCTGGATGGCAAAATCTGTAGATGGAGGGACCAAACGAACTGCCTCTCTCAGGGAAGTGTCTTAGCTCCAATGTTCTTGAACATATACACAAATGACCAACCTACGCCACCCCACACTGAGCAGTTCATCTATGCCGATGACCTTGCAATATGGTGTTCTAGGAAAACGATTTTAAGAAATGCCTTAAAATCAATGACTGCGTACTATAATCAAAATCCCTTAAGACCCAACCCTTCTAATCTGTGCTTTCCACCTTCGCATGAAAGAAGCCAAACGGAAACTCCAAATTACACCTCAGAGCACACAGACCTTGGCGTGATTCTGGATCGCTCTTTAACTTATAAACAGCACTGTATCAAAACGAGACAGAAAATAACGACGAGAAATAATATACTTAGAAAGCTAACGGGTAGCAAATGGGGTGTCCTTGTGTGCTACGAACAACGGCACAGGCGCTCTGTTTCTCAACGGCTGAGTACGCGTGCCCTGTATGGAAAAATGCGCTCACACGAAACAAGTAGATATGGCCCTCATTGAGACCTGAAGGATAGTGACAGGGTGCATGAAACCAACGCCGGTCAGACTCATGTACAAGGCAGCTGGTTTTGCAGATCACACAGCTCGCAGAAACGCTATAGGAACATGTAGAGAAAATAAAACAACTCGCAGATGAGCGGCATGTCCTCTACAGAGCTCGACCACCAGAGACGCGACTGAAGTCTAGGAGAAGTTTCCTTGGAACCGTCCAGGACGAACCGTCTGAAAATTTCCCTCTCGTCCAGATTCAGTGGACCGGCCCAAACCTAAACTTTAAAACCTGGAGAACCTTGAATAGGCTCGGAACGGGGGTCGCCCCAGCAAAGGAAATATCCTTAAGTGGGGTATAATCGACGAAACTGCTGTAAACTGCGACTGTGGAGAAAGTCAAGATATGGAACACCTTTTTACATGTGAAAACTGTCCACACCGGTGTACCCTCGAAGATTTGTGGCTCGCGAATACTAATGGAATAGACGTAGCCCAGTCTTGGGCCGAAGCCCTTTAAACAGTCTGGACACGATAATGTAAGTAAGTACCGCGAGCAGCGTGCTAACTCGTCTGGTTGTAATAGACCGAACGTTGCACTCGAGTCCCGTAGGCGGTAGTCACTTAATATTTGACTAACCTGGTTTCTTCTCTCTCGTAGATATCCTCAGCGCAGAAGCAGCACACAGGTCGTAGATTCGAAGTTTTCTGAGGTGAGGCTGAAATTGAAAGTGGTGGATACTGTGGCTGTCTAACTACCCATAAGTCGATGAATTCCTTCAGAGATGCCAGTGGCTCTTTTATTTTTACCAATCATACGAATACAGAAGCCACAAACTGCATGTTGACGTCAATATTAGTTCCCTTTTAAAAATTCACAAAACTAATGTCGTTACAGTCATAACACACTTTGGCATACATTGCACGCACTTTACAAATATTTTTGCCCCATTAATCCACCAATAATAAAAGACTGGTTACCCCAAGTGCCACTAGATGTTTACCGTGTCGGGGCTCGGAGTGAACTGACTAGCATTGGAGCTGGTCTCCACGCTAGCACCTAGAGTTTTGTTGTCAACCGACACTTCTAGAGCGCCACACTCACTATTTACCTAAAATACTTAATCTAATAAATCTACAAAACAATAGTGTAATCACAAACAGTTAATTAACCCACATAGAATTGATAACCGAATTTTTATTTATTAAATAATTAATAAAGTAGCTGGGAGGTTGTAGCGCCTAAAGATACAGCAACAGCCAATCAGATCACTGTTAGAGAAAGGGACGGAGTTTTCCAAGGAGACCGTGGCTACTATCTGGCACAGCCACTTCCTACTGTCCCATTTCATTATAAGTAAATGAAATTACGAAATAAAATAAAGAAATGGATGCTGGCTTGCAAGCCAGTACCGCCACAAACTACCCATTTACCATTTATCAGTCTATGATGGGTTTCATGCGGCATGCCACGTTTACTTCTCCTGCACTGACCATTTCATTTCATAGTATCACTTGCATACCACAACCTCTATTGTTTGTTGTACGCATTCCAGTCTTTGGTCTCCCATATAGCTTTTAACCTCGACAGTTGCCCCTAGCACTAACGCGGATGTTACCTAAACACATGAACTATCATCCAATAAGTTATATACGAGGTATGTCTACAAAGTAAATTCTGTTTGGTGATATAAAACAAACTTGTACAGATACAGAAAAAATATTTATTGTACAAAAATCTAAAACTGTTAAATTAATTTTGTACGTAGCTTCCGAAATTTTGTAGGCACTTGTCATAGCGTGACACAAGTTAGTGTAGAAGAGATGAAAATTGCTTGGAGCTAGGTACGGAGGATGACCAAACACGTCCCAGTGAAATTCCCGTAAGATTTGTTTGGTTACATTGACTTGTGAGGGCGGCCATTATCGTGGAAAAAGCATTTTTTGACAGTAATCCTCTGCTCTTGTTCTGTATTGCGCGGCGCAATTTCTTAATGGTCTCGCAGTAACCATGTGCATTGATTCTTTGGCCTCGTTGTAAGAAATCTATCAGCAAAATACTTTTTCTGTCCCATAAAAACGGTGCACATGACTTTTCGAGGTGTCAAGATTTCCTTAACCCTTTCAATCCCAGTGTTGTTCCTGGACAACAACGTATTAAAAGTTGATTTATACTGTATTTTGTACACAAATCCTTAACGTTACTTTTTTGTACTTTCTAGTAAAACATTTTACCGCTTGGTACTGCGTGTAGCCACCCCTGAGCATTAATCTGTCCATCTTGGAGTTGTGTTGCGTTGCCATGTGTACGTGGCCGAGAGTGTGAGCATGAGTGTGGTTCCTTTTATTTTATTCCAGTAGTGATTTGTCTTGTCTTTGGTGCTGTGGCGAAGATTGTGCTATCATTAATGATCTGTCAGTGTTAACTGTCAACAAAATAACGCCCAACTAATAAAATACCTCGATAAAACGTGCGTGCATGGAATACATGTCATAAAAAAATCAATAGTTCGGCCAAAGATTTTAAAACACATATTTTGATGTTTACTTAACTGTATTAATACAGAAATAATTGAATTTTAATATTTCCAAACCTGATTTCATAATTTGGGACTGGAAGGGGTCGCCCGTGGTGGCCGAGGGGACTGCGGCGCGCCAGTCACGGTCTGCACGGCCACTACGGTCGGGGGTTCGAATCCCCCCTCGGGCATGGATATTTGTGCCGTCCTTAGTGTTAGCTAGTTCATAAATAGCTTGTAAGTTTAGGGACTGATGACCCCGTAGTTAAGTCCCATAAGCTATACAAACATTTGAACATTTTGACTGAAAGGGGATGAAGTATGCCTCCATTCCACTAATTGCCGTTTTGTTTCAGGGGCGTCGTACGATACCTATGTTTCATTCTCCGTGGCTATCCTAGAAATAATAACCATCGCCTTCTTCGTTGTGCCGCGTAAACGTAGGGCTGTTCTTCATCAGTAACCACAGAAGAGCGTCCATTTCGTTCTTCATCGTGCACTTGAGACGTCTTGCAGCGAACAGTCTGACCCATCTTCTAACCACTGAATCCTTCATAGCATTTTGCCCGTAAACCTCGCAGATTTGCCGATGTATTTCCTTTGGTTTAAATTTATTTGCAATTAAAAGACGAATCACAGGTCTGATTTCACATGCGGGGGCATTTTCAGTTACGGCTGACATTATGAAGAAGCACTACAAAGCACGCCTTAGCAACTGCGATCTGAAAATGGCGCTCATGTCTTCTCCTTGAGTCTGAGTAACTGCCACGCAAGCTCGGAACTGCGAACGTAGCGCTGTCGCGGACAGAAACCGAAACGGAACTTCCTATTTGGACGATCGTCGTATACATTCACTGATGAAATATTAAATGCTCTGAATAACCGAACATCACCCGCTGGACTTTTTCCTGATGTCTCAAAGGCTTTGATAGTGTAGATCATGGAATTCTTCTAGATAAGCTTACGTATTGTGGTATGAGCGGAACAGTGCACAAATGGTTTAAATCATACTTAACTGGAAGACTGCAGAAGATTGAAATAAGCAGTTCACAAAATATGCAAGAAACAGCTAATTCCTCTAACTGTGGAGCTATCAAAAATGGGGTTCCGCTGGACTTTAGATGGGAGAATGTTCTTCTTTATCAGGATCACACTGAGGAGAAATTAAGCTTATAGTCATAAGGATTACAAATGAACAACATTAATAACTTTTCTTGTATTTATAAAGATTCTTGAGTATGCAACTTAAAGTTTGGAGCCATTGCTCTGTTTCAACCCACGTCGCAATGATGTCGCGTTCTGTAGTAAAGGTAGCAACTTCGCCGTCTTCTCGCTTTACGCCTACGCTGTATGCAACCCAAACGGCGCCACTGTAGCGCGTGTACCATCATGTTGTCCTACGTACACTGTCTACATTTAAACACTGTTAACCTTCCTCGCTGTTTTGTATCTTTCAAGTTCTTCGTTCTCAGTTTGCTGTCTGCAGTAATGTAAGAACTCTGTAGTACATCAACTTTTCAAACGCCTCTGTCATCTTTGCTATTGGTTTATTATAGCGTCTTTTGTTCAAAGCCAAATATTAGTGTCCAACAAACGGAAATTTTACACAACATTTGGCTCAAAACAGTACAACTACGAAAAATGTGGAAATACATTTGCCCATAAATATCTACAAACATGTTCTGCAATTCACCAAAAATTGCGTGACGGAGGGTACTCGGCTCCACTACCAGTATTTGATTTCCTTTTCTAGTCCCATATAGAATAAATAAAATGCTTGTATGCATCCGTACGAGCCATAATCTTTCTGATAATTGTGGCGTTTATGCGAAATATAGGTTGGCGGCAGTAGAATCGTTCTCAGTTCGCCTCAAAGGGGTAAAGATATACCATCGAATTAAGGACCTATTTCACTTTTGCCAGCATTCTCAAAAATTCTAGAAAAAGTAATGTACAAGAAGCTTGTCATCCACGTGACTACAAATGGCAATTGAATCAAGTTGAGGTTCAAGACTATTTACTAACGTTTTAAAGTAGATTTTGTACGTGAATAGTGACATACCTTGATAGTTGTTTACATCTGTTTACGGTTATTTTTGATGCAATGGATGTATAGTGCCACTAGCCTATCCTTTGGTATCTTTTTTATTTCCAAATTTCTTGGAACAATTTTGTTGTTCTAGTGTTGGCCACCTTCCACTGTTCAACTATTATGCCGTCTTTCCCAGATACTTTGTTTTCTTTCGATGAATTTACTGGCTTTCTTACTTTAGGCCGCGAAGCGACTTAGAGGGCTCCATAATTTATGCTACATTTTATTTTTTATTTTTCTGTACTGTGGGAGTTATTCAGAGAGAGGATTGATTTACTACAACTTTATTAGTAGCTTACGTACATTTTCGCCATACCGGCTCTCCAATTCAGATTTCGCGCTTTTCACGAGTGGTCGCCTCAGCAAATACGCTATCCTACTAAACCTTTAATATGCCATCCGTAGTCTACTTTCACCCTATAATATCTCCGCTTCCCAATCAGAGAGAGTTGATATTGAAATTACTCTGGTTTACGTTTAATGGCGTTCATGTGATGGTCAATAATTTTGAAGACAGTATCCATTCCGTTAATATGATATTCACACGCTTCTTATTTCCCAGACAAAATTAAAATGCCATCAGCACACCACATACGTTTTATTTCTTCTGCTTGAACGTTGTTCTTCCTACTTTCTCGTTGGTTTCCCTTGCTTGTTTGCGGCATAAACAAGTCGAATAACATCAGGCATAGACATTATTCTTTATTACTGCTTTGTTTGACTCTTACAACTACTGACGGTTTCTAGATGTTATACATTAAAAAAAATAATAATAATAAAAAAAAAAACACCTAAAGTCAGTCGGTCAGGTCGTTCTAACGGCAAGATTTACCTGATGTTTTTAGCTAAAGGTATTCATTCACAAATTTGTCATCAATTATCAAAATTTGCGTAACTATCGCCTTTGTTTGTTTATAATCAATCTTTCGGTTCTAATTAAGATATGCAGTTTGACCTAATAACACTCAGCGGGTGATGTTCTTTAATTTAATTTTACAACTGTGAGATGTTTTGGATATAAAAAAGTGTGCGTTTCGAAAAAGAAAAATCTACAGAATTGGAGATGTGAATTCAAAAACCAAGAGCTAAATATAAAATTGTTGTGCACAAGATTATGCCCCGTTCAAATATTAATGGAGACATTTTCAGCCGAAGTTAGTCCCTGATTATTTGATAATACCAACATAGAATAATTTGAAACTAGTCATGACATTCTGTAATAAATAATCTTTTGTATGGAGTAGATGGGTGCGTTGGGGCGATCTTCTTCCTAACATAAATTGCTGACAATGTATATCACGTAATAGAGCATTAAATTACTCTTTAAATAATATCAAATAAGTACACACGCATAAATCCACGTAGATGTATAGTACAAAATAATATAATTGCACGGCTATGACAACCATTGAAACTGTGTTATTTTGTACGATATACCTATGGGGATTGATGCATGTCTAGTTATTTGTCATTATGATAAGAGAAATATAATCCTTTGCTACTTGAGATATACCGCTAACAATTTCAGTTAGACAGAACATTGAGATCACAAGGTGATGCCTAAGTGGCATAGCAACCGGTCATCAAATTAAAACAGGCTGGAATCCATTGTAAAATAAACTTTTAATATTCCGACCGTGACTTTTCGACTTCACATCTTGTAGTTGATAATAAAAATATCTCGACAGCGGACATATAGGAAAATTCCTGCCTTTTACCTTAGGCTATGGTACTAGAAATATCATTATAACTTTAAATTTACATACCCTGAGACTGTTTTGCGTCTCGAAAATGTTGAGACGTTTGCCTAGTGAGCATGGAGGTCCGGGTTCGATTCCCGGCCGTATCACAAATTTTAATTCAATGCTTCACCTTTAACTTTAATGTCTTTGACATTTTCGAGACGCAAAACAGTCTCAGGGGTTGTAAATTTGTAATTACTTAAACTGTAATTAACTTAAACCTAAAGGCAACACAGACACCCATCCCCGAGGGAGGACTGGAATCTATAACTGCGAGAAACCGCGCGCTCCGCAGCATGGCGCTTGAGACCGCTCGGCCGCTCCACCGTGGCTGTCCTATTTTAATCTACCGCCCGATATCTTTCAAGTGGCACAATTTTTCACAAACAAGCTCTAGTAAAAGTTGTAATGTTTGAAGGGGTCATGGCATACTGCTCTCTAAATGACCTTGAACCCTGTTTTCAAGGTCAAAGCAAGGTCATGTTTTCAAATGGTAATCCCTATTTTTTTATTCTGTATGGAAAGAAAAAATTAAAAAAAAAAAATGGAATTGGAGAAAGGTGTTTATTTTATTAAAGAAAAGTGTGATTGGGGGTAAAAAAATTTACGTTTTGATTTACGTATTGATTTTGTTGTAATGTTTGAGCAACGTAACAAACCTGACCTTAATTTCGTGGTTGGTTACGTTAAACTCGTGATTAATGCAAGTGGTGTAGTTCAATTTTGAAAATATTAAGCAAGACAATTAGTGTCATTAACAAATACTATGGCCCTATCTGACAAACTTTTCAAAAGATCACTCTCCTTTCCTTTCCTTACAAAATCTTCTACAGGAAATGTGCACACACAGATAGCAGAAATTAACTTACTCCGTCTGAGCAATGCGTACGACACAATTAGTACGCTAATGGTAATGATAATTTAGAAAATTATGAATAGTAGGATTTTTTAACATCAAGTGATTGGCAAGTGGGTGCAGTCCAACCAATAATGTCAGAATCTGATAAAATTAATTTACTCGAGCAAATAGGAAATTTAAGTAAATCAGTATTAATTAATGCTATGCATACGACATTAGTACGAGTTAGGTTCTTTATAGGATAGATGTGGCTGTGGCTATTATTTTTGAACTCAGTGAAAAACGAAATAGAAAAATTATTCATTAATTCAACTGTCTGTTATCTTCTACCATCAATTTTAGCAAAATTGTCTCAACTCAATGATTATCACAGTCTCTAACAATTAATTACACTCACTTGATTGTAAAATTGTGTAGAAATATTATTCATGCATTATTGAGGATTGTCAAACTAATCATGAGTGGTTAATTAGTTGTTCAAATAAGATAGCAAAAGTATTGTCTAATGTTCTTGTATTTTAACAAAATTTAAACATGCATTCATTGCAAATTACCACCAACAGCATTTAACTTATCTTATTTATCAGTCCAGCGACGTGGTACTCTGCAGTCATATAAATGGTACATAAAATCATACAGAAATCATTTTGATGGTGGCTCCTCCTTTGGCAGCTTGCTAGCAGTTCGCCGTGATGCTTCGCGAATCGCGTAATTAATCACGACCGTTAGCGTCCGCGATGACGCTACTGCGTTTCGGGCGTCTGGGACGGTTACCGAACACGTAACGAATTTCTGCCTAAAAAAAAAAGTTGAAATGTTTGTTAAGCTTAATGGACTTAACTACGGGGTCATCAGTCCCTAACGTACAAACTACTTATCAACTACCTTATACTAAGGACGGCACAAATATCCATGCCCGAGGGGGGATTCGAATCCCTGACCGTAGTGGCCGTGCAAACCGTGACTGGAGTGCCTCAGTCCCCTCGGCCACAGCGGCCGAATTTCTGCCTCAGCAGAACGAACGAATAAATGTTTCATTAAGATCAATTCTTACTTCAATTAAGTTCAGTGGTCTCACATCAACTTTCATATCGTTGCACTTATAACAAATTATAACTTTCACTTTTTTTAACTTCATTACTTATATTGTTTGAGCACTCCGCGGACCGCGTACGAACGTCTGATCAACGTCACGGGGCGGCAGATACTGCTGCTTGCCTGCTCTCCCACAGGCGAGCGCTGCTATACGATAAAGTCTCTGACCTGAGGAGCCACGTCGATTACTATTCAGATCGATATTTGATCTCGTTTACAGAGAAGTATTTTACATTGACAAATTAAACATAACAAGTAATAACAGTCATATAGAAAACATACAAAGTACAAATAAAATAAAATAATGTATACATAAAAATTACAATACAGATAATAAATAAATGACAGAAAATGTTCACAGTTAAGTTACCTACATACATTGTGCATCAGAATAATTAATTAAGTCACATAATAAGTTAATTACTACATATTCACTATAAACAGGTTCAAACGAATAATATGTTTCAAAATGAAGCTCATTCCTCGTCATAATGTAAGGCTTACCTTAAGGGTTACCTTACAATGCATTTAGCAGAATTATGTCGCTCAAGAAATACTGACCGGTATAGATTAGAATTGGGCACGCTGTATTTTCTCTGTCCCAAAATTTGTACCGTTGAGCACTCTCTACACCAGTGAGCGGCAACTGGCGGACCGCGGAACAGATCCTCACCGCGAGAGGCCAAAAATCGGACCACCAAAAATACTTTGAAACTATAAGCTACATACTCAAATTATTAAAAAAACAAAAACAAAAAAATACTTTTTTCTATGGATAACAATTCGAATGAGAGCCACCCTTATAATTTTTCTAGAATTTTACAGTTATCTGCTGAATAATGAGAACCGTTATTATAGGTAGATATTATCTATATCTATAAATGTGAATGTCTATTCGGTGTACGTTTATCACGTCTGAACTACAAGACATAAAGACCTAAAAGTTACTAATGTCTACCTGGGGAAGGCTTTAGGCGCGGTTTTATGGCGATAGGATAGCTATTTATCTATATATATATATATTAATGTGAATGTCTGTTCGGTGTACGCGTTTCACATCGGAACGACAAGAAGCAGAGACTTAAATATTTGTACAGTTACTAATTTATACCTGAGGAAGGTTTAAGACACGGTTTTATAGCGATCTGATAGATATTTAGTAATTTGAAGAATATAAAGCGAATGTGGAACAATGATTACTCTTTGAAAATTATATTTACTCTTGGAAAATGGTTTTATTGTCGCATTGTTGCTTGAGGGATGATAATGAAGAAAGGGTGGAGTATATTGGCATGGGTAGTTATCGCTGTATATAAAATTCTACGTATTTGTGTGTTAATATTGCGCTCTGCAGCGAAAACTACAGAACGCAAACTAATGGTCTGTGTGTAATTGTTGTCCGAAGTCGCCCGTTGTACACCATAGCAGTTCCATGCCGATAGCTATAAGGGGGTGGGAGATATGGTGGTTGAATGTCATCAAATTATAAAAGAAATTCGGACTGAAGGCCAGTGCTAACGTTTGCGACTCTATAGCAAGGAGATTACATATAGCGAAACGTGATGCCACAGACCATATATTTGGTCAATGCCTGCTACAAGGAAGGAAATATAAGAATAAATAAATAAACCAGTAGAAAAGCAATTTGTATTTCATTTTACAAATGAATACACATCTGCAAAATTATACAATTGTACAACATATAACTCAGTAAATATCAGATCATACGCATTTTATAAGTCATTTGTGTTTTGATTATTATATTTCTTTGTTTGGATACTTATAATTTTTTTCATTATGCGAGATAGCCTTATTTCTTATTTATTCTCCGATAAATATAGCATGTTTTTAGAAAAAATGAGATGGACAGAGAGAGAAGCGATAGGAGAAGTACTAACTCAAAGCAGGAATAAATAAATAAATACCCGGGCAAAGCCGGGTTTTCAGCTAGTAGATAGATTTTATTATAGGTAGATTAAATAAATGGTTGTAATGAGGTCTGACGCAGGAGAGTAGGCTGAGAAGCGGCGGCAAAAGGGAACGAGATGGCCAGTGATCCGCATAAAAGCCCTGAACACACGAATGAAGCAGAAGAAAATCAAATTCCATAAATAGACTTCATAGTCTGAAAAATGTTCAAATGTTTGCAGAGCTTATGGCACTTAACTTCGGGGTCATCAGTCCCTAAACTTACGAACTATTTATGAATTAGCTAATACTAAGAACGGCACAAATATTGCCGCGAGAGACTACGAACACAGACTGCCGGCCTGGTGCAGGGGTTAGCGTCACGGACTGCGGTGCTGAAGGTCGCCGGTTCAATCCCGTCCACCTGCAAAAATTTATTTCTTTGTAATTAACAATTCCAGAATGTTCTACATCTTTCTTATGTTCACTTGCAAATTTTTCTTGTTTCTTATGTTAACTGTTCTTCTAATTTCTGGTAAATTCTGTCTGTGTATAAATAGCACAGCACTCTGCCTGAGAGGCAGTCAGTGCTGCGTGTATGTTGAGTTCGTAATAAAGGTGCTTTGAGTATAAGTGTTGTGTTCAGTTGCCTTCGAAGTCAAGCCTGCTCCCATTTCAACGAGACAATATCCATGCACGTTGTAGCCGTGCAGACCGTTCAAAATGTTCAAATGTTTGTAAAGCTTATGGGACTTAACTGCGGGGTCATCAGTCCCTAAACTTACAAACTGCTTATCAACTAGCTTATCCTAAGGACGGCACAAATATCCATGCCCGAGGGGTGATTCGAACCCCCGACCGTAGTGGCCGTGCAGACCGTGACTGGAGCGCCTCAGTCCCCTCGGCCACCGCTACCGGCCGTGCAGACCGTGACTAGCGCGCCGCAGACCGCTCGGCCACCGCGGCCGGCTTCATAGTTTGACGTCTCTGAAACCTCTATTTAAGCTGTCAGGGCATATCCATATTGTGCTCTTAAAAATAACCTTTCGAGGTTTCTCCAGCAGCAGAACGGACAGATGTGGCTGCGCAGTTGTTCCACCTTTCAAAGCCTTTACTCTAAATGGAGGCAATAGACTTGTAGGACGACATTTCCTTGCAAACAAATAAAAATGAATCCACTGACGAATTGTGTAGTGAATATGTCCCGGAAAAATATGAAAATTGCGAAACATTAGGCATCTACTTGGCTACAACGTTTGACTCCACATATATTTGTCAAATTTCATTTAAAAAACTAATTTGTTGAAGAATAAGTATGGCCCAAGATTAAGGGCAGCCCACCTCACATAAGCTGCCCCGCATGTGGAACTAAGTTTAAGAAACTCTCTGAACACCGCAAATGTAATTTCTTGCATTGATGTTTTAACACACATACCTACAGTTCATTGTATTTCGTAATTTTTTTAGTGAAAATTTTAAAAAAAAGTATTATGTTTAATATATGACCTGTTACTGGATTTTTTCAGTAGTAGATTGACTACACATTTTATTTAATACTATTTGTGAGTGAAAATAAAAATAAATAAATAGAAAATAATGTAAGTTTTACTGGATTGTTATAGATTTTTATTTCTCATCTGTTGCCGGACGCGGTGACCGAGGGGACTGAAGCGCTCCAGTCACGGTCTACACGGTCACTACGGTCGGAGGTTCGAATCTCCCCTCGGGCATGGATATTTGTACCGTCCTTAGTATTAAGTAGTTCATAAGTAGTATGTAAGTTTAGGGACTGATGACCCCGTAGTTAAGTCCCATAAGCTCAACAAACATTTAACATTTTCTCATTTTTTTTGTATTTCATATTAGTTTGAGACTGAAAATTGAAATAAAATATTGATAAAAAATATGTGGTTTTACTTCTGGACCGCGATAAAAATTTTCAAAAGTATCCGGACCCCATCCAAGATTACTTGCCGACCTCTGCTCTACACTCACATAAGCAAGAATACGACCTCTAGCAATAGTAGACGTGAACTGCATTTTAAATTACGCAGGCAAATTGTCAGGTACAGTGTAATGCGTCTTAACTAACTGTCAGAGGCTAATGATATTGCGGCCCCTGTGTTCATTTACGTGCCTGGACACGCAGAGTGCGGCTAATTGGCTTACGTCACGTGGGACAGACTGCTAACACGGCTTTGCAATAATACTCTGCAGTCGGGGATCGGTATCGACGCGTTGGCAAACTATGGCTCGGAACGGCAGATGTGCTATAGTATTATATGTATACATGTATATGTATATATGTATATGTATATATGTATATGTATACATTACTCACGTGTCTCTCTTGCTGTACAAGACTGGAATGTGATTCAGGACCAGCTGAAAACCCTGGGTTGCCCAGGTATTTATTTATTTCAATTTTTATCTACATCTACATGGGATACTGTGCAAATCACATTTAAGTGCCTGGCAGAGGGTTCATCGAACCACAATTATACTATTTATCCCCCATTCCATTCTCGAATAGCGCGCGGGAAGAAAGAACATCTGAGCTCTGATTTCTCGTATTTTATTCTGATGATCATTTCTATCTATGTAAGTGGGAGTCAACAATATATTTTCGCATTCGGTGGAGAATTTTGGTGATTGGAGTTCCGCAAGTAGCCCACGCCGCAGCGATAAGCGCCGTTGTTGTAGTGATTCCCATCCCAGATCCTGTATCATTTCCGTAACACTGTCTCCCCTATATCGTGACAATACGAAACGAGCTGCCCTTCTTTGGACTCTTTCGATGTCCTCCGTCAAACCCACCTGATAAGGATCCCACACTGGGCTGCAATACTGGACGGCAAAAATGGACGGCCAAGCCCATTGCATGCAGTTTCTTTAGTAGTTCTGTTGCATCTTTTAAGGGTTCTGCCAATAAAACGAAGTCTCTGGTTCGCCTTTTCCACGATATTATCTACGTGTTCTTTCCAGTTTAGGTCTGAAGTAATAGTAATTCCTAGGTATTTTGTGGAGTTTACAGCCTTCACATTCATCAGTTAGGTAACCATCTTTTTATGCAACCGACGGGAAACGGCGTCGCGCATCGCAGCATAGCGCCTCAATACGCTCGGCCACTCCGCGGCGGCTTTCACCAACTTTCTCTGCCGTGTGCGAACATATTTTGTTGGCACCAACCTACATAAAAAGACATGATCATCATAATAAAGTAAGAATCAGATCGAAACTGAAAGATTTAAGTGTTCTTTTCCCCCACAAGCTATTAGAGACTGGAACTGTAGAAAAAAATAGAAGTGGTTCGATGAAGCCTCTGCCATGCACTTCAATGTAACTTACAAGGTATTTATGTAAATTTAGAAGTAATAGATTAAAACCTGGTGTATGATGGGGCGGTTTTCCACGACCGTTACTGTTTATGTCCTCATATCTGTCGTACTCTGATACAAGTTTTATGGTACGTTCGGCTGTATATGTGTTTACTGTTAATAAACGTTCTTCCGAATACAATTAGTAGTGTAGAAATTTTAAATTGTAGGCCTATGTCATATTGAATGCCGTAGTTTTACTCCATGAACAGCGGAAAAGTGGTTGTCAGCGAGCAGAATAAAAGTAAAGGTTTGAAACATGTTTAAGTTTTGTTGCAAGATTTGTGTGTAACACATCCAGCGGTCTAGAAGAAAATGTGATACATTTCGCTTGAAGCAGCAGCTTCTTACGCATTTGATTGTGTATGAAGTCATATTCCCTAAATTTTGAGCTGTGCGTGATCCTTACAGCCACACCGGCTGACATCTTTTTTTGAAGGTCAAGTGTGCAAAATTTCATAAAGACTGAAGCAAAACTTAAGATTTGTATGCCATAAGCAGGGGAAGGTCGGGGAAGGTGACGAGTTCTCCACCAAAGATCTCGGGACTACCACTCCATGTGCCCCCCATATCCTTTCCTCCAAGAGTGCTCCAAGAGTGCTAGTCCTGCAGGCTTTGCAGGAGAGCTTCTATGAAGTTTGGGAGGCGAGGTACTGGTGGAAGCAAAGCAGTGGGGACCCGCTGTGCAGCGTGCCAGGACAGTTCAGATGGTAGAGCGAAAGGCAGAAGTTCCAGGCTCGAATCCCGGTCGGGCACACTCTTTTAATCTGCCTGGAAGTTTCATATCAGCACACATTCCACTGCAGACCGAAAATATCATTTTGGAAATGCGGCAAATTCTCATAAGTCTCTGTTTACGATGACGAATTCTGAATTTCTCCTTTAAATCTACAGATGGTTTAACGTGCGCTACGGTACCGCGTCCTAAACGAGATCTGCAGTCGTGTTTCTTGAAATAGAGCTGGTCGGTCATTTTGAAAAAAGAGGTTAGGAAGTGGATGTTGCTTTCGTAACAATTTTTCCTGCGGCTTAAATAAGTTTCGTGCAGATAATACTTTGGTATTAATGAATATCATGTTTATGGAATATTCCGTCGGTGCCTGGAGGAACAAAGACATATTAGAAAAATACGTAGTATTTTTGTTCCAAAATATTATTTATTTGCTTGTTATTAGCAGCTTTCGGCTTCTTAGGCCATCGTCTGATAGCTTCATACTAAACAGATAGTCCACACGTAACATGGAGGTTACATATACAAAGATGGTTTTTCAAAGATATGTGAACTACAAATTAATTATGACTATAAATCAATAACTACATAATAAACGTACTCCTAAAAAAATAGATTTCAAATCAACATATCTAGAGCTACAATGGTATTACAATATTAAAACTGTGTAATTGTATAAGAAAGTATTGTCAGCAGGTGATGGTAAAATTTTATTATTTTAGTAAAGGTGAATAATGTCAACTTATTAACAGGTCTATTGTTCTCACTGTGTGTAAATAATTTTGTCATATGTGCTCCATACGAAAACTCCATATACCTTTCTCCTCATTGCCGTGATTTACAGTTTGCTTCTACAATCACCCATCGCTCACCTGGTGATTTATAATACTTGTAATCTTAGATGATGTAAGATGTACCCATTACATTATTTTAATACCATTGTGGCCCAAGATAAGTTGATTTAAAATCCATTTGTTTTGTAGGAGTACGTTTGTTATGTAGCATTGATTCATATGCATAATTAATTTGTAGTTCACATATCTTTGAAAAACCATCTTTTTATATGTAGCCTCAACGTTACGTGTGGACTATCTGTTTAGTATGAAGTTATTTGATGATGGCCTAAGAAGAAGCAAATAAATTTGTGGAACAAAAATACTACGTATTTAAGTATCTAATAAATATCAGTTGATTCACCTTAAACCTTGTGAATTTACTGATGTTTAATAACGGTTTACTGAATTTATTGTGTAAGAGTGTGTCCATGTATAAGTCCGAATCCAAATTGTAGACTGCGGCTAAGATGATGAATCATGCACTTCATAAGGAAGTCAATGTGACAGAAATGGAGCAAGAAATCATTGAAAGAGGCAATGCAGCGTGTAAGAAATGCTAAGCTAGTTAAAGGCGCCGCTAGGAAGTTCAAGTACCCTGAAGCTACCTTAGGTCACTATGTAAAAAAAATGTCTATGAAGTAGGTTGTGTTCAGTGTACGGGTTTAAATTACAGAAATGCAGAGGAGAAATGTTATATCTGTGTTTTTTTATAAGTAGGTAAGCGTCAATAATAATCTAGTTTTCTAAATAAAATGCTCATTTAGCCATCGTACCCTACCAGTAGTCAAGTCTACGAATGATACTGTCACTAACAAAACAGGTTTAGCTAAAAAATCTTCAGTCTTAGGAAACGTGTAAGAGCTTTATTACAAAGGCGTTACATTAAGCAATCGTTTTCCCATAAGTAAAATAGCTGATTTCAACGTAAGAGCCAGAAAAAATTTAATAAACGTTAATGTCGTCATCGTACCCAACGTTCCCCTACAGCGAAACACACAACCACACAGACACTCTATATATAAAGATGATACGACATTCAAGAAAAAGAAACAATTGTGAGAGTAGGGTGATGGGGAATGGGGAGGCAAAACAGTGAATATGTGTCACAGGATGGAAAGAAGGGAAAGCATGGCAGTGTTTATCTTATGAGAGCGTGCCTCATTTCAGAAACTCGTAGATATAGCCTCACTGCGGCAACGTTGTGGATAGTACTGCTGTGGGGTTCTGCACTGTGTGTGTTTTGGACGACGTCCTGCCTGTTATGTTACTGCCGTCGATGTGTTGGAAAGCAGCCAGTCGAAACACTACACGCTGCTAGCATAGTGGAGGCCAGGATACGGTATAAAAACGGTCGCGTTGGTTGCTATTCAATTTAAGCCTATAGCTCATAACACAGTGAAGCAATGGAGTGTAGAGGCCTTCATTCTTTTTGTACACAGGGTGCGCATTTAAAACTGTTTCTCGTAATGTTTGGAAAAATACAAATCGAATGAAAACAAATGTTGTAATAAAAATTTGTCACCTGGAAGAGGGCCATCCTTTAAACATATAACTCGACCCCCAATGGAGCACACCCGAGGTCGGGAGAAGGGGTGACTTCGAAATCTTAAATATTAACACCTATTTTTTATTCTAGATATAGAATATACAAGAAAAAAATATGTAAAAACACTAAACTATACAAGAATCTTAAAACATGAGACAAGTATAGTTTATCTGAAGATTAGGGCTTGACCCTTGAAACGCGTCATAATTTAATGCTTTTACGCGATCTCTGTGGTTGGGCCTAATTGACAAAATAATTAAGTATACAACTGCGACCTCACATCCATTATGGATATAACTAAGTCTTTGTAAATTTCGTATGATTTATTTTCTTTTCATGATAGATGGCACTATAATCATAAAAATGAGTTGAAAATTACTGAAAAACGGTAATATCTCGTATATATATATATATATATATATATATATATATATATATATATATATATATATATAGTAGTCTTTCTCTAAACATAACGCTTCCAGTTTCAGAGAACAAATGAGCAATACTGCGAATAGACGTCACAGAAAGAGAACATACCTAGAGGAGAACAGATTAGCTAGCATACCTTTGACGAGCTTCTTCAAAATTTTTATGAACTTCACAGTACAAGGAAATGATATCGAGTCTCTCTTCAACCGTTAACATCGTGGAACAATTGCGTACACTGCGAATCATTGAACTAGAATGAACAGTCTGACCATAGACTGAGATGGTGATCAAATTCTGTGCTTCGTTCGATTGTGGGATGTCACATGATAGCATTATCATTAAAAAAATTACAACAATAGTTGAAAAATTGATATTCGTTCAGTCACAAACGTCTTTACTCCAGATTGTTTTATTATGTAATTAACGACACGTTTTGCCCTTTAGCAGGGCATCCTCAGATTATCTGCATAATTTCGCCTTGTAATTTTGTGTACATTCTTAATTCTTAATGTGGGTAATGTCTCGCGTGTTCCTACATTTCTCCTAAATCCAAACATATCTTCCCCAAAGTCGACTTTCACCAGTTTTCCATCCGTCTGTAAATAATTCGTGTTAATATTTTGCAACCATGACTTAATAATCTGATAGTTCTGAAATTTTGGCTGCATTTGCTTTCTTAGGTATAATAGATATGGTTTGTGATTTATATATCAAAATAGCTTCTGATATCCGAAGTAAAAGTCCAGTACTTTTTTTCGGATATGAGAGATTATTTTGTTACTCAAACAACAGAACTCAACTATTACATTTATTGTCTCATCTCCTAATTTAATTCCTGCAGCATCGTTCTATTTTCTTATACTGCATTCCATAATCCTATCCTTACTCCTGTTAATGTTCATCTTACAACCGCTTTTCAAGACACTGGCCATTCCATTCAACTGCTCTTCCAGGTCCTTTGATGTCTCTGGATGAAATGCTGTATCATCGGCAAACCGCAAGGGTTTAATTTCCTCTTAATGAACTTTAATTCCATTTCCACATTTCTCCTTGCAGTCCTTCAAAGCTTGCTATGTACAGATCGAATTATATTGGGGAAAGTCTACAACCTAGGCTTACTCCCTTCCGAACCACTGCACCTTTAATACCCCTCGATTCTAATAACTGCCGTCTAGTTTTGGACAAGTTGAAGTAACTCTTGGCTCCATCTGTTCTGTTGTTGTCGTGGCCTTCAGTCCGGTTACTGGTTTGATGCAGCTCTCCACTCTGAGCAAGCCTGTTTATCTCCTCATAAGAACGGCAACCTACATCCATTTGAATCTGCTTACTGTATTCATCTCTTGGTCTCCCTCTGCGATGTCTAAGAATGTCTCCCACCAATCGATCTCTTCTTTTGATAGATATGCCAGAAATTTCTTTTCTCCCCAATTCCGGTTCAGTACCCCCTCATTACACGATCCACCCACCTAATCTTCAACATTATTCAGTAGCACCACATTTCAAAGATTTTATTTCTTCACCCTGAACTTTAATGCCTTCTCCAAAATTCTCCTTGCTTTCCTCTATAGCTTGCTCAATTTACAAATTGAATAACATTTGAGAAAGGCTACAACCCTGTCTTATTCCCAGCCACTGCATCCCTTTCATGCCCTTCAGATCTGGGTTTTGAACAAGTTGTAAATGACCTATTCCCTATAGTTTACTCCTGCTTGCTTCAGAATTTGAAAGAGCGTATTCCAATCAACATTGTCAAAAGCTTTCTGTAAATCTAAAATGGCTAGAAATGTAGATTTGCCTCTCTTTAATCTATCTTCTATGGTAATCCGTAGAGTATTTCCATCATATATATTAATATAATCTATTAAAACTGAAGTCGGGCAGACGAAACTACCAGGCCGATTTCCTTTATTTAAATTTTAAACGAAATATATTCGTCCACAGATTTGTCATCAAGGTTCAGAATTTACATAACTCTGGCTTTTTACACTGAAACGCGATTTTCTTCTGTACATTTCGTATGGGAATGTCCTTGCTGTAAACTAAAGTCAGTCGCTCAGGCCGTCCTATCTGATCGATTTCCTTCACTTGCTTTAAACGAAAGGTATTCATTCGCAGATTTGTCATCATGTGTCAGAATTAGCTTGAGTCTCTCCGTCTTATATAGTTATTCAAACACAGTATCCTTCAGTCCTGAATATTTTAATCGGTTTGTTTCACTATATCTTAGGTTGTAATTAAGGTACGTAGTTATTTATTTATTTTTTCTTTTGACCGAACAACACATAGCCGATCAAGCTCTTTCATTTGTGCTTTTAAGCACTTGCATGATTGATTCTGAATAAAGCTATACGCGATCATTCAAATTTACTTTCATTTTTTCTCAACTTTTGTAATTCCACTAACGGTACGAAGTATTTGCACGAGTCTTCTAGTTTCTCCTTAATCCAAACAGATCTTCCCCGAGGTCGGCTTCTACCAGGTTTTCCAACCTGTAAATAATTCATGGTAAAATTTTCAACCAGACTTTTTAAACTGGTGGTTTTGTAATTTTCACACCTGTGTTCACCTGCTTCCTTTGGAATGGGGACTATTACATTTTTCTTAAAATCTGAGGATATTTGCCCTGTCTCATAAATCTTACACACCAGGTGAAATAGTTTTGTCATGGCTGCCTCTTCCAGAGACTTCAACAGTTCTGAGGGAATGTCGAATTTACGCCTGCTGATATGTGAAATAGAGAGATGTACTCTAGTCAACATTGTCAAAAACTTTGTCCAGTTTAAAAACTTTCCCTGTCTACCAACATTTCTCTTACAAGGAGACGGACTACCATGCTGTCGGGGATTTGTCCGAAATTTTGTGTGGTGAAAGAGGATCCCTAACACCTCATGTGGTTAAAATATTAGGACGCACTACTCGGAAAATTCCGATAAAAATCGATCCATAGTTTCTTAGGTGCCTTATGAGTATAAAATGTTACTACAATGCCAAGTGGACGTCTGGCCTAGTGGTTAGGGCTCGGACTCTTTCTTACACCAGAGGTCTCGGGTTCGATTCTTCCTCGGGCACCTTTTTTTCTTCATTTTCTTTTGTTAGTCCACCAATTAGTCAGAAAGTTTTCCAAACCTACATTATCTTTAACAAATTAGTTAATGAATAAAAATTATTTTCTTTCTGTCCAACAACACAATTCATGGCGATGAGTTTTCCATTTTTCATTGTAACGTATATGAGGAGAAACATTGGGTTTTTAATCAGAATAACAAAGTCTATTGGGAAACATTCCATTTTTATACATATAATAAATATAAACAAGAACCCCAGTGGTAATTATCGTAAAAAAAAACAAAGCAATAATTTTTGCAACATCTTGAGCAACATGTAAGTGATTAATTCCTCTTCAGTTTTGAATGTTTTTTCACCCAAAAGTTCCAATGTATTATTATTATTATAAAGTTCTCCTCCCAATAACATAGCATCACGAGAGATTTCTTCTGAAGATGCCGATGCAATTTAATTTTTTTTCCGTTTCATTATACACCACTGCGTCCTTCAATCGTAATTTTGTTCGATCACTATCAATGGATTCTTCAGAAATTTCTTCTCCCATTCCAAATGAGCCAGCAACTTCTTAAGTCGACATGTTTTAACCTCGGATCTGAATAACACGTTGAAATTTGAAACAGGCACGTACGAAATCGAAAAACAAACTGCCTCTTACTTCTCACGGCTCGCGCACAGTGCTATGGGCAGATTCAAATGTTCAAATGTTTGTATAGACTATGGGACTTAACTACGGGGTCATCAGTCCCTATACTTACAAAGTACTTATGAACTAAAATTCTTGAATATCCGTCTCCAGATCGCTTATATTTTCTAAAACATGACCGGTTTCGGGACAGCTGCCCATCTTCAGATAAAATTTTGAAGTTACAGAGTAACCTGTCCTGTGATGAACGAATGTTCACAGTCGTTACACAACATTCGTTCATCACAGGACAGGTTACTCTGTAACTTGAAAATTTGATCTGAAGATAGGCAACTGTCCCGAAACCGGTCATGTTTTAGAAAATATAAGCGATCTGGAGACGGATATTCAAGAATTTTATTCATATAACGATCGCAGTAGCTCCCTGGAGAGTAATAACTCTTGCTTTGATATACTTATGAACTACTTACGAACTAGGACGGCACAAATATCCATGCTCGAGGGGAGATTCGAACACCCGACCGTAGTGGCCGTGCAGACCGTGAATGGAGCGCCTTAGGCCCCTCGGCCACCGCGGCCGGCTATGCGCAGATGACCGTTATAATCCCAATGGGACCCTTACAAAGCCCCTTTAAACGTTGAAACCCCATAAAACGAAATAGAACAAGAACATGAATATTTTTCATTGATTGGAAAACTTTAGGTTCTTGAACTGAAATGATGATTTTAAAATAATGTAGGTTTGAGAAACTTTTTGAATAATTGGTGGAATAACAAAAGAAAATGAAACAGACAAAAAAGAAAAGTGCCGGAGGAAGAAACGAACTCGAGTCCTCTGGCGTAAGAGTCCGAGCCCTAACCATCTAGACCAGACGGCGGCTCGGCAATGGACTAACATTTTATACTCATGAGGCACCTAAGAAACTTGGGATCGATTTTTCTCGGGATTTTCCCCAGTAGTGCGTCCTAATATTTTAACCACGTGAGGTGTTAGGGGTTCTCTTTCACTACACAAACTTTTCGACAAATCCCCGACCCCACGGTCGTGCCGTCTCCTTGTTAACTCCAAACTGATCTTCCCCAAGGTCTGATTCCACCAGTTTTTTTGTCTGTCAATAATGACCTACTAAACTGACAGTTCCGTAATTTTCACATTTGTCTGCACTCCTGCAATAGCTATTTCTAAGTTAGTCAAGGTGGCGGTTTTTCTTGTAACAAAATAGCTTCGCCCATCTCACCTCCACCCGTTTCCCCTCCCCCCCCCCTCTCCCATAAGACGGCTTGTAACTAACAGCGACTGTGTCCTATTTTCAGCCGCAACCGCAAACTCAGACTGCAGTTTTTGCCACCGCACGGGGCCTTCTGCCAGTTACGCCAGCACCTCGAGTGCACCCCATCTCGTCAGCCGGCGACTCGAGACGACAGAACAGACGTCTCGCAACACCCCCATCCCCTCCCATTTTTCCGCCCCCTACCCTTCCCCTTATTTTCGCCAGTGCTGTTCGGCGTGCCTCGATTTGTGTGCAGATCTGGCGCTGCTGCATCATTCATGGAGGCGCCCCGTCAGACGCCGAAGGGGTGGACGCGTCTCCGGCGTCCTTGCAGTTTCCATCCCCCACACCCCCAAACATCCCCCCTCAACTGCGAGGCCCTCCCCTCTCCAGCCACCGCCTGGCTACGTCACGGCGTCGAAAACAGGACGCCGGCGCCAGCGTCTCGCTTTAGAGATCATCAGAACGACGCACCGAAAGAAAACAGCCTCCACTCTACACCGGAATGCGAGCGTCTGTGTCGGTGTCTGTGTGTGTGTGTGTGTGTGTGTGTGTGTGTGTGTGCGTGCGTGGATGCTTGTGTGTATGTATGTGTGGGTGGGTGTTTGTGTGTGTGTGTGTGTGTGTGTGTGTGTGTGTTGTGTTTTCCGCGTTTCGCTCGACGCAGAGGCGGGGAATGAGAAGCGCAATTCCCCCTTTCACTGCACATCAAACGTCGGATTTCACAATGTTCTCGATTGAATATTGCCAATCGCTTTTCAACGCCGCCAATGTATCGGAAAGTAGCGCTTTCACAACACTGACAGTGATGTATGGGAAATCTAATAGTAGCAAATGGCGGCAGCTTGCTTTTTATAAGTCTCCCGGTAATGATGCTATTTTGCAGTAAAGAATTTTTATTGTTACGTATTTTTTGGCTGCTGAGTCCTCAACAGCCGAATTATATACAGATATTTATAATTACTCAAATACGAATTAAGTCGAGATTTACATCGTGGAAGATATATATAAGACGAAGTCTATTGCTTTTTCGTCATTCTGTTGTCAGCTCTGTCCGAAATATCTGAAAATTGGAAGTTATGCTCGCTGGCGGCCAATAATTCTGTCAGTAAATTGTGATGCCCATCGGTTGAACAGTTCGACCTGTAAAGTAGGAACATGTTACAGACAGACATCGTCAAAACGCCGTTACTTTTGCAAATATCTCTGAAAAGATACGATATATGAAATAAACACAAGGAAGCTAAGTTGTAAAGAATTTTCTTCTCTACAAACCCGTTTCCTCAATTTCCGTGTCAGACGAACGGTTAAGCCGTTATTTTCATTTAAATTTCGAGCTGTCAAAAGACGATCGCACTTTTAAGCGTTACTACTGTAATTCTAAGTGGGCGAGAAAGGGCCGTTTGCGATGGCCTTTTGAGAGCAGAAAATGTAATTGCAAATAAACCCTCCATCTGACACAAAAATTTAATTAATGAGAGAGAAAATTCTCTACAACTTCTCTTTGTTTTGTTAATTTTTACATATATGTATATATAACTTGCACAGTTTCGGAGATATTTGCAAAATTAACGGCGATTTGACACCGTCACATGATTTCACGTAAACCAGGCGTTCGGAAATATCACGTGATATACCTCGCCCAGAAAACTCTCTGACATACACCATCTTGCTTTCCGTATTTCATGATTTTCTTATTATAATTAAACCAAATCGCTGCTATTGAGTTTTTTTTTTTTTTTTTTTTTTTTTTTTTTTTTTTTTTTTTTTTTTTTTTAATTTTCACTACAGATCCGTTTCGGTTTATACTGTCGTTGTCAAGTAAACTGCGGTTTAAATGGGTAACATTAAGATTAAAACAATGGTATGTCGTATTAAGATATTACAGTAATGATCTTAACAACTAGTTATTTATGTGTCTAGATGTTCAGACATACATAAGACATCTAAAGCATATTTTTATTAACATTCAATAAGATTTTATAATATAGCGTATTTTGACAGTTACAGCTAAGATGTCATGTTTACAAAAGATGTACAGCAGATATTTATGTTGTTAGGCTTTGATATATCTTTGGCATATTTGACATCTGTGATAATAAATTATAGATGCTACAATATGGTCAAGTTTTGAAGTACATGAAGTATACGTAAAATTTTATATTTTACCGTTAATTTGTATAATAGATTTACGAAAGCTGCGTATATGTTTGTATCTTTTATCGTTTATTTCTGTAATCGATTTTCGTAAGCTGCTTATATGTTTCCAGAGATTGTTTGATACAGATGTTCAACTGTTACGTTATCTATGGCTTTTCGTTACATAGAGCCTAACCTTTTTCAGTGACGAAAAATTCAATAAAATTTATAAATAATTTTGATGTTTCAAAATTTAATTGAATATTTTAAATAATTTTGATGTTTAAAAGTTTTATTGAAGTTTTCGTCAATGAAAAAGGTTAGGCTCTGTATAACGAAAATCCATAGATAACGTAAACCAACAGTTGAACATCTGTATCAAACACTCTCTGGAAACATATAAGCAGCTTTCGGAAATCGATTATAGAAACTAAGGGTAAAACATAAAATTTTAAGTATACAACATGTACTTCAAAACTTGACCATAATATATCATCTATAATTTATTAACACAGATGTCAAATACGCCATAGATATGTCAAAGCATAACAACATAAATATATCTTGTACATCTTTTGTAAACATATGACTGCTGTAACTGTCAAAATATTGCCATAAAAATCTTTTTGACAGTTAATATAAATATGCTTAGAAGTCTTATGTATATCTGAACATCTAGACACATACGTAAGTATTATAATACGACATACCACTGTTTTAATCTTAATGTTACGCATTTAAAACGCAGGTCACTTGACAATTGCACTATAAGCCGAAACGGATCTGTAGTGAAAGTAAAAAATACTCAATAGCAGCGATTTGGTTTAATTATAATAATATGTCACTTCCTGAAGTTTTTAACGCTGCAGGCCCTAAAGAACATAAAATATTCTTCTTATAACTTACGCTTTGTCATTTGCAAGCAATGGGGAACTCGAGAATTAACAAAAACACGTCGTTCTTAGTACTATAAATTATAATCTAGTGCCTAAAACGCCATATTAGCAGTTAACAACTGCCATGAATAGTATGAGCATTAAAGAATAGTTTCGTAGTTGGTCGCCGCACTGTAGTGCGCAGCGCGTTAGGTTGTGATGAACAGGGTCGTTCTAAACTTGCCCCAACCATTTTTTTTTTTTTTTTTTTTTTTTTGCCTTGGCTTCTATAAGCGTTTTGCGGACTCTTATTAATTAAATAGAGCTATGTTCTGCAATGCTTAGAGTTGTGTATATGTAAGAGTGCTCCCTCTAAAATGTGCGTTTGTTTTATTTCGTGAACATGCCGTGAAATACGTAACAATAAATTGATCAATGGTCTTCTGAAACATGTGCACACAAACAAGGAGAATACTGTAATGATCAATATTGTAAACAACGTGCTGATACTGGTAGTTGCATGTATAAATGAAGTCCTAGGTTATCCGTGGCTAATGTCGCTTCTTAATGAAACTGAAAGGAAGTGTATTCATCGCAACAAATTACCTTGTTTCTATTTCTTCTAAGCAATATTTCACTATTTACAGAATATGTTGAAAGTAATTAATTAGAGTCAATGCGTCTACTAAAATGTTTACATTTGGCATTGTTGCTATGGACCTTTTAACGTAAATTGTATTACTTTTTCTGTAGCACAAATATGACTCTGTTCGTGTTACTTTGTATGCGCTAAAATAAAGAGCAAATATAAGTGTTTTAAACCGTGACTAAATTTTCTTTTACAGCTAAAATAACAAACGGAAAAGTGTGATAATACGGAATTCCAAATAACTCTTGTACTTAATCTATATACAAAGTTAGTACTATTATTACGTCATTTACAGCACTCCGTGGCCGTGACCTGATGATGCTGACATAGTTCAGTGAAACCGGTCGTCATTAATAAAAACTGATGATAAGCGATCTTGGCTATTTTATATCTTTTTACAATATTATAAGTGGATCGCCTCCTATAACGTAAACGAACTCAAGAAATACAGGCCTCGGCGCGCACATCATGCTACGTAAGCAACGTAGTTCCTAGCCGGCGCGATCGCTAGCTCAGTGGCTGCCCGCTATGAGGCAGTGGGCAGTGCTCCAGCGGCCGGCCAATCGGCTAGTGATCGCGCCGGCTCCGAACTACCTTGCTTACGTAGCATGATGTGCGCGCCGAGGCCTGTATTTCTCGTCGGCCACGCAACAATCATTGTAACACTATTCCCCCAGTTTCTCTACATTTGATAAAGAAGTCTACGTTTGTAATTTGTTGGTATGAATTGTACGGTTTGTTTAAAAAATAGAACAAATTTACTTTTCTGAGCAGGCGCATTACCTTCGAACAACGCGATATCTCGCAGAATATAGTTGTGATCAATTAACAAGAGTGTGCGATAACTTTTTGGGAAAAAAATTATCAGACGCGTTTTTATTTTTTAATGTTTATTTATTTATTTATATTTTTTAGTTGTTCAGGTAGATCAATTCTCTGCGGTCGTTTGTTCAGGATGTTTGGTGAGAATTTTGCTCTGTTTTTTTATTACATCTACATGGGATACTCTGAAAAATCACATTTAATTGCCTGGCAGAGGGTTCAGCGACCCACCGATATAATATTTATCTCCCATTCCATTATCGAATAGCGCGCGGGAAGAAATAACACCTGAATCTCTCCGTTCGAGCTCTGATGTCTCGTATTTTATTCTAATGATCATTTCGACCTATGTAAGTGGCAGTCAATAATACATTTTCGCATTAAAGATGGCGTAGAGTCCTCTTCTTTTTTCTCTCTTTTCATTAGTTCTTCGGTTTGATAGGTCCTTTGTTTCTTTTAATTTTGATCGTTTCGTCGTTGACTCAGTTTTTTTCATTACAGAGGGCGTCGAACCTTCTGACCGAGCACGCTGAGCCACTGCGCCCGCCAAGTTTCGAACCACCGTCTAACGCGGTCGTGCATCACAAACTAATTCGCCGCTCACTACGCTACGCCGAACAGCTGCGATAATATTCCGTATTTTCTTACCATCGATGGCAGATGTTATCTGCCGACATGACTCTTTTAGACGGATTATAATTCATAGCCCTAAAAACGACGTTTTATTGATAATGTTCAGTGAGCCATTGCTTGGAAATGAAACGTTTGAATTATAATAAGAAAACCATCAAATACAGAAAGCCATATGGCGTATGCAATAGAGTCGTAAGTAACCAGTACATCCAAAGAAAATAAACTTCGAACAAACTACCAAAGCAAGACAGGTGTTAATATTGTAACGGAAAAAGATAATGAAATTGTGAAAGAAATATTAAAATAATAGTTTAAAGGCATAAAAGTTCAAAAAAGAGTATGTTTGTAACCTGTTTTTTTAATACGGTCAGGAAGAATATTAGGTGTTGGGTGCATAGATACTATCACAATACTAGAGTCGTAATTGTAGCGTCCACATTTATAATATTTTTGGCCGAAATATTTGCAGAAAAACAAAACTACAGGCAAATATAAAGTGGGCCTTAAAACAAGCCAGTGAGATGATTATTATTATGATATTACTAAGTTTTATCTAAAAATTCATCTAAAGTGTAGAAGGAGTTGCCATTCAGAAATTATTTAAATTTCTTTTTAAATACTAGTTCGCTATCTGTCATCCTTTTGATGCTACTTGGTAAGTGACCAAACTTTTTTTGGCAGCATAATTCATCCCTTTTTGTTAATTAGTTGTATCCTTGAATAATGAGTATCACACTTTCTCCTATATTGTAGCAATGCACACTGCTATTAATTTTGAATTGGGTCGGAATATTAATCACAAATTTCATAAGTGAATAAATATATTATGAAGCTACTGTGAAGATCTCTAGATCATTAAATAAATATCTGCAGGATTATCTTCGGTGGGCTCAAGAAATTATTCTGATTACACACTTTTGTGCAATGAATACTTTTTTACTCAATCATGAACTGCCCTAGAACATGATGGCATTCGAAAGCAGTGGACGAAAACAGGGATAGTAAGCTAATTTACTGAGATGTATATTACCAAACTTTTCAATGATCCTAATTGCATAAGAGCTGAAGACAATCGTTTCAGCAGATCTTCAATGTGTTTCTTCCAATTCAATCCGTCATCAATGAATATTCTACCTTAGCTACAGATTTCTGTTCCAAGTCTACATTTATTAATGACATCGTGTCATTTAGTGTATGACACTGTATATACTGGCTTTTCTCAATGTTTAACGAGAGTCCATTTGTAGACGACTTAATAATTCATCAGTTAATTTCTGTTTGTCAGGCGTGATAACTGTAGTCAGCACAAAGGACTAGCTTAGTATATTCGTGAACATAAATGCCAAGTCATTAATATATATTACGAACAGCAAAGTACCCAAGACAGAAAGTTGTGGAACCCCATCTTTATTAGCTCCCCAGTTAGACGAATTAGCTATTTCTTGCCTATTATGTGAATTGCTTATTTCAATCTTCTGCACTCTTCTTGTTAAGTTTGATTTATACCATTTGTGCACTATCCCACTCATACCACAATACTTAAGCTTATCTAGGAGAATTCCATGATTTACACAATCAAAAGTCTTTGAGAGATCAGAAAAATTTATTCAGAGCATTTAATGTTTCATCAGTGAAAGTATAGGACGATCGTCCACAAAGTAAGTTCCGTTTTGGTTTCTGTCCGCGACAGCGCTACGATCGCAGTTCCGGGCATGCGCGGCAGTTACTCAGACTGAGGAGAAGACATGTACGCCTTTTCAGATCGCTGCTGCCGACGTGTGCTTTGCAGTGCTTCTTTATAATGTAAGCCATAATTTAAAATGCCGCCGCGTGTAAATCAGATCTTGATTCGTTTTCTAAATGCAAAGAAAGTTAAACCAAAGAAAATTCATCTGCAAATCTGTGAGGTTTACTGTCAAATGTATCGTTTTCTTCCACAGCTGTTACGGGAATTTCTCTAGAATGTGTCTGATCATCCTCCGTACAGCCCGGACCACGCTCCGAGCGACTTTCATTCCTTCTTACACCTAAAATCTGTCCTCGCTGGTAAACACTTCAACAATGATGACGAGATGAAAGAACATTTTATGACATGGTTGAATACACAGGCGGCAACCTTCCATGAAGAAGGCATACAGTAACCTGTGCCGCGCTATGACAAATGCCTACAAAATTTCGGAACTTATAATGAACAGTAGTTCAATAGTTGTAGATTTTTGTACAATAAATAATTTTTCTGTATCTGTACACGTTTGTTTTTATAACCAAACTGAACTTAATTTCTGGACATACTTCGTATAGGGTAAGGTGGTACAAATTCGATATAGGTACAGTTCCGATCAACATAGTTTGTCAGTGTCATATTGTTGGTAGCACTTACCTTTGTGTGGCGTTGTAGTGTAGCCGGTTTCTACAGCTCCTCCTGTCTTTTCCAAGAATACACTACTTAAGAGGTAAGTGATGCTACTTAATCTAACGCGCTCTTATTCTGGATTCGCTGCCAAAAATGCAATGTTTGGTACCACGAAGTATGCGTTGCTGACCGAGGGAGAAAGTGCTTTTTATCTTGAAGATGCCAATGATTAAAATTTCGCCAGAAAATGATCATAATTATTGTACATAGTGTGGTACATTACCAACATGTATAATTTTCTATAATTCATTAAACATCCAAAAACAAGAGCCATAGTTAAAATTATTTCTCTTCTGAATATATTTCTTGTTACAATACCATTTGTCCGAAATGATCCAAATTGTACCACTTTAAGCACCTTACCCCAGCGGCGGACTAAGACTGCCGGAGGCGAAACAAAATGATGCTTCCCGTTCACTTGGAAATACATGTAGTACTATAAAAAAAAATAAAAAAAAAGCCCCTCAGGACGAAAGGCACGGGACAGTGTAAAAGGAGATTTGGAGGCCTCAAAACGAGATGTCAACGGCGCTAAAAAATCAACTGAGATTTTGTTAGAACTTTATTTGTACTAATATGTGCAGCAACACGAGAATATGTATTCAAAAAAATTAGGATAAAGCTGTCAGAAGTGAGATTGGGCGACAGTTGTTGACCTCATATATACCCTCATTTTATGCAATGGTTTAACAATAGCATATTTCAGTCCGTCAGGGAAAATACCTTTATTTAAAGAGCTATTACATATGTGGCTGAGAATCTTATTACTCTCTCGGGAACAATCTTTTAATACCCTGCTGGAAATGCCATAAATTCCATGTGACCCTTTAATCTTGAGAGAGTTCATAATTCACCTAGTTTCCGAGGGAGAGTTGGTTGGAAGTGTAACATTACTCTTGTGATGTTGCCTGTACGCGTTAATGCTCAGTTCCGCGATTAAAAGATTAAGGAGTTTTATTAAAATTTCGATAGAACAATCAGATAAAAATCTGAGCTAATAATTTGGACAAGAGCGGATGAAATTAATACACGAAATGACTAAGATAACTTACGGAAAGTACTCACTGAAGCTTCTGAAAATTTGATCACAGCAGAAGAAATTGTTAAGCTGTTGAATGGTTTAGATACATTTTATAATTCTTTCCCTAATAAATTAATGTTCAGACTTTTCACCTCGCTAATCATTGTTGCGGTACCGTGTACAAATGTTTTTTAAACAGAATAACAAACAGAAAATCTATAGCATTTCGCGAAGCTGTTAATTGGACTGCAGGTTCTAAAACGAAACAGGTAATAATATAAAGTAAATGATCGGGATTTAATCATGGAAATACGCGACGCGAAAGTGTTGTCGTCTGAACATCATGTTACGACGAAATATGGAGGAGCTGACAACCTCAAAGCAAATGAATAATTAAGAAGGGAAATGACATTTTTAATGAAAAGAGGGTAGAGACATTACTCTTTACAAAAGAGGGTATATTTTAAAATGACATACTACTGCCTTCACACTTACATTAGAGAGAGATCTGCGGACAAGTTCACATTAAAAAGTCTCAAACAAGAGAGAGTGTGAGATCCGTCGTCTCGGCTCGCCGGAAGAAACGAAATACGAGTGAAACAAACATTTTCACAGATAAAATATTACGAGAAGGAGGGAACCACGGCGACAAGCGTCGCTGATCGATAAAAATATACCGGGTGATCAAAAAGTCAGTATAAATTTGAAAACTTAATAAATTACTGAATAATGTAGATTGAGAGGTAAAAATTGACACACATGCTTGGAATGACATGGGGTTTTATTAGAACAAAAAAAAAGTATTGCTAGACGCGTGAAAGATCTCTTGCGCGCGTCGTTTGGTGATGATCGTGTGCTCAGCCGCCATTTTCGTCATACTTGTCCTCCCAGGCCCCCAGACCTCAGTCCGTGCGATTATTGGCTTTGGGGTTACCTGAAGTCGCAAGTGTATCGCGATCGACCGACATCTCCAGGGATGTTGAAAGACAACATCCGACGCCAATGCCTCACCATAACTCCTGACATGCTTTACAGTGCTGTTCACAACATTATTCCTCGACTACAGCTATTTTTAAGGAATGATGGAGAACATATTGAGCATTTCCTGTAAAAAACATCATATTTGCTTTGTCTTAATTGCCGCGGTGGAGTAGCCGAGCGGTCTACAGCGTCTCGCTGCGGAGCGCGCGGTTTCTCGCCGTGGAGGTTCGAGTCCTCCCTGGGGCATGGGTGTTTGTGTTGTCCTTAGGTTACTTTACATATGTTTAAGTAGTTTGTAAGCTACGGACTGATGACCACGCAGTTTGGTCCGATAGAATTACAAACATTTGAACATTTTTTTGTCTTAATTTGTTATGTTAATTATTGCTTTTCTGATCAGATGAAGCGCCATCTGTGGGACAATTTTTTTGAACTTTTTTTTTTTTTTTTTTTGATAAACCCCATGTCATTCCAAGCATATGTGTCAATTTTTACCTCTCTATCTACATTATTCCGTGATTTATGAATTTTTCAATTTTATACTGACTTTTTGATCACCCGGTATATTTCTACTGTATATACAATTTAGTGGTTATACCCACCAAAAGATGCACTTCTTTCATTTCCATGGCATTTCAAAGCATGTGGGATACAGCTAGGAAGAAAAAAATTTTTTTTTGTGTCCCACCTGGATTAAATTTTACTTGCAGTGGCAGCGGTTTAGTTTGCTATCGTTGACGACGAACTATTCGCTTTAGGAGGATGAATAATTTACTGACCAGAACAGAATACATTATTTATTTCATCGTGAACGTAAAGAATTATTCCCCTTATTTTACGTGACTGATTTTAGAAAAAGCATTCAACGTCCGTTGTCAATATCAGCGCACAACTCCGCCGCCGTAAGTAAAATTGTACCCCTTCTTGTAGTGTATTACACCATAGTTATGAGAATGATAAACAAAAAACAAAAATACGCACAACGCCATAATTAGTTATTTGGTGTACTATGTAAGTAACGTCGCCCCACTTTGTCCTTTCCTGTACTACGGCGTTTCCGAGGCATTCCTAAACAGAACGCACTGAAAATATAACACCGAAATCAGAAAGGGAACTATATAAATTCGATTTTTCTTGCAAAGAATTCATACTAAATGAAAATATCGATAGACGCGAAAGAACGCCGTTATGTTTTAAATTGAAATGATACCAGCGGGAAGACGCCCTTGTTTTCTTTCCATGGCATTGCAAGGCATGCGGGATATAGCTAGATTACTTTTTTTTATCTGGATTAAATTTTACTTGCAGTGCCAGCGTCTTAGTATGTTAACGTTGGCAACGCTTAGGAGGATCATTCATTTCATTATCAAAATAAAGAATTATTCCCGTCATTCTACGTTACTTTTCAAGAAGAATTCAAGGTCCGTTGCCAACGTCAATACGCTACGCCGCTATCGTTACAGGAGGAGGAGGAGGCGGCGCAGGTGGATAGAGTGGTAGGAGCAGATAAAGGAAGGTGGGAGGAGGAGAGGGTAAGAGGTGGGGGAGAGAAAGGAATAATGTGTACCGAAGTGCCCAACATATTAACTATTGCGAAGCATTGCCGGGCACGCTGGTTTTAACATGACGAGAAAAGTGAAATGAGTGCAGGAGCGGCCTGCAAAGAGTTATCCGCTCGATGGCAAAACATTACGAAGAGTCGGCCGATGATGTCGGCCTGATGTCACGCACTATCTCCCCTCTGCGTTCGTACCACACACGCAAGCGACGCTCATTAAGACTGCATGAGGCCACCGCCTGACAGAGGCGAGCCCACACGCTGTATACAGCTGACAATATTCCACAGTTTTAAACGGCGGGTAATACTAGCTTTTACCCGCTGCTTCGCTCGCGTAGATGTCATCGCATACATGTCAAAGACCATCGAATTTACAATAATTGCACAACTTTGTTCTTACTTTATCACCAGGCACATCAGGATCTATATCTACATAAACACTCTGCAGTTCACATTGATGTGTACGGCAGAGGGTTCACCGAACCGCTTTTATGATGTATCTCTACAGTTCCATTCTCTAATAGCTCGCGGAAAAAAAGGAACACCTACATCTTTCCGTTTTCGATCAGATTTCTCTTATTTTATTTTGATGATCATGTGGGTGGGTGCTAACACAATGTGGTCGCATTCGGAAGAGAAACTTAGTGAAAGAAAGTTCGCAAATAGATCTCGTCGCAACGACTAACGCTTATCTTTTAATGATTTCCACCGCAACTCTTGCATCATTTCCGTGACACTCTCTCTCCTATGTCATGATAATACAAAACGAACTGCCCTTCTCTGAATTTTCTCTAAATAGTCCCATGTAGTGAAGATCTCACAATGCGCAGCAATACTCCAAAACAGGACGTACGCAGGTTCTTTAATGGAACTGTTGCATCTTCTGTGTCGTGCCAGTGAATCGTAGTCTTTGGTTCGCCTTTCCACAATATTTTCTATGCGTACATTCTAATTTAAGTTGTTTGTAATTGTTAATCCTAGGTATTTAGTTCAATTTACCTCCTCAAGGTTTGAATTATTTATCGTGTAACTGACGTTTAACGGATTTCTTTTAGTGGTCATATGGATTGCCTCACACTTATCATAATTAAGGGTCAATTTCAAATGTCTGAACCATGAAGATACCTTATCTAAATCATCTTTGGTGACTTTAGTAAACAATAAGTGTCAGCATCATCCGCGAACAATCTAAGAGGGCCACTCAGATTACCTTCTAAATCGTTTATAAAAATAAGGAACAGTAGGGGCCCCTTAAAACTTCCATATGGAACGGAAGATATCACTTCAGTTCTGCTCGATGACTTACCGTCAATTACAACGTACTGTGTCCTTTCTGACAGGAAATCAATAAACCAATCACACAATTGTGGCGATAGTACATAAGCTCGCAGTTTGAATACGCTGATGAGGTTAGTGTCGCAAGCCTTCCGGAAATCTATAAATACGGAATCTATTTCACATCCCTTGTCCAGAGATTTCATCACATCATGTGAGTAATGAGCTAGCTTTGTTTCACAAGAACGATTCTTTATGAATCCGTGTTCACTATGGCTCAATAGGTCGTTCTCTTCGAGGTAGTTCATAATATTTGAGAAACGTACATGTTGTAAAATCTTGCGGCAAACAGATGTCAGTGTTACAGGCCTGTAATTTAGCGGATCACTGCTATTGCCTGTCTTGAATATTGGGGTGATCTGTGCAACCTTCCATTCTTTGAGTACGGATCTTTCACTGAGCGAGTGTTTGTATATGATAACTAGGTATGGAGCTATTGCAGCAGTATACTCTGAAAGGATCCTAATTGATATACAGTCTCGATCTGGAGACTTGCTTTTGTTAAGTAAGTCAAAAGTCGACAATTGAACGAAACAAGATCCTTGTTTTATCACTGAAATTAGCAAATAAGGGCCCTGTGAACTACCGGTGACTCCCTGCTATAAAGCCTTGTTCCCTGGCCCAAACTGAGAACTGACTCGTTTCAAATTACTTCAATAACAGGAAGTGAATACTACAGTGGTCAATATACATAGCCGCTCACACGTTATTACACACAGACATTAATAAGCCAGCCACCACAATTAAAGTTATCTTAGAAAATGTTCAAATGTTTGTAAATCTATCGGACCAAACTGCGTGGTGATCAGTCCGTAGCTTACAAACTACTTAAACTAAGGTAAACTGACCTAAGGAAAAACACACACACACACCCATGCCCCAGGTAGGACTCGAACCTCCGACGGCGAGCAACCACGCGCTCCGCAGCGAGTCACTGTAGACCGCTCGGCTACTCCACCGCGGCAAAGTTATCTGAGAAAGGTGGCTAAGAAAACATATATGGCGCAACGGAATTTAGACATAAGAAAATTTGTATGTGAGCTTGTTCTCGGAACTTGTGAAGAACAATATTAAATAAAAGAGAGAAGGTGCTCTAAAACTACAATTTATAAGCAAATTACAGATTATGCTGAACTTAAACTTATTTATTCAGAGAGAAAACAAGCAAAATGGGCAACCAATTTCTTTAATACAATAAAAATGCATCTCTTACATGGATTAATGCGGACGGTGCCCGGCCTAAATTATACATGATTTAACGCTACTGGGGTGGGGGGGGGGGATCACGGCGGATTCCTAAGTTGCAGTCTGTTAGAAATCGATCTACGTACTGGTTTTATATGAGAAGTGCCGTGAATTCAGGCGACTAGCTGCAAACCCCGGAAGTCGGAACTCGGAATCACGTGGTTCCGAAAACCGATAAAATTGAATAAATTCAGTTTCTGAAAAATAAAGGAAATTAACTACGGCAACATATAAATGCTTAGAATTATATAAGGAAAATAATGAAATATAGCTACACGCAATAGGGGGCGATTACAGAGACAGATGAAGTCCAGTCTCAAAAAACTCATAAAAGTTAAATAATTACAAAGTCGGAAAAATAAAAATAAGAATTATGGCATGTAACCCATAGAAATGTTTAGATTTACATAAGGAAGCTATCGAATGAGGTTGTACAAGGCACAGAGAGAATTACTTGCAAAGAGAGAGTGCATACTACCAGTCGGAGAAGAAACAGCAAAATTAAAATAGGCGGGGAGAGAAGATCGTAAAATGTTTGTGGAAATCAGAATGATACCAGCATAGTTACTTTCATGATGGGCATGGAACAAACAAGAGTGGAAGCTAAAGGCTTTGTTCTATGAACCAACCACGTGGAACACATCACTCACAGGAGGGAACGATGACAAGATTTTTACATGCACTGTACAAAAATGATCATCTCACCTATTAGAAATTGGGCCCCACAAAGCTAGAAAGAATTTACACAGAGTTCATACACCGCCACATGATCACAAAAGGTTTTAACATACCAGACCGTTATCAAACTGCAAATAATCACACACCGCATTTATCTATTGGAAATCACTGAATTGAAAAACGAGGACACAATACCGCACACGATCGGAGAAAATATTCCAAAAAATGAATTTAAGTTCATGAGTGTAAGTTACACATGATAGACAATGAAACGATACCATCTGCGGCTTTTGAAGTGGAGAATCAACATTAACTCGCCAGGCACTCAGTATAGAATGACCAGACGGAACGGCCACGAGACGTGGGAAGCCACCGGAAGCCGAAAAATCCCAGATCAGCGGTGTTGGGGACAGAAAGACTCGCCCTAAAGAAGGCTCGTCGACTGGACTGTAACCAAAGGGTGTAGAAACCTCTTTGGTAGCCTCAGCAGCTATTGACTCTGATCCAGAGAGATCGATGCAGCCTTAGATTCTCGCACCCACTTGAAAGTAAAACATCTGCACATTCTCACAGTGACAGTGGCGTAGCGGAGAAGCCACATTTATGCCACATTAATTAATATAACAATAAATTATTAACAAAACAAAATAAGAAAAACCTAGCAATATTAACTAATATTTTAACACATAAAATAAAAATGCGGTTCCTCAAGCCTTGAAAACTGTGGGGTTCAAGATTTAACAAAATGATAATCTAGCGACATTAAATAAATAATTATTTTACAGAAATATACAATAATATATGGACAGACAGTCATCTTTCATCACCCCTTTGTTAATTGAAATTTTTGATGTAGGCTGAGGTAATTATATTACATCATATACAGCAAACTTTTCAAAAATAACATGTGGTTGCCTTATGGGCGACATAGACAGCTGGGGCACGTCACACAAAAACAGCAAATACAAACACAACAACAACAAAAAAAAACACATTGAAAAATAATATTGCCATAAAAACTAAGCAATGGAGGCTGGTGAGACCACGGGATTCGGACAAGATGTATAGCAATGCAAAATTTACAAGGAAACATAGATAGATAAATCATAAACATAAAATATACATGAGGTTGAAACACAAAAAAAATAAAAAATAAAAATAAAAATAAGATGACAATTTTGTCCTGTTATGCTAAAACAGCTTAAGGTTAGGATTTTTATGAACATGATTACTGCATTTCACAAACATTTTTATTACTGAAACAGGAAACCAAACTACATAAGTCAAAGTTATTATTAATTACGCCAAAGAGTATATATGTTTGTATTCTTTGATTATCTTTAAGACAATTTTACCTGTTACCAATTGAACATTTACTCAACGCACTCCATTAACAGTAAAACTGTTCACTTTAAAAAAAGGAAAAAAACAAAAATTACACTTTCATTCACTAAACAAAAAACATTTAAATGATTACAAAAAATATTATTTGATTTCAAGCAGTCTTCTGTCATTTTAATTACACAGGATCTTCCTATATTTTTCAATTTTTTCTGTAGACAAAGGTTTTGTGAAAATATCTGCAACTTGTTCATCTGATTTACAATACTGGAGATTAAATACCCCTTCTGGTTTCTTCAAGCACTCGTCCATTGTTAACAAGGCTTCTTCTTCATGTTCATTGTACATTATATAATCTTGGTATTTTGCTGGGAGTCTTCTTTCTCTTTGTGGTCTTTGGTGTTCAGTTTTTTGTCTTTCTTCAGTTTCTTGACGTTCATCAGTTTCATTGTCTTCATTTTCATCTCTAACAGGTGTATTTTCTGAATTATTGTCATTTGCTGATTGTTCTTGATTGTCTTCTTGCTCCTCTTCTTCATAAGTTTCCACAGTAATGTATTCTTATGGTTCGTAGTCTTCTTCTCTCTTCTTCATTCCTAAAAATGTTATATCTCTTGCCACAAATATTTGTCTTTCTTTTGTAGTCCACAGTCTATAACCATTTTGTGAATATCCTACAAGAACTGCTTTTTCAGCTCTTGCTTTTAGTTTATTTAATGGTCCAAGTATTTTATACATTACTTCAGATCCAAATATGTCAATATTGGACAAATCTGGTTTTCTCAGGTACCATATTTCTGCAGGTGTGACAGAAGAAGTTGGACTTCTGTTTTGCAGATATTCTGATGTCAATATTGCTTCTCCCCACATTTCATTGGCTAAGCCAGAGTCAAAGAGCAATGCTCTTGTTTTATTCTCAAGTGTTCTGTTCATTCTTTCTGCAGTACCATTTAGGTCAGGAGTGTAAGGAATAGTGTAATCAAGTTGTATTCCCTAACTTTTGCACCATTCCTTAAATTCGTTGCTTCTGTATTCGCCTCCGTTATCCAGCCTAATTTTTGACACTTTCAAGTTAAAGTGTGCTTCTGCTTGATACACATAATTTTTCAAATTTTCTGTCTTTCTTTTAAAAAAAGATATTTTCTAATGTGTTTTGCCTTGATGCATATTTCACATTTATTTTCTTGACTAACTTCAAATGTATTAGGCACACCACTACACAAGGATGGTAACAATTTCAAATTTTTTTCACCAATATGGCCCATTTTTCGGTGCTACATTTGAGTCACATTTTCTTTTTCAGATGCAAATGTTTCTATATTGGTTCTAAAATCAATCACATACAGTCCATTTTTATTCCTAAATCCTTGAAGCACAGTTTTATTGTTTTTCACAATCATGACTTTATTCTTCTTAAATAGTACTAATCCATCATTTTCAGTCACTTTATTCACAGACAGTAAGTTTCTTGACAAATCTTCCACAAAATAGACATCACTTAAAATCACATTTTGTGTGTCAACTTTTCCAAGAACACTGCTTTGCAAGACATTATCCTTTCTTGCCACTTTAATTGTAACAGGACTTGTATTCTTAATGTCTGTTAAAATATTACAATTATAAACCGTATGACAGTTAGCTCCACTGTCTACAACAAATTCAGCATGTGTACTAGTTTCTACCACTTCACTTGTATATAGTCTTCAGAAAATGCTGCCTTGTCTCTCTTCTTTTTTCCAATTTTATTTTCATTCTTGAAGAAAGATACACTTGAATCATGATTTGTTTTCTTGCAGTACATACATTTAATTTTACTTGTAGCACCAACATTATATTGTTTCCTTTTACTGAAACATTCTTCATCTGAGTGATTGTTTTTTTTACAGGTCTGGCAGTACTTTTCTTTTAATGGACAGTGAAATTTTGTACGACCAAATTCCTGACAGTTGTAACATTTCATTCTGAACTTTCCATCTGACATCTTTTGTACTTCCGCTTTAAAGGCTACATTACTATCATCTTGTCTAGCTCCAAACTTGAATTGCTGTTCTTTTTTCATGAGTCTGGACTTAAGATTTTCCAAATTATATACGTGTGGTGTCTGTTCCGAAAGAACAGCTGTTATTATTTAATATTCATAGAATATATGACATCAACTGCGATTGGGCAAAGCTGAAAATGTGTACCCAGCCGGGATTTGAACCCGGGTCTCCTGCTTTCTAGGCAGTTGCGCTGACCCCTACTTCACTGGGGACACAGTGATCACCGCACCTGCAAGGACTACCCATGCACGCCTCCCGTCACATACAAATTCCCAGCTTCACCCTGCCCATAGTACTCAAACTCGTAGTTTAACTAATTCCCGTAAGAATAAGGGCTTCAAACTTGCCCACACCTCCCCACTAACGATAGGATCATTGCCCGTCACCGGCATATTATATATATACATTTTCCAAATTTCTATCTTCTTTTCTGGTTGAATCCCAGGCAGAACGGAAATGTTTATATTCTTCTGGTAAAATAGTCAATATTTTTGTTATTGTCAATTCTTCACTGATCTCTTGACCCAAAGTCCGAAGTCTCTACACTATATTTTCAACTCCAGTAATATTGCCGCGAGAGACCACGAACACCGACTGGCGGCGTGGCGCAGGGGTAGCGTCACGGAACGCGGTGCAGAAGGTCGGCGGTTCAATCCCGCCCACCGGCAAAAATTTATTTCTTTTTCATTAACAATTCCAGAAGGTTCTACATCTTTCTTATGTTCACTTGTAAATTCTACTTGTTTCTTATGTTAACTGTTCTTCTAATTTCTTTTAAATTCTGTCTGTGTATAAATAACAGAGCACTCTGCCTGAGAGGCAGTCAGTGCTGCTTGTATGTTGAGTTCGTAATAAACGTGCTTTCAGTATAAGTGCTGTGTTTAGTTGCCTTCGAAGTCACGCCTGTTTCCATTTCAACGCGACATTGTTTGGTGGAGGCGCCGGGTACACTGCGCAACAGCTGTATCACCGGGGCTCCGATTAGGCAACGTAAAAGCCGTCGCTTACACGGACTGGAACCGGAATACAAGGGATACACCGAGTACATCCTTCCAAAAGTCCGTATTATCAGAAGAACGATGGAGACGAAACCAGCAATAAGCCAGCTGCACATCAGACATCTGTCGGTGTTCTCTGGAGATGCTGGACAGGACCCCAACAAATGGCTAAAAGGGTTCGACCGAGTCGCCAAGTACAACAGGTGGGATCATACGATGTGCTTGGCCAACGTTTATTTCTACCTGGCCGGAACAGCCCAGCAATAGTTCGAAAACAACGAAGACAATTTGAATGACTGGGAGACGTTCCAGGAGGAACTTAAGAAGACGTTTGGAGACCGCCAGCGACAAATCCGCGGAAGAACAACCGAAGAACCGGGCCCAACGACATGGTGAGCCGACACACTCTTACATACAGAACGTTTTGGCTCTGTGTAACATAGTCAACCCGAACATGACTGAGGCGGACAAAATCACGCACCTGATGAAGGGAATTGCAGAAGATATGTACCAAGCTCTTCTGATAAAAGACGTCGCTACGACAGAAGAGTTCATCAAGTGGTGCCAGCGTATTGAAGAGATGCAACAAATGAGGGTTGGACGCAAGAAGTATGACAGACTCCCAAATGTAGTCCCTATGGCCGTTGTGGAAGACCAGCATGACTTCGCTTCTCTCATACGACAAATCGTGAGAGAAGAATTACAACAGTGCATGGCAGCCGGGATTATTAGACCGAGCGAGCATCAGATTATGGCCATGGATGCGAGCCCTGTAAGTCACGAGGGAGCCGACGCCGCTGAGGACGAGGTATTTCAAACATTAGCTCCTGTCTGCCCCGTCAATCGCACCCGACGTGAAGAATGGCGTCGCCCTGCTTTGACTTACGCTGCAGCCGCCAAACGGCAGCCTGTGCACCGGCCGACGCGACCACAGCCAACTTCCCCGGTAACTATGACGCCCCGCAGAAGAACAGATGTCTGGAGGACAGAAGACAACACACCACTGTGTTTCCACTGTGGACGCCCTGGACATGTCGTACGCTACTGCAGAGAGAGGAGGCGAGTATTCGATGATTATTGTGCCGCAAGACGTCAGCCGTCGGAGCAGTTCTATCCCAGGCCTGCTGATGAGTTCAGTCGACCTATGGGAAGAAGCCCATCGCCGTACCCTAGACGAGGTCGCTCCCCGACGCGCCGCAGCCGTTCACCGTCGCCGTACATAGGTACCAGCCGCTCCCCTAGCCGCCGCGCCCAGGTAAACCTAAGCGAGGCGACCATCTACGGAGGTGACGCCGCAGCAGATGAAAATCCTCCATGGACGACAGTCAGTAAGATGTCGGGAAATCTCATCGACGTCATAATCGACGGCCAACCTGTCCGGGCGCTTGTTGATTCACGAGCCTCTTTTTCTGTATTATCGGATGATTACCGCCGCAAATAAAGAAGACAATGTTCTGTGATACGGGGGCAACTGTGCTGAAGGTCGCGAATGGAAAGTACGTCCATCCAGCAGGAACTTGTGTCGCAAGAATGACCATCAATAACAGGACGCAGCCGTTTGAATTTGTCGTGTTAACAGAATGTAGTCACAATGTCATTCTCGGATGGGACTTCCTTCAGGCATCCCAAGCTGTCATTGACTGTAGTAGATCTGAGCTGCAAATTGAAGAAGTTGTTTCGCCGGATACACGTAATACAGAATTTTCTGGGAAGTTATTCGTCGTTGACAATGTGACGATACCGCCGTTGACAATGAGAAGAGTTGCAGTCACAAATACAGATGACTGGTTAAGCTGTGAAGTTCTTGTTGACAGTAAAAAGTTTATCAGGCTCACAAAAGAAATTTACATACCAGCAGCTATCATAAGCATTACCGGTGGTCAAGGAGAGATTTGTATCACAAATTGTCACGAGCAGTCACAACTTATCCCCAAGGGAATGTGTATCGGGAGAGCTGAAGCAATCCAGGACGGTGAGCTCAACGTCATCAATGAAGACCCATGGCCTGCTGTTAGTACAGACAACACGCTGGAAGAGACATACGTGGAACTGCCAATAGGGCCTGGACTGACCAAAGAACAACGCCAGCGGGTGTTAGGTATACTACGCCAATTTTCGGGTGCATTCACACCTCAGCAGGAGAAAAGTCAGACGAAACGGCCCACGATAAAGCACCGGATCAATACGGGGACTCATCCGCCAATTGGCCAGCGTTCGTATAGAGTGTCGCCAGCTGAAAGACAGATAATTCGGGAGGAAGTGGAGAAGATGTTGCGAGATGACATTATTCAACCTTCGGAGAGTCCTTGGTCGTCTCCGGTGGTCCTCGTAAAGAAGAAGGATGGCACGTGGCGATTCTGTGTCGACTATCGGCGGCTGAATATTATCACAAAGAAAGATGTCTACCCATTGCCGCGTATTGATGACACCTTAGACTGCTTGAAAGGAGCTACATACTTCTCAACTATGGACATGCAGACAGGTTACTGGCAAATCGAGGTTGACGAAGCTGAAAAGGTCTCTATGAATTTAAAGTAATGCCATTTGGATGATGTAATGCGCCAGCCACATTCGAACGCATGATGGACAACTTGCTTCGACACCTAAAGTGGATGACGTGTCTCTGCTATTTAGATGACATTGTCGTTTTCTCGAAAACATTTGAAGAACATCTGAGTCGCCTGTCAACTGTTTTGAAGTGTGTTCAGGCTGCAGGTCTCCGCCTCAATCCAAAGAAGTGCCTCTTCGTCGCCAAAGAGATAAAAATCCTGGGGCACCTAGTCAACGGAGATGGTGTCCGTCCTGATCCAGATAAAGTAAGGGCAGTCACAGAATTTCCAACTCCTCAGCACATCGTGATGTGAGAAGTTTTCTCAGGCTGTGCTCATACTACCGACGTTTCATAATAGGATTTTGTAACAAGGCATGTCCATTACAAGAACTTCTGCAGGGAGACGCCAAATTTTACTGGGATGAGACCAAAGAATGAGCTTTCAGGCACTTAAGGAGGCTCTAACTTCCGCACCAGTGCTAGCCTTGTACGACGAGAATGCAGAAACGGAACTTCATACAGACGCCAGTGGTTATGGGATTGGTGCAGTGCTTGTACAAGTTCAGGAAGGTGCTGAAAAAGTGATAGCCTATGCGTCAAGAGTACTCTCAAAGTCCGAGATAAACTACTCTACAACTGAAAAAGAATGTCTCGCGGTTATCTGGGCTATCAACATGTTCCGGCCGTATTTATTCGGCAAACCATTCACCGTCGTGACAGACCACCATTCTTTGTGTTGGCTGACTAGCTTGAAGGATCCATCAGTCCGACTAGCAAGGTGGGCACTAAGACTCCAAGAGTATGATGTCACAGTGGTATTCAAGAACGGGCGCAAACACAAGGATGCCGACTGCCTTTCGAGGAATCCATTAGTGGAACACAACAGCATTAATGAAATTTCAGCCCTCACTGAATTAAATGACGTTACAGCTGAACAGAGGAAAGATCCAGCACTATTAAAAACGATAGAGGCCTTGGAGAAAGGAGAACCGACCAATGGAGAGTTCCAACTTATAAACGGAACATTGTATAAGAGCAACTACGATCCACTGGGCCCCAAAAAGAGAAAGAGAAGATTCTCAAATATTTCCACGATGCTCCAGTATCCGGTCATCTGGGATTCGTGAAGACCCTAGACAGAATCAGACGCAGGTATTACGGGAAAGGTCTCTACAGATCTGTCAAGCACTATGTGAGTCACTGTAAAGAGTGCCAGCGACGGAAGCATGTGCCGCAATTACCTCCAGGACATCTCGTACCGATTCCGGCAGCAGCTCCATTCCACCGAGGTGGGATCGATCTTTTAGGGAGGTTCCCGAAGTCGACAACCGGTAACCGTTGTCTGCACTGACTACCTCACACGCTACGCTTTCATTAAACCTGTGCCGACTGCAGAAGCTCCAGAGATCGCAAAATTCCTTGTAGAAGACATTATTTTGAAGCATGGAGCACCACGTGTCATGATATCTGATCGTGGAAAAGTATTCCAGGCAAAACTAGTATCAGAGGTAATGTCACGGTGCAACATTGTCCACAGGATGACAACAGCATACCATCCTCAGACAAATGGTCTTACGGAACGTTTTAACAAGACGTTAGCCGACATGCTGTCGATGTACGTCGATGTTGAGCAGAAGGATTGGGATACAATTCTGCCAGTCGTGACATTTGCTTACAATACCGCAAGACAAGACACCACAGGCTTCACTCCGTTTTTCCTGCTCCATGACCGTGAAGCTGAGATGACAATGGATACGCTGTTCCCGTTCGAACCGTTCAGGACGACTATGTTAAACAGCTCATCACCAGGGTCGAAGAAGCACGACAGCTGGCTCGCATACGGACACTGGACGCCCAGGAGAAGGACCGTCAGCGGTATAACGACAAGCACCGACCTGTTGTGTACAGCCCAGGAGATCTGATATGGATTTTTACCCGTGTACGGAAGGTTGGACTGTCAGAAAAGTTATTGAAGCGATACTTTGGTCCGTATCGTGTCATACGCCGCCTGTCAGACGTCACATACGAAGTTGAGGATTATGAGCCGTCGTCGAAACGTCAAAAACGAAGAGACATTGTTCACGTCCTGCGCATGAAGCCTTACTACGATCGTGAAGAGCAGGTAGACGACAATGGCTTCTTGTTCAAGGACTTTAAGGACGGTAATGTTCCTGATGAAGCCACGACAGGAACGTCTGTCGTCGATAATCGCGGAGAAGGGAAGGATTCTCTTGAACTGTCATACAGAGGACCCATAACACGGTCAAGATCCAGGACATTGCAGCTGGCTCCACAGAGATCATAACAGCCGGTCGCTGTTTCTCCAGGAGAGGGAGCAATGCCGCGAGAGACCACGAACACCGACTGGCGGCGTGGCGCAGGGGTAGCGTCACGGAACGCGGTGCAGAAGGTCGCCGGTTCAATCCCTCCCACCGGCAAAAATTTATCTCTTTGTCATTAACAATTCCAGAAGTTTCTACATCTTTCTTATGTTCACTTGTAAATTCTACTTGTTTCTTATGTTAACTGTTCTTCTAATTTCTGGTAAATTCTGTCTGTGTATAAATAACAGAGCACTCTGCCTGAGAGGCAGTCAGTGCTGCGTGTATGTTGAGTTCGTAATAAACGTGCTTTCAGTATATGTGCTGTGTTTAGTTGCCTTCGAAGTCACGCCTGTTTCCATTTCAACGCGACAATATTGACTATAACAGTAGCACCCTTTACCGAAGATATACTGAAGAGCTGTGCTTGTAATTGACATTTTTGCTCCACTGTATCACTTTCGTACATTTATGTTAACACATCATACATTTCTTTGGATGTTTTACAAGCCATAACATGTATTTTTACCGTCTTCGCACTTGTCCTAAGTATGAAATATTTCCCCTTTGCATCTTTTGTTATCCATTCATATTTCATATCTTCAGAAGTATGATGACTCACTAAAGTCTTTCTATTAACAATACTCCACAGTTTCTTTGCTTCAAGTAATATTTTAGCTCGAAATTCCACATATCATACGATTCAGAGTTTTTCAGTTTGGTAACACTTGATATTTCTTCTGCTTCGCCTGCCATTTTTTTTAAATATTTTATCCTTCTGACAGTTTTATTCATTTTGCACAGATAAACGCACTTTTCACTGTACTGGACCCATAACTTGTTAGGTTAGGGTTTTTATGAACACGATTACTGCATTTCATAAACAAACTTTTATTACTGAAACAGAAAACCAAACTAAATAAGTCAAAGTTATTATTTACGTCAAATAGTATTAATGTTTAATATTTGATCATCTTTAAAACAATTTTACCTGTTACCAATCGAACATTTACTCAGCTTAAGCTTATGTAAAAGAATCCCATGATTTATACAATCAAAAGCATTTGACAGAACACAAAAAAATCCGTTATTCAAAGCATTTAATATTTCATCAGTAAAAGAATATATAGCACTTTTTTTTGTTGAAAAGCTGTTTTGAATACAAAACTAACATTTTGTTACAACTTTATTTTCACTAATATGTGAAGGAAATTTTGGATAAAGCTGTCAGAAGTGAGATGGGCCGGTAGTTGTTAACATCAGACGTATCCCCTTTTTTATGCAAAATTTTAACGATAGCATATTTCAGTCCATCCGGGAAATTACCCTGCTTCAAAGAGCTATTACATGTATGACTGAGAATCCTTATCTCTTGGGAACAAGCTTTCAATACCCTGCTGGAAATGCCTTCAATTCCATGTGACCTTTACTCTTGAGAGAGTTTATTATTTTCCTAATTTCTGAAGGAGAGGTAGGTGGAATTTCAGTTTATGAAATTATGTTGGTATGACCTCTTCCATTAATTGCCTTGCTACATCTAATGAACATTTAGATCCTGTTTTCTCTACGACCTTTAAAGTTAATCATTAAAACGTTTTAATCTTATGACTTTAGTAACAAAAGTTTTCATTTGCTTTGATGTTGAAATGGAACTAAAAGACCAAAAAAGTTTTTGAAATGGTAATCACACTGATATCTACCTCCTTTCACAAGTAATTGAGAGTTATCCTATCGGCCTCAGGTCGCGATCACAAGTCTACGAACTCAGCCTGTGTTGAGCGTAGCGTGAAGCACTGCAGTGCAGAAAAATCTGAATTGCTGGCTACGTTTGTCGGTCCCTCGTGATGTGTTAATGATTAGTAATCAGAGAACAATAATGAACTAATTTTATTGAGTGACAACCGATTACAATGAACAACTATCTGCTACCGTTTTACAACAGATCATACTTGACTTTGAGAGGCATACATCTGGCTTTTTCCACATAATCAATTCATGGAATATATATTTTGGGTTTGGAACTAGAAGAGAACAACAAAGTAATGTAAACTGCTTTCGGAAAATGTTACCACAAGGTGGAAATAATTGTATACAGTGTGTCCGACATATGCGGTAGTTTCACGTCTGATATTAAAGTAAGAATGAACTGAGTTGCTTTTAGTAATGAGTCGAACAACGTTTCTACGAACATTGTGCTGTATCATTTGAAGTCCATTTTCTTTGTCTGCAAGATGGTACTTTCGAATTTTCAACATACGTTAGTTTACTTTTAGCCACAGACACTGCAGGACAGATCAGAAAAGGATGAGAAGCGTCTGTCACTATTTTTTCGAGCGAAGGGGAGAGCTTGTCCTTAGCAATAAGGAATCCCAACCCACTGTCAACAGAAGATCGATTGCTGGACACTTCAACAAGCCAGCTAACAGTTCATTGATTTTGTTATGCCGGCCGCGGTGGCCGAGGAGACTAAGGCGCTCCAGTCACGGTCTGCACGTCCACTACGGTCGGGGGTTCGAATCCCCCCTCGGGCATGGATATTTGTGCCGTCCTAGTTTGTAAGTAGTTCATAAGTAGTTTGTAAGTTTAGGGACTGATGACCCCGTAGTTAAGTCCCATAGACTCTACAAACATTTGGTTTTTTTTTTTATTTTTTTTTATTTTGTTATATCATATATTAAAAGAATCTACGAAAACTAAAGTCAATCGGACAGACCAAACTATCCGGCCGATTTCCTTCATTTTTGTGTAAAACTAAAGGTATTCATCCACAAATTTTTCATCAAGTACCGCAATTTACATAACTCTCGTCTTCCTTTTTCCACACTCAAACGGGATTTCCTTCTGTATATTTCTTATGGGGATGTCCTGGCTGTAAACTAAAGTCATTCGGTCAGGCCGTTCTATCCGACCCATTTCCTTAATTTTCGCTTTAAACGAAAGGTATTTATTCGCAGATTTGTCATCAAGTATCAGAATTAACTTAAGTCTCTCCTTCCTTTACTTTTATTCAAACGCAGTATTCTTCTGTCCTTGCATTGCTTTCTAAGATCTTTCATTTGCGCTTTTAAACACTTGCAGGGATTGTTTCTGAAGAAAGCTATGTGTGAACATTCAGCTTCCATTTTTCCCCAACATTTTAGTCATTCCACTAACGGTGTGAAGTATTCGCACGGGTCTTATTCACACGGGTCCTCTATCTTTTTTATATATTAAAATAATCTATTTTGTAATCATAATTGATTTTAAATAAGTGTTTTGATATGAATTTAAGAAAACACAAGCTTATATAATATTCTGTATATTGTTACTATCTATAATAAAATATTTTAAAATGATAAATATTTCATTTTACTTATTTCCATCTCACGTGACTGACCACTAATGCTGCAAAGTATTTGCACTGGTCACCTAGTTTTATTACTATCGTTCTCACACTGTAGTAAACTGTCGAATTTTATGAAATAGGTGGTAATGCACTCATCCCATCAATATAGACTAACATTTAGGAGAGTATTTCCTTCCGTTAACATTCGATATCTTTAATATTCCGGCACGAGTCGGCGCCGGCACGAACCGATTGGGGTATGGAGTTTCTGCAGCACAAGTATCACAAGTCTCCAGTCTGCATCAGCAGAAGCTTCTCTGCATGATTTTTTTTTTCAATTACACTTATGAAAATGTGTTTATTTTTACTATTACTATTAATTCTTTAATATGAATTTAAAAATTCAGAAATGTTTAGTTTTTCACATAAGGAAAAACTCTCCTAAATGTTAGTCGATATTAATGGGATGGGTCCATATTTCTAATGTGTTTATAATTCTATAAGTCACTACAGTGTGCAAACAATAGTAATAAAATTACAAAATCAATTAACAGTTATCTGGCTCAAAGTAGATGGCAGTGAACAAGTACTGGTCACACCTATCGTCTTCCATTTTTTATAATATTGTAATTTATTTGATGTCGCTAGATTAGCATTTTGTTAAAACTAGAACCTCATTCTTTTTGAGGCAAGAGGAATATCGTTTTTATTGGTAGGATTTTGTTATTTTAATAAATTATTATTGTGGTTATGAATGTGGCAATATGTATGGCTTCTCCATTACACCACTGTCCCTGTGAGTGTACTTGTTTTACCTTTAAGTGGATGTGCAAGGATCTAATGGCTGTCTGAATGTGGGTGGTAATAGCTCGTTTGGCATGGTTCTCTCTGGCTCAGAGTCGATAGTTAGTCGTTACCAACCCCTGCTGATGATTCGACCAAAGAGGTTTCTACACCCTTTGGTTACAAGCCAGTCGACGAGCCCTCTCCAGGGCTAGTCTCACGATCTTCTCTCACCACCACCGCTGGGTTTTGCCCAGTTTCCGGTAGCTTACCCGCCTCGTGGCCGCTCTGTCTTCACCTTGTGCTGGGATCGTGGAAAGGTAAGATTGGTTCTGCTTTTGTGTCTGCGGAGATGATAGCGATTCGTTGTCGAACATGTTTAACTTAGACTCTTGAACTTAGATTCATTTTTTTGGAATATTCCTTCCGATCGTCTGCGGAAATGTGTTGTAGTTTTTCAATCCAGTGATTTCCAACAGATAAACGTGGTGTACGTGTTTCTAGTTGCATTTTGATAACGACCTGGTATATTCAAACCTTTTGTGATTATGTGGCGGTGTACGAACTCTGTAAATTCATTCTAGCTTTGTGGGGCCCAGTTTCTAACATACGATATGTTCATTTTTGTACAGTGCATGTAAAATTTTTCTTATCATTTCCTTCCGTGAGTGATGTGTGTTCCGCATGGTCGGTTCTTAGAACAAAGCTTTCAGCTTCCACTATTGTTTGTTCCATGCCCATCAGGTAAGTAACTATCTGTGTATCCTTCTGATTTCCACTAACATTTCGCGATCTCCTCTGCCCGCCTTATTTTTTTTATATTTTTTTTATTATTAATTAGCTTCTTCTTCTCTGAACTTGTTGTATGCACTCAGTCTTTGTCAGTAATTCTCTCCGAGCCTTGTACAACATCCTTCAATAGCTTGCTTATTAAATTTTAAACATTTCTATAGGTTGCATGCCGTAGTTTTTATTTTTATTTTTCCGACTTTTTAATTTCACTTTTCCGGGTTTTGACACTGGACTTTTCCATCACTGTGAACGTTCCCAATCGCATGTTGCTGCATTTCAGTAACTCCCTTATGAAATTCTGCGCAGTTCTAGGGGTTGTATGCCGTAGTTAATTTTCTTTATTTTTCGGAAATTGAATTATACATTTTTATTGGTTTTTGGAACCACGTGGGTTCGAACTCCGACTTCAGGGGTTTGCAGCTAGTCACTTCTCATAAAACCAGTGCCTAGGCAGTTTTTTCTCAGATTTCAACGTAAGAGTCCGCCGTGTTTTGTGTAATGAATCCGATTTTTAACCACTTCACCTTCAGTGGAGTGCGATCATGTAACGTAGCCGTGTATCGCCGTTAGCGTGTTCGCCCGCGTCTAATCTAAATGCAACTTAACTTTGCTATACTCACACACCATCTCATTTCAAATCAGGAACGACAGACCAGAGCCATCTTCGCAGTTTTATTGTATATTGTGTTGTGTGGTACCTTCGGGTTTGCTTAATTTCGCCTACGATAGCGGCACCTTCTTCTGCCTTGTTTCAGCACGCTGATTTTGGTCAATTTCGCTGTTGCATTGCGTGTGTGTGAGCCAGTGATTGTTGTTTGTAAATCCTCCCCCTGTAGAGTTACGTTCTGTGTAATTTATGTTAAATTCAATGCTGGGCATCGTCAGTATTAGCTCATGTAGGGGATGCATTTTTATTGTATTAACAAAATTGGTTCCCCATTTTGCATGCGCTCTACCTGAATAAAGAAGTTAAGTTCAGTATAATTAAGACTTCCCTACAAATTGCAGTTTTCGAGCACCTTCTGCCTTTGTATTTAATATTGTTTTTCACCAGTGCTGAGAACATGCTCAGATGCAATTTCTTATGTTTAAGTTCCGTTGAACCATAAATGTTTTTCTTTAGCCACCTTTATGAAATAACTTTAATTGTGGTGGATTGTTTATTAATGCCTGTGCGTAATTTCGTGTGAGCTGCTACGTATATTGGCCACTGTATCGTTAACTTCCTGTTATTAGGATAATTTGAACCAAGTCAGTTCTCATTTTGGGCCAGGGAACAAGCTTTTGCAGCAGGAAGTAGCCGGTAGCTCACACGGACCTTTTGCTAATTTTACTTTTACTTTATAACAGTAAATTCTTATCTGGGTACCTCCAAACAGAATTTATCTTTTATTACTTACAGTGGCCTACTTTTAATTTAAAGTAGTAAAATCGATATGAAAGTACAATGGAGACACAGAATATTGTGAGATTCAGGAAATGTTCATAGAAAAGCAGTTCCCACCAGCCAGCTTCCTAACAAAATAAACAAATTCTGAGAACCGTGTAGAGTTTTTTGAAAGTGGAGATGAGCTGAAACACAGTACAGCGTGTCCCACATAAAACTGGCACACCTGGCGTACCCCCCATGGCCATAATATGCAGCATCCCTTATCAGGGCGTAACTAAATGTGTTTAATTTTACTGTTCTTTACTCCTACTTTAGTCTCGGTCTGAGGGATAGCGCTTTTGTGTGAGACAGTGTATACAAATTGTTTCACCTTGTGGTATAACATTTTCTGAGAGTTACAAAAGCGAAAATTAAGAGAAGCCTAAATAGTGTAATCTTAGGTGAAGATGCATCAATAAATGTACGTATCTTTTTGGGCTTATTCCGTTTATCATCCTCAACTAGAAAGTCATTGAGTAGAATTTCAGAAGTTTTATTTCAGTCCATCAACAGCAAATTCGCAGTTTACATTGTTTCTTCTCTTGTAGTTCGAAACACGAAGTATTCCATCAATTGTACAATGTGGACAACAAACTACTTGTATACCTCTTAAGATCATTGTCCATTGTAATCGGTCGCAACCCAAGAAACATTAGGGTATAGCTATTTTCTGGTTATTCATTATTAACACATCACGAGGGACCAAATACGTCGACAGCAAATAATGTTTTCGGCACTGCAGTGCTTTACGCCACGCTCAACACACGCCGAGTTCGTAGGCTTGCGGTCGCGGCATGATACCGCTCAGATAACTCGCAAATACTTGTGAAACGAGGTAGATATCAGTGCGACTACCATTTCAAAAACTTTTCTGTTCTTTTAGCTCCATTTCACTCGCTGTAATGTATGGCCTAAAATACATAGAACAGTAACCTGTCCGCTATCGAACTTTTTCAATACACGATTTGTAAATAAAGTGCGCATCCTTACAAGAATGATCATTTGAAAACGAGTGTTACGAATTTCGAAAAGGTGAATGTTTTATTGGAAAGCTAAGATGTTGTACTACCCTGTGTCCAAAAATCAGATTTTTTAACCGAATACGTTCATCAAAATCGAGTGAGGAGCTTTACGAAACTAAAAATTCGTGCGGAATGAAAAGTAGACTTTTTATTTTTTTACAGGCAAGGCAAAGCTTGTAAGGAAAAAATGAGTCGACAAAACGATGCGGCGTGGTCTTATACACCGTCAAAAGTTTTTACAACTTGAAAATCGAAAAAGTTGATTTCCCCTCTCTTTCCCTCTTCTTTTCGAGCTCGGCACATCCCGGCTCGGCTCGGCCCGGCCGGCAGTTTGAACGCGAGACGTGTGCCGGACGGGTGCAATAATTAACGGCGTCGTGAGGAGGGCTGGCTGTGCGCATGCGCACTGCTGTCCGCTGTTCTACACGTACCGAGTCTTCTCGCTCCCGAGAATGTGTTATCGGTACTGCCGGCTCCCGCGTGCGGCGGTCTCGCTGGCCGCTCACGCTGGCGGGAACGAGCGGCAGCCAGGCCGCGTTTGACGGCCTCTAAAGATAGACTCGTACGACTTGTAGGATGACTTCACTTTGCGGACTTGAATGAACGCAGTGAAATAAGTGATACATACGTGTCTTCCTTGCAAAATATCTAAAAGTGTTTGTAGAAGCCAGATAAAACCGCCACTACCGCCAGACTGCATTCAGTTCACTGAACCAGGCGTAGACTTCGAAGGACCACGTTTTGTCAATTAGGTACACTGTTACAGAAATGCTCCATCGCCGGCCGTGGTGGCCGAGGTGACTGAGGCGCTCCAGTCACGGTCAGCACGGCCACTACGGTCGGGGGTTCGAATCCCCCCTCGGGCATGGATATTTGTGCCGTCCTAGTTCGTAAGTAGTTCATAAGTAGTTTGTAAGTTTAGGGACTGATGACCCCGTAGTTAAGTCCCATAAGCTTAACAAACATTAGAAATGGTCCATCTTATACTTCACATGCGCAACAAGAGATCTTCATTTGAACCAGTATCAGATACGAGCACAGATAAATTTTTGGTGGCCTTTACAAGATTTACTGCACGAAGAGGATTGCCGAATACTGTTTACTCATATAATGTTAAACGTTTCAAGCAGCGAACACAGAATTGAAAAACATTATTCACTTAAAGAGACGAAAATCACCTTGGTGTTTCTTAGAAGTTTAATGCACCACGGCAGGCTTGGTGTTCATGATGGTGGGAACGCATGGTAGGAACAACGAAACGTTGCCTCAGAAAGGTTCTGGGAAGATCGTTATCAGATGAAGAGACTCTCAGAACTTTTCTTGTACAAACAGAAGCCGCTATTAATTCGAGCCCACACGTGCAGGAGACTCAGATGTACTGACACCAAGCCATGTTTTAATAGGAGAACGATTAACTACACTACTGTCCGGTCCTGAAACGAGTATAGAGAAGAATCTGATAAGAGTAGCAAAATAAACGGAAAAACTGCAAAATGATTTCCCGAAAATATGGAAGAAGGAGTATGTCCTGGAATTAAGAAACTTCCATGAAGTCTAGCAGCCTAAAAGGAAACCTGGTAAATACCGTATGGGAGATATTGTACTCTTGAAGGAAGACATACAGCCGAAGAATAAGTGGAAGAAAGCCCGGATTATCGAAACAACACCGGGGAGAGATGGAATATTGCGGTCCTTAATTCTTCATACACCAGACGGAAGAAGTATTAGTCGAACGGTGCAACTGGTCATCCCACTTGGGATCGACCAGAGTGGGGCGGACTAGGGAGTTACGGATGAATAGTTTGTTTCTTTTTCATCTGTGTATATGTATATCTTTGATTAACGTAAATAAGTTTATGGAAATCACACACGTGTGTCCTGTCTGATGAATGTGTGAAATGCAAAACCATCGCTTTTAAGGCTTCCAGAATTTATTCAGTAATAATGGAATTCTTGAATGAAGCTTTCACTCTGCAGCGGAGTGTGCGCTGAATATGAAAACTTCCTGGCAGGAAGCTTCAATGGAATTCTTGTTGGATCGCTTTGTCAATAACCTCAGCGGTCCTGAGCTTTGTAGACACTCTAGTGTATTGCATGTTCATTCCTAAGGAAAACTGATTCAAATTAACAATGCAAACGACATAAATTCGACTGTCCTTGCAAATGATTCTCGTGTAAATGAAGTGCTTTTAAAAGTAAAGGAATTTCGTTATGCCTTAAATAAAAATGAAACGTGTCGAAAGAAGCAAAGAATTCATGTTAGATCAGATAGCGGCACTTAAAATCTGTCAGTGACGCACGCTTACGAAAAATACAAGCAATAGGTGCATCTACTGTTTGTTTTGTCCACTCCGAATCTAGCAGAGTCTGTACTACTTCGTTGGTGCACTATGCCGTACTTACTAGCATAGCATATACCTCAAATTTCTCCTTGCCCGATTTTCATAAAATGTTGCCTTAAGCTACTCTCAAATTACCTGTGAAACCCCATGAAGATACATGAAGCCCTTCTGGAGCTTCACCTGTGCATATGGAGAGACACGATTGGTTTTTAGACGTGTGGTACCTTAACTTTCTCTGATCAAATTTTGATGAGCTTAAGTCTTTACATAACTGCACGATAAGCTCACGTTACCTGTGAAAATTACATCAAAATTCGCATAATAGTGTTGCTGATAAATGTGTTCAAAGAGATAGACGCATGTGATACCGGTACTTGTTTTTTGTTGACCAAGCTTTACCTGAATTTCATGGTTCACGGTAGATTCAGGGGTAATACAAGGCTGCAACCTATCACCATTGTTGTTCATACTGTTTATGGCTCATATGTTGAAAAAAATAGACTAGCAGGATGAGATAAAAATAGGCGGAAGCAAAACAAGCAGTCTCGTATATGCGAACAACATAGTTGTGATGACAGATTGGATTGAAAGTTTGTAGTCTATTATTTCAGAGCTAGAGCGGAGATGTAGGGGTTATGGTATGAAGATCAGAATCTAAAAAAAAAAACGAAAGTAAGGTCTGTGGAAAATGAGTTAAACAGATTGAGTCCCAAATGGGACGAACAAACTTAGATCTGGTGAACAGATGAAACTTCAAAATGTTCAAATGTTTAAGGTTACGTGACTTAACTGCGGAGTCATCAGTCGCTAAACTTACAAATTACCTTATACTAAAGACAAACATCCATGCCCGAGGGAGGATGCGAACCCCCGATGGGGAACAGCGTCGCGCATCGCAGCATAGCGCCTCAATGCGCTCGGCCACTCCGCCGCGGCCCAGATGCGAGTACTTAGGATATATTTTTTCGCATAGTATGGCAACATAGTGAAAGAACTCCAATGAAAGTGTAACAGAGCTAATGCAGTGGTTGCTCAGCTAAGATCTACTCTCTTCTGCAAAAGAGGAAGTCAGCACCAAGATTAAGTTAGCCGTGCACCGTTCTATCTTTCAACCAACTTTGTTATACGGGAGTGAAAGCCTTATTAAGGGCTTACGTTAGAGATAGGGAAGTAGAAAGGACAGGGACAATGGCAGGAGGGTGTCCATAATGTGGATATTCAAGAAACACAGGAAAGGAAAATCAGAGACAAAGCAGTTGGATCGAAAAGGATGACGTTGTGGGGTCATGTTAGATGCATGGAAGAAGCAAGGTTAGCTAAAAGAGTCACGAGTTTGGCAGTAGATGGGACGAGGAGTTGAGGAAGACCAAGGAGAAAGTACTTGGATTAAGAGAAGAATGATTTTGAAGTAACAGGCTTAAAATCAGAAGAGGCATCGATGTTAGCACTGAGTATGGGAAAAGGAAAAATTTTATTAGGGGTACTATGCCGCAGAGTGAATGCTGAAAGGCATAATCAGTCTCTAATGTTGATGATGATGATGATGGAAATGAGCGTATGGTTTTCTTGGCCGGGAGATCCGTTGCGGGATTGTTCGGCCGCCTTAGTGTAAGTCTTTCTAGTTGGCGTCGCTTGGGCGACTTACGTGCCAATGATGATGAGATGATGATGATTAGGACAGCACACAACACCCAGTCCCCTGTCGGGAATCGAACCCGTGCCTCCTGCGTGGTAGTCAGCGACGCTGGCACAGAGCTACGGAGGCGGACGATGATGATGATGATGTTGTGCAGTGTTGTAGTGTTCGGACCAACGTACTGTTTCATTCCTTACGTCATAGAATTGCATTGTGTGAATTATCTTTGAAGAATAAAAGAGATTAGAAAACACGTGGTAAATTCCAGTTTTCTTAGTGGTTGAAAAGACGGACTTTTTTATTATTTGACATGCCCCATTACATAGTAGTATAACATGTTTAAAGGTTAAATTCAGGCCCCACATCAGGTGTTTTCACAAAAACAGTACATAAGATTAAGGGATTTACAAAAGAAGACATTTTAGCTTTCAAGATTTATAACTTTACGTAAAGAAACCAAACGACTTTTACACAGCAGGAAATCTTATTGAATTACAGAAGTTGTAAAAGTCTGTGGTGAATGTATGTACCAAATCAAATTTACTGCCAGGCAATACTCCTCCATCGACAGCTATTTTTTTCCTGAGATGGTCCCTCTTCTTCAGTAAGTTACAGCACTCGAAAAGTAGGCGGTCAAAGGTTTGGATACCTCTGTTGCAAGTGCACTTTACGCCTTTGCTTATTTTGGAGCATTTATAATGAGCTTTCGGTTTCCCATGACCAGTTAGCATTGCTGTAAAATTCGGTGATATTCGGAGTTTAATCATTAAACATAGTGGGATCATAGGAAATTAAGGTTTTGTGCATTCCCCGTCTTCTGTTCTGTGCCACTAAATCTCCCATTGGTTCCTGAACAAATCGCGAAGTTTCTTCTTCACCGCACTTGTCGGTATTTTCCTCTAGCCTATTGATTTTCGTTACCGAGCCGCTCATTTAGCGAGATTGTCAGCTAGTTCATTTCCCCGTATCCCTCGATGTGCTTTAACCCATTCAAAATGCATGTGGCGTCTGCCTGCAACTTTCTGATTTTACATCGTATTCCTTCAATCAAGAAGTTGTGGTTCTTCGGATTTCGTAACGAAACCTAAGTAATTGTCAGAGGGCGAGTGTCCAGCCGCCTGACTGGACTTGTCGGCAGACGGTAGTCTGAAGCAATCAGCCGCGGCGACAACAGAAGCGCACGCGGTCCACCACTCCTTTCAGGGAGATCGCATCGAAGGCGTCTCAACCTCAGACGCCTTTATCCTGGGGGATCCAGCAGGTTTTATGGCGATTGCTTCCTGGACGAAGATTCGCAGCAGGAGGGAAGCAGCCTTCCCGGATTCACGAGGCAATCTGCAGGGTAAGGCACCAACGCTAGCTTCGATCACATTTGTCAGCATACTTTGCTATCACAGTGATTGAAAGTAGTCGATACCAATCGATTTCGTAATGCACCCCCCCACCCCAATCTTCCTGCAAAGTATTCGCGTTCCACTGTGTATACAGTTTCAAACTTGCATAGCAAATATTGGGAAGTGGAGAGATGTATTGGTGTGCTGTTTTCACAGAATCAATCCTAAGAAATTGTGGTCGTATGTAAAGTATACAAGCGGTAGTACCCAATCAATGTCTTGACTACGCGATAGTAGTGGTGATGATACTGATGACAGTTCTGCTAAAGCAGAATTCTAGAACCTTGACTTTTCCCGGCGTAATGAATTTTCAAACAACTTAAGGGTATGACGCAGGGTGACGTCGTCGACCACCTCCGATTTTTCGACAGGAGTACACCCTGCCATTCTCAAGGCACAACTGCACTCAAGGAAGCAATGTGCAAGCGAATTTAATACCTCAGTTTGCATAGGGTAGACAAGGAAGATAAATTTAAATGTTCAAAAGTTTGTAGGGCTTATGGGACTTAACTGCGGGGTCATCAGTCCCTAAACTTACAAACTACTTATGAACTAACTTGTACTAAAGACGAGCAAAACATCCTTGCCCGAGGGAGGATTCGAACCTCGGACACTGGAGGCGACGTGATCCACAACGTGGCGCTCCACACCGCTCGGCTACCACTACGCGCCGGAAGATAACGAACACAGTACAAGTGACTACATAGTCATTACAACCAAAGATGACGAAACATAAAAAAATATCGCTAGTGATCATTCATCAACAGGTGAGGCAGCATTAATTCTGTTTTTTTTACGGCAAACAGTGCCCTATACTGCTTGGAATGCGAAGTGTGTAGGTAAAGTTAGCCTCCGCCATACCATATTTTATGTGGACATTGACCTACTTCCTGATTTGACCGTCAAGTGTGCAAAAGTTCATGAATATAGGAGCTAAACAGTGAATTTATATGCAATAGAAACACCCAGACGCATCTAAAAACACACTTTCAGTGTTTATGATTTTGGCCAACTCTAGGTTACGGCAGTGACACTAAAAGTGAGCCTTTGCGATTGTCTTTTGACATCTCGAAAGTTAAATAAAAATAACGGCTTAACCATTCACCTAACACGAATAACCGAATTCGTAGAGGAGAAAATTCTCTACAACTTTGCTCTATTATGTTTTTTCATATCTCGTATCGTTTCACAGATATTTGAAAAAATAACGGCGATTTTGGGATGTCTGTCTGTCCGTAACGTGTTCCCCGTTTTTAAGACCAACCGTTCAACCGATCAACACCAAATTTTACAGACATAATTGTAGGCCAACAGAGACCGGACCCTCCCTTTTTCAAATTTTTCGCACAAAAATGCGGTAGTAGTACCAAAAAAAGCCGTTTGTAATATAATTGCAATTGTAAATGAACCGGTCATCTGACACGAAAATCGAATAACCGAATTTGTAGAGGAGAAGATTCTCTACAGCTTTGTCCCCTTCTGTTTGTTTCATATCTCGTAACGTTTGAGAGATATTTGCAAAAATTAAGAGTTTTGACACCCCCCACTGAATTAACGAAAACCAGCCGTTCGCAGATGTCACGTGACATTCCTCGCCCAGAACTCTCTCTGGCATAAGCCCTCTTGCGTAACGTATTTGATGATTTTCTTATTTTAACTTACACGTTGTCATTTCAAAGCAATGCCGTACTGAATAATTAACAAAACCACGTCGTTCTTCGTACGATAAATGGTAATCTAGTGTCTACAAATGCCATATTAGCATCAGTTAACGACGGCCATCAATAGTATTAAAGAACGCAACTATTAAGTGTTGGCCGTAGCGTAGTGGGCAATTTGTTGGACTGTGACGCTCAATGTCAGTGGTTGAAAACCCACCACTACCTAAATATATTTTCCTAAAAGGTTTTCAGACACTGTTATTAATTAATTTTTTATTGTTTACATTATTATTTTGGTCCAAAATTTTTGCAAAAACGTATAAAACTACAAATTTAAAGTGGGCCGTAAAACACGTCATTGCGATTTTTTCGGTAGATGTCACAAAAATTTAACTTCATAGAAACCTTTCCCTATTTTCTGACGAGAAACATTGCCAGATCCTGCGTGGAATCCGAAGTGTGTAAGTAAAGTAAGCCTCCACCACACTATATTTTATGTGGACATTGACCTACTTCTTGATTTGGACGTCAAGTGTGCTAAATTTCATGAATATGGGAGATAAACAGTGAATTTATATTTAATAGAAACACCCAACCGCATCGAAAAATACACTTTTAGTTTTTCTCATATTTTACGATTTTTTGGTTGATGTCACAAAAGTTTTACTTCGTACAAACCTTTTCGTCGATCCGGTTTCGAATTACGATGAGACCAAGACCAATAGGAATTTATTTGTAAATGGAAATATACTGGTTTTACTTCGATTGACCCCAAAGGCCGATAATGTTTTTTCTTTTATCCGGCCGCGGCGGATTAGCCGCGCGTACTGGAGCGCCGTGTTGCGGTGCGCGCGGCTGTCCGCCGTCGGGGGCTCGATTCCCCTCTCGGGCATAGGTGTTTGTGTTGTCCTTCGGTTAGTTTACCTTAGGTTAAGTAGTTTCTAAGCTAAGGACTAATAACCAATATGTTGAGTTACATAGATTTACAAACATTTGAACATTTTTTTAAATGTTTGTATAGCTTATGGGACTTAACTACGTGGTCATCAAACTTACTATTTTTTTACTGATGTGTTTAATAGTTGTGTTAGGTTCTCTTACAATAGACCTTGGTTCACCATCACAGAGCCTGGCCTTGATTTTATTTTAATTAAGACTTGACGCTTAGTGACGTCTTATTTATTTTTGTTGTTGACATGCATGCAGTATGCGTAAGGAGGCATATAATGCACCTGTTTCATCAGTCTGTGTAGTTCTCTTCAGTGAAGATGGTTTATAACCGAAACCGGTAGAAGATTGAAAAATGATAAACAGCTGATGGTTGACAGTATGCATTTCCTCACTTATGAACTAGCTAACACTAAGGACGGTACAAATATCCATGCCCGAGGGGTATTCGAACCCCCGACTGTAGTGGCCGTGCAGACCGTGACTGGCGCGCCTCAGTACCCTCGGCCACCGCGGCCGGCCATTTCGGTTTCCGAGAATAGCAAAGAGAAGACTACATTACCAAAGACAAGAGTGATACATTTTGTTCCTGAACACAGTTCACTAAATGACCATATGTGGAGCAGAATATGTGATAAATCGTAGGACTTATTGTGCGGTGGATGCCCGACTGCATCGATATTATATCCGGTTACGAGATAAATAAATGTTTTTTATTAGCATACCAAATGTTTAGTGATGTACTGTGTGTAGTATGCGGAAGTTTCCGCCCCGTGCTTTGCAGCAATGCGTCGGATTTACGCTGTGGAGTGCAGTCGCAGAATAAGCAGCCCGGACCCACCGGGTTCTGGTGTGTAGCGGAGCTCCAATTAGTATGCAAACAATATCGCGCTTATCTGCTACTGCTGTTGTGTCCCTCAAGCCACCATGGTGATTTAGGCTGCAGGTAGCCGTCTCCTGCTGAGGACTTCTGGGGACTGACTAAAGAGCATTGCTGTGTCCTTCGTTTGAGGAGTTTTGTCATACTGGTAGGATCAGCCACAACAAGTAATTTTAGCGCATAGCCTGCCTCTGGTGGAATATGAAGCAGCATTTATCCATCAGCAGCGAGAATTCAGACTAAATAACTATTCGTTAAAAACGAAATAAAATAAAACTTGAAGAAGTATATTGGATGAGGACTTAAACCATTCGTCCAGTCAACATTAGTCTTATACGTATCCTCTGATAGCTGCGAGAGTGAAGATCGGGGTGAGAGTTTAAAATATGGAAAGTTTAATTTTTAAAACTCACAACCACCAACTGCGAACAAAATTCCTAAACATGCAAAAACGCTGCAACAGTGATTGCTACTGTTTGACTCGTTTTCTAGGGGATGATATCACACGTTCGCAGCTTTCGTTCCCTGCATATGATTAACAAAAACAAAATTCATAATAATGTCAAGTTCACGAGAGAAAAGGGTGTACTAACTACTATTTTTGAAAACACGTAAAAGTTCACTTTATGTTGTTTATTTCACAATCTTAGAACCCTGTGGCTGATACGTCTGTACCTCGGCACATTTATCAAATAAAATTATAGCTCGTGAGCCCCCAGACAAAATGAATATTTGTCGCAAATTGTTTTCACACCATGTGGCTGTCTCAAACACCGTTGATGTTCATGCCTATGCGACGACACGTGTTACATTAACAAATTACAGTCATTTTAAGTCAATGTGATGCACACCTTGTTCCACCGGCTAAATATTCACTAACACACAGTAGCACTCGATTCAACTTGGTGCAGTCTACGATGAGCAACCACACGTGGCGATTGCCACACACAAATCTATAGCTTCCACCTCGCGATCCACATGCCGACTCATGCAGAGCGACGCCGCCCGGCTAGCTCCCCACATGCTCCCGCCTTGTCACTTCCTGCACGCGCGCACGCCAAAAGCTCAACTGCCGGGGTTTTTTCCCCTACGTCATCAACTTCCCCATGTGAGCTGTTCTAACCGATTTGCCAACGCACAGCGCTCAGCCAATACACTTCTAAAACTTTACTTAAAATCAAAATAATTACACTACACATTAAACAAATTTCTTCTTAGGTTTTTATATTGGTATAAACATCCTATGTACTGTTTATCACAATCGTGCAATTTCTTATATCACAGATAAGTGATTTAACTGAATACTTCAAGATAAAATACACAAGATTAATTGAAAATAAAATGAGAAATAGTTAATATATTATTTTTATAAACAAACATTGCCATGCTAGTTGTGTAACTGTCTTGTCTTCGTTGGTAATTTATTACTTTTCATTGTCAATGAAACATATTACGCCAGATGTGACTATATCAGCTAATGTATCAACAGGCTATTTTGTAATGAGGGCCTTAAAGGTTCCTAACTGCATCGTATTACTTCAAATGCCAGTAGTATTAGAATATTTTATTTCACGCTGTGCACTGCACTGTGCCTGGCACTCGCCATTGTCCCTCTCTCCCCTCACCAAAAACGAAACTAGAAAATCCTAAGCTGGAACAAGCCACCAACGTCGGCCTGCTCGCTGGCCTCCCGTCAGCTACAAACACACAGCAAATCTCAACGTGGAGAATTTCTACCTATGGCCTAACTATAAATGTTGTCACCCAACTGTGTACATATATTGCTACCATAATTAATAAGATTAAAATTGTGTAACATTTAGTGCATTGGCATGGTCAATGTTTGCAGTGAACTTCACAATGTTTAATTATCAAATGCTATTAATTACCAATATTTCTATTGGGCGGTAATCTCACATAGCTGACTCAAATATAGAGACGAAAGTGGACTTTTTTGTTATAGTAAGGCAAAAATTGGATACTAGTTATTTTAATGTGGAATCGTATGCAATTCGCAAAAGTAGTATGTTTTGCAAAGACATAAATATGGAATGACATCGTTATAGGCTAAGATACGGTGGATGAATGTTATACAGATGAATGAGGAGGAGAGGTACATGTTTTTTTTTTTTTGGGGGGGGGGGGGCGGTGATACTACTGGTGATTCTGAACAAAACACATCTAATAAACATATTCCATTTCTTTAAGCGTTTCTGGGTAAAACTTTGAAAACAACTAAGAATGGGAAAATTGCATGTGCCAGTGAATTACGACACTTTTATGTTAGGGATTGTTTAATTGTGTATGTTTCATCGCAGAAAATGTTCCAACAGTCCACCGTCAACCTCCTTTTTTCCACTTTTCCCATTACTAGTTGGTTTTATTGGTTTACCCAGAAACGAACAAGAAAGGGCATTTGTTAAGACTCAGCAGCAGTATCACCACTTAAATCATGTACTTTTCCTCCTGAACACCCTATATTTTCCACTAACATTAACAATCTTCGCGTCTTCGCGCATTAGGTAGAAAGTACTTCGACTGATACCAATTTTTCATATCCAGCCTACGTTGAATGAAAAAAAAATATTGTTTATCTGAATATTGATCTATCACTAGTGTTTGTGAGTATCTGTCATTCATATGAATATCCTGTAAGTACCTATCAACAGTATAGAAGAAACTTAAGATCGCAGAAGGCTACATACGTACTTCATTGCAAGTGATTGTTCCTTTGTATGTTCTTACGTTACTTAGATGTTTGTCCAAACCTGTAGGGTCAACAATAAGCAAACCGCGAAAAGTGACATAAGCTAGTTACTTTGAAATAAGAGCACAACCCTGGGATACTGGTATTGTATTGCAGTCTGTTCTGGATCTTGAATGAGTACTGTGTGAAAGTAAGATATTTGTAAACGGTTTAAATCTTAGAACAATACATGTCAAAAACATAAATGCGCACCTAAAATAACGACACACAATAGTCCATGAAATTTCTACAATCGACGTTACCACGGATTACATTTTCACACTGGCTATCATAAATGAATGTAGAATTAGCCCTTACAAGAAATTAGAGACATGTATTTGGTGAGTGCTCTAGAACGAAGCAGTACCTGAGGACCCAAACAAAGGAGACCAAAATTCATATAGTATCATTCTGATATTACATGACATTGCTGGTTTTGGAGGCGATCTGATAGTTTAATATTCTTCAAAAGTGAAATCGCCAAGATCGCGAAATACTTATTTCATTTACTGACTACCGGTTTCGGAGGACTGTGCCACCATCATCTTGTCATATTACATTTTATAACTTGGTCATCTGTCAAAAATATAAAAGACATGCAAGAAATCACATAACAACGTAATAAATATCATTTACATTGGATCAAGAGGCACTAACCTTACCTTATTTTAAAAATGGGGATAAAATATTGAGGGCAACATAGCACTTATTCTACATGTAAAATATATAAATTAACACATCACGGTATCCAATATACTGACAGATAGAGGGTTTATTGTATAGAATTGGCGTATGGTGGGAGCACCATAGCAGGAAACTGCTTTGGAAGCATAGCAGTAATTTCATTAAATAATATTATGTTAACGAGTGGATAATGGATAACAATTAACACTTTCATAATGAAACTTACAAATAAAGTATATGCAAATAAAATATTACAATATTGTTAGTCATTGCATAAAAAGGACTTGTCACATAATTCTATTCTGTGATTGGACCCATATTCAATGATGGGTGAAATTACGATTAGGTAATACTTTTCTTTTTTTACCTTCGACGGTATACAATTCAAGATTATTATTACACATCTATACATGCGGTGTACCTTAAGATTCAGTACAATTTACAATTATTTAAAATCAAAATTCGCTGAAAGGGTGTATGGTGTAATAAGGTAGATGGTGAGAATCAGCAAAAGATGCAGTGCTGATGCGTTTATAGAAAAAAGAGACAGGGATATTAGATGGAAGACGACACACGGCCAAAGTTGATAATCTTTTAAAAATAATGAAATGTGAAGCATACCTTTAAGATAAACTACTACTTTCATCCATGAATAAGATTAAAGTTTGAGTCATCATAGAATAAGCGTATAAATTTATAATAACTCATTCTAGTTGGAAGAAATTTATCGACCTGTGTATGAAATTGCCAGAAACTTTCAAGCGCAGATAGGAACATCGTCATGTTAGTTTCTGGCTAACTGTTGCATCCCAACATCACTAGTGAACCAGTAAATACATGATGTCGCTCTGGACGAATGATCCATTACCAACTGCGACCTGACAAACGAAAGTGGAGGTTAGGACTTAACGTCTCGTTGACATCGTGTTCATGAACGATGTACCTGACCAACGTAAAGACGACTACGATGGTAAAAATTCTGACTGTGCTTCAGTTGTATCAGATATATCCATGGATGACATGTCGCATTGTGCTGAACATGCTGATGAGGATCCCTTATCAGCAGAAGAATTCAAATCGTTTGTGAAGGCGACCAGGAAATGTAAAAAAGTGCTACCAATCGCCAAAAAATACACAAAGGATTATGCAGCCTTGAGACAAATGATTGACAAAAACCTCGTCAGGGTAAAAGACAAGAATGTACGCAGCAAATTACAAAAGTTGTCCCTGGCTTTACAAAAGGAAACAGGATGCAAAATTGATCAAAGTCGCATCCATGATAAAACACAACACGAACACTAATAATGCACCTTCAAATGATGTACTGAATCCAAGACACCACATTAAATGCACGCAAGTAAATCTACAGCATTCTCGAGCGGCTACGGACAATCTTATGGAGTATATAGTACAACACAATATTGACATCATATTTATTCAAGAGCCCTACTGTTTGAACAATAACATCGCTGGGATAGGAAGAAAGTACAGAGTATTTAGCACCGGAAATACGAGGAAGAGAGCAGCAGTGGTCGTCACCAACAAATTCATAGACGCTATAATGCTGCGTCAACTTTCAGATGAAGACACGGTGGTCTTGGAAGTCACTATAGGTTCTCACACATTTTATGCAGTCAGTATGTATATGGATATTAAGCATGACATCGGTATGGATTTTAGTAAACTAGATAACATTTTAAAACTTAATAATGGAACTGGTGTGCTCATTGCCGTTGACAGCAACGCTCGGTCATCTATGTGGCACGATAGAATTACCAATGAACGAGGGAGAGAAATGGAAGCATATTTGAGTGTTAATAATCTTTATATTATGAATGAAAAAAGTGACATTACAACTATCGAGAGCAGTACTGGGAAAAGTAATGTGGATCTAACTTTAACTAATGATTGTCTCGTACAGTCATTGCATGACTGGGAATGCTGCCACGACGAAAGTTGCTCAGATCTTCGAATTATCACATTCAATATAGGTACAGATTCAGTACAACGCAATGATAATGGATACCACAATTTCAAGTACATAGTCAACAATGCAAATTTTAGAGTTTTTGAAGGGTCAATTGTTAAAGAACTAGAACAGCAATTTCTAAATCAATCTGCCCCAATGACTTTACTCGAGATGGACAAAGAATTAAGTATGGTGGCGAAAAGGGAAACCAATATCGACGGGTTAGTGACCGACTACGAAGCAGCTATAGACACAGCATGTAAGAATGCCTTCAAAATAAAGGATCCTTTAGGAGTGAAATCAAAAAAGCTGTCGGTTCCATGGTGGACAACCAAAACGATTCAGAGGAAAAAAACAAATGCTGCCAGGCGATTGTATCAAAGAACGCAGAATGACGAGGTACTAAGAATTCAGCGAAGAGAGTTTTATCTTAAGCAGAAGAAGGAATGCACAGAAGCAATTCGTCAAGCAAAACTACGATCTTGGAAGGAATATTGTAGTTTTACGTCTGGCAACAATCCGTGGAATGCAGTCTATCGTTTGGCGTCAGGAAAACTACGGAACACTTCATTCATGACAACCCTACAGAAAGAAGATGGCACGATGACAGTAAACCTAGAGGATACACTCAACTCCATGCTGGATTACTTCATTCCACTGGATAACGAGGACGAAGATACTGAATACCATATAGATGTTAGGTACGTTACCGAAACCATTGTAATTACAAACAAGGATAAAGATTTCACAACGGAGGAAATTCGTACTGTAATGGAACATCTGAATCCTAAAAAGTCTCCAGGAGAGAATGGCATAAATAGTTTAGTTCTACTGAGGGTGTTTAATATGTTTCCTCAATTTGTTACTACGATCTACAATCGTTGCCTTCAAATGGCATTCTTCCCCAAACTGTGGAAGCGAGCTAAAATAATACCGATAGTTAAGCCTGGAAAGGAACATAGCGCAGAAATCAAGAAGTATCGTCCAATAAGTCTTTTATACACTGAAGCAAAGATACTGGAAAAACTTTTAATAAATCGAATAATGCATTTCGTCTACTCCAGAGATCTTCTGCATAAGAACCAGTACGGTTTCACCCCACAAACGAGTACGACTGACGCGCTAATGGCTGTAAAAGAATTTGTGGAGAGTAGTCTCACAACTAAAATGTGTGTCATTATGGTGAGTCTGGATGTACAGGGCGCCTTTGACGCAGCTTGGTGGCCTGGTATTTTAAAGACGTTGCGTGAGTTTAACTGTCCTGCAAATCTGTATAACCTTACACGTAGCTATTTCAGTCACAGAACTGCAACGTTGAATGTCAACAACCTTCTCATAGAAAGATCGGCTACCAAAGGATGCCCACCAGGTTCTTGTTGCGGACCAGGTTTCTGGAATATATTATATGATTCCTTGCTTAAATTGCCTTACTCAGGACACTCTCTTGTTATAGCCTTTGCCGACGATCTGATTGTTCTAACAAAAGGAGAGAGTCCTCTTGCCGATGAGAACATCTGTAACACAGACATGCAATTAATATCGACTTGGCCCAGTAATAATAAACTCCAATTCAATGATCAGAAATCAAAAGCTATACTTATCACCAGGAAAAGGAAATTTGCCTCATTCACAACCGCAATATACCTTAATAACAAAGTGCTTCAACAAGTAGACCATCTAAAATATCTGGGCGTTATAATCGACAGTAAGTTTACATTCAACAAACACGTTCAACATATTACAGATAAATGCACGGTCTTGATTAGCGCTCTTTCCAGATCAGCAAGACTCAACTGGGGTCTGCGGGCTACCGCAATGCAAAGGAGCAATACTGCCTATATTATCATACGGCTCACCGATGTGGATAGAAGCACTGGAGCGACAATACAACAGTACCAAAATTTATAGAGTCCAACGGTTAATCAATTTAAAAATGGTTCAAGCTTACAGAACGACATCCAGCGAAGCACTTTGTGTTCTTTCAGGTCTCATGCCTATAACACTTAAGATACAGGAAATAGCTAAATATTATAACCTAGTCAAAACCAAAGACGCCAAACAGACAATCGACATCGCCCTAGAGTACAGAAGCTGGGCACACCCAGCAGACTTTACAAGGATAATTGAGAAGGACGTCAGCAAAAGCTACGCTGTTGAAGTATACACAGATGGAAGCAAATCAGACCACGGAGTGGGTTCGGAGATAGCAATATTTGTTAACAAGAGGCTTACTTACCAGATACAGCTAAAACTGTCTAATGAATGCTCAAACAATCAAGCGGAACAATTTGCCATCGTCAGTGCTCTTGAGTTCATAAATAATCTCTCGAATACTGATACAACTGCAGTAATTCACACCGACAGCAGAATTACTTTGGACTCTTTGCGAAATCCGAAGAACCACAACTTCTTGATTGAAGAAATAAGAAGTAATATCAGAAGGTTGCAGACACACAACTGGCTGGTGCATTTCGAATGGGTTAAGGCACATCAAGGGATATGGGGAAATGAACTAGCTGACAACCTTGCTAAAAGAGCAGCTCGATCACGACAGTCAACACGCTATAACAAAATACCTACAAGTGCCGTAAAGAAGAAACTTCGAGAAGAGTTTAGGAACAAATGGGACATTGAGTGGCACAGAACAAAAAACGGGGGAAGCACTAAACCGTATTTTCCTACGATCCGACAACGTTTAATGATTAAACTTCCAATATCTCCGAAATTTACAGCTATGCTAACAGGTCATGGGAAACTGAAAGCCTACTATCAGCGGTTCAAAATAATTGAAGACGGAACATGCACATGTAACAGTGCTGTCCAAACTATTGACCACGTGCTTTTTGACTGCTGCAATTTATTGAAAGAGAGGGACCATCTCAGGAAAAAAATAGCTGCCAAAGGAGGAGGATGGCCCGTCAGTAAATATGACTTAGTACATAAATACACTACTGACTTTTACAATTTTTGTTATTCAATAAGATTTCCTAATGTATAAAACTTTTACAATTTTTGTAATTCATTAAGATTTCCTAATATATAAAATTGTTTGTTCCTTTGTAAACCCTGTCAACTTGCATACTGTACTTGTGTTTGTAAGAACATTTGATGTAACCGCCTGAATCAAACCATCAAACATGTAATATTGCTATGTAATGGGGCATGTTCAATAATAAATAAATAAAAGAAGGTCAAAATTAATCTTACTTTAATTAATTTTTATTTAATTAATTAAATTAATTAAACATAGATTAATCTGATTTTAGACTAAAAGTCTTGATAGAGGTGTGCAACCGCCATGATCACATTTTTAAATGATTCTAAAATTGCTTATAGGTTGCTGGAATGATCTCTCAGTTGTTGAAAGATAATTATTTATTACCTGGAGACTTTGAAAACTATTGAACACCCGGTATAGAAACTTCTATTTCGTATTTTTGTACCATAACCTATTTCCCATTAAACAAAAAAATTCTGATAAAAATTTTCAGTGGTTTTAAAATTTTTGAAATAAGTTAATTTTTTTGAAACTACTAATTCTTGGAAGTTATGATTATTTTCGCTTCATTATCGTAAAGGCAAATATAATCTATACATATCAGTAACAACTACAGTTTTGGCTATTATCTACATACAGCCCTAAAATATATTTGTAGAAGTTTCATAAAATTTTTATATGTTCACCACGCTAATTTACGTGCAAAATTTTACCTAAATTCAATTATAACAAAAGCAGTATTACGTATATAAGTATCCTGAGTGGACGGCGGCAAATTGTTAAAAGTTAGACAATAATACCTTAAGAACGGTGCTAAATTCTGTAGTACCCTTAGCCATGTACCATGTGAATTATGTAGCCAGTGCCGTTGCTCTTGTTTTGAAGCTCAAGTGTGCAAATTTTATCGCAGTAGGATGAACGGTTTGACACCGAAAGTAAATAGATAAATAAATAAAAATTTAAAAAACGTAATGTAATTCGATGTGGCGATGCCTTGTTATAATATTACCAATTTTGATGTTTTCGATTCTTCACTCCTCTTTACGCTTACCTTTTTTTTTTTTTTTTTTTTTTTTTTTTTTTTTTTTTTTTTTTTTTTTTTTTGTCATTAGAAGTTCCACGGTATTAAAGCGAGGAAAAAAAATTATTCAAATAGTGAAACTATTTCTCTCTTTTAGCGACACTAACGCACAGCAATTGATGTTTCCTATACATTCATAATACACAGTAAAATATATGAAGAATTTTAAAAACACATTTATGTTATGTAAATTTGAAAAAATCGCTAATGTGAAATAAATTGTAGCATCAAGGGAACGCCGTAAATCGAAAATAATAATAAATGGTTGTGACCTGTGGTTTAAGGGCCTAACCTACCCCAGTCATCCAAATGGGAGAAGGGAACGTATAGTTTAACGTGGAATCCGGTGTCCTTTGTCCCTGGAAACTCCTCGTTCTGAGGTGAAAGCTAGGTTAAGAATCCGTGATCGAAGCGTGTTTAGAATCCGTGAACTTTAGTTCTCCACTAGCTTAGACTTCAGTGTTGAAGTACAACTTCAATTATCGAATATAAATATCATAAGTAGAAATTTATAAACCCTGAGATTGTTTTTCTAATATTATCGAAAACTTTCCTTTTCCAGGTGAACGCATTTCATTTGCTATAAAAGAAATGTTGTGGTTATAAATCGAGTTAAAATCTATCCGTCTTCTATTCTGAACCAATTAACAATCAATGTGCAAAATTCCATTAAGATTTGTTGAATGGTTTCGGAGTTAGTTCCCATGTTGCGATGAATCGCGACATGGTTTTACCCAGGGTGGCGGCGGTGTAATGACAATGATAATTAATTTACTGACCGGACAAGAGTGTATACAAGACCCTGACAGCCTTAGAGCAGGAACAGCATTAATTATTTACTTCATTGTCGACAGATTTGATTATGCTCATCAATCTATGAATTAAGTAAAATTTTTCGTAAGAGTGAATTAATCCTTAGTGCTGAAACTGAAGTAAATGATTAATGCTCTTTCTTCCTATGGCTGACAGGTTCTTGTATGTACCATTGCTCGGTCACTAGATTAATTACCATCGTAAAGGGAACATTTCGATGTCAACGTTAGCTCTCATGCCTTATTGCGACAAAACAAATGTCGAACAAGAAAATGCTTCGTTTATTCCGTGTAAGGATCTATCAAATCTCGTTACATACCCCATACTATCACGCGATTGGTCAATGACAACGACACACAACAACCGCCATTTTCATCCTTTGCTAACATCAATAAGCTAAGCTGCCAACTTCCTAAGTAAAACTGAACAAAATAAATAAATACATATTTGAGGCATAGACGGTAATCTAGTCTATCCCTTCTTCAGTGTGAATGCACCCTGGACCGTACTTCTTACGGAGAACGTTCAAAAACAGAGAGTAATTGGAGGTAACTAACTGTGTATTAATGGCGTAGCTCCTCTTCACACTTAGATACGAAAATCCGTCTCCATTTACCTGACACCGAGGGGATTGTTCGACTCGAGTAGCCCATGACATTCACATTGGCTAGACTCTACTACCAAGTTGCTGGCGGTGTGAAATAAAATTAAATAAATTTCATTGGCTGAAGGCAACGGAAGCGCGCACTTTCGTATTCCCCGACCCCTGCAGTAGAAATATAGGGACTTTAGCAGTTGTTTTAAATTAATTTAACTTTAATCTAGATTTCGACTACCACTAAGGGTGTCTTTACCAGAAAAAATAACGGAAACATCAGCCACTTTGACCTGAGGACACGTCGGCAGTCCATAGGAGCCAGCCACTATGTAAATTTTATTATTACTGTCAGTACATGCAGAAAGTCCTGAAAATTTATTATTACTGTCAGTACTTGCAGAAAGTTCTGAAAATTTATGCTTTTTAATTTTTCATAGCTGTCACAACACAATATTTGAAACGAATAACGAGGGGTGCCTTCATCAGAAAAATGATACACGAATAGTTAACCAAAGTCACCAACAATTTTAATTATCAATGATGTGAACTGCTGTGAGAATTTTTCTAGTAACATTTACTTCCTACTATTATCTAATCCATGCACTCTACTGTCATTGTTGTAAGTTGTATAGGTCTTGTAGTAGCTGTTTAAAATTCAGAAGCACCAGTTTTTGGCTCCGTCTCTATGGGGTTAAGAATTTGTGTCTGATCAGGAGAAATTATTTTACAAATCTTACTGCTTTTCTATTCCTTTGGGACAGACATTTTTAAAAGACGATTTATACCATGGACGCAGCTATAAATAAATATTTTTTTTACTAAAGGCCTATTTCGGCTTGATTGCCATGGTCAGGATGACTGGTTTCTGTAAAATACATGCAAAGTTTTACTGTTAAATATAACTGAATAATTTCAGTTTACACATACATTATTTACATACATTGGTTTCTCTTTTCCTCCTTGTAATATCACTCTCTCACGCTGTTTAACTGTTTTGTTTAGCTTTTAGATTAAAAGATAAATGTTATTTATGTAATTCTCTACGATGCTGTTCCTTTATCAAAATTTTATCATCGTACGAAAGAGATAAACGTAACTTACAAACACGTCAGCGATCTTATTATTACGTAATTATAACTAACCACTGGAAAGTGTACAATTATGATATGTAACCTTGTAATATCGCTGACTCATCTGTCAAATTATCTATCATGTAACGACTACATAAGAAATAAACAATTGCTCGTACTGCACGTTTTCTTAGAGCAGAAACACATAAGTAGGTTACACAGTGACAGTACAAAACTGAAACAAAATGAATGTAGTATTGCTTTGAGTCATTCTTTCGTAGCAAGTACAGGGTGGAAATTCACTTTATCCAACTAGTCACAATTATGATGAGAAAACACATTACTTGAATTTTGTAAACGAAAGTACAAGTGAACTGTCTGAAGACGTATTGATCTGTTGTAAATGATTACTGATTTATTGACCCTTTTTCATGTAATTATCAGTTGAACAATAAAAATTTAACTACTGGTCGGTTAGTATAAATGTTCGCAGTATGTGTGGCGTGTTTCTGTAACTAACGCTGGTTTCAATTATTATCTAACTAGCTGCAACTTCTGCGTACTTTGTATTGAATCTAAAGTAGCTCTGATAAACCAATTACTGAACAAACATGTTGAATATAATTAATATGACCCGTACAGTGACTGATTGATTCTCACAACATTACTCTCCATAGGGTATAAAATTTCACAACGCTGAGAACTAAAGGAATTATCGATCTTTCGACCAGAAATGAAAACACAACAGCAGTGCTGAAAAATAAATGTGGTGGATGAGCTTGTTATTTGCTAGCAAAGTAACTTCTGATTGCTGAAGGGAAGAAGATATAAAATGCAGAATGGCTGTGGGAAGAAAAGCGTTTCTGAAGAAGAGAAATTTTTTGACTTTCAGTATTAATTTAAATGTTAGGAAGACATCTCTGAAAGAATTTGTCTAGTCTGTAGAATTGTAGTGAAATGAGACGAGGACGATAAGGAGTGATCTTGTACACGGCCTGTCTGCAGCAGCATCCGATTAACGTAATGTACAGTATAAGAATTTAGCCCCACCAGCGGCTTTAAAATACTTGAACTTTTATCTAGATTCCACCTACTACTATCTTCATCAGAAATAAAACCAAAACGTGAAACGTTTGCACAGAGAGCTAAATTCCCTCATGTTTTATAAAGTTAGTTGTAAAACATTTGCTGGTTATGACTAGCAGTCTGAACAACAAAATTTACATAGTGGCTGGTCTGTATTGGCTGCCGACGTGTCCACAGGTCAAAGCGGCTGATGTTTTAGTTTTATTTCAGATGAAGACATCCTTAGTGGCAGCAGATATCTAGATAAAAGCTCAGTTATTTTAAAGCAACTGGTGGCGCTGAATTCTCATATAGTACGATAAGGAGTCCTTAGAAATTGTGATAAAATCTCTTCAACTGTGGTGCTACAGGCGAATGCTGAATATTAAATGGGTAGAACTCGTATTTACTGAGAAGGTACATAATAGGATTGAGGAGAAAAAATTCCCACAAAAATTTTCAAATGTTTTTAAATCCATAGGACTTAACTACAGCAGTTATCTATCACCAGGCTTAGAGACTACTTAAACTAAGTTAAATTAACCTAAGAACAACACACACACACACACGCTCCTACAGGCAGCAACCGCGCTCCGTAGCAAGGCGCCTTAGAGCAGTCGGCCACTATACCGCGCGACAAAAATGACTGTCGTATGTTGAGAATAGTATGGATCTATTGCCGGGACATTTTAGGACATTAAGGACTCGTTTGTTTAGCATTGGAGGAAAGTGTGTTGGGAAAAAATGGTAGTTCGAGAGAAGAATACAGTGAGCACATTCAATAGGTGGTAAATTGCCGTTTTTATGACAAATTGTTTCCGTGTTGAGTAAGATGTATGAAACAGGCGAAACACCCTCAGATTTTAAGAAAAATGTAATAATCTCAGATCCAAAATAAAGCATGCGCTGTCAGATTTTAAGACGAATTATTTACAAAAGGAGGGAAAGATGAGTTCGGATTCAGGAGAAATGTAGGAACACGGGAGGTAATAATCAATTTACGACTTATCTCAGGCAAAGAAAACCTACCTTTATATCTTTTGTAGATTAACAGAAAGCTTTTGACAATGTTGACTGGAATACACTCTTTCAAATTGTGAAGTCAGCAGGGGTAAAATATAGGTAATGGAAGGTTATTTACAACATTAACCAAACACCTGTTATTAAAGTTGAAGTGCATGAAAATGCTGCAGTGGTTGGGTAGATAATAAGGATTGTAGCCTTTCTCGAATTTTATTAAATTTTTACGCTGAGAAAGCTGAGAAGGAAATCAAACAGAAATTTGGAGAGGCAGTTAGAGTTCTGGCTGAAGAAACGTTACGTTTCACCGATGACACTGTAATTGTCAGAGTCAGCAAAGGACCTGGAAGAGCAGTTGAATAGGATGGACATTGTGTTGAAAGTAATGTGTAAGGTGAACATTAACAAGAGAAAAACAAAGAAATGTTCAGATGTTTGTAAATCTATCGGACCAAACTGCATGGTCATCAGTCCCTAGCTTACAAACTACTTAAACCTAGATAAACTAACCTAAGGACAACACACACACACACACACACACACACACACATACACACACATGCCCCAGGGAGGACTAGAACCTCCAACGGCGAGAAACCGCTCGGCTACTTCACCGAGAAGAGAAAAACAAGGGTAACAGAATGCAGTCTTAGAAAATCAGGCGATAGTGAAGGAATTAGATTCGGTAACGAAACAATAAAGGTGGTAGATGAGTTCTGTTACTGGGGTAGTAAAATAAAATATGATGGTCGTAGTACAGAGGATATAAAATGGAGAGTGACATTGGGAGGAAAGCGTTTTTGAAAAAGAAAAATTTGCTAACATCGAATATTAATTTAAGAAAGTCTTTTCGTACGGCATTTGGCATTTGTGTGGAGTGTTTCCTTGTACGGGAGTGAAACTTGGACGGTAAATAGTTTAGACAGGAGGAGGATAGAGGCTTCTGAAATGTGGTGCTACAGAAGAAAGCTGTAGATAAGGTGGGTTGATTGCGTAACTAATGAAGAGGTTCGCAAATTATTGATAAAGGAGAGGAAGGAAGAAGGATTAGGAAGGAAAAGATTGTCAGTGGCTGATTTAGGGCATTGAAATGAAACAATGGCAACAAGTGAAAATGTGAGCCGAGTCGGGAATCGATCGCAGGTCTCCCGCTTCGGGCCAGCGGTCGCCTTAATCACTTGGCCACCCGTGCTCGCCTCCCGTCCGTCTGAAATTCCCACAAGTCGCACGCTCTGGCTGTAGCGCCCCTATCGTTCATGCCGTCTTACACTCGCCACTACGGATTCCAGTGCGTGGTCGAACGTATGACCGCATCTGCGGTATGCATGTTACTCCACCGAGTGCGCCTACTGAAGTCATATGTTACTCTTCCGAGTGCCTGTTCTGAACTGGAGAGTGGCGGCTCGATGCAATTCCGCAATTTGGCGCGCAAACATGGCTGCCGTGCATCGTCCGTATGAAATTAATTATTTTGTTTATTGAAGTAGCAATTATTAATATGTTTTACCTACGCAGGGCATAGCTTAGCTTTGAGGGGTTTTTATGAACTGAGTTTGACATTTAATATATTATTAGTTTATTAAATATCAATAAAAATCTGATTGCGTTTTGGGGCGTGACCGCCAGTGCTATAGCCAGTCGGCGTCCAGTGCCTGCCGCTCGGGGACTTCCCTAGAATCCGGGGAAACTTGCTAGTGCTCCTTCCCACGAGAACCCGACATATTGTACCACCTGTAGTGGTTCTCAATAGGTTTTACCTTCATCCGTCGACACCGTTCTCGTTCTTATGTTATCTGCTCTGACTCCCTCAGCGCCATCCAGAGTCTGAGCGACCCCTATTCAGCCCATCCAATTGTGCACCGAATCAACCGCTCCCTTCATTTATTAGCTTCTGACGGCCCTCGCGTTCACCTCCTGTGGGTACCTGGCCACGCAGGCGTGCCTGGTAACGAGGCTGCTGATGCCGCTGCCAAGGCTGCAACTTTCTTACGTCGAACAGCTACGTACTGTGTCCCATTGCACGATATTCAAGGGGCTCTATCGCGGCGCCTTATATCGTCATGGCATACTGTGTGATCTTCACATACTAATAATAAACTCCGGACCATTAAACCGCTCCCGGTGGCTTGGATGACCTCATCACGCCGCTCGCGACGAGAAGAGATCATCTTGGCCCGGTTGCGGATCGGACATTGCCGGTTCAGCCACCGCCACTTGCTCAGTGGTGACCCCGCACCGTTATGTTCCTGTGGCCACCCGCTGTCGGTGCGCCATGTTTTATTGTCGTGTTCAAATTTTACTCCTGTTCGGCTTGCACTACATCTGCCGGACACATTGGAAGACATTTTAGCTGATGACGTGCGGGCTGTTGCTCGAGTATTGGATTTTATCAATTTGACCAATTTGTCGAGGGACATTTAGCTCTTCGCTTTCTTGTTTTTTTTTTTTATTGTATGTTTTTAGCTGTTTTTATATAGTCTTATTATTCTTGGGTATATCCCCGGTTTGATTCGGTCGCTAATGACCTTAGTAGTTGCGCGCCCTAAAACCACAAAAAAAAAAAAAAAAAAAAAAAAAAAAAAAAAAAAAAAAAAGATTTTACCATCTGTCGCCTACTTGTCCTTACCGGCTGCACTGAAGCAATACTTCCAACTTAATATGATGGCTTGAAACCAGAAATATTACAAAGTACTGAACAGAATTGGGGAGAAAATTTTTGATACACGTCGTGTAAAAGAAGGAATCGATTGGTAGGACACATCCGTAGACACCAAGGAATCGTAAATTTAGCTTTGGAGCGAAGGGTGTGGGGGGGGGGTATCGCAGTGGGAGACCTAGAGACGAACATAGTAAGTAGAATCAGTGGGATATGTGTTGTCGCCCTTATGAGGAGATGAGGAGGCTTGCTGAGGATAGAGTAGGGTGAGGAGGTGCATCAAATCAGTCTCCGGACTGAAGACCACAACAACATTCAGAAATGAAGAGGATACAGTATTGAGGAGAGCTGAGGAAGAACAAAAAGTGACTCTTTAGGTTGAGGGCTACCTGTACTGAAATGGAAGCGCTGAGAATGTAAGAGCCACTTATGGCAGGGTCCAGGTGCCTGCTGGAGGACTGCTCCAGTGCGGTGTTGCCTGCGGCGTGTAGGGTCCAGCCTGAGGGAGTGAACTGGGACAGGGACCGAATTACGCATTAATGGGATTCAACGCGGACAGCGCATTCCACTCGACCGTCCGCGGATTTCCGAAGTGCCGCCCACCGCGCAGTCGCAGTCGGTCTGAAACAAGTTGGCCGGCCGGCTCCATCAGAATGCAGTAGCGCTCCATTAACATGCGGGCCGCCGCCCCACTGGAATTACAATGAACGCCGCCGATCGCGTCGCCCGCTTCCACTTCTCCTTCATTCGGCACGTCCGCCGAAGCCAAGCCGTCTGTCGGTGCCTCAGTCGTCGTCCTAGAACTCGTTATAGATGGAAACCGGCTACAGCAGTCACCAATAAAAAGGCACGCAAATTTTAAAGGTGCAGGAGACAGACAAAAATCTTAATTAGAATAATTTCTTGTAAGATGGGATTGTTTGGTATGCACGTCACAGTTTCTCTAACGAAAGGAAGTTGAAGAGGAAAGACTGATGCCGCGAAGCGAATGATAACTAGGGTATAGTAAGGTATGGGCTACATCCAAAATAATGTCCTTCTCTCAATATTAATAAGAGATATGTATTTCATGTCGTAAACTCAGCATGCGTAAGTCGGTCGCAGTGGCCAAGCTGTCTGTGGAGCGCCAGTCTCAGTCTGCACGGCCACTACGGTCGGGGGTTAGAATCTACCTCCGGGCACGGATGTTTGTGTCGTCTTTAGTATAAGGTAGGTCATAAGTAGTTTGTAAGTTTAGGGACTGATGACCCCGCTGTTAAGTCCCTTAAGCTTAACAAATATTTAAACACTTTTTTTTCAGCATGCGTCCTGGATTTTTGGGGTGTAGATGGCGTAGGTGTGTGTGTGTGTGTGTGTGTGTGTATGTGTCTGTGTCTGTGAATCAGGCCAGGACAGCTCCTTGTACATGAAATAATTGATACACAAACGGCCATCACTTCTACAACTGCAGTATACAACACAGCAACGGCACGACCTAACCAAATTGTACTTCCAAATTATTAAATTATCCACCAACAGCCATAAAGTCTATTCCATTTAGACGACAGATTTCAGTATTACATTATCATGTTCAGGCCGTGTCGTAACATCCCCAGCTAAGGAATTTTTATTAAGTAACCAGTATATATGGACATTTCGACAGTTCACTTGGGTGGATGTATCAGTTTTCTGACACTTCAACATCTCCTCGCCATATACTCTTCTGATGCAACGCTTGAGGTATTCCTAGCGGTTTGTTGACATGGTGTAAAATGGAATATTGCCGATTGTTCAAGTCGTTCTCGCATGAGCTTTCGGCGGCGTAACTCGCTGTCGTCCTCAGGTGCTCCCTGAAATTGCCATTTCGGAGTATCGAGTCTAGTTTTTATGCTTGAGAGCGCTGGGCGCTTCATGAACGTCCCGCGCCATAAGTAATTGTTCCAATGGTCCTCTCTGGTGGCTGGTGCTCCATGTGCCGTCCGCACCCTGTTGGGCCGTCATCTGGGGCAGCAGACGTCACATGAGGGCCGCGCCGCGCCGTGTGTTACCTACGCGGTCCGCTCCCACTTGATATTATTTCAGAGGCCTTCGATCCTGGTGCTGCGTTGGCTGTCTGCGCCGCTTCCGGTCGTCCTCTGGAACTGTGACTGTCATCTGAGGCCCGCGCTGCGTTGAGCGGTCCGTGAGTGATGGTTATCTATGTTCCGTGCCGTGTGTTCTGTACGCGGTCCGCACCCACTGGGCATTGTTTCAGAGGCCGTCGTTCCTGGTCTTGCAATAGCCGGCCGCACCCCATCGGGTCGTCCTCGCGAACCTGTCCTTTCGAACTGAGGCTGTAATCTGAGGCCTGCGCCGCATTGAGTTTTCCGAATCCAGTCCACGCCATGTTGGATGATCCGAATGACTTTTTTTTTTTTTCATTCTCCACTCCGAGGAGTGGAGCGGGCTGTTTGAGATCCGGCCCATAAAGAGTCGCGGTTCTATTCAGCCAATTATCAGACATGCTGATAGTGGGGCAAAGGGGGAATCCCAACTGGGAACAAGTGGGAGGGGCTTACCAGTTCCGGCATACGCCTTACAACCAAGGAAAACCTTCCGAAAACCTTGGTCGGAACCGGGGGATTGGGACCAATTTAATTTATCTCCGGGACTTGCCCCGGACTAAAAATGAATTATCGAGAGAACACGGGTGCACTCACGACAATCAAGGATCGGACGCCCGAGTTACTCTCGTAATCTCGTAGAGATCAGCTGGACCAACAGTGGACAAGAATCCCCCTGCAGGAACTGCGCCCGTGGGCACGGTATCCTGTGTGTCTGCACTTGCCTACTGTGATTCGGGAGCGCTGCATTGAGTTTTCCAAATGCGGTCCGCACCATGTTGGATAATCCGAATGAGGACCGCACCTGCCTGCCGTGATTCGGGAGGTAATTTCCCATCGCTGGTGATCCGACGGAAATTCGTGCCTGGCTCGGCCGTCACCTGCAGTAGTGATAATTATCAGAGCCCTGCTTTCCACCGGATGCTCCATTTGCGGTTCGCGCCTGGCCTTGTTCTTTAGGTAGTTGTCTGGTGTTCAGACAGCTGTCTGCACTCCTTGTGGTCAGCTTCTGGGGTGGTGGCTGCATCGTGCCGGTGGTCCCGTTTGCAATACGGGCCTGCCTGGAATGGTTCTAGAGGTGCTCTCCCCCCCCCCTAGTAATGTCATTATAAGCTCAAGAACTGGTTCCAAGCTGTCAGGAGCTGGTATCGACCGCCGAAATCACCAGGATTCCTTTTAAATACGACATCATCGACATCATGATACATTTTGGCCGCGGTGGAGCAGCCGTGCGCATTGAGGTGCTATGCAGCGATAAGCGAAGCCGTTCCCCTTCGGGGGTTCGAATCCCCCTCAGGAATGGATGTTTGTGCTGTCTTTAGTATAAGGTAGTTCAGAAGTAGTTTGTACGTTTAGGGACTGACGACCCCCAGTTAAGTTCCATAAGCTTCACAAACATTTGAACATTTGATTTGAATACATTTTGACCCTTCAAAATTGGGTGATGCTGGGGAGTGTGAAGAACGGCCTGGTGCTACGCAAGCCAGGCATTCATGAAATTCCAGGCCATTTTGGGGTGTCACGCATCGGCCAAACCACCTGAACCGAAGATATCAGGTTCAAAGAACACCAGAGACACAGCAGACTGGGACAGGCAAAAAAATCTTCCAAACCAGAGAACTTGGTCCCTCGATGGACTACAAAACACCAATATTGTGACACAAATCGCTGGACTTTCGGACAGTGTCATAAAGGAAGCAATCGAGATCAAGGTCACAGATAATCTAATCAATCGTGATGTTGCATACCATCTCAGCACAACTTGGAATGCAGCTCTTGATTTCGCTAGAACGATGCGAACATTCGGCAGATTTCCCGTTAACACCCTGTCAGGTTATCCACAATTTCAGTATTTTTCTGCGTCATCACCACGGAAGGTAGGCATATTAAACACGTCATAACCTAAAATATCAGAGTTGACTGGAATGAAATTATCACTTTGCGATGGAGTGTGCACTGATATCCAACTTCTTGGCGGATTAAAACAGTGTGCCTGAAACGGGATTCGAACCTAGGATCTTTTCGAGGGCAAGTAGGAGCCGAGGTTGTGGCAGAAGTAATGCGGTGAGGACGGGCCGTGAAGCGTGCCGAGAGCTCTTGCCCGCGAATGTCGAAGGTCCCAGTTTCAAACACCTGTTCTGGCACGGTTTTAATCTTTCAGAAAGTTTCATAGCTGCAGTGACGTTTAAATGTTGAAAAAATGTGTGCATACCGTAGTTTATAACCGATTTACGTTTAAATTCTTCAATAACCGTCACCCTGTATAATCTATTTTTCAGATACTGACCATTTCGTTAACCTACTCTTCCTAAGGACGAGGAACAGAATTACTTTCGCTTCCGTTCAGCGTTAGGCACGTTAGAGACTGAACTGTAAGTTTATGTAGGTATAAGCCTCTGTGGTAAGTGCAATGTTGCGCCTTAAACTCGTCTTCACGGCTTCCGCGTGTAAACAATACAGCACCGACTGTTCAGTTGCCGTCACCTCCCTCCCCTACACCACTTGACAGCAAAACAACAGCAACATGTCGGTCGCCTGAATTTTTTCTTGCAGTGTTCGTTTAATTCGTGTTCGCACAAACATGTTGCGTGATAAGTGGCAGAGGTTATTATTACTTTTACTCCAAATCCATGTTTTTCATAACAATTTAATTTATACTGCCCTTTGATATTCTTGGTAAAACTAGTTGAGATTATGTTAACATATTAACCTCTATCTTTCGAGCGATAACTGTATTAATGTCTGCCTTACGGAAATATAACTGCGAAGATGCTGATTTCATACACTTATTTTATACGTCAATTAGCAAACCTGGCAGATCATCGCAATTAATAAATGTGTATGGAAAAACGAATACGGTCGTTACGTAATAGGAATCCTGCAACAAACGCTACTGATATTCTAGTCCAGTTTCTTAATGTCTACAGCCATTGTTCCATTTTGCCTAAAAACTACAGTTTCTAATTAATATTACAATCTGTTTGTTGGATAAAAATACGAGCCCCTGGCTGCCAATCCTTTCTGTGAAAACCGCCCATCAATCGCACTTTCCGTTTCCGCGATATTTGCCGTGCAAGTGTTAGGTGATTTCCCTGTTGGTGGTTTAATAAGTGGCCATAACGTGAAAGTGCAACTTACTTTTTGATCTGCCTCGTAGTTTGTAACCCATTAGATTCATAAACATTTGAATTTGATTTTTGGTGTTGTCAGGAGTCTCCCAGGACGTTTGATGAGACCATTATTATTTTCTACTAGCTGAAAACCCGGCATTGCCCGGGTATTTATTTGTTTATTCCTGCCATTTGTAGGTGTATTTTCATTTGTATAAGGGCTGTATGTCTGCCAAAAATCTTGGAAATACAATTAATTGTAAAAAAAGTAATAGATTAGAACTTGGTGCGTGATGGGTCGGTTTTCCATAAACTTACTGTTTATGTGCTCATATCTCATGAACGATGTATCGTACTGTGATACAATTTATAAGGTGCATTGAACTAAATGTGTGAATACTATCTGTAAAATTTCCTGCGGCTACAATTTGTAATGTACAAATTATAAATTGTTACGTCATCCGCAAGCTGTAGTTTTACTCCATAAACAGCGGAAAAGTAATTAGCAAGAAAAAATGTTTCTTTCATCATTTTGCAGTGGTTATCAGCGAGAAGGTTTGAAATGTTTAAAGTTTATTGTAAGTCGCTGAGTACTCTCATCCTCATATAGCGTATTTTTAAAGTCTCATTATGTGGGAGTTTTTTGCGATTGCTGTTGTTGATGACGTCATATCTTCTTAACCATGTGTCGTATGTGATTCTTAATCCTGCAGAAATTGTTAACTAACGATAAGGAATATTTGTAACAAATTTGGTTGATTTCGGTCCAGTGGTGTATGAGAAAATGAGCAGCATTTTTGGTTAATGCAGCAGTTTTTCGCTCATCTCATTGTTTATGACGTCATATCTCGAACTATTTATCGTACGTGATTCTTCCACTTGCGGCGACCGTCCTAATGGATTGAAGCTTACGTCTACAAAATTTCATAAAGATTGGAACAGAACTGTAGATTTGTATGCAACACATACAAACATACGGACACTCTGCCTTATATATTAGCTGAAAACCCGGCGTTGCCCGGGAGTTTACTTCTGCCATTTTTCAGGTATATATTCATTTGTATAAGGGCTGTATGTCTGTAGAATCCCTTGGGAATACAATTAGTAGTAAAGAAGTAATAGATTAAAGATTGCTGCATGATGGGGCGGTTTTCCATGAACGTTACTGTTTATGTGCTCATATCTCATGAACTACGTGTCGTACACTCAACTATATGTGTGTATACAGTCTGTAAAATTTCCTTCGGCTACAATTTGAAGTGTTCAAATTATAAATTGTAACGTCATACCGAGAGCCGTAGTTTTACTCCATAAACATCAGAAAAGTAGTAACCGAGAAACTTTTTTCCTTTCATTATTTTACTATAGTTGCCAGCGAGAAAAAGTTTAATAAACGTTTGAAATTATGTTTAAAGTTTGTTGCAAGTCGCTAAGTACTGCCATTCTCATAGAGTGTATTTCGAAAGTCTCGCCTCATTATGTGGCAGTTTTCTGCGATTCCTATTGTTTACGACGTTATATCTTCTGAACCATTTGTCGTATGTGGTTCGTACTCGTACGACAATTGTTTTCTTACGTAAGGAATATGTGTACCAAATTTGGTTGACATCGGTCCAGTGGTTTAGGAGAAATTGAGCAGCATTGTCGCTAAATGCAGCAATTTTAGACTCATTTCATTGTTTATAACGTCATATCTCGTGAACTATATATCGTATGTGATTTTTACACTTGGACGACCGTCCTCATGGTTTGAACCTTACGTGTACAAAATTTCATAAAGATTGGAACAAAACTGTAGATTTGTATGCAACACGTACAAATATACGGACACTCTGCTTTATATATTAGATCTACATAAATGATATGACGAACAGAGTGAGTAGCAGTCTGAGGCATTTTGCTGAAGATGCTGTAGTGTATAGCAAGGTATATAACTGTACTGAGATACAGGATGACTTAACAAAACTTAGCCGCGGTATAATAGCCGAGCGGTCTATAGCACCTCGCTGCGGTTGCTCGCCGTGGAGGTTCGAGTCCCCCCTGGCATGGGTATGTGTGTTTGACCGTAGGTTAGTCTACCTAGGTTTAAGTAGTTTGTAAGCTACAGTCTGATGACCACGCAGTTTGGTCCGATAGATTTGCAGTCATTTAAACATTTGAATTTGAACAAAACTTATAGTTGGTGTGAGGAATAGCAGGCAACTAATTGTAGAAAATATGAGGTGCTGTAGACTGCCACGGTTAAGTGGCCAAGGGTTTAAGGGGCCTTGCTACCTGGAGCGCGTGTACCCCCCGTCGGTCATGTGTGTGTGTGTGTGTGTGTGTGGTGTCCTTAGCTTAGTTTATCTTATTTTAAGTAGTTTGTAAGCCTAGGGACTAATAAACATATAAGCTATGTTTCACTTATTTGCACCGAGCGAGGGAGGATGGTGGTTCAAATCCACCTCCAGCCACAGATATCTAGATTTTCTGTGATTTTCCTAAATCACTCCAGCCAAATGCCGGGATGGTTCCTCCCACATCCTTCCCCGAAAATCCGAGCGTAAGCTCCACGTCTAATGACCACGCTGTCGACATGACGTTAAACCCTAAGCTTCCTTCCTTCATAGATTTACAAACATTTGAATAGTCTTATTGCAGATGAGTAAAAAAATACATTCCCATGTTTTCCGGACACAATATTAGCGGTGAGCTGCTTGACGCAGTCATGTTGATAAAATATCTAGCCGTAATGTTGCAAAGCGAGATGATGTAGAAAAAGCGTGTTAGGACAGTCAAGTGGATGACGGATGGGGTAGAATTTCGGGAACATGAGGCTCATTTGTAAAGAAAGTCACGTATACAACGCTTACACGATCCCGTCTTGAGTATGGCGCAAGTGTTTGGCATCCCTGACAGATCGATTTAAAGGAAGTCACAGAAGCAATTCAGAAGCGGGCTGCTTGTACATCTTCCTTGGCAGCTGAAATTGATATGGTTTGCCGTTTCTATGAGGAGATGAATAGACCTACTCCGTATACATTAGTGTGGAGAGCTGCTCCACACCAATCTCCGGACTGGAGATCACAGCACCGGAGAAGAAGTCTGTACGGCGTTCATGGTTCCTACAGCCAAACACTCGATATGTTAGTCGTGGTTTTCAATCATTAACCTCGCTGGTCGGATAACTTCGAAAAGTACATACTATGAATAACATATAGGTAACACACAATGTCATATTCCAAAGTGGAAATACGCCCACTAAACAGAGGTGTGCTCTTTACAGTATCATAGAATTATCAGACATCTTCCCCGTACAAAAAATTGCCATGTTTCAACATAATTGGTATTTAAACATAAGGACAGACATTGAATTAAAGTTAGTGCTGTGGCGAGGATTCGAACACAGGACCTCCTGGTTACTAGGCAGGCACTTTAGACCGTCAGCTAACACAGCGTTACGGACAAAGCGACTACACGGACAGTCATCAAGCACGTCTCCCTCCACATCACATAATTTAATTCTGCCTCAATGTTCCCTGTGTAATGCGTATCAAATTACCAGGGCTCTCCTTTATTGGAACAGCACCTCAGCAAAGAACGTGGATGGGAACAACGCTGCCCTTTTCCTCAGGCAGAGGTGATATAAATATCAACCATAATTCCATCCCTTGAGACAAACATTGTCTTTTTACACCAAAGGTATATCATCTTGCTCTACAATACTAACACTGCGTCCATAAACAGGGGATTGTTTTTGCTACTCGTCTGCATCGCCTTACATTTCTCTACAATTAATCTTTGGTATAACAAGACAATGTTTGTCCCCAGGAAGGCAATCCTTCACCGCACACATTTCGTTTTCAATCGCAAATCATTTTTCTCGTATTAGAATTTGTTCAAGGGTGCCAAGAAAAATGTAGAAAAAATTACACAATCTAAATTGACGAAAAGAGGCATTTATTACACTTTGCATTGATGCTAAACTTCGTGAAACGTAACAAATTTATTCATACTTACCACTTTACAATTACACAAAACCGTGTGAAATGGTTATACGTCATTCATGAATGTTCCCGCTTGCAACTATAAAATAATGAACATCAAATCGATGGCACTAACTCTGTGTGCTGGTCTGAGAATGCTAGAAATAGCAGTACACATCTTCATGTTTGGGATGACTGTAGCGCATTCAATTGGCAGAATCTGTACAGTGAACTTCATAAGGCAGCAAGGCAGTTTCCAGTGTTAAACTTGTAGGTCAATGATGAAAAGAGAGTTACAACTTCGCTTTGCCTATCTGCAAAGCAAAGCAGTGAAGAATTAAATATTGTTGAAAATAGAACCTGTTAGGAGAATTTTAGAGCAGATAGTGAGGACCAAAATTCGAACGTCGTTGAAGTAATAGGCGGTTATTTCGGTGCAACAATGAATATCACTTAACAGCCCGCTTACGAATGTTAATTGAATAGTTGCAGCTCTGCTGATGGGCAATGGTAGATGAACTTGTTACTAACTACGTCTATGTTTGGTGTTCATATTATTTTGTTCACCATAACCAAAGTCTCTAAATGACACATCCATGTATCATTGGTCTCTGTGTGGTTTGCTTCCAGGTGGCCGAGTATTCTACTCAAGGAACCAGGGTGCAAGTCATTGTTGCGTTGTCAACTTCACCACAGGTGTACACTGTGGCACTAAACGAAGTGCCAACCCATAACAAGAAACCCCTTGAGCGGAAATTCGAAAGTTTAACGTCCAATAATGCACACACAGACACATACACACACACACACACACACACACACACACACACTCCTCAGCTATCTTGTCCATCCGAAATATCTCTGGAACAATAACAGCTATTGGAAAACGACTTTCACCGGTATCAATGTACGTCTGGGGCCCATGAATGTACATATTTGGAAACATTCTAAAACGAAAGCAAATGTGTTTTTTAACACAAACTTATATTTTTTTTAAATGGACACCCTATATTTTTTTCTTCAGCAATCCATAGCATGACAAATCACATAAACAATGGCGTTGATTGCATCGCAATATTCCAATTACATCCCGAGATATTGCGACGCGAAGTTGACGCTTGAAAAACCCGAAATACGCTGCTAGCCCACGTCCTGAGGCAGGCGTGAACCCCATGCTGCCCGTAATACACACACTCACACACACACACACACACACACACACACATACACACACACACACACACACACACACACACACACACACACACACACACACACACGCATACACACGCACACACACCGAGGCAGACATATGCAAAATGCAAAGAAGTTGGACAGAGATGCCATTTGAGTCAGAGGCTCTGTCCAGAGATCAGGAGCAAAGGTGTAGTAGAATGGTGGCCGGGAATTTAAAACTAACGAAGGTTGAGACGTGGGCAACGGGAAGAGAGATTATATTGAAGGGTAAGTTTCCATCTCCGGAGTTCTGAAAGGTTCGTGTCAGTGGGAAGTATCCATATAACCCGAACAGTGTAACACTGTGCCAAGATGTGCTGGGCTTTAGAGGTGAGCGAAATAGTATAGTGTTATAAAATGAATGAAAACTCGGAATCCGATATATTGGACGCCAGGGCTAAAAGGGTTAATTCATTGCCCATTGGCAGCTAATTCGTAAATTTCTTATATCTGCTTTTAAAAGTGTTTTTAGGACAATTATGATGGGAAAAATGCTGCTTTATGATCCACCTTGTACATCGCGAGCGTAACAGTAAAGTGTTTTGAAGGTGTAGAGACTAACCTTCTATGTGATATAAGTATTCCACTTCACAAAATGTACAACTCCAACATACAATAAATGATCAGCCTCTGGATATTTACACTTTTCCGTATCTATAAAACCCGTTATCGCAATATCTGGCGAATGTGGTCGCATGCCATCACATTCCACTAGGTATTGTCACCCAGGTTCACAAACATGATTCTTCATGCAACCTTCAACAATACATACATGAACGTGTTGTACAGTTTCATTTCCCAAAGAATTCGCCTTCGATCTTGATGATGCGAAACTAACTTTGTGTGAGTCATTTTCATTAAGTTAATGGTTTGCCCACGAATTTTTCTTTTACTTTATTTTTTATTCTTATTTATTTACTTATTTTGTCTGCAAATTGCAGTTCACACATTCCGTACAAAGGTGATCTTCTGCACATTTTGGACACTTATTTTCTGTCGCCCTCCGTTTGTACACTGTGAATTGTTAGCAGTTAACTTTTCTGTCATAATTGTTAATACAACATTTCTACAGCTGCGTTACTAGAGCTTGTGGCGTCACACTTATGAGACTAAGGGTTCTGTTGGACATCTTTCAGATATCTGTTACGCCGTGATTCGCTGCAAGGAGTAGGATAAAGAGCTTCGGGGAAATAGAAAATGGGCAATCTCAAAGGGTTCAGGTGGATCACAGGAGAAATGTAGATCCGGAAACTATCGGTATAACAGTTGTAAATTGTCGTAGCTGTGTCGGGAAAGTTCCAGAACTGCAAGCGTTAATAGAAAGCACCGAAACACACATCATTATAGGCAGCGAAAGTTGGCTCAAGCCGGAAATAAGTTCAGAAGAAGTATTTTCAAAAGATCTAACGGTATTCAGAAAGGATAGATTAAACAAAATAGGTAGGGGCGTGTTTGTCGCCGTCAAAAGTAGTATTTCATGTTGCGAAGTTGAAGTTGATAGTTCGTGCGAGCTATTATGGGTAGAGGTTGTACCCGAAAATCGTAAGAAGTTAATAATCGGTTCCTTTTACCGGCCTCCCGACTCTGACGATACAATAGCAGAAAGGTTCAAAGAAAACCTGAGTCTAATTACAAAAACGTACCCGACTCACACGATAATAGTAGGTGGTGATTTTAATTTACCCTCGATCTGTTGGCGAAATTATATTTTCAAATCAGCAGGTAGGCATAAAACATCGTTCGAAATTGTACTCAACGCATTCTCTGAGAATTACTTCGAACAATTAGTTCATGAGCCAACTAGAATTGTAAATGGATGTGAAAACACACTTGATCTCTTAGCAACAAATAATCCTGAGCTCATAAAGAGCATCAAAACGGATACAGGTATTAGTGAACACAGAGCTGTAGTAGCGAAATTGAATATCGAAAGTCCCAAAGTTACCAAAAATAAACGCAAAGTATATTTGTTCAGGAAAGCAGATAGAAACAAAATACATTGCTTCTTGAAAGACAGCTTCCACTCGTTTCTAACACTAAACGTAGGTGTAGACCAGATGTGGCTCAAATTCAAAGAAGTGGTATCGACAGCAATTGAAAGTTTTATACCTAATAAATTAATAAAAGAAGGAGGCGATCCCCCTTGGTACACAAAACAGGTTAGGACACTGTTGCAAAAGCAAAGGAAAAGGCATACTAAATTTAAACGAACACGAAATCCCCAGGATTTGCGATTGTACTCAGAAGCTCGTAATTTAGCGAGGACTTCAATGCGAGATGCCTACAACATTTATCACAACGAAACTCTTTCTCGTAATTTGACTGAAAACTCAAAGAGATTTTGGTCATATGTTAAATATACTCGGGGAAAGTCACAAACAATACCTACACTACGTGATAGTAATGGCGATCCTGCCGATGACAGCGCTACTAAAGCAGAGTTACTAAACTTAGCTTTTAGAAACTCATTCACTAAAGAAGACGAAACCAATATTCCAGATTTCGAATTACGAACAGATGCCGTAATGAGTAGCATAGAAGTAGATATCATCGGAGTAGTGCAGCAACTAAAATCACTTAATAAGAACAAGTCTTCTGGTCCGGATTGTATACCCATTAGATTTCTATCTGATTATGCTGAAGCGATAGCTCCTTACTTAACAGTCATATACAACCGCTCTCTCATAGAAGGATCTGTACCAAAAGATTGGAAAGTTGCACAGGTCACACCTATATTCAAGAAAGGCAGTAGGAGTAACCCACTAAACTACAGGCCTATTTCATTGACGTCAATTTGCAGCAGGGTTTTGGAACATATCCTGTATTCAAATATTATGAATTATCTCGAACAGAACGATCTGTTGACCCAAGGTCAACACGGATTTAGAAAATATCGTTCATGCGAAACACAACTAGCTCTATATTCACACGAAGTGATGGGTGCTATCGACAAAGGTTCGCAAATCGATTCCGTATTTCTTGATTTCCAGAAAGCTTTTGACACCGTACCTCACAAACGGCTTTTAATCAAATTGCGTGGTTATGGTATATCGCCCCAAATTTGCAATTGGATAGGGGATTTCTTGTCAGAGAGGACACAGTTCGTAGTAATCGATGGTAAGGCACCGACTAAAACAGAGGTGATATCGGGCGTTCCACAGGGTAGTGTTATTGGTCCTCTGCTATTCCTTATTTACATAAACGATTTAGGGGAAAATCTAAGTAGCTCTCTTAGGTTGTTTGCAGATGACGCCGTCATTTACCGTATAGTTAAATCATCTGAAGATCAAAACCAACTGCAGAACGATCTGAATAAGATATCAGTATGGTGTAAAAATTGGCAATTGACTCTAAATAATGAGAAGTGTGAAGTCGTCCACATGAGTACGAAAAGAAATCCGTTAAACTTTGTTTACAACATAAATCAATCAAATGTGAAGGCCGTAAACTCCACAAAATACCTAGGAATCACTATTACTTCAGACTTAAACTGGAAAGAACACGTAGATAATATCGTGGGAAAGGCGAACCAGAGACTGCGTTTTATTGGCAGAACCCTTAAAAGATGCAACAGAACTACTAAAGAAACTGCATACACTGCGCTTGTCCGTCCATTTTTGGAGTATTGCAGCCCAGTGTGGGATCCTTATCAGGTGGGTTTGACGGAGGACATCGAAAGAGTCCAAAGAAGGGCAGCTCGTTTCGTATTGTCACGATACAGGGGAGACAGCGTTACGGAAATAATACAGGATCTGGGATGGGAATCATTACAACAACGGCGCTTATCGCTGAGGCGTGGGTTACTTGCGAAACTCCAATCGCCAACATTCTCCTCCGAATGTGAACATATATTGTTGACTCCCACTTACATAGGTAGAAATGATCATCAGAATAAAATAAGAGAAATCAGAGCTCGAACAGAGAGATTCAGGTGTTCTTTCTTCCCGCGCGCTATTCGAGAATGGAATGGGAGATAAATAGTATAATTGTGGTTCGATGAACCCTCTGCCAGGCACTTAAATGTGATTTGCAGAGTATCCCATGTAGATGTAGATGTAGAAGGAAAAATCCTTTCCAATGGGGCACGAAAAAGTGGGGATTGAAAGCAAATATTTATGATAAATTTGGGGGGGGGGGCGCGGGGGGGCTCACGTTTCCTCTTTTAACTTGATTATTACGCTTAATTCATGGACATTTATGAAGTCATTATATAGAAATCTGAAACGTTTAGCAGATTACTACTATTTTTTGTACGTAGTTCTTGACTTCAGCTTTGTATCTACGATTAACTAGAGGAACTTCGTGGCATATTAAAAACATGTGCTGGATCGGGGCTCGAACCAATCACCTTTCACTTTCGTTGACAGCTACTCTACCAACTGATCTATCCGAGCACGACTCACTTTCCCAAGTCACAACTGTACTTCCAACAGTTCAGTAGATGTGAAAACAATGTGGAAGGTAAGTAGGCAAATGACATTCATGACTGTCAATCGAGAGAAGGCACGTTAAACATAAATATATGACTGAACGTGTGTATTCTAAGATGTACATTACGTTAGACTCAGGGAAAACTCACTAGGTAAAAACGCGACAAATATGATGGACCAGGGTTTGTTACGCGGAACAAGTATGGGATTTGTGATACATCGTGTCATACACTTGTAGAGCTTTACATAACAAGTGTATTTCTGAAATTTATGCGCATTTCTAGCACCACGCCTAGGAACACGCAGTACATTCAAATCTAGAGACGGCAATATCTGGAGTATCCTAGTGCTCTCACGTAGACTTTCGGAGCAGAGAAAAGCAAACTGGCAGTACACGCACTATTCTATACACAATGCTTGTTTGAAGGATACACTCAAGATGATCACTATGTGATCGAAATCGATCTGCTGTTTACAAATAAAACATTAACTGCCAATGCTGCTCATTACATCTGGTGTGTTTATTCTATACTCATTACAAAAATACATTCCATAGTTGAAGTTTCCATAATTGAAGTTTGGGACATTCCCAAGTGTCTTTCACATTAAGGGAAGGTCGAGTAAGTTGACGAGGAGTCTAATATGACGAATTCTGAATTTCTCCGATAAATCTACATATTGTTTAACTGTTTATGGTACTGTTTCCTTAGCGCGATCTGCAGTCATGTCTCTTGAAATACAACTGCTTGATCATTTCGTTTTGTTGAAAACAGAGGCTTGGAAGTGGATGTTATTTTGTAACAATTTTTCCTGCGGTTTAAATAAGTTTTATGCAAGTTATATTTTTTTATTAATGAATATCAGTTGATTCATCTGAAATCTTGTGGATTTACTTATGTTTTAATAACGGTTTAGTAAATTTAGTGTGTAAGTGGGTGTGCATGTATAACTCTGGATCCAAAAAATCGACTGCGGTTAATATGACGAATTATGCAGTTCATAAGGAAAACAGGGAGACAGAAATGGAGCAAGGAGTCATTGAAAGAGACAATGCAGCCTGTAAGAAATGGTAAGCTTGTTGAAGGCGCCGCGAGGAAGTTGAACTTCCCTGAAGCTACTTTAGGTCACTATGAAAAAAAAAACCATGATGAAGTAGGCTCTGCTCATTGTACGGGCATAAATTGCAGGGATGCAAAGGAAAAATGTTGTCTGTGTCTCTTTTGATAAGTAGATAAGAATAATGAAAGTCTCGTTTTCTAAATAAAAAGTTCATTTCGTCATCTTACCCTACCTGTAGGGCAAGTCACGAATGGTACTATCACTAACAAAAAAAGGTCTCGCTAAAACATTTTCAGTCTTAGGAAATGTTTAAGAGCTTTATTGCAAATGAGATACATTAAGCAATCGTTTTCCATAAATAAAATATCTGATTTCAAAGTGAGAGCCAGAAAAAATATTGTTGTTATGGTCTTCAGTCCGGAGACTGGTTTGATGCAGCTCTCCACCCTACTCTATCCTGAGCAATCCTTTTCATCTCCTCATAAGAACGGCAACTCACATCCCCTTGAATCTGCTTACTATACGCGTCTCTTGGTCTCCCTCTGCGATTTTTACCCCACAAACTTCCCTCCAATGCCAAATTACCGATTCCTCGATGTCTAAGAATGTGTCCTAACAAGCAATCCCTTCTTTTAGTCAGGGAATGCCAAAAATTCCTTTTCTCGCCAATTCCGGCTGAACACAAAATCTTGACTCATCTTTGAAGAGAACCCGGCGCAATTCGTTAAGTCTCCAATCCTGATCCACCCAGTCCCTACGAGCTAAACAGTGTAGTTGTTTTAAAGGAAAACAGGTGATAATGCACGTAGGTGATTTCGGAATGTTTGTGTTGGTATTGTACGTCCTGTTACTACCTGGATGTTGCGTTCCAGCTGATTTGCATTCAGACTCCTGTCTCGACGGACTGCTGACCTTAGATAATGGTCATCTCTTCCTGATGTTACCAGTCAACGACTTTGTTCTTGCCTTCTTTTAAAGATTCTTGATGTCTGAAATCACGTCCAAATCTTGGAAATTACGCTGCAGCCACCTCCCTCTTTGTTCCGCTTCCAACTTTTCTATGGCTATCCATTCCATAGCTTCGGGTAAGTCATGTCGTTGTTGCATTGCACTACCTGCTCACTCTAAACACAAGCCAACACCAACGCACTCTGCAGCAACCTTCTATTACTACCACTACCTCATTGCCGTAATGTTGTTTCCATTTCGTACAACCGACAGGGAGTCGTCGTATTATTCTGCCGATTACAATATTTGAGAACCTAGATATCGCAACTAATTTCCCAATTGTTTTGAACAGGTTACATGCTTGGCGAGGATACATAGATACACCTTCATATTGTACTATTGTCGAATAGCGTGCGGGAAGATAAAAGCCTAATTCTCTCCGGTGGAGCTGCAATTCTCGTATTTTATTGTGTTGATAATTCTTCCCTATGTAGATGGGAACAAAATAGATTTTTTTTTAGGATTCGGAGGACAAAGTTGGCAATCTAAATTTCGCTGTTTATCTCTCGTATAATTTCCGTGACCCTCTGTCCCCTGTATCAGGATCGTACAAAATGAGCTGCCTTTCATTGTACTCTTTCCATGTCGGTCAGTCCCCCCTGATAAGGAGGAAGCCCATACAACATAAGTTAAAGAAGCAGAACAAGTGTAGTGTAGCAGCCTCTTTAGTAGTTCAGTTGTATATTCTAATTAGTGTCCAGCCAATAAGTAGCAATCTTTGCTTTGCCTTACCCACGTAATTATCTATAAGTTCTTTGCAATTTAAGCCTGTCGTAATTGTGATTCCTAGTATCTAGAATTCACGGCCTTCATTTTTGAATCATTTTTATTGTAGGTGAAGTTCAATGAAATCCTTTTAGTTCTCATTTGGACGACTTCCTTTTTTCATTATTAAAGGTCAATCGCAAGTTTTTGCATCATAGATATCTAAAGCGTTCTGAAGTTTGTTTTGATTTTCAGATGACTATAATGGAAGATAAATGGCAGCATCAGCTACAAAGAACCTAACAGTCCTGGTCAAGTTTCCTACGATCCTCTGCTAGCATAAGAGGAATCGCAGTGGTTGCCATGTAGTAGTGGTAATTCCCAGATAGCACTTTAGTGTCTCTAGAGGTTCCTGGTCGTCGCTAAAGATAAGTATCTCGATAGCTCCATCAAACGCGCACGTGTCGTCCGCTGTCTGCACCCTCCCCCATGCCTCCGTCTTCTCCACACAATCTCCCCTGTTTCGTCCCTAATGGCGTCGTTGGAACAGGGCATCATAGCTTAATCTTCTTTCTTGCTACAAAGACGTCGTAACCGGAAGTGGGGGATATTAAAAGGGCCATCCAACTTTTAGCGGCTACATGAGGCAAGTTGCTGACAGGGTCTTCATGATTGGAGACAGTACAAGAATCTTTTGATATTAACGTAAAGGGTAGTTAGGAAGATGGTGGTCGTTAGAGAAAAAGCCCCAGCTCGGATAGTTTTCTATTGATGTGGTGGAAAATCTGCTGTCGTCTTCCGTTGAAACCGACCCTGAATTAGTCTGGAGTGATTTAGGTAAACTATGGAGCACCTATGGAGTAATGAAAGTAGTTCTCAGTTGGTTGACCTCTTCCGTTAATGTTAGACAGCAGAAAATGTTTAGCTGTAGTACTGAAAATGGCTACGATACACTCATAATTACGTTATGTGTTTATGTGTATTTTGGATGTTTATGTTATGTGTGGTGTGCCCCATGGTTCTGTTTGGGGCTACTGTTGTTTCTCATTTATATAAATGTTATGCTTTCTAACACAACAGGAAATTTTGAGATATTTCTGTTTGCTGATGGCACTAACTTGACAGTTAAAGAAATAATAAATTGGTCCTAAATAAAAAGAGGGCTCAGTTTTCACAGTTTCTAAGACACAGTGAAAGAAAAACTGACATTTCAATTACACTGAATGGTCACATGATCAGTGAAACTGATCAGTTCAAATTTATATGCGTTCAGATAGACAGTAACCTGTAGTGGAAAGCCGAAGTTCAGTATCTTGTTAAAAGCTGCGTTGTTTACCATTAGAGTGGTTTCTGAAATAACTGATAGCTCGACACGAAAAGTGATCTGCTTTGCTTATTTTTATTCGCTTATGACGTCTGGTTCAAAATGGGTATTTATTGTGCAGAAACGGACAGTTCGAGCAGTATGTGAGGTAAGCTCGCATAATTGTTTTCGAGCCGTGTTTAGTAACCCGGAGATTCTGACATTGGCTTCTCTATAAATATGAGGGTTCCAACTTAAATAGTAGCAAGTATTTATTCACAGCCGATATGCTGTCACTGTCTTTCAAAGTAGTCACCAGCGTTGTATAGAACCAATTGTCAGCGATGTCGAAGTCGTAGTGCACCGTTCATGTTCTGTTCATGGTCCGACTGGAGCAGTCTACTGCCTGTCGAATCTGCTGTAGTTCTGAAGCGAATGCCACGAAGTGGTTCCTTCATCTTCAGAATCAAATCAAAGCGGCAAGTACGTAAGTCCTGGAAGTATGGTGGATCGTAATTATTAGCTTGCCCAGGCGTTCCTTCAGGATGCGAAGCACAGTCGTATGCTCTAATCCGGTTTCGTGGACTAGCTCACGAATCATCTGGCGTCGATAACTGTCTACTAAACGCGGTAACAGTATGCACTTCTCCTTTAAAGAAGCTAGGATGACGTGTCCGATGCATGAATGCCACAGTATTCCGACCTTTGTTACGGGCTTTTACCCAACGTGCCACCTGTACGGGCCGAGGGTGAAGGTCGGGGTGAGTGTTTAAAATAGGGAAAGTTTAATTTTTAAAACTCACAACCACCAACTGCAAACCATATTCCTAAACATGTAAAAACACTGGAACTGTGATTGCTACTGTTTGACTCGTTTCCTAGGGGATGATATCACACATTCGCAGCTTTCCTTCCCTGCATATGATTAACAAAAAATTCATAATAAAAGAAGTTCATGTGAGAAAAGGGTGTACTAACTACTATTTTTGAAAACACGTGAAAGTTCACTTTATGTTGTTTATTACACCATATTAAAACCCTGTGGCTGATACGTCTGTACGTCGACTCATTTATCAAATAAAGTTATAGCTCGTGAGCCCCCAGACAAAAATGAATATTTGTCGCAAATTGTTTTCACACCATGTGCCCGTCTCAAACACCATTTACGTTCATACCTATGCGACGACACGTGTTACATTAACAAAACACAGTCACTTTAATTCAGTGCGATGAACACCTTGTTCCACCAGTTAAATATTCACAACACACAGTAGCACTCGATTCAACTTGGTGCAGTCTACGACGAGCAACCACACCTGGCAATTGCCACACAAAAATCTATAGTCTCCACCTGGAGATCCACAGGCCGACCGTGCAGAGCGACGCCGCGCCCGGCCAGCTACACCACTCGCTCCCGACTCCTGACTCCTACCTCGGCCATGCGCGCGCGCCAAAAGCCCAACTGCCGGGATTTTTCCCTATGTCATCAAATTCCCCATGTGAGCTGTTCTAACCGACTTGCCAACGTCTTCTTATTAGGTTTTTATATTGGTATAAACATCCTTTGTACTATTTATTATAATCGTGCAATTTCTTATATCACAAATAAGTGATTTAACTGAATATTTCAAGGTAAAATACACAAGATTAATTGAAAATAAAATGAGAAATAGTTAATATATTATTTCTATAAACAAAACATTGCCATGCTAGTTGTGTAACTGTCGTGTATTCATTGGTAATTTATTACTTTTTCATTGTCAATTAAACATATTACGCCAGATGTGACTATATCAGCTAATGTATTGTTTATTTATCAACAGGCTATTTTGTAATGAGGGCCTTAAAGGTTCCTATTTGCATCGTATTACTTCAAATGTAAGTAATATTAGAATATTTTATTTCAAGCTGTGCACTGCACTGAACCTGGCACTCGCCATTGTCCCTCTCTCCCCTCACCGGAAACGAACCTGGAAAATCCTTAGCTGGAACAAGCCACCAACGTCGGCCTGTTCGCTGGCCTCCCGTCAGCTACAAGCACACAGCAAATCTCAACGTGGAGAATTTCTACCTACGGCCTAACTATAAATGTTGTCACCCAACTGCGTACATACATTGCTACCATAATTAATAAGATTAAAATTGTGTAACATTTAGTGCATTGGCATGGTCAATGTTTGCAGTGAACTTCATACTGTTTCATTATCAAATGCTATTAATTACCAGTATTTCTATTGGGGGTAATGTCACAACAGCAATTCCGATTACCCGCACGTCTCTCGAAGACCTTGATGGCACTGTCGTGCTGTGCGACCTCTGGCACATTGAATCTTGATCCAGTTCCATTGTTCCTGTTTCTAAAACATAGTGATACAGTTACGTTAAACCGCTCACTCACAAATGACTATGTTTCCCCCGATTGTGCGCACGCCGGTAGGTATGTATGTCAACAACGTGTGATATCAGCGATGATAGTAGATTCCATTGCCTAGTGTCTCCATAGCAGTGTTGCCACTATTTAAGCTGTAACCCTCGTATTTATTAATGATGATTGTGAGAGGTCGCACTGTTATGATTCCCTATCCGTAATCTTACACAATTCAAAAGTTGTTGACTAAAATTTCTGTTCTGAATTATGCATACAGGACGACAAGTTCTAGCCAACAATTTTTGTATTGTGTTGCATTACAGATAGCGAATGTTAACAATGAAGTGTACAACTTCTCAGAATCATCATCATTTAAGACTGATTATGCCTTCCAGATTTCAGTCTGGAGTGTACTCCATTATAAAATTCCTTCACGATCCCCTATTCAATGCTAACACCGATAGGTCGTCCGATGTTCAGCCTATTACTTCAAAATCATTCTTGCCCGAATCCAAATGCTTCCTCCTTGATCTACCTCGACTCCTATCCTATATTTCTGAAACCATGAGTGTCTTTGGTAACGTTGCTTCACCCATGACCGAGCTTAGTGGCCCAGGGTTAACTCACTGGACTCGTATTCTGGAGGATAGTGGTTCAAATCCACCTCTTAGCATCGAAACATAGGTTTCCCGTGGTTCCCTGAAGTCACTCCTGGCAGATGCCGGGATAGGACCTATGAAGGGCACCGCCGGTTTCCGTCCCGTTGTCAACGGGAGCTTGAAACCTAAGGTTTTCTTCCTTCCATCCTTCTTTGATTCGATTGGAAATCTGCTCTGAGGGACATTAGCAAACGGATTGGAAGGCTATGGTATCAAAGACTTCGTTCTGAAATGAGGAAACAAATTTGGGCACATAGTAAGCCAGCCATGAAGAAAACGACATTGGTTGATAGTATTTCGAATGGTGCTGTTGGGTCCATATGTGAATGACAAATAACACCCGATTTTTCCATGCGCGACGTCCTCTGCGTGGTAACATGCGTTTGCATATACTTTCCAATATTTGGCCCTCGTAAGTTACGGTAGTACCTTTCCGATCACCTATTGCCAGCTCTTAATTTGAATGAAAATAACATAACCGTTCAACTGACATGAAAATTCAATAAACTGATTTATAGAGGAGAAAAGCCTCTACAACTTTATCTCTTATTTTTCTTTTTTTCTCACAGCTTGCGCCGTTACAGACATATCTGCAAAAATAACCGTCACTTGATTGTACGTAAAACGGGCGTTCGTAAATGTCACGTGACTTTCATCGCCCAAAACTCTCTCTGGCATACGCCATCTTGCTTTCTGTATTCTATTATCATAACTTACGCGCAGTCATTTCAAAGCAATGGCCTACTCAAGAATTAACAAAAACACGTCGTTCTAGCCAGCCGCGGTGGCCGAGGGGACTGATGCGCTCCAGTCACGGTCTGCACGGCCACTATGGTCGGGGGTTCGATTCCCCCCCCTCCCCCCCTCTCGGGCATGGATATTTGTGCCGTCCTTAGTATTAGCTAGTTCAAAAGTAGTTTGTAAGTTTAGGGATTGATGACCCCGTAGTTAAGTCCCATAAGCTGTACAAACATTTGAACATTTTGAACACGTCTTTCTAAGTACGATAAATTTTAGTAAATAGTACGGGAATTAAGAAACATTTTCGTTATTGTTCGCTGTAGTGGACAGCGCATTTAGCTGTGATCCACACGGACGGTAGTTCCAAACCGGCCACTACCATTTCATTCCACTTAGGCTCCTAAAAGGGCTTCGCGCAGTCGTATTAATTAAATAGAGCTGTGTTCTACAATGTTTAGAGTTGTGCATACGTAAGAGTGCTCCCTCTAAAATTAGCGTTTGTTCATTGTTCTACGAACGGTGTGTGTCTGATAATTTTCAGTGCGCCATAGCTTTGAAATTCCAACGCTAGAGTTATAATACTAAAATCGTCAAACCAAGAAAGCAAGTTAATGTATGCAAGATAGAGTTTCGGGCGAGGGATGTCTGATTTCCGAACGGAAAATGTACACTGTGTTCCTTCCAGGCTATAGTTACTCGTCCGAACGCCAAATGTACGCTACGTTCCTCCCTGGCTACCATCATTCGTAACCAGTACAGGCAAAGGAAAATAAACTAAGAACAAGCTACAAGGCAAAACAGCTGATAATATTTTAACGGAAAAAGATAATGAAAATATGGGAGAAGTATTAAAATAATAGTTTGAAGATGTAAAAGTTCAGGAAAGAGTATGTTTGTCAAACATATAATCAAATATCGAATAATGTTGGCTGTTTGTTAAAGTACGGTCAGAACGAATAGTACGTGTTGTGTGCATGGATATTATCATTATAGTAGAGTCGTAATCGTACATTCCATAATTTTTATTATTTATATATTTATTATTTTTGTCCGCAATTTTTATTAAAAATCATAAAACTAGAGGCAAATCTGAAGTGGGTCGTAAAACACGACAGTGCGATTTTTTTTTCTGCTCTTGAAGGTACACTACTGGCCATTAGAATTCCTGCACCAAGTAGAAATGCAAATGATAAACGGGTATTCATTGGACAAATATATTACACTAGAACTGACATGTGATTACATTTTCACACCATTTCTGTGCATAGATCCTGAGAAATCAGTACCTAGAGCAACCACCTCTGGCCGTAATGACGGCCTTGATACGTCTACGTATTGAGTCAAACAGTGCTTGAATTGCGTGTACAGGTACAGATGACCATGCATCTTCAACATGATACCACAGTTCATCAAGAGTAGTGACTGGTGTATTATGACGAGGCAGTTGCTCGGCCACCGTTGACCAGACGTTTTCAATTGGTGAGAGATCTGGAGAATGTGCTGTCCAGGGCATCAGTCATTTTCCGTTTTGGACCTGCAAATACGGTTGTGCATTATCCTGCTGAAATGTAGGGTTTATCAGGGATCGAATAAAGGGCAGAGCCACGAGTCGTAAAACACCTGAAATGTAACGCCAACTGTTCAAAGTGCCGTCGATGTGAACAAGAGGTGACCGAGACATGTAACCAATGGCACCCCATACCATCACACCAGGTGATACGCCAGTATGGAGATGACAAATACACGCTTCCAATGTGTGTTCACCGCAATGTCGCCAAACACGGATGCGTCCATCGTGATGCTGTAAGCAGAACCTGGATTCATCAGCCGGCCGCGGTGGCCGCGGAGACTGAGGCGCTTCAGTCACGGTCTCCACGGCCACCACTGTCGGGAGTGGATATTTTTGCCGTCTTTAGTATAAGGTAGTTCATAAGTTGTTTGTACGTTTAGGGACTGATGACCCCGTAGTTAAGTCCTATAAGCTTAACAAACATTTGAACATTTGGATTCATCAAAAAAAAAAAAAAAAAAAGTCGTTTTGCCATTTGTGCACCCAGGTTCGTCGTTGCGTACAGCATCGCAGGTGCTGCTGTCTGGGATGCAGCGTCAAGGGTAACCGCAGCCAAGGTTTCCGAGTTGATAGTCCATGCTGCTGCAAACGTTGTCGACTATTCGTGCAGATGGTTGTTGTCTTGCAAACGTCCCCATTTGTTAACTCATGGATCGAAACGCAGCTGCACGATCCGTTACAGACATGCGGATAAGATGCCTGTCAAGTCGACTGCTAGTGAGACGAGGCCGTTGGGATCCAGCACGGCGTTCCGTATTGCCGTCCTGAACTCACCGATTCCACATTCTGCTAACAGTCATTTGATCGCGTCAAACTCGAGCAGCAATATCGCGGTACGATAAACCGCAATTGCGATAGTGTTCAATCGGACCTTTATCAAAGTCGGAAACTTGATGGTACGCATTTCTCCTCCTTACACTAGGCATCACAACAACGTTTCACCAGGCAACGCCTGTCAACTGATGTTTGAGAAATCGGTTGGAAACTTTCCTCGTGTCAGCACGTTGTAGGTGTCGCCACCGGCACTAACCTTGTGTGAATGCTCTGAAAAGGTAATCATTTACATATCACTGTTTTGCGTCTGTAGCGCGTTATCTTCGTGGTGTAGCAATTTTAAAGGCCAGGAGTGTATATTACTAGTGTCATCGTGGCGTTAGTAACTACAGAGGCAGTAGGACTGTAGCTGGAGACGGCAGTGCCGGAGCGGCCATTATCTGTGCCGTGTGCTGTCGCTCTCCGTGTTTGCGGAGTGTGCCCGCGGCTGTGTTCCCTCCCCCGCCGCGGCAGCCGCAGCGAGAACAGCTGCCTCCCGCCCGTAGCCTGTTTGCTCTGTGGCAACAGTAGGATAACTTGTAAGGCCACGGCTGCAGTTGCGGGCCAGTGGAACAGTACGAGGTGATCAGTGTTTAAGGGTTTTAAGGGGACAGAACAGCAGACTGATCACCCCTCTGTTCCTATCCGATAAGGTTAAGGCCTCACACACGGCCAACCAATTCGGCTAAACTTTGGTAGGTCATTTGTATACAACCTAAAACGAACGAATGTAAGATACACTTGAAATAACTTTAACTGTCTTGACCACAATTGCAATTTATTAAGGACTTACGCTTATACACCAACTATACACTATACATGTCTGTTAAAAATTATTAAACAGTAAAACTAATAAAATTCCCTTTTAAAACTATTAGTGTCATAAACATGTGTCATACATAAAAGAAGTTTAAAATTCCCCCCAGAACATCCCTGTAGGATGGTCAAGTGCATACTGAATTCTGCTTAAAAATCGTTTACTAAGTGGAAAATCCGCCAGATGACGATACTGTCTTTCTGCCCACGCTCACTTACTCACTCCCTTACCCACTCGCTTACAGCTATAACTCCACGAGAAAGGATGAGCTTCACTATGTATGGCTAAATCTGAGTTTAGAACAGAAAGGGGTAAATTATGCTGCCACAAAAGTCTTTGGTCACCTACCAAGCAGCATCAGAAACCTGACAGATAGCCAACTAGCATTCCAAAATCTATTAAAAGAATTTCTGGATGACAACTCCTTCTACTCATTGGTTGAGTTTGTATATATAATTTAAAAAAATTGCCATGTAATATTTTGCGTAATGTAAAGTCTTGTACAGACACCTTTCATTAACCTGACACGTTCCACATCATTACGAAGTGTCGCATTCATGATATACGGAACAAGTATTAATCTAATCTAACCTAGGTGAATTTTTTTAAATGCAGTTTTAAATATCTTACTGCTGCACAAAATTTGTTTTCTTTTAAGTTATACAATTTTAAACTATAAAACTTTTAAAATCATTAAGTACAAAATGTTTTCTCTTAGAGTGTACACTTTTAAATGAGTGCTACACAAAATATTTTCGTTCACACTTTAGTCCGACATCTTCAGGCCAGATATTGTTAAGTGATACACCACTGTCAAACTCCAAAATTATAGTGTCTTTACAGTATCCAGGTGAGGGACAATGTGGGAGTGGGTGGAGGGGTGCAGGTGTAAGGGAGAAGCATACATAAAAGTGCTGCGAAGGAAGAGCAGTCACCAACCACCACCTGCCTACGAAAATCACTCGGTGGTTTATATAACCTACAAGGTTGCATTTATCACTAAATGATTAACTTACAATGTTGGCTTAACTATGCTAAGTCAGTAACCAGCCATGCGAGCCAAGGCAAGCGGTAAAACCGTTACAAAATTGAGAAGATGATACATCAAAGAATCAATAGACGCTGGTGTTATTGTTTTTAGCCAACCGTCATTGTAAGTAGTATTTTCGGAATATTATGTCAACCACATAATTAAACGAAGCACTCTTATACAGTATTTACGACTGCAATCTAACACTTACGTTACTTGGCTACGCTTTAAGCCTTAAAGATTTCACTTCGTGTATTAAAAAACATAGTTAAATTTCTTTGCTTCTTTCAATAGCTGTGATTAATATTTGACTTGTTGGATAGGTACTAAATTTATTGACTGAGTGATCGTATACGATGTCAATTTTTATCAATTGAAGCACTGAACGAAAGATGAACGATGGTATGCACAAGGACCTACAGTAACTTCCGATGTTAAGCACAGGCGTATACAAACTTCCTGAATATACAGGATAAACGCAAAAGCTCTGGATTATTGGTTCCCAAAGTGTGGGTCACCTGAGGTATTCGAGTGGGTCGCCGGATAACTTTTAAAATTCATGAATGAAATATCATACTGACGTAAAAAATGTGAAACTGTATTCCAAGAGAAAGGTTTTACAATGTGAAGAATCATTTACAAAACCTGTATTAAACAAAGAAAAAAATGTTCTCAATACGTGGTCAGACCTATGGGAGAAGAACACAGAGATATTGAAGCACAGCAATAAGTCTCGTTTGTGACAAATGTCGAAAGAGTAATTTCATGACTAACATTAATTTGATTTAGAATTTCTCTGATTGTGCATTATTTGCATGTTGTTCAGTGTGTGCAAGCGTATTTATGGTGCTATTTTGTATTATTTTTTTGCTATATTTACAAGGAATGTGTTTGTAGAGAATAGTAAGACTCTGTAACGGAACTATCATGTCATTCTTCCTTGAACAGTTCCTTTAAAGACGCAAGCCTGTAAACGGAGAGTATAGCTGTGAAGGAATTACTGGAATTTGCAAGGACAATTACTTCAGAAGCCTACATATGTTTTTATATTAATATTAATTGCTGCTTGTCGCTGTAGTGCTCGTAAAGAAGCCAGCATGTTGACCTGCACAAGATTCATGTCTCCTACCCTTACGTTGCTACTACCTGTTGTATATAGATTGGTGTGGTGGCTGTTCTTTCATATATAAGGCCATTTTTCTACGCAACAAAGGCATAAGGTGCATCTAATTCACCGCAGATGTGGTAATTACTTTCGACCTCGTATGGCAGTCCGAAATGGACAAGTGGAATGGTACCGTTCTGGCGTACAGGCCTTCACTTTAAGGTGGCGTCAAGATTGGATTGAAATTACGTTGAAAATTTACAACTGTAAAATTTTCAACAAATTAATTCATTCTAAGTAATGGTACTGAGAAGTGTGAAATTAGATACAATATTATTTACTTACGTTACGTCAATTGATTGGTACATATAGGAAACCAAATCGTCATTCTTGAGATAACAGTTTCCATATCCACAACCACGTGGGTAAGTAAAAGAACTACGCTCCGGTGCATCTTGAACATATTAAAGCCAAATGCAATTTGTAGAGCACTCAAGTACCACTCCATCATGCACTGATCGTTCTGTAGTAGGATATGATAATAAACAGAGCAAAGATCATCCTTGTTAAAACGTTATATAATATGAGTTTAAAAGATGTTAAAATGTTGACTGTACGTTCTTATTTCACTTATTTCACAACTGTCTTTGTGAATTAATTTGTATGTGGTATGTAAATATACCAACATTATAAATGACAAGCCTAAATAGTGCAATAAACAAATTATACATAAGTACACACATTTAAAAATTCGCATGTTTTCATTTCTATGAGAGCATAAAATACTCTATAATGATTCTAAAAAAATACAAAAATAAAAGTAATACTGAATACTGGAACTGTATCACACTATACCTCAAAGTTTAAATTCAATAATAATTCTAAACTGTTAAGATAATTAATTCAAGTAACATGATTCCGAACATCTGCATGTATCAATTCGATGATGATGAGGAGTTCAATATCTAAATTCAGTAATATGATGCTCAGTGCTTACATATAGGATTTCGATAATGATCAGGAGCTCAATCTCCACATTTAGTTACAGTCCACACAGTTTTTAATATTATTAGAAAGTAATATATAACCTTACTTGTTTGTTTGAATAAAATAAAAATAGATACAGTTATAAATCCGTAAATCATCACATGACTAATTTAAATGAAGATGTTGAAACTAAATGGTAAGGAACCACGCGTCTAGAAGTATGTAGATCTGATTTAGAATTGAAATGATGGAGAAGGAAGTGAAGCTACAATATATGACAAAAATCATATTAAACATTATGCTTTTCACTCACTGTCTCAGTTATCAAAGTTGCAAATGGAATAGAAAAATCTTTTATTCAAATAACGTAACTAGTTTCGATTATCATTGTCATCACTATTAAATGTAAGAATATTACAAATTGGAAGAAACTATGCACAAACAGAGATTATCGCGTGAATGAATTGTGAAGAAATGTAGTTCGTTCAGAAACTAGAACCAGGCCATCTAGAGGAGTCAAAGTGGTCCCCAACTGTTTGCTATATTCGCAGCATACAGTATCAAACCATTTGAGGCCATATTTCACTCCATACCATATAGCATCAGATGGTAATGTTTTCCTGTGCTGTGCATGCTATCTCATACGATAAAGGCAGCACAGGATAACATTACCATCTATTTCACAAATCCAGCTTGCTCTGCTGCTGTGTGGTATGGAGCGAAATGTGGCCGCAAATGGTTTGATAATGTATGCTGCGAATATAGCAGCCACTTTGACCCCTCTAGATGGCCTGGCTCCAGTTTCTGAATGAACTACAGTTTTTCACTATTTACATGATAATCTCAGTTTGTGCTTAGTTTCTTGCAATTTGTGATATTCTTACATGTGACTATGTATGTCGTATGTAATGAAATATCAATTTCAGTCTTACTCCTAGACAGTAATGTCGAATAAAATAAAGAAATAAGAAAGTTAAACACGAGTAGTAGTTGCTCAACTAAACACTATAAAATAAGTCATATCACGGTTACATTATTTAACAAATATTGCGTGAAAGTCGTCCATGAGTAAATAAGATAATATAGAAAAAATGTGTTGTATTAATTATTGAAATAACGGGCATATTTCTGCGCCTTTTACGTTTATTATTAAAAATCACAAAGGTCATTGAAGCCATCAAGTATAACAAAAAGTGCTTAAAATGTGGAGTAATTCCTTCATATATAAACATCAAAATCATAGCTAAAACCACTCTAAATCAACAAATCAAGAATTATGGTGCAAGACTATGGATCAAAGAAGAACTACACTTCAAGTATCACCGCAAGGAAGTACTAAATCAAGAAACGTATGTAACACATTTAGAATTATGTAATAGTGTCTCTCCTTTGGTTTTTGATACTTTATATAAATTTATAATTATATATAATATTCATATCAGCAAACAGATTCGACATATACACAACAAAAAATTCGCAAAATTATTACAAACACAAAAACAACCACCTTTATTCGAAAAACCACACAACACATTACAGTTTTATCCCCGAACTAAAAACCTAACAGAAATAGAATTTTCAGATAACGAAGTAAATTTACTCAATAAAGGAATCAAATATAACATTGAACCAAAACTAAATAAAAATTCAATAAAACATGCAATCACAACTCGTAAAATTGCAATAGACAATGCTAATCTACCAGTTAGACAACAAAACGAACTCACTATAAATATGGCCAAAATTATTGAAAAAGAAATAGCCAAAACACATTCTCAACAAAAAAAAAAATAAGTATGAGATAAAAACATTAACTAATATTACCCAAAAATTACCGTCAAATAACGCAATAGCACTAAAATCAGACAAAGGTAATAGTATTGTCATAATGCAAAAAACTGAGTACATACAAAAAGTTATGGATTTCTTTCGTGATAATAATATAATTGAAATACCGAAAAATCCTACTAACAAATATGCTGCTCAGATCAAAAAATGTATCAAAAATTCTGATATAATAACCGAGTATGAAAAGAAATCTCTAATTATTATGAACCCTAAAACACCAACACTTCGAGCACAACCCAAAGTACATAAACAATCGATCCCTTTAAGACCTATTGTCAACTGTATAGATAGCCCAACATATAAGCAAAAAAATTAACACACTACTTACCAAACTATACACTACAAGAAAAGATACACAGTCAAAAATTCACGTGTTCTTGCAAACACATTAAAAAATATCACTATCACACTAAACAGTAAATTTGTATCTTTTGATATATCAAACCTGTATACAAACATCCCAGTAAGAGAGACCATACAAATTATAGAAGCAAACCTACTTATATACAAAAAAGCATCCATAACAGAAACACAAGAACTGATACATATGCTAACACTAATCTTATCCCTTGCCCTTGACTCTTCCAATTTTTACTTATATTTACGCATTTACTTATTTTTGCCACTCCTCGGCCACGAAACCTAGAAGAGCCTGCCTGTTCGTAAGAGTGGCTCTTGTAGGTCGTGTGTGTGTGGGAGTAGGTGGTCGGGCACGTGTGGGTTCCCGCAGCGCTACCTGCCAGCCAGGCGACAGATGAGCGCCATCGGTCTTCCTGCCAGCACAGCCGCCCCCAGTGACTCGCGGGCGTGCCCGAGGTTTCTGCCCTGACCTCTGCTGCCTCTCTAGTCCGCTGCTCCGTGCTCCACTCCGGGCCGCGGATGACCGATGGTCCACTTACAACAGGACTCTCCACGAACGTGAAGTCGTCACTGTCATTTGCACGCGTTACTCGAAAGCAGATTAAACTATCAACAGTTTTCTTTCTATATCTGACCAGCAATGTACGATTGTACTCTATTTTCTATGATAATAATTAACCAAAACTGTGCTATTTACTATTATTTATTTAAACACGACGGTCCTATTTCTGTTTAAACTGCCATTTTCAAGTGACCTGCGGTACAAATTGGGTAGTATTTACATCTACAACTATATCTAAATGGGATGCTCTGCAAATCACATTTAGGTGCATTTTTACTGTTCATCTAATATTCCATTCTCGAATAGCGCGTGGGAACAAAGAACCTCTGAATCTCTCCATTCGAGCTCTGATTTTTCATATTTAATTCTGATGATCATTTCTACCTATGTAGGTGCCAGTCAATATTTTCGCATACGGAGGGGAATATTGGCGATTGGAGTTTCGTAAGTAGACTACGCCGCTGAGATAAACGCCGTTGTTGTAATGATTCCCATCCCAGATCCTGTATCACTTCCGTGACGCTCTCTCCCCTGTATCGTGACAATACCAAACCAGCTGCCCTACTTCGGACTCCTTCGATGGCTTCCGTCGAACTCACTTATTAAGGTTCCTACACTGGGCAGCAATACTCCAAATGAGGACGAACAAGCGTGTTGTATGCAGACTCATTAGTAGTTATGTTGCCAATAAAACGCAGTGCTTTGCTGGCCTTTCCTACGACATTACCTACAATGTTCTTTCCAGTGTAAGCCTGATTCCTAGGTATTTAGTGGAGTTTTCGGCCTTCATATTTGACTGATTTAAGTTGTAAACAAAGATTCACGTATTTCTAATCGTACTCATGTGGACTGCTTCACACTTCTCATTATTTAGAGTCAGTTGCCAATTTTTACACCATAGTGATATTTAGATCGTTCTGTAGTTTGTTTCAATCTTCAGATGACTTTACTAGACGATAAATGACGGTGTCATCTGCAAACAACCTAAGAGAGCTGCTCTTATTTTCTCCCAATTCGTTTATTTGGATAGGGAACAGCAGAGGACCAATAACAACCACTCCGTGGAGCGCCTTATATCATTTCTAGTTTAGTCGATGCCTTACCATCGATTACTACGAACTGTTTTCTCTCTGAAAGGAAATCCCGAACCCAGTCATAAATCGGGGGCAATATTCCATAACCACACAATTTGATTAAAAGCCGTTTATGAGATACGGCATCAATAGCTTTCTGGAAATCTAAAAATACGGCATCAATTTGAGATCCCTTGCCGATAACACTCATCAGTTAGGTTGAATAAATTATTATGTTATAGTATAGTATAAATATACAGCTTAACATTTACTTACGTTTATGTGTAGATGGTCTGACATTCATCAAAGGTGTCTGTATTTTGACTGTAAAATTTGTTGGTACTTTTAATTCTGATTTGGTATTTTGACAGCTACAACCACGAAGTCTTATGTTTACAAAGCAGGTAAACGTCAGAGTTACGTTCTTAGACTTTGTATACTCTTGGGAAATATTTGCGTATATGTTTCCAGAAAATGCATAGATACAGGTGTTCAATTAACTGTTACCTTGCGTTATCTATTCATTTTTATAATATTGATCCTATCCTTTTTGATCGTCAAAAAATTCACTAAATTTTTTGAAATAAGTTTGTTGTTTCAGTTTTGTTCATTCCGTAAGTTATGTGGATGGTTTGGTATATAGATTTCAATTTCTTCAATAATGCTCGTGATAGGGCCTTTCGGAATTTTATGGAGTGTCCGAAGTGCGTGTTAACTGTATGCCGACGTTCTTTTAGGTGAAGAAAAAATTCTGATTAATTATTTTCTGAATTCCTAATGTGTTCTTTAAATGTGTGTGGAAAATACGCGCAGTATGTACAATGTAAAAATCGGCACATGTGATTTAATATGTGCCTACGTTTATAATAGCTGGAAATTTTTGTGTTACGTGATCGTAATTTCAGTTTAAGATTGTTTGTGGAATGGAAAGTAAAACTTATATATATCTGTGGTTCTGAATGAAGAGTTGATATTGTCGGATATTGAACCTATGAGTAGCTAGTAACACACTTGGAAACGCATTCGGGAGGACGTTGCTTCAAATCCACCTTTGGCCTTCCAGATTTTTCGTGATTTTCCTAAATCACTACAGGCAATCGCCGGAATAGTTCCTTTTAAAGGCCACTCTCGAATGCCGTCTGTATCCTTACCCAAACAATCCAAGGGTGATATCCGTCTCCACACTGTACATGGCTAAACCATTCATCCTTGCTTTCTCTCTTCTCTCAATTCGCCCCTCCTCCCAACTCAACTACTCTCTCTCTTCTTCCCCATACAAAATTTCCATCAAAGAGTTTTAGGGTAATTGCAGCTGTAAAATGTCCATAAATATTCACAAAAACTTCTCTTTTGTTTTGTGTAGGTGATGTTGGACGGTTTTCAGGTACGTTAAAATTGTGTATAGCAAAAACACAGCTGTACCGGAAACTTATTATCGACTATCGATTTCGCCCCAAATTAGGTCATCTTCGGTTCTACTGTACAGAAGGATAAATACATAATATGTGAACAATGCACCATACGGTTTTAAAATCAGTATCTTACATCTTTCTCATTGACAGCGATAGAAGACAAATTTAGACCCTTGTTGTACCTTTATTCGTTGAACAATTTTATAAAAAATTGGTGAATTTTATAATGAGAATGTTAATAAACATTTTTAAACAGTTTTTCGAAAACAGTGGTAGTACATTAAGTGTAGCCCTACCCTGGGTCGTCATTACTGATATCTGCCTCTTCAGCTGACGAACTCTGACCTGAAGGTGTTTCTGCATAGAGTTTTCCCATTAATTCATCATTCTAGTTATTTCCGTATTATGAAATGAAATGGAAACTAACGCCTCGAGTTATTTAGAAGACCGTTGCTGCATAGTGATACAAATTTTGAACTCTGAGTTACTCATGAATTAGTCATTTTATGTACAATAATTCCAAGAATCGTGTAGTATACAGTGATTCCAAATGTGTAGACATCATTATCTTATCTGTATGAAAAAGATGAATCAACAATATATCACATAAAGAGAGACAAAATATGCAGTTGACCGCAGAGGGGAAAAAACACCAAAAATGTACACGCTGTGGGAAATAACTCTCGCCATAGATGAACAACACTATTTCTGACACCTCTTCGTCATTGTGGGAACTACAACCTGGTTCAGGAAATAACCTTTCACGCTGGATGAGTCAGAGCTATATCACTATGTGGTACTTTTTTTGTACCATCATGCATTTATGCAAGCCGGAATGGTGGTACAAAAAATGTACCCCAACCGTGAAAGAGATATACTGAAAGCATTTACGATACTTGTATTTACAAACATGTACTTAAAATAGGTATTGCCTGTACATTTAAATAATGATAATCGTAACACATTCTAGCTTAGCTGTTCTGTAATTGTTTGTAAAGCAAGATGTTTGGCAAATGTATTCACAATTAATTTACTATGTCACACTGAGCCTGTAAACATTCCATAGTGAGTACACACAGATGACCTCTGTTAGCTTACTACGCTATCTGTTGATGGACGACTTCATTCTTAGTATATTCGCTGTCTACCATGCAAGGGACCCAGGTTCGATTTCCAACAGCGTACTGGGTTTTTGTGGGTTCCTCATCATCATCGACTCGCAATTCGCCCACGAGGTGGGAAGTAAAAGACTTGCACCAAGGCAGCCGAACAAACCCATATGGAATCTCCCGACCAAAAATGCCCTAAGATAATTTCATACCTACTATCCCCACGTGGCATCTGCTGTCATCGGATCAAAATGAACGCAGTCTTTTCAGATGTGCCATTTTGTCTCCTGTCAAATGGAGGACATAGTAATAGGCATATCTGGTGTACAGAAGCAGCTGGGAAACTTTAAAACAAACAAGTCGCCGGGTCTAGATGGGGTACCAGTCCGGTTTTACAAACAGTACTCGGCGGCATTGGAACCGTTACTTAGCATACATCTATCGCGAATCTTTGATTCAGCGGAAAGTACCAAGAGACTGGAAGAATGCACACGTAACTCCAGTGTATAAGAAAGGCAATAGAATGGACCCACGAAATTACAGACCTATATAATTAACATCAGTTTGCTGTAGAATTGTTGAACATATTCTCATTTCTAACATAGTAAATGTCCTAGAGATGTGAAAGCTTCTGTGGATGCATCAGAACGGCTTTAGGAGGCATCGGTTGTCCTAAACCCAGCTTGCACTTTTCATCTATGGATGAAGGGTAACAGGCAGACTGCATATTTCTCGATGTTAGAAAGGCAGCGCCGACTGCTAACAAAGATACGAGCGTATTGATACTTACCCAAATATGTGAGTGGCTCGAAGACTACTCATGTACTTAGTACTTCGTCCTCGAATGTGAGTGTTTATCAGAGACTAGGGGCGCCCCAGGGAAGCGTGCTAGGTCCGCCATTATTTTCTATCGATATAAATGATCTGTCGGACAGAGTGAGTTGCAATCTACAGCTGATTCTGTGGTATACAGGAGGGTGTCGTCATTGAATGAGTGCAGTAGAATGCAGGGGGACTTGGAGCAAATTTCTAGGTGGTGTGAGGAAATTGGCGCTAAATGTAGAAAAATATAAGGTGATGCAGATGAGATGAGGTGATCCTAATTACAGCATTTCCAAAGTTCTGCTTGACGGAGTCGAGTCAGTTGAACATCTAGGCGCAACGCTGCACAGCACAACGATATGAAACGCAAGGAGCATATGAGGACAGTTGTGGGGAACTTTGAGAAGGTGTGATTCATCTGTAAAGGAGACCGCATACAGAACGCTTGTACGACCCCATCTTGAGCATTACTCAAGTGTTTGGGATCCCCACCAGATCGGTTTAAAGGAGGACATAGCCGCAGCTCACAGGCGGGCGGCTAGAATTGTGTCTGGTAGAGTCCATCAATGTGCGAGTGTTACTGAAATGATTGGACAACTCAAATGGAAGTCGCTGAAGGAAAGGCGACGTTGTTTTCGAGAAACACTGTTGCGAAATATAGAGGACCAGAATTTGAGGCGGACTGCAGAACGATTCAACTGCCACCACCCTACATTTCGCGTAAAGACCACAAATATGCGGAAGGAGAGAAAACTTGGATTTCATGGTCACGTAGGTCAATCCCAAATGACGCCTCTCTTGGTGTAATAAGCGTAAACATTTGACGATTGAAAAGTCGAAAAACGTTGTGTAAGCGACGAATCACGGTAAACAATTGGCGATCTGATGGCAGGGTGTGGGTGCAGCAAGTGCAAGGTGAACGTCATCTGCGAGCGTGTGTAGTGCCAATAGTAAAATTTGGAGGCGATGGAGTTACGGTGAGGTCGTATTTTTCATAAAATGGGCTATCACCCACGATTTTTTTTTTTTTTTTTTTTTTTTTTTTGCGTGGCACTGTAATAGCACCTTTTGCTTCCCACTGCTGAAGAGAAATTCGGGGATGGCGACTGCATATTTCAACAAGATCGAGCACCTGTTCGTAATACACGGCCTATGGTGGAGTGGTTACACGAAAATAACATGCCTGTAAAGTTAATATTTTAAACATAGCTGCGAATTGTAAGCGACCGTTATAACGTCAATGTGCAATCCTCGTGTACTTATTCAACGTTCGGATCAAGAAACGAAACGCGCAAACACGCTGAACAACAAAAGGAACGAGGTGCAGACGTATTGCACTCACCGCTGCTAACCGATCAGGCAGCCGTATTACAAATACGGATAGCGTGCTATCTGCATGCGATCCACCAGACTGCCTGCGATTTCCTTGCTATCAGCGACGGATCCCACAGATTTGTCCTGGCGCTTCTGCTGTCTACGAAGCGATCGGCGGCCCACGCGAGGAGTTGCTGCGATTCGTTGCTCGTGTGTAGCGCCGCCTGAGGTGTCAAGTACTGCATCCGAAATGTGATTTTTTATGGCGGATAGATCGCTTATTTTAATGTAAATAAAAATTCGTTTTCTAATGTCTGTAATAAAAATGAGCATTTCAGATTTTTTTACTTGGCTTGCCTGTATATAAGAGTGTATATGTAGAGTATGACTGTGTATGAAGCATATTCATTGTCAGGCTTTGTCATAATATCTTGAACATGCTACAACTGTAATGTCTATCTTCCTAGTGATGCTTGCAGAAAGCAAAACTACATGAAGAATAATAAAGTGGATAAATATGCAGCTCAAGGCTCGAAATCATAATTTTAAAAAAATCTCAAAGCTGTAGACTATCGCTTGTATAAAGTCTGATACACTCAGACACAAAGAATTTGCTTAGAAGTTTGAAATATAGTAGGGTGTAGGGGTGTAGGGGTCAGCGCAACTGCCTAGAAAGCAGGAGACCCGGGTTCGAATCCCGGCTGGGTACACATTTTCAGCTTTGCCCAATCGCAGTTGAAGTCATATATTCTATGAATATTAAAATAATAACAGCTGCAGGATCAGAATGTGACGTCTGTTCTTTCCAAACAGACGCCACATGTATATATATAATATGCCGGTGACGGGCAATGATCCTATCGTTAGTGGGGAGGGGTAGGCAAATTTGAAGCCCTTACTCTTACGGGAATTAGTTAAAACTACGAGTTTGAGTACTATGGGCAGGGCGAAGCTGGGAATTTGTATCTGACGGGAGGCGTGCATGGGTAGTCCTTGCAGGTGCGGTGATCACTGTGTCCCCAGTGGTGTAGGGGTTAGCGCAACTGCCCAGAAAGCAGGAGACCCGGGTTCGAATCCCGGCTGGGTACACATTTTCAGCTTTTCCCAATCGCAGTTGAAGTCATATATTCTATGAATATTAAAATAATAACAGCTGCAGGATCAGAATGTGACGTCTGTTCTTTCCAAACAGACGCCACATGTATATATTAATAAACAAACCACCACGATTAAAGTTATTTCATAAAGGTGGCTAAGAAAAAATTTATGGCGCAACGGAATTTAAACATGTGAATTGCATCTGAGCTTGTTCTCAGCACTGGTGAAAAACAATATTAAATAAAAGGGGGAAGGTGCTCGAAAACTACAATTTATAGGCAAGCTATAATTATACTGAACTTAACTTGTTTATTCAGGTCGAATACTTTAAAAAGTATGTTAATAAGAATGATTGCAATTAAATAAACATCACAAATTACATATTTGGAGAAGTACTGGAAAATACTTCACAAAATGATAAAGCAGGGGCTACCATTGCCAATTAATACTGTACATAGTATGAAATATGTAAATTGTAGTGTTTAAAAATTGAAACCACCATCATAGCCATGAGGTATCCTTGTTAGAGGCCTCGCAGCTGTCGAGATAACTGTAACGCATTCCAAACAATGTGTGTGTAATATAAATACATACTGGTAATGCACATCAAAGTGAGTAAAAAATCTATAAATGTTAAATTGTGTATGGACTGGTCCGAGTGTACGAATGTGTTGTGTATCTGTTCTGACCCTGAAGTGATGATGTGTGACTGAGAATTATTGTATTTCGGAAATGACAGTGAAGTTAAATTCTAATTCTGTTACAAACAATTAGAGCGTTGTAATCAAGCGATGAAAGTAATTGGTGTTTCAACACGAAATTTCACATCAAAGAAGAGTACTGTGCACTTATCGAGCAAAAAGGTATGTTTTTGAGCCAAAGTGTAGCAACAAGTTAAAGGCGAAAAATCTCGTAATTTAATGGAATAAATAGGTAAGCGACCAATCTGCTTTTTCTGCAAGATATTAAACATAAACAAATTAATTTCCACTTACACTTGACTGTAAGGAAATAAGATTTTTCCTTTCGTATCACTGTTTCTCATCAGGAAGGAAAATATTAAAGTGTCATCCGCCAGTGTTTTACACAAAAACTGAAATTGGTGCAGAGTGTATAATGTTGGTAACAAATTAAATAGTATATTACGTGAATTACTATTTTCCTTGTGCATGCAAAGTATCAGAATGCCATCTGCCAGTGAGTGTACTTCAACACTTCCAACAGTGAGTGTACTATGTAATCAATACTTTTGGCATAGTCACACAGAAAATTGTCATTTATGATTATCAAAATAAGAAAAATACAGTGCAAATGTACCGCTCGATACCTTGAAACTAACAGACGGAAACACAAGAAAGGATATTTAAAGGGAAATCTTAGTAATAAACGAATGGAAGTAGTACCTTCTCAGTTTGCTTAGTAAAAAGGAAACGTCAATGTTGAGTGATTCTGTAGTAGAGTCGTAATAGGTAATAATAATTTATTTTATAACTGCAAACTCTTGTCGCATTAGGCATACAAAAAGGTTCTCCAAATTAATCAGTCAATTTTAAACTCATAGATTGCCATAGCATGGTGGCAACAACGCGAAGTGCGATAATAATGAATAACAATCGAACTCGCGTGTTTTACGGCCCAATTGGGTTCCTTTGAAATTTTATAATTTTTGCAAATATTTCGGCCAAAAAAATAAATAAAATGAAATTAAATATTTAAAAATAACATTGTAATTTATAATATCTAATAAAATGATAAAAATAAGATGTGCAAAACGTTATAATGTATAATATTTTATGTCATTTACACATTTATTAAATTTTACAATTTTTAATTACAATTTTCTTAGCTCATTTGTAAGATTTTTATTTGTAGTTTTCTACTTCGTCTATTATGCGAAACATTTAATATTGGAAACTTTATTTCCTACCCAATATTTGAATTCTTATGTTTGATTTCAAAGATGAGCCTTCTCCAACCCACAGCCTAATTGTTAACAATATTCTTATCATGTAGTGCAACATCATGTTTTATTTTTATTCTTTATTCTTGTATTTAATCAATCCTTTTTATAGGTAGATAGATTTGATTGTTCTTTTTATGATTTTTAAAATTTCTTCATAAGAAGACATTTCCGTGCGATGTATTCAAGGTAAAATACGAATCTCAAATCATACTTTAAACATCCATTAAATGACTTACAGCGAAAGAATATGAAGAAGTTATCTGTATCTGTGTACCTACGCATAACTTATCGAAAACATTTTCAAACAAAAGTTACTCGATATTAAATTCTCAGCAAGTTTTACTTCTCGATCTTACGCATAATAGTGCCAGTCTCGTAGCGCCCGGTTTTGCAACCACAGGGACTGTCTGGTCGCTGCATACCAGCAAAAACGTCTGTTAAATTTCGTGCCGATCTGTTGAATGGCGAGACCTAAAAAAGTAGGAACACGTCAAAGATGCAAACACGGTGCCTAATTGACGTTATTTTTTTTTTTTTACAAATACCTCTAAAATGTTGCGAGAAAAACAGCAAAGAGCAAAGTCGTAGAAAATATTCTCCCCTACAATTATGCATTTTCTATTGTCTTCTGAGATGAATGGTTAGACGTTATTTGCAACGAAATTTCGTTCTCTCGAAAGGTCATAGCGAACTGCCCACTTTTAGTGTTACTATGCTAAAATGAGCCTAAATCAATATATACCTTTTCGACTGTATTCAAAGCATTAGTTCATAAACTTTTGATCCCTGTTTATATTTGACGACATTAATCCCAACACATCAGTCGTTAAGTTAAAAAGCAATTATTTCTTCTTTCGAAACAAGGCAATAGGAGTAATACGCAAAATTACAGGCCTATTTCATTCACGTAGGTTAGCAGTAGGATTTCGAAGAGAACGACTTATTGACTCATAGTCTATTTATTTACATGATGTGATGAGGGCTATCGAGAAGGGATGGCAAATAGATGCCGTATTTCTAGATTTCCTGCAGGATTTTGACACTGTACCTCTCAAGCGTCTTCTAATCAAATTGGATGCTCCTGGGATATCGCCAGATGTGTGCGATTGATTTCGTGATTTTATGTCAGAAAGTACACAGTAAGTTGTAGCTGACGGAAAGTCATCGAGTAGATCAGAAGTGATATCTGGCGTTCCGCAGGGAAGTGTTCCTTACTTTTATCTACGATTTAGGAGACAATCTGAGTAGCCCTCTTAGACTTTTAGAGGATGTTGTTGTCATTTATTACTTATTAAAGTCACCAGAAGATCAAAAGGATGATTTAAATATCTGTATGTTGCAAAAATGGCAATTGACCCCTAATAGTGAGAAATGTCATCTATAAGACCACCAACAGAAATCTGTTAAATTTCATCGATAAATCAGTCAATGCTCCAGACTGTCAATTCAACTAAATACGTAGGAGAAACAATTAAAAACAAGTTAAATTCGAAAGAACACATAGAAAATATTGTAGGGACAGCGAGCCAAAGCGAACCAAAGACTACGTTTCGTTGACAGAACACTTAGAAGATGCAACAGTTCTACTGAAGAAACTGCCTACACCACACTTTTACGTTCTATTTTGGAGTACTGCTGCGCATTGTAGAATCCTCACCAAGTAGGACTGACTGCGAATTTAGAGAAAGTTTAGAGAAGAGCAGCTCGTTTTGTATTATAGCGATATAGAGGGGAGAGTGTTACGGAAATGATGCTAGTTGGAACGGAAATCATTAAAACAAAGGCGTTATTCGTTGCGACGAAATTTTGCGAAATTTCTTTCACCAACTTTCTCTTCCGAATACGAATATATATTGTTAGCAGCCACCTTCATAGGAAGAAAAGATCATCAAAATAAAATAAGAGAAATTAGATCAAAAACAGGATGATTTGTGTGCTCCTTTTTTCTGCGGGCTATTAGAGAATGGAACTGTAGGGAAACATCATAAAAGCGGTTCGATGAATCCTCTGCCATGCACTACAATGTGGTTTGCAGAGTATTTATTTAGATGTAGATAAGGTACAACCACAGTCTAACATAAGAGTCGCGAAACTTCCAGTGATTCTCTGCAACTTCGCAATCACAGCGGCGCCAAGAACCTGGGTCGTAAAAGCATGTGTAATGAGTGTGTATTTGGACTGTAGCAGCAGATTAAAAATATCATCGGTTTAGGATCAATTTTGGAACTAAACATTTACCAGCTATCAAAAAGGTAACACGGAAATCTCATTTGCAGAGAATGCTAAGAAGTAAGAGAATGATCTTTCGAATGACAAGTATTCATTTATGTTCGTCATTTACACTTGTACTTAGGGCAGCAAACCTTTAACAATTCATTCCCTTCGAAACTTCAGCTCATAATCACAATAGAAACTGCTTAACCAATACCTCATAAAATTACTGCAGTATATCAGTAATGTCTGAAATATTTCGATTGCACTTAATCGACTATTTCAGTAGAGCCTGCTTAGTTTCGTACTTCAGTTTCACAAACATTATAGACCTATATACCAACATATTTTGACAGCTACCTACTAGTCTGAAAAAATGAATTCGAAGCTACAAATGATATGTCCTGTTAATATTAGCGCGTATCATTCTTGAAAAAAAATTGTTTAATACACCCAAGTTGTTAAAAAAAAATAGGTACACGCAAGGCATAAAGGACAAAGTGAAAAGAGAGTTCATATGTGGTGCATAACCTTCTCTCTAAGAATTCTAGTTTGGAAAAATATTACTAAGTTAGAAATCCGCTAAAACAAGACTCATGTGTGTAAGCACACACCGACCACGCGAATATAAATGCAATCAGTTCTTTTTGTACTTGAGGACATGAGATTGCATTTCATTTCTGCTCTTAAAATTTTTTGGGCAATACGATTACGACTCAGCTATTGTGATCGGCATGAATTACATTGCACTGACATTTTATTATAGAGTGGCATTCACAGAAGCAGTGATAGTGATTTGATCTGATTTGATTTTTCAAGGGAAGCCAAAACAGGTTTGGTACATCCAGTCACTGCCTCTTCTGGTATTCCCAGTGTATGTAGGTCTTTTTGAAGTTCTCATGGCCTGTCATCAATCCAACCATTTGTGTAATCTCCTTCAAGCCTAGGACTACAGAGCTTCATTTAAAACATGGCTTTCGCATCATTACCTTACCACGGTTTTGATTGTAGACCTTGGTCCAGTATTCTATGTGCTGTCTTCTAAACCAGTTACATAGCTCCAATTTGATTGTTGCCGTGGTGATTGTCAGGACAGGTTACGGTCCAAGAAATGGAGTCTCTGCCCCCATCCTGGCCAATCTGTCGGTTTGTTCATTGCCACTGATCCTAGAATGGCCAGGAACCCACAATAGGTTTACCCTATTGCTTTCCCCAGCTCCACCAGAATCTTGTGACATTCTGCAACAATTTTAGATCTTGTTGCGGGAGCTGCCAGTGATTTCAGGACTGCCTGGCTCTCTGAATAAATGTAGATGTCATGATCTTTGTAGCACCTACGCAAATTCTCCTCCGCATACCACGCTCTGATGGCAGTGATTTCGACCTTGAAAGACGGCTGTCTGCCGTCTTCCATAGGTTTTTAACTTTGTAATTTATCTACGTTCACTAGAAGGGCTTTTTTGCTAAACGAGAACCCCTTTCGTTCGGAGGCATGAGGAATAGCATTTCATTTAATGTTTTTAAATGTTAGTTTCTGTAATACCATGTTAATATTGCTGGGGTTTTATTATGCTAATAAATTATCATTGTGTCTATGAATGTGGCAATATGAAAGTTTTCTCCGTGACGCCACTGTCCCTGTGAGCATGTGTACTTGCTTTATTCGGTATGTGCATGTATGAGCAGCTTCTAGCATGGGAGTCTGAGTGTATGTATGACAATTTTCGTCGTCGGCTGCTGGCTGCTCGCTACTAGTGTTTCTCTGGCTTCGTGTCGATAGGTAGTCGTTACCACTCTCTGCTTTTGATGCTACCAAAGAGGTTCCTCCATGCTTTGGTTTAAAGTTGGGTTGACAATGTGCGGTAGTGAACCTCGGTTGGATAGCGAGTCTAGGCTCTCCCCACCACCGTGGTTTTCTTGGATTTTTATCGATTTCCGGTGGTGGCGGGGACTCGCTGGCTGTCTCGGCACTCTGTGGATGCGCTTAGACCTGGTAAGAGTTCTGATTTTCTTTCCTCCCTTCAGATGGTAGCGATTCGTTGTCTGGTTTGTCCAAGTTAGACTTCAGAACGTAGGTTCATTTTTCGTAATAAGTTTCTCCGATCATGTACGGAAGTGTATTCAATTTCATTTCGATGATTTTTCGTAGGTAAATGCAGTGAATAAGTAACTAATTCGGTTTGATAACGGCTGAGAATTGGTAACCTTTGTGAGACTAGTTGTCAGAGTACGAACTCGGTTTAATTTCTTTCTAGCTTTGTGGGATGCAACTAACGCGCGGAATATTTTCATTCTGTATAGTGCATGTGAAATATTCTTTTACGTTTTTCCTTCCGTGATTGATATGTATTCCACGTGGTATTTTCTTAGAATAAAGCCTTCATCTACCCCTTTGTCTGTTTCTATGCCCTTAAGGCAAGAAATTTTGCATGTATCTTTTCGATTTTCGTGAGTACATCGCGACCTCCTCTCTGTCTATTTTAAATTTTTGTTTCGTTTCCAATCTTGTACTTCGCATTCAGACTGCGTCAGTAAATTCTCTTCTAGTCTTGTACTACCCACTTTATTAGCTTGCTTATGTAATACTACGAATTTCTAGGGGCTGCATGCCGTATTTCTTAATTGATTTACTCGGACATCGAATTTATTTCACTTTTCTAATTTTTGAAGACTTGACTTCGTCCATCCGTGTAAAACCTTCCCAATCGCGTCTAACTATATTTCTTTAGCTTCCTTGTGATATCGCATGTATTTCTAAGGTTTTCATGCCGTAACTATGTTTCTTTATTTTTCGGAAATTGAATTTTTGTGCATTTTAGTGGTTTTCGGAACCACGTGGTTCCAAATTCTGACTTCAAGGTTTATAGCTAATCACTTGAGTTATCGCCACTGCTCACACGCCAGTGCCTTACTATTGTGTATTCTTGCTTCGTAATCTATGATTCCGTTGATTTTTGTTGAAATGAATACGATATCTAAGCACTTCGCATTCAGTGGGGTGCGAACATGTAAAGTAGCAGACTCGTGCCGTGTGTCTCAGTGAGTCTGCATGTTTACGGTTTGATTTAAATGCGAATTAATGTCTCTATTATCGCGTACCATGTCAAGTAAAGAAAGACAGACGAGAGCCACCTACGAAGTTTATTTTCCTTGTGTTGTGTGGTACATCCTGGTTCGCTGAATTTCACCTACGATAGCGGCGCCTGCTTCTGCTTCGCATCAGCACGTTGAGTTGGGCGAGTTTCGCTTTGCTTCGCGCGTGTGAGTGACTGAAAGCTTGTTGATTGTAAATCCCTTCCCCAACGATGTTCAGTTCAGATTACTTTAGCTTAATTTTCAATGTTGGATGCATTTTATTCTTTCACAAAATTGGTTTCCCATTTGCGCACGTTTGAACTGAATAAACAATTGATTGTCAATGAAATTTTATCCTACTTATGAATACCCTCCCTTTTTTTATTTAATGTTGTTTTTCACCAGTGTTAAGTACAAAGTCATACGCAAATTATCATATTTTAATTCCGTTGCGCCATAAATGTTCTAAGCCACCTTCATTAAATTGTTTAGTTCGCGGTGGCTTGTGTATTAATGATTTGTGTAATTCTCGTGATCTACGACGTGTGTCGGTCACAGTCTCTTTGTCTTCCTGCTGCTAAAGTTAATTTTGAGTCAGTTCTAAATTTTGGGTCGGAGAACAAGATTCTGTTGCAGAAAGTAGTCTGTAGTTCACGCGAATCCTTTAACTGTTTTTTACGGCCAGAATCTTGTGTTTAAAGTAAGCTTTTAACTGGCTCCTTTCAGCTAGAATTAATTTCACCAATAACGGTGGTCTTACGACCTGAAATACTGAGGCCAGTTTCCCTAGAGGGATGATACCCTCCAGTCGTGGCCTTGGTCTGATTTCGTGATATTACTTTAATGAATTTTTCGTATTTTATTAGAAAATTCATAACAACGTTTAGAGACTAGGAAATGTAACAGCATTCCATTATTCTGTTACTCCTTACTGGCCACTTGGATAGCTAGATACATCAGCTGCATTTTTCCCCTTCAGGGTATAGCGACTGTCCATGTTAGGCGGTAGTGTAATACTCCGACGCTCCAACCGTACTCCCAGCGAGCGACAGCACCACACTATTAAGTGAAGAAGCTAACTATAAATTTATCCGTGTTATGTGGATTGATATGAGGTCTGCGACTGTATTATAAACTTTTTGAAACAATTTATACTGCAGCAGTCGCTTCTTACTAATATTTTGATTAGCATGACGCATTCGGCAGAAAGCTGCCATCATCGGGTGCATTTCACAGTTGCAAGTTCATCACTGTTTGGTTATATTTTGTGCTGTGGGTGCCAGCGAGGTTATTGTTGGGCATTTTAGCCTGTTCAGGAAGATACAGCTATTTTAATATGTATCTTTCATGATTATAGCTTTTGGATTATTATATTGTTGTATTTACTTACAGTTTTGTTGATAATCTTGCTATCTGGTACACACAACACAAGAACATAGTGCCGGCCGCGGTGGCCGAGGTGACTGAGGCGCTCCAGTCACGGTCAGCACGGCCACTACGGTCGGGGGTTCGAATCCCCCCTCGGGTATGGATATTTGTGCCGTCCTAGTTCGTAAGTAGTTCATAAGTAGTTTGTAAGTTTAGTGACTGATAACCCCGTAGTTAAGTCCCATAAAAAAATAGTTATATACTCAACACATGTAGACACTTTGTGTTAAATATTTACACTGTACCAAAGATTCTTCGAAGCTAAGATAACCTATTTACATAATTATGATGTAACTAGGTTTCTTAGCTTCTAAGGTTCTTTGGTACAGTGTAAACATATAACACAAAGTGTCTACATGTATTGTGTAAATAACTGTGTTCTTGTGTTGTGTATGCCAGATAGCAAGATTATCAAGAAAACTGTTGGTAACTACAATAATCCAGAAGCTATAATCACGAAACATTCATACTAAAATAGCTATGTCTTCCTGAACAGGTTAAAATGTCCAACAATAACCTCACTGGCACCAACAACCAAACCCATACCACGCAGTAGCGGAGAAACGAGGCAACTGTCCCCAAATTGAAGCAGCTGATCGCCGCCATTTGCAGGGATGAATTATAATTCTGGGTTCGTGATTTGAAGTATGTGAGACGCAACAAGAGCAAAATACACACAAAATAAATGCATGTTTGTTTAAGAAAATTACTGAGCATTGCAGTATGTTTAAAAAGTATTCTTAAATGAATTAATTTTCCTCATTTCCGAAATAAGTCTACATAGAGATACGAAATTTAAGAATGTAAGACTCTTTTGTAACAAGTTGGTGCGATTTTGCATCGAGTTATTTGCGTAAGATGATTCCACGAAACGTGTAAAGTAGCAGAGAGTGCGATTATTCTTTAATTAACGTAATTTTCTGTCAGGTTCTGTTTATTTTTTGCCGACCACTCTGTATGTTTTACACGCATATTTTTCGACATCACAATTTTGTCTTATTTCCTCTCTATATTACATATAATATTTCTTTCAACTTTCTCGAATTTGACAAGGAATAATTGTAATAACCTACATAACTTCAAATAGGCATTTCATTCCCACATTACTTTTTAAAAGAGGTAGTACCTCAAATATTTGACCACTTACTGAGAAAAGTCACCCTCCGTTAAGTATCTAAAAGCAGTTATTAGACCTATCTGTATATCATACTTATTTGGATGATTAAAAATCTAAACACCCCTGGTAACTCAACTTAATACAGCAATCGCGTTAGTATTTTTAGTAATTTATATGAATAATAATAATTATTATGTCGTGTGGGATATTGGCCTGGCGCAAGTCTTTCAATTGGACGCCTCTTCGGCGACTTGCATGTCCCCAGCCTACCCCAGTTATCCAACCTACAGCTTAACGTGGAATCCGAACCACGTGTTGTTTCTGTCGTCTCCTCACATCGTTGAGAGGGGAAGGATGGTTTAAAATGCAGACTGAAACAATCCGAGGCCCGACCGGGTTTCGAACCCACGACTTTTCTGATTCCAGTCGAGCGCCTTACCCCAAGACTACCCTGCCCGACTATTTATACGAAAATAAAATATAACTACTTGAGAAACATTTGTAAGAGGAAACCGAAACAAAAGCAAAAACTCATGATTTATTATTTCTCCAAGAGAATACTATACGGTACATGAGTAATGACTTATATGTGAAAGCGGTCTTCGTCTTTGCTGCCATTCGTACTGTTACAATTAAAAGCAGCACAGGAACGAACCATGTATACGTATTGTTTCCCTGCAAATGGCGGCTTCTACCACGTTCAGTGTGGGGACGCGACACTAGCGCCAGGGGGCGGTGTAGTTTTTTTTTAGTAAGTCTGTGTCTACAACACAAAACAAAACCAAACAGTAATGAACTTGTAACTGTGAAATGCACTCGATGATGGCAGCTAGCTGCCGAAACGCGTCGTTCTAATAAAAATATTAGTAAAAAGCGACTGCTGCAGTATAAATCATTTCAAAAAGACGATAACTGCTGCGCGCCCAACCGGCGCAGCCAGCTACATCAAGCCAACACTGCCCAAAGCTACAAGAACCATGTCGTTGCCAACATACGATTAGCACCTTGACTGCCGGCCATATAAACCATTCCATACCTTAGGACGCCAGACATTCTGCATGCAAGAGTAGGTCAAGCTGCACTTGGTTGTCTTCTATCTGGCATAAAGAACTGTCTGCTCTTTGAAACGAGCAAGAAGGTCCCTGTCCACGAAACACGAAAAGAAATCCAGAACTGAACACACAGCATCTAATTCACATACGACGCCAAGGGCCCCACTAAAAAGTCTACACTTCGCAAACAGTGTGTGTAAGTCCAACCCCCCCCCCCCCCCTATAGAATAACTACGATATGTTGCCGTGCCGCCCCTGTCTTGGCCACCTCTCAGTACTGTCAGGCAGAATATTTTGCAGATATTTTGCGGTTCTACATTCGTATTTGAATCACTACCTTTATTTTATGAACCTAAAAACAAAGAAAAAAATCATTGCTCAGAAAATCGAGAAAACAAAATAAAAAACAATCGGATGAAGAATCATCAAGCTAGAAATACTCACTAGAAATTTGACGCAATTCTTCTTGCAGAAAGACTGGATCATGATCTGAATTGTCAATTTCGTCGTCTTCACTGTCATTAGCAATAAAATCTTTCTCAAATTGATGCAAAATTTCGTCCAGCGTAAGAGAGCGTTCATAAACGGGCAGCAATTTCATCCTGCCCTGTTTCATACAATGAATGCGACCATTCGGCCGATTTAGAAACTAAATTTACAAATCTATAGGCTATTTTAGACACTAGATTTACCATGTAAGGCATTTAAGATGTAGGTCATCAATAAATTTGATTTTGTGATTAAAAGCACGAAAACGGACGTCACGTCAAAAGACGTGATCGCCATTCTACAGAAATTTCCGTATCGCGTCAATTGACGTGATTGGCAGTCAAAGTGTTAGAAGCACAGACCGTGACGGCCATTCAGGCAGTGACAACCCTTCAATACTCGGGATGCCTGTCCGGAACAAGCCGCCACAATCGCGTAAGCGGCCGACTGCGAACAGTGGGCAAATTGAAGAGCGCCTCGGCGGCCATTGTACTGGTAAACTTCCGCGTGAACTTTAAATGTCCATAAGATTCTTTTGATTAGAGAGAGTATTAGTTTTAGTTAAGTCACGTAACCTTGAATATACAGCAATTATCGGTTGTGTGTAAATTTATTACACATACGGTGTAGGAATTGACCAACAGCGTTTCCTCTTCCTAACGATACCGAACTATAACATGTAGTGTTTTTATCGTTATAAGTGCAGAATACGAACGGAATTTATCGTCAGACACGATTTTTGGCACTTTCTCAGTATATTCTACGATTGTGACACTTTTGTACAAACATTAGTTTCGGGAGAGTTTCACACTACACGTCTTTGCTTTAGTGCTGTATTCTCCAATATTTAGATATTTCATAGCATCAAAAAGTCAAACAAAGCTGCCTGAAACAGCTCATGTTAAAAATCGATTGTGAAAGTGAAATATGTCATCACATACATAACTAAAAAATAGCATCTTACCATGTGAATACAGCAACGGGCCACTACCAAATTCTTTTAAGAACACGAAGTGTGCCATAACTTTTTCTTAAGTAATCCATCTAATATTAACTTTAGGGTACCTAGCAAGAATAATACCATTTTTAATGCTGTAAGCCAAATACGTTACAGTAGCGTCAACTGCTCAAAAGTCAGAATCTATTGTCATAGAGTTGAACTTCACAATGTGCATCCACTGTGACAAAATGTTTGTGTAGCTTATGGGACTTAACTACGGGGTCATCAGTCCCTAAACTTACAAACTACTTATGAACTAACTAATAGGACGGCACAAATATCCATGCCCGAGGGGGGATTCGAATCCCCGCGGCCACCGCGGCCGGCCTACTGTGGCTATGTGTCATTCATACACGGAACTATACACAAGTGTGCAATCCCCTTTCAGTTTTTATACCGATATCTAAAGCAGATTACCTTTAAATTGTGCGTTACAAGTTCCTAATACTTATTTCATAAACAAAAATTGGAACTGCAGTGAGGCGACTGATCTCGTGCACCCAATAGTTAATTTACAGAATCAGAAAATGAAACTTTTTGAACTTCCAGTCCTCCAGTACTGCGTAAAGTAGCTCGTTTATAAGAGCTACCAGTACTGTAAAAGCCTGTTATTTATTTCACTCAATCCTGTATTGTCTTGACTGACAGTCTGTTGAACACAAGTAGTAGGGCTACTTGTATTCCTGAGAAATATATCAACAACATGCTTCATCGATGAAATGTTCTCGGGTGGTGGCGTCGTCTTGGCGCAACGTTTCAATGAGTTTCGTACTGATCATCCTCAGGCGAGGTGTCGGACTGCTGCTGCTGCTGCTGCTGCATACTTAATTTTCTTCTACTCGAAGGAAGGCCGGCCGCGGTGGCCGAGGTGACTGAGGCGCTCCAGTCACGGTCAGCACGGCCACTGCGGTCGGGGGTTCGAATCCCCCCTCGGGTATGGATATTTGTGCCGTCCTAGTTCGTAAGTAGTTTGTAAGTTTAGGGACTGATGACCCCGTAGTTAAGTCCCATAAGCTTAAGAAACATTTGGATTTGGACTCGAAGGAAGAATGTGGAGAAGGTTTTTGTCCTTTGACATTTCCTTCAGATGGACATGTTTTATTCCCGCATGTTAAACATGCGCTTAACTTTTTGTAATGGACCTAACTTTTTATGCAGTGTATGTTCACCGTTTATGTTAAAATTGCTTTTGGTTTCTTATATTTTTCTATTTCGTCTGGGTAATTTCCCAGGCTATTTATTAGTTCGTTGTCAGAGTTCCTTGCGGTGTTGGAAAACGCTACCGCAAGTTCTCTGAATCTTTGCTGCAGGGTTTTTATCTGTGCTGCCTCGTGAGCGTCGGCAGTTGGGAATCTCTGTAGTACTTGTAATGCCCGTCGTAAAGCCCTATTCTGGACTGTTTGCAGCTTCAACATGTATGTTTTGGCTGCATAGCTCCAGACTGGGCAGGCATACCCTAATATTGGTCTGACCAGTGTACAGTAAATCCGTACGCCTGTTGTTGGGTCTAAACCATTAGTTGAGTTTAGTATGGGGTATAACACGTTTAATCTAGCTCTAGTCTTTTTTCTAACTTCTTTTATGTGGCCTTTCCATGTGAGACGGTTATCTAGGGTTACCCCTAGATACTTTGCTGTTGCTCTCCATGGAATTTCCCGCCTGTGTAGACGGAGGGTAATGTTTTCACGTCGTCTTTTTACTGGACAACGTTTGCCCCTTCTTTTGGTTATCATGAGCGCCTGTGTTTTGTCGCTGTTTATTGTTATACGCCATTTCTTGGCCCAAGTTTCCGTTTGGTTTAGTAGTGTTTGTAGTTTCCGTGTAACTACTTTTCTGTTCCTGCTTGTAGCAAAGAATGCGGTATCGTCTGCATACTGAGCTGTGTGGGTCTGAGGGGCGGTCGGTGTGTCGGCCTACAGCACTGGGCCTAACACCGATTCCTGTGGGACTCCTGCTAGTGTGCATCTCTTTCTTGATTTCGCGTTGTCCACCTTGACACAGAAAGTGCGATTGGCTAGGTAGCGCTTCACAGGTTTAACGACCTGGCGTGGGAACCCTAGCGTGTACAATTTGTACAGTAGTCCAGTGTGCCACACACTGTCGAAAGCCTTGGCTACATCTAGTAGCACTAGGCCACAGAAGCCTTTCCGGTTAAAGGCTCCTGTGGCGGCTTCGACTACTCTCATTAGTTGTTGTTACGGAATCCGACCTGGAAATTGGGGAGCAATTGTTCTCCACGTACGTGTCTTTCTATGCGAACTAGTAGGAGGCGCTCGTATAGCTTGCTCAGTGTAGGAAGTAAGCTTATGGGACGGTGGTGTTGTGGGAAGATCGGATCTTTTCCAGGCTTAGCGATTGCGACCACTTCCGCATGTTTCCACTGTTTCGGGAATTTTTAGGTTCGCGTGATCACATTGAAGGTTTCTGTTCGTTTTTCTATCGCTAGCTGGGACAGTGATGGTGTCGTGACCTGGGGCCTTCTTGGTGTTCAGCTATCGCGATGGATTTTTCTATCTCCTCGGTCGAGAAGGCATGGATGTCATCCGCGACGTCGTCTTCCGCTTCGAGAAAAGCGGTTAACTGACGTCGGACCATTCTCTCGTGTTGATGGTCTTGTGCCTCTGCTGGGGTGAATTGTTTTTCGAAAACATCGACGAGTGCGTTGGCTTTATCTGGGGCGCTGAAAACTAGTCCTCTCTCGACGTGCAGAGGCGGCATCTTTGCGCGTCTTTTATTGAACTGCTTGGTGGCTTGCCAGAGGCTGTTATCCTGCACATTGAGAGCTGATAGGCGATCTGACCATTGCTGGTTTCTGTGCTCAGCGAACGCTACCTTCAGCTCTCTCTGTAACCTGTTGAGCAACCTCCTTGTTGCCGGATTCCGTGTTAGTTTCCAATCCTTCGCGGTCCTGTTTTTGTGTCTAATCTGGGCAAGCAGCTGGGGTGGCAGTCGCTGGGTGAATGGGGGGGAATCGGGTGTTGCGCCTTTTGCTGCTTGCAGGATCGCGTCGGTGAAATTACTCAGCGTTAGTTCTACTTTTTCTGTTGGTAGCGTGGTATTTGTGATTCCTGCTGTTACGTTTTCTTTCAAATTTTCCCAGTTGATGCGCTTATGAACTATTTGTTGCTGGGTGGGCGATAGCCGGTCGCCGACGTCTATTTCAAAGATTGTGGTCGGATGACATTTTATTCCGCGAAATCGCGGCCACAAATCCTGCGAGACCTTTCGTAACAGCCACATCAATAACATCGGGGTTGTTCCCATTTCTTGGGAAATGTGTGGGCTCTTCGGGAGCCCACACGTGCATGTGGAGGATGCCCGCCTTGCTTCTGAGTTGGCGGCCAGCCAAGTTTGTCGTTTTGGAGTTCCAGTCGGAGTGCTTGCAGTTGAGGTCTCCCCCAACTATTAGCTTGGCCGCAATCTGCCCTAGGTTTGTGAAGTCGTCTTTTACTATTTGGCGGAATTTTGCTTGTCGATATGCCGACACCACAGTTACCGGTTCTGTGGTTGTCTGTACCTCTATCGCTACCGTTTTCAAGTGCGTCATTTCTGGCGTATAAATTTCATGATGCGGAATCCCCCATTTGATGTAAATTGCTGCCCCCTGCAGTTGGTCGGTCTCGTCGGTAGCAGAGATAGTTTGGTGCTGTAACTCTGACACCAGGCTTAAGCTGGGTCTCTTGCACCATACTTATAGCTATCTCTTCTTTCGCCAGGAATTGCTTAAACTGCAATGCCTGGGGGAAGAGGCTCAGGGCGTTAAACATGCACATTTTGAAGCCTAGCCATTGTGGGTTGTGGAAGCACTTGGTGTCGCAGTGGACTGCGAAGGCCTAACTGCCGACTTCAATTCGGCGGAGAGTTTGTCGAAGTTTTTGTTCATGGTTTGCACCAATCTGTCCACCAGTTTGATGATTTCCGTGAGGGCTGTTGTGAAATGTTGGACGGGTGTGTTCTCGCTTGGGTCTGTCTTGGTTTGTGGTGCCTGTTGTTTTTATTTGGGAGTTGGTTTTGTTGATTCCGGTGATACAACTCTGGCGTATGTCCTGCTTTGTTTTGTGGTCGCTGTGTTTGTGTTATTTTGTTTGTTTGTACTTGGTATGGTGTCCTTGGCTTCTGTGTTGTTGCGTGTCTTGTCCTGTGTGTTCGATTTTTGTGTTTGAATGTTTGGTCTTATTCTTGCTTGGTTTGTGGTCCCATTGTTTGTGATTTCCCCCTGTTGCCTGACTCTGGCACGTTGTTGTGCTGGGCAGCCCAGGTAGCTAGCAGTGTGGCCATCTCCACAGTTCGCGCACTTCAGGGCGTCACCCTGCTTCCAGTTGCACTCTCTGGAGGGGTGGTCTCCTGCACAGCGAACGCACTTTGGAGGCATTGCACAGTTTGCGTTAACGTGGCCTATGCCTTGGCAATTAAAGCATTGCGCTGCTCTGATTCGCTGCCTAAGCTTTTCGGTGGTTACTGTCAGGGACCTGTCCTCCTGAAACAGCTTTCTGTGTTGGGGAGTGTCGGTGAGTGTGGCGACGTAGAGTGGTTTTAACACGCTGGAACCGTGCTTTTTTACAGATCGTATGTCATAGCCTTTTAGACATATGGCTTCTTTAATATCCGCAGGGACTTTGCGGGTGGGGAAACCCCTGAAAACCACTTTTAGTGCCTTTTGTGCCGCTGTGGGGTATGTGTAGTGTGGTATGTTGTTTTCCTGTAGTGTTCTTTTTACGGCATTGTAGTCGTCTAGTGTGGTTAGTGTCAGTTTTATTTTGTCTCCGTCAGCTGCTATGACATTTTTTATTTGGTCATAGAGCTGCTTGTAGGTGTTGAGGAATGTTGCTATTATTGGTGGTAGTTTCATGGTCTTGGTCGGTTCGTGGGCAGCTTGTTGTGTGGGAGGTGGTAATTCTGTTTCTTCCCCTTCTGCCAGTGCAGCGAATCTATTTTCGTAGTTGCTCATGCTGGTCGGCGGGAGCGTCTCGGTGACGCGAGCGGTTCGGCGCGCGAGTTGGAATTCCCCGTTTCCGGCCGCTTCCTCTACTGGGGGTGGAGGCAGTTCTGATTCTTTGCGTAGTGTGATCGGGTTCGGTGCCTCTGGGCTTTGCGGAGTGTCTGCTGTGTTGTCTGGTGTGATGTCTTTGTCTTGCGGGGATTCTGAGAGGATTTCCCGCTCATTTTCTGTGTCAGGAATTTGCGATTCCCGCTCTGATACTGGGCCTGATGTATCGGTTTTGTTTTCGATATTTGTCGGGCCCTGTGCTGGATCGGCGGTTTCGGTTTCGAGCGCGTGTACAAGGGTAAGTGGGGAGGCGTTTCTGCTCCTCTGCTCTCCTTGCGCTTGCGCAATGGTGACTTGGCGCGTCGTTTTGCCTTCACCGCTTTCCCTTTTGTGGGTTTGGGGAGGATTTTTCTGTCTTTGCGGTTCCTATCTGATGTACCGCATATTCGAGATCTCTACCGTTGTTTAGTCTATGTTGGGCCTCACGTTTCGCGGTTTGTTCCTGACTGACCTTCTCGCGTCGTCTTTCTGTTTTCATGACCCTACTCATCAGTTTTCGCTCTTCTATCGGATCTAGGTGGGGAAGAACGTTCTGAATAAGGGGATTGCTAAGGATTGTTCCTAGCCCTTTCATGTCCTTTCTATGGATGGTGAAACCAGTTCCAGTAGACTTGGTTACTTCTACTACTAGTCTGACAGCCATGTCCGTCGCGGAAAAGGAGAAAGGTGCTTGTGCTGGCATGGGAGTGCCGGTAGACATCTTCAGTTGGCACCGTTATACGTTTCCAATGACTTTCCGGCCCTAACGCCTGACACGCGCGGGTGACTGGCCCGTGACCAGGCCCTGACGTGTTAATTTCCCTACACCTAGGAGGATTTTTCTATCTCCTGAAGTACTTGAGTTCGCGGACAACGCAACGCATGAGAACAGGAAGAAGCGCACCAACACGCGCCAATCTGCAACTCGCCACCAACAACGACAATTTTGCTCAACAGCCCCTGGAGTCGTATCCAGGCACGGCCTAATCTTCTTGCGCTTTCGCTTCCGATTTGAGACACAAGTCGGGTTGACTCCCCTGATCGAGCTCTTCAAGTGTCCCTCACAAGCGAGGTTCCTATGGCTGGCTGCAGTATCGAAAAGAACTAGTGGAGCCCCGTCACACGTCCGTTCAGTATGACTGCTACTCAGCGAGTGCTGTTCTGCACCTCCCTATATAGTCGTCTGACCATTGCAGGCGGCCAATCAGGGACCTTCAGAAGCGGCTGCCGCGTCGGTGGTGGGGGGTCGCGGTGAGGCTCTGGTCCGTGCTTTGGGCCCCGGCGGCTGTCCATTCTGTCGGCGGACGCCACCACCTTCAGAACAGAGCGTTCCTGCCTAATCTTCTCAATCGTAAGATTCCAAGCTGCGCTCAGCTGAAATCCGCTATCCCGATTGACCAAGTTGTCGTGGAGACGTATATCCACTGCTTCCTAAAAGACAGAATCCCAGAATCCATTGGCACCGCATATCTTCCGAAGGCCCCTGGTTGGCCGCCTGCAGAAGTAGACATTGGTCAAACGACTATATAGGGAGGTGCAGAACAGCAGTTCGACCATTCCCGGCTGAGACGCCACCGTGTACGCATCGATCTTGCGCTATTCCAGCACTCGACGCTCGCGCTTCAGCATGGTTGGACGCGGGAAAGGAAGCAACGAAGAGCCTAAGAGCGGCCTTCTAGCGGCCATTAAGCAGCACCTCATGGGCGAGGTGTTGGATATGGCTACCGACGGCGGAAGGAAGAAGACGCAAGGGAAGAAGAATCAGTGGCACATGCAGTGTTTCTGCTGTCAGAAGATGGGGCACATCGCAGCACAGTGACCAACTAGCGTGCATGCGGTGCACAAAAAGTCATGATATTCGCAACTGTGACAAGCCGAGCGATGCGCCCGCATCTTGCATCAACTGCGGCGGTTCGCACGCCGCAAACAGTCGCAAGTGCAGCTATCAAGTTAGCTGTAGGCGCGGCTAAGTTGGTAGCGGACAAGAAGACGACAGGTTAGACAAAGAAGAGGCGCCTGTCGCCCCGACCCCTTACCCAAGAAAGGGACGCGGGCTGTGCAGACGCGATGCTGCCTCACACCCTGACTCACCGACTGCAGTTGATGACGCAGTGGCCTCCCTGCAGGCAGCTTTGGAGGTCGAAAGGGAGGCCACGAAGAATATGCTGGCGGGCCTACATCAAGCGATACAGCTTCTGAGCTGCGTTTGGTCAAGGACCAAGTAGCACCCGCTACATCCAGACGGCGAGACGCAGAGACGCAGACGGACGTTATCGCGGAACCTGTAGTTGTACAGGAAACCGCGGTGACGCCAGAAGACGTCGCAGCGATCACCTCCGCAGCCACTGCAGCTATGCAGGAGGTTGTGGATGAGATCCCTGAACAAGAGGCGCCGCCTGAAGCTACGTGGGACACGTGGAGACAACAGGGGACACAGGAACAAAACCTCTAATCCACTTCCAGACACACCTGACTGAAAAGCAGCTGGAGCTGCTACTGACCAAGATTGACATGGAAAATCTGGTGCAAGAGTGTCCGAAGTACCCACCCTCGGAGTGGGACTCATATGTCGCCCAGTTGGAGGTGGAGAAGAAGGCTGCTGAGTGGAACGACCATGTTACCCTCTTAGCAGCAGTCAACAACAAGAAGAAGAAGAAGTCTGGCAAGAATAGGTAGACCTCCTAGACGACTCCAGGAATACCTTGACAGCGAGACGAGCTGAGGAACAGCGACATCCTAACCCCCTCCATGATCATCATTCACTATCATCAAACTCATCCTTCGCCAGCCAGTGAGCTGGCAGTACACAGTTTAAATGAAACTGCTCATGTATCAGTTATACCTAGCGAAGTCCTAGTCATTCCTATTCCACCCATCCTCATTGGAGTAAATGTCAATAGACAAAAACTCCACCTTCACCTATCCTTAGAAGAGGATAGCCTCAAGAGCAGAACGGGGGAGCAGTCCGACTCGCCACAGGGACGCATGGGGAAAGGAATGTCGAAGTCTGGCTTCCTTTCTACCTTTATGCAGCAACTCGCTGCCGAGGTGCTGCGTACGGCGACGCCGAGGAAGAAGCAGAAGAAGAGGCCTCTCCAATGCTTCCGATGTCAGAAGCTTGGCCATCAGGCCAAGTCATGTCAGAGGACATATGCGTGTCTGAAATGCGCTGAGGCGCACGACACACGCACGTGCAAGATGCCGCCTGGTACAACGAAGAAGTGCGGCAACTGCGGCGGACCTCACGCCGCCAACTTCCGTCGTTGTTGCTACCTTAAAAGCTTCAACGGTGGTGAGAAGGCGAACGTACCTGAGGCTTCAGTGGGGAAGAAGGCGCCACAAGAGCAGAAGACCGACGATCGCAAACCACAAGAAGAGTTTCGCGAGACGATCAACGACGCGGTGGCCTACCGCAAGGTCCACTGCCAGGTGGTGGAGCTGAAGAAGGAGCTGCGTGCCGCACGAGAAGAAGCGGCCGCTCCTCACGTTTCTGCCCCATGCGGAGGGGAACTGAGGGCGGATGCGGGCACACAATGGGACGACGACGACTCCGCATCTACGGCGGCGGATGTCCACGACCCGCAGGTGGACGAGTCTCCGGCCCCTGCAGCAATGCAGGACGCCGAAGAGACGACAAAGGAGACGGGGACTTCTCCGCCAGAAGTCACCAAAGAAGAGACAACGGTCGCACAAGCCTCGACTGGAGAAGCAGACCGCGAGAAAACCCTTCCTCATAAGTACCACTTCAAAGATTGGCAGATGAAGGTCTTGGAAGTGGAACTGAAAGAGAAGGTAGAAGAAAATGTCTGGGTCTACCTGGAGACGATGTACGACCTCCACACACGCGATGAATGGGACGCCATAATCAAGAACGTTGCCCATAAGCAGAAAGATGCTGCCAAGAAGCGCAAGTTCCTGGAGAAGCAAGCGCAGAATTCTTAGTGGAGTAAATGTCCAAGGACAAAGACTTCAAAACAGTCATCCTCAAGAAAGGATACTAACGAGCTGAACGGCGGGCAGCAGTCCGACACCTCGCCTGAGGATGATGAGTACGAAACTCACTGCAACGTTGCGCCAAGACGACGCCACCTCTCGACTGATACCCCGAGAACACTTCAACGCTGGAATACGCCGATAGAGCTTGCAATCGCATATATCATGATTCATGTACACCGCAATAGTCAAACAATACAGACGTGACTATCAATGGTGCATATATCCCGCAGTAGCTATGTAATACCTGCTAACAACACTCGTACTTATTTGATACTTGCCGCTACCATGGCGGCCGGTCGAGGGTTCAAATTATCCCGCGACAGCAGCGCCGTCAGACAGTCTAGTTATTTTTACAAGGTCTTCGGTCCGGAAGGGCGGCGCGGTTTTTGGCGGTCCCCGCAGCCTGCAGCGGTGACTGCGGCCTGGTGGGAAATTACTTGATCGACCGCAGAGGCCGATCGCGGCGGCCGCGGTGGGCGTGGCGAAGGAGTGGGGGCGCGCGTTAGCATGGGGAGGCCATCAGGCCGCAAATTGGCCGCCTCGCCTCAGCCGCCGGGTCGATCGCGCCTCTGACGGGCTTAACAGCCTGTCTCCTTTTCGGCCGCCCGGCTGCCAACCAGTCGGATAGGCTTTATCCCGCGGCCCATGAATTATTCAGCGATCGCCAGGGCACGACTTTGTGACCGTGATAAAGTGTCGCGCCACACCGGTACACTTTTTCCGGTGCGGAAATCAGCAGTCGACTGGTCCAGTACCACTTGCCGATAATGCTGTCGTGCTATGTCACGAGTCGTTGGCCTTATGGTTACGTGCCGTCACGGTCCCAATTTATACTACCACACATTGACAAGTCGTTGGTTAAGGGGAGAAGGAAAGCAATTTTATCCCTTTTATGCCAATGCTATTTTACCCTATGAATGGACGCACTTTTCAAAAGAACTTCAAAAATGTGCAAATGTTTGTACAAGTTATAGGACTGAACTACGGTGTCATCAGCCCCTAAACTTACAAACCACTTAAGAACTAGCTAATACTAAGGACGGCACAAATAACCATGCCCGAGGGAGGATTCGAACCGACGACCGTACTGGCCGTGCAGACCGTGACTGGCGCGCTCCTTTTTTTTTTTTTTTTTTTTTGCTCTATGCGTAGTTCTTGTCCTTGCAGACGCTGATCGTGTTTGTTCGTTTTGGTTCTACGTGTTCTTCGGCTCAGCTTTTTTATTGCAGAGAGTGTTGAGCCATCTGACCGGGCGCGCTGAGCCACGGCGCCAGGCATCCCCTCGGCCACCGCGGCCTGCTGTTACGCGTCGTTGGCCTGATAGTTACGTGCCATCACAGGCCCAATCTGTACTACCACACACTACTTCAGACTTAAACTGGAAAGAACACGTAGGTAATGTCGTGGGAAAACGAACCAGAGACTGAGTTTTATTGGCAGGACCCTTAAAAGATGCATCAGAACTGCAAAAGAAACTACATACACTATTCTTGTCCGTCCATTTTTGGATTATTGCTGCCCAGTGTGGGATCCTTATCAGGTGGGTTTGACGGAGAACATCGAAAGAGTCCAAAGAAGGGCAGCTCGTTTTGTATTGTCACGATACACAGGAGACAGCGTCGCGGAAATTATACAGGATCTGGGATGGGAATCATTACACCAACGCCGAGGTGGAGTAGCCGAGCGGTGTGTTGTCCTTAGGTTAGTTTACCTAGGTTTAAGTAGTTTGTAAGCTACGGACTGATGACCACGCATTTAGGTCCGATATAATTACAAACATTTGAACAATACACCAACGACGGTTATCGCCGCGGCGTGGGCTACTTACGAAACTACAATCGCCAACATTCTCCTCCGAATCCGAAAATATATTGTTGACTCCCACTTACATAGGTAGAAATGATCATCAGAATAAAATACGAGCCGGCCGCCGTGGCCGAGGGGACTGATGCGCTCCAGTCACGGCCTGCACGGCCTCTACGGTCGGGGGTTCGAATCCCCCCTCGGGCATGGATGTTTTTGCCGTCCTTAGTAATAGCTAGTTCATAAGTAGTTTGTAAGTTTAGGGACTGATGACCCCGTAGTTAAGTCCCATAAGCTATACAAACATTTGTATAAAATACGAGAAATCAGAGCTCGAACGGAGAGACTCAGGTTTTCCTTCTTCCCGCGTGCTATTCGAGAATGGAATGGGAGATAAATAGTTTAACAGTGGTTCGTTGAACCCTCTTCCAAGCAGTGAAATGTGATTTGCAGTATCCCATGTAGATGTAGACATTGTGGTTAAGGGGAAACGGAAGGAAATTTTATCCCTATTCTTCCAATGCTATTTTACCCTAAGAAAAGATACACTTTTCGAAAAAACAGGCCCGGCCGCGGCGGATTAGCCGCGCGTGCTGGAGCGCTCTGTTGCGGTGCGCGCAGCCGTCCGCCGTCGAGGGCTCGAATCCGCCCCTCGGGCATGAATGTTTTTGCCGTCCTCAGTATAAGGTAGTTCATAAGGAGTTTGTAAGTTCAGGGAGTGATGACCCCGCAGTTAAGTCCCTAAGCTTTACAAACATTTGAACATTTTGAACAGCCACTGTGGAGTAGCCGAGCGATCTAAGGTGCCTCGCTGCGGAGCGCGCGGTTGCTCGCCATCGGAGGTACGAGCCCTCCCTGGGGTATGGGTGTGTGTGTTGTCCTTAGGTTAGTTCACCTTAGTTGAAGTAGTTTGTAAGATACGGACTGGTGACCACACAGTTTGGTCCGATAGATTCACAAGCATTTGAACATTTCCAAAGAACTATAAGTAATGAAACAATGAAAATTTTGCTGCATATATATAACATATCTTTACAACATCTTTACAAGTAAAATGAACGTAATACCTCTTATGGTTTTAAAGAAAATATTTTTTTTATACTTTCGCTAGTATAATATACTATAAAACTGTTTCTGATTGTTTGGAGATTCTCAATTTACTTTTAATATCCCATTACTATCTGCAGTACAAATTGTCAAATTTCGTATTTCTAACCCCATTAGTTTATTAAGTAATGGTATCTGCAATTACAAAAAATTTATTATCAATATTCTTCACAGTAGTATGTCCTACCAAATGGTGACATATGAAAATTTGTGCAGGGCCGGGACTCGAACCCGTGTTTCCCGCTTTTCGCGAGCGGTCGCCTTAACCACTAGGGCCGGCCGCGGTGACCGAGGGGACTGAGGCGCTCCAGTCACGGTCTGCACGGCCACTACGGTCGGGGGTTCGAATCCCCCCTCGGGTAGGGATATTTGTGCCGTCCTTAGTATTAGTTCATAAGTTTCTTGTAAGTTTAGGGACTGATGACCCCGTAGTTAAGTCCCATAAGGTCTACAAACATTTTATTTGAAACATTAACCAACAGGCTACCCGAACGTGACTCCAGGACAGACCCAAACTTCCATATGCCACACTGACTGCATATATGAGTTCACTGAATTCATCTCTTAGCACTCGCAGCTTAATCTGTATTCCCGCACCATGGAGAATGAAAACGAGGCTTTAACCTACGCTGTTATGGTCATTGGCTCGCTTAGGCATCTGTTAAATTACTGTATGGTGACGAATTACAGTGATGATAATATTATCAATATTTTTTAGCAGTATCGAATTTCTCTTAGCGTCACTGTACAAGGTATGGATGTTCTACCGAATGGTTGTGCGAGAATACAGATTAAGGTACGATTGCTAAGGGATGAATGCAGTTGACTCATATGTGCAGTCAGTGTGGCATATGGAAGTTTGGGTCGGTCCTGGAGTCGTGTTCGGGTATCCTAGTGGTTAAGGCGACCGCTCGCGAAAATCGGGAAATCCGTGTTCGAGTCCCGGCCAGGCACAGATTTTCATATGTCACCATTTGGTAGGACATCCATACCGTATACAGTGAAGATAAGAGAAATTCGATACTGCGAAAAAATATTGATAATATTATCATCACTGTAATTCCTCACCAAACAATAATTTAAAAGAATGTAGTTTTGAGAATAATCCATTTGAAGTTTAATATTGCAATCCTAGTACAGTTATTGATGAGAAACTGTTTTACGCAGGAAATACCAGGCATTTCAAATACGCTAAAATCTGAAAATCGGGTTTTTGAGCCCGCTTGCATTCCTTCTCCCCTTAAAGATTTTACCGTCATGTATTTCCATCTCCTCCTCCCAATTTATCAACATAATCCTTCCGCCTCTCTCACCTTCCATCTCCTCGCACCCCTCTCTACGCTTAGCCATGCCCATCTGCATATCACGTAACTCACAGATGTACTCTATACACTTTTAGACTGCATTACCTCTTCCCCATCTCTTCATCTCACCTCACTCCTGCTGCCCATCTCCCACGTCTCCCTCTCCAACACTCACTTCTCCTCCTGCTGCCCTCCTCACTATCTGCTCCTCCCCACTTTATCTGCCATTCTCAGTGTCTCATGCCAACGTTTATATCTAGCACAAACTATATTTTCATTTTGTTATTACTGGCAACCAGTTTCAATGGACCACACTATCATTATCAGGCCCTTTCTGCATTAAAACAACAACAAAATGACTGATATCACACAATCATAGAACGTAACAGTAAGGAGGATCAACAGGGATTCTCCTTACTGTTATGTTCTACGATTGTGCGACACCAGTCACTATGTTTTTTTTTTTTTTTTTTTTTTTTTTTTTTTTAATGCAGAAAAAAGTCTTATGATGATGGTGTGGTCCATCAAAACTGGATGCTAGTAAATAACAAAATGAAACTATAGTTGGCTGTGTTATTATTCATTGTACTCATTGGTATATACGGCTGAAGCTCCAACGCCCATACATAAGATGAACAAAATCAACCAGTTTTATCTATTTCATCATTTCCATTCAACCTCTCCACCTCATTATTCCTCACTTCCTACCTCTTACACCAAAATCTACATCTCTTTGTATCCATGTCTTCCTAACATTTGTTTCATTCCATTCCTCCTCTATCATCTCGTCGCCTCTCTCTGTACGCATCTCTCCCTCCCACGCCTTTCTCTCTCTCTATCTGACCATCCTCTCCTTCACCCCAACCTCCCAGCCCTTTCTCTGTATATCTTCTTCCCTCACCTATGGCCATTTCTTGATACCCCTTCTCCTTCTTCTACATCTACATCTACATGGGATACTCTGAAAATCACATTTAAGTGCCTGGCAGAGGGTTCATCGAATCACAATTATACTATTTATCTCGAATTCCATTCTCTAATAGCGCGCGGGAAGAAAGAAACCCTGAATCTCTCTGTTCGAGCTCTGATTTCTCGTATTTTATTCTGATGATCATTTCTACCTATGTAAGTGGTAGTCAACAATATATTTTCGCATTCGGAGGAGAATGTTGGCGATTGGAGTTTCGCAAGTAGCCCACGCCGCAGCGATAAGCACCGTTGTTGTAGTGATTCCCATCCCAGATCCTGTATCATTTCCGTAACGCTGTCTCCCCTATATCGTGACAATACGAAACGAGCTGCCCTTCTTTGGACTCTTTCGATGTCCTCCGTCACACCCACCTGATAAGGATCCCACACTGGGCTGCAATACTCCAAAAATGGACGGACAAGCGCAGTGTATGCAGTTTCTTTAGTAGTTCTGTTGCATCTTTTAAGGGTTCTGCCAATAAAATGTAGTCTCTGGTTCGCCTTTCCCACGATATTATCTACGTGTTCTTTCCAGTTTAGGTCTGAAGTAATAGTAATTCCTAGGTATTTTGTGGAGTTTACGGCCTTCACATTTGATTGATTTATGTTGTAAACAAAGTTTAACGGATTTCTTTTCGTACTCATGTGGACGACTTCACACTTCTCATTATTTAGAGCCAATTGCCAATTTTTACACCATACTGATATCTGATTCTATTCATGTCCTGCTGTCCTCTCTCTGACTGTCCAATTCCTCCCATCGATCTCATCCTTGTCGTTCTTTCAGTCCATCTCGTGCTACTGTATCTGTTTCTTCCCCCTGACATGTTGACTGCCCTGGAGAGCAGGTCGATAGGGCAGCCTATATGGCAGGGACTGGAAAACATGTTTTTACAGTATCTCCAATCTTACGGAATCTAGGAGGTTAGAAAACCACAGTATTGATTCTCGTGTTTATAATGCTACTGCCTGTTGGGGTTACGGAATTGTTTTAAAGTCTAAGACCTTGCAAAAGATCACGAATAAAATTAAAAAAAAAAATATTGAACTATCAATAAGGTCTAAAACTGCTAACATTACAATCTGAACATGAAGGTCGTAAATAAGTCTTCCAGTAGCACTATAAATTCACGAATGAAGTTACCTCATTGTTCTTGTAAATGCTGCTACTGCAACATTCTGCCGTCGATTATGCTGTAAATTTGAAATCTTTGTGTAGGTAACTTATTCCTAGAGTGATACAGACCAGTTAATAGTATGTTATCATGTACAACAAGACTGAGCAGAATGTTAGGGATCAGATCGTAACAATGGAAGTTACCAAAAATATTTTTATGTATAAGTAACAGGCTTCGAATAAATAAATAAATAAATAAATAAATAAATAAATTTGCAACAGGAAAGAATGACTGCAGGTTCTAACGTTACTTTAAATAAGAAATAAGGAATTGCTGCGTTATTCCTGAAATGCTATAACCGATTGTACATGATACAACTCACCATACTGGCGTCCGAATTACCATAAGACTAAGCACTCAAACAATAACGAAAATGTTGGAAAAATGTAGGGAAAAAAATTATTTCAAAGACAGTTTGAACTGTAATTTATTAATCTTGGTAACAGGCATACTCACATTAAAAATGTACAGTTTACAGGAGCGGGAATACAGAAGTTCCTCCAGTACAACGGAACAAGCAGAACAGACAAGATTGAATGTCTTTCTTTCGCAGCAAGGTAGTAAAAGAAAGTCAAACAGCGAGGTACCTTTTGCGGCGGAAAGAAAAACGCCGACTCACGTTAAAATTATAACTGTGACGTGTAACACTTCACGTTGCAAGTAGCATGTGTATCAAATTTGGTTGAAATCTCTGTACTAGCTTCGGAGATGTGGTATACATGTAGCATAAGGTTAAATATTTTTACTGACATTATATCTGCGACCCTTGTCGCTTGCGTATCCGTTTTCACTTTAACATATACCTCTGACTGTTTGTTTTGCGATTATCAATTTTTTTCAACCGGCCTGGAGAGAGGACGGAAGCGCTCTTCGTTTCTCTGTTCTGCACTTTTGTACCAATCAGACTACACTTCTTACTTTCTGCAAGGCATATGTAAGTGTGAGCTTTATTTATTCTTACTGTAATAAACCTCCAGCTTGATTTCAAACATTTTTTTAAATTCAAAACTACCTTCCCTTCTTCCCAACAATTTTTATTCACTGTTTTCAGTAAGCTGCGGTCAATCGTAAAGAGATGCTTGGTCATTATTACGATTCGTTCGCGATTGCGTAAGTTTGTTTCAAACGCAACTCTTTACTACATTCAATTTGATATTAAATACCGGGAATTAATGTTTTTATTCAACGAAGTCCGATATTTTGTGATTTTATTCCCCTACTGTGTCAGTGACTGAACGCTATCGTGAAGCAAGCACAGATTTACGTCGGATAGTTTAATTTCATTCCCTGATCCAGCACAAAACAATGTCTACAGTTGATCCACGCCTCATCCTGCATGTAAAGGTAATATTCAAAAAAGTACAAATGTTTGTATAGTCTATGGGACTTAACTACGGGGTCATCAGTCCCTAAACTTACAAACTACTTATGAACTACTTACGAACTAGGACGGCACAAATATCCATGCCCGAGGGGGATTCGAACCCCCGATCGTAGTGGCCGTGCAGACCGTGACTGAAGCGCCTCAGTCACCACGGCCACCACGGCCGGCAGGTAATATTCGCCAAGTTTCTTTTGTAGTGGTGTTTTCAGGTGTTTTCTTAACATTAACATTAACTACCGCTTTTTTTAACGCCGATACGGTCCTTGTTCTAGTCTGACATCATCTTTAAAAAATTTAATTCCCGTAGATATTCGTAAGTTCATTAAATTTTATCCATATCTTTACAACACCAAACCAAAATACGAAAGCAACACTGTACACACACACACACACACACACACACACATACATACATACACACAGGCATTGCTGTAATATATATAGAAATTTCTACTACTGCCGTTTATTCCGCCAGTGTAATCACATATATCGTAAGTACAAGCCGCCACATTACAGACGCACCTCTTTTTCAGGGTTCAGTCATCTTTCTCAAAACGTAACACTTACAGCAGGATGCTAGCTGTTCTATTATAACGGCGATGTGGTACGTAAATAGCTGATATTCACGGCGCACACATTATGTACACCTCAGTGCTTCGCTACATTTGCGGATTCGTGTAGCAGTGCGGTACTTTCATTCCTTAATGGATCGTGAATAACCACTAACCTGTTCAGAACGTGAATTATTCTATTCTGCGTCAGCAATTCCGAAAACTAAAATATTATTGCTGTTTTTGAAACCAGGAATTTGCGAGTATCGTAAACAAAACTCTGATCATTAATAACAGGAACGGTAGTGTAGTTCATACAGTCACAGGCAAAAACAGTACAAGCGTGGAATGTTTCTGCCTGTTTGTGTTACTGGCTGTTGTTTCTAGAAATTCATAGTTTTACGACTGTTTGTGTTTACCCTTCCAGTACGATGAATAATGTAACGCAGTCTCGTTAGTCTTTTTCCAGTGCACTTAACATACCGTAATTTCTATCGCGTAAACCCTCGCTGTATTTGTCCCTGATATTCCCTTAGCCGAAATGGACTGCTTTTTTCAGTAAAAATGATGAAGTAACCTGACTTCCGGCAGTGGATAAGAATATCGTCGCTCTTGACTATGTTTCAAGCAGGCAATTTATTCGTCAGTTATTATTTTTCCTATTTCACATATAATTGTTCATAGTCATATGATATTTGTTTGTAAAACAACTAGCTGGCGGTTTACAAAATACAGATTACGAGAATGCAGAATGTAAACAAAAGAAAAGGGAAAGAAACGTGTTGTATTACGTCTCGTCGATATCTTGGTGCCGGTCGCGGTGACCGAGCAGTCTGCGGCGCGCCAGTCACGTTCTGCACGGCCACTACGGTCGGGGGTTCGGATCCCCCCTCGGGCATGAATACTTGTGCCGTCATTAGTATAGGCTAGTTCATAAGTAGTTTGTATGTTTAGGGACTGATGACCCCGTAGTTTAAGGCCCGATAAGCTGTACAGACATTTGAACATTTAGATATCTTGGTCATTAGAGATGGAGCTTACGCTCGGGTTTTTGAAGAGGGATGGGGGAGGACATTGGCCGTGCCCCATGAAAGGAACCATCCCGGCATTTTCCTGGAGTGATTTACGGAAATCACGGAAACCATAAATCTGCATGGGCGGACGTGGATTTGAACCACCATCCTTCCGTATCCGAGTCCAGTGTGTTACCACTGCACCACCTCGTTCGGTTAATTTTCTTCAGTAACAATGAAGAACATATTGTTCTATATAAACGAACAAAGGTTCTTCAACCATGATATCTTTTTGCAGCACTGAAAAACGTGAATTGAAGATTACAAATATACGTGTTTAAAAAGCCAAGAGACTTCTTTTAAACACTGACGACTGTTTTTATTGGAGCAAGAAATACGCTTATATCAGCTATTAAACCCCATCCTCAGGTATTTTACAAAAAAATGTTCAACTGTTTGTTAAGCTTATTGGATTTAACTACGGGGTTATCAGTCCCTAAACTTACAAACTAGTTATCAACTAGCTTATCCTAAGGACGGCATAAATATCCATGCCCGAGGGGGGATTCGAACCCCCGACCGTAGTGGCCGTGCGGACCGTGACTGAATTGCCTCAGTCCCCTTGGCCACCATATTTAACACAGGTAATTTTACTGTGTGTTATTCTATACTTAATTTTGATGTAAATGTAGTTGTACATACGTAACATCTTCTTCGTTTCCCAATCGATATCATTGGATGTCAAACGGTCTTTCGCTGTTTTTGTATTTGACAGAATGAGTATTTATACGTAGCTACGATTACTTTTTGGTTTGAGATGTCAACTATACTGCATGTTTACATCATACGATAATACCTGTGTTGTGTATTCTCTGTGTTGCTATGGATCCGGGTATGTATTGTCTTTGGCTGTTTTGCTAAATTTATCAATTTGCCGCTGTGGAGTGGCCGACCTGTACAGGGTGTGCCTTGCTGCAGATCGCGTGGTTGCTCGCCGTCGGAGGTTCGAGACCTCTCTCGGGCATGTGTGTGTGTGTGTGTGTGTGTGTGTGTGTGTGTGTGTGTGTGTGTGTGTGTGTCTGTGTTATACTTAGGTTAGTTTTAGTTTAAATAGTTTGCAAAATTTAATATTACTTACTAATTTCACGCAATGTAAACTGTTTGTTGGTATTCCGAATATTAAAATTGAAAAATGTCGAACTATTCTCATTAAAAATACCACGGAGACGATCCCAACACAGTAGGTGCAGAGTGGTAGTTGTTGACGCTGCGCCACGCTCACTTGTTTGGAATGTTGCTTACGTTACGCGCCTTATATCGCGCAGAGAACTTCAACACCGATTTTCTCGAAAACCAAGGCCTGTAGCTAAAAAAAGCGGATAGTCTCATACTCAGCGTATGTCCCTCTACAACATATTCTGGAACCATCAAAATCCATTATTTATACTTCAGGTGGTCCCCTTGTAAGCCTTACGGCACTCTGCTAGTTATGTCACAACGCTATCTGTAGGCGGATGATGCTGAAACCATTATCATTACACCGACTCTCCTGCAGTTGGTATCTGCCTTTATTGGATCAAAATCGATGTCGACTTTTCAAGTGTCAGAGGATGCCGCGTTCCCGGGTGCGGTTCTTCTAGAGTAGACGCTTGTCCATTGTAACTCGGTGAGCTGATCTCTGTGAGTGGTTGCTGGGAGTGCACTCCTAATAATCCATTTTAGTCTGGGACAATGTTCTAGAAATAAATTAAATTGGTCCCAATCCCACGGTTCCGCCTAAGGTTTTTCGGAGTCCTTACTTCGTTTTAAAGCGTAAACCTGAACCGGTAAGACCACCCTCTCCCCCCACTTGTACCCAATTGGCTTTACCCTTTGCCCCACTATAAGCTTATCTGATGTCTGAATAGCTCGGCGACTCCTTATGGGCCGGATCTCAAACACTTCCTTGAGTGGAGAATGAAGAGAATAGGTTTTCTTTCCAGTGTGTGTGCTGCGACACTTGACTTAATAAGTCCACAACATACTTTTAAATTTCATTTAATTTGGGCCTGCAGCATTGTCTATGTCTTTTAAGGACATATTGTTAATCTAAGTAATGCCAAAATGCTGCTTCAATTTATAGATGTTAAAAACTGTTTATTATTATAGCAATAGATCTATTTCGTAACTGTGGCAATCATAAGGCTATCTGCGGACAAATATTTATGATTAAAATGAGTGAGATAAAGATACTTACAATTTTGATACATTTTCCGTGACATATTATTTCAGACTTACTTCCATATGGCAATTTCTGACAATCCTTACATCTAAAGAGCATATATACTGCAATTATATGCAATTGTAATAAATTATACCTCCACGATGCCATAGGGAAGTAAGTCTGAAATAATATGTCACGGAAAATGTATCAAAATTGTAAGTATAGTTATTTCACTCATTGTAATCAGAAATATTTGTCCGCAGATAGCCTGATGATGGCCACAGTGCCGAAATAGGCATATTGCTATAATAATAATCAGTATTTAACATCTATGAAGTGAAGCAGCATTTTGACATTACTTAGATTAACAATACTTTGAAAGTTACAGTTACTTTCTTGTCTGACGTAAATTAATTGTTCAACTAACTAGATAAAAAATTTAAGTTTTTTATCGGACTATTCAAGGCTACTAGATTTAGCTAATCTTCAGATCTAAAATGCAGAACGTAGCAATGTAACAAATGAATAGTTTAAGTACATAAAAACGCTTAAAACTTTCACACAGTACGTACCATTTGTGTTGGTCATTCAGTAAATACCTGCAAAAAGGCAGCATAACTATCCAAATATACAACTGCGAGTTGTATTTACCAACAAAAAGCAGTACATTTACCTTATAATATTGCATAACGTCTGCAAAAGTAACGTTTTGGAAATCTAGCTCAACCAGTTACTGCTGATAACTGGGCTTCAAGGTTTGGCTGTCTAATTGACACATAAAAACGTGGTTACATGATAAATCTGTCAGGCAACGTTGCTGTACAAGATGTATTGCACCAAGATAATATCAGAATTTGAGGATTTCTTTTGGTTTCTTTTACATTGATTTCTTACAAGAAAACATCTGAGGAATCACAGTTCTTTGAGTTCTTCGGAAATACGTTGATTGATTTCATAAAATATAACATCAAATCATTACAGTTGTTCAGTGATTTGCAAGTATTTGATCATAAGTAATCACATTATTTATGTAATTTCCTATATTTAATCTTCAGATGTATTTAAAAGATAGAAATCATAGAAATAACATGAAACTGATACTGGAAAACGTATCTACAATGTGTTATTGAGAAAATGTACACAGTAACAGCAGATATCATCCCATACATGTTTACAATACTCATAAAATGTAAAACATGGCTGGTACTAATCACCATGGTGATTCAAACAAGATAAAATATAGATTCACTATAAGCTTTAATTATAGGCGATTAGTTTATGAGAAAAAGCATATCAGGACTATGTCTAAATTATCTCAAATATTTTACATAGAAACAAGTATATAAATAGCTATAATGCATTGGGCTAAGTATGGTGCATAGTATATAGATGAGTACTTACCTTTCTTCAAAATGTAGCATGAGGTATCAATGTGATTTGTGGTTCAAGGTCTAAGTTCAGCGGAAGTCTAAATAGGTATGTATTCTAAGGTCTACAGAATTTGAGTGTAGATGTATCTGCACCCCAAGGTTTAGGTGCATGTGTAAACCAGGGTATATCTAAATTTCTAGCACAAGATATCGGTACAATTTGTAGTGTATAGTCTTGGCACATAGTAATTCAAAACTCTATGGACATCTATCGCCTCAGCTGTAATAATATCTATATCCTGAGGTCTATGTCCAGTTGTAACCTAAATAAATCTGTGGACTAAGTTGTATGTATCTTTAAATGCAAGTCTAGATACACATGTGGCTTAAGGTCTTGGTACACTACAGTTTTATGGTCTACGGGCTTATAATGGCTATTTAATGCTATAAAATATGTATTTACCGATGATAAACTACAATACATCATCAATGCTAGGATGTGAATATATTACGTTGTTATTAGAGTAATTATTCCTTAATTATATATAAATAACACAATAGAAATGCAAATATATAATTGTTATAGGGGATTGTGCCGTAAACAGCAAGATTAACCAGCAATTTATAGTCTGGATTGGGGTAAAAGACTGCAGAAGTAAAAGCTCATATTTGAATACCATAATGTAACACGGCTAAATTAATGTGTTAAGGTATGACGTGGTTTATACAAGCTTTACGTGTGACCATTAACTAAGGTCTATGTGGAACTTGTGGATTGAGCTCAAGGTTGCATTTTTGGACCAATTTCTGGGTCCATTAATGTCTCAAAGAACAGGGTTTAGGCCATAATATTGCTCCACGTTTGGGTAAAGCTATAACCTAAGGCTTAGGTGTGTACTGTTACCAATAATTTAGTGTTACATGTTCATTAACTATAATAACAACAAATGGATGGATATACTATCGATATCAATACAGCACGATGTTTTATTTCATAATTATACTATTTTCTCATAGAATCAGAATATGAATGTTTGGAAGGTAAACTATGTGAGGAGTTGACACATTGAAGAGAATTATAGGATTTCGTAAAATATACTGAAAAAGTCTGGTTACATTCATTTGGTCCTTTGGTAGATAATCCGTAATATGCTTATTGTGGCTATATATTTCTAATATTTCTAAAGGGTCCATTTCTCTACCGTTTGATGTAGGATAGATTTATTTTCAAGATCAGACCTTTCTGTTTAATAAAAACGTATCGGCAAACTTGATATCACATTATGTTTATCCCCCTTTGTACCAATTTGATAATGTAGTCGTCATCGCAGCTGTTTTTTCATCAGCAGCAACTAGTTGAGCTTGTTTTTTTTTTATCATAGTGCAGCATAATAAGTTCTTAATTATTATGTGATTCGAGTGTATGACGCAGTCGGTTGATGCTTTTAATCATCAATGCCTAGTTTTATATATTGTGAACCATAAAAAGAGTAAACCAGCACGACGCTCAAACGTGTGCAACAGCCAATGTGTGTACACCTTCAAAATGTTGTACTGCTTTTTTTGTTGATACATAAAACTCGTAATTGTGTGTTTGGATGATTATAGTACGTTTTGGCAGATATTTACTGAATGAACAACACGTAGGGTATGTGTAACACAAAATGTTTTAACCTTTTTAGGTACTTAAATTATTCATACATTATATTGTAACTTTCTGTATTTTACATTTGAAGAAAAACGAGCTGAAACTAGTGATCTTGAAAAATAAAATGTGATCAAGTCATTACATTTTATATCTACTCAACTGATAATCTGTATCTATAAATGTGAATGTCTGTTCGGTGTACGTTTATCACGTCTGAACCACAAGACATAAAGAGCTAAAAACGCTTTAGGCACGGTTTTATGGCGATCGGATAGCTATTTATCTATATATATTAATGTGAATGTCTGTTCGGTGTACGCTTATCACGTCCAAACGACAAGACGCAGAGACTTAAATATTTGTACAGTTACTAATTTGTACGTGAGGAAGGTTTTAGGCATGGTTTTATATCTATCTGATAGATATTTACTAATTTGACGAATATAACGAGAAATGCGGAACAATAATGATTCTCTGTAAATTGTATTTACTCTTTGAAAACGTTTTATTGGTTGCATTGCTCCTTGAGGTTTGATAATGATAAAAATGTGGAGTATATTGGGATAGAAAGTTATCGGTGTATATAAAATTCTACGTGCGTGTGTGTTAATATTTCGCTCTGCAGCGAAAACTACAGAACGCAAACGAATAGTGTGTGTGTAATTTTTGTCCGAAGTTTCCCGTTGTACGCCATAGCAGTTCCATGCCGACAGCTATAAGGGGCTGGAAGATATGGTGGTTGAAAGTCGTCATAAAAAAAATTCGGACTGAAGGCCAGCGATGACGTTTGCGACTCTGTAGCAAGGAGGTTACGTACAGCGAAAGGTGATGCCACAGACCATATCTTAGGTCTATGCATGCTACAATGTCTTCAGCTCTTTCTCTGTAAGAATAAGCATACGAATGAGGAAATATAAGAATAGATAAATAAAGCAGTAAAAAAGAAATTTCTTTTACTACATCTCTTTAAAAAAAAATCGATTTGACGTTTCGCGCCACACATCAAGTGATCTATCTGTGATATTATTACAATCATTATTGTTGAATTTCGTGATTGGATGCTTAGAAACGAGTGAATTTTTACCTGTGATTTCGTATATATTCTCTGATAAATGTAACGTGTTTTTAGAAAAAAGGAGATGGATAGAGAGAGAGTGGATACGAAAAGTACTAACTCAAGGTTCGAATAAATAAATAAATACTCGGGCAACGCCGGGTTTTCAGCTAGTTACTTATAAATCGCCTCCCAGGCAATATGTAAAATAATGTACATTCAATGCTGTCCTCTGTCCCTGCTGGAGTGCCCTCGGTGTCGTGTCCACTGGCGTCGGTCAGTTCCTTTGCGGCCCCGCTGTGACGCAGTGGGTGCCTGCCTTCTCTCCCGGCTAGCATTTATCCCGGCCCATTTGCCGCGAGATCTACGACGCCCTCCCGGCGATAACAATTGCCACGCCGACTTTCAAGAAGGGTCGCGCAGTGCTCTAGCGGAACTACTGCCATCCATCGCAGCAGTCAGCTCGCTGAACACACGCTGAGGGACACCACTTCCATTCGCGTCTTTTGCTTTTACCAAAAGCTATGTGTGTGGAAAATCAGTACGCCACTGAATGGTGCGACAAAATTCGAGTTATCTGCTGACTTTTACCGATAAAAGATCTGAAGTGTTGTAGCTTTCTGTGGCTACAACTTTATTCATGGTAGGGCAGTCTGCACGTGAAGCTGAAATCACTCTTCACAGTTTAATACAAAATTTATTAACATGAAAAAAAAATACAACTACGTATCTCTGATGTGAGCTGCAGTCCATACCTAACTATTAAGTACAGTACAAAGTGCGTAGGGCGGTGTGACCTCCTGACTAACTGAGACAGTCGGTGCTATCTAAGTCTGAGTTCGCTGTCTCCCGTCCTACAGCTCGGCCTGGAGGAGTGATTTCGCTGTGTGATTGGCTAGCAGCTCTCCATCGACTAATTGCTCTTTAGTTCCCACTTCTGGATGAGTGGCGCCAACTTTAAGCCACTACAAGCAGGGGCCGACTTCTGTACTGCAGATTGTGATTCCTTCATGACACAAAAAACGAGTAAGGCGGTGCAGTGGTAACACATTGGATTCGCATTTTGGAGGAAAAAGATTCAAATCCATTTCCGCGATTTCCGTACATCAGGTAAATGCCGTGATGCTTCCTTTCTGAGACCACAACCGATTTCCTTCCCCTTCCTTACAAAAATCAATCGGCGCGTGTACTGCGTCTGTAATGACGCCGTTATCGACCGTCGTTAATCTCTAATCTTACTTCCTCCGTAATCTGAAAAATGGTCAAATTTCTTTTTTAAACTTATGTAAGACTTAACTGCGGGATCATCAGTCTCAAAACTTAGAAAATACTTACAAACTACCTTATACTAAAGGCAACACAAACATATATCGGAGGGAGGATTAGAACCCGCAACAGGGAACGGCCTCGTGAATCGGAGCATAGCGCCTCAATGCGTTCGGCCATTCCGTCGCGGTCCATAATCTGCAGTAAGATAATAATGTGTCAAGTAGCATTTCTGCAGCAGATGTGCTTGTAATTGTAGTATTATAAGCTCTGGATTTTTACGGAGTACTGATTGTGCACAGAATATGTGACGGAATTCCCTGTTAGCATCATTGTATCGTTCAATTCTAGAGGGAAGTGGCGTTCGAAATGACTCAAAAGAGCGCATGTCATTCGCGTTTTTAAGGTAGCTCATCAGTTAGATGCGCGACCTATAGGCCGATTTCTCTACGTCTACATCTAAGGCAAAATAATAATAATAATAATAATAATAATAATAATAATAATAATAATAATAATAATAATAATAATAATAAATAGTTCAAATGTTTGTAGACCTTATGGGACTTAACTACGGGGTCATCAGTCCCTAAACTTACGAACTAGCTAATATTAAGGACGGCACAAATATCCATGCCCGAGGGGGCATACGAACTCCCGACTGTAGTGGCCGCGCAGACAGTGACTGGCGAGCTGCAGTCAACTCGGCCACCGCGGCAGGCTACATCTACATCCATACTCCGCAAGCTACCCGACGGTGTGTGGCGGAGGGTACCTTGAGTACCACTTTCGATTCTCCCTCCTATTCCAGTCACGTACTATTCGCAGAAAGAAATATTGTCGGAATTCGTCTATGTGGGCTCTAATATCCCTGATTTAATCCTCATACTCCCTTCGCGAGATATACGTAGGAGGGAGCAATATACTGCTGGACTCCTCGGTAAAGTTATGATTTCAAAATTTCGACAAAAGCCCGTACCGAGTGAGAGAGCGTCTCTCCTGCAGAGTATTCCAATGGAGTTTATCGATCATCTCCGTAATGCTTTCACGATTACTAAATGATCCTGTAACGAAGTACGCTGCTTTCCGTTGGATTTTCTCTACTTTCTCTATCAACCCTACCTGGTACGGATCCTACACTAGTGAGCAGTATACAAGCAGTGTACGAACAAATGTACTGTAACCTACTGCCTTTGTTTTTGGACTGCGTTCCCTCAGGATTCTTCCATATGTTACATTGTTTTTACGCAAAGTGCGGTCGATGTTGTTGGAAGTGAAGGGCAGATTAAAAGAGCGTTGCGCTATCGACCACATGTGCGACGGGAAAGTGATGATAGCACAGAGTCGGCACCCACGTCAGTGGCCTTTATGCCATACGTTGGCAGCACTTACAACAAGATTGGCCGCATTTTGCGTAAAAACAATATAAAATGTGTGTGTCGTCACCTTCTAAAATTAAGCCACTGTTGGGATCCCTTAAGGATGATGTCGGTTTGCGCAAAGCGGGTGTCTATCTATCCCCTATACGTGTGGCATGTCATATGTTGGTCAAACTATTAGGACTGTTGAGGACCTTTGTATTGAGCATAAACCTCACACACGTTTACAACAGCCAAACAAATCGGCTGTGGCCGAACACTCTCTTGACACAGGTCACCCTGTGGAATACAACAAAACGGAAATTCTAGCATGCACTTCCAACTACTGGGACTATGTTATCAAGGAAGCTATAGAAATAAAACTAGGTGACAACCTTATGAATAGGGCTGGAGGGTTCCGTTTAAATTCCGCTAGGGATCCTGCGCTCTCACTTCTCAAAAAACAGAGGGACAAAACTAATCCCACCTCATCCGTCGAGATGTGACGTTTATTATCGATATTCTGTCCAGTTTCATCTTTGCTCGGGTCGTGCTGTGTGCTTGCTTGCTCGGTGTGTGTTGTCTTTCCTGTTTACTCATTGAAAACCGAGGTTTTAAAGATCAATGCACATTGCTTCTTACTGCAGTTTCGTCTTGAAAATGTCAGGGTGATCTCCTGCCGAAATATCGGCCGTCGTCGATTTTAATACCTGGCTGCATACCCGTAAGATTTTCGTAATTGAAAGTATACTATTTGGGAATAAAACGGTTAAAATTTCGCAAACGAAGAGGCGCCGCAGTACAGGTATGGCGCTGCAGCGGCGAGCGGCGCGAGCAGAGATGAGGCACTGTGCACTGTGCAGCGGGCTGGCGGGCCGGCAGGCGACGGGTTGGCCCGTGGCTGTGCGCTCACTGTGTGTGGCCCGCAGGCTGCGCTCAGACACGTTCAGCACGGCGGGCTAGGCGGGCCAGCCGGGCCCGCCCCAACCTGTAAGGCAGAGGTGGGCCACAGAATAAGGAGTATACAGAAAGGAAACTCCCGCTGCAGTCTGTCGTCCAAAATTTAGTGCGCATGCGCGGAACGGCCATCTTGAAAAGCAGTAAACGCGTGATCACTCCCTACTCTGTACCGTGGTAATGCGCCGTCTTTATTTGTTAATTGTGTGTTTTAACTGCCTGAATCGCATAGAAGTAATCAAGTATTTGGTGTAGTGAAAAGAAAGAACTGTGTGTCAGTAGTTGGAACTGTCCGTTTTTATTACGAGCAGCAATAAAGGAAAAGGCGGCCGATGGTGTTCAGCACCTAATTGCCGCAATAATTCGAATACAAATAAGGATATAAGTTTCTTCACCTTCCCAAAACATGCTGAGCAGTAAGTGAACGTCGCTATATGTGCAGTGAAAGTTAAATGTTATCTGTTTCGAATGAGAGTAATGTGTGCATAATTATTAAAAGTAGCCTTGCTTCTTCTCTTGACGATAACTCTCGCTGTTGCTGCAGCAGTTCAACGGCATCGAAATGTTGAAGTACATTTACATTTTATAAGTTTAACGTTGTAGGGAATAATATAAAATGAATTACAAAGATTAGTGCGTAAGTAGGCAGGTAAAATTTTACTTACGGCATTGGAGGCGTAGTGTTCTAATGTTGGCAACGAATACTCTTCTGATACTCAAATAGATTAAGGGGAATAATTATTTTATGCTGTTCCTGCTCTGTGGTTGACAGATTCCTCTATATGTCCTTCTCCGATCAGTAAATTAATGATACTCCTAAAGCAAACACAACTTTTATATATGCCCAGACGTCATTAGTTCTGCGTAATCACCTTATTCTGCTAAGTCTGACTCAATATTTTGTGCGAATTAATACGTGTCAAATAAAACCTGGCAGTTGTAAAGTCACTTTCTTATTTATAACTAATTTCCCACACATAACTTCGCGTTATTTGGAATTTTTCTAGAGATAAGCACCAAATAAAACGATCATCGACTCCACTGTACATTTTCGTAGTTGTATTAAAATTTAGGGCTTTTTTTCTGTTGGATTACAATTAGGTGCAAGAAGATGGCACAAAATAGATGAAAGCCGTTTCCTTTCGTAAAAGTCGGTGAGATTAGCTGCAGTTCGTAAAAAGTCAATTTCCAGCGAAAGTACTAAGTGGCTATAGTTCCGCGTTTACTGCTTTTCAATATGGCGTCGAGCGCAACGCTTGGTAACATACAGATCAAAGGCGCCGCCTCCAGCTTTCCCTTCTGTATACTCCCTATTCTGTGGTTGGGCAATGAGCGAGCCGCGCTCTCGGAGCCGCCTGCCTGAGCGGGAGCAGAGCCGCGAGCAGCTGGCGTCCGTCACGTAGTTCCTGCTGAAAAGACTAGATGGCGTTAGGCGCAGTCAACGCACTAACGTAGGCACAGAAATGCACCTGGCTGAGTGCGTTGTAAAATAACTTATAAAGATAATAGTGCAAACTCTTTAGTATCGAACTCGAACGAACAGATTCCACTGCTAGGGGTATCTCCTGAAAAATGCTATTATTTTTATAAGTAATTAACTTAGAAACATAATACTGGAAACTCTTCTCTAAAACTTCCAGCACGTGCAGTCGAGCCGGCAAATATAAAGATAAGAGCCATTTTTTGTTTTGTTTCAAAAGACACCGCTAACAGTACCATCTAGTTCGAATTTTGTGCTTCAGGGTTTTCGTTATAATCTATGATATTATGTAATGATGCAGTACGCTGTGGAGTTGAAATGGCTAGTCAAATCGGCGCGGTAAATCGGCGTTCTATTTTCCAGTTGAACTCTAGTTGGGAGTGTGATTACTTGTTCACTGAAAGCGAAGGAGGAGCAAAATTGGTTTGTGGTAAAATACTAGGCATAAAAAAGTACAATTTAGAACGCCACTATAGAACACAACACTTCAACCAGTATGGAAATGTAGAAGATGAAATGCGACTTAATTTTCTTAATAATGTACGCGAGGAAGGAAGTAAAATAGAGGTATTTATTATAATGCTGTACCTACTTACGAGATAACTTAATCACAATGTTTTGTTTAAAAAAAATCCTTTGAAATGACAACCCTGTTAATTTCTTACACAGGAATGTGATGCCTCATCCTCCGATGCAGCTGTTTGTGCTAGTTATAGAATAGCTTTGCTGATAGCCCGTACTTCCGTACCATTTTGTAACGGTTAATTAGTGAAGCAGAGTTTGGAATTCGTAGCAGACGAACTATGTCCACGTTCTTTCGCAAGTTTGAGCCTGTCACGGCGTACTATAACTCGCTGTATCGAACGTTTGTCAGGTGCGCGAGCAAGCATGCAGACCTCTAGCGGCAACTAGGATAACTACCGGTCGAGCGCGAACGCTGCCCTTTCTCCGGCCTGAGCCGGAGCGCTGCTCATTGAGCCGATTTGCGCCCACCTCTGCTATACGGGCTAGGCGGGCTGAAATGAGCTTGCTCTGTCTCTCCAGGCGAAGCAGAATGCCGTGGATGCAGGCTCCCAGCTAAATGCTGTGTTTCTTAACTTCAGGAAGATATCGTTCCGCTACGTCACCTGATGAATAAAATATGAATTTACTTAGTATTAGACTATGTGTGTGGCTTGACTGAAGAGTTTCTAGAGACTACGACCCAAACATGTTATCCAAATAGGTTTCAGAAATTACAGCAACCAGTCGCCTTTTTATTAAACCATGACCGGTTTCAAGCTGCCTAGCAGATCATCATCAGATGGTATAAAACACATTTAGTGCAAATTACATTTGAATCTGTGGCAGGGCGGAAAACGAAAAAAAAGTAAACACTAATTGTGGTATGTTACACTGAATATTTGCAATATAAGTTCGTCTTCAAGATGTTACTTCAAGATGTTACTTACAGTTAGAAGTTTCACATTTAGTATGTCCATGTGTGTTGCGCTTTTGGATAGCATTACACAACACTGACCTTCCTTCAGCACACCACAGCAACTCCCACGACTTTCAAGTGGTAAAGTTAAAAACACTGCACACACATTACCACAGCACAGCTACTACCACGTCTTTCAAATTGTAAACAAACCAAAGAGTATGTTTATACCACAGGCTAAGAGCTATCATGTGACACCAAAGACTGACAAAAGCTTACCTTATTATATGATATAAATATAATGCCAATTTAGCTTAAATAAGAACAAAAGTTGTATTGCAAAGTTAGTATATGTAAAAATATGATTTCAGAATGATATTTACGTTAATACTACGGGTATTGATTTTATGATTACTTTAACATCTGTTTACATGCGTCTCATGCGTTGTTTGAGGTGGCATATAAGGCATTTGAATTTTGTGTGTTATTCGTTGATTTGAAAATTATAAAAATAATTTTGGGCTTTGGTAAGGAGTGGAGTATACGGTGGTGAGAGGGGTGGGGTAGAGGGGGTGAAGTGGAAGAGGAGGAAAGAGAGAGTGAAAGTGCAAGGAGAAATATTTTCTGTGTGTGTGTGTGTGTGCGTGTGTGTGTGTGTGTGTGTGTGTGTGTGTGTGTGTGTGGACGGGGGAGGGGGGTATTTGAGGATAATAGTCTCATTCTTCAATTTTAAAGGGTCTTCAAAATTCTGGAAGAATGAGTGTTTGCTAATTCTGTCTGTTAATTTAGAATCGTGTGTGGTGATTTATGTTGATGGGTGAACATCTCTAATTGTTCAAGAAGTTCCATTTTTAGTCCCTTGTCTACAGAGTGTAATATATGAAGGTTGGTATTTATACCTGTAATGGAATGTTTGTTTCCTGCAAGGTGGGTAGCAAATGAAGATTTTTGTAAATTGTTTAAACGGAGTGCATCTGTATGTTCTTTGCATCGGGTATTAAAACTTCTTCCTGTTGGCCCTATGGATAAAAGTATTATTCAAATGTTCGTAACCCTGTGGGACCTAACTTCTGTGGCATGTACTTACAAACTACTTAACTAACTTACTCAAAAACAACACACACACACACACAAACAATCACACACCCATGCCGGACGTAGGTATCAAATCTCCTACAACGCGATGAGTAATGCGACGATCCAGACCACATGGTCTTCCCGCGAGGAAAATGATGTTATTCTCAATGGAGGAAAGAAGTAAAATTACTTTATGGCGTGGCCCAAGTGACTACTGCAGCACTATTAATTTTCACAATTGTATTAATGATTTAGTAATTAACTTTACAGATTCCATGAGGCACATCTCCAACGATGCTGTAGTATATCAAGAAACAGGAACGCTGGAAAATTGTATTGAAAGACATAAAGATCTGTAGCCTGACTACGCTTTGTGGAAGGACATGAATACATGAAACGTATTGCAAATATATTTCAAGAAAGAACCTTCATTTTGTGATTACGAAATCGGGGAATAATCAAGGAAGTTGTTAATTTCATAATACACTGGTCAAAGCAATTAGGGGATCAGTTGAGATTTTGGAGTATTGTTATATCCAGAATGAACTAACGTTGGGGGTTTGATTCCCCCCTCGGGCATGGGTATTTGTGTCATCCTTAGTTTAGTTTACCTCGGGATAAGTAGTTTGTAAGCTAGGGACTAATAACCAAGCTGCTGAGTCCCATAGATTTACAAACATTTGATTTGATTTGATTTGATTTTGAGAATGCCGTCCGCGGTGGCCGAGGGGACTGAGGCACTCCAGTCGCGGTATGCTCGGCCACTACGGTCGGGAGTTCGAATCCCCCCTCGGGCATGGATATTTGTGCCGTCCTTAGTATAAGGTAGTTCGTAAGTAGTTTGTAAGTTTAGGGACTGATGACCCCGTAGTTAAGTTCCATAAGCTTAACAAACATTTGAACATTTGATTTTGAGAATGAACTAAAATGGTTCGATGTCTTTCTGATGGATCTACGGAGTGGAGACAATAACATTTCGGCAACCGAGACAGTGGTAACAACAGATAGTTGCTGCAGAGGGGTTAGGTTTTGACTTGGATTTACTCTATCAAACGAATTACACAGCAGTTGGGTTCAGATACTGTAGTGCAGAGGTAATGCAAATGCAACAATGCAACAACGACCTGACTTACCCGAAGCTGTGGCATGGAAGGTTGAGAGCGGGACAGACACAGAGGGAGGTGGCTGCAGCTATTGGAGTGTCCCAAAGTGAAATTTCCAGGACCTGGACGCGATTTCAGGCAACAGGAGCCGTTGAAAGAAGCCAAGGCAAGGTCGTCCCCGGGTAACTGCAGCAAGAGATGGTAGTTATCTCCGGTTAATTTCTGATTTTTTTACACTATATTTCATAACATTTCTTTTACTCTTGTTAATGTTGATGTTATATCCTCATTTGAAGAGATTTGCAAGTTCTTTGCTGTCTCTGACAGAATTATTATTTCATGGGCAAACCGCAAAGTTCTGATTACTTCTCCCTGAATAATTCCTTCTACAAATTTCTCATTGGATTCTTTCACAGCTTGGTCAACGTGCATATTGATTAGGATTGGGCAAAGGCTACAACGCTGTCTTACTCCCTTCCCAACCACTCGTCCCTTTCATGCCCTTCGACTATAATAACTGCTGTCTGATTTTTGTGCTCGTTGAAACCAACTCTTCGCCCCCTTCGATCCTTTCGCAAAAACACCATGAAAATTTAATCATAGAAATTAAAAACCGCACAGAGGCTTACCGGCAATCGTATTTCCCGCGAGTGATACACAAAGAAACATGAGGAGCAATTCACAGTTGTAAAAAAGTATCGACTGCCACATACCGTAGGGTGGTTTGCTATGTATCAAATACTTTGGGGGGAGGCAGAATTTATCGCAAGAATAAAAAATGAATACTGTAAACATTGGCCCCCTAACTTTCATTTTCTGAGATAACCACGTGTTTATAGGAAGGGCTCTGCGATGCTTCTTTTGTTTCGGTAACCATAATGTATGGCCAGATGTTAATCCCCAAGCAACTCAGTGAAGATGAAAACACCACCGATTCTCAATATACGTATACCGTTGTTGGTGGTAGATTAACCGGGCCATACACGGTACTACAAAGGCTATTTCGCGCGCATTATCTGGACTTTGCCATTAAAAAATTTCTTTCTTTGCCGGAGGAAGTGGCATATAAGCAACTAATGCAGTTGCGGATCATGCACGACGCTGCACCAGCACAATTTCATCACAATGTACGTCAACATGTCACGCAGATATTTCACGACAGCTCGAGTGTTTGTAAAGGCCCCACAAATTGGCCTTCTCGTCCCCAGACGTCAATGTCCTAGAGTTTTAGTTATGGGGAAACTTTCAGGAAGTTGTCTAGACAGCTCCAGTCGGCGATATGCAGACACTGGACGTCTTCAATGTGTACAAACTAGTGTTACGATAACAAACGAGTAACACTGAAAAGGCTTCGTCATTCCTTATGTCTATGAGCTGAGGGATGGATGAGTGGACGCCATGTGGAACACCTGCATTAACACTCGTGTATCTCAGAATCTAGATCCGCGATGGAGTGGCCGAGCGATGTTGGAGGTTCAATTCCTCCCTCGGGCATGGGTGTGTTTTGTATGTGTTGTCCTTGGCTTAATTTTAGTTTAAGTTGTTTGTAAGCCTAGGGTCTAATAACAAAAGAAGTCCATAAAAAACAAATGTTCTAATGTTTGTAAATCTATCGGACCAAACTGCGTGGTCATCAGTCCGTAGCTTACAAGCTACTTAAACCTAGGTAAACTAACCTAAGGACAAACACACACATCCATGCCCCAGGGAGGACTCGAAACTCCACGGCGAGCAACCGCGCGCTCCGCAGCGAGAAAAGAAGTCCAATAGATTTACAAACTACAGAATGAAACTTTCACCCTGCAGCAGAGTGTGCTCTGATATGAAACTTCTGTGAATTTTGGAAAGTAGGAGGAGATGTACTAAGTTTAATATCAGCGCACACTCCGCTGCAGAGTGAAAGTTTCATTCTGGAAACATCCCTAAGGGTCTGGTTAAGCAAATCAAATGTTTGTATAGCTTATGTATTTAACTACGGGGTCATCATCCCCCGATGGGGGATTCGCACCCCCGACCGCAGTGGCCGTTCGGACCGTGACTGGAGCGCCTCAGTCCCTTCGGCCACCGCGGCCGGCCCTGGTTAAGCCATGTCTCCACAGTACCCATTCTTCCAAAAGTGCTACTCCTTCAAGTTTGGCAGAAGATGTTCAGTGAAATTTGGAAAATAGAAGGCGAGGTACTTGGGGAAGTAAAGTTGTGAGTACGGGCTGTGAAGCGTGTCGGGGTAACTCAGTCCCTAGAGCGCTTGCTCGCGAAAGGCAGAGGTCCCAAGTTCCGACCCCGGTTGCGGCACACAGTTTTGATCAGCCACGAAGTTTCAGTTAAATAATTGATCAGAAAGTAGTGTTTCTGGACGTGTGTTTATCAGACATAATTTTCTTGTATCAGTGAGCGCTACCACCTCTCGAAGTTATCGACATAGTCATACTTTTACTAATACGAAAATGAAAGGGACTAATATCAGATTCACCACGGAGAATCATGCGAACGGACGGGGATCGGAATGTACGTAGCACATGTTCAGGAAAAACTAACAACTACTGTTTCGTAGCTGCTGTCTAAATGTAACATAGAATGAGATTCGTAAAGACTTTACGCGCTTGTATCGCCTGTCCCCTGTTCAGTATCCTTGCCGGCTAAGCGATGTAATTGCAATGTTATACATTGACCCAATAACCGTCCTACTGTTTCGATGAGCCGTACCGACAGCGGTTGAAACTCAGTGTGCTGTGCAACACGTGGAACAACTTCTTCGGACATGTCTGCAATGCAGCTTGTGTGGGATCACAGACATACATTACTAGACCAGCAAACTTGCGTCTTTGACTGAAGTTTGTTGCCGCCATCTTGCCTTACCTAACTTCAAATGTTTCCGTAGAGCACCACTATGCTCTTGTGACACGATATGACGTTGTAAGCTTTAATAGTTAGTTTGAAAATGATTTGCATTTGAGCTAATACTTCCGCATTTGCGAATCGTGTTATAAGAAAGACATGCTATGTACGGCTAAACATTGACATTAACATCTAGACAAAGACTTTCTACCACTTTGTTGTGTTGCCAATATAATGATGAGAGGTCGGCGGGATGATAGGTAAAATTTTACCGTTACGTACAGTTAAAGCAGAAGTAGTTATCTGAAAAACACTAACAAGAATAAAGCTATGTGTTATCCATGACAAATAACACATTTATAAGGGTCATACTATGAAAAGAAAAACCGAAGTTGATAGAAACTGGAAACAGATTAATAAAAATAGGAAACGCGATTCATTAGTGTGTGTGTGTGTGTGTGTGTGTGTGTGAAAGCAGACTATAGATTTCGTAAGAACTCTCAAAAGAATACGAGTACACTCTTATAATGACCATACTACTGAAAGAAAATCAGAAGTTGAATGAAATTGGTAACAGATTAATAATAACAGCAAAGCAATGCAACTCGTTACTGTATGTGTAGAAGCTTACTCAAGCTTAAAAAATTTCAGCCATACACAAACCACGAATGTCCTACTTGTCAAAACTCTAAGGACAGTATAATTACGTCAGTTCATCACTATTTTTATACGACTGTTTTCTGTAATAATGCACACGACTGCTTACACGTTTATAGTATAGAAATATGATGGCGAGACTTCACTGACACCAACGATACTGTATACGGCATTGCCAGTCTAGTAATGTATGTCTGTGTGTGGGATAAAGATGTTTGTTCATCTATGGGACTTAACTGCTGTTGTTATGTCCTCAGGCTTTAAAACTGCTTGAACTAACTGTAACTAACTGAAGGACGCACACACACACACACACACACACACACACACACGCATGTTTTTCTGATTGTCCGAATATTATTTATAACATATTGTATGTACTTAATACATTTAAAATACGGGGGTTGGGGAAAAGTCGAGGAAACATTTTTTTCGTGCTGAAACAATTCCGGTTCGAAGGACAAGGTGTTAACTACATGTGTGGACATTGAATAGCACTGAAATATCGTAAAACAGTAATTTATTATGATATTACAATATAGCCATCCTCGTGCGAAAGAATGACAACACGCTAAACATACAGTTGAGATGACTAACCTGGGCCCCAGCTACTGTCGCCAAACGCTGCCAACAATTTAGGAGGCGCCTCAGCATTTGCCGCACCAAGTCTGAATCGGGTCACCTGTTCGCACACAGCATTAGCAATGTCCTCTCGTATTGCAAACCGCCTACCACGTACTGGTTCCTTACTCTATGAATAGAGATGGTAGGTTTGCCATGTGTGTACTATGTTGTCATTCTTTCGCACAGTGAAGGCCGTATTGCCCTGTATACTAACATAATAAATTAGTGTGTTGCGATATTATTTCAAAAAATGTTCAAATGTTTGTATAGTCCATGGGACTTAACTACGGGGTCATCAGTCCCTAAACTTACAATCTACTTATGAACTACTTACGAACTAGGACGGCACAAATATCCATGCCCAAGGGGGGATTCGAACCCCCGACCGTAGTTGCCGTGCAGACCTTGACTGGAGTGCCTTAGTCCCCTCGGCCACCGTGGCCGGCCGATATTATTTCAGTGCTATTCATTGTCTACACTTGTAGTTAACACCTTGTCCTTTTGTCTATATATGTCACGTTTTCCAACAGGTCTAGTATCTGCAAGAAAAATTAGGTGTAATGTATGCGACTTTTATAACATAGACATTAAGCACCACATCATAATTGGCGCTGTTTTTAAAAAAGTAAAGATCTGAAGATGACAACTAAGTTTGTGGAAACCTGTAACCTGAAATAAAATATTCAGCAAGCGATCTTAGTATATACCAGGTAGCCCACGGACGCCGACCTGTTTTGACGTTAGTTAATCCCCGATGCCATAGACGCCGAAAGGATTGGATAACCAGATGGGTACAGAGGACTCCAAATCAACAGGGAGGAGATCTTCCTAATCCTAATGCTGGCGCTTTATAACACATAATTTACAGTTATAATTTCTCCTACAGTTCGTCGCTAGACAACTTGCTTGCTGTAGGAGGGTTGTTACTTTATAAACAACAGTAATTTCCACTACGGTCGCGGGTTCGAATCCCCCCTCGGGCATGGATATTTGTGCCGTCCTAATTCGTAAGTAGTTCATAAGTAGTTTGTAAGTTTAGGGACTGATGACCCCGTAGTTAAGTCCCATAAACTTAACAAACAACAGTAATTTATAACCTATATTTGATTCAACAATTCGTGATTCACAATGGGCAAAATGAAATAAATGGTATTCTGTCTTTCATTTCAATAAAGAGTAACGAATATAACGAATCAGTGATATATTTTCATTATTACATTAGTCATAATATAAATGTTCAAATCCGTGTCCTCTTTGTTGCATACACTGGTGGAAACCTCTTAACGTTTCTGCTGGTACTTAAGCGCAAGCATGACGTATTCGTTCTTTCAACACATCTGGAATTTACGGTTCCTTGTTGTAAATCTTGGATTTGATGTATCCCTATAAGAAAAAATCCAAGGGCGTTAAAATAAGGTGATTTCGCTGACCACTGAATGAAACCATCACGACCTATCCACCGTTCACGGTACACATTTTTTAGATATTCCCTAACTCTTTATAACGTTACAGCTACATCCGCCTAATCCTCGATGGGCGAAGATGCCGTTATTTCCTATTTACTGTTTAAGTAATTCTGAATCATTGTTCCAATGGTTTGACGGTATGGGATACGGACAATTACTGGGTTGATCCATAACAATAAACTTCGTTAACTTCCTTTATTATGGAACGACAAATATTAATAACTCTTTCTTTAAATACACTGATTAAATAACCGCGTGCTACTACCATAATGTCTGCAAGTCCACACTGAAACATTTCAAAACGCAACTGCAACCGAAACTCATATGTGATACCACTGATGGGCAAAACTTTAGCCACTGCTAAACGCGGGTTACGGACGCACTGTCGACGTGCCACTGCCTCGCTCTGCGGTCGGCGGGAGACTGCCGCACACCGGCCAACAAACAAGAAACATTAAAACGTAAGCATTGTCGCCCAGCAGCTATCGCTGCATGCCAACGATAACTACTGTTCGACCAAAACGTAACAAATAGGTTAATGAGCTAAAACCCTGTATCCTCACAACTTCTACAATAATGAGGTGATGCACCATCGTGCTAAATCAGTGCCTCAGAGCTAACTGAAGTCGGATGTCCATGGTGCAGCTCATTCTGTAGGAACTGGGAGGCAAATAAACTGGTCCAATGATGTGGTCTAGAATCCTGTACAATACGTTAACACCCAAGTACGCTTGCTTGTGATGTGGTCCTAACCAGTGAGGATTTTGATGAATCTACTGTAAGAAGTCACTCGTGTATTTCTCCAATACAGTTTATTAGAATTCAACGAAAAAAGTCAGTTCTCCTCTGACTGTATGCTAATGTTACAACAGGACAAAATACGAAAAATTAAAGGGCCACTGGCTTGCAGTTCCAATACAAGTCCAGTTCATAAATCTCGGGCGTCAGTGAGGAGGATCTACAGTTCTTCGGTTCCCACAGTCGGCGGCGGTGCTGCGGAGACCCGATGGCGTCCTTGGCGGCGCGGCTGGGCGGCTGAGCAGCGGCGGGGGCGACGTCGGAGGGCGGAGGCGTGACAGGCCCCTTGGCTGGCGACCGACTGCCGTGGCTCGTCCTTAAATATGCACGAGGAAAGATATCTGCCTGCTCTATCTCCGCAATCACTTGCACGGTGGACGGGAGTAGGTCCCCTTTTACCGCGCCCTCGGGGCGTACTGCTAGCACCGCCTGCGGACTCCTATGGACCCGTGAATTCTTCGCCTAGCTACCCGGCAACCCACGACACATCCATATTGTGCGTGTTGCCGCTGTAGTAGGCTGACAGGACATTCGCAGGACACCGCCTGCGGACTCTTATGGACCTGTGAATTCTTCGCCTAGCTACCCGGCAACCCACGACACATCCATGTTGTGCGTGTTGCCGCTGTAGTAGGCTGACAGGACATTCGCAGGACACCGCCTGCGGACTCTTATGGACCCGTTAATTCTTCGCCTAGCTACCCGGCAACCCACGACACATCCATATTGTGCGTGTTGCCGCTGTAGTAGGCTGACAGGACATTCGCAGGACACCGCCTGCGGACTCTTATGGACCTGTGAATTCTTCGCCTAGCTACCCGGCAACCCACGACACATCCATGTTGTGCGTGTTGCCGCTGTAGTAGGCTGACAGGACATTCGCAGGACACCGCCTGCGGACTCTTATGGACCCGTTAATTCTTCGCCTAGCTACCCGGCAACCCACGACACATCCATGTTGTGCGTGTTGCCGCTGTAGTAGGCTGACAGGACATTCGCAGGACAATCTATTCACAATTGCATATATCAATCAGCATCAGCTGTATGGTGTAATGGTGACACACGAAAATTTGTGCCGGGCCGGGACTCGAACCCGAATTTCCCGCTTATCGCGAGCAGTCGCGTTACCTTTACGCTACCAGCGCACGCTTCTCGGATCCGCCCAAACTTTCACATGCCACACATTGTCCACTGCCCGTGAGTGGTCGTACATTCTATGATGTAATTTCCGCACAGGGTGTGACTTTTCAGCATTTACACAGTTTAAATACAAGATATATATTCGCTTAGTTCTATCAATAAACATGGACATTGCGTATCGTATTTAAAATCAGTCATAGCAAGGCTTGCGACAAATGTACTAAAAAGTCTCACCTTGTGCGTAAATTACAACTTAGAATGTACGAGCACTCATGAGCAGTAGACAATGTGTGGCATATGGTGGTTTGGGTCGCTCTGGGATGCGAGCGATAGTGGCGTATTGGCAACGTGACCCCTCGCGACAGGCGGGAAATCCCGGTTCGAGTCCCGGCCCGGCACAAATTTTCAAAATGTTCAAATGTTCGTGAAGCTTAAGGGACTTAACTACGGGGTCATCAGTCCCTAAACTTACAAACTACTTATGAACTACCTACAACTAAGGACGGCACAAATATCCATGCCCGAGGGGGAATTCGAACCCCCGACCGTAGTGGCCGTGCAGACCGTGACTGAAGCGCCTCAGTCCCCTCGGCCACCGCGGCCGGCACAAATTTTCATTATCACCATTGCATCATACAGCTGATGCTGATTAATATTCGCAATTGAGAATACATTTCTTGTATTTACATTAGCAGCTGTAGTCGCCGCAGTGTCCGTTCCTCCAGACATGCATACATGTCTGAAGGATATTTGCTTAGTTCTATCAATAAACACGGACACTGCATATTGTATTTATAATCACACTTGTAGGATCCTAGTAATGTAGATTATGTCTATTCACAGTGGTGTCATTGGTGAAATAGGATTCATCTACCTGATAAAAATCAGATTTACGCCTGCTTTCTTTAACAGATGTCTGCATAACGATACCCAATGTGTAGACGCACCTTAAAGTGATGCCATTTTTGTTCCGTCAGTATCCTTTGCACCAAAGACCTCGAAACCTCCAGCTGTTTATTGTCCTAGTAACAGGTATTAGTGGGTGATAGCTAAGGACTTGTGTATTATTAATAACAATGATTATATTATTATTATTATGAGTACCAATAACACAGTAACTTAAATAGCATGATAACATTTTTGTTCATACTACGTTGTTAATACGTATTAGTTTCGTCTAAAGGAAACGAATCTTCTTTACGAGTCCGCGATCTTCATTTTTCTCAATATGAATAAAAACCGTCTAGATCGCTAAAATTATATCTATTAAGTCGTTTCGGCATCTACCATCATCAGATGTACAAGATGAAGGAACAAGTGTTCATTGTACAGTCGAGTTACACAGAACGCTTCAGAAAATATATATAACGTTTAACAAGGATACAACATTGTACACTGACCTAAAAACTTTTGAACTTGCACAGTAAAACTCAGCGTCAATGATATATTATCTATCTAGTAGGTACGTCACCTACAGTGTTCAATAAAAGTTACACATATATAAAAACGTTTTTTAGCTGACAGGTGTCGCTAGTGTAGAACATTGCCAACAGTTCTTACATTTAATACTCTGCCTTTACAATCTTAAATTTTTAATTCTACACAGTCAAATAGTTTGATTTTTCTAATACTTGTGTTAAATTAATTTAAATCATTTGCTACTTTCATTAACTTTAAAAGTGGGAGTATAAAATTGTTTTAATTAAGTATAACTTTATTAGAGTTGTTAATAAAGTCAGTGTGGAAACCAACAGATTCTTTTGTATTAAACATTTATCAATATGGTAAAATGGAATGGTTATAAAAAGCAGAATTTGATATTCAAATTACGTACAAAAAATTATCAAAACATAGGATATTGTAAATAAAATTCTTAAAAGACTGCACTAAAATGTGGTATCCTGTATTAAGTAATCTGTAAAACAAACTCACTCCGTATATAAGTTACAATTATTTTTGTGGTTAAACCGTTCTGTGTTACTCGATTGTACAACGAACACTCGTTCTTTCATCTTGCAGATCTGATGACGGCAGATGCTGAAACGACGTAATAAGTACAAATATTTTTAGCTATCTAGAAGGTTTTTATTCGTATAATTTTGATTGAAGTTATCCTTACTTCGCGTGAAATGTGCACCAAAATGCTCCAAAATGTCCAGAGAAACATCAGGTGCGTAGCGGATTGGTCTTTCCACGACACATTGGATCTGGAATACACCCTCGGTTCTTAAACGCGTCTCTCTACGGCTGAAACGTGCGCTGAAGGTAGACGTCGCACTGTAAAATGTTGTGATTACAGTAGGGATTGCAATCCAGCAAAGTGGGATGCCGCAATTCACCAGGATCAGCAAGCAAATTCTTTCAAATTTGCCGCCTTAAAAATCACTTCCCAGCGCGTTGTCGTAAATTCGCAACCCGTGCCGCAATGTGAGTAGACGTGATGTTGTTCAGTCGTTTGTCTTATTCTGAATTGCACGTGCAATGCGTGTGCGTGAAATGTATGTATGAATGAGGGCACACGCCGTCGCAATCCGTTCGATTGCGCGACCGCGGCGCGGACCACGGACCACGAAGGGGTCGCTCCGCAAGCCGAGAGTATTTAAATCGCCCGCCACCGGGCTAGAACACATCGAAAACGCATATCAGAAGGCTCCAGGATCACCAAAACAGGATTCTCCGTCTCGCACTCCACCTACCACGAGATTTTCCGACCGAGGATCTCCTCAGAGTTACAAACATTCAACCAATCCGAGCCGAGCAGGCTGCGAAGCTCTTCTATCAGAAAGCTGCCCGGTCGCTGAACGCCCTCATCCGCGCACTTGGCCACAGAGTGCAGCGACTGAATGCCACCAGGTGGCCCCACCTGCTCCGCTCCGATTAGGAGCCGTATGCACAAATAGGATCACCACGACGACACAAACCGCAAGGACGATCAACAAGCAAGGGCAACAGAATACCATCACCCAGTTATTTTGGAGGCGTAGCTCACCAGCTTGGACTCCACCGTCCATCGGAAACCCATTTGTTTCCGTCATTGCACGAGCGAGCGAGCGAGCTAGAACCCAGTTCCCTTCGAGCCGCCGTAGCGTGCGGATCTCCGTGCCGGCGCGTTTCCAGCAGCTCAGTCGGTCAGTTCACCTGATGATGGCGACATGTATGATCGCCGAAATATTGTGCCCGTTGGACACTGTAGACTGGCAGTACACTCGTGGATATTTTGATTATCAAATACGCCTGTAGAAACTTAAGAATCACAAAACTATTGACGTTATTTGTTTTTTAAGGTGTTATTTACAAAACGAGACGTGACATCTTATTTTATATTTATAACATTGTAATCTTTTATACTCTTTATTTTAGTAAGACATTAAGACAATCAGTGAACTTAAACTAAATACATGTGATACTGTTGTTCCCTCAATAACTAAGACTGATTAATAATTACCTTTGATAAACATTAGAAGTAATATTTTTAGTTAACAAGAATATAAAGGCTACAAAAGTTGCAAATATTCACATTTCCGTTTGTTCTTTAACTTCTTGTTAAGGAATAAGCCGTCAAGCTACAAAAGAATTAATCGCATGCAGTAAGATAACATTGATTTTTGTGATTTGTAATAAATATTTTATTATAATAAATAATTTTTATTAACTCCCAAAAAAATTTGAGGTTTGATTCCATTATTTGGAACGGTATGCTCAGCGACCACAAAAGAATGAATATAATAAATACAGTATGCAGTATTGGTGGTTTTTTATTAATGTTTTTTCAGATCTATTTCGATCACATAATGATCATCCTCAATGCACCAATCATCGTAATATCAGCTATGCATAAACATATGCCAAATTAGCAGAATGTAACAGATGTTTAAAAACAAAAACAAAAACCCTCTGTTACAGTCTGCTAATTTGGCATATGATTATGCATAGCTGATATTACGATGACTGGTGCATTGAGGATGTTCATTATGTGATCGAAAACGATCTAAAAACGACCAATGCTGCATACTATATTTATCATATCCCAAAAAAATATAACCCTTGCGGGACCCTGCGGCATTCTGCTGGATTGAAGGCAATGCGGCAACAATCCTGCTGAATTGCAATCCCTGGAATATAGCCTTCGGGCCACGGATGTACTGCAGTGCGTCTTCCCATATATCAGTATCATATCTCTGCAGTCTTCGCTGGAATACATTGCAGTAATTATGTGTTTGGCTGTAAGACCTCACTCTAACTTCTAACGGACGGTCACGCGACTTTGTCAGAGCGGAACCAGTAGGACAAGGTACACACACGGCGGCACGGCTCAGTGGAGGTTCGCTTGAAAGTGCACTTCACCTTTGGACAACGCAACACGTTTTGCACTAACGTATGCGAGAAACATGAAAAAGGATTGCGTCCGTGGGCAACCGGGTATATTCTCTTCATCTAGACAGTGTGTAAGATTTTCTAATTCTTCCCTTTGTTACACTGTTTGTAGACGTGTTCCTTGCTCAGTGGAGGTTCCCTTGTAAGTGGGCTTCACCTTTCGACAAGGCACACATCTTGCACTAACGAATGCGAGAAACATTAAAAATGATGGCGTCCGTGGGCCACCAGGTATATTCTCTTCATCTAAGGAGTGTGTAAAATTTTTTTTTAACTCTGCCCTTCGTTACACTGTTTGTGAACGTGTCCCTTGCTCAGTGGAACTTCGGTTGTAAGTGCGCTTCACCTTTGGACAAGGCAACACATCTTGCACCAACGTATGCGAGTAACATTAAAAAGGATGCGTCCATTGGCCACCGGGTATATTCTCAACATATACGGAGTGTGTAAGATTTTTTAACTCCGCCATTCGTTACAATGTTTGTGAACGTTTCCTTTTCTCAGTGGAGATTTCCTTGTAAGTGCGCTTCCCCTTTGGACAAGGCAACACATCTTGCACTGACGTATGCGAGAAACATAAAAAAGGACGGCGTCCGTGGGCCACCGGGTATATTCTCTTCATCTAAGGAGTGTGTAAGATTTTTTTAACTCCGCCCTACGTTACACTGTTTGTGTCCCTTGCCGGCCATTGACCTCGGAATGTTACGGCCGTGGGTTGGTCTGAGAGAATGGGCGGCGTCTGTGGGCGGCGGTGCGTGGGCGGCACTTAGGGCGGCTGTATCCCTGGGGATGCCAGCGGGCAACAGAGGCGGCGTGGGGCTCTGGGTGCAATCGGCACCGGCTTAAGGGCTCTCCCAGGGCCCCACCAGACAGCGGGACCGCATGCCGCGCCACCGCCTGCTTCCGCCAGGCGTCTCTTCTCCCCAATGTTTACGGCGTCTTGCTGCCGGTATTGCGCCACTAAAACAGAAACAACTCTGAAGGACTTTGCTCTTAATTCTGCAAGCCGTCTCCAGACACCGTCTCCGCAATACTCCAATCACACTCAAGAAACAATGTATGTACACACTACGTTACAGAAGGATCATCTCAAACTCTTAGCATGCAAAATGCAACTATAGAATGTTCGGAGACGTCACAGCCGGACATATTTTGTAGACAACAAGTTGTATAAAGATTGTATGATAGCTAGAGCAGTTACGTGTGAAGTGGGGAAAAAGCGGGGATGAATACAGGGGGAAGGGGCAATAATTTTAAGTCTCTTCTGAAAACGGCGTAACCAAGATATATTTCTTTACTTTTTATCACCTTTTTTATACCAGTTTGAGGTACTATACCACAAAATTGTTATGAGCTCAACCCCCTCTACCCCCCCCCCCCAAGACCAAAATCCTGGGAATAAATATTGAGTGTTGCCGTCCTCGGTGGCTGTAACCACTGCTAAAGACCCCGGTGCCGGCCGCGGTGGCCGAGGTGACTGAGGCGCTCCAGTCACGGTCAGCACGGCCACTACGGTCGGGGGTTCGAATCCCCCCTCGGGCATCGATATTTGTGCCGTCCTAGTTCGTAAGTAGTTCATAAGTAATTTGTAAGTTTAGGGACTGATGACCCCGTAGTTAAGTCCCATAAGCTTAACAAACATTTGAACATTTTTGAGACCCCGGTAATGAATCCTGTATGGGTTGTTGTGGTATGAATAGCATTTCTGCTTGACCAAGTTGATCTGCTTATCATCGTTATTGGGCGATAAAATGGCGTTCTAATCATGATTCAACCTGTCCATAGCCTGACGCGGCTTAAGGGCTCTCCCAGGGCCCCACCAGCACGTGGGCCCGCAGGCCCCACCACCGCCTGCTTCCGCCAGGCGCCCCCACTCCCCAATGTTTACGGCATCACTAAAACAGAAACAACTCTGAAGGACTTTGCTCTTAATTCTGCCAGCCGTCTCCAGACACCATCTCTGCAATGCTCCAACCACACTCAAGAAACAATGTATGTACACACTATGTTAGGTTAGTTTAAGTAGTTTGTACGCTAAGGACTGATGACCAAGCAGTTTGGTCCGATAGATTTACGAACAAATAATGACTAAAACTGCTACAGCAGCCCGGGGGGGGGGGGGGAGGGGCGGGGCGATAGAAACACCCAACAATTTACTTCTCGTAGACCTGTTATATGCCAGCCGCAATGGCCGAGGGGACTGCGGCGCGACAGTCATGGTCTGCACGGCCACCACGATAAGGGGTTCTAATCCTCCCTCGGGCATCGATATTTGTACTGTCCTTAGTGTTAGCTAGTTCATAAGTAGTTTGTAAGATTAGGGACTGATGATTCCATAGTTAAATCCCATAAGCTACACAAACATTTGAACATTTGAAACTGTTATATGTGTCCAGGTAACTTCACAGTTACTTTCAACCTCGACCTCTGTAGAAACAATAACTTAGTCCACGTCGATGAACACTCCCCATCCAACTGTGTCCTTTCTGTCTTTCCGATACACATTCCACGCCTCGGTAAATATTTCTGAACTTGTCACATCATGATTTAGCCAGCTTTCAATGCCTAAAACTATCTGAGCACAATAATTCCCGTGAATCACGGCAAATTCGGGAACTTTGTTTTTAATGCTTTGAAAGTTCACGGCTAATATTATGATGATGATTCTGCTGTGAGATTTCTTTATTTGCCCAGATCGCTTATTTACATAATTGCAATTATGTAAATTACCGATCTTGGCAAATAAAGAAATCTCACAGGAGAATCATCACCAATTTTTAGATCGCCTCCTAAACCTGAATAATAATGTCAGATAACTATAATAGTAGTCGAATTTTTGTTCTGAATTCGGCCTGAATTCGCTGTCTGAAGGTTGACGGGGGAGTTTTCATCAGAGCTAGCGCCTAGCCTAGAAAAACCCATGTGCACTCCACAAATACTCTGCTACCCGAGTAGCCGCTTCCTTAGTGTAGTGTACTCCAGATCTGTCTAGGGGCAACTTAAAATTCCTTATTCGATAACGAGATCTAGAAATCTGTAGCCATGACTGTCACAAAGTCGGCGAAGCGTTTGATTCAGGACCCCGATCAATCCTAGACAAGCTACAAATCGACAGCTGTGCTTTCGGCCCACGTACGAGAGCAGCAGCCTTTACCAATTCCGCAGTCCGCTCGTAGGAACTGAGTATGTCCTCAGAACCAAAGCGACATGCGTCATTGGTGCCCACGTGAGCCAAGACTTGCAGTCGACCGCACCCCGCACCGTCGATAGCCGCCGGCAGGCCGCCTCCACATCTCGGATGAGGGCCCTCGGCAGACACACCGAGTGCACGTTGGTCATCTTTTCGTATCTCGACGCTATCTTCGTAAAAGGCTCCATCACGCGCCTAACATTGGAACTCTCAATAACTAATAATCCCCTCCCCCCGTGCACCTGCTCGGATCCTGCTCAAGGAGTGGCCACACGTCCACTCATAGGACGAGACACGCGAACGCCGTTCAACCTGCAATTCCCTTGTGGAGATGGCGGCTCGACCATGTCCGGTGCACCTGAAGCTGCCTCGACAGTAGGGACAGAAGCATGCGACACCTGAGGTGTCCCACTGGTCGCACCAGAGTCCCCACCGCCGCTACACCCCGAGACAGCAACATGAAGACGGCTGACAGTATCCAACAGCACTGCCAGCTGTTCGCAAATTGGGGCAAACTCCCCCTGCGCCCGCACACAGCAGGCGTACATCCTATCCATCCTATCGATACGAAGAAACCTCTTAAAAACAGAAGCACAAACGAAAATTAAGATACTGATTGGCAACGAAATTTCATGGAAATGAAATTATGATACTCTGTCCTCTGAACGATGTGACAGCCAGTGCAGCTGTCAGTGGACTGAACAGTGGACTAAATTGATTGCACAGCGGATTGATTGCAAATGAAATTTAGTTTTATTTTAACAAGACTTGCAAAAAATAAGTTCTTAGGGCCGATTTGACTGGGCATGTCAACAAATATGCACAGGAAAGGGGAGAGTAATTTCCTGTCGCACCAACAATGAGTTCATCGGGGCGTCAGGCTACGGATCAGCGCGTTGCAGTGTGTCGGCGGTGGCTGCAGAGTAGCACGCGCCTGCCCTTGCTCTCTCTGAGCTCCACGGCTCTTCCGATGCGCGGTGCGATGGACCACCGAGCGAAGGTGTCGAGTCCCCCGTCTCCTAAAGCGGCAGCTGCCAACATGTCTCCTCGATTCTCCTGTGACGGACGTAGTGTCCTCTATGGTGGTTTCTCACCAAGTCCCTTTCCTCTACGGCTACAGCGTTTCCTCGAATTTTGTGCCTCTTTGGCTCTGTGATCGGTGGGTCGCTTTTACAATGTCATCCAATAGCTGATCGTTTTTGTGAGCTCTCATGTTTTAATTTGTGTATTTTTATATAGTGACTAAGTGCTACGTTGCACGTATTATTGTACACACATGGCCAGAAGAAATGCATATGATAAACAAGTATTCATTGGACCAATATACTAGAATTGATATGTGATTACATTTTCTCGCAATTTGGGTGCTTAGATCCTGAGAAATCAGTACCAAGAACAACCACCTTTGGCCGCAATAACGGCCTTGATACGCCTGGGCACTGAGTCAAACAAAGCTTGGACTGCGTGTACAGGCACAGATGCCCATGCAGCTTCAACAGGATACCATTTATCAAGAGTACAGACTGGCGTATTGTGACGAGCCAGTTGCTCGGCCGCCATTGACTAGACGTTTTCAATTGGTGAGAGATCTCGAGAATGTGCTGGCCAGGGCAGCAGTCGAACATTTTTCCGTATCCAGAAAGGCCCGTACAGGACCTGCAACATGCGGTCGTGCATTACCCTGCTGAAATATAGGGTTTCGCAGAGTCGAATGAAGGGTGGAGCCACGGGTCGTAACACATCTGATATGTAACGGCCACTGTTTAAATCACCGTCAATTCGAATAAGAGGTGACCGAGACGTATAACCAATGGCACCCTATACTATCACGCCCGGTGATACGCCAGTATGGCGATAACGAATACGCGTTTGCAATGTGCGTTCACCGCGATGTCGCCAAACACAGCTGCGACCATCATGATACTGTAAACAGCAATGTCGCGATACGATAAACCGCAATCGCGATAGGCTACAATCCGATCTTTATCAAAGTCGGAAACATGATGGTACGCATTTTTCCTCCTTACACGAGGCATCACAACAACGTTTTACCAGGCAACGCCGGTCAACTGGTATTTGTGTGTGAGAAATCGGTTAGAAACTTTCATCATGTCAGCACTTTGTAGGTGTCGCCACCGGCGCCATCCTTGTGTGTATGCTTTGAAAAGCTAATCATTTGCATATCACAGTATATTCTTCCTGTCGGTTAAATTTCGCGTCCGTAGCATGTCAACTTCGTTGTGTAGCGATTTTAATGGCCAGGAGTGTATATTAATTTTTTATAAGACGACCAGCTTGTAAAATACATAAGTGGCCAGATGATAGTGACACAGTTAATCGAAACCGGTCGTCAGTCAATAAATTATTAATTTGCGACTTTGGATTTCATTTTGAAGAATATAAGATCACCTCTAAAACGGACAGTGTCAGGTAATCTTAGAAATTTTGTCTAACGGGGGGAACCCCTAGTATGGTACCAACGGAATTTTATGAGTCGTAGGTATATTGTGATGGAATTCCTCCAGATCATCAAGGTAAAAGATTTGTTCGAAATCAAATTCGCAGCAAATTACTACGCGTAACGTGTCTTCTTATACATGGGGGTTACCATTGAGCGAGACAGCGTGGTGTAATCGCCAAGGTGCTAGGCTCTCATGCAAGAGACCCGGGTTAGATGCCTCGCGGCAGAACAATTTTTAAAAATTGTAATTGCTTGTTTTTATATTTTAAAAAATAATTAAGAAAACAAAAAGATATAAGGAAAGAAAAACAAAAATAATAAATTATTAGGAGCTACTTGCGAAATCGCTTAACGAGAAGACTGGATTCGAATACATTCATTAGTGCTGCATCAGTTCAGCGCACCAGTCTTCTTTACCACGATTAAATATGCCTGGTTTGCATCGCAAGTAATTGACGACCGAACATTGTTTTTGAACGTGAACGACTAGTGTTTTCCAGTATCGCTGATGAAAAACACATTGCGCCTGTAAAGTGGTAACATTTATTAGATGTGCGTGGTGCTACGATGTTGTTTGTTTTCGGTGCTGCTATGGCAAATATGACCCAGAATTTTGTGCTGGTGTTAAAGATAGTGACGATGGTGACACTGAGTAAATAACACTGCGCAATAAGTAAAATAATCAGTTGCTACTTTGTTATTTGCCATTATTCTTGGTTATTTTTTAATCGTTTGACTTTTCATTATTTCTGTTTTGATAGCTTTTTCTTTGCTTAAGCGTTTTTTTTAATTTTTTTAATATAAAAAGTAGCAATTACAATTTTTAAAAATTGTTCTGCCGCTAGGTATCGAATCCTCGTCTCCTCCATGCGAGCGTACCACCTTGCCGATTACACCATCCTGTGTCGCTGAGCTGTAACTGCCATGTATAAATAGGCACGTTACGCATGGTAATTTGCTGCGAATTTGATCTTGATTTTCTTAGAAATCAAGGCCCATTGGAATAAATCCTTTTAGGTTGATGGTCTGGAGGAATTCCCTCACAACATACCTGCGACCCATCAAAATCCGTTGGTACCATACTTGGTGTTCCCATTGTAAGTGACGCTATACGCTATTACAGTCAATTACTGACGACACCCTCCCATACAACGCTGCATCGTCAGCAAACAGCCGGAAATTAATAGATCATTTTACAGATAGAAAATAATAGATGGTCCTGTCACACTCGCTTTGGGCATGGCCGACGATACACTCGTCTTTGATGAACACTCGCCATCGAGAACAACGTACTGCGATCTATTACTTAGAAAGTCTTCCAGCCAGACAAATATCTGTGAACCTGTTCCATATGCTCGTATCTTCGATAGCAGTGTGCAGTGTGGCACCGTGTCAAATGTCTTTTGAAATCGAGGAAAAAAAAAAAAAAAAAAAAAAGAAAAAAAGCAATCTGCCTGTTGCCCTTCATTCGTGGCTAATACGGGAGAGTCAGTCATCATAGTAACCACCTAGTGTGTAATTCTCCCGTCCAGACGTCACTTAACAGCTTCAGAGAGGTGCTGCGAACGTCATCCGGTGGCGGGTAATGAGAGGAGTGTAATTCTGCCGCACATCCGGCCACAGCGGGCGGCTGCCAGAGGCAATGCAATGCAGCAGGCGGTCTGGCCGACTGCCAGCCGCAGAGCTGGCAGTGGGGGCGGAAGTCCGTTTAACTGGCCGGCCTGACGGCGCTCTAGGGGCGGGGTAGGGGGTGAGGGTGCCTGCCTCCCCTAACTAGCTGGCGTTTAAGCCGCACAAACACACACCAGGCAGGCGTAGCCACTGCCAGTGCTGCCACTCAAACGCTTCGGGGCGCATTCCAGTTCTCGCACCATATTCTCTCCTAGTCTCTCATTATATCTGACGACATTCCTGTTCCGGTTTCATATTCATCTACATCTACAACAAGGTTTCTTAAATTTTTCCAAGACGCGCCACTCCAAGTGAAAACACTCTGGTGACCATGTTCCCCCAAACACAAGCCATAACAGATGTGTGATTTCGGAGGCTACCAAATAAATTTCCTTGAATAAGAGAATGTCTTGGTTTCAAAATTTTTTATTCAACGACGCCTGAGGTTCGAGTCTTCCCTCATGCTTTTTAACATTATTTATGTGCCCACATTGTTAAATATGATATATTTACCCTTAATTTATTGATGCAATGTTGCTTCAACAGAATTTTCATCCTCGGTTGCCAGAATTCTACCAAATAGCTCGTCCAAAGTTGTACATTGTTGTAGTGCAAATTTGTGACAGTCGAATATTTACCTAAACATCTTATTCATTTTGGGGTTGTTATATAGTGATAACTGAGGTGGTTTCTTTAGGGCAAATAATTGTAATCAAAGTAAATTTGACAATTTGCTTTGATATAATTCCATAAAGAAGATTTATTAAGAAGTCAATGTTAACATCGTGGTGTAACCTTAAAGTATCAATATCCTAAATAATATTAAGTAACAAACTTTAAAAAATCGCAAATACGAGTGGTGTCAAATGTAAAGGTACGAAACGTCTTAACAACCAAACCGGCTGAAATGTGCATATGCAACATCTAGGGATACAAAGCATGCTTCCTCACCTCCCTATATTAATTCAAAGCTGTGCTATAATCAGGCAAGGGGATTCTCGCCGTCTCTTTCGATGTCGGACTCCCGATGTTCATAGAATTCCTCGAGTACTGAGAAACCATTAACAGTGACGTGTACCGTAAGACACTATGTAGCCAACACAAGTCCATCAAGAGCAAACTGCCTGGGCTGCTCACGGAGGGAGTGATTCTGCTCCATGATAACGCTCATCAACACGTTTCCAGGGTCACACAAAGTGTACTGGCCAAGTTCAAGTGAGAGTATCTTGAGCATCCGCCCTACAGCCCGGATATGACTTTTGAATTATACCCACAGTGTCGTTTCTTATCTATTAATTTGAACACCTCTGGTATTTACAGGGCAATTTGGTGACAGTCGCATTTCTACCTGAACAGCACATACATTTTAAGGTACTTACAAAGTTGAAACTGAGAAGAATTTCTTTAGGACCGATAACTGCATACCCCAAGTAAATTAGACAGTTTGTCGGGAGATAATGCCATAAGCAACCCTTATTAAGAAATTAACGTTAACATTGTGATGCAACCTGTAAGTAGCAACCTTAAAACGTAGCCATTTTAGAAACATCGAAAACATTTTGCTTGCCTCTTTGCATTTGCGTATTTTTCTTACAAACTATTCCCTCATTTTTGTATCACACTTAATCTTTTGTTGTCGGATGCGTCCGGCTTTTCCCCAATGACTCAATAAAATTAACAAGTGCGCTATCGTTCCTGAGTGCTGTTTTCATACCTGGGTAACGTCCTCCTCCATATATCCCCGTCACATAGAATTACAGTGTCTTGTCTTTTCCCTTGGAATTGTTTTCTCCATAACATACCTTCAAATATTCAGGCAACTATCTAGGGCTGGAAGAGATGAGAAAAGCTGCCTTCATTCTTTACTTTACACCTTAAGGTTTATAGCTCCAAAACATACGGTGATATAGCTGTGATATAAAGTGACTGTGCCGCACTTTAATAGCGGAGCGGTTCTAGACACATTGTCTGGGACTGCGAGACTGCTTCCGCCGGAGGTTCGAGTCCTTCCTAGGGTAGGGGGTGTATGTGTTGCCCTTACGTTAGTTTCGTTTAATTTAAATACATTTTAAGCCTAGGACCTGATAAGCACAATACTTTCGTTCCATAGATTTACTATGATTTGGTTTTAAACTTATTTACACAGCTTGATCAAATTATTCTAGTTAATGATCGAAAAAGAACTATTGTTCAATTTAAAAAAAAAAAAAAATGCATTTTTTCTCTCTCTCGAAAATAACACAATAAACTATGTTCAAATTGCCGCAGAATATCTAACGCTTCTTATGTAGAACTATTGTGGTAAAGTTTCCTGTCACCTGCTATTTTGTAAGTTATAGCGGCAATCACTTTAACTGAATAGCTTTGTATGCGGTCTCTGTTCATTCCAGCGTGTTAGGACATGTCCTCCACTCCACCAAGACACAGTCGTTACTACTGATGCCCTCACCACTCTAGCACACCTCTCATCAAATGCAAATATTCTATTTATCCACACACTACTGATGTAGTACGCAGTAGCGAATATATTTACATAAGTTTGGGTTGCTCCAAGATCAGTCTAAAGGTAAGTAATTTCAAGAGATACTGTTATAATCAATACACAACCAATCTGCAATAGTACGAAGTTTATTACAACCAGTAAATTAATTCAACAATAGTACAGGTAGGCTGGCAGCGTTCCGTCGAGAAAGGTGTTGATGTGTCTTGGTTTCTGGAGGACTCTTCAATGCGTCGGATATCATCGGCGAAGACTGACTGCCGCTGGAGGCTGGGTGGCCGTCTTAAAAGGACTTGCCGGCAGATCGTGGTGGCGCCAGTGGAGCCTGCTAGAGACTCGCTTCCGAGTCACGATGCTGGGCCGCCTGGTGGATTGACCAGGAACTCAAGCGCAGGTTGGCCGGCGAGTCGTACGGTGGAGTCGGCTGATACATCGCTGGCCAGGGCGTTTGTAAACACGTCTGGCCGCTTGTTTTATGAGTGTCCACGCTTCGGTCGATAGCTCCGGAGGTTGTGTTGCGGGTTGCCCGCTTTCCAGGGCGCCGCATTAAGAGACGCTGCCGGTACGGGTTTTACTACAGATACCCCACGATATTTTGAATATCTGCTGCTTATATACAGAGGATAATTAGCTACGAAGGCCCCTTTACTTTACCCAGAACAAGTTTTTTATAACTGATATTAAATCATTATATAACATTTGAGGAGGCAGGTCCCCTGCCCCGCCCCCACCGGGAAGTCCCCTTGTCCATCAGCCATATTACTGCGGCATTTCGCCGGTACCGTAAAAGTTGAACCATGGGGTGCATCCATGCTGTGTGTATCATTGATTGTCTTCTGGGTGATTCAAGTCGTGGAACAGTAGTACACCTGTATATTTCATAAACTCTGTGGCAATTCGGAAACTCGAATATTCGTGTAAGGTATGGATGAGGGTTTTTTTTTTTTTTTTTTTTTTTTTTTTTTTTTTTTTTTTTATAGAACATTGGCGCCAACTTGAAATCGGCAATCTTCAAGTCGAATTTTTAAATGTAAAGCGGGTCGTTTGATCTGTTAAGTATTACCAGTATTCTGTGACAAGTTCATTGCTGTATACAGATTCGACGTAACAGTTATGGCTCAAAATTTAGTGCCGAGATGGAGTGGCCGAGTGTTCTAAGGCGCCTTGCTGCAGAGCGCGCGGTTACTACCCTTCGTAGGTTCGAATCCTCCCTGAGGCATGGGTGTGCGTGTTGTCCTTAGGGTACTTAAACTTGGCTTAAGTAGTTTGTAAGCTTAGGGACTAATAAGTCAAGAATTTAAACCCCATAGATTTACAAACATTTGAATTTGAATCAAAAGTTAAACAAATTTTGTTTGGAGATACAGACTGGACGGTTCTCCATAAAGAACAGTGATTTAATGTATTCAACTTGATGGCTGAATACTTTCGTCGTGCACTCGCCGAAAGATATCCGCACAAATGCTGGCACACGCTTTTTCAAAGTGATGGTAAAAATGGTGTCTGTTTCTTATTCTCCCTGCATATACGATAAGCTTTAAATGACCCTACAGATAAAAAGTGGTGAGAGATAAGGCAATCTGAGTAGTCATTCCACATAACGACGTCGGGCACTTCAATGACCAGAAAACAGACGATCTAACCACTGACGAACAATTGCTACGATGTGTGGTGGAGGCCCATCCTATTCAAAGTAAGAGGTGAAGCTGTGCTCTCCTTTTCGGATTACGGGAAACACCACATCTTACAGCATTTCCAGATAGCTCCTAGCATTTACGTTCTGGTAAATGAAAATGTGTATAAATGGACGTGTGTTCCATAACTTTTATTTTGCCAACTTCCTGTGAAGGTCCCATCTAGTGTGGATTCTGGTCACTCCACCATCTGTGGTTGTGACGCTTGACTTCACTGACAAAAATGTTTGCCTCAGCACTGAGCAAGATACCTTGTGCAAAACAAGATCTTGTTGTTACTTTTAAATCATAATTCTCACATTTATTTATTTATTCGTATCAGAAGCATTAATACTAAGTATACATTTATAGAGAAAGAAACTCTTACTGGATTATACAGATTGTAGCCTCGACGGAGCGGCCGAGCGCATTCAGGCGCTACGCTACGATACGCGAGGCCGTTCCCCGTAGGGTGTTCGAATCCCTCCTCAAGCATGGATGTTTGTGCCGTCTTTAGTATAAGCTAGTTCATAAATAGTTTGTAAGTTTAAGGGACTGATTACCCCGCAGGTGAGTCCCATAAGCATTACAAACATTTGAACATTTATATACATTGTTAAGATTACCTGTCGTAGTCGGGTCTGGAGGCGATCTAATCATTTTATAGTTTTTAAAATGACAAGCCAAGATCTCACACTAACAATGTATTAATTGACGACCGGTTTTGGTGCCCTGTGTCACCTCATCTGGTCACATATATGTTATAATCTGGTCATCTTGTGAAAAAATTGGGTATAAAATAACAAGTGCAACATTGCACTTAGTCACTATATACATAAGTTAAAAACATGACAGCTTACAAAATATATCGAGTATTTTGTAAGCTGTCATGTTTTTAACTTATGGATTTAGTGACTAAGTGCAATGTTGCACTTGTTACTATATACCCATTTTTTTTTTAACAAAATGACCAGATTATAACATATATGTGACCAGATGATGGTGACACAGTGCACCGAAACCGGTCGTCATTTAATACATTGTTAGTGTGCGATCTTGGCTTGTCATTTAAAAAAAAAACTATTTATATACATTGTATACAAAGTCACACTTTACAAAAGGGTCTATACTACTTTTATCTAGAAGTGGGCGACATCCAGTGCATTTTCTGTAGCCTGAATCAGATCTTATACTGTGCATGTTTTAGAAAACCAACTACAATGCAACGCATTGCATACGTCATCGGGATTGCCCCCACTTCTGTAGGTTGCTTTTACATCTTGTCACGCCTTCCCGTAACCTGTTCAGCTATCTCCATGTACTCCATTACTCCATGTGACCGGGTGGTAGTTCCTAGCTAGGTGTCAGCCATTCTTCGGAGCGAGTGCAGCTAGCGCGCCACATCTCGATGTGGGATTGCTGAGGTGTCCCGTTAACAGCGTCTATTATTCTGAGGAAACTTTTCCTAGATTTGGAGTAGCTGGCCTGTATCCATACAGAGGGTGTGCTTCGGATGTTTCCGCCTTCTTCTTCTCATTTATTGCTGCAACATCTCGAGTGTCAATGTGTATACTTAGATTACTAAAAAGTACTTCAAACCTTTCATATAAACCTACATGTGAATCAAGGCTATCAATATTCTGATATTTTTGCGATATACTAGGTGCAGAGGTTTCCCTCTCACCTGCACCTGATGGAATAGTTTCAATAATGTTATCACTTTCTGTATCTTCTCGTGTCTTCGGGCTGTTGAAAAAAAATTATCTGTTTCTTGTGTCTCCATCATTTGTGGTCTGCCTACGGGTCCTAACCATGCTAAAGCACAAATCAAAATGGAAAATAGTCATATACTCAAGTAGAAATTACTCTAACAGGAGAAAGGTGATTTAAATCCTGTTATATAGTTCGTATGATAACTGTCTGGCAATAACAAAGTGATAGCTATTCGAGACGTTCCAGCAGTACGGTTCATTCACTGATTTAAAATTTCACCCACTAGATTTCACACTGTATAACAGATATGAAATAATGCTCAATGTGGGACTGCAGTGATATAATATCCTATATGAAACATTAAAAATGATTAATAAGTTTGGCAAATCAGGTCTGGCCTTATCATGTATTGTCTCGTTACGTGATCAGATGGTTGCATTGTAGGCACTGAATCTGGTTTGATTCAATACTTCTCCTACGTATTTCTTGGTAATCCAATCTTTCAGAATTTTCTTACAGTCATAGTCTCTTTCAGGTAGCGTCCTTGAAAATTTAGGAACAAATAATAATACACAGTATTGGTAAGACAAAATTACAAGGCACAGTTTAAAAAAAAAAAAAAAAAAAAAAAAAAAAAAAAAAAAAAAAAAAAAAAAAAATTAAAACTCATAAATTTTGACGTAGCTCTTTTAATATGTATATCTTATTTAAAATCCCTCCGGTGCCTCCATTTATAGCGTTTCCCGTCTCAGTTTTCAAGATTTGGTGATTTTAAGATTTGCCGCAAGTCGGGTTAAATTGCACTATACGCGTCCAGCGGACCGCGCGGCCGGATTTAGGTTGGTAACACAAGGATAACCTTTTTATTATTGGCGCACGTTACGTCGCGTCGTAGCAAAAGCAGTTGGCATTACGAACACGACTAACAAGAAAAGTAAAGCAACCTGCAATTATTCTTCTTTAAATTACGTAAAAGGGGTTGGCGAGCAACACTATAACAGGCGGAAATCTACCTACTTATTCTCTGTTAAATATTTTTCCTTTTAAACTGCAGTTACTGTTGTAGTACATTAGTAGATAAATTTCGCCTATCATGATTTTTGAATTAAACTTTTAATGTTGAGATAAAATTACTTTATATTCATAAATTGTTAGGTTTCTATTTTATTATTATTATTACTGTTTTACCACAATTCTCGCGAGTCTTCATGGCTCGCACAATGGCACCCAACAATGGAATGAACCTACAATTACTAAACTAAAGAATTACTGAAAATAGTCATTTATATAAAATGAAACATCGATATTTAGGTATCAAATAATATTCAACACCAATTTTTGTTAATTCTGAATTTTAGTATTTTATTAGAAGAATAAAAATAAATTTTGCTCACTACAACACTTACATAATTGAGAGCGGCCAACAAAATGCGTGCGATCTCATCCACAACCAAACAAAAAGAACCAATATTTTTATTGCTCATCGTTCTCATTCCTTGCCAGAAAAAGATGAAGGAATGGGAAGACAAAGGTCAGAGATGAGAAATGAGAACGATAGCGGAATCGGCGATGTAATATTATACCAGCAAGACGGTACAGTTTGTCCAACGGGGTAGGTCTTAGACATCCGGCAACGGTGCGACCGGTATCGTTGAGAGCAACGTTTAACATCCTGACGTGACATGACTTGCATCATACTGGGGATGCATATTCGGCTGCAGAGTAACGTAGAGCAATGGAAGAGGTTCTCAAAGTATTGGGATGTCCCTCCTAGGTAGTGCCCGTTATCTTCCTTATAATATTATTTCTGGTTGCCACTTTTTGCTTGGTGTTCGGGCAGTATTTCTGGTAAGTGAGAGCACTATCAAGGGTTACTCCAAGATATTTGCAGAAACGAACTTGTCAGAAATTGCTGCTGCATCACATACCCCTATTTTTTTTTTTTAATTGACTTAGATTCAAGTTTTCAGATTTCCAGAAGGCACTTATTTTCGGTACATACCCTGTTTAGACAGACCACCTCATCCATACTTTATTGGAATAGTCAGGCTTTTTCTGCAGAGATTTTGAATTAATGTTAGAGGCCTACTGTCAATTTGTGCGCAACCTGTATGCCAGGGGTGCCTGTTCTTCGTCTGTGTGGTGTAGTAGACGGCGCAACTGCCTAGTAAACAGGGGACCTGGGTTCTAATCCCATACTGACAAATATCTGTAACTTTGAACATAGATTAATTCAGCTTCCATTGTTGTCTAATGCTGTAAGTTCCTTTCTGTTGGTCACTTTTGAGAGGTGAAAGCAATCTGTATTATATCTGAGACAGTAATCGTATCAAGCAGCGGCACTCTTTGCCACCAGAAGATATTTGTTCCTGTTGTTGCTGCGGTCTTCAGTCTGGATACTGGTTTGATGCAGCTCTCCATCTTAAGCAAGCTTCCTCATCTCCTCATAAGAACGCCAACCCACATCCATCTGACTATTGTTCCTATATTCGTCTCTTGTTTTCCCTCTGCGACTTTTACCCCATACACTTCAACGCTAAATTCACGATTCTTTTATGTCTAAGAATGAGTCCTACCAAACGATACCTTCTAATCATCAAGTATGCCAGAAATTCCGTTTCTCCCCAGTTCTGTTCAGTACTTCCTCATTAGTTACGCGAGCCACCCACCTAATCTTTAGCATTCTTCTGTAGCACCACATTTCTATCCTCTTCCTGTGCGCACTGTTTATCGTCCATGTTTCGCTCCAATACAAGGCAACACTCCACACAAATGCCTTCCGAAAGGACTTCCTTACACTTAAATTGCTATTCGATGTTAACCAATTTCTCTTTTTCAAAATTTTTTTCTTCCCTTTGCCTCTCTGCATTTTATATCCTCTGTTATCTGCCCATCAGATCTTGCTACCCAAATAACAAAACTACTTTTATTGTCTCATTACCTAATCTAATTCATTGAGCATCTCCTGATTTTCTTAGACTGTACATCATTACCCTTGTTTTCCTCTTGTTAATGTTCATTTTAAACGCATCTTTCAACACACCGTCGATTCCGTTTAACTGTTCTTCCAGGTCCTTTGCTGTATGTGATAGAATTACAGTGTGGTCGGCATAACGCAACATTTTTATTTCTTCAGCCTGAAATTTAATCCCTTCTCCAATTTCTGCTGGCTTTACTTTATAGCGTGCTCAATGTACAAATTGAATAACACTGCAGAAAGGCTACAAACCTGTCTTACTCACTTCCAACCGTCACATCCCATTCATGCTCTTCAACTCTGATAACTGCTGTCTGGTTTTTGTACAAGTTGTAAGTAATATCTGTTCCTACATTTAACTCATGCTTTTTCAGAATTTGTTCTTACAGATGTGAAATGACAAATGAAAAAGTAACAACAACAGTGAAGAGAACTGAATAAGAAGTAGGGGAAATTAGTATGGACTTAGATAATGAAACTTAACTATTAAATCGACTGTGCTCTATCACCTTAAAATTTTCGCGCGTGTTGGAAGTGGGAAGAAATCCTCTGTAAGAAACTGCTGCATCAGATCGTCGCCGTATATCACTGCACACGGATTACCGACTTTTCTGCTCGGCTGCGATAGCAGAATCCCATTACTCCACTTTCCTACGCCATTACTCTTTCGGGACTTAGCTAAGGAGGCTGCGGTTAGGGCCAAGGAAGCACGGAGGCGAGGCAAGCTGGTGCAAGTGAGTCACGCCCACATATGGCTACAAGACCTTCAAGTGTCGGCTGTCATTGGATGAAATTTGTTTCCTACAAACATGTAACTAATATTATACTGCGTGTCCCATTTTAATGTATACCGACCGATATCTTTGGAGCGGCACTATAGTGAAAAAAAAAAAAAGTTTCTAGTTAAAGTTTTAAGGCTTGAAGGCGATCATGGAATGGTGTTCTCCAGATGTTTTCTAGGTCAAACCAATATAAAGTTCAGTTTTTCATAGGTAACCCTTATTTTTTATTCCATACACGTATCCAACGCAAAAAAAATCGCATTTTTCGTAGCTTGTTTTTTTCGAAAAACGAATGGTTTGTGGCGAAGAATCACTTAATTGTAAGTTTCCCAGTTTACCAGTATCTCGAGAATCGGGAATAATTTTCTGTGAAAATCTTGTGTGGTATCTGAACTCGGTCCACTTGTGAAAATTTTATGAACTTGAAAAATATTGTTTCTCGAAAAACATTTTCCCTACAAAAGAAGGCGAGTTGTTCATATATTTGTAAATCTATCAGACCAAACTGCATGGTCATCACTCCGTAGCTTACAAACTACTTAAACTAAAGTAAACTAACCTACGAAGAACACAAACACCCATGCCCCGGGAGGACTCGGATCTCCGACGGCGAGCAACCGCGCGCTCTGCAACGAGGCGCTTTAGACCGCTCGGCTACTCCACCGCGGCACGTTGAAAACAAATGTGGAATAAAATGAGCTCGGAAACAGGGTTCAAGATAATTTCGAGATAACCATTCTATGACCCCTTTAAACATTAAACTTTTATTAGGGACTTTTTATGCAGAATTGTACTGCTACACAGATATCGGCCAGTGTATCTTAAATTGGGACACCATGTATATACCTGAGATCACATTATACACGCCTGAACAGTTTCGCAGAAAAGAACAACAATAATTATAGTTACACTTTTAGAGTATCGGTCATCCTCAAGGAGATGAAGATTTTCAGTGAGTTACTTGTGTCTACATATTCGTCTCAATCCTCAAGTCTTCATGCAACTCCAGAAAACTCATAATCTATATCGTAAGTAACAGATAACGTCTCACCGTGGCTCAGATGATGGTAAGTCGTTCAGTTTTTGAAGTAATAGAAAAGTGGCTGTACGTCTCCACAGGAACAGCGTGACAGAAAAACTTCTTCCCTTTGAGGATGACGATAATGATCAGCCAAATTGATAACAATAATAATTAAAATTGTGGGAGTTAACGATTCTACAAACCGATTTTCGCTGACAATCACTTCAAAGATAAGACATTGATTTTTAATTTTATAAAGAACGTAAAGTAGAGTGTTAAAATCACAACAAAAACTGGACAGTGAGCATCACCTTCTATCACGCCCTGTGTACAGATACAACATTTTGATCCACTCTGCAGCGGAGTAGAGAGCAAGGTAGAAACTTCCTGACAGATTAAAAATTGGGTCGGAGCCATGAATCGAACCTGGTACCCCAGTACCGCTTGAGTAAACGGTAGTAAATGAAATCATGTTGGCTACTCCATGAACACTGTTTCAACAATAAATCTTGTGTGAATTGGAAAAATTTAAGAGGATGTATTAATTTTTATTTCCGCAGTGAACTTACCGTTCCATTTTCAAAAAGCTATTCAGTGAAAAAAATACACATCGTGCAGTCCGATATCTTTAGTCAGTAAAGGACTGAATTTATCTTCGTCAGAAGCCAAAGTCACTGTGAACCACCTATTTAAGTAAGGTATTGCACGTCGAGAATTATTGAAGACGGGATTGCTAAGGTGCAGCACAAATTTGTCTGCACGTATCGAATTTTAAGCGACAAAAGGATAACGTTACAAAATAATTGTTGGTGTGTGATTCTACAATGGACGCGTAGGACCTCATAGGTACATACTCCCGTAATAGACAACCCACGCGTCACAGAACTAAACTTTCTATTGTTAATTTTCATAACTATATTTCGTTAATGATTCGATATATCAGACACGTTGCATTTCTTATTTCAAAAGAAAACCGATAAAAGATTTCTCCCCCTCTTGGATCTAAATATACAGCTACATCCATAGCATGGTGGCATTCATGGTGGCATTATTGAATACAAAATATACGAAACTAACGCGAGGAAGCAACGTATAGGACCGAGATGTCGGAAAATACAATATGACTCGATTTCAGCCACGCCGCAGCCGTGGAGCAAAGTGATGGCCGTAGTTTCCTTCCATAGAGCTTTAGTAGTTCCCGGTTATGGCGCTACTGTTGCCAATCCGCATGCTATTTGCGTGTTTTGCTGGGTGCTCTCAAAACAGGCAGCATGTGAACCTGTGCTGCTTGGAAGCTTTTATATTTCCTGCAAGGTGGAAACGCCTGCGGCCCGACGTGATGCAAGCCCGCATAGCAAGGACGTTGTGCCGCTTGCCTGATTAGTGATCAAGTATAATCTGTATACACATTTGTTGTATGTCTATCTGTTCTCTTATAACTCAAGATCCAGACAACCAAATAACGTGAAATCTGGTATAAGTACACAAAATTACATGGGGAAGGTTCTTAAACAGGTTTCGTTCCAATTTTTTTGGAAAAACAACCCGAAAATTTGAGTAAAGTGAAAGTTTGTTTCCAATGTGTGCGTGTAAATCTATATCTTCGCACTGATATTGATGAAATTTTGCACAATTGACCTTCCAAACTAGAGGAAGGGCACTCTCTACATAAAATTTCGTTCAGTGCATGGTGGAGGGTGCTTGTGGATTTCGCCAAAATCCACAGTTCTGCTCCGATCTTAATGAAATTTTTGTATCCTTTTAGAACATGCAAATAAACGGTTTAGTACTCTTCTACAGAAAACCTTATTTTAAACCCGGGAAAAGCCGGGTAAGCAGCTAGTACGTGTATATTATCATTATTATTTATTTTTATTTATTTATTTATTTATTTTTTACTAAAACGTAAGTCAGCCGGCCAGGCCGTTCTATTCCGCCGATTTCCTTCATTTTTGTTCTAAATGAAAGGTACTCATCCACAAATTCGTCATCAAGTATCGGAATTTACTTAACTCTTGCCTTTCTTTATTTGTACCCAAAAGCGATATTCTTCTATCCTTGCTGTGAATATTTTAATCGGTTTGTCTTAATATATCTTCGGTTCTAATTAAGATAAGCAGTCCTTTTATGGCCCATAAACGCTCAGCGGGTCAACAGTTTTCATTTGCGCTTGTGTGTCATTTGCAGACTCTCAAAATTCGGAAATAGTATCCTTGTAATGATGAAAACTTAATCGACTTGCCTTTCCCAGTAATTTCAACCACAGGTACTGACAGTGATACATTTCGTATCTCTCCATGACTGCGATTCTTGCGCCACAAAATGAACATTGTCAAATTAATAGCGTACATCCAGGAAGTTCAAGATCCTGCACGAGTGTGAATACGCCTACATTGATAAGGAAAGAAGAAAGTGACTTTTCCAGTTTCACACGGAATTTCTGAACAGCCAAGAAATGAGCCGTGTTCCTCCCCGTGACTTTGAAGGAAGAAGCTAATGTGATGCTTCTCAGGAATTTGAATGCAGCTAAGGGATTCCTGAATCGGACGAGGCTAATAGAAAAATGAATGACAATATCATAGAAGTTGCGACTGGTGTAAATACTGGGGAGCGAATATCTACAGCTACATCTACATAAATATCCCGAAAGTCACAGAGATATGCATGGCAGAGAATACTGTTACTTTGCATAGATTTGAAGCCATCTGACATTGCAATGACCTTCTCTTTTATTGTTTCAAACACGCCACAAGGCTCAAAACCACCAATTAAGGCATTTCACTGAACACTTGTAACTGCAATGTTTAATCATAAATGCATCTGCTTTATCATAAAGACCCAGAGGCTTAGATCGTAATTTTGTGTACACATTTAGTAACTGTACAAAGTCATCAGTCTCAAATTTCTGAGATAACACCCATAATCTTGTAAGATTTATAAAAATGAACGAGGAAAACTCTAAAGAGGCAGTTAGAGCTCCTTACTGCTAAGGTGAAGATGGGGTGCATTTGTAAACAATCTGTATGTCATGGCAAAGAACGGAATTGTGAAATTGTGTCTCTTGCTTTAAGAAGCTTTGCCGAGATGGCTGCGGTAGAAATGTGTGTTGTCAACGAGTCACGTAAATTAAATTTTGATGTCAGCATTCACTTATGACTTCGAGTAACTTACTAGCAGTTTTTTAAAAAACCCGAATCTCTTTAAAAGTGAGAATCTGTCCTGTGACAACGAGACCCTCAGCCGCGATGGAGTGGCCGAGCGTTCTAAGGCGTCTTGCTGCGCAGCGCGGGTTCGAGCTCCCCTGAAATGTGTGTGTATGTGTTTGTGAGAATATGTTACTTAAAGTAGTTTATACGTCTAGGAACTGGTGAACATGTTTGGTCCAATAGTTTCACAAACGTTTGAATATTTCGAGACCATCATTGCAGATACTTGTCTTACACACAAGGTATGTTTGTTTGTACCGATTTCTACTATTTGTCACCATATCCCTCCCCCCTATCCCGTCTTGATGAATTATTACGTAAAGAGTAACGAAATTTAATACCATTCAGACTGAGATGGATTACTTTTAGTCTTTCAAGGTGAACTACAGATTTCTCAAATAATTTTTTCCGGTCTTAGATTCTCATGGTGAATGGAAAAAACTGCATCACTTTACATGATTTGACTATGATTTATTCCTCGTTTTTATGCCTGTACGTTCTCCAAATTCAGTGTTTCCTTCACAGATGCACATCTGCCTTTTGTAGGAACTTACAGTGATTTTAATTTCTCCGGTTCCTCCACTGCTTCAGGGACTTCCAGTTGATAATTACGGTATTAGTAATTTTGAAGATACATTGCTCCGTTACTTTTACCGTTTCTATTTAAACGTTCTTTACATCCATGTATGAGGTACATAATGGAATCTTTTCATCCCATTTTGCTTTTGTGGACTGATCTCCGACCCATTTATTTTTTATTCAGTACCACTGTGGTGATGGAAAGTAATGTTCATTTTACTATATTCGAATTTTTTTATAGCAGTAGCAGTACAGGTCAACAGAAGTCTTTAGGACATGAACTCTCAACATTAAAATGTTCCTTGTGTTAACGTATATCTACTGTGTTGATTAACCAGTTGCAATTTCGTTTCAAAAGCTACCCGTCTAATACCATCTGAACTACAGGACTGACCTATCAACAATGAAACCTAATTTCCATACATGCGCAGATATAATGGTTACGAGAGACCACAACCATTTGTTATCCATAAAAACTAATTCGTTTCTTGTACCTGTAGCTTACCTACTGTTGATACTGAATGCTGTTCTATTGTATTTCAGGTAGGAGAACACTGACGGCTTGACGCAGAGCTGTGTCTCAAGCTACGTAATACGCCAAGATCCTGCCTTTATCTGTAATGGGATACCTACGAGGAAGGTAATTGGAAACATTGAAATTACAGGTGATCATAAAGTTAAAAATTACGACTGAGTGCCAGGATCCGTCAGAACAAAACTTCATTCTTTGCTAAATAAAATTACCATGCCAAGCAGTCTGCAGAGATACATTTGGTACAATAAGTCAGCGAAAAATGTACACCAGTTTCAAAAAAAACGAAAGTTATAGTCGATTGAAAAATACTTGTAAGCGAGCTGTGCAGAATTTGTAGCGTGCTGTATTGTATACTTATAGAATAGATTATGCACAAAAGTTAAGGTGCATTATTGTGTGGTTTGAGTGTAGTGTTCTATGTTTTGGTTATTGAAGAGTACTTCAGCTTCTCTACAGAAACACGACCGAATTACAGCCTCAACACACAAACGCTTTTACGATATTAGCTCGCAAGTGTGGCCTGAGATAAATCAATGGAGAAAGTAAAAAATTTTGCCCAGCCTGCTTAGTAGTCAGTCGAGCTTCTCACTTAAAATCATCCTCGCCAACACGAACATAAGCTGTAACAAAATACCTTGAGAGAGTTGTTGTCGTTGTTCGTAATTTTGACTTTGCTATTTATTTTTATTGTAAATTTGGTGGTTTTTAAAAAGTAATATTAATAATAATCATAGCTGAAAATTTGTTTCACTTCATGTTAAATGATTCCTTCATTTACTTTTCCAACGCAACATTATTAGCAAGCGGTCTTAGGCTGTGAGTTTTAACAGTGACGATAAGATAAACAAAAGTTTCAACTTCGTTTATATTTCATCATTAATGAACAGAAAGTGACCAAGCTGCCGTTTACGAAAAAGGGGCGAGTGAATTTAAACGTATTTATGATTCGTATTCCGAGTAGGGAGGCAGATCGTTGTGTGTGTCTGTTCAACATTATGCACATACTTAGTACCCCGGTTTGTTAAGCTCTTACATTTTGTTATATAGGAATCGTAAGCATCTAGTTTATCAGGTAGCTACCAATATTCCTTGTCTTTTTTCACACAAATATTAATTACACTACTTGCTGATAACACATTAATTATTGCTAAGTAGCAACCGAATCCATACCTAGTTTTGGCATTTAATAAACTAAACTTTGACCTGTACTTTACATAATTAGTCAATTACACAATTATCTACTTAGACGTTTTTACACTATGATACATTGTACAAGTTCCTTTTGTTTCTATCAAGTACTGCTAGTCATTCTACGCATGAGCACATTTACACTCGGTATTACTTGGTTTCAGCCTACTTAGCAAATTAACTATTCTGACAACACAACATTTTGTTTGTTAATGAGGTAAACCTTATCCATAGTACGTGTCTTTACAAATAACTAGCTTTACTAAGGCAGCAGGAGAAATCATGCTCAGTCTGTGTCACATTAGTAATGTAAGCTTTAATGTTTAATTAATTAACTCATTCGTAATTGTGAACCTTGTCGTTTTCACTGTATCATGCCCTTGCATGTTAATCTGCTACTGTGACTCGCTGTTAGAAATTGTCATTTATTCCACCCATTATCACATTTATTTTCGTCATCAAATTTGAGTCAAACATTGGTCACTATTTAATTTAATTAATAAACTATCAGTCTGTCTCATTAACGAATCGGACCTTGAGCTACAACCGGACTTGTCGTTCATTGTTTAAACAGACTCATGTTCTGGATAACGAAGCGCTCTAACAGCGCCATACTCATTGCAATCAGTCGATGCCACGCTGATTAACTGTATTATTTATTCTTACATGAATTACATTCAGACAAGCACTGTTGCACCAACACACAAACAGAAGAACAAAATACCAGTCCATCCACACAGACTATAGTTACCGATCTGGATCATAATAATATTCTATTTTATTTATTTAAACATATGTGTTTCCACCTTTGTTTAGAACGTGACCTTCCCTTTCCTTTTACAAAACGTTTTATAAAATCCGTTAGGTATAACAAAAGTCAAATGTTTCTATTAAATTTCTAAACTATCATTTGTCTGGGGTTCAACTCCAGAGATTGGTAAGCAAATCCAAAAACCTTTTGCACCTTGAAACAGTTTAACTTTCTATTTTCAAAAATTTTTAAATCCTTCCAGCTGGCACATTTTGATATATCTAATAGTTCCAGATTTCGAATACGACATCATTTCTTATGAAGTTCACAAATGCACCACGTCTTAGAGTTTCCCAGTTCACTCAAACTTATATTGCATACGGAGAACATGGAATGAATATATTTACAGATCAATAGCTCACGCGATTCCGAGGCTCCAAATGTCTATACATGTCGGAATACCCATATCAGTACGTGGTGTGCAATGCAGACGCTGATTCTGGCATCCATTCCATAACATACAGGACTGATATTGTCTCTAGATACATTATTCCACGCCTGCTCGACCTGTCCATGTAGTTCTGCAACATTTGTTGATTGGCGCGTCGTACGTCTCAGTTTTCGTTCCATTATGTCACATGTGTTCTGTTGGGGTGTGACTCCGGAAATTGTGCTGGACAGGGAAGTTGCTGCACGTATTTAAGAACACATCGAGTTTCGGGCGCAGTTTGTGGGCGACCGTTATCCTGTCGGAACAACACATCGCCTTCCTGTTGTAAGAATGGCAAAAGAATCTGTCTCGTAATATAATGCACATAGGACTCCAGAGGTGAACGAGAGCTGTAACTTACCGCGCTGCAGACCCTAAAGCCCGGCGCTCACTTTATGCAGTACAGGCCGAGGATAGGTGACACCGCCTAGAGACAAGGCCTTACAACAGACTATGGTACGTCACACTCACCTGGCCGCGGCCGCCAGCTGACTGTCCGGTACGAGGTAGTGGGTGTTCTCCAGGTGGTGCTGGGATAGGCGGCCAGCCGTCTGAAACGCATGATTTCCAATGGGACAGTCTGCCGCACACTTAACGCAGCCGAGGTGGAGGGCAGGCGTTCCCTGGGATATGCCTCTGTCCTGTTGTCTGTGCTTCTTTGGTCCACCTCTGCCACAAAGTGAAATTTCAAGTCATCCGATATGCTTAGACAAAAAAAAATGTTTTGTATAGTCGAATATAAGCTACATCCTTCTCTGTGTTTAGTTTCTCTCTAACACTTTTACTTCTTGCGTAAAAAATTGAAAACACTATTATCGCATTTGTGCATCTTCTTTGTTAACGCAGTTTCCTCAAAAATTTGCCTAAAATATTCGGTAATATTTTTCTGTATGTTATAGCCAAAAGTCAATGCATGATATTGAACTCGTTTTTTTTAGTTATTGCTCATAGTTATTGTTATAATAAGAACTGAAGTATAACGCCGCGCATATTTTGAAGAGGTTGCAGTGAAAATTCTAGTCGCTGGCCACTTTGCGTTTGGTGCGTCCTACACCATACATTACTGCGTACGAAATATGGCTAACATGTCGAAATTTTTTTCAACGGTGGGAGGAGAGCCATGCCTCTTTCCATTCTCGAGAAAATACGTGAGATACGTTTGACCCCATCGCGGTCGGCAGCTACGCGGCACTCGCGCAGCTGTTGCCACTTGCAAAGCCGAGAGCGAAGCTGCCTCGCCTTTTTCTTCAACATGTGCTGACAACTTACTAAGCTGCAAATTAACAACTTATTGAACTAAAAAGACACGTAGTGTAGGTTTAACCCTTCCAGTGCAACAGTATGAAATCACCTTTGAAAGAATTAAAATCCTGTGTTTCATGTATTAATACACTACCGTAAACATAAAATATGTGTTTTATAATTTTTGCTCGAACAATTGATTTTTATGTCGTGTATTTCATGCTCAATACAGACGTTTGTATCGACGTATTTTATTTCTTGGCGTTATTTTGTTGATAGTTAACAGTGCCAGCATACTCTTCGCCATAGCACCAAAGACAAGACAGTTCACTGCTGGAATAAAATGAGAAGAACCACACTCACACTCTCAACCACGTACAGACGGTAACGTAACACAACCTCCAAGATTGACAGATAAATGCTTCGGAAGTGTCAACTTGCCTAACCAAGCGGCAAAATGTCTTACAAGAAGGATCGTTTTCATAAATAAAAGTGCGACTTTAAGGATTGATCAACAAAATACGGTATAAACCAACTTTTAATACGTTGTTGTCGAGGAACAATACGGGAATGTAAGGGTTAAAATGCTTACTGTGTTGTTTTTTTTTAATTTATTTTTAATTTATTTTTTATTTTTTTTTTATTTTTAGGTTTATAGTCCCTGGTGTCAGTAAAGTTTGTGACGGCCATTAAGCTGAAATTTCCGGTACTTCTGAATGATCAGTTCGGCTAACCCGGGAGAGATGCGCAACGATTTCCTTCCATTTCTTAAAACACATAGAGTTCACGAAGCGCTACTAGACCATAGATAATCAAAGATTTAGAAATTTAATAATATTTGTTGTCAGTAATTCTGATGCTGAATTTTATACTATTTTGCAAAATTTAACAGTTGCAAAAATACTACCCTACCTTCACTGTTAAATACGATGGTTGCTGATGATAATTACCATCAGAAATGATGAGAGAGACAGAACAATAACGAATTGTAATAAAATAGTTGGCGTGCAAGAACAGCTGCTACCAAAGAAGAAAGCAGACAGTATTATTTACTCAGGACCGTGAAGAGCTACGAATGAAGTGTCAAGGTTTGAGAAAATTCGCGTGCAAATGCTAGGAAGCTATGATTTGCTTACATTTTTCATATCGATTTATCTGTCAACCAAAGACCTGTTGAAAACGTAACTGGTAGCACTGAGAAGAATGATGTTACAGATCATAGAAACTGCACCACCTTCACGATGAAATATGTGACGTGTATAAAGGTTTTTTCAATGTTTGAATTTACAGTGCCATTTGTTTATCGTAATTCTAATAGAAATGAAAGAAATCTATATCTGATTTAAATTACTTACATAAAACATATGCCTCATTTTTCAATAGTAGGTAAGGCATCTTAGAAGCTACTTTGCTTCTCCATCAGCATATGAATCTCTCTCAACTGCCATCTGTTTAGCGAGAAACGTTCCGTGGATGACAAGAAACTTCAACAGACTACACAAGTCCTCCATATATTCGTCACTATTCACAGTTGATCAACAGAGAACTTTCACTGCTCATATATGTCGCACTTAACCAGATGACAAACACAAACACACACACACACACACACACATAAATTAAATTAATTGATTTTCAGGAGAGTCAGGAATTAAGTCTAACTGCATTGAGGCTATCAGTAGACTTGCGGCTTGTGCAGCGTTACGAGAGTGCTACACGCTGCTTTGCTCCGCCTGTGCTGCGTGAAGTGTGTGCTGACAGAGGCCTTGCGCCTCTCCTCTGCCTCTGTTCCGCTTGTTCTGCGTCAAGTGTGCGCCTGGCCTGAAGCCGTTGGCACACGGAGCGTGTGTCTCAACGTATGCGGTCAACTAGCCGAGTCTAACGTGCGGCTGCACCGTCGCAGACAGCGCGACTTGGCGTACGAGACGTGGGCCTCAACGAACTACACGCGACCGCAGCGCGCTCCAGCGACAGTTGTCGGCGGCACCAGGTCCTGGAATCAACGTGTTTACCAAATCAAAAGACTGGAATCCCTGCTTTACCTCTATTAAATCGCTATTTCCGCGCTTGTGCATATGATTTTTACGTTCTGTGGTATAGGCCTACATAAGTAACAACAAAATATCTATGAACATAAAACTTATAAAAGTTGCATGTTAGGTCAATAACTGCAGCGAATTATAAAAGTTTCATGACCAACTGTGCGATATAAAATTAGAAAAGACCTTCATATGAGGCAAAAATCATTGTTTCGCTTTTTAGTAAAACTTAAAGGTCATTTCTTCTACCGGCCGGTGTTACTATGTAGAAGAAGAATGTTAAGAACGTGTAAGATGCAAAACATGAAAGGATAAAGTGTGTGTTTTACTCTAAGTAAGGTGCAAACTGTTCCGTTCATAAAACGAATCCAACAAACTCACTGCTCAGAGGATGTTCACTTCTGTATACATAACATCTAATATTATGAAGTAAGCTTCTTTGACATTTAAGTCTTTTAGTCTACCAGAAAACCCAAATATAAGAACAAAAAATATTTGCTTCGAAGCAGTCTTGAGTGTGCACTATGGGAGAACTTCCACTTAACAGTCCATGACTTTGCTGACTACTCTACAACCACAAACGTATCTGAGCGTTCACAATGAAGGCATTACACGAGCTGTATATACTACTGATATATATGTCGCTTGCTGATATGTAATTACAACAAATCATGTAAAGAAGAATTCGTAGTGATCGATTTTAATCCGCCTTAGCTTGAAACAGAAGATTACTGTAATACGGAAATTTGTTAACCACATATAAGACGTTTCCAGTTATTTATTCCAACAAACAGTACCTCTAATTACCGGTTTTCGGGATGCTCAGTTTACTCAGTGACTTTTACTTGCTTTGAAATGTCATACTTTCATAAGACCTAAGTTATACACATGAAACCCCTGAAATACGGCTGCAAATATGTCGTCTTCGTCTCTCTACCGAAAAGAACTGCCCCCTCTCCGGATAGCCACGTGGTCGGACGTCGGTGGCGTTCTCCCACCTTATTGGTGATCGTTCAGACGCACGTTCAGAATATCTGGCATGCTTGATACTGCCCGACACGTCGGGAAAGCCTCGCCAACGTGCGGTTCGCTCGTTGTGACGTCTGAAACGCCACATTGGCCACAATCGTTCAGATACACGCTCCGTGTGGCAACGGCTTAAGGCTTGGGTTGAGGCCACTGTGTCCTGGACGAATGCAGTGACAAAGTGCTCGCCAGGTATACGTCGCACGCAGTAACGATCACCTATTGGGTGCAGGCATAACCTGCTTTCATCGCTGAAGACCACAGGCCGGCATTCCAAACAGTCTTATACGGCACCGGTCGAGCTGTGCACGTCGATACGTGACTGGAAGGCGCGCTGGAGGTGGGCGTGCGCGTTGGCAACAGTTGGTGTTGACATTTCTACGCTCACAAACCCTGTTACATGTGCTGGGGCAGCTGTACGGTCTGCCACGGCTGCCCTTACAAGACGATAATCTGGACGGACGTCTGTGCTGTTGGACGTCCAGGGCCTCATCTACAGGTGCAAGAATGTTGTAATGGGCTAGGGGAATAAATACTTGTATACATTTTACGTCATTTATGAAATGTTGCTTTGATTATGATCGTTAGAGTGTTGTGGGTGAATTTTTAGTTGGAACTGACCGCGTTCCTGCTCACATTATTCCCCTGAGCCATTAATACACCATACTTCTAAATTATGCACTTCACTCTGATGCAATATCATCAATAAAGGATTCTCATGCATTAACATACGTCAATTCAGCTTTGAATCAGTGTGTTGAAACTCATGCAATAATATTTGGTTGAACAATAGTAACAAAGAGAATAACGGACAGATCGAAGGTTGACAAAAAAAAGATCAAATGTTTAAGATTATGGGACTTAACTACGGGGTCATCAGTCCCTAAACTTACAAACTACTTATGAACTAAGGACGACACAAATATCCATGCCCGAGGGGGGATTCGAACCCCCGACCGTAGTGGCCGTACAGACCGTGACTGAAGCGCCTCAGTCGCCTCGGCCACCGCGGCCGGCGAAGGTTGACACATCGTCCCAAATCAACAGTACACAGGCAAATTATTGACTGACCTGAAAGAAACTTTCACTCTGCAGCGGAGTGTGCGCTGTTATGAAACTTCCTGGCAGATTAAAATTGTGTGCCGGAACCGGGAATCGAACCTGGGACCTTTGCCTTTCGCAGGCAAGTGCTCTACCACTGAGCTATCCCCCACAACTTTACTTCCGCCAGTACCTCGCCTCCTACTTTCCAAACTTCACAGAAGCTCTCTTGCGAAACTTGCAAGACTAGCTCTCCTGAAAGAAAGGATATGATGGAGAGATGGCGTAGCCACAGCCTAAAGGATGTTTCCAGAATGAAACTTTCACTCTTCAGCGGAGTGTGCGCTGTTATGAAACTTTCTGGCAGATTAAAATTGTGTGCCGGAACCGGGACTCAAACCTGGGACCTTTGCCTTTCGCGAGCAAGTGCTCTACCACTTTTTTTTTTTCTAGTCCACCGCTCTACCAACTTTTTTTTTCCGTCCCTTGTGGGGATTTTTTTTACTAGCCCCCCCTTTTTTTTAGCGGCCGCGCCGACCGCGACCGGAACGCCCAAGTCACCTTTTTTTTTTGTCAGTCCCATTTTTATTATTATTTTTTTGGCGCTTTAGACGCTTTTTTTTAAGGAACAAAAAATGAAAAATAAAAATGTTTTAGAAGTATGGGGTCCGATCCCTACTTAACTGCTGCTTGGCGTTATTTTTTTATTAATTTTTTATTTATTTTTATTAATTTTTTTTTATTTCATTTATTTTTTTTTTATTTTTTTTTTATTTTTTTATTTATTTATTTATTTATTTTTTTTTTTTTTTGTGTTTAAGTTTTCCACGCGACTAACGGCTTCAAAGTTCGTCTTCTCAATTTTTTTTTTTTTGCCACAATCTTATTCGAATGTATTCATCCTTTTTTCCAGTTTTCAACTTACCATAATTTTCTGCTCATAACTTTGTAAGCCTCTGTCACCGGTACGCAACACTTTTATTTCTTTTTTCTCTTACGTAAATTAATTATTTTTTCCGCGAAATTATTAAAATTAGTATAAACTTTAAAACAAAAATGCCTCTCCAATGGCTTATTCTGGGAATATAACTTCAGTAGTAGAAGTTTTTATTATTAATTTCAAAAAACAGAAAGCATTTTTTTTTTCTACACAGATTTCCATTCTTCTTGATTACCATTGACGTTACAAAATTTGACGACCTCACTTCAAGTATGTTATGCACACTCAATGAATTAAGGTGCACTGCTGTTTCAGGGTTCTGCTGAGGCCTTCACGGCTACCGTAGCGGTCACGGGGCCCACGAAGACCCAACCGTACTTCACCCTCAGCAGCGATCCCCTACTTTAGCACTGCAAAACTAATTCCAATCTTTCCAGCTTAGTTTAAGCGGTTACGCTATTTTACCTTCTTGAAATAAAATTTGTATCATATTTCCAAATTTTTTTTTGTGATCCTTCCACTTGCATAATTTGGAAAATTCTCCTAGTATGTAATCTTTGTAATCCAGTAGATCGCCATTTTCGTTCTTCTGGATGAAGTAATATACGCAATTTCCTAATAACCAATATACCGCATTGTGTTTTTGTTTTGGAAAGTAGACATCTTCCGGGTAAAATATGTTCGCTAATGTAATTGCTCTACCGTCGCTGCGTGTTAGAAAGGCTATTTGTTTCTTCACGGCATTCCATATTTCCCGATATCCCTGACAGACAAAACGATGCGGTAAAGTATCAGTTTCCTTACATTTTTGACAGGTGTTTATGTCACTTATACCAATGGCGTACAATTTCTCATTTGTACTAGTTATATTGTTTATAACGCGGTACCATGCCACTTTAACATGTGTTGAGAGAACTTTGTTAGCGATATTACGCCATATTATTTTCCAGTTTTTAGAAGGATACTGGAATTCCATTTTATTACGGACGCCCTTTGGGGAGAGTGCTTCCAATAGGAATTTACTATTGCTCCTGTTTTTCTCTAGCACAGTGCATTCCAGGTAACTCAACTCAAGATAAAATTGTTTAATATGTTTCATTTTATAATGTAACCTGCCAATATTTATTGGAGGCGTCATTCTTTCTGGTTTAAGTATTTTAAACAGTTTCGATGTGATGCTGTACGGGGAACCATTTATGAGTTGACTTGTCCTTTTAATAAATAAAGCCATATTTTTCCGACGGATATCAGTCAGACCAAGGCCTCCTTCTTCAGGTTTCAGAGTAGCAATAGTCACTGCCACTCTAAAAATTTGTCCCTGCCAGATATACCTACATATGTAACTTTTGATAGTTTTCGCTATTGGCTTTGGGATCGGAAGAACTTGACCAACATACACTGCTTTGGATAAAACTACGCTGTTGATTATTTTAACCTTCTGTAAAATGTTCAGGTCTCTGATTTGATTAAGTAGTAACGTGCTCCTAATTTGGTTTGACAGTTTTCGCCAGTTAAAAGTTATGGTTTTAAGCGGGTTCCTGTGAAAGGTCACGCCTAAGGCCGTATGTTGATCCACCGTTTTCGCCCAATCTAACTGCAAATTTTTGAAACCATTTAGACGTAAAAAGGAACTTTTCATTTTGTTTATCTCCGCACCAGTTGCTCTACAATAGAGTTGTACAGTCGCAGTTAGCTGTTGAATATCTGCATCACTTCTGACGACAACTCCGACATCTTCTGCATACGCATTGGTCACCCTACTATTCCCTGATATATGGATTCCTTCCAATTCGTTATTTAAAATTCTCAAAAGCGGTTCCATTGCTATTATAAACAGTAACATCGATAAAGGGCTTCCTTGTGGGACACCGTTATCAATATTAATTGATCGAGTACGGTGTCCATTTATTTCAATAGTCGTTTGAATGCCTTTCACAACATTTGTAAAAACGTTCACGTTGTTTTCAATTAAACCCATACCTCTCATCAGTGTAAATAAATACTTGTGATTTACCCTGTCAAAGGTCTTAGAAAAGTCTATAAAAAGTACACCCGCTTTTGCCGTGATCGTTGAAAATATTGCGACAATATCTCGATATTCGCTTAGAGTTTGGAAGATATTTCTACCAGGGAGACATGTCTGATGACTACCGATTATCTTTTGAAGTATGGGCCGAAATCTCTCTTTCAACGCTCTTGCAACGATTTTATAATCAGAATTCATGAGGCATATAGGTCTCATCTTCGAGAGGTCTTTAATTGTGGTATTTTTACCTTTAGGAAGAAGGACAGTTACACTTTCCTTGAAGTCTGCAGGTACGCCTTCACCTTTCAAAACATCGTTTATTGCCTCGGTTAGCTTATCTCCTATAAGATACCAGAAAGTTTTATAAAATTCTATAGGCAGTCCATCCGGTCCTGGTGACTTCCTGGTAGGGGAACTTGTAATGATATCGAGTAAGTCATCAGACGTTATATCTTCACTGAGAATCCTATTTTGCTCTTCCGTTATTATTTTTTCAGACCACTGTTTTGCAACAGGTCCCTAACTAAGTTCATTTCAATCGAACTTTCACTATATAAATGATCGTAGAACCTATGTGCCTCCCTCATAATGTCTGTTTGTTCCGTCAAAATTTCGTTTTGTTCTGATCTCAAACGGTTGATGAAGCTTTTCTTCCTATTCCTTTCGTGCTGTATTAAATGGAAGATTGACGCATTTTCGTCCTCCACCATTGTCTTAACGTGCGACTTAATTTTTAACCCGTCCAATTGCTGTCTTTTCAGGCTTAACAATCGAGCTTTTACCTGTTTAATCTTTACTATGGCATCCTGTGTCATTTGCTGTTCATAGAGTTCTCGCAGACATGTATAGTAAAATTCTATGGTCTCATTTCTCCACACCCCTCTTTCTTTTCCATAAGCGATCAATGTGGATCGAACTTTCTTTTTTGCGTACAACGTCCACCATTCTATACAGCTCCTAAATTTGGCGCGAAATCTCAGGGACATTTGCCAAGCGCAGGACATTCTCTCATCTAATTCAAGTTCCTTCAAAGTACTGATGTTTAGTTTCCACATTGGACGTCCCCAATATGTTTTCTGCTTAGGAATTCGGACGCTACATTTGACTGCTTGGTGGTCTGAAAAAATTGCAGGCACCGTTTCGATACCGTTAATTTTGTTACTTAGGTTTTCAGTGACATATAATCTATCAATACGGCTCTTCGAAGTTGCGGTGAAGTACGTAAATTTCACTGTAGTGGAATATACTTGTTCCCAAACATCCTTCCAACCCATATTTTTAACCAAACTATCGAGTTCTTTAGAAAAATTAAAATTTGGCGTTTGATCCTTTTTGTTGAGAACGCAGTTCCAATTGCCACCTATTAAAACTTGTGCGTGGTTGTCCTTTAGCAAATATACTAACTCAGTTTTAAAAAATTAGGCTCTTTCTTCCCTAAGATTATTACCAGATGGAGCATACACATTAATTACAATAGTATTAAAAACTCTTAAACTAATACCCCTTCCAGATTCTAAGTAACTAACGTCTTTAACTTCAATCCCATCTTTCACAAGAATTGCAGTACCACATTCGTTTTCTCGAGCTACATTTAAAAATACTTGAAAACCGGAAACTTGAAAATTATGAAGTTTGACTTCCTGAAGGAGAGCAATGTCCGATTCCGACTTATACAAAAATTCTTTCAAAGCAGACACCTTGGTTGCATTTTCTATTCTGTTAATATTTACGGTAGTGATGTTATAAGAGTGTTCCACTATTGGTCAGTATAGTAAGTGGAGCGAGTCGGCAGATGGTAGGCCGGCTCTCCTGTTTGCTTACTACTCCACTCATTTGTTTGTATCGGCACCGTCATCACGCCTGTTGCCCGTGTCTTGTAGCTCTTCCATTTCCTCGTCCGTCTGGTCTGAAATGTCGTCCGCCAAGTTTTGTCCGGAAGGAGCACAACCACGATACGTTGCGCCCCTTCTTTCCGGAAGCATTTTATGTCGAGACGTATTAGTGGTTCCTCTCGCTTCGTCAGTGCCTACCTGACCTGCGTGTATCATTGCCATTTTCTTAGTGGGTTCCATTTCATGATCGTCAGTCTCTTTTTCGCCCCTGACAATTTCTCGCAACCTCTCTCTGATTGCCGGAGCCAGGCTCTCGGCCGCTGCGTGCGCGAGTCTCCTTTTTTTGTTGTTACGCGACTTCTTTGGGGACCGTGTCGGTGACGCTGTCGGCGTGACAAGGGAGATGTCGTTGTCGACATCTTCCCTTCGTTCGTGACACTCGCCGCGGCGCTGCTGGTCTCGGAAACAGTATTGTCAATACTTTTTAGTTGCCCCTCCACTTTGTCCCTGTTCCTTTTTCTTCGGTTCTTCGGATGTCGTGAGAATGTCACGTGAATCTAGCTCTACTGGGTGTTCAACGCGACCGTCCGGAATATCGAATCTGTCATCTTTTGGACAAGCGACTTCCACATCAGACTTGCTGCTTACAGCGCCTTGTTCAAAGGGCTGTTGCACAGTCTCACGTTCGACAGACGGTGATTCACTGCAGTCCATTTCGGTTAGAGGAGGAACTGCACCTTCATTTACGTTGTCATTATTCGGGGTCTCCTCTACATTTATGTTTAAGTCGCACTCTGTCACTAAATTTTCCGTCTGGCTCACAAATTCTTCTCTAGGGAGCTCGCGGGTTGTCGCCACGTCTGCATATGTTAATTTCATAACAGTTACGGGATTCTTACGCGGCACCTGACCGACAGGAGTCTGTGGAACGCGCCGTTTGCTGCACTCGGCACGGACATGATCTGGCGAATTGCAGAGGGCACATTTTCGAGGTTGGCGGTCATATATTACAAGGGCACGGTATCCAGATATATTTATAAAAGATGGAATATGCCTTTGCAGTTCTATTTTCACCTGTCGAATCCCATTTAGGACGGGGAACATATACGGTTCAGACCATTTTTCAGCTATATTCGAAATAACTCGACCGTAATGTTTTAAAACAGAATTGATTTCTTCCGCAGGTATCTCAAATGGCAGCTCGAAAATTCTAGCAGTGCGTATTCCAAAACCAGCATAAGAGACAATGACTTCACTAACTGACCCATCAGAGTGATTAAATTTCACTTTATCTCTAAATTTTTCAACAACAGAAAGGCATAATTCAGCAGTTTGCATCTTAACAAACACAGAGTTCGTCACAAAAGACAGGTAAATACCGACAATATCGTCCTCACGAATTCCTATTTTTTCTTGGACCCACAATTTAACTTCTATTGCTTTAGGTCTAATGAAACTTCGATCAAAAATAAATCTAACAGTATCCTTTCTCATGTAGTTCGGAAGACTCATTTTATCTACTGAGAAACAATACGTGAATGAAGAAAGCGCAAGCAGCTAGCGGCTCAGGCTAACCTGATACGCAGCGACACGGCCGTTGTTTACACTGGAGGAACGCCCGGCCCCGCCACACGTCCGTCCGGCATCACCGCTGTCACTCGAATACCACTGAGCTACCGCGACACGACTCACGATGCCGCCCCACAACTTTACTTCCGCCAGTACCTCGCCTCCTACTTTCCAAACGTCACAGAAGCTCTCTTGCGAAACTTGCAAGACTAGCACTCCTGGAAGAAAGGATATGGTGGAGAGTTGGCTTAGCCACAGCCACAGCCTAATGGATGTTTCCAGAAGCTTCTGCGAAGTTTGGAAAGTAGGAGGCGAGGTACTAGCGGAAGTAAAGTTGTGGGGCGGCATCGTGAGTCGTGTCGGGGTAGCTCAGTGGTAGGGCGCTTGCCCGCGAAAGGCAAAGGTCCCAGGTTCGAGTCCCGGTTCCGGCACACAATTTTAATCTGCCAGAAAGTTTCATAACAGCGCACACTCCGCTGCAGAGTGAAAGTTTCTTCAGTGTCGCCGCGGACGCGGTCGAGTGCACACCGCTGGGTTGTTTACACCAGCGGGCGCGCCGGCGGAGCCGCAGCCTGTTGACGGTTATTGTGAGTATTGCTCTCCGACTGCAGTATGGAAACTGTAGTTCGAACACGCACCCTGAAGTTCGCATTTAATTACGGATACGTGCGACCGACAATTTTGGAACTCGACGATTGGTTACATGACAAGATTCACCTAGAAGACGACGACGTTGTAGGCTTTGCTTATGATTTCGTAGCCAATGCTGTATATGTACAAGTTCGCAATGACGATGTCTGCCTGCGAACTATGACTCGAACTGACGGAAAGGCAACGTTCGCCCACTCAAATGGCGCAATTAGTGAGGTTACAATAACTTGTTCCGGACTTGGCCTCAAGTTGGTTCGTATTTACAACCTACCGTTTGAAGTCAACTTAGATCGTATACGAGAGGTCCTCTCCCCTTACGGGACGGTGCTTCAAATTCAAAGAGAAAAGTGGACAGGTCTCAGGCACTTTAACGTTGACAACGGCGTAAAAATCGTGAAGATTGATTTGAATAAACATATACCGCCCTATATCATAGTACAGGGGTTCAAAGGTCTTGTCACATAAGACGGACAACCTCGTACATGCGCTCATTGTGAATCGTCAGAACAAATGAAAGCAGCATGTCCACAAGCGAGACCGCGACAATTGCCTCGCGAGGTAGTTACCACTGACCGAGCGCCGCCTACGGGCACTAGAACGTACGCACGAGTTATTCTGGCTTCAGACACGGACAGTGCTGATCTTTCTGAACACGGCGACGAACACCAGAAGCAGACTTACGAACAGGAAGTCGTGTCGGCCGAGACTCATATTGTTCCCTCCGCTGCTGCATCAAACGATCCCGCACCCAACACCTGCGTGCCGAAACACTCCTCCGCGACGGAGTCGGAGAATATATCACTACACTCCCTCAACACCATGGCGACGGAAGTATTGCAACAGTCTGAAGATCCACCCACTTTGCAGCCGTTAGAATCTGTCTCAGTGCCTACAGGGTGCCCTGGTGGTGATGATAGACGTTTGGAAAGTCCGCAGAATCCAGTCAGAGAAGTAGGAAACCTAAAACAGAAGTCGTCTAAAACCAAACGACCACTGAGGACACAAAGTCAGAGCGAAACTCAGGAACTGGACACGAAACCACAGCGCGTTAGGAAAATACTCAAAAAGGATGGGTATGATGAGCCATCTCACGAGCAAGACCGTTCACAACCTTTATACCCGGAGACGGAGGAAACTCTGATGAACGTCGATGTGCAAGATTCCGCGCTAATGGACACTGCACCGTCCCTCCCAAAGATCAATTGGGCGGACGAAGTCGGTGATTAATTGCAACCTCTACAATCATGCAAGACTTTAAGTTAGCCACTTTAAACATCAATAGAATAGAGTCCGACGTCAAATTCCAATGCTTTAAGGACTACCTACAAGCTGCAGAAATAGATATCGCGTTAGTACAGGAAGTGGTCTCCACCAAAATAGGACAGATATTTGCTTACACCTCCATAATTATTATTGGACCCGAAGCTGGTACCGCGATTTTATGTAAGGAAGGCATCCAGTTTACTACAGAAGCGCTCTTAAGCTCGGGTAGAGGAATCTCCATCAGTATACAAGATTTGTTACTTGTCAATATTTACGCACCATCAGGAAGCAACAATAGGCGACAGAGATGTGATTTTGTTCGAGACTAAATAGTCACACTCTTCACGAGACAACGATGCAAACTAATTTTAGCTGGAGATTTCAATTGTGTTTTACGTAAGCAAGATCAAGCTCCAAATTTTAACTTTTGCGAGGAGCTGCAACAGCTTGTTAGTGGCCTTCACGTCACGGACACTTGGATTCATCTCCGGCCACACGCCGTTGCGTACACATACATCAGCAGTGTGTCTCAAAGTCGTATCGACAGAATTTATGTCAGCGATGATTTTAAAACCAGTGTTATGGCCTGCGAGATGTGGCCGCTAAGTTTTAGTGATCACAGTGCCTTTCAAGTAGTCCTGAGACACACACCACAGAAGACCTTTTTGGGACGCGGACTGTGGCAACTTAATGTCTCCCTCATTAATGACGACTCTCTCCAACAAGCGATCGAGAACACCTGGCAACGATGTCTTCAGCGAATGCCGCGTTACGCCAGACGTATTGAATGGTGGCTGGAGTGCGCCAAACCACAACTAAGAAAATGTATTATTCAATTCGCTAAGGATAGAGCGCATTGGAAGAAACGATCACTGGAATACTTCTTTGCGCTCCTTCGTGATTTGTATAACAAACCGACATCCACGGCTGCGGACGTCATCAAAATCAAAAAGACTAAAGCAAAAATAGTGGCGCTTACGAGACAATCCTTGGAGGGCATCAGAATACGAGCCAGAAATGTCAACGACATAGAACACGAAAATGTTTCCATCTTCCACGTAATAAAGGAAACGAAAAGAGCCAGACGACAAATGTTACACAAGCTCACGGATGAGCAGGGACGGGAGTATACACATCAAGGTGAAATCAAAGCATAAGTTGCAAGATATTTTACGAACCACTTCGCTGCATCGGCGACGAACTTGAACGTAATGCGGACGTTTTTATCAAATACCACGCAAGGAATAGCGGACGATGATAACGCAGAGTTGCTGGAAAATATAACTTGTGCAGAAATTGCAGATGTTATCGCAGAAACGGCGCGAAACAAAGCTGCTGGTTCAGACGGTCTGCCTATAGAATTCTACGACCGGTTTTGGTATTTACTCGGGCCTCAACTCACCGAAATGTATAACGGCAATGACTTTCCTTCGAACTTCACTGAAGGCATCCTCGTTCTCATCCCGAAAACGCCGCATGCTGGCGGCCTGCTGAATTTTAGACCAATCACGCTTCTGAATACGGATTTTAAGATATTGACTCGTCTCTTGAACAAGAGAATGAAACCGTTCCTTAGCAAGATTATAGGTCATTACCAAAAAAGTGCGGTTACTGGGCGTTCAATGTTGACCATACTCGCCGAATACAGAGACTTAATTTACCTCACCTGGATATGTCGAAGCAAAATGGCACTGGCATTCCTCGACTTCGATAAATCATTTGACAGAGTCGACCACAATTTCTTATTTCAAGTTATGAGGACTATGGGCTTCAGAGATCGATTTCTTTCAATCATCAGGCATTGCATCTGCCATACGACATTCAGATGCAAAGTTAATGGTCAACTCACTCCATCTATTACACAGCAGCGAGGTATCCGACAAGGATGTCCACTGTCTACGACTCTGTATGCGATAGCTGTGGAACCACTCCTCCGAACATTATACATCAACTTGAAAGGGCTACAGATTTTCAATACAAGAACAGTATGCCAAGCCTACGCCGACGACGTCAGCGTCCTTGTCACCTCCAGCGAAGAACTCGATACCACCAAGAGGATAGTTCAAGAGTATACTCATGCTTGTGGTGCCAGGGTGAACGAGCGGAAGTCTCGGTTGCTATTATTAGGACCGCATAAAGACTATATTGCATCTACGTGGCTCCCTATAACCGAGACCAGGAAACAGTTGGGACTGACTCTCACGGCTAATCCCCGTATCATGGTACAGCTCAACTGGCAAGAAAAACTTAACATCATACGTGCGACTCTACGGGATAATTCTACAAGAAGTTTAGACCCGTATTCAAAAAGCCTTATTCATCAATTGCTATGTCTACAGTAAAATTTACCACGTAGCTGCAACTTTACCTATCCACAACACTACAGCTCAGAAAATGACAGCCAGTGCAAGTTGGTACTTGTGGAGACGCAACATCTTTAAAGTTGCTTTTCGTACAGGGTCACTTAGCTACAGTAAGGGAGGCCTCGGGCTCAAAAATTTGGAAGCGCAGTGTGCGGCACTATTTGTTAGTAGAACAATCAAAATTTTGCAGGCCGATTACAATACGATCAGCAAAAATTTGTTTGTCCGCTTAGAACCTGCGGACAATGCTGTGCCAGTAAACCTCGCCCGTATCAACCCGGAACTGGAACACGTCAGAAAATTTTACTTAGAAGTAGGCTATATACGAGCACATCAACGGACTTACGATACTGCATCACTCTATCGCACATTCACTGACATAGTGCCACAGAATAAAATCGAGCTGAAATATCCACATTATAACTGGACTGCTATATGGAAAAACATCCATAATTCAGTACTTAGTACGAAAGTTAGATCCACCCGGTATGACGTTCTAAATGATGTCATCCCTACTGGCGAAAAGATGTACACTCTTTGACAAAAAACCTGGCCGCCGGCCGGCCGCCGCTGAGGCTAAGTCCGAGCCGGTCGCGACATTTTTTTTTTTATAATTCTTTATTATGGCTTTTGGTGACAGTGACCATACAGCCAGCGGTTATTACATTGATAACATTACAATAGAAGTGAAATTCTAACAATGTACAGCACAATATTAATAAGTATGTTACATCATATAGCCTTAGAATAAAAGTGGAAAAATAACATGTAAAGACATTAAACAATACATATTTAACAGTACGACAGATATTTGTAATACAATAAAAGTGCAGGAAGCATAGGACCAAATGAGAGGTGCAAAGACAAATAAAAGTCAAAATATAATATAAAATCACTTATGCAGTTTCCCGCTGTGCATGTTCAAGGTAAACACACTAGCTCTAAAATTAGAGCTGTATGCCAGTGACTTTGAGGTAGTCCTTCAGTAAAGTGTACTTAAGCTTGTCGAATCCATGAAGGAGGACAGTGACACTTGTGGGGAGAGGGTAACCCCTCGCGACCAGCGTTCGGTAGAATACACTTTGTACGGCCGTGTACTTGGTGCATGCCAGTATGATGTGGTTGAGATCCGCCACTGCCGTTACATCTTTGTCGCAATGCCGAGAAGCGATGATTTTCAAACGGTGTAGGTGGGCAGGGTAACATCCATGCCCCAGTCTCATCCGAATGATAGACGTTGTATGACGTCTACTAAGCGTCATCGATGAAAACCACGGTCGTGAGTAGACATTTGGTTGTATAGCTGCCAGGTGTCCTCCCTTAAACGCTTGAGAGAGGCGCCTCGGTCGCGACATGGGACAATAAGAGTGGCCGCTCTGATTCGCTCTAAGTCCGGCTACCTGCACAGTCTGGCAACACTGTAGACTGCGGGAGTTCATACAGTACTTCTTGTGTGCTGTTAGAAGTTGTGTACGTCAGCTACGTACGTGGTCCCGCGGTAAAGTGCCCGACTTGTGTGTGAAAGTATTAACGATCGAAACCGACTGTTGATAAAAATTTTTAATTCACTTTCCTCGTGCAACCTGATGCCACATGTGTAAGGGGAGCATATGCGTAACGTATTTCATTTTTTGATACACTGTTAATAACATTTCGGCTCAATAACACTGTTGCCTCTGGCCGCAGCACTCGGCAGAGCTCTCCGCGGCCCACTCGCCGGCAGCAGCGGTGGCGGCGCTGCACAGCGCTGCCTCGCCCTCTGCCCACAGCGCCTGCTGCCGCTCATCGCCCTGGATATGTAAAATGTGTTGCTGATCCACACGATCCACACGATATCAACGGAGCAGACCACCCATTTTGAATGATGACCATACTATTACACTAATACATAATACATTAGAGAAGCAAAACATTTTTATAGTCATTGATCCAATCAAATGGCACTCTACGATGTTTAACACTTATTTCTGGTTTAAATCGCGATCCTTTTCCTTTCAGAAAAGCCCTTCATGTAATTTGTTATTGTCATCACTTCAAATGTTTTCATCAAGACACTGTGCGTAACTGCACTACAATGTTTAGTGCCGTTGTTTGATTCCTTATGGTAAATGTATAAGCTAAATTATGTGAATACGTTTCACCGCACGTTCTAAAGCAACACAGGCACACTGAAAGGTGTCTCATTTCTACAGCAGGTATTTTGCATGAACGAACTATATTAATCATTATGTTCACTTCCTCTGTACGCATCCCCTAGCATGTGGGTCCTAAGGAAATAGTAAAAATTCCCATCGAGGGAGGTCAATTCGAATTCCTTCAAAGGCGTTTGTATGGTGAAGCAAAAAAGACATCTAATACCATTTCCGTAATTTGGAGTCGACCTTTCTGAAAGCCTTATTGTATAAAGCTTTTCTTCTGATTCCATTAAAGAGTTTCTTCTTGCAATCTGCAGCGTATAAAGTAAAATAAAACGGAACACCACCGCCAAACTCACTGTCTCCAACCAGGATTAGAACTGCCGACCAACAGCTCGGTTGCATCGCGAGACACGAGCAGAACCACACAGCCAACCACAGACTGCCGGCTGGTGCCCTCAGTCTCTCACATATTCATTGCTGAGCCTCTAACGTATCTCGAAAGTTAACCTGAAAGTCACCTATGCGAATAAAAAAATTCCTTGAGTGCAAAAGTTAAATTTCTGTCTCTCATATCACATGGGCATTATACAGCATGCGTCATGAAAGTAGAAGAGGAATGTCAAATGAACTTAGCTAGACAACTCAGTACCACTTACGGAAGTAACTGCACTGTCACAGTGTTGCCAAATATTAGCAACGATGTTGCCAGTTCTTAGCTGTACTAGGAAGACCTGTGTAGCGATAAGCGACGCGAAATCGCCCTCGTCTCATACGGGCTTCAAGAGGGAAGTCGCGAATTTTGGTTAATACGCGGCGCAATCTCCTGATAGTTTCCATCGTCACACTTTAGGATGCAGATATTTAATTCGTCCAATGAGGCCGAAACCAGCGTTCATATATTTTGAAACTTAACAGCATTATGATATAATTTCAGCAAATGACTAGAGAAGTTAAACATACTGATATTGTTCTTGAAACATACGACAGGTCAAAGACTGAGATATGTAATCTTCTATCACAATTTCAGTTTCACCTCCCCCCTCCCCCCAAAAAAGACTAAAACAATTACTTTGTTAGATTTCGACATTTCATTAAATGTTACTGGAAATGAACGTTGCCCCATCCGTCACTAAACATTAAGGTATCAAGCACTTACACTCACCAACATTCAGTGAGAGCTTTTTCTAGCAAAACGAAAAAGTAGTGCGAACGATCATTTTATCCAATGATACTAGGCATTGTATCTACGTTGTGTCTTGTCATGCGCGCCTCACATTCAAGGTATATTACCTAAATGAGCAGCTATTATGGACATGTACCCAAAGCATCGACGCAGTGTAATAAACAAATTATGTTTAGATTAGCTAGTTTTGAATTTAGTCCTCTTGAAACTGAAATAAAATAGAGAAAGTGGATAGTTGTGCATATGAGTAAGGTTTTTACGTTTCTGTAATACTTGATGCAAAGATGAACAAAATACAAATGCGTCATCTATCTGTTTTTTCGATTCTTTAGACAGTCTTCTTTAGTTTCGACACCACTTCGTCGGCAATCTACTGGTTTCTTGGATAATACAGTAATCAAAATTACGCGACTATTTGTCCACATTTTAACGTCGTTGGATTGTATCCCGAACGACAGTAATAATTTCTGTTGGACTGGTTCCATATATCCTGGCCTATTTAATGAAATTTTATTTCCATGACAGTTGAAAGTTGGGTCTCTGTAACGAATTTTCATATGAAAAATATTTAACATGAAAACGGTCGTGGACCTGTAAACCATGGATCTTAATTAAAAAACAGCTGATGCGGTTTCAGAATTTATTATTTACTTTATGTGATGACAACATTTGAAGTAATTTACAAGTAAGTTGTTTTATCAATATTTAAAACTTTACCACCATTTTAGAACAACAGATAAATTCATTTAAGAAAATGTTCTGTCGTTTTGTTTGTGATGTCACTTGATATTCTTGAAGTAGGTGGCTATGGCATCTGCTATGAGGTTGCCAGGAGACAGTTGGCACGAATGGTTTTGTTTGACAGAAAGCGGATAATTTAAAGACGTAACGCCACGGCGGAGCGGCCGAGCGCATCGAGGCGCTATGCTACGATGCGCGAGGCCGTACCCCGTCGGGGGTTCAAATCCCCTCTCGGGCATGGCTGTTTGTGTCGTCTTTAGTATAATGTGGTTCACAAATAGTTTGTAAGATTAGGGACTGATGACCCTGCAGTTAAGTCCCTTAAGCCTGACAAACATTTGAACATTTGAAAGACATAACGAGATGAATTGATAAAAAAACTGAAATTGTAAAATTGCAACAAAACTGACCCGATTTAAAAATAAGCTAGGTGTTTAGAAAGTGACTATTATACAGCTAGACATTACTGCTGTAAACCCCTTACCTCATTGATTTACTCACAGCTGAGGCAGATTGCTCGCAACGTGAAAGAGAGTAGGAGTAGTTAATGTATGAAACGAGTTCTTGAACACAATTCAGCTACTACAATGTGCAAATTCTGATATTAATTTTACAGAATATTTAATGGAGGTGACGTGAGAAAGTCAACTGTTTGCGGATTTACAAATCAGACTCACATCAACATGATGCCAAAGTTGCGAAACAATAGACCCTAGCTACGACGTTGAAAAATCTTGATTACATTGGTGGCCTGATGAACGAGTTTTTGTAGCTGTCGTCCTGCATGTTAGGATTCGTAATTCCACTCGACACACACTGCCCTCCAAATTGCATATGTGCCATGTGGCCAGCTATTTTAAAAGAGTAAAGAAATAATATCAATGAATACCTCATTGAGAGTTTTTCCAATTTTTGTTTCTCGGTTTATGGTTGTATACTAGGTAGGCCTTATCGTTATGTTTACTTTACTCCATTAAATAACAAAAAGACGCACAATTTGTCGCAGAAAAGTCTTCGTAAATACTCAAATGTCGGTAGGTCAATATGGAAATTACAAGCGACCTGTTATTGATAGAACATCTTGCTACGTTAAATAGCGTTCCATTTGAATTAAACGCTAATTTTTAGCACGTTCCTTGATATGCACGATAGATTTCGAACCTGTCTTACTGTTGCCTGTCTCGTTGATTTCATAAAATGTTACGTAGTCTGATGGCCGAATGCGTTGCAGACATAGTTTTAGTTGCAATTTTCTCGCTACAGCGCGGCGATAGGTTTCAGAGTACAAACTGTATGGCGACTTTTAGGTTCCATGTATCTCACGTCCATAGATCAACATTCGAGCGGTATCGTCGGCAGATAGCGGACGACATTAATTTACTAACCATTCAATGCAATTCGTGAATTTCATTTATTTCTTATGTTACAGTCAAACAGCGAAAGTTCGGGGAGGTCTACCGAACATCTGTTAGACTCCGTTTGATGGCTTCGTCTATTCAGAAAGACAACTATCCGTTCTCTCCAGCAGGCGCGCTCCGCCTTCTCCGTTTCCAAATGCGCGTGCCTTCGCTCGCTCGTTGTGCCGCATTTACCAAAACGACGTGGCTGCCGCCACCGCGTCATACCTCTTATCGACTTCAGAAAGTTAGTGAAATAAATTACCCTTCAAGTCGATGGCGACTAAACGCTACTGCTAGCATTACTCATGAAGCAAGAACACTTCACGTTCCAGTGTTACTATGTTCAAAAAATGTTCAAATGTTTGTAGCACTTATGGGACTTAACTGCGGGGTCATCAGTCCCTAAACTTACAAACTACTTATCAACTACCTTATACTAAAAACGGCACAAATATCCATGGCCGAGGGGGGATTCGAACCCCCCGACCGTAGTGGCCGTGCTGACCGTGACTGGAGCGCCTCAGTCTCCTCGGCCATCGCGGCCGGCAGTGTTAGTATGGTGACTGACATAGCTATTAAAAATTCGAAATTTTTTTGGAACTAGCTTTAAAGCGGTAGCAATTTTAGAGTGGAAAAAGTTACTTTATACGTCTTAGTCTATTTTAAAACCATTTTATAAGCATTTTTCATTTAAATGATTGTTTTACACTTTTTCAAATTTTGTATGTGTGAAATTTTTCATTCAGTTTCAAACGTTTGCATGAGAATACAACAGAGACATTCGATAAATCTGTTTTATTTCTAATTCACCTTACCCCCTCGTACGTATTAGTCACGGAAAGATCGCGAAGGTAAAACATAGGGCCATATGAACTCACATTAAGTCTTACCAGAAATTGTTTTAACGGCGAACCATTCACGACTGGAAGAGAAACAGGAGGAAACAGCAGTTGTATAAAAAGTGCCCTCCACCACACACCGATTAAGAAATGGCTGTAATGTAGCAGTGCCATCCAGTTCTAAGTTAAGTTGAAAGTTTAAGGTCTCTTGTTCAGTGGGAATTAGGTTTGAAATGAACTGCAAAATTTGTACCAAAACACTGAAACATAAACAAAATATTGCACACGAGACACGAAAGAAAGAAGGAAGGTTACGGATTGTTGTGATAAGGATGTGGAAGGAAATCGGCCGCACACTGCCGCAGGGACCATTCCGCCATTTTCGTAGACTTATTTAGCAAAATCATGGAAAATTCAAATCCAAATGGCCGAATATGAATCCAGTGTGTTACCACTGCACCAACTCGCAAAAATGAACGCGTGTAGATATTGCATTGTCACACGGTTCTGAGTTACGTTAATTAAGTTTCTGCCCTATCGTTAGTAGAAAATCAATTGTAAAATTTGTAAGAAACACACAATAGACAATAAAGTAACCTAATAATTACGTGTTACAACGATTAAAATTAAAATTGATCGATGAATTGTGCCACGGTTTAAATCAGTATTATGGAAAGCAGTTGCACTGTTGCTTGTTAAAAGATAGTAAATAAACGAATTGACGTATCTCATATTCATTGATTTAGAACAGATGCCGTAGAATGCGGAGGGTTGTAATTTAATTAAATGGACTGAGTACAAAATTTGTAAATAAATCTGATCCTAATTATCATTATCAATGACGTTAATAAATGAGTAATCCGTCAATGTCCACTGCCTACATATCGGTTTCAAATGAAGTGTGTTAAAAGAAGTGTTCCACATTTTGAGAGGAAGTTGTATAGATGAAACAAGACAAAAATGATCGTTATACATTAGCCCTAACACGCTTATGTTAATGGATATGAGAACTTGTTGACCTTCAATACTGTCAAACATATTCAACAAACAAATGTAACGGTAATAAAAAATACAAATTCAAAGCTCAACTTGAAATAAAAACTAATGGTACTAACAATAATAAAGCACAGTTCATGCACTTCACGAGGAGAATTACAGGGAATTGAGGACGAACAGCAAGAGCAAACTATTTACGCTTGCGAACAATATTCGTACAAGTAAATATACCAACGGTAAATATACGACCGCCTCCTGTGAAATGAATGATGTGGAGGACATTTTTCTTTCGACGTGAGATCTGGGACCGGCAGAGACAAAGTATGATCCATCTAGAGACAACGGAAAATGTAATGCTACTTGCAGAGAAAAAGATATGTCATTATTTTGTGACAAGTAAAGGCGAATATAAGCTTGTAAAATATAAATATAGGAGAAAAATAAAAATAATAGGCAGGTTGTTTAGATATGACTTCTTTCTTCAACACACAATTACATCTCTTCTCCTCAGAGGACCGGCTATACGAGCCGAACTGTACTAAGAAAGAGAAGCGTCCGCCTCTCTGCCTTTCGTGGAGATATTTCACATGGAAGCGTTCTGCCCATGGACGATAGACCTAAAGTAGCCAAACTGTTTGGTTTATAGTACAATTTCACTTTTCGTGGTTGCAATTACTTTACAAATAATACATCGAATAAATGGATTAATTTGAAGGGAAACTAATTATTACAATTACTTTGAAGCACCTGCAAAGATAAATATATTTAATGCAAAAAGTTCTTCTGAAGCAACATTAAACAGTAACATTATAATTCACCTAAACAGGGGCATCATTATACGAAGAAAACAGTTTCTTGTCGGGAAAGGTTACGCGGATCTAATAGAAGTCGCTGTATTCTGCAGCAAAACCCGTCTGGTCAGTTTTATAATTATCGGTGAAAACTTGCGTAATAGCTGCTCTAAGACGGTACACGCCAGATACTCATTTTTGTGATATTCCTGGAATGCGAGCTGCGTATGACAAGACTGAACGTATATACATCCATTTTGGGACAACAATCCGTAGGAATTTTGGAGAAAGTAGTCGTTTTGCACTTTCTTCGTTTTGTTAAAAGAAACTCTCCCCGGAAGTTGAAGAGTGTAAGTCATCTATTCATTAGCATTTTTCAATGCTGTTGTCTGCTTTCGGACTGAAGCCTTACTTAGAATGGCCTTTGGTAGCGCAGCATGGCTAAAAGCCAGTTAGCATGCTGTTTGTAGGAATGAGGATATTGTGGGATGCCCAAGAAGTTCTTGCTATTGCTTGGCAGTATTGCTTACAACGCTAGACAACTCTGATCGTTTACTCATTTCCAGCATTCGAGATATTTTCCAATATTCTTGAGGATATGAGTTTGGTCATTGACTTAATATGACTCTGTTATCCTGAATTAAATTTTCGACCTCAGGAAGGTCGACCCCTGTTTAAATTGCAAACAATTTAGTGGTTTATGCCGGCCGCGGTGGCCGAGGGGACTGAGGCGCTCCAGTCACGGTCTACACGGCCACTACGGTCGGGGGTTCGAATCCCCCCTCGGGCATGGATATTTGTGCCGTCCTAGTTCGTAAGTAGTTCATAAGTAGTTTGTAAGTTTAGGGACTGATGACCCCGTAGTTAAGTCCCATAGACTATACAAACATTTGAACCAATACTAAGCAACAACACATGCAAGTCGTGGGTGGCATAATTCGAAGAATCCTTCATACACATGGATTCGGATTCTCATCATCATTTGTTGGGCCAACAAGGCTGTAACACTGTGAAATCAATAATGGATTATATGTATATGTTTGCAGACGAAAAACCTCAGAAATGCACATTTCTCACATACACAGTTTAGTTTCTGTGTTCATGGATGTAATTTTAAGTAACCTGTCTTCTGAATCCCCTAATGAACTAATTACTGTGTTGCACACATTATCAGTTGATTATGTTTCTTCTGGCTTTCAAACAAACCAACACGTGAAATATTACCTGTGCGGACGTAAGACTGCATTTTGTAACGAAGACACTTTCAAGAGGCGAAGTTTTTCGTGACGGATGAGGCAACGTTGATTCACAGTAACTTTTCACGAAAACTTAAAAACAAAGTAGGTTTTGCTGAAATCTAACAAAGTAATTATTTTAGTCTTTTTTTGGGGGGGAGGGGGGAGGTGAAACTGAAATTGTGATGGAAGTTTACATATCTCAGTCTTTGACCTGTCGTATGTTTCAAGAACAATATCAGTATGTTTAACTTCTCTAGTCATTTGCTGAAATTATATCATAATGCTGTTAAGTTTCAAAATATATGAACGCTGGTTTCGGCCTCATTGGACGAATTAAATATCTGCATCCTAAAGTGTGACGATGGAAACTATCAGGAGATTGCGCCGCGTATTAACCAAAATTCGCGACTTCCCTCTTGAAGCCCGTATGAGACGAGGGCGATTTCGCGTCGCTTATCGCTACACAGGTCTTCCTAGTACAGCTAAGAACTGGCAACATCGTTGCTAATATTTGGCAACACTGTGACAGTGCAGTTACTTCCGTAAGTGGTACTGAGTTGTCTAGCTAAGTTCATTTGACATTCCTCTTCTACTTTCATGACGCATGCTGTATAATGCCCATGTGATATGAGAGACAGAAATTTAACTTTTGCACTCAAGGAATTTTTTTATTCGCATAGGTGACTTTCAGGTTAACTTTCGAGATACGTTAGAGGCTCAGCAATGAATATGTGAGAGACTGAGGGCACCAGCCGGCAGTCTGTGGTTGGCTGTGTGGTTCTGCTCGTGTCTCGCGATGCAACCGAGCTGTTGGTCGGCAGTTCTAATCCTGGTTGGAGACAGTGAGTTTGGCGGTGGTGTTCCGTTTTATTTTACTTTATACGCTGCAGATTGCAAGAAGAAACTCTTTAATGGAATCAGAAGAAAAGCTTTATACAATAAGGCTTTCAGAAAGGTCGACTCCAAATTACGGAAATGGTATTAGATGTCTTTTTTGCTTCACCATACAAACGCCTTTGAAGGAATTCGAATTGACCTCCCTCGATGGGAATTTTTACTATTTCCTTAGGACCCACATGCTAGGGGATGCGTACAGAGGAAGTGAACATAATGATTAATATAGTTCGTTCATGCAAAATACCTGCTGTAGAAATGAGACACCTTTCAGTGTGCCTGTGTTGCTTTAGAACGTGCGGTGAAACGTATTCACATAATTTAGCTTATACATTTACCATAAGGAATCAAACAACGGCACTAAACATTGTAGTGCAGTTACGCACAGTGTCTTGATGAAAACATTTGAAGTGATGACAATAACAAATTACATGAAGGGCTTTTCTGAAAGGAAAAGGATCGCGATTTAAACCAGAAATAAGTGTTAAACATCGTAGAGTGCCATTTGATTGGATCAATGACTATAAAAATGTTTTGCTTCTCTAATGTATTATGTATTAGTGTAATAGTATGGTCATCATTCAAAATGGGTGGTCTGCTCCGTTGATATCGTGTGGATCGTGTGGATCAGCAACACATTTTACATATCCAGGGCGATGAGCGGCAGCAGGCGCTGTGGGCAGAGGGCGAGGCAGCGCTGTGCAGCGCCGCCACCGCTGCTGCCGGCGAGTGGGCCGCGGAGAGCTCTGCCGAGTGCTGCGGCCAGAGGCAACAGTGTTATTGAGCCGAAATGTTATTAACAGTGTATCAAAAAATGAAATACGTTACGCATATGCTCCCCTTACACATGTGGCATCAGGTTGCACGAGGAAAGTGAATTAAAAATTTTTATCAACAGTCGGTTTCGATCGCTAATACTTTCACACACAAGTCGGGCACTTTACCGCGGGACCACGGACGTAGCTGACGTACACAACTTCTAACAGCACACAAGAAGTACTGTATGAACTCCCTCAGTCTACAGTGTTGCCAGATTGTGCAGATAGCCGGACTTAGAGCGAATCAGAGCGGCCACTTTTATTGTCCCATGTCGCGACCGGCTCGGACTTAGGCTCAGCGGCGGTCGGCCGGCGGCCAGGTTTTTTGTCAAAGAGTGTACAAATCAAATTAAAAGCCACGCCGTACTGCTCTAGGTGACAGCTGCTGGACACGTTAGCGCACGCACTTATCTGTCGAGATCAGACTGAAATCTGGACGTGGACTAGAAGAAGACTAGCTCTGATGACTCGCATCACCGCACTGAACATTACTGTACGTGACATACTGCGCCCTGATTGGAAATATTACCCTGACGCCAAACATAATAGTTACACATGGCTTCTTGGAGAGTTTAATTATTATGCGATTAATCGGAAAGCTCCTACCTTACAAGATTTCATACTCTATATTCACGACCAGCATTACGTTATACAAAAGCTTTCCAAATACAGGACTTTGTTCCAAAACTTTTTAAAGATTTCACTTACGTATTGAATATCATTTCATTTGTTTGAATTACAAGCTATTTTTTTTTCTTCTTGCTGCACGAAGAGTGGGTAGTTTTTACTCATTCCATAGAGCATCATTTTAGTTTCGTATTATGATTTGAAGGGAAGACGCAATTGATTTGTTTTGCAATATAACACTGGTACCTACAGCAGAGGAATGTTTTGTTTGTGGCATTTGAAGCCGACGCCGAAGAAGGCGAACACTGGTGAGCGAAAGGCCGGGCTGAAGGGGTGGAGAGGAGGCCCATAAAAGAAAAAAAGTAAAAAAAAAAGCGGTAAAAAAAAGTGGTAGAGCACATGCCCGCGAAAGGCAAAGGTCCCAGGTTCGAGTCCCGGTTCCGGCACACAATTTTAATCTGCCAAGAAGTTTCATAACAGCCCACACTCCGCTGCAGAGTGAAAGTTTCATTCTGGAAACATCCCTTAGGCTGTGGCTAAGCCTTCTCTCCACCATATCCTTTCTTTCAGGAGTGCTAGTCTTGCAAGTTTCGCAAGAGAGCTTCTGTGAAGTTTGGAAAGTAGGAGGCGAGGTACTGGCGGAAGTAAAATTGTGGGGCGGCATCGTGAGTCGTGTCGGGGTAGCTCAGTGGTAGAGCACTTGCCCGCGAAAGGCAAAGGTCCCAGGTTCGAATCCCGGTTCCGGCACACAATTTTAATCTGCCAGGAAGTTTCATTGACTTACCTGTTCCACAATAAAGAATAGCTTGAGGTATTAGCACGTATTACACAATATGCTAACCCTGTTATTCATGTGCAATGGCAGTCCAACTTCAGTTACAGCAATTGTTGCCAGTTCGTCAAGTCCGATCGCGACACGGTTGCCCGATCATCTTGATGTCACTGTTGCGACGAAAGTTTGTATTTTACGAGATCAAAGTTCCACGTTAGTCAATCCACATATAAAACCGTTACCGTCGCGACGCGGTTGATTGTTTCTTTCGACGACACGACACACTGTTAGCATACACTTTGACAGAAAGACATATTACACTGACTCTAAAGTTTCATGATAGCTTATCGTGGCTCATCAGTAACAGTAACTGTTCAATTACTTGCACCAGCTTCAATAATAACAATTTCGTTCGTGCCACAGCGGTAGTTAAGTAGATCTGCCCGCTCTCAGCCATGCACACCAACTGCTGCTCTTTTTAGACTCCTTGGACTTGATCGACAATCGATATCACTCGGACAGTCAAGGATGTAGCCTACAGTACGCTTACATTGTTCAGGTGACCATTGCAGCCAGAATCGTTGCACGACTGAAGCAGCACGTTCAATTTCTGTGGCATAATATTTATTACTTTTAACGCGTATTGCGCTTTTGGCGCATCGTCAGAACACTCTAACAGGGATAATATACAAAATATGTCTGTTTCATGCCGCGGCCCTATCCACTACATTAACAACATGAAACAATGACTCGGGGACGTGAACATACCTCACAGACAACTAGATGGCATTACTTGGTATGCTATCCCTGTTTGGGTTTTCTTATGATGTGCCAAAAGCGCGAAACGCGTTAAAAGTAATAAACATTGTAATCGCAACAGAGACTGCGTTTCACTTCAAATATGGATTCACTGTTGCTACATCAGGCCAACGAACTTCGGAGTAACGTACGCTCTTTATTTTACATGGTCTCTAAAGTGAATAGCTTTTAAAGCCAATGCAACCTTCTGGAGATGATGATATACATAACCGAAACTGGTATAGACAAATAAAAAGTTCGATATCGGGTATATTGCCTCAATAACGGAAAGAAGATGTATTTTATTAATATTAAAAAAAAAAAAAAACATCGCTCTCCACTGGTATAACATGCCAGGTAATTATTCGTCTTAAAATTCAGCAAGATGTTAATGTCGTCCTATTTATCGCGTCCTTTAATATCTAAATATCAACGTGCTAATTATTCAACTTCACAATTTACGTTTGTAAGATTCAAATCCGGCGAGTTACTTCGACTCCCAATTTGTGAGAGTCTTTGGCTTGGCTTCGTCACCATTCACGTTCGCCGAAGCAATTTTAAATCGCGGCCTCGCCGTGCTCCTGGTGATGAACAGCTGTCGAGTTCCCCGATAATGAAGCGTCGCCCAGGTATTGTCTGTCCAGGCGTGCGGTCTGCGTCAGCCGCCATTCTCCTGCCAACACCAGCGCGTCTGTCGGGATGAGAAGGCTGATGCAGTTCCGTTGGGGCGTCAGACATCGGCTGCAAAATCATTTTAGTGTTGCAGCGCGAAATATATCCAGAAACGGCATCAAACGTGCAGAAGCGATGTGGATGCGTAATGATACCGATGCAGTCGCTCATTATCACACTAGAACACATTAACCCTTTCATCCCTCGTCCAGCGGAATGGCAAGGCTGCTTTATCGCTGCCCATACTTAGAAGCATTCACCTCTAACCTTCTTTGTTTAGAGGCCGTACGGTAGCACATGCGTGTTTTAACAAAGCAAATGTAACACATGGAAGTTTGGGTCTGGCCGGGGAGCGTGCACGGGTGTCCGAGTGGTTAAGGCGACCGCTCGCGAAAAGCGGGAGAACCGGTTTCGAGTCCCGGTCTGGCACAAATTTTCATGTGTTACAGAATAGTAGATCAACTAAAGAAAAGCAGCTGAAGTCGGAAATTATCGCAAGTGGCGAATTAAAATTTGTATATTTAACATTTATAGCTGCGGACCATCGATAACTCTGTTCCGGCATAACTGTAGACTGGAATACCACCCGTCTGCTTTGAACCCTGACGTCATCAAGATGTCGGAAACCAGTATACTGGATGTCTTAATACTTCTGTGTTGTAGATACAAACAATCTGTAGTTATTATAGATAAAAGAATGTACCATCGATCACAGGTCTTAGCTCAAATATTCCCGCCTTCGGCGCTCACATACGAAAAAATAAATAAATAAAAAGAAAAGAAATCTCTCGGTTAACCTACACCTAGCCATCAGAGAGAAAGTACAGATCAAATTTTAAACACAAAATATTAAGCCGTTTTGTTTGTAAACAAACTATCGTCTTGAACTCAACCACCACATAATTACTCACGCCTTCTGCAAACACGCTCGCACCTCAAAACCACCGCGATGCGATGTCGTCACGGGTCAAAGCTGACGGGCGGTATCCCCGTCTACAGGTGAGCCTATTACTTTAGAACAGCAGTTTCAAAGTAAATGGCAGCAATAAGCCCACCCAGGAGTCTTAAAAATAATTTTTAATATGAGTGGCCAGTATGATGTCTTTATCAGCTGCTGTATGCTATTAGTTGTTGCGCTTTTGTACTGTTCTCATCACGAATAATTATATGGCAAGATCTGCATAATATTGATTACAGTGAATCACTGGGAAATAATGACACATTTGTAACGATTTGTACTCACAACATTTATTGAAATATGATGTTTGCCATTTGGCATAATCTCAAAAACTGCTGCCTGTATCCACAGGATATATGTACGAGGTGGAGAAAAAAGGATAATCAGTCAATTCAGGTAAACCGACCACTGACCTTGAAGGTATATCACGAGCACATGGGAGTAGTGGACATGCTCACTGCACGTTGTAGCATAAATGTCCATTTTAAAAATTGGTGCTTCAATTCAGTAGTTATAAATTCATGGCTACTTTAAAGTTCTCACTTAAATCAGCGATGTATAAAACCTCATCTTTCGCTTCTGGATTTCGACACTCATATTGCTTCTGGTCCTATAATAGCGGGAAATGGTCATCCTGAGGTACCAAGAAGGTGCTCGTGTATTGTCTTGCTGAAATGGCTGCTCAAAAAAATAACGTGAATATTCAGATTGTGCGGGAACTGTGAGATAGTTGGGGAGTGGAGGTGGAAGGATGCTGGGTAACGGTAGGGATGGAACGTTGCACATTGCATGATGGGTTATAAAGGCACTGATAAGCGGGAATTTGAGATGCAGCATTGAACACAGTGAATGGAGTGTAGGGAGGGAGTGGGGGCATTTGAAACGATAAAAATCGACCTTTTTTGTTATGTTGGGGAATATGTCCCAAACATATGCTCATATTTTCCAGTGTACAACAAACTTTGATTTGATAGACAGACGTGTTTTAGTGTGCTCGGCGACCATTAAAATAAAAAAAAAAATTTTTTTAAGTGGAGCAAAGAATTTGTATTTTAAATGAGAAATGAAACAAAGTGACCTAAGATATTTGAAATATTGGCAGTGGCATACGGTCAGTCTGCTCTAAATAGAGAAAAAAAGTTTACAAGTGGTATAAGGTTCTTCAAGAAAATGTTCAAATGTTTGTAAAGCTTATTTAACTTAACTGTGGGGTCATCAGTCCCTACACGTACAAAATACTTATGAACTAACTTATGCTAAAGACAACACAAACATCCATGCTCGAGGGAGTATTCGAAGCTCCGACGTGCGAGGCCGCGCGATCCGCAAGATGGCGCTCCACGCTCCAGACCGCTCGGCTACTCCCACGCGGCGTTCTTCAAGACTTTCGAAAAGATATCAATGAGGAACCTCCCTTTGGAGGCTCTAGCATATCAGCAATAGTTGATAACGTAATAACTGTGAAGAAAACCAAGAGTGTTTTTCGCCCTCCCAGCAAAATTAGAGCACTGCTTGGCTCTGTAAAAGATGACCTAGGACCTAGGAAGCCGGGTGTTTATAGAATACCTTGCCAATGCGGCAAGGCGTACAACGGCCGATCTGTCCGCACTGTCAAAGATAGATGTGTGGAACATTGTTGCCACATAAGACTGCTGCAGCCTGAAAAATCTGATGTGGCAGAACATTGTTTAACTTAGGAACACAGATGAAATTTGACGAGATCTTCATAACTGCTAACATTTCCGGTTTTTGGGACAGTGTCTACAAAGAAGCAATTGAAATTAGAATGGCAGACAATCAGAGTAACCGAGACAAGGGTTTTCCTCTGAGCTGATCGTGGAACCCGCTTTTAAAATCAAATTGCAAGGGTTCTGTGACGAAGCCAGCGCCAGTGTTTGATCAACCATAACCGACATATCGTTGCACCGATGTCCCACTAGGGGCGGCGCCACTAGTACACGTCCCGGACGTAGCAACCTTGGAAGGTGGCGCATGCGCCGCACACACGCGCGACGCCTATATAGTAAGGGGAATACGGCTCTATCCCCTTGCTTCCTTTCTCACCCACCGCCCCTCCTATGTCACTGTCTGCAACTCCGACTCCCATTTGTTCTACCTCTCTGCCGGGGTGCCCCAAGGCTCCGTCCTCTCTCCTCTCCTTTATCTCATCTACTCCGCCTACATGCCCCAACCCTAGCCTCCCGTTTACCTTCTACAATATGCTGACGACACCGCCTTCCTAGCCCTCGCCCCCTCCCTTGCCCGCTCCCAGCTTTTGCTCCAGTCCCACCTCACCGAGTTCGCCTCATGGTGTAACCGGTGGCTCCTCTCCGTCAATCCTGACAAATCCCAGGCAATTATCATAGTTCGTACCACCCGCTCCTTCCGTCTCCATGATTTCTACCTCACCCTCCACAACCGCCCTATCCGCCACACCCCCACCCTGAAGTACCTTGGCCTAACCCTCGACCGTAACCTCTCCTGGACCCCCCACCTCCGCACTGTCCGACAGAAAGCCCTCTCCCGCCTTAACCTCCTCAAACTCCTCACCGGCCGGACGTGGGGTCTCAGCCCCTCCACCATCCTCTACACCTACCGCTCCCTCATGCGTCCTGTCCTTTGCAGCTTCCATCCCGCGTGGATCTCCGCTCCCACGTCCTACTATAAAACCTTCCAAGTCCTCGAGCGCCACGCACTCCGCCTCGCCTGCCGCATCCGGCTCCCATCCCCGACGCGGATCCTGTATGACCTGATCCCGTTTCCCCACCTCCTTGAATATCTCCAGCATATCCGTATCCTCTATACCACCCGTAAAATAGACTCCTGCAACCCCGTGGTCCACCCCATCCTTACCAACCCTGGGGCTCTGCCACGCCTCTACCGCGTTATACCCCTTCCCTTCATCTCCACACCCTCCACATCCTCTCCCAGAGTAATTTCCGCCGCCTCCCGCTCCCTGATGACGTCCTCCTTTCCGACATATACCCGTCCTACCAGCTCTGATCCCCCACCCATAGATAAAGTGCCCCCTCTCCCCCCCTCCCCTTCCGCTCCCCCGCTTGGCTACCCCTCTCCGTGCCCTGGAGTCCCTACGGTTCCTCCCTGCCGCCCCCTTTCCCCGCCGTTTTTTTCCCTCTCCCCCACGCTTTGCTCCCCCCCCCCCTTTCTCGGGGTCCTGGGCCGACAGTTTTAAAAGTGCTACGTCAAGTGTTATGTGTTGTGCTACAGTGAAGTGTGTGTTTTTAATTGCGTCCACCGCAACCAGACAAGTGTCGCACCGTGTATTTTAATTAGTGTCTCTGTGTACTCGCCGTCCTGTGTTCTTGTCGTCCAACATATGCTTTTTTAGGTCACCGTGGCTCATCATTTTTAACTAACTATATGTGGTTTTAATCATCTGTCTATTGTAATGTACTCCAAACTGTCGCCTTGTCTATGTCTCTTTATCTCTGTTGTTTTATCTCCTGTTATGTATTTTAATTCTCCACTCATATATGTATTTTTACTCTCGGCTGAAGAGCAGCCCATAGTGCTGCTGCCAGCCTACCAGTGTACTGCTGGTATAAAATTCAATAAAAAAAAATAAAAAAAATAAAAAATAAACTCTATCCTCAGTACTCGAAGGGACTCAGCAGCAGCAGCGTTCCTGAGTATGGCGGACAGTTGGATCGCCGAAATATCGGACCAGTTTGTTCTTAGTATCCGGCAGCATACCCGGAAGGACTATCAGGATAAGAAACAGTTTTCCTATCCATTTTCCTGAATTTATCCTGCTGTATGGTGTTTTTCATTCTCATGGTGTAGTCTGATCAAATGATCCTGAAGCTGTGGCCTGTGGGTCTTGGTGGCGCGTCGCAGCTTTTCCAAAGACAAACAGTAACGGTCCCTGTCACTGGTGGTGCCAGATTCCAAAATGTTAATGGAAACGACACTACGCTGATCGGAGAAGAAGGAGGCCATCACCTTTCGGCCTGCTGTTCTTGAAAATCTTGGTTTCTTCTTCCGAAGGGAACTCGGATGACGCCACTCCATGGATAGGGTTTTGCTCTCAGGTTCGGACAAAAACAATCATGTTTCATCCTGGGTAATAACTCCATCAAAACACTCTTCAGTAAAGGTCTTCATTAGACCCTCGCACAAGTTTTTCCTCGTCGTTTTCATTGTCAAGAATCTAAGCACCAAGCATGCACAGATTTTTCTGTACCCTAGTGACAGTACCAATGAGACCACCCTAGCCAATGACAGCGAATCATTCCAGCAAGCTGTCGTGTCGTCACACATCGGTCTTTGGGATGATTTGATCAATGGCCTCCTTATCCTTGTCACTCACTGCCGTCGAAGGCCTACCGCATCGAGAGAAATCGCCTCCTTTAAACCTTTGCAACCACCGCTTCGATACTGCTGCGATCCACTGTGTCCTCCCCATAAACAGGAAACAATTTCCTGTGAATGGATGTGGCAGAGTTACCGCAGGTCTTGAAGATGAAATCCATCACCGGCCGTTGTTGCAAACTGGCATCCACTTCACGGCACATTATGGCTCACCTGTAATTAAAATAAAATATTTCTAGATAAATGCTCCAAGTATTCTCCTCCTGCAATAAAAAATGTAGAGAACTGTGCAAAACTTTTAGAATGCCCTTGTGTATGGTGAAGCACTTGAATATTTAACTGTTTATAGGGTGTACAGTTGCAACTTTTCATGCCATAATGTATAGTCCATTAAATTTCGGGAATGCAGCCGCGCCAAATAGGGTGTCCGACTCATCTCCAGATATCTCTAGAACAACAATAGACAGTGAAAATAGACTTTCACGGTCATGAACGTACCTTCCCTAGACTTTCAAACTACGATTTAGAAATATTTAAACATTTAGACCGCTTCAGGCCAACGAAATATATATTCAATGGCAAAGTTGACATTTTTTGCTTGACCGACATTCGAACCTGGATTTACTGTTTCGGGTCAGCCGCCGCCTTAACCAGTTACGTTATCCAGGCACGCTTTCCATCCAACATAATTCTCACAATTCTCAACTTGTAGCACACGAAGACTGTAGTGTCCTATGCCCATCAGTTTCTCTTGCCCGCAGCCTATACTCGATTCCAGCAAAGGATCGAGCGTATTAACGTGTCCGCAATGAAACTTTCAGTCTCATATTAACAATTATAATTATAAATTTACATACCCAGATACCGTTCTGCGTCTCTAAAATGTCAAACACATTACAGTTAGTGTAAAAATTGGCAATTGACTCTAAATAATGAGAAGTGTGAAGAAATCTGTTAAACTTTGTTTACAAGATAAATCAATCAAAAATGAAGGCCGTAAACTCCACAAAATACCTAGGAATTCCTATTACTTCAGTCTTAATTTGGAAAGAACACGTAGATAATGTCGTGGGAACGACGAACCCGAGTTTGCGTTTTATTGGCAGAACCCTTAAAACATGCAACAGAAGTACAACAGCATACACTACGCTTGTCCGTACATTTTTGGAGTTTTGCTGCGATCCTCATCAGGTGAGTTTGACGGAGGAAATCGAAAGAGTCCAAAGAAGGGCAGCTCGTTTCGTATTGTCACGATACAGGGGAGACAGCGTTACGGAAATGATAACAGCATCTGGGATGGGAATCATTACAAGAACAGCGTTTATCGCTGCGGCGTGGGCTACTTCTGAAACTCCAACCGCCAACATTCTCCTTCGAATGCGAAAATATATTGTTGTCTCCCACTTACATAGGTAGAAACGATCATCAGAATAAAATACGAGAAATCAGAGCTCGAACGGAGAGATTCAGGTGTTCTTTCTTCCCGCGCGCTATTCGAGAATGGAATGGGAGATAAATAGTATAAAGGAGGTTCGATGAACCCTCTGCAAGGCACTTAAATGTGATTTGCAGAGTATCCCATGTAGACGTAGTTGTAGTTAAAGGTGAAGCATTGAATTAAGATTTGTGCTGCGGCTCGAATCGAACCCGGATCTAATTAGGCAGACGTCTTAACCACTAGACCACCGCAACACTAGCGATTAAGGCGCATAGGAATAGCTTGTAACGTGGAGGGAAGTCGTAGTTAGACTATTCCGAGGCGCCTTAATCGCTAGTGTTGCGGTGGGCTAGATCCTTCCGGGCGTCGTGGCTCAGCGCGCTTCTGTAATAAAAAAGCTGAATCGACCATTCAACGAACAACCACGAAAAAACTGAACGAACGACCGCGAACCATAGATCTAACAGATGAAATAAATAAATGTATAAAAGTTAACATGACTGCCTAGAAAGCATGGAGGTCCGGGTTCCATTCCCGGCCGCCGCACGAATTTTAATTCAGTGCTTCACCTTTAACTTTAATATTTGCAATTATTGATATGGAGTCTGTTCTTTGCTGACATGTCCGAAAAGAACAGACTCCATATCGGTAACGAACTACATGGACAAAAGAAACTAAGTTACGCAAAGAGCAACATATTCGTCTATGGCGACGTTTATAAACAACCCACCTGGCGACATTAGTGTTTGGTGACACCTGTTCGTCACCGTGGCAACTGAGCTGCAATGTAAAAGGCCGGCAGGTGAACAGTGAGAAGGACAGGAGAGTAGCTGCTGGCTGCCCGCCGTTGCCTCGTGGCCGCATTGTTTGAAGCGCCACGACTGCGTAAAGTTTTAATGAGCGCTATTGAGCGCTCTTATTCACGTGTTTCCAGTAATGAACTTCATTTTACCCCGATGGAGGCGGTAGCACTGACAGAAAACCAAAAATGGCTCCTCTCTTCAAATTATTCTCTCATTATACTTGTTAGAAAACCGCGTCACTCCGGTCAGATTACAACAGTGATGCACGAAAAATAATTCTAATAAAAGTAGCCGAGTTCACTACTTCACGGAATCTACCTGTAGTAGGAAAGGAGAGAGTGGACTGTCAGACAACTCCTGATATTAAATAAATAAAGAAAAATGCAATTAGACACATATCATTGTGCAATACTTTGAAAAGCACATTAAATTTATATGAGGCATTGAAAACATGCAAAACATCCGTAACAGTCTGAAAATGACAGTATGTTATACATACTGCATATATCAATAACACGCTGTCATTTCCAGAGTTGTCACTCATTACTCCTTATCAGTGACTCACATAAAAAATGTTGAAACGTTTGTTAAGCTTAAGGGACTTAACTGCGGGGTCATCAGTCCCTAAACTGAAAAACTAGTTTTGAATTACCTAATATTAAAGACGACACAAACATCCATGCCCGAGGGGGAAGGGATTCGAACCCCCGACCGTAGCGGCCATGGAGACTGTAACTGGCGCGCCAAAGACCGCTTGGCCACTGTGGACGACAGTGACTGATATAGTGAGATGTAATGTAGTAATGAATTCAGTCGGCCTTTCAGAGTATAGTTCAGATGCTGAATTACTTGTACCCTTTGACCCTAATTTTTTGCTCTACTCGAAAATCATATTCATATCTTCGTCATATTGAACAGTAGGTTCAAAAGTAATATAGCCCTGTCTTGCACTCTTTCTAATTCCAACACGTCGTTCATCCCGTTCGAATCCAAGCTGTTTATCTAGGTCTCAAATTCTCACTAGCTCACTCTCACTATATCTCTAATAGTATCTTTGTACTTATATATCGTCCTTTATATATATATATATATATATATATATATATATATATATATATATATATATATATATAGCTGAACCGTTCAAATATTTCGCACTTTATCCTGATAAGTCGTGATAGGTAAGGTACTAATGGGGAAAAGGTAGATGCAAATACATATGTATAAAAGATAAAAAACTTGCGCAGTACAAAATGCTTGCTTCAAGAAAGTTAACATTCCAACAGCTGTTGTGCAAGGACGTGTGAAACAGAAATCTCGTTAAAAACTACGCTTGCGTAAACAATCTAAGCAACTGCAAGATCTGTAGGGCTTGTTAGATAAATTAAATTATTTGTGTATTTTTCGTCGTTACATCGACGTGTATAACGGAAATCATGTGATAAACTATGCTTTACATCGACGTAAATAACCGAAATCGTGTAATAAACCATGCTTGCATCAAACAGGGTCTTTCGCTTGCGTAACAAAATTAAACAACTGCAAGAGCTGTCGCTCATGCTAGTTAAACGGATTGTCAATAGATGGCACGTGCCACATGGCTTTTATATCGGCCGCGCCAACTAGGTTGATACTCATCACGGTGGCTGACGGGAGGAACCATAAATACATGCCCTTTTAAGATAGTTCGCAGTGTATCAACTTAGATTGCAAGAACAGTACACAAATTTTCAAAGTTTGTTGTTGTTGTAAAAACATCTACATTAAATTATCTGTGTGTTTTCGTCATTAATGGAAAACAAAACCTTGGAAATGATAGCTCAATCATTAATTTTGGATAAGTAATACGGGATATATGTATACACACAAAAATTCAGCGATGTAAAAATTATATATATATGATTCTCAGACATCAAGGAGGGATGTGTGTGCGCAGCGTTACGATCGCAGTTCCGATCATGCGCGGCACTCTGATTCAAGGAGAAGACATTTACGCCATTTCAGATCGTTGCTACCAACGTGTGCTTCGTACTAATTCTTTATAATGTCAGCCGTAATTAAAAATGCCGCAGCGTGTGAAATAAGATCTTTGATTTGTTTTCTAAATGCAAAGGAAGTTAAACCAAAGGTCTTTAATCGGAAAATCGGCGAGGTTTATGGATAAAATGCTATGAGTGATTCAGTGGTTAGCAGATGGGTTAGAATGTTCAATGAAGGACGTAAACAAGTGCACGGTGAAGAACGAAGTGGACGCCCGTCTCTGGTTACTGATGATCTGGTTCACACAATTAAGCACAACCGTAAGTTTACACATAGTCCTTGGTGCTCAAAACTTCAACGATAATTCCGAGCTGAAGGAACATGTTACCACATTGTTGAATACATAGGAGGTAACCTTCTATGAATTTCGTACAATTTCGGAAGCCGTGTAGAAAAGTAGTTTAACAGTTGCAGATTTTTGTGCAATAAATATGTTTTCTGTATCTGTACACGTTTGTTTTGTACAACCAAACGTAACTTACTTTGTTGACATACATCGTAATTGTGGGTTGCCATTCTTATGACGAGATGTAGAGCTTGCTCAGGGTAGAGTAGGATGGAGAGTTACACCAAACCATCTCCGGACTTCTCATTCAACAGCCGCCACAGTTCACAATTAGGCTTTTACCGTCCATATCTGTATAATATAAATTTGTGACTAATTTGCATGACTCGTTCTTCGTGTGTTGTTTTAATTTTAATTTTTTGGCAATGCTGTAAGTCGAAGGTCTATTTACCACCTTACATGATATGTTCACCCCCTAAATAATTGCATACACTTTAATTCCTGTATTATTTATTCTTGTTGTCCTTTGATTCAGGATAATGTCAATTTAATTTAGGTGAGAAGGAAGGGAGAGTTACTTGTTTACTTGTAAATTAACCGTTTCAGACCCACTTGCCACAATTGTGTCCACAACTTTTACGGTGTCTAAGATGCATCAGAAACATTTTTTTCTCAATAGAAACAACGGTATACGACGATCAGTGTTCACTCTTTTCACCATGTGCACGTACTACCACCTTTGTCAGATCTCTAAGTTTTAACAAGTGAGTGAGGGCACAGCGCAACAGATTGAGAACGTCAAAAGACAAGGAAGTTGATGTTTCCTTGTATTCAGCTATATAACGGAAAGTTGTAGTTCTCAGTTTACGTGGTAATTATTGTATTATTTATTTATTAGAACAATTAGCACTACAAAATTAATTACACACCTTGCCAGTAAAATTGCTACACCACGAAGATAACGTGCTACAGACGCGATATATGACCGATAGGAAGAAGATGCTGTGATGTGCAAATTATTATCTCTTCAATGCATTCACACCAGGTTGGCGCCGGTGGCGACACCTGCAACGTGCTGACACGAGGAATGTTGCCAACCGATTTCTCGTACACAAATAACGGTTGACTGGCGTTGTCTGGTAAAACGTTGTGATGCCTCGTTAAGGAGGAGGAATGCGTACCATCACGTTTCCGATTTTGATAAAGGTCTGTATGACTGTAGCGGATCGTGCAGCCACGTCTCGATCCCTGAGTCAACAGATGGTGATTACTTGTTCCAAAAAGTGCCTAAGGCCGTCGGAATGGTGAGGGGCGGCTGTGGTATGTAAAGGGTCAAGGGGTGGCGTAACATTGATCAAACAAAGACAAAGGTGTCTCACCTACCGTGGCTGTGTCCGCCTTTGTGCCGATACTGCGAGATGATGGGACTGGCAGATCATTTCAACTCTCAACCGTTCACATTCTTCCAGAGCGTTCCAAAAAGTATTAAAAGATTATTTATGGCTGGGGAAAAGCTGGGACGGTAGGAAATGCTCAGGACCTACATCCATGTGTCATGTGCGGCACTACGGAGAGATGTGGCTTCCAGAAATTACAGTTGAGACATTCGGCTCTGGGCGTTCTCAGTGAGGGAACGAGATGGGAGATGTCGCTGGCAGTTTTTCCAGTGATTAGTCTCACAGATATTTTAAAGATACGGATGGCACTGCTGGAATACTACATATTTTTTTCTTTGTTATCAGAGGAGTAAATTATTGCTTCGCAGCAGTTTACTTTGCATTTAGAAGTGCCCATTTACGAATGTGGAATACAGATTCACTTTTATTCCTTGCCAGTGCAGCAAGGAATTTGTTCAGATCTCTTTCGATTTCGCTACCTGAATAACTTCAAACGTAGGAATTTTTCGGACGAATTAATTCGTTCTCTATGTAGCCGCTGTATCACATCTCCAGCATCACGCAGAAAAACTGCCGTGAATTTTTGGAAGTCAGTGATATACGCATTTTGCATTCGCTAGAGTGCACGTTAAAGATAAATGTACTGTTTCAATAGTATGCCGAATTTTGAGCTTTTTTTCTTTTATAGTCTACGCCAGGTTGAGTAGCGTTTTTCACTGAAATAACCTAAAGAACAAGTATAAAAAAAGAATAATGCAAACTATGATGAGAATCAGAATATGTATATAATGTATAAACAATTCAATTGTGAAATAGAATTACTTCTTGATCTTCTTATATGATTTTATTATTGATTTAAAAAAAAAATCTAAATTCTCCTAAAAGGTTTTTAAGGAGGAACGGTCATATTTGTAGACCTTAAAAGAAAACACCAAATGGATATTCTACGTATTAAATTAATTATACCCCTATTAATTAATAAATTCCGTCTACAAGTTCTCAGTGTCAACTATTTTTATAAGGGATAATCATCATTATGTTATCCCTACTTCTGAACTGTGCATCGTCCTTTTTATGTTTAAATATTCATAATTGTATTCTCTGATTTCGCATTTACTGGGATTACGCATCCGACCTCTTCATGTTAGATAATAATATTCCTTAAAATTAAAACTATATTCTTAATGCAAATTTATAGGTATTCCGAGGATCAATTAATGTAACTTATCTAACGTTATTAGTAAACCAAACACAAATCAGCGACAGGATTACACAACACATAATTTTCACTAGTACCATTGCAATACTTAAGGAAAGGGTCAGTTCTAAGTGAACTGGGATATTGGAAGAATATAGGTCAGCAAATTTCAGTGATTAATAATGATACATCTAAAAACAGATCCAGACGTAGTATCGCATGTTGCCAGTTTAGTATTGGAGGTTGTTGTTGTTATGGTCTTCAGTCAGGAGACTGGTTTGATGCAGCTCTCCACTCTATCCTGAGCAAGCCTTTTCATCTCCTCATAAGAACGGCAACCCACATCCACTTGAATCTGCTTACTATACGTGTCTCTTGGTCTCCCTCTGCGATTTTTACCCCACACACTTCCCTCCAATGCTAAATTTACGATTCCCCGATATCTAAGAATGTGTCCTACCAAGCGATCCCTTCTTTTAGTCAGCGTATGCCAAAAATTCCTTTTCTCACCAATTCTGTTCAGTACTTCTTCATTGGTTATGCGATCTACCCACCTAATCTTCAGCATTCTTCTGTAACACCACATTTCAAAAGCCTCTATTGTCTTCCTGTCCGCACTGCTTATCGTCCATGTTTCACTCCCTTACAAGGCAACACTCCACACAAATGCCTTCAGAAAAGACTTCCTTACACTTAAATTAATATTCGATGTTAGCAAATTTCTCTTTTTCAAAAATGCTTTTCTTCCCATTGCCATTCTGCATTTTATATCCTCTGTACTGCGACCGTCACATGTTATTTTACTACCCAAGTAACAAAACTCATCTACCACCTTCATTGTTTCGTTACCTAATATATTTCCTTCAGCATCGCCTGATTTTCTAAGACCGCATTCCATTATTTTTGTTTTGCTCTTGTTAATGTTCATTTTATACGCTTTCTTCAACACACTGTCCATTCCATTCAGCTGATCTTCCAGGTCCTTTGCTGTCTCTGACAGAATTACAATGTCATCAGCAAAACGCAATGTTTTTATTTCTTCCCCCTGTACTTTAATCCCTATTCCAATTCTTTCCGTGCTTTCCTTCACCGCCTGCTCGATGTACAAATTAAATAACATCGGAGAAAGGCTACAACCCTGTCTTACTCCCTTCCCAACTGATGCTTCCCTTTCATGCCCTTCGAGTCTAATAACTGCGGTCTGGCCTTTGTACTAGTTATAAATAACTCTCCTTTCCCTATATTTTACCCCTGCTGACTTCAGAATTTGAAAGAGTGTATTCCAGTCAACATTGTCAAAAGCTCTCTCCAAATCTACAAAAGCTAAAAATGTAGGTTTGCTTTTCCTTAATCTATCTTCTAAGATAAGACATAAAGTGAGTTTTGGCACCCGGGTTCCTACGTTCCTCCTGAATCCAAACTGATCTTCCCCGAGGTCAGCTTCTACCAGCTTTTCCATTCTCCTGTAGATAATTCGTGATAAATTTTGCAACCATGACTTATCAAACTGATGGTTCTGTAATTTTCACACCTGTCTGCGCCTGATTTCTTTGGAATGGGGATTATTAAAGTCTGAGGGTATTTCGCCTGTCTCATCATCCTACACACCAATTCAAATAGTCTTGTCATGGCTGGCTCTCCCAGAGACTTTAGTAGCTCTGAGGGTATGTCATCTACTCCTGGGGCCTTGTTCCGACCTAGGTCTTTCAGTGCTCTGTCAAATTCATCTCTCAGTATAGCATCTCCTATTTCATCTTGATCTACTTCCTCTTCCCTTGCTACAACATCGTCTCTAAGTTCATTTCCTTTGAAGAGCTGTTCTATGTATTCCTTCCACCTTTCAGCTTTCCCTTCTTTGCTGAGAACTGGTTTCCCATCTGAGTTCTTGATATTCGTAGAGTTGCTTTTCTTATCCCCAAATGTCTCTCTTATTTTCCTGTAGGCGGTATCTACTTTTCCCCTTCTTATACATTCTTCTACAGATTTGCATTTCGCTTCTAGCCACTCCTGCTTAGCTATTTTGCACTTCCTGTCAATCTCTCTTTTTAGTCGTCTGTACTCCATTTTGCCTGTTTCATTTACTGCATTTTTATATTTTTATATTTTCTCCTTTCATCAATTAAATTTAGTATTTCCTGTGATATCCAAGGATTTTTTGTAGGTCTTGCCTTTCTACCTATTTTGTCCTCTGCTGCCTTCACTATTTCATCTCTCAATGCTACCCATTCCTATTCTACTGTTTTATTTCCCCCTGTTTCTGTCAATTGTTGCCAAAATCTCCCTCTGAAATTCTCCAGAACTTCACTTTCCTTCAATTTATCTAAGTCCCATCTACTTATTTTCCTACCTTTCTGCCGTTTTTTCAGTTTCAGCCTACAGTTCATGACTAACAAGTTATGGTCAGAGTCTATATCTGCCCCTGGGTACGTCTTACAGTTTATAACCTGGTTCCGGAATCTATGACTTACCATTATAAAATCTATCTGTAGGAGCCATTTGTAAATAGTAAAGTATTAAATAGAACACAATTAACAAGGGATGTAGATCATTATAAGAAGGACTATTTCAACAGGATCATTCGATGTTTTGAGCATCTTCTATTTACAATAGTTTGATGAAGAAGATACACGTACAACGTTGGCCGTAGGACAGAACCTTTTTCTCAGCCTGCGGCCGGTAACGTCCTCAATGTTTTGCTGAAGGCTGCGTTACGGCACGGTTAATCTTCCGATCGCGTAAGTTATGGAGCTACGTAATTTACGCGTCGCGTGATGTGAACGAAGCGATCCATATTAGCCGCTCACACCAGAATTGCGTGTGCTCCCAGTGCAAGTCTTCCACCAGTATAGCGCCTTGCATAAATCGATCATCGAGATAATGTTACCGTGCAGCTCCTCCAGGGGAAAAGTGACGCTCATAGTACGGCAATGGCAACCTGACGCGGTTAGCATCTTTTTATATTACCGCCGTAAGTAAACGTACAACCCCGCACCGCCGCGATGTGGAAGGCGTGGTATACCGTTCGCACAGCCTGTTCTGTTGATGGTGGGTATGGAAGGGTCTCCTGCCTGCCGAATCTTTGGAAAAATTCTGAAGCGAATGCCACAAAGTGGTTCCTTCACCTTCGGAATCAAATCAAAGTCACGAGGACTTAATTTGGAGGAGTATGGTGGATGGTACAGTACTTCTCAGTCCCATCGACCGAACAGAGCAGCCACAGCTTGTGCTGTGTGCGTCCGCGCACTGTCGTGCAAAATGATGGGTTGGTTGCACAGAAAGTTTTGCCGCTTCTTTCGCAAAGAAAGTCGCCGGTGACGCAGCAAAATCGCTAGGACGACATGCCCAGCATGTCTGATACAGTTTGCCGACATTCGATCAAGGCTTTTACCCAACGTCCCACTGTTTTGTAAGCCAATGAGGATTACGCGAACGCCTCTTGAAGACTTTGATAAGACCGTCGTGCTGTACGACCTCTGACACATTCAGTCTTGATCCAGTTCCGTTGCTCCTGTTTCGAAAACATAGTGACATCGTTACGTTAGACCGCTCGCTCACAAGTCAACAACGTGTGCTATCAGCGACAATACTAGATTCCATTGTATAGTGTACGGCCAAACTTTCAGGAAACATTCCTCACACAAAGAAAGTATGTTATGTGGACATGTGTCCGGAAACGCTTAATTTCCATGTTAGAGCTCATTTTAGTATTTCTCTTTAAATGTAAATTTAAATTTACAATCAAATTGTAATTTTCCACAAACAACATGCGTGGGCTGACGAGAATCAGCACGCAACTGTGCAATCAAGTCATCAACACAGATTTTCTGTGAACGTTTGGACAGGAATTGTTTTTGAGGTCTTGATTGAGCCACATGTTCTTCCACCTATGCTCACTGGAGCACGTTATCATGATTTCATACGGGATACTCTACCTGTGCTGCTAGAACATGTGTACGACACAACATGTTGTTCATGCACGATGGAGCTCCCGCACATTTCAGTCGACGTGTTCGTACGCTTCTCAACAACAGATTCGGTGACCGATGGAGTGGTAGAGACGGACCAATACCATGGTCTCCACGCTCCCCTGACCTCAACCCTCTTGACTTTCATTTATGGGGGCATTTGAAAGCTCTTGTCTACGCAACCCCGGTACCAAATGTAGAGACTATTAGTGCTCGTATTGTGGACGGCTGTGATACAATACGCCATTCTCCAGGGCTGCATGAGCGCATCAGGGATTCCATGCGATGGAGGGTGGAAGCATGTATCCTTGCTAACGGAGGACATTTTGAACTTTTCCTGTAACAAAGTGTTTGAAGTCACGCTGTTACATTCAGTTGCTGTGTGTTTCCATTCCATGATTAATGTGATTTGAAGAGAAGTAATAAAATGAGCTCTAACATGGAAATTAAGCTTTTCGGGACACATGTCCACATAACATATTTTCTTTCTTTGTGAGGTATGTATCCTGAAAGTTTGGCCGTACCTTTCTGTACGCCTGTATACTCAAATGTTTGTAAATCTAACTACGTTAGTCATAAGTCCCTACGTTTCCCAACTACTTAGAGTGACTTATACTAACGAGAGCACAAATACCCATGCCCGTGGGAGGACTCGAACCTCCGACGGCGTACGGCCGCCCGCACCGCAGCTAGGCATTTTAGTGCGCACGGCCATTCTGCCGCGGCTATACAGGGTAGTCCATTGATAGCAACCGGACCAAATATCTCACGAAATAAGCATCAAACGGAAAATCTACAAAGAACAAAACTTTCTAGCTTCAAAGGAGAAAGCAGATTCCGCTATGGTTGGCCCGCTAGATGCCGCTGCCATCAAGTGTATTTTTTAAAATAGTGACCCTCATTTTTATTACATATTTGTCTAGTACATAAAGAAATGTATATGTATTTTTTTTATTTTGGAACACTTATCGCTTTGTGATAGATGGCGCTGTAATATTCACAAACATAGTGCTTTCTAATTTAGACGAACAGTGGGTAACAGGTAGGTTTTTTTTTTTTTTTTTTTTTTTTTTTTTTTTTTTTTTTTTTTTTTTAATTAAAACACAGAACGTCGGCACGTTTGAACTTGATTTCGGTTGTTCCAATGTGATACATGTACTTTTGTGAAATTATGATACATTATGATAACGCATGCTGTTACTGCGTGATTACCTGTAATTACCTCATGACTTCAATAAATGCTCAAAATGATGTCCTTCAACTTCAATGCATTTGGCAATACGCGTAACGAAATTCCTCTCAAAAGCGAGTAGTTTGCTTTCATTAATGTTCTTACACGCAATGACAATGCGGTGACGCATGTTTTCAGATGTTGTCGGTGAATCACGATAACAAATACCCTTCAATTTTCCTCACAAAAAGAAATCCGGGGATGTAAGATCCGGTGAATGTGCGGACATGGTACTTCTACGACCAATCCACCTGTCATTAAATGTTCCATTTAAGACCGCTTCAACTGCACGCGAGCCATGTGCCGGACATCCATCATGTTAAAAGTACATAGCCATTATGTCATGGCGTGAAACATCTTGTAGTAAAATCGGTAGAACATTACGTGAGAAATCAGCATCAATCGCACCATTTAGATTGTCATCGATAAAATAGGGGACAAATATCCTTCCTCCCATAATGCCGCACCATACATTAACCCCCCAAGGTCGCTGATGTTCCACTTGTCGCAGCCATAGTGAATTTTCCGTTGCCCAATAGTGCATATTATGCCGGTTTACGTTACCTATGTTTATGAATAACGCTTCTTCACTGAACGGAACGCGTGAAAAATATCTGTTATGGTCCCGCAGTTTATTTTGTACCCAGTGGAAAAACTGTACACGGCGTTTAAAGTCTTCGCCATGCAAATCCTGGTGCATAGAAATATGGTACGGGTGAAATTTATGTTGTAGAATTCTCAACACCGACGTTTTTGAGATTCCAGATTCTCGATCAATTTGTCTGCTACTGATGTGCAGATAAGCTGCAACTGAAGCTAAAACACTTAGCATCAACATTTGTTGCACGTCGTGGTGGGCGTTTCACTTTTGACTTAACACTTCCTGTTTCCTTAAATAACGTAACTATCCGACGAAAAGGCCGGACACTAGGATGATGTCTTTCAGGATAACGATCAACATACATAGCACGGCCCGTTGGGCATTTTGATCCCAGTAGCCATACATATATACAAATCGACCTTTCCTGCAATTGGTAAGCGGTCCATTTTAACACTAGTAATGTATCACGAAGCAAATACTGTGCGCACTGACGAAGTGTTATGCGATGCAACTTTGTGACTATTACAGCGCCATCTATCACAAAGCGAAAAAAGTGTTCCAAATAAAACATTCATATTTATTTACATACGAATATGTAATAAAATGGGGGTACTGGAGTTGCTGTCCGTTTGAACAATGGCAGCGCCATATGTCGGGCCAAGCGTGGCGCCATCTATTTTCCTCCTTCAAGCTACGATTGTTTCTGTTCAAAGAAGTTTCGGGCTGAGAAACGTTCAGCCATCTTCAGAGACGAGTCGACGCTCCAGCACACGCTTCGTGCTTATAAACGCGCGGGCCGCGCTACTGCGCAAGCGGCCACAGATACAACAAGGCGCCAAAGACGTTACTCGGCGGCGAGGAAGGACACGTATGTGTAAATTATGTCTGTGGCTGCATGGTCGATTACTGAGGAGAAATCGATGTGTTATAGCTGTGCTGTGGCGGCGTCTTTGTAAATTTATTAAAGAAAGTGCCGGATTCCATGATTTATCTAAATTGAAGCCGCTGTCTCTGTTAATTAAACTCGTCCCCAGTTTAGATAAATCATGGAATCCGGCACTTCATGAGTAGAGAATTCTGTTGTATTGATGAAACACAATATTGTCAGGATGATTAAGAAGATTAATAGTTAGAGGCAAATTCAATTGGCTTGCTAAAAAGTTATGTTCTATTAAAGATATTCAGATTCAGAAATTACGAAAGCGATTGTTGTGCAATGAACGTTACCAGTTTCAGTGAAACTGATGCTTACTTTATTTTTAGTACTCAAAGTGAAGTATTATTTCATAGAAAAGGATAGAGTATTTCAATAATTGATCGAGACTTACTTTTCTTCGCACTCGCAGTTCAGTCGTTTGAGTATAGGCTGGTCAACACCATACTGTGCCAGTGTAAATTTTGAAATAATTTTACAAGTTATTACGTATTAAACACACAGGTTAGTATTAAATCGGATCACGAGTCAATTACAGAATCCTCATAAATAGTGCAGCTTTCATTCATAATGTTATCTGTTGCTTGTCAAACACACACACACAAACAGACGTGTGTGTCCGCGATCGCGTATTCTTACAGGGCTTTGTCAGATGCATGGGGCGTAGATACGGGGGGTGGGGGGCGAGAGGGTTCACCCCCCCCCCTGAACATTTTTTGTCACTTGTGCTAAAATTAAAAATTGACTTTTTGTGTAATGAGTATGAGAGTTAGACTGATAACTTTGCCAACAAAGAGGTACCAGAGTGTCTGTAAGTTGTAATCGACGCTTAGTTGAGCTTTGGCTTCTTACTTGTTGTCGGAGCCGGCCGCGGTGGCCGAGGGGACTGAGGCGCTCCAGTCACGGTCTGCACGGCCACTATGGTCGGGGGTTCGAATCCCCCTCGGGCATGGATATTTGTGCCGTCCTTAGTCTTAGCTGGTTCATAAATAAGGCTTAGGGACTGACGACCCCGTAGTTAAGTCCCATAAGTTCTACAAACATTTGAACATTTGAACTTGTTGTCGGAACACTTTCCCGCCACACGAAAAACCTGCAGCGTACAGTAGTCTGCTGGAGCTACAGCCAGCGATCTGCTGTGTCCCAGGTCAGAGAGAAGATGTACACAGGACGCAACGGAATTAAATGGGTTTCCGCTCCCGTTTGATCTGTAAAACCACACACTGCAATGACACTCGCGTTTAAAGCTCGGTTAAAACATCAAACAGACTTTAATGGTCAAAACCGTGGGAGTATTTGTTCCTGCTATTCTGAATGGGTTACTATAGCAGTTCACAACGTTTCTAGTTACGCGGCATATCTGTTTTGCAGAAAAAAATTATCAGAGGTACAGTAAATAGAGGAAATAAAAGACAGTCGCGGTGGAGTGGCCGAGCGTTTCAAGGCGCCTAGCTGCGGAGAGCGCCGCTGCTCGCCGTCGGAGGTTCGAGTCCTCCATCGGGCGTGAGTATATTCGTTGTCCTTAGCATAAGTTAGTTTAAGTAGTGTAGAAGCGCAGGGACTTATAAACGAAAGTAGTTAAGTCCCGCCGGCCGAGGGGACTGAGGTGCTCCAGTCACGGTCTGCACGGCCACTATGGTCGGGAGTTCGAATCCCCCCTCGGGCATGGATATTTGTGCTGTCCTTAGTATAAGGTAGTAGATAAGTAGTTTGTAAGTTTAGGGACTGATGACTCCGTAGTTAAGTCCCATAAGCTTAACAAACATTTGAACATTAGTTAAGTCCCATAGATTAAAAAAAAAAAAGTAAAAGACATTTAATACGAGGGCTGTTGAATAAAGAATGATCATATACTCTTTACGCTCATAATTTCTCGTGCTAAAATTTTATCCTATGATATTCTGGTAGCTTAATGTGAGACAATCACGCCGTAGTAGTTTCTTTGTTGGGATTCCCGGTTTCCGCCTGTGATAAGCAGGCAAGTTGAGACAGGTTCACTATCGCGTACCACTGCAATGGAGATATCACGCGAGGAACAATACGCGACGTTGAAATTCTGCTTTTGTCTCAAGAAGTATTCAGCTGAGGCCTGTACAATGTTTCAGGAGGCATGTGGAGAGTGTTCTTTCCTGCAGCACAGCTAGAATGTGGTTTAAAATGGTTAAAGATGGGAGACAATTTCAGAGGAAGAAGGATCTGGTGCTCCTGTTACTGATCTTACGGACGAAAACATCAACACTGCTGCTGACACTGTAAAAGAGGATACACAAATTCCTCCAAGATCACTTTCTGGAATACTGAACATTTCATTGGGTGCCACCCACACTTTGGTGACAGAAACATTACACATATGACGTCTTTGTGCACGATATGTTCCAAGACTATTGATTCCCGAACAAAATAACAATCGCGCGAAGGTTTGTATGCAGTTACAGTTGATGTTAGAGGAAGATACGGAGTTTCTTTCAGATGTAATCACTGCTGATGAAACTTGGCTACATCATTTTGATCCTAAGAGCAAACAGTAAAGCTCAGTGTGGAAATCTGCATCACCAACCCACCAAAAAAGAAGTGGTTGCTTCGGCTTGGAAAGTTATGGTCATCTCATTCTTTGTTATTCATGGAATGGTTTATCAGCATGTCGTACCTGCACACACATTAGTAACTGGACACTACTATAGGGATGTCCTCTAGACATTGCAAGTCCATATCAGGCGCAAAAGACCACATTACCGCGAAGCAGGCTGGATATTGCACCAGGACAATGCGTTGCCGCATATTGCCAAAGTTGTTGCTGAATATATTTCAGAAATTAACGTGAATTGCCTACCTCACACTCCCTGCGCTCCCTATTTAGACCCATACGTCCATTTTTCTATTCACTAACTTGTAGCAGCACATTCGTGGGGGCATTATCCATCATCAGAAGCAGTGGTGAATGCTGCAGAGGCGATTTTGAATACCTCTCAAAAATGGATGAAAGCAGGTATTTGAAAACTGACAGAACCACCGGGACAATTGCATCGCATTCAAGAGACACTATTTTGAGAACGGCTATCAAAAATTAAGAGAATGAGGAAAGTGTGTTGTAAAAAAAAAATTGTGATAGTTCTTTATTAAACAGCTCTCCTACGTACGAACTACATAAACTGACCTGACAAAACATTATGATACCTGTAAGAACATTCTCTGACTTTTTGCCGTGCAAATTCTGCATAAAACCTCAAGGTCTCGACAAATGCCTTCATCCTCTTCGTTGGTACTACATGGTAGTCAGTTGTTCCTGCCGAATAAAATGAAGATTACTGTCGAAAGATCGAGGTTTTATTCATAACTGACCCGGAAAGAAATCAGATAATAACAGTATTGTCACAGAGAGCGTCGATCTTCATTATGCCCACCTTCCTACAACTGATATAAAACCAGCGAGGCGACTACAGCGTCACTTGGCTGGAATGATTGCTAGTCAGGTCAAATGTTTAAATGTTTGTTTAACTAATGGATCAAAGAGCTATGGTATTCAGTCTCTAGACTTTGAAAAAGAGCAACACACAGACACACCCATGCCCAAAAGGCGACTTGTAACTCCGATGGGAACGGCCGTCCAGTCCGTAGCACGACGCCTTAGACCACGTGAGCACTCCTCGCGGCTGTCAGCCACACTCACGGTGGACCAAGTCAATAATGGAGAGGCACGAGAAGGAGGGGAAATTATGAAGACCCGAATACTCGGCACGAACGTTCCGGAAACTGCATGACTTGACGGGTGTCCAGGAAGTGCTATGATAAGACTTGCTCAGTATTTTATATACAGCTATTTTATGCACCTTTAATAGTAACAGGACTTCTTTCTATATCATTAACTGATTTTGTGTGTTTAAAAAATAAGCAACATGTGGTTATAGTTCATTGTAGAAGTTTTGATATTAGTGTAAATTATAAAATAATACATCTGCCACGTATTAAAAATTTTTGCCCATCAGAAGTTATCGTTAATGTAATAAACATCTGAAACCACTACCTACTATAATGTCCTCTAATCGATAAGAAAATATTTAATTTAACTTGGTAATGAAACTTGCATATTCATGCTTAGATAAGCAAGTTATTTTCACGAAACCTCATGGTCATTAGAAGATAGCGTTCTCCTTTGTAATTGTGTTGTAATGTTAGCATCTCGTATCTTTCACTCATTAAAAAGTCAACTAAACTCTTACAGTATTACTGTTAACAAATGTCATTTTCGGATGTAAATAATTTTGTGTTTTAAAAAAATCTTTGTTTATATGTATATTATGTAAAGTTTATGATGTTTAAGATTTCTGTTGTAAAACTATTTACCTGATCAATCTGATGTTTTCACCTGTAATATGAGAAATTTACGTAATTCATACCAAATAAGGCCATTGTTTACCGAGATACAAATAATCAACTAATGAGGCTGTTATTGCTGGAGTAGTCCGCCTCCGTAATCTAGCGTCTGTAACAAACTTATGGTCACTGGCACTCAAATACGACTTCGTTTGTTGACTAAAATTTATTTTTATTGTTACATGGAACCTTTTCTTTCCTACCTCTACAATGGGGAGAATGGATGAAGGATCGAATTTATCTAATACGGCATTCTCCTGTTGCCGCATTTCTTTAATTTTTATTTATTTTGTCTATGTATAAGGAGCCCATCGTGTGGCTCCGCCGACTGCAACGCACAGGGCTACGAGAAGTCAAAATAAGTAACGAGACAGACAGACGAAGGACACGAGTCCAAGCTTAGAGCCTGGCGATTACAATATGAATATAAACCACGTTAAGACGAGCTCTGCGTGAGGACAGTCTGCTGCAAAGACAACAGGGAAGAAAAGTAACAACTGGCACCCAATATATTAACCAAGAAGTTTATGCAGGGAAGCCCGATTTCGATTCCTGGTCGCGTTCGATATTTTCTTCTCTCGGGGACTGGGTGTTGTGTCGTTGTCATCATCATATCATCATCATTGACACACAAGTCACCAAAGTGACGTCAGATAAAAAGACTCGCACCAGGCAGGCTGAACACGACCCCACGTGGGGTCTAAAGGCCATTAATGCCACACGATCATCTTCATCGTCAGAGTAGTTGTTTTGTGAGAGTTGTTGTGAGCTAGTGGAAATTTTTATTGTTTGCTTTGGTTCAATAAATGTTAAACGTAATCTGACGCAATGCACACTAATTTTTTTACATCTTCCAGTAGCTTATTTAAAAAACCAGTGAAACTTTTTTGCAATAACATCAAGATAATAGTCAACCTTACGGATGAAACGAAGCATATTAAGATAAGTAACAGTATGCAAATGTAGGCTTCCGCGGCCGTTGTCACTATCAATGAAATGATTCCGGGTATGAGACCGCGGCGTCATTTTATAAACTGTACCGAAGTTTCGGCCACTGTTGCAGGTGGCCTTCATCAGGGTCTGTGTCTGAGACCTGCAACAGTGGCCGAAACGTCGGTAGAGTTTATAAAATAACGACGCAGTCTCATACCCGGAAGGATTTCATTCATAAGTATCAGTATATACGGAGCTGACAAACTTCGAAACTCATATGAATTAGACTCTGTCGGAAGATCAGTCAATAAATGTATAAAGTTCACTTATAATTATTAGTAGGTTTGTTAGAGCGACCGCCCCACAGTATAGATATCTCGGACGTCATGATAAAACGGAACAGGCGGAGAATTCTGGCGTAGCCATCATCTGATTGTAATACTTGGCAGAGGGTACAGGCGTCTCAACACACAGTGCACCGATCACTCCTACCGATGCGCATGCTCAGAAGGTGACCTAATACCGCGACACAGGCAACTGCGACTGCATTGGGCACGTGACAGTCGTCATTGGACTATGGTCTGTTGAATTACCCTTTAGAAATTTTTGAATGCTTGACAAACTGCTACATCATTTTTACAGCAGCATCTAATGCAACTGCCAGTACACGTCAGGGTGGAGTAATTGGAAACTTAGCTGTCTATGTACGTAGTGAAACGGAATTAATGTTCGTACATTTTTATTCCCACATTTACAAGTGTCCTCCGGCTGTGGCTGCCATGTACCAGTGGTTTGTCTGGCGAGCGAACAACCCATAAATCACGGAAGTGGTGCACGGTTCCATCCATCGAGGCGTCTGGTCACAACGGTTCCTTATTGGACATTAAAATTGCTACACCAAGAAGAACTGCAGATGATAAATGGACAAATATATTATACTAGAATTGACATGTGTTTAGATTTTCACGTAGAGAAATCAGTACCCAGAACAACCCCTTCGGGCCGTGATAACGGCCTTAATACGCCTGGGCATTGAGTCAAATAGAGCTTCGATGGCGTGTATAAGGATAGATGCCCTTGCAGCTTCAACATCAAGAGTAGTGCCTGGCGTATTGTGACGAGCCAGTTGCTCGGTCACCAGACGTTTTCAGTTACTGAGGGAACTGGAGAATGTACTGGCCAGGGCAGTAGTCGATCGTTTTCCGTATCCAGAAAGGCCCGTACAGGACGTGCACCATGAGGTCGTCAGTTATCCTGATGAAATGTAGAATTTGGCAGGAGTCGAATGAAGGTTGGAGTCACGGGTCATAACACATCAGAAATTTAACGGCCACTGTTCAAAGTGCCGTCGATGCGAGCAAGAGGTGACCGAGACGTGTAACCAATGGCACCCCATACCACCACGCCGGTGATACGACAGTATGGCGATGACGAATAGACGCTTGCAATTTGTGTTCACCTCGATGTCCCCAAACATCGATGCGACCACCATGATGCGGTAAACAGAACCCGGATTCATACGAGAACATGACGTTTAGCCATTTTTCCACCCAGGTTCGTCGTTGCGTACACCATCGCAGGCGCTCCTGTCTGTGAAGTTGTGTCACGGGTAACCAAAGCCATGGTCTCCGAGCTGATAATCCATCTGCTGCAAACGTCTTCGAACTGTTCGTGCAGAAGGTCGTTGTCTTTGATGTCTTGCTAATTTTCCCCTCTGTTGAGTCAGGGATCGAGACGTGACTGCACGATTCGTTACAGCCATGATTCCTGTCATCTTGACTGCTAGTGATACGAGGCCGTTGGGAACGAGCTCGGCTTTCCATATTGTCCTGCTGAACCCACCGATTCCATTTTCTGCTAACAGTCGTTGGATCGCGACCAACGCGAGCAGCAATGTCGCGATACGATAAACCGCAATCGCGATAGGCTACAATCCGACCTTTATCAAAGTCGGAATCAGGATGGTACGCATTTCTCATCCTTACACGAGGCATCACAACAACGTTTCACCAGGCAACGCCGGTCAACTGCTGTTTGTGTATGAGAAATCAGTTGCAAACTTCCCTCATGTCAGCACGTTGCAGGTGTCGCCACCGGCGCCAACCTTGTGTGAATGTTCTGAAAACCTAATTATTTGCATATCACAGCATCTTCTTCCTGTATGTTAAATTTCGTGTCTGTAGCACGTTGTCTTCGTGCTGTAGCAATTTTAATGATCAGGGTTGTATCATTTGAGAGCTGTGTAGTGTTCTTTCAACGTCGAGGTGAGCTGAAATATAGTACAGCATGACACATATAAAACCGGTACATCCCACGTCCGCCTGTAGCCACCACTTGTAACATTCCTTATTAGGAGGTAATTACATGTTTTAATGTCACTGTTCCGTTTTGTTTTTTACTTAATTGATTATTAATTCAATCTCAGACGTGAGGGTACCGCATTTATGTAGGACAAGCTGTATTCAATTATTTTCACGTTGTGTTCAAATGTTTGTAAAGTCTATGGGACTTAACTACGTGGTCATCAGTCCCTAAAGTTACAAACTACTTATGAACTACTTACAACTAAGGACGGTACAAATATCCATGCCCGAGGGGGGATTCGAACCCCCGACCGTAGTGGCCGTGCAGACCGTGACTGGAGCGCCTCAGTCTCCTCGGCCACCGCGGCCGGCTTTCACGTTGTGGTGGAACATTTTTCGAGAGCTATCAATGTGATAATAAAAATGGAAGGTGTTTTGTATTAGTAGTAGATGCATCTATAAATATAAGTGTAATTTTGGCTTTCTTCTTTTATCATCTCCAACTAGAAAGCCATTAAATATGCCTCTTTTTAAAGTATGATCTGATGTAAAACCGTAGCAGATCGTTTCCATTGTAATCGGTCGCCACCCAAGAGAAATAAATTCATACTTGTTTTCTGTTTGTGGATCATTAAGGCCTACACACGTGGCCAGTAATTCAAATTTTTCGGCACTGCAGTACTTCACGGAACGCTCAACAGCCGTCTAGTTCATAGGCTTACAATCGCAGGCCCTGACGCCGCTCAGATAACTCGGCATTGCTGTGAAAGGAGGTAGATATCGGTGCGACTACTATTACAAAAACTTTTCTGTACTTTTAGCTCCATTTTATTCGCAGTAATGTATGGTCTTAAATGCATAGAACAGTAAGCTGTCCGCTATCGAACTTTTCAAATACACGATTTGTGAATATAGTGCGCATACTTGACAAATAGCGTCATTTGAAAATTACTTAACGAATTATGAAAAGATGAATGGTTTATTCCGAAGCTGAGATGTTGTCCTACCATGTGTCCAAAAATCAGATATTTTTTTTAAAGGCATACTTTCATCAAAATCGAGTGAACAGAATTATTAAACTAAAAACTAACGCGATTTGCAGCCTTGAAACTTCCTGGCAGATTAAAATTGTGTGTCGGAACCGGAACTCGAACCTTGGACCTTTGCCATTCGCGGGCAAGCGCACTACCGACTGTGCTATCCCGACACGACTCACGATGCCGCCCCACAACTTTACTTCCGCCAGTACCTCGCCTCATTCTGGATATCTACAGGGTGTTTCACTAAGCGTTTTTGCCTCTGTAACTTATAAAATAATAGGTGACGGGGAATTTTAATGCGGTAGGTCAACACAAGAAATGTTACACTTTCTGCGGAGCTATGAACATAGTTTATTGTATCATTTTCCAAAGAGTTACAGCACAAAGATATAATTTTATATTGGAACAATAGTTTTTTCTATCGTGCATTGGATTCGTTGAAACTAGCTGCGTCCAAATCAATTCAAACTACATTCCAATCACTGTCAGTTTGGGAGCTACAACCCTTCAAAGTTTAGGGGGCGGAGGCTACGACAGCGTAGCTGACTGGCTGGTGATCATGAGACAGAGGGCCGTGCCACAGGGGATAGCCACTACGCTATCACAGCCTCCGCCCTCGGAAGTTTGAAGGGTTGGAGCTCCCAAACTAACAGTGATAGGAATGGAGTTTAAATTGATTTGGACGCAGCTGGTTTAAACGAATCCAATACACGTTAGAAAAAAAACTATTGTTCCATTTAAAAAAAATTATATCTTAGTGCTGTAACTCTTTGGAAAATGATACAATAAACTATGTTCATAGCTCCGCAGAAAGTGTAACATTTCTTGTGTTGACCTACCGCATTAAAATTTCCCGTCACCTATTATTTTATAAGTTACAGAGGCGAACACACTTAGTGAAACACCCTATATATATTTATTATTATTATTATTTTCGATTATTCCCTTTAAAGAGAGCGATTGAACTTGAATAATTATGACTTCTTATTCTTCCTTCGTTCTTCCCAAATTCTCTTCATGCGTTCACTGTGTTCTCTCTTGCGTTCTTCTGATCACTTTTTTCCTGTTCTGTTCTCCGTGTGTTCTTGTTTAAGTTTGTGTTTCTTTATAATGTTCCTGAACTGTTCTCTATTGTTTATGTTGTCTTGTGTGATTCCCAGTTCTTTAATATCCTCTTCTGTTTCAGTGATCCACTTCGTCTTGTTTTTCCTTTTGTTTGCTATCTCAAATATTTGCCTGGTTTCATTCATCCTAGTGATATGTCCATAAAATTTCATCCTTCTCTTTCTGATGGTGTCCGTTATTGTTTGCATGTCTTTGTAAATCTCTTTAGTTGGTCGCATTATCCAAATTCCTTCCCGAAGCACTGAACCATATATTTTCCTCAAAATTTTTGTTTCCTGTTTTTCAATCTCTCTGATCTTCGTATGACCATGAATTACTGTAGTATCTGCAGCATAGAGTGCCTCTGGTGGACTACTGTGTTGTAATGCCTTAGTTTTGCATTGACAGAAATAGATTTCTTATTATAATGGTCCCAAGTTAGCTTATATGCTCTCTGTAATCTTGAGACCCTTTCTTGATTGGCTATTGAGTTCAGTCCTGATGGTTGGATCATCTCTCCTGGATATCTGAAGTGAGAAAGTGTGATGGGGAGACTATCTGCAGGCTTATTTTCCATGTATTGAGTCTTATATATATTTTTTTTTCTTTTTTTTTTTTTTTTTTTCTCTGGCAAGGTAAAGCTTATAAGCCAGATAAGTTGATGAAACGGTGCGGGTGGTCTTATCTGCCGTCAAAAGTTTTTACAAATTAGACAAGTTTTCCCCCTCTTTTTCGTCTCGGCCCGGCCCGGCACGCAGTGTGAACACACATGCCGTCGGCTTGCGCCGACTAGGCGCCAGCCAGATCGGCACATCTCGGCTCGGCTCGGCAGTGTGAACGCACACTCAGCACTTGAGCGTGGCACCGCGCCGTGCGACAGCGGAAACGGCTAGCTTTTCTCGCGTTAGCGCGGTGGCTCGCGGAAGCAGCAGACACTTGCAGTAGGCACGAGGCTGAGGTACAGATGGGGACCTAATGAAACGCACTTAACAACTCCCATCTCGCACACAGGTTTACTGTCAATATATGGATTACTACATTTATGTTTGTGACTGTAGCTAGCCCGCAGTATACGCAACTAACGAAAGATGTACGAAGTTGGCTGAAGACATACATTCTTTCACTTATATCATTACTGCTGTTTTGCGCTATGCTACGATGCGCGAGGCCATTCCTCGTCGGGGATTCAAAAATGTTCAAATGTTTGTAAATCTATCGGACCAAACTGCGTGGTCATCAGTCCGTAGCTTACAAACTACTTAAACCTAGGTGAACTAACCTAAGGACAAACACATACACCCATGCCCCAGGGAGGACTCGAACCTTCACGGCGAGCAACCGCGCGCTCCGCAGCGAGGGGCTTTAGACCGCTCTGCTACTGCACCGCGGCGTCGGGCTTTCGAATTTCCCCTCGGGCATGGATGGTTGTATCGTCATTAGTATACGGTAGATCATAAGTAGTTTGTGAGTAACACACAACATAAAACATTTGATCGCAGGGTGATCGGTCAACCAATTCCTCCACAGGAAAACACATCTATATGACACTGGTGATTGTAAGTGCGTCATATGACCTTGCCCGATTTAGATTTTGTTGTGGATGTGTTAATCACACATAAACTGTAAGAAATGAATGCAACAGTTTCACAGTTTTTTGTTTGTAAATGTTTGTGTAGTCTATGGGACTTAACTTCGGGGTCATCACTCCCTAAACTTACAAACTACTTATGAACTACTTACGAACTAGGACGCCACAAATATCCATGCCCGAGGGGGGATTCGAACCCCCTCCCGTAGTGGCCGTGCAGACCGTGACTGGAGCGCCTTAGTCCCCTCGGCCACCGCGGCCGGCTTCACAGTTTTCCTGAGCTATGTCAAAACATATGATTTAACGTTTTTTTAATTTTTCCGTGTATAAACTGTCAATTCCTATGTATGTCCAAGCAAATCAGAACATGTCCTTATACTACGGCACAGTTATCCCGCATCGGACGGACGTACAGATAATAATTTTCTGAAAATGAAGAAATTAAAATTTTCGCCTGTGGGAAGGTTCTATCCAAGGATCTCTCGCTCCGCAGCTCCTCACGCTAGCCACAGGACCTCGGCACACCTTCGCTCGGAATCTGCACGACGTTATCTTTCACATGGACTGCTCAGTTTTTATATTTTGCTAGTTTTTTCGTATTTCCACACAACTTCTTCCTGTTTTCTCGATCACCTACGTTTAGTTTTTCACGTCCTATCCACTGCGCCAACTTTAAATGTGAGGAGTGTTTCACTTGTCAGTTGTGCGGACGGTCCACACGCGATAGAGCCGTCCACGCAGCTCTTCCGCGCTGAGGACAGTCCGCGAGAGTGAAATCCACTGAAACAATCTGGTGCGAGCAGTTCTGCGGGTACCGCGCGTGGCAGGAGCAGGACACCTCATTTCAGCCGCAGAATTCCACTATCGTGATAATACGAGTCTCCAAACACGGATGCGACCATCATGATGCTGTAAAAACCTGGATCCATCCGAAAAAATGACGTTTTGCCATTCGTGCACCTAGGATCGTCGTTGCGTACACCATATAAGTTCATGGCTAGTAGAAAAAAATGTTCAAATGTTTGTTAAGCTTATGGGACTTAACTACGGGGTCATCAGTCCCTAAACTTACAAACTACTTATGAACTACTTACGAACTAGGACGGCACAAATATCCATGCCCGAGGGGGGATTCGAACCCCCGACCGTAGTGGCCGTGCTGACCGTGACTGGAGCGCCTCAGTCACCTCGGCCACCGCGGCCGGCCTAGTAGAAAACAAGTTGAAGTTAAATCACAGTAAAACTCAGTTTTTACAGTTTCTAACACATAATTTGACGAAAACTGACATTCTGATTACACATAATGGGCATGTGATAAGTGAGGCTGAACAGTTCAAATTTCTAGGTGTTCATATAGACAGCGGTTGTCATGGAGGGCCCATGTTCAGGATCTTGTTCCAAAACTAAATTCTGCTATATTTACCATTAGAACAATATCTGAGATAAGTGATTTTTCAACACGAAAAGTAGTCTATTACGCTTACTATCACTCACTTATGACGTACGGAATTGTTTATTGGGGTAACTCGCCTGATGCAAAAAGGATATTTCTGGCTCAAAAACGGGCGGTTCGAGCAATATCTGGTGTAAGTTCGCGAACGTCATGTCGACCCCTTTTCAGTAGTCTGGGAGTTTTGACTCTGGCGTCACAATACGTATTTTCTTTGATGTCGTTTGTTGTTAATAATATCAGCTTATTCCTACGAGTTAGTAGCTTTCACTCGGTGAATACTAGACAGAAGTCTAAACTAAATTTGCATCACACCACCTTAACACTTGTGCAGAAAGGGGTACAGTATTCTGCGGCATCCAATTTCAATAAGCTGCCACAAGAACTAAAGAATCTTAGCACCAATCCACATGCTTTCAAATATAAATTGAAGAGTTACCTCATAGCTCACTCCTTTTATTATGTCGAGGAACTCCTAGAAAAGTTAAACAATTAAGAAAATTTATTTTTTCTTTATTGATTCTTTTCACTTTGTCTTAAGATTGTCGTGTGCAAAGGACTACTTAAAATTTTTCTATTAGCATTCTTGTGTAACAATTAATGTATTGACTTGTTTCATTACCATGGAGTCTCACTCCTCAATTGGGTCCTATGGAACAGAAAAAAACAATAAACAATAAATAATCGCAGGCACTCCTGTCTGTTTTAAATGTGTTTATTTTCGTCAACAGTTGCTATAAAATTGTTTCATAACATGTTTCGATCACTTGGATCATCTTCAGATCTAAAAAACAAAAGTAAAATAGCAATGTACAATTTGATAAATTTACTAAGGGTTAATTGACAATAGTTAATTTATACATAAATGGATAGATTTTTCTTTACCTTATAGTTGCATCAGCAACTCGTCTGGCTGAGTACTAATTGGTACTGAGTTTTACAGTTCAAAGTAGGCATTTTTAATTTGGTTGCAGGTGGTGGTGGGGAGGGAAAGAGTAGGTGGGGGGGGGGGGGGGAGGGGCAGGGATTGTAATGGATAGGTTCAGCCCTAATGTTCCGTACATTTGTTTGTTATAAAAATAATTTCTAAAAGTGAGGTTCTTGAATATATCCAGACATAAAAATTATAAAACTGTATGTTATATCAGTTTAAAAATGTGGTACGATAATTAAAAAATGCATACGATATTTAAAACATTGAATGTGTAAAACAGAGATGTATAAAATTACATATGTCATATTTTAAAGTTTTTTAAACGTCAGTTTGTTAAAATATCATTAAAATGTTAAAATATAAAAATATATAAAATTTTTATAGAAAAAAACTTATATAAAACAGTATGGTATGGGCGTTAGTTGCCTCTGTCCCTACTTGGTGGCGTTGTGCGGCGCGCAGTTTTTATTGTACGTTCGGAAGCCAGTCTGCACGCCGACCTGCTGCTAGGGCGGTGTCCGGGCCGACGCGCTGCCGCCGCCAGCCACCGGAAAGTGGGGCCGCCGCTCCAACGCGTGCTGCGTCCAGGACGAAGGTTGCAAGAGGCCTTCAAAGTTTTTAAAAATGCGCTGTTATTAAAATCATTTTGTTGGTTGAGTGTATTTCCAGGTTCTTGAAGCCGGTGTGTGAAAATTTCGATTTCTTCTAGTGTCGTTAGGAGGCGTCCTTTTGGTTCCCTATGAAGCACTTGTAAATGGGTATTAATTGTTCCAACCGTGTGCTTTTCTGTCACTAAATGCTCTCCAAATGCTGTTTTATTATTATGAAGAGAGCAATGCTCTTTAAAACGTGTTTCGAACGTTCTGCCTGTCTGACCTACGTAGATTTTTGTACAATCTCCACATTTGAGTTTATAGACGCCTGCTGCCGTGAATTTCGAGGATTTTTTGTTCACACGGTGTCTCAGTCTAAAACGAGTGACATCGTTGGTCTTAAATCCGATTCGTACGTTGGTGTTTCGAAATTGCCTAGCAATGATGTCTGAAACCTTTCCTTTGTAGCTCATTGGCATGTGGATGATTTTCTTTTCTTCTACGTTACTTGTCAGCGTACTGTCATTATTTTTTCGTTGTTGTTTGTTAATTTTTTGCAGCAACTTATTTATTGTTGAAGCTGGGTAACCGTTGCTTACTGCAACTTGCTTTATGATGGTAATTTCTTTCATCTCCTCATGTTCGCTTAATGGCAGTTTCAATAATCTGTTGGCCATTGAACGAAAATATGCCATCTTTACTCTTTTCGGATGGCAAGATTTTGAATTGATGATAAGGTCTGCACAAGTAGGTTTCCTATATACCGGAAAATAACCTGAATAATGAGAACAAGATCATAGACGATTTAAATAAAAAGTTAAAGAGGCACAAAGCACTAATTACACGGGCAGATAAAGGCAGCACTGTAGTTCTTGTCAGCGACGACGAGTATGTAACTAAAACTGAAAAATTCTTCTCTGATAACGGTATTAAAAAAATAGCTAGAGATCCAACAAAAAAGTTTCATACACAATTAAAACGAAAAATCCAAAATTCTGACTTTCTCTTTTCAGACAGAGAGAAAAAGCAATATACAGTCATGAATCCGCAAACACCAGACGCCCGCGCACAGATAAAGCTGCATAAAAAAGACAAATCCATCAGGCTGATATGTAACACAAGTCAAAGTCCTAACGCTCTATTAAATGCCACTTTAGCACAAAGGTTAAGAACGTTATACACATTTCATGAACTGCATAGTTTAAAAAAAACGTACGAATTTGCGGAGAAAGTGAAAGACACAGTCATCCCATCTGATTCCATATTTGCATCCCTAGATGTAGTGAATTTATATACTAACGTGCCTGTCCGTGAAACAATAGATATAATCAAGCGCAATCTTATAAGACACCAAAAAATGGCTACAGGAGAAATAGTTGACTTTATAGAACTCCTAGAAATAACGCTCTCCTATAACTTTTTCACATTCAACGGCAAGATATATCACCAACCTGAAGGACTTGCCATGGGAAACTCCATAGCAGGCATTATAGCCGAGATCTTCCTTAATAATTTAGAGAACGAATTTTTCACCACTAACCCTACAATAGCCAACAAAATTCTCTATTATTACCGTTATGTAGATGATGCCATTTTATTAGTTAAAGGAGACCAAAATGATGTTAATGACATTGCGCAAAAAATGAGTGCTATTCATCCAAAAATCAAGTTCACAGTCGAGCACGAAAATAAGGGATCCATCAACTACCTCGACATTACAGTTACAAGAGAAGCGGGTAGACATCGTTTTGGTGTATATAGGAAACCTACTTGTGCAGACCTTATCATCAATATAAAATCTTGGCATCCGAAAAGAGTAAAGATGGCATATTTTCGTTCAATGGCCAACAGATTATTGAAACTGCCATTAAGCGAACATGAGAAGAAGAAAGAAATTGCCATCATAAAGCAAGTTGCAGTAAGCAACGGTTACCCAGCTTCAACAATAAATAAGTTGCTGCAAAAAATTAACAAACAACAACGAAAAAATAATGACAGTACGCTGACAAGTAACGTAGAAGAAAAGAAAATCATCTACATGCCAATGAGCTACAAAGGAAAGGTTTCAGACATCATTGCTAGGCAATTTCGAAACACCAACGTACGAATCGGATTTAAGACCAACGATGTCACTCGTTTTAGTCTGAGACACCGTGTGAACAAAAAATCCTCGAAATTCACGGCAGCAGGCGTCTATAAACTCAAATGTGGAGATTGTACAAAAATCTACGTAGGTCAGACAGGCAGAACGTTCGAAACACGTTTTAAAGAGCATTGCTCTCTTCATAATAATAAAACAGCATTTGGAGAGCATTTAGTGACAGAAAAGCACACGGTTGGAACAATTAATACCCATTTACAAGTGCTTCATAGGGAACCAAAAGGACGCCTCCTAACGACACTAGAAGAAATCGAAATTTTCACACACCGGCTTCAAGAACCTGGAAATACACTCAACCAACAAAATGATTTTAATAACAGCGCATTTTTAAAAACTTTGAAGGCCTCTTGCAACCTTCGTCCTGGACGCAGCACGCGTTGGAGCGGCGGCCCCACTTTCCGGTGGCTGGCGGCGGCAGCGCGTCGGCCCGGACACCGCCCTAGCAGCAGGTCGGCGTGCAGACTGGCTTCCGAACGTACAATAAAAACTGCGCGCCGCACAACGCCACCAAGTAGGGACAGAGGCAACTAACGCCCATACCATACTGTTTTATATAAGTTTTTTTCTATAAAAATTTTATATATTTTTATATTTTAACATTTTAATGATATTTTAACAAACTGACGTTTAAAAAACTTTAAAATATGACATATGTAATTTTATACATCTCTGTTTTACACATTCAATGTTTTAAATATCGTATGCATTTTTTAATTATCGTACCACATTTTTAAACTGATATAACATACAGTTTTATAATTTTTATGTCTGGATATATTCAAGAACCTCACTTTTAGAAATTATTTTTATAACAAACAAATGTACGGAACATTAGGGCTGAACCTATCCATTACAATCCCTGCCCCTCCCCCCCCCCCCACCTACTCTTTCCCTCCCCACCACCACCTGCAACCAAATTAAAAATGCCTACTTTGAACTGTAAAACTCAGTACCAATTAGTACTCAGCCAGACGAGTTGCTGATGCAACTATAAGGTAAAGAAAAATCTATCCATTTATGTATAAATTAACTATTGTCAATTAACCCTTAGTAAATTTATCAAATTGTACATTGCTATTTTACTTTTGTTTTTTAGATCTGAAGATGATCCAAGTGATCGAAACATGTTATGAAACAATTTTATAGCAACTGTTGACGAAAATAAACACATTTAAAATAACGTAGTGCAGTTGCGGACTCTCTATAATCGACCATGTCGACTATAATGACTCCTGTCTGTGATGCAGCGTCAAGGATAACCGCAGCCATGGTCTCCGAGCTGATAGTCCAAACGACGAACTGTTCGTGCAGATGGATGTTGTCTTGGAAATGTCCCCATCTGTTGACTCAGAGATTGAGATGTTGCTGCACGATCCGTTACAGCCATACCTGTCATCTCGACTGCTAGTGATACGAGGCCTTTGGGATCCAGCATGGCGTTCCGTATTGCCCTCCTGACCCTACCGATTCCATATTCTGCTAACAGTCATTCGATCGCGACCAATGCTAGCAGCTATGTCGCGATACGATAAACCGCAATCGCGATAGGCTATAATCCGATCTTTATAGAAGTCTGAAAAATGATGGTTCGCATTTCTCCATCTTACACTAGGCATCGCAATAACGGTGCAGGTAAATTCTCTGAAAAGCTAATCATTTGCATATCGCAAGCATCTTCTTCCTGTCGGATAAATTTCGCGACTGTGGCACGTCGTTTTCTTTGTGTACCAATTTTAATGGTCAGGAGTGTAGTTTATAAGTTTACGGACCGATGACCACTGAAGTTACGTCCCATAAATTTACAATTATTCGAACATTTTGAAAGATCTCGTAATTAATGAGGACGTCGTGGACAGAAATGGGGAGAAAAAAAGTTTCTGTTATATCTTGACTAAGAGAACTGATCAATTTGTGTGACACATTTTGAAACATCATGGAATCGTAAATCTAGCATTGGTGGGAAGCATGTGGGGTGAAAATCGCACAGCAAGTGGGTTGAAATGGATGTCGGTGCCGTTCTTACGAAGAGATGACAGGGCTAGCACAGGAGAGAACAGGGTGGAGAACTGAATCAGTCTCCGGAGTGAAGACTGCAACAACTACACCGACCAGTACAATACAAAAGTAGCAGCTCATGGCTAGTTGTACACGGCCATTGTGGTATGTATACTCGAGATGTACTGTAACACTAATACAACAATATCACTGCCATGTAATGATTATTGTATTGAGCACTATCAGTACAGTCGCTCTTGATGGTTAAGGCTGACTTCCCCAGTGCTGGCCATTCGCCTTACACGTATTCATTAGGTTGAATCATTTCCCCATCGTCAGAGATACTTTGGCTCCATATTTGCTTAACGATTCGCCTAACTTCATCGCCAGGCGTTCTGTAAGCTATGTCCAAAATAAATGTTGTACCGTTGCAGAATGAGACAAGGATTCGTTACGATCGTGCTCTTCTAACAGTATTCTGCTGAGTTAGTACTTTTCTTTTGCCTCAATGACAAAACGTCGCAACACTTTTCTCTTCCAGAGAATGACTGTTTTAAAGTTAAAATATAAAGTATTTACTGCACAAGTATGTACGAACTCGTCCTTATAAGACAATTTCAAAGAAAACCTAATGAATTTGCAATAGCTGGTCTCGACAACCATTTTCAGTGGTAATGTACAGTGTATTCGAGAACAACTTCTTAGCCTGTGCGGGATCTCCTGTGACGTATGTGGTTCGCAGAGGCCATCCATCATGGTTAGGCTTGTCTCTGGGGTTGGGGCTACTTCCCATCTCAAGATGCGCATTTTACAAATGCAAACACGAAGACAGAAACGTACGCCCTCCACATGCAATCTGAAATCACCGCGCAAGTTTATTTTCCTTGTAAAACTAACTCAGAGCTATTTTATGGAACTTGCATGAGCAGAGGTATATAAAACCAGACGTACAACAATTTTTATATTTCAGCTACTAGTCAGTCATAAGTACGACGGACGCGTCAATCAACGTCATGTCTTGTTTTGTGATGTTATGTATTACATAAAACATATTCTATTAATAATCGGACAAATTCAAAATTCAAATGTTTGTATAGCTTATGGGACTTAACTACGGGGTCATCAGTCCCTAAACTTACAAACTACTTATGAACTAGATAACACTAAGGACGGCACAAATATCCATGCCGAGCGGGGATTCGAACCCCCGACCGTAGTGGCCATGCAGACCGTGACTGGCGCGCCTCAGTCCTCTCGGCCATTGCGGCCGGCAATAATCGGACAAAGGCACGAAGCAACGGCGAATAGTTTTGCTATTCCTCCCTTGGGCGCTGGTGTTTTTGTTGTTCCTAGGATAAATTAAAGTAGTTTGTAAGTTTAGGAACCGATGACCACTACAGTTTAGTCCCATAACTTTGAAAAAATAAATAAATAAAGGCTCATAGGAACATAGTCCCGATGGATGAGGCCAGATTATATTACGTACACAAAGAGATTTCATGGGCGTTTCCTTCGTATGCTTTCATCCCTTCTGCGATTACTGGTAAAATCGGACTGACCAATTCAGAGACTAAAACGATGCGGCTGGCCATAGGGGTGTTGTTGCTAGGCAAATGCGATATTGGGTACTCTATGGAGTATCCCAAACAATCGAAATAGTATTACACTGATTACAGTTATTACGTCGCTTTGAAATATTACAGATGCTATGCATGTCGTAGGCAGAGGACGTCAAGGAAACCTTTATGTGTTCCTAGAATAATCCAGCTTGAAATTTACTGTCAAAGGCGGCAAAGGCGTCGATTTCTCATCTGAACGGGCTCCACGTAACTGTAGTCCAGCCAATCAGGTAGCAAATATTAGTGAATTGTGTACACAAACTTCGCTTCGTGATTACTATTACTGAAAACCAGATGAAAATGAGTGCAGTGGTTCCCTAAATTTCTGACAGGTAACGAATACAATGTAAGTTTCTATGACACCTTTTTATGTGATATAATTATAAATTTATTATTTTCGGAATTTTTCCTTTCCTTCGAAACCTTGCTTTTGTTCAAAATGCCGTCATTCTAGGATAACGAGATTAGCCTGAATGTTCTAATGAGTGAGACTGCGTAGTCCAAAAGGGTTACATGTTACATGTTATTTTTTTTTTTTACATATTAGAACGGACTAGTTGACCCGTGCGAATAATTCACACTCTATTCTGATAAGTCACAGATAGGTAAGCTAGTCATGGAAAAAAGGCATATGCAAGTACATATGTGTAAAAGATAACAAACTTTGAACAGTAGTAACGAATGTAAGAAAATGTATATAATTAAATACAATATAATTAATTGTGAAAGATATAAAAAATCAGATATAGATTTTTTATTTTTCAGAAAACTTGTTTATTTTAAAAAGTCTTTGAAAACGATGTTAGTAGTTATAATATGACCATCGTTAACTTTTGGCTACATGTGTCATTAGCACAAACGTATTTTTCGTCGTTACATTGACATGTATAACAAAAATATTGTGATGTACTATGCTTGCATCAGAGAAGGTCTTTGGCTTGCCTAAGGAAGCTAAACAACTGCAAGCGCTGTCGTTCATGTTAAACAGATTGTCGATAGATGGGACCTTCGATATTGCTTTTAAATCGGCCACGCAAACTAACTTGACACTCGGCGTGGTGTGTCGTGGGAGCAACCGTAAATACATGTAACATTTACGGTCGTTCGCCAAGAGTCAACTTAGATTGTACAAAGAGTAAATTTTGTTTCAATTTGAAGTTTTATTTATTTATTTATTTTTTACCGGAACCTTGAAAATGAAACTTCAATCATTAATTTTGGATAAGTAATAAGTGAGATATGTCATCCCCCCAAAAGGAAACCCATTAGAAATAATGTATACGGTAGTCTCTCCATCTGATTCGTAGCTAGCGTTAATTTTCACAGGCAACAGCTTGTTGTATAATATACTGCCGAACCGCGCAGGGGTTGCCCAGCGGTTTGAAGCGCTACGTTACGGATCGCGCGGCCTCCCGCGTCGGAGGTTCGTATCCTCCCTCTGGCATGAATGTTTGTTTTATCTTTAGGTCAGTTTAACTTATTTTAAGTAGTTTGTAAGACTAGGGAATGATGACCAGCGTAGTTTGGTCCCATAGAATTGCAAAACATTTATACTGCCGAATATATAAATTAGTCCACCCTCTTAGAGTTTTGTAATTCCTTCGAAATTTATAAATGAAACATTGCATATGGAGGACATGGAATAATTACATTTAGAGATCAATAGCTGAAGCAGTACTAAAGTACTCGATATCGATAGATGCTCAAACACCCTTAACAGTACGTCGAATATTCTCTACGGGCGGCAATGCTGACCCTTTTTCGGGTATCCTTTCGCAGACGCAAACACTGCCTTGTGCTACGTGACTCCACGACCGATCGACCTGTTCGTATAGTTCTATAAGAGTCGCACGTGTCATTTTTAATGCCATCATATCACACACGAGATGGGTATTGTCAATTTTGGTGATGGTGCTAGCCAGGGTAGTCTCTGGACGCCTTGCAGAGCACGTTTAGTTACACGTGCAGTGTGTGGGCGAGCATTATCCTGTTGAAACAACACATCACCTTCTTGTAGCAAGAACGCCAAAAATCGGGTTTTCCCACACTGCGCTTACCTAGCGCTGGTCTGCGTTCCGTCCACAAAAACGAAAGGTCAACGAGAAGACCTGCGGAGGGGCCTGTGTGTCTTTGAAGAACACACTCTACGAGGCAGTGCTCGGCAGGTCTACATTGCATGAGCGAACGATCATTACTTCCTCGCTGGCAGAATATGCTTCCAGACTGCAACCTGCCATTCCATCTTCAAGGTAATCATTTGTCGACACTACTAGCGCATGGCGGTGCTGTTGCTTCAGCGGAAGTCGAGCTACATGTGTGGACACTCATAGTTCCTCTACTAGCAACCGGATGGCAACGGTTCGTTGTCTCTTCGGGGCTCATAAACCCACTTATCAGTGATGTGGTAGCTGTAAGAACTGCTACTTCTGCCCTCACGATATGACTATTTCGGCGGAAATGTATGCTAGTAGATGATCAGCACCACTACTCCGGGTGTGAGAACGTTCATGGGCCCATTGCAATTGTTGAGAAAACTGACGCATCACTTCCAGCTTGTGTGGCAACTCCCCGAAAGGACCATCTCACTACTCCAAAGACCACAATTCGATACCTTTGAAACTAGTTTTCTCTAAAAAGCATTAGTGCCGCGGTGGATAGCCGTGCGTACTGGGGTGCCGTGCTGCGGTGCGCGCGGCCGTTCGCCGTCGGGGGTTCGAGTCCACCCTCGGTCCTGGGAGTTTGTGTTGTCGTTAGGTTATTTTACCTTAGTTTGAATAAGCTACGGACTGATGACCACGCAGTTCAGTCTGATAGATTTAAAAACAGTTGATTTAAAGCATTAGTGCGACTGTGGAATGACGCCTGTTTCTCCACACGTTTGTATCCTACTGAACATTATGGCTGTAAACATTCCCCATTTAACATTTTCCTCCCCGATGGTATTTAAAAGTCCCTGCCGATTTACAGCGTCATAAAGAAAAGTGGAAAATGATATCAGACTTGCGTTCCTGTCGGGACGTTAGGGTCCCTCTGATGTAGAATATGAAAAGATCGCTGGCCGAGGTTGTTCAGTACCATTGCTCACAGACAGCAGCAGACAAGTGTCTGTTTTACGTCTGTGTGTAACGTCGTCAGGCGAGTTTTGTTGTCACAAAAAAAACGCTGTTCTATGTTCTCACGTTGGTAATTTAGTTTTGTTTTATTTTAGGTAATGGAAACGGGTATTATTGAAGGAATAGAGCTCTTTTTATTTATATAGCGTTCGAAACTGTGACGGAAGATTTTAGTACTGACCGTGTGTCAAAGGTATTTTGTGCGTGTTATTTTTGTAATTGTCTTTGTTGCTAGGTGTCTGTAATAAATTGTTGTAATTTTGTTTTCTTTGTTTACGAATTACGAAATTTGAATACGATTAAGTGAAAACTTCAGTTTGCTTTTCTTTTCCTTTAGATCAATATCTAAAATGGCATTTCGATGTAAAAGTATTGTAATCTGTTAGTTGCTGGTAAATCCTTATGTTAAGCAAGATAAGTATTATATCCTCTTGGACTTTTAAGTCCCATTTTTAATTTTTATTTTATTTTATATTTTTTGCGTCAAATAAGGAGAACAAAAATGTGTGATTATAGTAATGTGCTTTTACTGACTTTGGTAGTATAATAACCAAATATGAAGTTATGTGCTCGTGTATATGGTAGCTTGGGCAGGATAAGGTTGCGCTCTGACATCTATGTCACTGCGCTATCTGACGTTGAAACCATTATCACAACATTTAGTGTCACCTACGCGGCATCCGCCTTTATCGGATCATAATCGACGTCGTCTGTCCAGGTGAATGTAATTTTTCCGGCAGTGTATATACTTAATGGGCACTTGTAGTACTTCTTATTTTTCATTGCTCATTAGATGGTGCTCAGAAGAACTTTATTTATGCCTTCTTTTGTTGGCGATTACAACAGTAACTGCGCTGAGATTAGAGGTGAACATTGTTCACAACATTCATATCAGGGTGTAACCAAGTCGCGCCAATGAGTACGTAGGTACTTCAACCGAACCGCATCTTCCATAAGAATTGGACTGCATTGTGAGCCTGCATGAAGCTGGATGGATTTGTCTATGGATTGCTCAGCAGTTTGGGCACAAGACTTAAGTTGTTTTTTTGTAACACTGTCATTTAGTGTCATTTCTCTTCTGTCTCATTATGTCAACTTAACGAATGAAATTTGAATTCACTTGGTAATCGCTTGCAACACTTTGTGCTAGGTCTTGCAGACTGTAAAAGCTATTGTAGAAACAGAGGTGGCGAAGGTGTACACTTTAGTTTGCATCTTTCTTGTTATAAGTCACTCTCCTATTTCCCCCATCCTTGTGTGCTATGGAGTGCGAGTGGAATGTAATAATATTTCTTTAGGTGTTGGTAACGTGGGCAATATTGTAATCTTTGGTTGTGGCTATGCAGTTAGTGGCGGCAGCACTGCCTAGCAGCAAAGGGCCGATCTGGTCAAGCCAGGGCTTTGCGAAGGTGGAATAACGGACACTCGGTGTCCATCCAATCAGGGCGCTCCACCCCCGCGATTTGAAGAGGGAACGGTTGGCCCTGGTGGCGCCTAGCGAGAGAAAGAGATCGGTTCCTGGCCTGGTGGAGTGCGGACGTGAGGGGAGCTGCTCGCTGGTGTCGCGGAGGTTTTGGTAACGATTTGGTGAGAATCTTCAGCAATATTACTCATGGTGACACTTTCAACAACGGTTGTTACGGAATGTAATCAATAGGTATCAATTTTAACATTTTTTGGGGATTTTACGTGATAGAACCAGATCGAAATGGTGTGTGCTTTGTCGAGGGTTAAAGTTGCTGCTAAGTCGGTTATTTGTTGCATTATAATGGGGAGTATTAGTTCGTTGAACGGGTTTTTGTAGTTGTTTCTGGTACATATTCATTTTGAGGGGCTATATTAAAATATATATAGTGATTTCCTTTGTAACTGGGACTTTGCGCGCGAAATGCGAAATTGTAGTTTATGAGTCTAGTTGGTGCAATGGTAGTCTTTTATTATTCATAATTTGTTCCTCGTGTGTTTTTGATTTGTTTAATGCATAAATGTGGACGATTAATCTCGGAATTATGATGGTTTTCGTTGTGCAATGTGATCAGGGTGTACGTTGTGCCACGTAGTGGCCAGTACATAGTAAGTCTGGTAACAGAGGGTCTGTTGCAATTGCTTACCCTGCTCATGCAATAGTGCTATAGTAATTGCGTACAATTCAGTGTTAACTGCCAGATTTTCGTAAATTTTGTTAGTTTGGCTTTGTAATGATTGTGTGCTATGATGATAGGCCCACGGGTGCCAGACGTTGCCAGACGTGATGTATTCAAGTAATCATACCCAAATCCCGTAGAAGTAAGAGTAGATTCAGCGTAGTAGTAATTATTTTAAATTAAATTTCAGTAACTTGGTTTTTGTTTGGAGCCACGCCGATCGCGTATGTTCACCACTTAGACGGGCATTGTAATATTTTGTGATCCCCTGACATGTTCTAATAGTAATCAGTACGTCGTTCCATTTTAATACATATATTAGATCCGATTAATTAGTTCAGATGCATTTGTAATGTTATTCACTGCACGGATCAATCTTATGGCTCTTAAATTTCATTAGTGTTGTCGGGCGTGCTTATTTCGCACGTGGCGGGAACCCTTATGTGTACTCAAACAGGATAAAGCCTTCGTAGACAAATCATTCCACACACTAACGTGTGGGAGCCGTATTGCATTGCAATAGCTTGCAGTAGGCACTTTCAGCGCACAAGCTACCAGGAAAATCGGCAGACTGAATAGTAAATACTCAGTCCAGACATTAGGTTATATAAAAATAAAATGACGACGGGTACGTTACACACTTGCATGTGGACATTTGGTTCACCTGCATATTAGGTTCTGGAAGTTCGCTTAATAAGACGTATAAGAAAATTATAGAGAACTGATATTATCCACCGATAAAATATCGGCATGTGTTAGGATTAAGATACTGTGTTCCTTTTGGCAGACTACCATTGACACTAAGGTAGTAACAACCGCGGCCATTCTGGTAGTGTGAAACGGCTTACTACAGTTTGCAATGACGAAAGTTCATTCTGTTCTGTGTACGAGTAATAGACGTGCACATGAACGACGCAGATCTTGCCCTTCTTGTTGTTACATTTTTGTTGTCATTGTGTTTCACCATTCACATTACAGTCCTTGGCGTTGTAGAGTTCAAAAGGTTCAAATGGTTGTACATCCATTGGACCAAACTGCGTTGTCACCAGTCCGTAGGTTACAAACTACTTAAACCTAGGTAAACTAACCTAAGGACAACACACACACCCATGCCCCAGGGAGGACTCGAACTCCCACGGCGAGCAACCGCGCGCTCCGCAGCAAAACGCTTTAGACCATTCGACTACTCCACCTCGGTGTAGTAGAGTGGCCATAGAAGATGAAGTTTTACATAGCAACCCATTTTCAAGAACGGTTTACGCACCTGGATGCCTCTACAAGTCTATAATATAAATTGTGATACATCCGTTATACGACTTCCAAATTCGCCCAATAACTATAGTGCGCTTAAAGTTTCTTGCGACTTCTGACGTTTGACTTACCGGGAATGGCGAGACGCCCTTGCCCAGGTAACACTAACGGCGAGCCGGGTTTTCCTACGCCTCCGCTTCTGGTTCACCTGGTAAGGCAACGCTGTTGCCATTCCGTGCGTATACAATACCTTGTCGTGTTGCGCGCCAGCCGGATCTTGTGTTCATCAACTGTCGCTAGCCAAGTGGTATTTTGTTGTTAAGTGTACTGCAGCCGTATTTTTTAATTTAAACCAGCAAAAAATTCTTCCGTGGAAACTAAACTAACGCTGTGAAGCATCTAAACCAGTACGCACGGACTGTACTGCTGTTCAACTTTAACAAAACATCACTATAAATTGATAGTTGTGGGTGGCGTACTAGCCGACTCCCACTTTGTAAAAAACAATGCTCATTCTATTTCCAAAGAACTTCTGTCTTTCGCAGCTTCCAGAGTGCTATCTGCATATAAGCACGGAGACTGGTCAAGTCATCCTCTCCGCGTTGTATGATGAGATAATTCACATAATTTGCTAATAGCCACATTACCGTGTTATTCTTTGCAGGGGGTAGAACAGTTTATCCGGTTTTAACAATAACTTAGGTCTATAGGGTGTTTTCGACCCATTTGATAACTGTACAAGTATATCAGTGACCCATTTCCAATTTTCTAAATGTCTACGGCAGGTAAAACGGTGTATTTGTGTGTGGACAAGTCCACACTTAATGCAATTATCGGTTTGTTTCAACCCTATCCGACGCAATTTTTCATTAGTGGCCACTGTGTTATTCACCACTCGATACCACGTAGATGCTACTTTCATTGTTAGTGGCTGAATACTGATATTCTTCCATACAGTTTTCCAGTGGCAAGAAGGAAACTTGGTTTCAATGGTGTTTGGTTTATTGATTTACATGAAAGCCCTAGTTCTTAAAATCGGGCGAGTTAACACGTCTTCACAAGCTTAGTTCGAGGTAGTACTGTCGCACATGCTTCAAATGGTAGTTGATCCTACTGATATCTATCATTGGGCTCATACTTTTCGGGCATACGATTTGAAGTTTTGGAGTCAGGGTTTGTGGATTGTCAGATATCGTTCATAATGTTCTCTTGAGAACAGTGCTGTGGCTTTCCGTTCGGCGTCAGTTAGGCCCAGTCTACCTTCCATTCTCGGTTTCATGAGGGTGAGGCACACCAGTTTAAATATGTTGCCCATCCACAAAAATTTCAGCCTTCAGGTGTTGTGCATGTTTTTCTTTTGTGTGTTAACAACAACAGTGCAGCATTTGTAAGCAGGAAGTTCGCAATACAAGTGGACGTCCAAGGACACATTCAGCGATTGAGAAGGTACCAAGAGTTGGAAGAGGAATTCCGATTCGTGGACAAGGCCGTGAATTAGTGTGTCCAGTGCGTAGTTATTTTGAACTCGAGCGTAATAGTGGTGGACTTCCTTCAAACGTTACAAGTGGTACAGAACAGCTGCTGCACTTAACAGTTGCCGATCTACGCTGCTGAGAATTGGGAAGGGGATGGAAAGAAGACGCGAGGGACGTAGCAACCGCAGCTCGTTCATTAATGAAAACTCCAGGCCAGAAACGATGTAACGAACGATGGGTAACAAAGGCGGACGCATTCCTGCAAGATGCAGTACGCAGACATGTGCATGCTTACAACGAACGTAAGGAATACCCCACAGTAAATAAACTTCACTTCAGTCTTAAAGAGGCAGAGTTCAATGGGAGTAGGTAGTAACGTAGTGGCCTGGAGAGGAGCTATGAGGAGTGTTTCGTTGGAAGACATTGTGTGCCTCGACGAGACGCGTGTTAATGCGTGTCCCACGTTGACAGAAGGGGGATGGATCGCACAGTAGAAGGTACGGCGAAATCACCAATACGAATGAGTGACAGGATAATTTTCCTTCACGCTGGCTCTGCTCGTGGCTTCATTCCGAACTGTTTGTTGCTGTTCCGTTCCTGGAAACAAGGTGACTATCACGAGGAAATGAACGCCGCGGACTGATTTGCTGACGGACTGGTTTGCTGATGTCCTGCTGCAAAATACTGCCGAGAATTACACAATAGTTAAGGACAATGAACCGTACTACTCATTTGTGCTGGACAAAGCTCCTACTATGCAATGGAAAAAAGCTGATATTTTGCTCTGGGTAGAAGGAAATGTTCCAATGGATAAAGTAGAGGATGGTAAAAAAAGGCGGAGTTAATGGAACTTGTTGCATAGTTTTCCAAATGACAAGCCAAGATCTCACACTAAAAATTTATTAAATGACGACCGGTTTCGGTGCACTGTGTCACCATCATCTGGTCACATATGTTATAATCTGGTCATCTTATTAAAAAATTGGGTATAAAATAATAAGTGCAACATTGCACTTAGTCACTTTAAAAAATACATAAGTTAAAATCATGACAGCTTATAAAATACAGTATTTTGTAAGCTCTTGTGATTTTAACTTATGTATGTTTTTATAGTGACTAAGTGCAATGTTGCACTTATTATTTTATACCCAATTTTTTTAACAAGATGACCAGATTATAACATATATGTGACCAGATGATGGTGACACAGTGCACGGAAACAGGTCGTCATTTAATAAATTGTTGGTGTGCGATCTTGGCTTGTCATTTTGAAAACTATAAAACGATTACATCGCCTCAAGACCCGACTATGTCAGGTAATCTGGAACTTGTTGCGTTGTACAAGCCAAAATCTTCACGCTACCAGATAGACGAATTAGCTAAAAACGAAGATGTGATTCTAATTCCTCCATATTATGCTCACTAAAATCCAATTGAGAATATGTGTAGCCAGGTGAAAGGAAATGTAGCAAAAGACAACACGAAGTTTACGCTCAGTGAGATTGAATTGCTGGTTTCGCGTTGTCAGCCATACAAAATTGTTGATGAAACATGGACTCGTGAAGGAATACTCGAAGAACAGATAGAACAGTTGATAATATGCGTCGGCTCCAATACCAGTTCCGAGTCCGAGGAAGACGGCAGTGATATTTCTTCCCTTGGCGTTGCTCCACTTTCACCGTAACTGTGTGTATAAAAATATACATTAATGTAACTGCTGTGTTCATTATTGTCGTTGCTTAACGTTCACTGTCCTGTATTATTGTGTGTCTACCGATAAAGAATGTTTGTCCAGGCGCCGGCTCTGGCCGTAGCCTCACTGTTAGGTGGGCGTGGCTTTAGTCGAGCTGCCTGCTGGCGCGCGAAGCATGCGTCGACAACCATGCGCCCCTCGACTGACACGTGTCAAAAGTCGCAAGTAATTTTAAATGCATTATACGTATGCACTTCTGCCCATTTAAAATCCAACAGCTAAAAGAACATGGTCTCAAAGCGAAATTTATAAGTGCAAATATTACAATTATGTAATTACACTCCGATGTGAAGTAGAAAGGTGATGAAATCACCGTTGCATGTTCTTATAATTTCCGAGCATATCGACTGCTATACGCCTCAGAAATGAACCAAAGAAGTTCTGCATGGATTACTGGGATAAAGTAGATGCTTCCGCACAATGCCAAAGTTAGCGGCGGGTGCTTCTGGAATGATCGACCAAAATGTAGGTATAGGAGAGACATGGGTAGAACAAGGTACTAAGGAAGCAAGGCATTCGGAAGGGCGCCGAATAAGTCTTGATCATTGTGATACACTTGGGGTCGCATATCATCCTGCTGGAAAGTGCCCACCAACAAACTTCGAAGGTTTGGGAGGACGACAGGCGAAATACTTCACACACTTAACGTTGAGTAATTAGTGTACCGGATATTGTTACTAGGATTGTACTGGAGTGGCATCCAATATCAAATACCACCTTAACCTATAATAACGAGTGCGGGACCAGACTGGTGATGTTTAAGGAAACAGCCTCTCACCACGGTGTCCCCAGACCATAACTGGAGCATCGAGGTGGCACATATATAGTCCAGATTGGATGGACATTGCTTTTACTGACAAATGATTCTGCCTGTAGAAACACGATGGTCTGATTCGACAGAGAAGACACCGAGCTGACTGTTCAGCTGTTGCCTTATCCAATCACCATGCTGGTCGTGTACACGTTATTGTGGTTAGGGTGCAATGGGTGCTACTTCATCATTTTCCTAGTATGCATTGCGGTTACACTAAGCATCCAGCCTTGTGTCTCTGAAAGTTTGGAGCTTTCTGTTCGCCCAAACCATTGAAGACAGACACACTGTACAAGGATTATCCGTGTAGACAAGTGGCACGCAGTGTTCAAGTATTCGTCGTCAGCTATCGGACTACACTTTTGCTTTGCTACCTCCGTTCTTGCCATCTCTCAACCATCAAAAACATCTTGTCAATGGTCGCGTGTGGACTGGTCCAGGCTACAACACCCCCTGAAACCAAGAGCAACTTTGACAACGTGTGCAACGAGCTCAGATTTATATACGCCACCCACACAACCAGAGCCTGTTTAGTTGAATGCAGAATCGTGTAACACAGTTTATAGCCAGCAATGGTGCCAACACTCAACACTGTCTGTCATCTTTGGTCTTCAAACAAGCAAGAAGCACTCCCAATTTATATTGTTTTCTTATAACCTGTTTCGAACATTTACGTCCCTGATTCAGATCATATTGGTGCCACAATGTAATCTGAAGAAGGGCATGAAGTGTCGAAAGAATTTTTTGCAACATCTTCGCACGGGATTGTATTTTCAGTCAAGTGATGTTATTGCAACACGTCATAAATCTGGTTGCGATATCACCAGCCGTTATTTGCGCCCCATTATGCATAACCAGCAGCGTGGAAGGTCTTAATGATGAGATTGTGTTGTATTATGGATTACCTAATTTGTCTGTAATTGTAGGTTTAAGAGCCCGAAAAATTCTCAAATACAAACGTAAAATAACACATATATGTACAAACTAAAATAGTTACTATACAATACAAGTATTTTAAACATGACTGCGTGTCAGCAACTGTTACAGGATATGCAAATTAATAATTAGCCAACCAGTTGCAATAATAGTAGTTTAATAGACGACCACGGTTTCGTCGGACATAAACCCGTCTTCTTCAGAAATACGTGTTATATTATACTTGCATATTACAGTGATTTAACAGCCCTATGATTTAGGGAATGTGATTTTGGACTGAAACATACGGCAGCACATTTTGGGTCATTTACGCCCACTGATGGGAAGTTCTCTGCTGACGAAGGTTTCAGTCCTAAGTCACATTTCCTAGATCATAGGGAAGTAATATGCAAGTAAATTGTTATATGTATTTCTGAAGAAGACGAGTTTATATTCGTCGAAACCAAGGTCAAGTGTATTAAACTACTATTATTGCAATTGGTTGGCGGATTATTAATTTGCATAGTTACCGTTGTTTCATTTAAAGGAATAGAATGACACATTCATGATGCTATAACTATAGTGAAACGTGTTTGGGTAAAATAAGAAAAATCAGTGCTTTGTTGAAGGCGACAGACACACGTAATGAATTTTAAAATAGGTAAAAAAATAATAAAGTAACTAAATAATCATAAATCTGGTTTTGTCAAAAACTGTGATGTCAACAACTCTGTAGATGGTTCCATAGAATGGAATAATTGAAAGAGAGAGAAAAAAAGTACTGTCTTTTACGTTCTTTAAGTAGACTAATCAACCACTGAAAATGATGCCACGGCAACAGAACTGTACCGCCACTTCCCATTCAGTATTTGTTTACATAAGGACAGCCATTACCACCCTCCTACGTCACATAAATTTACACAGTCCCTTCGAGCCCAATAGAGCGTTACGAACGATCGAAGTATTGGTCCCATTTTACAATAACACGCGGCAGTAAGCTGTAAATATTTTTTATGGCTGTAGTATTCCCCATAAGAGCCGGTTTTTATGTGAGGCCGTTAAGGCCAGTATATTGTGTGGAGTAATCCGCAAGTCACGCCCATCAGCGGCTTGCCACTATGGTGAGCAGGAAGGGATGGTGGAGGTTGGGGGTTGGGGGAGGCAACCTCCTGGCCGGCGTGTGTCTGGGTGGGCGGCGGCGGACGCTGGCGACGCGGCCGTCGACGGCGCCGCAGACTCTCGAGTCCAGTGGAGGCGTGTATTGATCGGCTGGGGGCGGCGGCAGAGGCGGCGGCAGGAGCGGCCTCCAGCCTCACATCCGCCCCCGGCAACACACACACACACACACACACACAGTGCCGACGTCACTAAGACCCTCGCCCCTGACCTAGCTAGACTAGAGCGCGTGACTTTTACACAGGCAACCTCACCACTCTTCCCCTCTGCTGGTTTTACGAAGTCCTTCGTTTCTCACAGAGAAGTATTATGCCTCATTGTCAAGCCGAGAAAAGGATATTCAACAGGCGAATTACTTAATTATACTATATATACTTTAAATTTGTTGTGAAATACACAGTGTGTAAATTTTAAGTTGACAAACCAGACCAACTCGAAAAATAAGCTTCACACAAAAAATTTGCTGAATCCATAGTTGAGTATTTTCGAAGGTGACATCTGCTGGTGCTAAAATTATCCCGCCACCCCAGACTACTGGGGATGGCGTGGGAGACAATTTAAAATTTCAATTTGGAACCCCCTTTGTTAATTGCAGGATCAGATTCTACATAAAAAAACTACGTAGATTTTGTATTAAACTTTTTTTGTTACTCTTGATAGTTGGCGCTGTAATTCAATGAAGTCCATGTTCTCATTTTTGCGTGGATAATGATTACGGCCGCGGCGGAGCGGCCGAGCGCATTAAGGAGCTATGCTCGGTTGCGCGAGCCCCCCCCCCGCCCCCCCCACCCCCATCTGGCATACATGTTTGTGTCGTCTTTAGTATAATATATTCATAAGTAGTTTGTTACTTTAGGGACTGATGACCCCGCAGTTAAGTCCCTTAAGCTCAACAAACATTTGAACACGTTTTGAAAATGATTACAGAAAAATAAAAAATAAAATATTTACTTACTTCGTAAATTTTGATCCGCTAGAAACAAAACTCTCACTCTCTCCCCACAGGGTAGGGTTTCAGAGAGAGAGGAATTAGAGTTATACAAACGATAACGCAAATATTTTCTTTTTTTTTCCACATATTCGTATAAGTTTTGTTTGTTTCGTAGTCATGACTCCACAAAACTTTTAATTATCAAACAAATGATCTGACTAGCTAAGTAACTAACCAAACATCCTACTTACTAACGAGTGAACTCATTAATTAACAGAGTAAACAAAGTTAAAGGCTGAGGAAAAGACTAACCCATTCACTAACTAAAGATGAACGTATTCCCATTTAAGATTTGGTGGTCCTGAAAAGGAATGATCGGTTTCGTTTTATCGTTGATTATTTGCAAATACTTGCAAGTAAATGAATTTCGGGATGCTCGTTTCCAGTGAGTCTCCTTGCCTTTCATTTTCGGCCTGCTTGTTGTCCGTAAATCCATTGTATCTCACCGTTTTATGGAATCGAATATTCAAAATGATGACTTCCAATTTTGATGATTTATTGTCTCGTGCTGTAAATAAAAGTTTACGAAGTAAACATGTTTCTCTCTCTCTCTTTCTGTTTTTCTTTTTATTTATTTATTTATCCATAACCATTTTGCACGCAAATATTAGAACGTGGATTTTCTTGAATTACAGTGCCAACTAACAAGAATAAAAAAATAAATTGTACGTAGTTTTTATGTAGAATTCTTAAATTTTAAAGTTGCCTCTCACGCCATCCCCAGGTGTCACGGGCGGCAGGCTAATTTTAGCACCAGCAGATGTTCTTCTCGAAAATAATCAACTTCGGATTCAACACATTTTTTCGTGGAACCTCATTTTTGAGTTATTTTGGTTTATAAACTTAAAATTTAAACCATTTATATGCGAAGATCACTGTTCGATATTTTATTCCAGACTATCTGGTAGCCGGCCGCAGTGACCGAGCGATCTGCGGCACGCCTGTCACGGTCTGCACGGCCGCTGTGGTCGGGGGTTCGAATCCCCGCTCGGACATGGATGTTTGTGCCGTCTTTAGTACAAGCTAGTTCATAAGTAGTTTGTAAGTTCAATAAGCTCTACAAACATATGAACATTTAAAGTAGCTGGTACCCGTCGCATTGCTGCAGCAGAAGAAATGATTGCGTACCAACTCCCCTCTCTCACACTCCTCCTCTCCCCTCTCTGTCCTATGTATGCGCCTAGGTGATTGGTTAAATAGTGTCGTTTATAAAAATTTCCTTCACGAAAACATTAATTTATATGCTGACTTTCATGGTAAGCAGTCAAGCAATTTGGATGTATGTTGCAACGTAACCTCCGCATGCACGGATGCTTACGAAAGATAGCCCACGTATTAATTTTGGTATAACCTATCTTCATTCCACATTTAATTGAATTCCGTCCAGCCATTTCAGCGTGAAGAGTAATAAACATCATAACCCATGCATAACCATGCACCGTACGGTGGCTTTCTAAGGGTAGTTTGTGCGTTACTTCAAGGTATAAGCTATCTGCATGCCATATTTCAATCAGATGCATCCAGCTGCTTCAGCGTAAAGAGAAACAAATATATTAAATCATTGTAAGGTACCCTCCGCCACTGCACCGTACGGTATGTATTAACGCAGGTCATAAGCTATCTCCATTTCAAATTTCATTCAAATCCGTCCATCCATTTCAGCATGAAGGAGTAAGAAACATATTTGCACATTTTAAGGTACTCTCCGCTATGTTCAATACAGTGGCTTAAGAAAGGTAGCCCATGTATTAATCTGCGTATAAGCTACCTCTGTTCCAAATTTCATTCAAATTCGTCCTGCCATGTCAGTGTAAAGGCGTAAGAAACGTTAACTAATTCTATATCTACATCTACATGGGATACTCTGCAAATCACATTTAAGTGCCTGGCAGAGGGTTCATCGAACCACAATTATACTATTTATCTCCCATTCCATTCTCGAATAGCGCGCGGGAAGAAAGAACACCTGAATCTCTCTGTTCGAGCTCTGATTTCTCGTATTTTATTCTGATGATCATTTCTACCTATGTAAGTGGGAGTCAACAATATATTTTCGCATTCGGAGGAGAATGTTGGCGATTGGAGTTTCGCAAGTAGCCCACGCCGCAGCGACAAGCGCCGTTGTTGTAATGATTCCCATCCCAGGTCCTGTAGCATTTCCGTAACGCTGTGTCCCCTGCATCGTGATAATACGAAACGAGCTGCCCTTCTTTGGACTCTTTCGATGTCCTCCGTCAAACCCACCTGACAAGGATCCCACACTGGGCTGCAATATTCCAAAAATGGACGGACAAGCGCAGTGTCTGCAGTTTCTTTAGCAATTCTGTTGCATCTTTTAAGGGTCCTGCCAATTGTGAAGCATCTTCCGCCATGCACCATAAAAAGTTAGTTTTATTATGCCTATAACTTTCACGCAAGAGCAAGCAATGAGTTGACAAAGTTTTAGAGTAATCGGATGTATGGTATGGCCATGCATAAAATACGAAAAAAATACAAACAAACAGATATTAATTTTAATATATTGATTATCGGTTTCGACATAATTTTGTCATGATGAATATCATGGTCTGCAACTATCCATACATCATTAACAACTAAACACTTCAATCGTTTTGTGCTCAATTAACAACAGTTGTGAGTAATGAATGGAGAGGTGCTATATTTTAAAATGTTCAGCTGTAGATCTGAAGATGAAAACAATATTTTGACGAAACAGGTAATTTGGAATAAAATATTAAACAGCGACGTTGGCATATATATTTCACAGTAAATAACAATTTAGATTGCCCTCCTTGTCTTGAATAATGTCAGGCGTTTACGATATATTTTAAACTGATGAGCCTCCAACAGCTTGAACACTACCATGCTGAGATGCAGGGTCCTTGAACTCACAAGAATGACTCCATTCTCGTACACGTCTATCTGCTCGATACAACTGGAAAAGAGGCTTGTCAGTCCACGCAAAATGTTTCTAGCTGTCAACAGTCCAATGACGGTGTTGACAGGTCGAATCAGGGCCGGCCCGAACAAATTCGGCACCCTAGGCAAATTATTTTAATGGGGGGGGGTATTTTAATGGTCCCCATTTATATAATAAAATCGCAATGAAACATCAATTCAAAATACACTTTCATCTTTCTTATTCAAACACCTAATAACAACACACATACATTACATAAAAATATATCCCCATCAAAATGGCACACATCATAAAATAATGTTACTTTGTCATCGTGTTTACATTTTGTCTTTTGAAATACGTTTTGATTGATAGTTTGCAATAATTGATACAATTCTAAGCTTCTTCATAGAAAGAGTCAGACAAATTCCATGTTTCTTGCCTTGGCTTTTGCAAAATCTGAGGATGAAAAATGTATTGTATCTGCTGCTTCTCGTTCAATTGACAAAGTTTTTCTTGAATCATTGTGGATCGCAGATTTGTTTTTATAGTTTTAATTTCGAGAATCTGCGCTCACAATCGGTGACAGACATAGGAAGAATAAGCAACACTCTTAGTGCAGTAACTAAATTAGGTACAATTTCCATAAGTCCATTCTTACAAATTTAGCTCAGAACGTCCTGGGACCCTGAATTAATGGGTACTCTGCTAGCAATGGCTTGTAATTCACTGCATAGATCAGTAGCATCAATATCTTCAGATTCTTTGTGAGTTAGAGACTCTTCCAAATTAACACATTTCTAAGAACATCTTTGAGAATTTCATTTTGTACATTACGTATGTTGTACAGACTGCCATATACAGAATTTAGGTTGTTAATCTGATGAAATCTCTCGTCAATTGAATTTATTGGAGTATCGCCAGCTTTGATCACGAGGTGATTAGTTGCAATTGCTACTCGTCTATTCATTAAACGTTTACCAGAGATATTCTGAAGAGTCAAAGAGAATGCATGTAACATTGACTTGCATCTTCTCTCTTGCCAGTTGCTATGTCTACTTGTTGTATCTGGGTACTCATCGCACCTGGAACCCCAGCGCAACAGCAAAGTAAATCGAACCGTGAGCTCACGAGGGTTCGTTGAGCACGACAAATTTGTCGCCCCCCCCCCCCAACTCCCTAGGCAATTGCCTAGTTTGCCTATATGAAAGGGCAGACCCTGGATCCAAGCAAGGTGTAAAGCTTTGTGTCGTGCATGCAGAAAGGGTATACGAATGGGCCTTTCGCTGCGAAATCCAATATCGGTGATATTTCATTTAAGGCTGAGCTTATAGACAGTGGTGCCTCCGTGGCGGAGCAACTGCTGTGATTTTGGGGAGGCACCGCTCGTCACTCAGTCGCAGTGACCTTGAGCACCCTGTTCCCACCTGGCGGTCAGACATATGGCACAACGAACAGCCCACTAGCTACCGTGTAAGCGGTTTGGAAGTGCAGCCGCTGGTATTTTGTCGTCGCAGCGGAATAGCGGAGGGACTACAACCGCAGCCGCACCTGCATTTTGAGAAACAGTGCACTTCCAAACCGCCGTGATTCCTCCGCCGCGGAGCAACCACGGGCTATAAACACGGCCTGATGGTTCGCACGCTGACAGTTACTTGTCGCCCAGAGAGGAATGCACTTCTGTCACATTAAATAATTATCTTCCGTCGTTGTTTATTCCGTTGTTACAGGATCGTATTCCGACTGCAGCGATGTCAGAGGTTACATGTTTAACCGGATTCCCAATATTCACAGTGCACTGGTGAAATGGTCGTACTGGAAAATCCCCACCTCACCACTACCAAAAAGATGCTGCGTCCCATCTCTCATGCGCCGACTGTAACACGACATCCAAACACACTTCAATCGCGATAACCTTCCTTTCTAACAGCACTTAACTTCCGTTGTCTTATAAAGGTGTCGCCTACCGTAGCCCGCCCTCTTTACATAATTCTCTGTTTACATACATGTGCCTGTCCCATTTTCTTGGACGTTTCATTGAATATGTCAATGTATGTGTGTCTGCCACATCTGTAACATACAATAAAGATACTAGGAATCAATAGTGACCAATTCGTTCCAACAAATCGCAGCAAAAATGCATTCAGTATCCCGGAAACAACATTCCTAAGTTCTTAGTGTACATAATGGGAACGTGCTTGAAAAGTTCAGTCAGACTTTAGAGGAAAAACAGCTTTAAAACAAAACCCAACTTTCAGGTCGTTCATTCACTTCAACTTCTCAATTTCCAACTGGCACATTAACAACAGTCAATACGACTTTGGTCACAAATTCCATCTGACAACTTCCACCGTGGCAGATTAATTGTGTGCATTGTGGTGCTGTGGTGCACACAGCCGTTTGCTGCCGGGGGTCGAATTCCCCCTCGGTAATGGGTGTTTGCGTTGCCCTTAGGTTATTTTACCTTAGTTTAAGTAGTTAGTAAGCTACAGACAGATGATCCAGCTTCTGAGTCCGATAGATTTACAAACATTTGAACATTTTCTTACAACTTCCGTGTACTAGAGGAAATACACTATGAGAAAATGAAAATAACAATTTATAATTTATTTGAAAATTGATTTGGCTTGAATTGTAGCCACTGTGGAAAATAATGACAATGCTCACAATACATATGGAAAGACACAGCAGACGATGAACAGCCTTAAAAGTACTACTTATGGAAAGAATGAAACAATACCTCTCAGATGACAAACATAAGCCTACACCACATGTTTTACAATGCCATCTGCAACGATGAGGGATATTTTTCGTACTGCAGTTTGCACAACGTTTTGGAGACCCATGCTATGGCATGTGTTTTGCTTCAGACTTTTCCCCATGTGCACCTGTGGTTTGAAACTCTTAGGAGGTGGTGTACTACAAGATGGACCTGTCTCCGGTAATGTCAACAATAGGTTCATGATTGTCGTCTAATTCGAATTATTATGTAACTTCGTCCACAATTGCCAATATTTGTTTCTCAGAGTGTTCCTAGAATCTGCGTCCTGAAGAGAAAAACTATATGGTTTGAAGGCACAAAATCAAGCACACTGGCCCCATATGAAGCCACGATGGAAACGCGGATTTTTTTTCCACCCTTTATTGTTAATTCGCCGACAGTCGGCAGGCTGGCAGCAGCATCTTATGCTGCTCTTCAGCCATGAGAATACATGAATATGACATGTTGTGAAAAACATTATATGAAGTTAAAAACATGGAGATTTAAAAACATGACCATGGGATAGGTTGCTTTAAGACATAACAAATCTGAACATACTGAGGACATCATAAACGTAAAAAGGCGATAAAAATAGACGATTCAATTAAAAATAGTCTGCGCCACGGCGGCGGTTTAATATTGCATTTAGAAAAAAAAGAAGATGAATATCACTGTACAAAGACACTGATTAAAATTGTTGTTGCACCAATATTGTTGGGACAAACACTGATGAAAAACACGAAGTCACTGTTGCACAGTACATTAAACGATGCTGTTTAAAAATTTCATTGAGGCCTCCACAGGGGTGGGTAGGAGGGGAAGGGTAGAAAGTGTGGGGGAGTCAGGGAGGTGGGAAGAGAAGGTGGAGGAAAGGTAGGGACTGTCGAGATTCCGAGATGTGAGATGTGAAATGACCAAGTGGGGGGAGGGGAAAAGGAACGGATGCGGAGGGGGGTTTCTGATGTCGGCCGGTCGCGGTGGCCGAGAAGACTGAGGTGCTTCAGTCACGGTCTGCACGGCCACTACGGTCGGGGGTTCGAATCCCCCCTCGGGCATGGATATTTGTGCCGTTCTTAGGATTAGCTAGTTCATAAGTAGTTTGTACTTTTAGGGACTGATGACCCCATAGTTAAGTCCCATAAGCTTTACAAACATTTGAACCTTTGATTTTTGGGTTTCTGATGCTACGGGGAGAGGATCAGGGTTGATATGAAAGTTAGATTTCGGGGCGAAGGGTGTCATATGGTAGGGGAAGGGTGCGGAAGTTGCCCTGGGAGAGGATATAGTGTGCAGTTGGAGGGTTGGGGGATACAGTGGTGTAGGTGTGGGAGGGGATGATATGAGGGTTAGATGTAGGGAAGGGTGCTGAAGTTGCCCTGGGAGAGGACATGGATTGTGTGCAGCTGGAGGGTTGGAGGATACAGTGGTGTAGGCGTGGGAGGGGATCAGGGTTGATATGAGGGGTAGATGTCGGGATGAAGGGCGTCATCTGGTAGGGGAAGGGTGCGGAAGTTGCCCTGAGAGAGGATATGGAGTGTGTACAGGTGGAGGGTTGGGGGGATGCAGTGGTGTAGGCATGGGAGGGGATCAGGGTTGATATGAGGGTTAGATGTCCGGATGAAGGGTATCATCTGGTTGGGGAAGGGTGTGGAAGTTGCCCTGGGTGCATATATAGAGTGTGTGCAGGTGTAGGGTTGGGGAGAATACAGTGGTGTAGGAATGGGAGGGGATCAGGGTTGATATGAGGGGTAGATGTCGGGACAAAGGGCGTCATCTGGTTGGGGAAGGGTGTGGAAGTTGCCCTGGGTGCATATATAGAGTGTGTGCAGGTGGAGGTTTGGGGAGGATACAGTGGTGTAGGTGTGGGAGGGTATCAGGGTTGATATGAGGGGTAGATGTCGGGACAAAGGGCGTCATCTGGTAGGGGGAGGGTGCTTAAGGTGTCCTGGGAGAGGATATGGAGTGAGTGTAGTTGGAGAGTTGGGGTGATACAGTGGTGTAGGCGTGGCAGAAGCTCTGGATTTGTTAGGATAGGGGATACCAGGGGGTTGTGGGAGTCTATTTTACGGGTAGTGTACAGGATCCGGAGGTGTTAAAGGTGTTGCAGGAGGTGAGGGGAAATGCGGATATAGTGCTTATATATTTTTGTGTGTATTTGTATAGTTCAGAGTATATTTAGAACATTTTCATAAATAAATACCTAGGGACTCACCTTATATATGCTCAAGAAATATTTACTGGAGTAAATTGAACAGCAACCAATATAACTGATGCAAACACAAGTATTATCTACTTTCTCACGACAACAGACTACGGACGTAGTTACAAAAAGTCTCGCAGATGGCAGCACCAAGCAGGACAGACAGAAGGTGGTTGCAGTTGAAAACACAGTGTCAGTCGGCTGGAAAACAGTGAAAGCTAAGGTGGACGCTAATGAAGCCTTAACTGACTATATGTGTTTTTATCCATCTGTCTCGACTAACCCACCTTCAAGTTTGCCTTCATATCTCTATTTTAATTCACCATTGTTTGATGTCCATTTCATGTTAGCTGTCTTCACACCCATGTTTTACTGTTTACCTTGGCTGAAGAGCAAAACGTCATGCTGCTGCGAGCCTACTGGCATGTTTGTGCTGGTGTGAAATTACAATAAAGAGAAAAATTAATCCACTATGCCTCAAAGGGTTAAGGGGAACATACCGCTCTACCCCACAATTTTAAATTGGCTACATAAATGGCCCGTTTTCTCACGCACTGTTGCGTTTATAAATGTGGTGTTTTTATCGCATATTCTTGCGTGTTTTGTGAGTGTATTGTTCTGTAATCACTTTAAAATAACTATTGGAAAAAATTATGTTTTTTTCTCCGAACATATAATTTTTGGTATAAATTTTCACTATTGTAAATACTACTAAAGTAGAGCTAGAACGTCATTCTACTGTCTGTGTTATGTGGCAAATAATTGTGTTGTAGATTCAGAAGTTTCTGAGAAAAAGGGGAATTTAAACTTGAAAAGGTTACTTTGACGAAATTTCGTTTAAAAAATAATTTTTAATGCACAGCCAACTGATACATAAAAAAAAGTTAGAATCCTCCTGGATGGAATTCTTCATCTCCTCCTTCATCTTCCTCTCCCATTGCTGTCCTCCACTTGGATCTAGCTTCTTTTGACGTATTTTTACTGGAGTTGTAACCTTTATTAATTCCAAGACTCTCCAGAATCTGGAGTTTTCCAGAACATCCGTCATTAAAAGTAAGAACTGCATACCAGGTTGAAAGACTGAATTGCCAACAAACAACCATTTTGAAACACGGTTAGTGGATAACTGTTGTTTTGAAACAGAAACTAAAGTACGCTTCGAAGTGTTTAATGCGAAGTACCGCTAGTGTAGGCAACCTACGAAAGGGACATTGCTCTATAAAACAAAAGAGACCATAGCCTTCTAGACTGTATAGTTCCAGAGAAAAATTCCAGTATGTGAAATGATGGAAAACTAAATTCTCAGAAATGTCAGTACAAAATTATTCTCCAATATTTATTTAAAATAGTAAATAATCGAATATTTCAATAAAACCAAATTAAGCATAAGCATCCACATTTTCATTGTTAGTTCCTTTTGGTCCTGTTTCTTTCCCCACAGTTGCTATACTATATTGTAGTGTAGATCTATCTCCCTGTATCTCTCTGTATCTCTTCTCTTTCTCTCTCTCTCTCTCTCTCTCTCTCTCTCTCTCTCTCTCTCTTCAAAATCAGGAGTCATTAAATAAATTAATACATCAGTATCTGGTGCAGTTATTATACAATTACAACGTAAACACACACATACACTAACTAATATAAATCGAAGACAAGACAAACACACATTCAAAAGTTGGCAACACCAACCAAAACAAAAACACTACACAAAAAAAAACGGCATGTGCATAGTGGTGCTAGCTGTGAAGTGCTGAAAAACAAAAACGGAAAAGGAACATAATTGAAGGAAAACAACCGGAAGTAACAATTCACCACTAAATGTAAAGCAATATACACCAAATATTGTAAGTAACAACATCCAAATATCAGTAACTATACTTAAATAACGCACCAGAAATGTTTTAACCTAAAATGCTAAGAAACGTAAATATGAAAAATTGTAAAACATAATCATATATAACAGGCTACTGATGATGCCTTCCAAATAAAGGCGAAATACATATGGCAATATAATCTATTATTAATCGGTTGCATAGACGGATAACCTAAATATTACTAGCTTCCTAGGTTTTTTATTTGTGGACGGAGAAGTTAGTACGGCTTTCTCCCACAAGTCCCCTAAAACTTCCACATCCTTGCGGATGCTGTTGCGTAGCAGTGTGCGTTTGTACCGCTTACGGTAAACACGAGGTGCACGAGGTGCCGTAGTTGCTGTCCAAGCCTTTATGGAAAGCATAGGGTTCTGACTAACCTGTTGTCTTCTATAGTTATGTTCCCAGCGCAGAAGACAGCACACAGGTCGTTGGTTCTTCTACAGGATACAAGTGAGGCTAAAAGAAGTTCTGTTGGATGGAAGCAGAAGAAGCGACTCGCGAGATTTTTAATTGTCAGGGATGCCATTTATTAAATAAATAATAAAATATGAAGAACTATTGTTAATACGACACGGCCTATGCTGCCCGTAGTTTATGTTGATACCGCGACTGTTCTCACAATTATACAAAACTTTACTCATTACCGGCGCGTATATTGGTCAGCTCGAGACTGAAACTGCGTCGCGTTGTGAGAGGGCACCTGACGCTCTATTTAGCGCCAAAAATGGCCGTCGCGTGCCTTCTGCAAAATCGCTCTTCTCTTGTTACAATAAGAGAAGGCACCTTAAATTTTTTAAACTGTCAAAACCTACCCTGGCCTTGAGAGGTATTTATCACAAATTCTCAGCTCTGAATAATTAATATTTAGTGTATAATAAACAAAACTAATTTCAAAAGCAATCACTTGACGTGAAATGCAGCAGACAATGCGAGGAGAGTACCAGTAACATAGGCGGGCTTTCCCACGGGAACCAGCACATACTGCGCCTTATGCTACTGCTCCCCAACCCCACCTTCCAACATATGCTGCACTTCTGTCTTTCTTCTGCGTTTGCGACACGTAGAATGTTAGCAAAGAAACGGCCAGCGGCCAGAAATATGAAGTGGCCATAGGCCAGGAATATCACATAACGCACCAGAAATGTTTATAACCTAAATGCTAAGAACATAAATATGAAATATTGTGAAACATAATCATGTATAACAGGCTATTGATGATGCTTTCCAAATAAAGGCGAAATACATATGGCAATAAAATCTATTATTAATCAGTTTCATAGAGGGATAACCTAAATATCTACACTATAGAATGAAACTATTCACTCTGCGCGGAGTGTGCGCTGATATGATACTTCTTGGCAGATTAAAATTGTGTGTCAGAACCGGGACTCGAACCTGGGAGCCTTGCCTTTCGCGGGCAAGCGATCTACCGACTGAGCTACCCCGACATGACTGACAATACCGCCTCATAACTTTACTTCCGCCAGTACCTTGCCTCCTACTTTCCATTCACAGAAGCTCTCCTGCGAAACATGCAAGACTAGCACTCCTGGAAGAAAGGATATGGTGGAGACATGGCTTAGCCACAGCCTAAGTGATGTTTCTAGAATGAAACTTTCCGCTCTGCAGCGGAGTGTGCGCTGATATGAAACTTCCTGGCAGATTAAAATTGTGTGCCGGAACCGAGACTCGAGCCTGTGACCTTTGCCTTTCGCGGGCAAGCGCTCTACAGACTGGCGGAAGTAAAGTTGTGAGGCGGCATCGTGAGTCGTGCCGGGATAGTTCAGTCGGTAGAGCACTTGCCCACGAAAGGCAAAGGTTCCAGGTTCGAGTCCCGGTCCCGGCACACAATTTTAATCTGGCAGGAAGTTTCATTTACACTATAATCCATATTTTCATCATTTGCATAAAATCAAATATGAGAAAATTTGTTATTTAGTGCGGCACGAATCCCTTTAAGTATTTAATATGTGGGTACCTATTTCATACGTTCGTACCTTTGTTAGCAGTCTGTAGTGCGTTACCAAGTCAAACACAGTTCGAAAATCGAGAAATATGCAGTCTGCCTGTTGTGGTTCATTCATAGCACGCAAGAAATCATGACAGGAAAGAGAAAGCCGGTTTTCGCACGATCGATGCTTCTTAAAGCCGTGCTGATCCGTGGACGGAATCTCTCATATAAAAATATCGATGTAAAGAAGAGGGCTGCAGAAGCAGTCCGAGGTGTGAAGAGTAATCCGCGGTTGTGCAGGAGAGGGTCGGAGATGGCTGAAGGATAACGTCAAAGGCTTAGGATCGCTGATGACGCCCTCCAGCAGGAGAGGTTATCGGTTGGCTCTTGGGCATGCGCGCTGTGCGTGCGCCCACAGGAGCAGACACTCGTGAGCCGCCGTGCGTAGCGGAGGTGTCAGGCGGCGCGCTGCCGAGGTCTAGTGGCGAACGCTGGGAACAGAACCTGGGTGCAACGTAGTGGGGCAGGGAACAGCCAATGGTCACAGCAGCACCGAAAACTAGTACAATACACACTGAGCAGACCAAAATACTGGTTGCTTATATCTATACACTAGCTGAACTCCCACTGCTTTGCATGCGTGGGCTTGTTGGTCTAAAAAAAAAAAAAAAAAAAAAAAAAAAAAAAAAAAAAAAAAAAAAAAAATACAAATAAAAATAAAAATAAAAAATTCTTATAGAACTTAGAACTTATGGGGCAACTATGGGGTCATCAGTCCCTAAACTTACAAACTACTTATGAATTAGCTAATACTAAGGACGGCACAAATATCCATGCCCCACAAACGTAGCGACCGTGCAGACTGTGACTGGCGCGCATCAGACGGCTCGGCCACCGTGGCCGGGTCGTTGGTCTGCACCAGTTGTTTCTCCCTCTTAATATAAATTTGCATAGATATAGCTTAAGTACTATCATAATGAAATGTTGTGATGCTAGTTGTAGCTGCGGCAGCATGGCGGTGCGTATTGAGGCGCCATGCTGCTATGTGCGCTGCTACATCTGCATCTACATACATACTCCGCAATCCACCATACAGTGCGTGATGGAGGGTATTCTGTACAACTACTAGGCATTTACTTTCCTATTCCACTCCCAAACAGAACGAGATAAATAAGAATGTCAATATGCCTCTGTACGAGCCCTGATTTCTCTTATCTTGCTTTTGTGATCACTTCGCGAAATGTAAGTGGACGGCAGCAAGATCGTGCTACACTCGACTTCAAATTCCGGCCCTCTAAATTTCCTCAACAGAAATTCACGAAAAGTACGTCGTCTTTCCTCCAGCGATCCCCAACTGAGTTCCTGGAGCATTTCCGTGACACTCGCGCATTGGTCGAACCTAGCAGTAACAAACCTAGCTGCTCGCCTCTGAACTGCTTCCATGTCTTCCTTTCAACTGATCTGCTGTGGGTCCCAAACACTTGGGCAATACTCAATACGTGGTCGAACAAGCGTTTTATACATCTTCCTAAAATTCTCCCCATAAACCGCCATACTCATAGCTGCCCTTACGTGTTCGTTCCATTTCATGTTCTTCTGCAAAGTTACGCCTAGATATTTGAACGAGGCGACAGCATCAAGAAGCTCACTACTAATGCTGTATTCGAAAATTATGAGATTGTTTTTCCTACTCATACGCATCACCTTACATTGTTCTACTTTGAGACATAGCTGCCATTCGTCACACCAACTACAAATTTTGTCTACTTCATCCTCAATGTTATTACAGTCAGTTAAAGACGACATCCTCCCATACACCACAGCATCATCGGCAAACAGCCGCTGTTCGACGTCGAGGGTTCGATTTGCCCATCGGGCATGGGTGACTGTGTTGTCCTTATCATATGTTAGTCTAAGTTCGTTACTTTAATTAGTTGGTAAGCCTTAATGACTGATGACCCTGTAGCTAAGTATCTTAAGATTTAGAAACATTTGTACATTTGATTTTACTACTTGTAACCCCCTAAGGCACCCCTTAATAGTTGGATTTCGAAAAATACCCCAACAGGTGTCTTTTAAATTCCAACCAAGTATGCAAATATATTTTTTTTTTAATTCTGGGTTCAAAATTGGCTTGGTAGCAATGTATTTTCAATAAATGTTTCATCCCCTATTTCACTGCCTAAATGGTTAATTGTCTGAAAATACCGAAACACGTGTCTTTTTAATTCTGACCAAGAAAATATATACCAATTTATGTGGTTGTAGCTTCAAAATTGCCTTAATAGCAAAAGATTTTCGAAAAACATCTCCTCTCCAATTTAACCTCATTGATGGTTGAATTTCAAAAATATCGAAAAACATATTTTTTTAAAATTCTAACGAAAAATTCAAATCCAATTGTTGAAGCTCTAGCTTCAAAATGATCTTGACAACAATGTGTTTTCCAAAATAATTTTTTATTCCCTATTTTACTCCCTTAGTTGTTGAATTTCCAAAAATACCGAAACTCGCGTCTTTTTAATCCTGATCAAGAGTCCATATCCTATGTTTCGAAGTAATAGCTTAAAATATGAGTTAACAGCAACATATTTTCGAAAATCAATTTTTGCATCCCGTATTCCACCTGCTTATTGGTCGTATTTCCAAAAATATCGAAACACTTGTCTTTTAAATTCGAACGCCGAATCCAAATCATAAAATTTGTAGTTCTAATTTGAGAATTGCCTAATAACAACAGATTTAAAAAAAAAAATCCCCTCTCCAATTTAACCCATTTTATTATTGAATTTCCAAAAATATCGAAATACGTATTTTTTAAATTCTAACCAACAATACAATTTTTGCAGCTCTAGCTTCAAAATTTTCTTAATAGCATCGTGTTTTCAAAGAGAATCTTTTGAAATTTCCAGAAATACTGAAATTCGTGTTTTTTTTTTTTTTTTTTTTTTTTTTTTTAATCCTGACCAAGATTCCATATCCGAAGTTTCGTAGTTGCGTCTTAAAATTTGAGTTAACAGCAACATATTTTTGAAAATCATGGGAACGGATTGGCGTCGAGGCAACACCGCCTAGAAGACAAGGCCCAACAACTGACCGTGCCTACGTCATACCGAGAGGCGGTGGACGCAAGCTGACTGGCCAGCCGCTACGAGGCGGTGGGCGTGCCCCAGCGGGCAGCAACTGGGAGTCGCTGCCTCTTGGTGTGACGTAGGCAGGGCCATTTGTCAGGCCTTGTCTTCCAGGCGGTGTTGGTCGAGGACGAGTCGCAACCGCGACGAGTGAGAATCGACCTGTGTCAACACCGTCTAGATACAAGGTCACACAAGTCCGTGTCACGTCACACCGATAGGCTTCCATCGCTAACTGAGTGACTGGCCGCTGGGTGCACAGCGCATTGCCTCATAGCGCCTTCCAGTTAGTTTGCGATGGCGACCTGTCGGTGTGACGTGATATGGACTTGTTTTGATGACTTGTATCTAGACGGTGTTGGTCGAGGTCTTAGAAGCTCACGTGCTTTCGGAGCTTTCGGGTAGAACGCCGCCAGGAGGAATGGCTGCGTGCCGGACGCGGTGGCCGAGGTGACTGAGGCGCACCAGTCACGGTCAGCTCGGCCACTACGGTCGGGGGTTCGAATTCCCCCTCGGGCATGGACATTTGTGCCGTCCTAGTTCGTAAATAGTTCATAAGTAGTTTGTAAGTTCAGGTACTGATGACTCCGTAGTTAAGTTCCATAAGCTTAACAAACATTTGAACATTTTTGAATGGCTGCGTGGTATAAGGCGTCATGCTACGGACTGTGTGGCCATTCTCGACGGAGGTACGAGTCCTGGGCGTGTGTGTTGTCCTTTGTAGAAGATAAAGTATTTTGTAAGTTTAGGGACTGATGAACATAGCAGTTTGGTGCAATAAGTTTACCCAACACCAGACAGAACGAGAGAGGTGCTTAGGTCTTCGCTACCCGAAATAATCAGCTGTGCCGTCTGCGATGGCCGAGGGGATTGAGGCGCTCCAGTCACGATCTGCACGGCCACTACGGTCGGGGGTTCAAATCCCCCCTCGGGCATGGATATTTGTGCCGTCCATAGAATTAGTTAGTTCATAAGTAGTTTCTAAGTTTAGGGACAGATGACCCCGTAGTTAAGTCCCATAAGCCTATACAAACATTTGTTAATCAGCTGTGGCAGAACATTCCTTAGAAAATCGACACCGTTTTGACGAAAAATTTTTCACTGTTACAACGATATTGAAACAGTATTATAGAGGAAGCCATTAAGATGAAAATACCGGAGAACACCATTAATGAGGATGTCGGCTTGCAGCTCAGCACAGCCTATAACCCGCCCATAGCGTGGTTGAAGGGGACGCGGAGGACACCGGACGAAGAAGCGATTCCCAGTGACGACACACCCAATAGCGGACGAAACCGATTATGACTGTAAGCTTTACCATATATGGCCATCAGCGCTGCTATATAACGGCAAGGCAATGGCGATACAACAGTTATTATCCACTTGCTAAGGAGCGGTTTTTCGAAATCTAGTGGTATTCTGATCACGCCACGGCAGAATGGCCGAGCACTGTAAGGAACTATGCTGTGGAGCGCGAGGTTGCTCCCCGTCAAACGTTCGAGTCCTCCCTCGGGCATTGGCGTGTGTTTTGTCCATAGGTTAAGTTAGTTTCAGTAGTTTATAAGCCTGGCGACTGATAACGCTGTAGTCCAATCCCACAGATTTACAAACATTTGAATTTGAATTGATTCTAGCCACCTAACGCGGCTGGAAGCCCGAGATTTTACCCATAGTTTGCAGATACATGTAATTTTATACAAAACGTATTTACAGAACAATGTGCCTTAAGGTTTCTTTCCCGCAATCTATTCCAACTTGTTTACGGATACTTACGTAATCCTGCCCACTCGCTCATCGAAACTCTAAAACATGTAAATATTAAAACATTTCGACTGTTTCGGGGCATTAAAATGCATTCTACGACAAAGTTGAAAATTTTTAATCAATTATGCTATCCAGGCAAACTTCCATTCCAACCAAAATTCTCAGCACCTCCCCATTGATTCCTCTTGCTCGCGGCCTATACTGGATCCGCTCAAGAGATCGAGCGTTTGGATGCGGGCGCAGTGAAATTCGGACACGTCCGAAAAGAACAGAGCCCATATCAAAATTATGCACCCAACAGGCAACGACAATTTCAATACGGACTCATCTCTTGAGCGAATCCAGTATAGGCTGCGAGCAAGAGGAATCAATGGGAAGCGGCTGAAAGTTGAAAATTTGGGTTGGAAGAGAGGCGTGTCTGGCTAGTCTAATTGGTTAAGGCGACCGCTGGCCTAAAGCTGTAAATCCAGAATCGAATCCCAGTCCAGCACAGTTTTTCAAATTTATTATAGAATATATTTCAACGCCATGAAACGGTCTAAATGTTTCAATATTTCGTAAATTTATGGCCGTTGCGGTCAACTGATGGTGTCTGTTTATTCGGACATCTCCAAAAAGAACAGCCTCTATACCAGTAAACTATTCAAAATATTGATGCGATAGCTACTAATTACATAGGTGTCGCATGTCGAAAGGTCCGCCTCATACGTCGTTTACTACAGATTTATCCAGTCATTTATATGACTTCATTCCGAATCAAGGTTTCGTATACAATAGTAGTAAACAGGAATAATATTAGAGAGACGGTGGAAAAAAGAAAAGCCGGCCGCGGTGGCCGAGGGGACTGAGTCACTCCAGTCAGTCGGGGGTTCTAATTCCCCCTCGGGCATGGATATTTGTGCCTTCCTTAGTATTCGCTAGTTCATAAGTAGTTTGTAAGTTTATGGACTGTTGACCCCATAGTTATGTCCCATAAGCTATACAAACATTTGAACATTTGAAAAAAGAAACTGGTTGAGGGGCCAGGGATGTAGGAGAGTGAGGTGGGGAAAATGAGATGGGCAGCGATAGGGGTTAGTAAGAGAAGGAAAGGGAGAGAAAGAGGGAGAGAGAAAGAAAGAAAGAAAGAGAAAGAGAGAGAGAGAGAGAGAGAGAGAGAGTAGGAAGGATGATACGGGGGATGATGGGGTAGGGAAGAGACCGCGTTGAGGAGGAATGAACAGAAAGAGAGGGGAAAGGATTATACGATATATCACATTACCATACCCAATTCATAGTTGAAGAGTATTGCTGGTTCGCTTCTATCTTACCCTTTATTTCTCAGTAGATTTCACCTTTTACTTAAGAATTATAAGCAGCTTACACCATTTCACTTTGTCGAACAAATTCGACATTATTTCATTGACTAAAGAGTCAGTAAAGTAACTATCAAAAAATTCCATCAGCAAGTCGGAGCCTGCCAATGGACTGCACGAAACACAAGGCCTTGCTGGCGGGCGTTGCGTGAAGACTTGACGACCTGTGTGGGTGGCTGCAACAGCGCCGCGTGCTCCTCACCCCGCCTGGAGCGGCAGTGCACTCCCAGAAATGAGCGCGCCGGGTTTCGTAGCTCACACAGACCGCCAGACAGTGTGTGTGTGTGTGTGTGTGTGTGTGTGTGTGTGTGTGTGCTGCGACCTCCACCAAGCTTCCGCCTCTACCTGCCCTATGTGCAGGCTGTTTTACTCTCTCCTTCTCTGTTTTTCATTTTTTGTTTACGTAATCTGAAAAAATGTCATCTGAAGGGTGCGAATGATCTTGGGTTCCTTATCATTCGACGTACAGGCAAAGAAAGAAACCAAGAGAAGAAAGGTATCTGCTTTAAATAATTAACTTATATTTGAAAGGGTTACATTTCTTTATTTGTTTTCGTCAGTGTACCTCCTGGTAACGTATTCAAAAATTTCATTTACATAGCCTGACTAATCTAGGGAAGACGTGCGATTTTTCAATTTTTATACACTGGTGAAAACATTTAAGGGATCTAGATCTCAAACAATAAATAAATGTAGGGGAACATGAAGAAAAAGTGCCCGTTGTGGAGAGAGACATGTCTTAAGACAATCCATGGAGTCTTATTGAATCCATCATTGGTGATGGATACGGGACAGCGGCTGGTCAAGAGTCTGAAGCAACTGAGATACTAACAGCCGTATGTATAATAAAATATTTATTCTATCACAACAAGTTTGGGCATTCCATTATGCCATCTTCAGGTTCCTACATTAGCCCATTACTGTCCAGTACTTTTTTTGTGAGAAAAATGTTTCATTTTGTTAGGATAGGTTCAATAAGATAAAAGAAGTCTGAACAATGCTGTAAATATAGTGCCATATCTTTGCTGTACTGAGACAAGAGCAAAAAGATATATCTACGTTCCTTTGTTTCCAAGGTGCAAAAGTTATAGATAGCGCAACATGGTGCACAAACGCACCACCGAGCGTGAATGGGTTAGAGCATAATAACCAAAGGTAGGAATACTAAAACTGGATTCGTGGACTTCTGTCTCTTAGTGGGAAACAACAACAACAACGTTGTTTTTGTTGTTGTTGTTGTTTCCCACTAAGAGAGAGAGAAGTCCACGAATCCAGTTTTAGTATACCCACTTTTGAATATTATGCCCTGGTGTAAGGACCTGAAGATGGCATAGTGGAATGGCGAAACTGGTTGTGATACAATAAATATTTTATTATACATACGGCTGTTGGTATCTCAGTTTCTTCAGAATCCATGGAGTAGTTGAATCTACTAAGTCAGGGTGGCTAAGTGGTATAGCGTCTGCCTAACACGCTGGATCTCTCGGGTTGGAATCCCGGTCGAGCACAAATTTTATACAAAGCCTCTCCATCAGATTTACATCTTTAATTAGGGCATCACTTGAGATATCTAACTTCTGAAATATTCCCATCGGCAGAATGAACTAAAATGGTTCTACGAATTTCTGCGCGTTCTACGGATTGGCGAAAACAACATTACGGCAACCTAGATAGTGGTAATAAAGGAAAGTTGCGGCAGAGGGGGTTGGTGTTGTGTTTAATGTACCAAACTAATCACACAAGCAGTTGGGCAATGATAGTGTAGTGACCAGGTAGAGCAATGCAACAGCAACGTGACTTACCCAAAGGTATGGCGTGGAGAGCCGTAGGAAGGTTGGAAGCTGAACAGAGGGACGTCGCTACAGCTATTGGAGCCTCCCGAAGTGTAATTTACAGACATACAATATATTTCAGAAGAGAGGAACCGTTCAAACAAGGCAAGACCGAGGTCGACCGCTGGTAACGTCAGCAAGAGCCGGTTAACAGCACGTCGAGACATGAGGCTGAATGCAACTCAGCTGCATCGCGACCTCCAGGCAGCAACAGTAAGCGCGATATCAACACAGGCCGAAATCACATTCGGCAATGTTGCCTCAGTGGCTTATGGTGTGTGTCCCATCAAAACTATGACACTGCATGGCCCGCAGAAACCGGTTTGAGGAACATGAGGACTGGTGTCGTAAAGAACGAGGCCTTGTTCTGTTCACAGATGAGTCAAGTTATTTCTGTTCAGCCGGACAATCGTAGTCCTCTCATCTGAAGAGGACGTGGAACAAACCATATCATGGTGGTAGACAATGGGTCGGGCAGGAGAAGCAATTACATCTCTGTTATTAAAGGATTCCAACCCAGTAACTCCTCTCACGGTATAAGCCGGATAGCGCACCACAGCAACAGTAATCCATCCATTACCACATTGATTAGAATCACCCTGCATTAGCGAAAAATTAATAACACATCCACAAAACACCGAAGGACCTTTCAATATCTCCTGCGCGCCCTTATTATTTACATTTATTTGTAGGCCTTATAAACAGGCAGGCGGGAACGCCGATATCTTCTCCTATAACGAGGCATCTCTGAAGCCGTTCAATGCAGTTGCCTGTGCAGCAGCTCTACGACGACTGACGCTGTCTAACAGGAAACGCGCCTTATATAGCGCGCGTTATCAGCGCATCCTGTTGCACAACTTTGATTTTTCAGCGGGCGGCTGTAAGTTGAAACTAGCACAGCCGCCCAACGCTAAGGCGCTCAAGGTCACACGTACAGCGCAGAGTTGCGCAAGCGCAACTCACGCGCTGTGGCTCACATAGATGCCCAGAGGTGCCTCACACAGAGAGCAACCCAGGGAGCCCCTGAGAGCTAAAACACCAAGAAGAATCGCTTCTCGGCTTTTGGCAAGATCTTTTTTTATTTTTTATTTTTTTTTGGGGGGGGGGGGGGGAAGGAAAGGAAATACTTTATTTAATTTCTATAATAATGTTACAGCACCAGTAAATTTTACTTTTACTGAAGGATGTACGGATCACTATGTTGTTCTGAAAGGCGCTTTGACTGTTCAGATGTAAAAAGAGATCATTTGACTTTCGTTGTGCCATACGCTGGGTTCCTTCTGGTGCACGATAACGCTCGTCCTCACAAGGCTGTTCTAATGGAGAACATGGTTGAATCTCAGGTAATTGAACGAATGGAGTGGCCAGCTTCTTACCCGTAAACGAACTCGATCTAGAACGTATGAGATGCAGGGCTTCAACAATGGTTGCAGAGCTGATTTTGCATTCATGGAAGAATGGCCAAATATCCCTCAAGAGCTGATTGGTAACCTCATAGTGTAAATGCAACGGAGGTCTGAAACTGTACTGGACGTCCGAGGAAATCCCGCACCATATTAGAGGGCAAAGATGATGACATTTTCATTATTACTGTATCCCCATGAGGGCTCGCTCTGAGTAATCGCCACGTAAACCTCAAGTAAAGAGTGGAGACAACAAAATACCGTAAATGGATCCGACGCAAGTTACGAAAGTAACAAATATCTCAACAAAATACGTTACCATATGTATATTGTGTGTGATATTTTACCTGATCTCCTAATTGTTTTGACCAGTACATTTTACACGAATGTATACCATAGGTAACTCACTAGTTCAAGATGAAATTTATATACACTACTGGCTATAAAAATTGCTACACCAAGAAGAAATTCAGATGATAAACGCATAATCATTGGACAAATACACTAGAACTGACTCGATATTAGATTTTCACGCAATTTGGATGCGTAGATCCGGAGAAATCAGTACACAGAACAACCACCTCTGGCGGTAATAGTGGCCTTAATACGCCTGGACATTGAGTCAAACAGAGCTTGGTTGGCGTGTACAGGTACAGATGCCCATGCAGCTTCAACGCGATACCACAGTTCAACACGAGTAGTGACTGATGTATTGTGACGAGCCAGTTGCTCGGCCACCATTGACCAGACTTTTCAGTTGGTGAGAGATCTGGGGAATGTGCTGTCCAGGGCAGCAGTCAAACATTTTCCGTATCCAGAAAGGCCCGTGCAGGACCAGCAACATGCGGTCGTACATTATCCTGCTGAAATGTAGGGTTTTGCAGAGATCGAATGAAGGGTAGAGTCACGGTTCGTAAGCATTCTGAAATGTAACGGTCACTGTTCAAAATGCCGTTGATGCGAACAAGAGGTGACCGAAACGTGTAACGAATGGCATCCCATACCGTCACGCCGGGTGATAAGCCAGTATGGCGATAACGAATACACGCTTCAAAAAAACTGTTCAAATGTTGGTAGAGCTTATGGGACTTAACTACAGGGTCATCAGTCTCTAAACTTACAAACTACTTATGAACTAGCTAATACTAAGGACGGCACAAATATCCGTGCCCGAGAGGGGATTCGAACCCCCGACCGTAGTGGCCGTGTAGAACGTCACTGGCGCGCCGCAGACCGCTGGACCACCGCCTTCGGCAATACATGTTTCAAATGTGAGTTCACCGCGATGTTGCCAAACACGGATGCGACCATCACGATGCTGCATTCAGCTGGATTCATCCGAAAACATGACGTTTTGCCATTCGTGCACCCAGCTTCGTCGTTGCGTACACCATCGCAGGCGCTACAGTATCTGATGCAGCGTCAAGGGTAACCCAGCCATGGTCTACGAGCTGATAGTCCATGCTGCTGCAAAGGTCGACGAACTGTTAGTTGTTGTCTTGCAAATGTCCCCATCTGTTGACTCAAGAATCGACTTTGCTGCACGATCCGTTACACCCATTCGGGTAAGATGCCTGTCATCTCGACTGCTAGTGATACGAGGCCGTTGGAATTCAGTACTGAGTTTCTTATTGTCCTCCTGAACCCACCGATTCCGTATTCCGCTAACAGTCATTGGATCGCGACCAACGCCAGTAGCAATGACGCGATACGATAAACCGCAATCGCGATGGGCTCAATCCGACGTTTATCAAAGTCTGATTTCTCCTCCTTACAAGAGGCATCACAACAACGTTTCACCAGGCATCGCCGGTCAACTGCTGTTTGTTTATGAGAAATCGGTTGGAATCTTTTTCATGTCAGCACGTTGTAGGTGTCGCCACCGGCGCCAACCTTGTATGAATGCTCTGAAAAGGTAATCGTTTGCATACCACAGTATCTTCTTCCTGTCGGTTAAATATCGCGTCTATAGCCCGTCACCTTTGTGGTGTAGCAGGAGTGTACATTGTGTGTGATATCTTACCTGATGCCCCTAATTGTTTTGAACAGTATATTTTACACACAGGAATGTATACCATAGATGACTCACTAGGTCAAGATCGAATTTTTATTCTTGCATTAACCACTACAAGAATTACAGATGACCAGCTGGTATTTTACTTTTTCCCTCATCTTCAAATCTACGCCGCGCGGGAGTAGCCGAGCTGGCCGGAGTGCCACGTTATGGATCGCGCGGCGTCCCGCGTCGGGGATTCGAATCCAAATGTTCAAATGTTTGTTAAGCTTATGGGACTTAACTACGGGGTCATTAGTACCTAAACTTACAAACTACTTATCAACTACCTTATACTAAGAACGGCATAAATATCCATGCCCGAGGGGGGATTCGAACCCTCGACCGTAGTGGCCATGCAGACCGTGACCTTAGCGCCTGAGTCCCCTCGGCCACCGCGGCCGGCGATTCGAATCCCACCTGGGGCATCGATGTGTGTGTTGTCCTTAGGTTAGTTTAATTTAGTTTAGGTAGTTTGTAAGTCTAGGGACTGATGACCAACGTAGTTTGGTCCCATAAGAATTACAAACATTTGAACATTTATTTCAAATCTACATTTCCAATTATGCTCTGTAAAATAATAAATCTAATGTCACCTCTCAAAGTGATTTTACATGGCATACAATGTCGAAATAATACATTATCAATATTTGGAAGATGAATGTAAAATGTATAAATGTTAGCTGATAGGGAACTAGAACCGCGCGGCACCCAGCGCGTCGGCTTAACCAGAGCCCCGTTGCCCGCCTGGAGATGCCTGCTGCCCCGGACCGCCGCCTGCTCTCCTTCGTCACGCAGCCCGAGTGCGACGTCTCGCTCCAGTGCACTGGTGGGGCCGTCTCCTTACCACTCTGCAGGTAGGTAACTGATAACAGAAGTGACATTTCAGTGCAAGGCAATGTTCCTTATTGTGCGAAAGAACAGTGTTTCGTTGCTATTCCTCGCTATGTAAGTCAACGATTTGTTGCTTTAGAATACAGTGGAATAGTTTACGTTATTTATCTATATCTATAAATGTGAATGTCTGTTCGGTGTACGTTTATCACGTCTGAACCACATCACATAAAGAGCTAAAAAAATTGTACAGTTACTAATATCTACCCAGGGGAAGGCTCTGGGCGATCGGATAGCTATTTATTAATTTATATTTATGTGAATGTCTGTTCGGTGTATGCTTATCACGTCAGAACGACAAGACGCAACGACTTAAATATTTGTACAGTTGCTAATTTATACCTGAGGAAGGCATCAGGCACGGTTTTATAGAGATCTGATAGATATTTAGTAATTTCAAGAATATAACGCTAAATGCGGAAAAATAATTACTCTTTGAAAATTATATTTACTCTTTGAAAATGGTTTTATTGGTTGCATTGTTGCTTGAGGGTTCATAATGATAGAAGGGTGCAGTATATTGGGATGGAAAGTTATAGGTTTATATAAAATTATACGTGTGTGTGTGTGTGTGTGTGTGGATATTTTACTCTGCAGAGGAAACTACAGAACGCAAACGAATAGTCTGTGTGTGTTATCCGAAGTCTCCCGTTGTACACCATAGCAGTTCCATGGCGATAGCTGTAAGGCGGTGGAAGATGTGGTGGTTGCAAGTCGTCAAATTATAAAAAAATCGGACTGAAGGCTAGTGATAACGTTTGCGACTCTATAGCAAGGAGGTTACATACAAACCATATCTTTGGTCTATGCGTGCTACAATGTCTTCAGCTCTTTCTCTGTAAGGATAAGCATACGAATAAGGAACTATAAGAATAAATCAATAAAGCAGTGAAAAAGGAATTTCTTATAATACATATCTTTAAAAAAATTCGATTTGGCCTTTCGCGCATTACATCAATTGATCGATATATGGTATTATTACAATCATTATTGTTGAATTTCGTGATAGGATTCTTCAAAACGAGTGCATTTTTACGTGTGATTTCATCTACACTACTTACATAAACGGTAAGTGCATAGACTTCTGCAATCTAATAGAAATATTTTTCAGTTACGCTTTATCAGCGACAATTCCTCAAAAATAAGTGAAATTAATTACATTAATTTAATTGTTGCTAGCTTAAACCCGCCGCTCCGCTCGCGTGTTGGTTGATTTATGATAGATAAGCTATCTTTCAGTAGTGTGCTATGAGACTGGTTTCTGATATATTCTTCGATAAATATAGCACATTATCAGAAAAAAGGACATGGACAGTCAGAGAAGGGATAAGAAAATACTAACTGAAGACTTGAATAAATAAATACCCGGGCAACGCCGGGTTTTCGGCTAGTCTCAATAAACTCAGAAAAACGATACATATTTAAAACACCTTCACACAGTTAAAATTAGGTGTTAAAATTGAAGATACCTAAATGAAAGGCCTTGGTCCACTTGAGCTGTTTTTTATTTTATTTTATTTATTTATTTTTTACTGGAGTCGCGGTGACCCACACAACCGGTTACACAACTTAAAGTTGCATCTTCAGATGCTTTTTACTGTAGAGAATGATAATTGTTTTAATAAAATGAATATTTAGATTGAAACGTTACGTAGTGAAAAGCAAAAATCCAAACTACTTATGTATGTGGAAGTTAAATGTAAAATATTCCATTACAAGCCAGTAGGGTAGTTGTTGCAATACATATTTTTTTTATTACTTACAATGTTTTCCATGTAATTTTTATGATGGATAACGGGGATTAATGGTCAGGTCTGACCGCAAGCATCTTCCCTCTTTTCGTCTAACGTAAAATCAGTTGACCGTGTGCTTTGCGTCATTTTAAGTGAAAGTATTTGAAAGTCGGCAGTCAGTTTGGTAAAAATTGTTTGACCTGTTTGTCATTAGTAGAGGTGATGGGTGACACTAGAATAAACAATGAGCCGGTCGTAGTGGCCTAGTGGTCTGCGGCGCGCCAGTCACAGTCTGCTCGTCCGCTACAAATGTTCAAATGTTTATAAATCTATCGGACCAAACTGCGTGGTCATCAGTCCGTAACTTACAAACTACTTAAACCTAGGTAAACTAACCTAAGGACAACACACACACCCATGCCCCAGGGAGGACTCGAACCATCACGGCGAGCAACCGCGCGCTCCGCAGCGAGACGCTTTAGACCGCTCGGCTACTCCACCGCGGCCGTCCACTACAGTTGGAGGTTCTAATCCCCCCTCGAGTATGAATGTTGGTGTCGTCTTTAGTATGAGGTAGTCCATAAGTAGTTTGTAAGTTTAGGGACTGATGACTCCGCAGTTAAGTCCCTTAAGCTTAACAAACATTTGAACAATAAACAACGAGAATACAAAATTTTAAACTTACAGATTGTCGTCAATGTAAGAGATTAATCAGCTCCGTCAAGGAGGTCATAAGTTGCATTTCCGTGCTGGGTGAAGGTGCGGAAACAACAGAGGTGACAAATCGCCATGTGTATTGGCCGCCAGACTGAAGCCGACTGGCTGTGGTTCGAGGGGGCTCTAGGTGTGACGTTGAGGCTACTTGTGGTGGTAACAGACCAGTAACCGCGTTAACAATTTTACAAAAGTATGTATGGTAACTTAGACTACGTTGTTATGTGCTTGACTCTGAAGTTGTGTTGACATAACGGTTACAAATGAGATAAAAATGAAAAATGTTGTTAATAAAAATGCATCATGCTGGACTTAATATCTAAAACGCTATGTATTACAATTGTGCAAATACTGGTTAATTAAGAGACATTAAAACTTATATATATTGCGGGTATAATACCTCATCTATGGAGGGCCATATGACATAAATAAACCACAAGCTATGCACTAAAATATGTTCAAATGTTTGTTAGACTTAAGGGACTTAAGTACGGGATCATCAGTCCCTAAACTTACAAACTACTTATGAACTAAGACTAAGGACGGCACAAATATTCATGCCCGCGGGGGGATTCGGACCTCCGACCGTAGTGGCCGTGCAGACCGTGACTGGAGCGCCGCAGTCCCCTCGGCCACCGCGGCCGGCCGACTTTCGGCAACTTGCACACTCAGGACTACGAGACGACGAATTGAGAGATCACAGGAGGACAAAATCGAAAAGCAGGAAAAAGAGACCAGGCATACTGCTTGGGGAAAACAAATATCGAGAAGACGAGCTTTAAGTGCTGTCCATATGCTAAGATTCAGGTATGGAGAAAATAAATATTAATAAAAAAAATCAATCAATCAAGTAAGAGGTATTGAGGGACAACGTTTCCAAGCTAGTCTTCCCGAAGATATTTTCTTTTCTTTTCGTTGATGTCAGTTTCTAAGCAGTGACTTCACTGACGGAAACAGATTCTGTACCTTCTCAATGTAGAGAGGAAGTATCGTATTTTACCTACAGGAAATAAATTACTTCAAAGGAGAAGAAGCCGGACCGAGATGGCAAAATTTGGTGAGCGCAAGGATGGGTTTATGGGGAAGAATCAGATGCAAGAAAAAAAGAAATAATTAAAAACTACCGAACATAACAAAAATTCTTCTAACATCCCTCCCTATTAAGGAGGAGTTCCTGGGTTCGAGTACCGGCCACAGCAAAAATTATAATTCAATGTCTCGCCTTCAGTTTAATACCTTTTCTCTGTCTGTCGTCCGCAGACACAATAGCATTGAAAAGACACCGTTTGCTAATGGTTGGTCCCTAAAAGAAGATAAACTGCCTCTCAGAATGATGTGAAATCGCCGAAACAGCTGACGTACAGCACATCAATGAAGTCACCTCTTCTAAATCTACATCGACATATCCACACGTCAAATTAATTGAATTGCATGGTTTTTCTCTACCGTTCCATTCTTTAATACCCGCGGTACGAAGGAACACCTAAAACTTTCCTTTTCCGATCTGATTTCTCTTATATTATTATGATGATCATGTTTCCCTAAACAGGTCGGTAATAATTAAATATCTTTGCATTCAAAAGAGAATGTCGGTGAAAGAAATTTCGCATATCTCGGCGCAACAGATAACGCTTTTCTTTTAACGATTTCCACCACAAATCGTGCACCATTTCCGTGACACTCTCGCCCATACATAGCGATAATACGAAACGAGCTGCCCTTCTCTGAACATCCCCATTATCCTCCTTCAGTCCCACTTGTAGATGACCCTACAATGAGTGGAAAAATAGGACATAAAAGTGCAGTGTAGACTGTTCCTTCAGTGGAGCTGTTGCATTTTCTAAATGTCCTGCCAATGAAACATAGGCTTTCTTTCGTCTTCCCTAAGACATCTTTATCGTGCAATTGAATGAATTTCTTTTTGTGCTCTTATGGATGACTTCACACTTACCATTATTCAGGACCATTTGCCAAGTTTTGCACCATGCAGCTATCTTTTGATATTCTGATGACTTTACTAACCGACAAACGACAGCATCATCGCGAACATTCTAAGAGAGTGGCTCACATTGTCTTCTAAATCGTTTACGAAGAAGAGGTACAGTAGGGGCCCAATAATACTTTCTTGAGGAACGCCAAATGACTTCTTTTTTACTCGACGACTTTCTGTCAGCTACAACGTACTGTGTCCTTTCTGTCAGGAAATCGCGAATCCAAACCGACAAATGTGGCGACATTCCATAAACATGCAATTTGTTTAGAAGACGCTTGTGAGGTACACTATCAAAAGCCTTCTGGAAATCTAAAAATATGGAAACGATTTGAGATCCCATGTGAATGAAGAGCTACCTGTATTACACAAGAAGGATACTTTCTGAATCCCTGTGACCATGGGTCAATAGATTGTTTTCTTTGAGGTATTTTATAACCTCTGACCAAAGTATATGTTCTAAAATCTTGCTGCAAACTAGATAACTTGTGTAGTTGATTTCACAGATGAAAAAAGTTTCTCACAGTGTGCTGAGCAAGATCTCGACTTTCTTCACAACCCCACTGGAAGAATCAACATTTAACTAAGGACATCGCGGGGATGCAACTCCATTGACCATGGTTTCATTATTTTGGCGTGTAGCGTCATCGCAAGGTTTGCTCTGCTATACATGATGGAATCAGTAGCAGGTATTGAAACCCGTTTGGTGAACGAATATCATCCAATGGAAGTAATTTTCTTAATATAAACATAAGTAGTTACATCCATATTTGTGGCGTTGAATCTTCTTTTAACAGTCTTTACATTAATCTCATTCAACTAAAATGCTATTGTGTCTAACTTCTTATTAATAACAAACTTTTATTTCAAATGCAGTTTCCATTTTTTATCCTAGATTTATCAACGTTGGAATAAGTTCCCCGGTGAAATGTGACAGACCTTCTTTCTCCTGCTTGATAATTACAATAAAAATATAAAGAATATCAATGGGGAGAGACATTTTGTTCGACGATAAGGTCATTATGCCGCGTTGTAATGATGGAACGGTCCAAGACACCTTGCTGCGGAGCGCGCGGTTGCTCCCCGTCTGAGGAATGAGTTCTCCCTCAAACTTGGACATGAGTTAGTGTGTTGTTTTCAGTTTAGCCTCCAAAGTAGTTATGTCCCAAGATTTACAAACATTTGAAGGTAATTATCGTGATTAGTCTAAGGGACCTATAAACTGATAAAAATATCACATTTGTTAAAATTAGTATTCAGTATTAACCCTCCCATGACCAAGTCGGATCCTGGTGAACCCCAGCCGCACTTTTTCCGCCTTCCCGGTCGCCATCTTGCTTCCGATAATCCCCTTTTCGATAGCCTCATCCTGAGTAGTGCTTGAGACGCTGACGAGACTGAAAATATCCAGCGACTGAGTAACCTATTGTATTTTACTATTGGTGTAAAAAAAATCCAAAAATTTCAACTACATAATGGTTATTTTAGTTGTCTGCTTAATGGAGATAAGTTGGAGTCTTGATCGAGTTTATATTTCTACACCTCCATGTACATACAAACTCCGCAATCCACCGTAAGGTACGTGGCGGAGATAACACTGTACCACTTCTAGGCATTTCCTTTCCTATTCCACTCCCAAACAAAACGAGGAAAATAAGAATGCCAATATGCCTATATGCCTCTGTACGAACCGTAATTTCTCTTATCTTGTCATTGTGATCACTACGCAAGATGTAAGTAGGCGGCAGGAAGATCGTACTACACTCAGATTCAAATTCCGGCCCTCTAAATTTCCTCAACAGAACGTCGTCTTACCTCCAGCGATCCCCGGTTGAGTTCCCGGAGCATTTACGTGGCACCAGCACATTGGTCGAACCTACCAGTAACTAACTAGCTGCTCGCCTCTGAACTGCTTCCATGTGTTCTGATACGCTTTATCGGAAGATAAAGTTATACTTTAGACTGATCTAAAATTCAAATGTTCAAATGTTTGTAGAACTTGAGGGACTTAACTACGGGGTCATCAGTCCCTAAGCTTACAAACTACTTATGAACTAGCTAAGACTGAGGACGGCACAAATATCCATGCCCGAGGGGGGATTCGAACCCCGACCGTAGTGGCCGTGCAGACCATGACTGGAGCGCCTCAGTCCCCTCGGCCACCGCGGCCGGCTACACTGATCTGCTGCGGGTCCCAAGCACTTGAGCAATATTCCATCACTACGGTAGGGGGTTCGAATCCCCCCTCGGGCACGTCCTTAGTATTAGCTAGTTCATAAGTAGTTTTTAAGTTTAGGGACTGATGACCCCTTAGTTAAGTCCCATAAGCTATACAAACATTTGAACATTTCAATACACAAGTAATGGTCGTACAAGCGTTTTATACGCTGTCTCCTTTACAGATGAAGTAAATCTTCCCAAAATTCTGAAGTCGGCTTTCCGCCTTACTCACAACTGCCCTTACATTTTCGTGCCATTTCATATCGATCTGCTATGTAATGCCTAGATATTTGAACGACGCATCAAGAAGCTCTCTACTATTGCTGTATTTGAACATTATGGGATTGTTTATTGGTTTAGACTTATGTCTAAATTCCGTTGCGTCATAAATGATTTCTTAGCCACCTTTCTAAGATAACGTTATTTGTTGAGGCTTGCTTATTAACGTATGTGTGTAATAACGTGTGAGCTGCTATGTATACTGACCACTGTAGTATTAACTTCCTGTTATTGAAGTAATTTGAAACGAGTCAGTTATCAGTTTGGGCCAGAAAAAAAGGCTTTGTGGCAGGGAGTAACCAGTAGTTCACATGGACCTCATTTGCTAATTTTAGTGATAAATCAAATCTCTCGTTACGTACAGTGGTCGACTTTTAATATGCTCGAAGAACTGAACATACCCCACAATGCTCTCAATGCAGAAAAAGATAACGTGATGCGCATGAGTATGATAAACAATCCCATAATGTTCAAATACATTGCATCTGGTTCTCACCATTTGTGAAGAACAATATTAAATAAAAGAGGGAAAGTGCTCTAAAACTACAGTTTATAGGCCACGTACGGATTATACTGATCTTAAACTTGTTTATTCAGATAGAAAACAAGCAAAATGGGGAACCAATTTCGTTACTACAATAAAAATGCATCTCTTACAAGGATTAATGCGGACGGTGCCCAGCCTAAATTATACATGATTTAACGCTACTGGGGGGAAGGATTCACAAACAACACTCATTCGCTCTCACACACGCAATGCCACAGCAAAACTCACCAAAATCAGCGTGCTGAAACGAGGCGGAAACAGGCGCCGCTACCGTACACGAAATTCAGCAAGTCGGAGGTAGCACAAAACACAATATACAAAAACAGTTTGAAGCTGGCTCTGGTCTGTCGTGCCTGTTTAGAGATGGTGCGCGTGTATAGCCAGGTTAAATTACATCTGAATGGGACCGCGAGCAAACACGCTAACGGCCACACACGCCTACGTTACATGAACGCACTCCACTGAAGGTGAAGTGGTTGAAAATCGGATTCATAATACAAAATCACGGTGGATTCTTAACTTGCAGTCTGTTAGAAATCGATCTAGGTACAAGCTTTATGTGAAAAGTGGCGTGTATTCAGGCGACTAGCTGCAAACCCCGGAAGTCGGAACTCGGATCACTAAACTGAAGAACGAGAACCCATTTCCGCACACGATTGGAGAAAATATTAAAAAAAAATCTAAGTTCATGTATCTAAGTTAAATGTGCTAGTCAATGGAACGCTACCATCTCTCAAAACAAGAGCAGAATCACCCTTACCACACCCGACGACAAGCCCAGAATGACCAGACCGAGCGGCCACAAGACGCGGAAAGCCACCGGAAGACGGATAAACCAAGATCAGCGGTGGTGGGGACGGAGGGACTCGCCCTAGAGCTGGTCGATGACTTGACTGTAACCAAAGGGTGTAGAAACCTCTTTGGTATCCTCAGCAGCTATCGACTCTGAGCCAGAGAGAACGATGCAAAGCGAGCTATCACCCCCACATTCAGACACCCTTTGATTCTCGCACATTCACTTAAACGTAAGACAAGTACACATTCTCACAGGGTAGGTGGCGTAGGGGAGAAGTCGCATTTATGCCAAATTAATTAATCTAATAATACATTATTAACATAACAAAATAAGAAAAACCTAGCAATATTAACTAATATTTTAACACATTAAATAAAAATGTTACTCCTCAAGCCTTCAAAAGAGTGGGATTCAAGTTTAACAAAATGATAATCTAGCTATATTAAATAAATCATAGCTTTACAGAAATATACAAAAAAATATATGGAAGACGACAGACGGTCGTCTTTCAATATTTATTTTTGAAAGTCTGATTTCGGACATTCGTTGGTTATTATCCTGTTCCTGATACAAATTATCAAAAAGCACCGAATAGGATACCTCAGGTCTGAATTTCTGACTTGTGGTTATTGTATTTCTACTTATACGAGAAATAAGGCTTTCATAAATTGAATGTTCCCTCCAGTTTGTGTAATGACTGAATGCTTTTTACATGTTTTTCCGTACTATCAACCACTTCTTCAGGCTTGTAATTTGGAATATGTACACGAAGTAAACCCTGAAATAGTTGTTTGATGGCTTGACGGCAGTCCAATGCAATTACACGGTGCTAGAGCAAAAAAATGTAAGGTGGGTTCGAACAGACCCCTCTTGGGCCGGGTGTACCATACTCCCACGTGGGCAACAGACGGTCAACAATGAACTGTTTAACGAGCTGCAAGTGAATTCCTGACATACCAAATGCAGTTAATGTCACTGTCATGTCCCTCCTACTTGTAGAAATTTACTCAAAATGGTTAAGCTGTTTGTGAATCACTACTTCTACATATTCAGTGAAGCATTCTGTAGTACATAAAAACACAAGCTAGCAGCAACTTCATGCGGCCCGCTATCGAATTACTTCGGTTCAAATTACTACTAGCTGATACAGCACAATATATTTAACCAGCCACAAATTTAAGTTGTCAAAAAGTAGATCAAAATGAGATACATCTATCACATATTAAATAAATCCAGGTAACTGCTTAACTGATGATATATTTTATTGTGCAATAGATCTGTTTCGGCATAATGCCATTTTTAAGCTCCTGCGAATTATAATGAAAATTGTTGTTATTTATTTACAGTCATATTGTAGCCTATTGTGATGGTTTTATAATGTTTACAAAAATTTTTTACCTACATTATGTTCTGATCAAATGTAGATAATTCATCTAGTACGGTCGCTATCGTATGAAAAACGTCGGAAAATCTCGTTTACTTAGACGTGTACACCGTGATGTTGTCTACGTTTTATAAAATCGTTCACTGTTTCATTGTGGATTAATATTTTGTATCTTTATACAGCATTTAATGTGACAGCAATTTGACAGTGCACCTAAGATGATTTATTATGTATACAGCTGATATATATGATCTACGGAAGATTTTCAGATATTAGTACTGTATCTATATTTTTTATCGCTGGAATTTCAATGTTGATCATTTTTAACCGGCGTCCAGATGTAGATGACTAATAAAGTTTGCATCTTCGTTTATTGGTAGGTGTAGAAGCCTGAGCATAGTATTAAAGAAAACATGTGTACGTGTTTTCGGATGCCAAGAGTTTGCATTTATGATGTTGTCTGTTGTGGTAGATTTTCTGTAGATTCCGAAAATGTGATTGTTAAGCCTAAATAGTTTATGGATTTGTCACGGTCTATTCCCATGGTAAATTTCATATTAGGGTGGAGTTTGTTAAGGGCATCATAAATTGCCAAGATATCATTCTGATTACCATCAGTGAGGAGGATAGTGTCATCTATATATCTATAATAATAGATAATTTTTGTTGTTAGTAGTTTCATTGGTTGAAAGAATTTTTCTTCTAATGAGTTAAGAAAAATATCTGCTATTGTACCTGCAATGCTGCATCCCATAGCCAAACCATCTTTTTGAGTATAAATCTCATTCTTAAATTCGAAATACTTTTGTGATAGTACCAGTTGTAAGAGATTAAGTATTTCGTAAATAGCGGCTAATGAAATTTTCTTGTGGTTCAATAAGTTTTGTTCTATAATATTTATTGCCTCATGAATTGGTATGTTTGTATATAGATTAGTTATGTCGAAGAAATTGAAGAAAGAAACAAGAAATATAAAATGTAGCCCGTAACTGATCAAATACATAAACCATTAAAAGCATAAAATTGTCACACATCTTACTACTTCATCAAACTACGAAAGTTGCGCTGACCATGTTTCGTCAAGTAACACATACGCTATAAACGTTTGAAAGAGTTGATGGAAAACTTTATGAACTTGCGATCGTCTGATTCAGTCGTTTTCGCGGCACTTGATAGCTCTTAAAGACCAAAGTACTCTCGTAAAATCGGTCGAATCGAACTGTACCTTACGAACATTGTGTAAGAATTGGTTGCTATTACGGGCGCCCCAAATGTCCATTGCCTCATATTTTTAATCAGACTGTACTAACACTTTCAACCTGGCTATCTTGTGGCATGTGGCATTCCGATAACAAAAAGGGAACGAAATGTCCACCGTCGCGTGTTGTTCGTCACACACGAGCAAGCCAAGCTGATGAAAAATTCAGTGACTTCAACGTAAACATCTGCACGCACACATTCATTTTTGGTTGGTGGATACATTTAACGTTTCAGGATACTTAAAAAATGAACTGTCCTATTACGGACAAGCCATTTGACATGGAACTTCTATTATACAGCTGCTAGGCGTTTGGTGTTTTAACAAAATCCTCGCTGTTTTTAATATGTGGCGTAGCCAATCTGATACATTGAGGGTGTCATGTTAGAAAATTCATAAATGGTCAGTGACCTACGGTAACATTGCTGTCGCATTTCAGTGTGGTGCTGTGATATGTTGTGGTGTTTAGGAACTACCTGAAGCCAGTAAGTCCATTGTATAGCACCTGAAGTGCACACAATGAACTGAGTGTTTATTTCTGATTGATGAACCACAGGCGAATTTTGGTTTTTATTAAATTATTTGCTGCATATTTACCTTTAACCTGGTATGATCATCGACAAAACATATTTACGTGGTCAAAAAAAAAAAAAAAAAAAAAATGTCCAAATGATAGTAGAGCTTATGGGACTTAACTACGGGGTTATCAGTCCCTAAAGGTTCAAACTACTTATAAACTAGCTTATACTAAGACGGCACAAACATCCATGCCCGAGGGGAGATTCGAACCCCCGACCGCAGTGACATGCCGCAGACCGCTCGGCCACCGCAGCCGGCGTGGTCAGATCGTTTTGAGAACGACTGAGTACTCTTAATCACGTTTTACCCATTTGTTGAGGTCACTCAAATGTAGCATTGACGTATTTTCTCATAGCCGCAACGACAGTGAAAAGTTCAATCATGTCATATTTAACATAGTGGCATGTGTGACCAAATCAGCTATGTCTTCGAAGGCAGTTTACTCTTGGACGAGAGGTACAAAGGAGGAAACTCTGCAAGATTTCTTCACGAGAATGGAACTAGGATTCTGTGCAACAACGGACATTTTATAGTAACTTCACAAGAGCATGGCGGCATAGACGAAGTAATTAAATAAATCCAAAGATAAGTGCTAATATTACAATTAGCCATTCTAAAGTTTCATTATGAAACCATCATTAACAAAAAGAAAAAAAAGAAAGAAAAAGAAAAGAAAAAAAAACCTCGCAATTTTTAAAAATTTAAATTTTAAAATTTTATTCACGTAAAATTATTGTTTTTTACATAGCACACAAAAGGTTTAAAACTTAATCCATTCCAACGTACTAGAATATAAAATACTGACGGAAGCAGTGCCTTTTTCACGTACTTTTACCTCGTGGTGTCGAGCCGGAGATGGTTTAAAGACTCTTCTTATTTCCCATCACGGCTGGCTGCCACTGCGATGGTCACCACCATCATCATGTGCATTTTCGGTTTTGACATAATTGCCTGTTCCGAATGCCAGCAATTTCAACCTGACCGCACGCTCCTCGTCTTCTACCCTTCTGTCTGTAGTCACAGGTAGTCTTATGGACCCTTCTTTGATCGATGCGTGTCGGATCTTTCCTGCTGTTCCTATCACAAGGAGATCGTCTCGTATGTCACTGTAACAAGTATGATGTTCCAATCTGTATGCTGCCAAAAGTGTTTGAAGTCTCGTTTCTCTTGCTTCGGGCCTCATTTCGGAGATCCATCCATTATGTCTAGTGACAACAGAAGGCGAGTCTTTGACGACAGACACTCGCACTGATGAACTACCAGAAAAAGCCTGAAACAAAGGTTTGTTACTGAGCCGAGACCAAATGCGGAAGACAGTACATTAACAGTTTCTCATGAAAGCATTGGAGCCGGGAGGGGGGGGGGTGAAAACGGGGTGCACTTGCACCTCCCTGTCTTGTAAGAAGACACACGGAAAAAGATGGAGAAATAAAAATGTTGTTACTGTATAATATAAAATGTATTCTGGCGTAAGCTTTCGTGCAAATTACTGTCTAAATAGACACCTGAGGCGGCTAGGCTGTTGTCCAAAAGAGTTCATTTTTTACTTTCGGTGCAAAAAAAGCCAACAACACTCAAAATACCAATAGAGGCGTGATCCAAAGATTTATATTCAAATACCGGTACTTTTCCCGCTTTCCTTAATACAGAGGTCCTACACAAGTAGTCTACTATATATACTTATAAGATTGTTCTGGTATAAATTAAATCATGAATGTAATTGTAATCGACCGCATTTCACGAGGAGAACACGGTGACATGTTTTGGCTGTCATACCTATTTTATAAGTTAATACGTTCTGTGCGTCACCTCGACGTCATAGTTCGAAAGGCTTAGTGTTTGTTTTGTTTTTGTTTCAGGTACTTTCCCCATTTGGCCAGATTCTCGTGGGTGCTTAATCTAAATGGGACAACGAGAGAGGAAGGAAGTGTCTGCGGACTTTTACAGGGAAACATGCAGGAATGTGCTTGAACTTGGGAAACCACGGAAAAGATCTGGATGACGGCCGGAATTGGGTCAGCGCCGACAGAAATCGGTAAACGTGCTGAACTCGTAACGTGGCACTGCCCAACCTTAGCACCCTAATAGTGTTAAAACACGCTTAAGTTCACATTGATTACTACAATCAGGATCAAGCTTGTCATTTGGACATAAACGTTACTATATTACACTTTTACGTCATCTCATTACTTTTGTCCGTCATTTCTACCTTTTAAAACATAACGGAAACGGAAAATTTCAATATACTGTCAGCAAAAAGCAAGATGACAGCCTTTTCTACCTTCTAATTCTTCTCGGGCGGCAAGACGGCTCTTAAATAGTTATAATGTTGTACACGTGATGGTAACTACTGTTTTAAACCTCTTTTAAACTTGTACTACTGTGGTCAATGTTGGCTTCGTATCTATCTTGTTCAAATGTTCAAATGTTTCTATAGCTTATGGGACTTAACTACGGGGTCATCAGTCCCTAAACTTACAAACTACTTATGAACTAACTAATACTAAGGACGGCACAAATATACATGCCCGAGGGGGGATTCGAACCCCCGACCGTAGTGGCCGTGCAGACCGTGACTGGAACGCCTCAGTCCCCTCGGCCACCGCGGCCGGCTATCTATCGTGACTACGATAATGCGATCACTGAGCAACAAAGTGATCGCATTATCGTAGTCAAGATAGATACGAAGCCAACACCGTAGTACAAGTTTATATGCGAACTAGCTCTGCCGATGATGAGGAGATCGAAGAAATATATGAGGAGCTAAAGAAAATTATTCAGACAATTAAGGGAGAAGAAAACTTAAATGTTATGGAAGACTGGAATTCGGTAGTAGAACAAGGGAGGGAAGGGAAGATAGTAGGTGAATATGGTCTGGGCAAAAGGAATGAAAGAGGAAGTCGACTGGTAGAATTTTACACGGAACGTAATTTAGTTATAACAAACACCTGGTTTAAGAACTACAAAAGAAGGTTGTATACGCGGAAGAGACCAGGAGACACCGGGGCATACCAGATAGATTTTATTTTTGTGTCCCAGCCTCGTCGCCGCTTTTGTGTCTCGATTCCGTGGTAGGTGTCGGTGGCCGAGTGGAATGAGACCGACACAGGAATAAAGATAGCACGCTGGTGCAGGTACGGAGAGGAGCAGCCAGAAACTAGAAACACTAGAGTAAATTAGAACGAGATATATATTGCACAGAATTTATACAATACTTAACTTTTACATAGTACTGCAGAATGTTGATACATAGTTGAGCTAGAGTCCTGCCTAGTGCCTAACTGATAGCAAAGTCTTCGCTGGTGCCTATCTGATTCCGAAGGTCCTAACTGGTTGCTATCTCAGTCCCAAGTGGACGATGTCGTTCAGCGGTGGCCACGAGCGGCGTTGCAGCAGAGGGCGCTCGTGGCTGTCGTCGTAAGAACGCCGCGTCGTGCGTGCATGGCGGCGCGCGGCGAAAGTAGGTGGCGCGCACTTTGGACTTGTGCGACACCACATTTATAATGGTAAGACAGATTTCGGAATCAGGTTTTAAACTGTAAGACATACTCAGGGCAGATATAATTTTTGACCATAATCTATTGGTCATGAATTGTAGGCTGAAACTGAAGAAACTGCAGAAAGGTAGGAAGCTTCAGAAGGAGCTTTAGGCAACAACTGACAGGTACGGGAGAAAATAAAACAGTAGAGGAAGAATGGCTAGCAGTCAGAGATGAAATAGTGAAGGCAGCAGAGGACAAAATAAGTAGGAAGGCAAGACCTACAAAAAATCTTTGGATATCACAGGACATACTAAATTTAATTGATGAAAGGAAAAAATATAAAAATGCAGTAAATAAAACAGGCAAAATGGAGTACAGACGACTAAGAAATGAGAATGACACAAAGTGCAAAATGGCTAAGCAGGAATGGCTAGAAGGCAAATGCAAAGACGTATCAGAATGTATAAATAGGGGAAAAATAGGTACAGCCTACAGGAAAATATAGGAAACATTTGGAGATAAGAAAAAGAACTCTATGAATATCAAGGAGATTGATGGAAAACCAGTTCTTAGCAAAGAAGGGAAAGCTGAAAGTTGGAAAGAGTATATAGAGAGGCTCTACGAAGCAAATGAACTTAGAGGCAACATTGTAGGAAGGGGACAAGAAGAAGTAGATGAGGAAGAAATAGGAGATACTATATTGAGAGATGATTTTGACAGAGCACTGAAAGACCTATGTCGAAACAATGCCCCTGGAGTAGATGACATTCCCTCAGAGCTACTGAAGTCTGTGGGAGAACCAGCTATGACAAAACGGTTTCATCTGGTGTGTAAGATGTATGAGACAGACGAAGTACCCTCAGACTTTAAGAAAAATGTTATAATCCCCATTCCAAAGAAAGCAGGCCAGACAGGTGTGAAAACTACAGAACCATCAGTTCAATAAGTCCTGGTTGCAAAATATTAACACGAATTATTTACAGAAGGATGGAAAAGCTGGTTGAAGCTGACCTCGGGGAAGATCAGTTTGGGTTCAGGAGAAATGTAGGAACACAGGAGGCAATACTCACTTTACGGCTTATCCTAGAAGATAGATTAAGAAAATGCAAACCTACATATCTAGCTTTTGTAGGATTGGAGAAGGCTTTTGACCATTTTGACTGGAATAAACTCTTTCAAGTTCTGAAGCAAGCAGGAGTAAAATATAGGGAGCGTAAGGTTATTTACAACTTTTACAAAAACTAGATAGCGGTTGTCAGAGTTGAAGGGCATGAAAGGGATGCAGTGGTTGGAAAGGGAGTAAGACAGGGTTGTAGTCTTTCTCCGTTGTTATTCAATTTGTACACTGAGCAAGCTGTAAAAGAAAGCAAGGAGAAATTTGGAGAAGGAATTAAAGTTCAGGGTGAAGAATTAAAAACATTGCGTTTTGCCGACGACATAGTTATTATGTCAGAGACAGCAAAGGACCTGGAAGAGCAGTTGAACGGAATGACTGAAAGGTGCATATAAAATGAACATTAACAAGAGAAAAACTAGGATAATGGAGTGCAATCTAAGAAAATCAGGTGATGCTGAATGAATTAGATTAGGTAACGAAACAATAAAGGAGGTAGATGAGTTCTGTTACTTGGGCAGTAAAATAACAAATGATGGTCGCAGTACAGAGGATATAAAATGCAGAATGGCAATGGGTAGAAACGCATTCTTGAAATAAGAGAAATTTGTTAACATCGAATAGTGACTTAAGCCTAAGGAAGTCCTTTCTGAAGGGATTTGTGTGGAGTACTGCCTTGTATGGGAGTGAAACATGGACGATAAACAATGCGGACAGGAAGAGAATAGAGGCTTTTGAAATGTGGTGCTACAGAAGAATGCTGAAGGTTAGGTGTGTGGATCGCGTAACTAATGAGGAGGTACTGAACAGAATTGGGAAAAAAGGAATTTGTCGCATACTCTCATTAAGAGAAGAGATCGATTGGTAGGACACATTCTTAGAAATCAAGGAATTGTGAATTTATCGTTGGAGGGAAGTGTATGGGTTAAAAACCACAGAGGAAGACCAAGAAGGTTTAGACAGATGTAGGTTGCAGTTCTTATGTGGAGTTGAAGAGACTTCCTCAGGATAGTGTATTGTGGAGAGCTGCATTAAACCAGTCTCCGGACTGAAGACCACAACACAATACCTGATAAGAAAATACAGTGCTTTACTCTCTCGTGATAGCTTTCAGATTAGATTGGTTAGACTGCAGCTTTAAGAATATTCTAATTTTTAACCACAAACTGTGTTGTATATATACAGTGTTCAGCTTTGTCTAAGTTTCCCAACTATTACGCGCAACAACTAGCTTGTGACCACAGATCCAAAGCATTATACACTAGATTCTCGCCAAACTGGCCTTGATTCGCACCACTAAACAGCATTTTTCATACGAAGCAAAAATACGTGTCCTCACAGTTTGCTATACTTATATGGCCTTTTCCCCCCTCCCCAAGAAATCATTACCCGCTGGCATCTACGGTACTGCACGCCGAGATGCACACCCACTCGAAACAATCTCGGCGGCGCTCATGCATGAAAGCTACAGTTTTCTACGTTTTGAAGAAATAATCCAACAGAATTTTAAATATTTTTAGCATGATGTGGCACTGGGATAATGTGGAAGTATAGCAATAGAGACGTGTGACAAATTGGCACTTAAAACGGCTTCAGTTTCTTCTCGAAGTTGTAACACAGTGTTAAGTGATACAGAAGAGATACCATTCTCTTCATTACTCTTTGTCGGATATATTTCCATTGATTGTAAGACGTGCTAAGCATGACAAACACTGCTTCACTCCGTTTCAACACATGAGGAAAACACCTGACGATTTGTTTATCTGCCATTTAAAAAGACTCTTAACAACTATTACTGTCTCTTCATGTATTAAAGTAGGATTAAATTTCTTCATTGTTAGTGACACGCATTTACATGCATTTACCGTTGCACAGTGGTAGAGTGCCGGACTACAAATCCAATGGTCGCGGCGCGGGTTCCATCCCCGCCAGGTCCTAGGATTTTTGTCTGTCACTTTCCACTTCTTACACCTCTGGCAGTATTGCTCATGTGAAAAATACCGACTAGCACCCACGTCAAACTGTAGGTCGCCCTTTAACTGGCTGTGTATGTCAGTTCGAGGTCGGAGGAAGGCAACGGCATACCACCTCCAAACAAAACCACGCCTAGTAAAGCTCTGTGGTGTTCAAACCAATCGTCGGATTGTTCACTGCTTTACCTTACCTTTACCATTACAACATTTTAGAGTCTGCACAAAATATACCAAGTCTGAGAACGCAATTTAGACGGACGTCATATACGACTTGAAGGAAATTATCCATCCATTCGATACTAAACTTTACAAGTAATAGTCCATGCTGTCACCTCAAATACTTATCGCTTCATAGGAGAAGCGTGCAGCAAATGTAACTATCCTATATATTAAATAATGTAACATACACCTTATAGCTCATATGAAAACACTCTGTATCACATATAATCACTTCTACTATTTTTGAGAGACGACTGTTCAAAATATTTTATTCTCTGTCCATTGCTGGTCGTAAAACTAACAGCTGCTCATAATACCATGACGGGAACGGAATGTGTCTCACGTTGACATAACAGCCCAAAATCTATCGAGTTTTGTCAAGATGTTCGTCACAAAAAGTAATAAAACGATATAACTGTCATTGTGTTTGCAACTGAAATCCATCATTGGCATGGTGTTGTCTCCACAGGCACGAATGTTCCCTGTGATGTAATTTATCATGTTTTCCCTAAAGTTATTTCACTGAATCAGAAACCTTCGTGTTGCTGACTGGTAATCGTGTGCGCTCTGCGACAGTGTAGGAATAATTCCTCCGGTTAAAGATTCTCTCGAAGAGGAATGGAAAACCACTGTAGGGAGATTATAAACGCACGTATTAAGGCAATATGTGAATTGAGTTCCCTAAATTGAATGTTCCACAGAAAGTAAATAGTAAGATTCTTTGTAATATTTCTTTACATACGGGAACTAATAACTCATAACCATTAGAGTTATATGTCTTTTCTTTTCAAGTCTAGTCGTGGAGATTTAGCAGTTTTTGTGAGGTAGCAGAGTCTGTCGTCGTTGACGTTTAACTTTCATACTTTGGCAGGAAAGAAATAAAACTGGAAAATTTGAGAACAACAAAGTGCCTATTTCATTGTCATCGTGTGTTCCTATTGCAAGCAAATCCATAGTTTTGTTCCGATATTGGTGAAATTTTTCACACTCTTTTTGACCTTAAAAACAAGAAGAATGCCACTATCTCTACAAAAAATTTTGTTCGCTGAATGGTGGAGGTACATAACTTACGGACTTTGACAAAATGCATATTTTTGCTCCGATTTTGGTGAACGTTTGCACACATGACCTTACACTAAGAGGAAGGTCACATGGTACATAAATGTTTGTATGGTACGTGACAGAGGGTACTTTGCTGAGAGAGGGAAAGGAGGAAACCAACAGAGAGATAGGAGAGAAAGAGATGGATGCTTTTTTTTTCTCAGGAACGTCAACATTTTCGAAAAAGGAAATGAATTTCAAATAATTTGAAAGCACGCGTAAATGCTCTGTTTGAGTCATGGCGCACTGCGACGTAATCTGATATTACGCTGCGCTCGGTGCCGTAAAATTCACTAACAATGATACATTGTTTGGCCATTTACGTTTCTTAAAAATGACCTACAAATATTTCGTAGTACTGCACATTATAAAAATCTCTATCTGTACAAAAGCGAATGAACACTCATTCACTCACTCACTCATTCACTCACTAAACACTAAATCTCGAAAACTACTTCACCTAAAAAATTTGGCAGAAATTTTGCACTTGTTATTTTATACCAATTTTTGTTTTTAACAAGATGACTAGCTTGTATTATGTATGTGACCAGATGATGGTAACACAGTTCACCAAAACCGGTTGTCATTGAATAAATTATTAATATGTGATCTTGGCATTTCATTTTGAAAACTATAAAACGATCATATCGCCTCCAAAGTCGACTATGTTAGGTAATCTCTGATTTAATTAATTTTAACGGAGACAGGAGCGACATTGATTTTTCATACAGTGGCTGTGCGTAAGGCCGAGCTTGAAGATGACTGAAACTGTTTGAAGAATTCATGTTACAGTTCGGAAAATCTCAGATCTTTTGTAAAATAAACAAGTTTTCAAAAAATAAAATAAACATGAAAAAGACAATATCCGAGTTTTATATGTTTCAGAATTAATCATATTGTATTTAATTATATAAATTTTCTTACAACGTGACTAATATTTGTTACTACTATTCAAAGTTTATTATCTTTTATAAGTTACATATGTACTTGCACCTGCCTTTTCTCCATTACTATCTTACCTGTCTGTGACTGATCAGGATAGAGTGCAAATTAGATGTTAGACCGAGCGGAGTCGATAATTGGACACAATCACGATTGCCAACCATAATTTAATTGTTATTTACCATTTTCCACATAGCTCGTACAATAGAAGATACTTTCACAGCAGTTTCTATTACTGAAATCGAAATTACATTAAAATAGTAAAACAGTTTGTTGCAATACAACAGTCTATGACTGATCAGGATAGTGTGCGAATTATTCGCACAGGTCAACTAGTACACATTAAAGACTGTGGTTGTATAAATGATCGTAATATTTGATGCTTGTTCTCAACTATATAATTTATGTTAATACTTTTGCTGTTCAGAGCTTAATATTTCGAAATTTATCCTTTCTAAACATGTCTCACTGAGTGTACTATACTGCGAAATTAATAATAGTGGAAAAAAAAATTAACTTGCACAGTACTATCTACGAGCACAAAAAGGGCAAAGAAAAGCATTCCAGGACATCAAACCGTAAGAAGAAAACATTATAAATTACACTTAAAGAAATATTTTTATTAAATTTTGTGTATGTATTGCAGTTGACTTTGGAGAAAAGCCGAAACTGTCGTCGTCCTTAACCTCCTTAAAATTATTATGCATTACTAGCAACATAAAGTTCATAGCTGGTCAGCTATATAGTGCTTCCTGTTTCCATGATGTACCCGATTCAGTAAATGTCACTATTATGCCTCTAATCTTTCCACAAAGTAACTCATAATGCAAAGGTAGTATGTGATTGAATACTTTTACATGGGAAAGGAGGAATACTAAATTAAACAATCGCATATGTTAGGAATAACTCAATGCAGTTAACTGCCTAACTGATTCAGTGGCACTCAGAAATTCATAATTTCTAGAACGAGCTACTTGCATCTGTAAAACTGTGTTTAGAAACAGCTACAAATGAATTTGTGGTAAAATGTTTTTCAGTTTGAGAGATTGGCTACACTATGAATTAAAGGGTTAAGTAACACCTATAAATAAAATAAAAGTGCAGCATTAAATGGAATAAAAGTTTAAATGTCATCTGGATGTTTTTATATTAAATTGCGAAAAGCGGTTGGATATGTGCATACTCTGTTCCAGTACCGTGCCCAGAATTGCTAGCGTTGCAAAACTGATTTGATGCAAACTACATCAACTACTTCGTAATGCACATTTTCATCAGTAACCTGATGAAATGGAGTACTATTTACCCTTCACGTTTGTGCTACCCGATGTGTTGGTTTTGAACGTGACGCATGAGAGGCAGCAAAATACAGCTTGTTCAACCGGAATTCCGGTCATTAACAGTGTAAGCACTGAGTAGGATTTCAATCGCCAAACACTGGCTGTTGTTAGTGGAGATCACGTTTAATTTGTTCCCCGAGAGTATCGCAGAAACCTCTGAATATAGTTACATAAATTAAACGTTTATTTTCGGAATCTCGACAGTTCGAACCAGAAATTACTTCCTGGAATTGGCTGAATTATGCGGCTATGAAATTAACATTTAAATCGATTAACAAGTCCGTGTTTCGCTTTTAGTTTTTTTCTCTTATGTTAACAGCATTAATTACAAACTGAGAAACATTTATAAAATCAGAAAGCAGCAATTAACGACAGGAAAATGATTTATTTTAATCTGGTAAATTCACGATTCCTTGTCTAACAATTTATCCTACTAATCCATCCCTTCTTTTGGACAAGGTATTCCTGAAATTTATTTCTCCCCAATTCTGTTCGGTACCTCCTCATAAATTAAGCGATCTACCCACCTGATCTTCAGCTATCGTCTGTTGCACCACATTTCAAAAGGTGCGGTGATTTTGTCTGACCCATTTAGCGTCCATGTTACACTCTTGTTCAAGGCAACACTGCAGGCAAATGTCTCCAGAAAAGACGTTCTAATACTTGAATGAACATAATAATAATAATTAACTAAATCGCTGCTTCGTAATATTATTTATTTGAATTATAATTGCTACATCAAGAGAAAATGCAGATGGACGGATATTTATTGGAGAAATATATTATACTAGAACTGACATGTGATTATATTTTCACGCAGTTTGGGTGCATAGATCCTGAGAAATCGGCAACCGGAACAACCACCTCTGGTCGTAATAACGGCCTTGATACGCCTGCGCATTGAGTCAAACAGAGCTTGGACGGCGTGTACAGGTACAGATGGCCACGCAGCTTTAACACGATACCACAGTTCATCAAGAGTAGTGACTGGCGTTGTGTGACGAGCCAGTTGCTCGGCCACCATTGACCATACGTTTTCATTTGATGAGAGCTATGAAGAATTTGCTGGCCAGGGCAGCAGTCGAACATTTTACCGTATCCAGAAAGGCCCGTACAGGACCTGAAACATGCGGTCGTGCATTATCCTGCTGAAATGTACGGTTTCGCAGGGATCGATTGAAGGTAGAGTCACGGGTCGTAACACATCTGAAATGTAACGGCCACTGTTCCAAGTGCCGTCGATACGAACAAGAGGTGACCGAGACGTGTGACCAATGGCACCCATACCATCAAGACGAGTGATACGCCAGTATGGCGATGACAAATACACGTTTCCAATATGCGTTCACCGCGATGTCACCAAACACGGATGCGACCATCATGATGCTGTCAACAAAACCTGGATTTATCTAAAAAAATGACGTGTCATTTGTGCACCCAGGGTCGTCGTTGCGTACAGCAAACGTCGTGGAATTGTTCCTGCAGCAGGTTGTTGTCTTGCAAAGGTCCCCATCTGTTGACTCAGGGATCGCGACGTGGCAGCACGATCCGTTGCAGCCTTGCGGATAAGATGCCTGTCATCTCGACTACTAGTGATACGAGGCCTCCTAAACCCACCGATTCCATATTCAGCACACAGTCATTGGATCGCAACCAACGCGAACAGCAATGTCGCGATACGATAAACCGCAATCGCGATAGGTTACAATCCGACCTTTATCAAAATCAAAAATGTGATGGTATGCATTTCTCCTTCTTACACGAGGCATCACAATGTTTCACCAGGCAACGCCGGTCAATTGCTGTTTGTGTATGAGAAGTCGGTCGGAAACTTTCCTCGTGTCAGCATGTTGTAGGTGTCGCCTCCGGCGCCAACCTTGTGTGAATGCTCTGAAAGCTAATCATTTGCATATCACAGCATCTTCTTCCTGTCGGTTAAATTTCGCGTCTGTAGCACATCATATTCGTGGTGTAGCAATTTTAATGGCCAGGAGTATAGTAGCGATAGGTTAATTATAATTTCTTCAACCATCGTATGTCAGTTCACTCCCCAAGTAACAAACCTCATCAACCACCTATATTGTCTCGCCAGCTAATATTCGAAGTTAACATTTTTCTCTTTTCCAGAAACGATTTTATTTCAATTGACATTCTACATTTTATATTACATGTACTGTAAGCATCGTACGTTATTTCACTGCCCAAGCAACAAAACTCATCTGTCACCTTTACTGTTTCGGCAGCGTTAATTGATTTTCTCAGTCTACTCTCCATTACACTTATTTTGCTCTTGTTCATGTTACGCCCTTTTCCAAGACACTACCTTTTCCATTCAATTGCTCTTCCACGTCCTTCGCTGTCTCTTATAGAGTTACAATGTCATCGGTGAGCCGGTGCGATCACTATCGCCTCTCTTGTATATCGATCTATTCGATCTATCGGACCGTGCTCGCCTGTTTATCTTTGGCGGGCGAGATCGTTCCCAGGGGGCTCTGCCATGGAAAGAGGAGTAACCACGTGATAATATGCTGACCATGGCGATGACGGCAAGGACGAATGCGCCAGGAGGAACACACAAGATGGTCATGTGTGTCAGTGTGTCCGTCTGTGGCAGCATGGCATGGGGATCGCTGATGTGGTGAAGGTTGCCGCTGCTTCTCCAGTTTGTCTACAAGCGGACGGCTGAGTTCGGTGGGGAGGGACTGTCTGCCTTACCAGCAAGTGTGGTTTCCGGACTCTGGACGATATTTCGAAGTTGTCCGTGCACATGGTGGTGCGTTTCCTAGGGCAACGACTTACTGGTATGATATTGCAAACTGCTAGAGAAGTGCTCCGGCTTACCCACCCTATGTGTTATTTTGTTACTAGTTGAGTGTTGCTGAGCTACCTAACTGGTTAAAATTTTCTCCCCCTGCAAGTCATTGTTCTGGCTTTTGTCTGAAAGTGCTTAATTGAAAGAACCATATTGGGAAATGGTTTCACACGCCTATAACTAATGCCTTTGAGCCTCTTACATTTCCTGTACTTTCTGGCGTCCAAAGTTTTCGTGTTTTCTGTTTGTATTTTTAATGCCTTCCATAGTAATAGTTGTCTCTGTGTGTTACAGAGCCAGATTCTGTTTTGGTTGTGGCTATTGTGGTGGGGCCCATTGCTCGCGTGCTTAGTGGGACTTTCGACTGTTTCGTTCGAGCGGGCGCGCTGTGTACGGGGACAGTTCCGATTACCGGATTGGCTGCTGTCCGTGTGATCCTGTGGCTGAAAGTACGCCACTTGGACTTCTGCCTGGGCTCCCACCTTACGTTACGTGATTCTCTATGTTTAAATCATGTAAACTTTTCACTAAACTGGATACGGATTGTAAACATCTGCTGTCTTAAAGTGGCGCCAGAGCCGGCCGCGGTGGCCGAGGTGACTGAGGCGCTCCAGTCACGGTCAGCACGGCCACTACGATCGGGGGTTCGAATCCCCCCTCGGGCATGGATATTTGTGCCGTCCTAGTTCGTAAGTAGTTCATAAGTAGTTTGTAAGTTTAGGGACTGATGACCCCGTAGTTAAGTCCCATAAGCTTAATAAATTACATATTTTTTTTAAAAGGGCGCCAGAATTTGATTCTTGCTTCAGCATTTCATGTGATTCCTGTAGCGTAGTTCTTGTAGCGAGTTTCGTGGTACCAGAGGCTCTGTGCACTTTCAGACTTAAAGTGGCTTACCACGTAATTTTCTGTAAAGTACTGAACCAAATGATTTAATTACGTAATTAAGTCAACTGAGTGTAAAACGTGCCCCCTCTAAGATACGAATTATGTAGAGTAGTGGTTCAAATTTATTGTTTTTCTTAAAAGTGTAAATGAGTTACCGAAAAGTGATTTAGTTTGTAAACGATTGTGGATTTTCTCTGGTTACATTTGTCTCTTGTGTTGTAAAAGCTATTGTTCGGGTTGAAGAACCTTTGAACCCTTTCTTGTACTGCATGCTTTTAGAATTCAATTTAATTTCTTTTATAATTTTTGGGAATTGTTTTCTTCTAAAATTGTTACATCTGTTTAAATAAATTGTGGGTCTCAATGAAAGATGTTGAATACAATCCTTGGGCAGCCCTTCCACATTTCCTGCATATCCTGCTCTAAAGTTTGTTAATCTACTTCTCGCTGGTCAAGTGTTCAGTACTTGGTATTAATCGGCAATCAGTAAGTTTTATTTTTTTAAATCTCTGAACATGAATCCCTTCTCCAAATTACTGTTTGTACCCCTTCATAGCTTGTTCAATGTACAGATTGAAAGACGTTGGGAAAAGACTACAGCACTATCTTTTTTTCCGTTCCCAACCAATGCTTCCATTTCCTGTCCTTCAACTCTTACATCTGCTGTTGTAAATAACTTTTCGTTTCCTATACGTTACCCCTGTCACCTTCATAATTAGAAAGAGTGTAAGGTAAAAAGGTAAAGCAGTCAACAATCGGAAGATTGGTTTGAACACCACAGTGCTTTACTAGGCATGGTCCTATTTGGAGGTGGTATGCCGTTGCCTTCCTCCGACCTTCGAACTGACTTACCCAGCCAGTTTAACGTGGGTTCCGAACCAGTGTATTTCTGTCAAAATTGTCAAGAGCTTTCTCCAAATCTACAAAAGGTAGAAATGAAGCTTTGCCGTTCCTTTATCTAATGTATGAGTGTTGCTTCATGTTTTCCTATATTTCTGCTAAATCCAGACTGATCTTACTCGAGGCAGCAGCGACAAGCCCTGAGACTGCTCGTATCGGCAGACACCCCACCCGTGGTTGCGTGGGAGCTCGCTCCAGTGCTTGTCAGGAGGCGTAAGACATTCCGGGGGACCGATCGTGAGGCCTCGGTTCGTCTTGCAAAAAGGTTTGAGGTGCTATCTACTCAGAACAATATTCCTGAGCCGGGTGGTGTCTCTCATCCTGAAGCCACGACACAGTTTGCAAGATCTGGGCTTCCACAGAGGGTGGGTTTGCTTGTAGTTGGGAGCCTCAACGTTAGGCGGGTAGTGGTACCGCTTATAGAGATGGCTGGCAAGAAGGGGACACAACGTACACTCCGTGTGCATACCGGGTGGGCTCATTCCAGATGTGGAACGGGTCCTTCTGGATGCTATGAAGAGTATCAACATCTACATAGATAATCTGCAAATCACATTCAAGTGCCTGGCAGAGGGTTCATTAACCACTTTCATAACTTTTCTCTACCATTCCATTCTCTACTAGCGCGCGGGAAGAAAGAACACCTAAATGGTTCCGTTTTCGATCTGATTTCTCTTATTTTATTGGGATGGTCATGTCTCCCTAAGTAGGTGGGTGCTAGCAAAATATTTTCACATTCAGAACTAAAGTCGGTGACTGAAACAAACAGATCACGCCGCAATGAATAACGTCTTTCTTTTAATGATTTCCACCCCAATTCGTGTAACATTTCCGTAAGGCTTTCCTCCCCGTAACGTGATAGAACAAAACGAGCTGCCCTTCTCTGAACCTTCTCAACGTCTTCCGTCAGTCCCACCTGGTGAGGGTACCACAAGGGGCAACAGTACTCCAGGAGAGGACGCACAAGTGTGATGTAGCCAGTCTCTTTGATGGAGCTGGTGCATCTTCGAAGCGTTCTGCCGATGAAACGTAACCTTTGGTTCGCCTTCTCCATAATATTTTCTATGCGTTCTCTCCAGTCAAAGTTGTTCGTAATTGTAACTCCTAGGTATTTGGTAGAATCTACGACCTTATGGTTTGACTGATTTATCGCGTAATTGGTGTTCAGCGGATTTCTTTTAGTGGTCATGTGTATTACTTCACACTTTTCTTTATTTAGTGTCAATTGCCAATTTTCGCACCGTGCAAAAATTTTGTCTAAATCGCTTTGCAATTGCTTTTGATCCTCTGTTGACTTCACTAACCGATAAACGACAGCATCATCCGCGAACAATCTAAGGGAGCTATTCAGATTGTCTCCTAAATCGTTTATAAACACGAGGAAGAGTAGGGGACCTATAACGCTTCCCTGTGGAACGCCAGATATCACTTCTGTTTTACTTGATGACTTACCGTCAATTACAACGAACTGATAGGACATCGTGAATCCAATCGCACAATTGGGGAGATATTCCATAAGCACGCAATTTCATAAGATGGCGCTTGTGGGGTACAGTGTGAAGCCTTCATGAAATCCAGAAATATGGAATCGATTTGAGATACTTTGTGATGGCACTTAACACTTCATGTGAACAAGGACAAGCTGTGTTTCGCAAGAGTGATACATTCTGAATCCGTGTTGATTGCTGGTTAATGTGTCGTTCTCTTCCCGGTAGTTCATAATATTCGAACAAAGTATATGTTCTAAAATCCTACTGCAAATCGACGTCAATGAGATAGGCCTGTAATTTTGGGAATCACTTCTATTGCCTTTCTTGAATATTGGAGTAACTTAGGCAACTTTCCAGTCTTTGGGTACGGATCTTTCGCTGAGTGATCGGATGTAAATGATAGCTAAGTACGGAGCTATTGCATCAGCATACTCTGTGAGGAACCTAGCTGGAAGATTTATTTTTGTTTAGTGACTTAAGTTGTTTTACTACTCCAGGAACATCTACTTCTATGTTTCGCATACTGGCAGATGTTCTTGGATTGAATACTGGAATGTTCACTTCGTCTTCTTTGGTGAACGAATTTCGGAAAGCTGTGTTTAGTAATTCTGCCTTAGCAGTATTTTCATCTGTAGTATTACCATTGCTATCTCGTAGTGAAGGTATTGTTTGTGTTTTGCCGCTAGTGTACTTCACATATGACCAGAATTTCTTTGGATTTTCTGCAAGATTACGAGACAGGATTTCGTTGTGGTAACTACTATAGGCTTCTCGCATTGAAGTCCGCGCTAGGTTGCGAGTTTCAGTGAAAGATTGCCAGTCTTCTGGATTCTATGTCTTTTTTAATTTTGCATGCGTTTTTCTTTGTTTCTGCAACAGTGATCTGACCTGTTTTGTGTACCACGGAGGGTCAGCCCCCTCTTTTATTAATTTATTTGGTATAAATCTCTGGATTACTACTGATATTATGTCTTTGAAAGTAAGCCACAGCAGATCTACACAGGCATTTTTAGTTTTGAAAGACTGGAGACTATCACTCAGGAAAGCGTGAAGCAAATTTTTATCTGCTTTATTGAATAGTTATATTTGTCGTTTATTTTTGGTGCATTTGGGCATTTCAACATTCAGTCTCGCTACTACAACTCGATGTTCGCTAATCCCTGTATCTGTTTCAATGCTCTTTACTAGCTCAGGTAAATTTTTTGTTGCTAGGAGATCAAGGGTATTTTCGCAATCACTTACAATTCTAGTGGGTTCATGAACTAACTGTTCGAAGTAGTTTTCAGAAAAAGCATTCAGAACTATTTCGGACCATGTTTTATATTTGCCGCCGGTTTTGAATACGTAATTATGCCAACATATCGAGGGTAAATTAAAGTCTCCACCGATTATAACAGTATATTGAAATGTGATTCAAGCTTTCTTTGAACATTTCGGCAACCGCATCGTCTGAGTCAGGGGGCCGATAAAAAGATCAAATTATTAATTTATTCCGGTTGACAGGTATAACCTCTACCCAGACCAACTAACAGGAAGTATCTGTCTCAATTTCGCTGCAGGATAAACCGTTAGTAACAGCAATAAACACGCCACCCCCTTTCTTATTTATTCTATCATATACCAGGTGTAGCCAACTGCATATTGTGGCTGACGTCGGTACCAATTAGATGTGTGGCTTTTGATCTGAAGAGATTCTCTCAGGTTTCGGGCAGCTATCAATTGGTAACGAGTGCCAGTATTGCTTGCTACATAAAAGGAAAGCTCACCATCTGCAGCATAGTTCAAAAGTGTGTCAAACTTAAGGGACTTAACTGCGGGGTCAACAGTCCCTAAACTTTCAAACTACTTATGAACTATCTTAAACTAAAGGCGACAGAAATATCCATGCCCTAGGGGGGGATTCGTAACCCCGACCGTAGCGGCCGTGCAGACTGTGACTGTCGCACCACATACGGCTCGGACACTGCGGCCGGCGCAGCATAGTTGACAGGACCGACTGTGGACCTCTGTTACAGAGCAGAGTGGAGGGTCTGAATCAGAGACTCAGACGGTTCTGTGACCGTGTAGGCTGCAGATTACGCGATTTGCACCATCGGGTGGTGGGGTTCCGGGTACCGCTGAAAAGGTCAGGAGTCCACTATATGCAGGAAATGGCTACACATGTAGCGGGGGCTGTGTGTCGTGGACAGGGCGGTTTTTTATATGGTAGAGGGCTTTAGGGAAAGACTAAATAGGTCGTCTCAAAGGGTGCACGTCGATCAGAGGCGAAATAGAGAGCCGAGTGGAGGGTCTGAATCAGAGACTCAGACGGTTCTGTGACCGTGTAGGCTGCAGATTACGCGATTTGCACCATCGGGTGGTGGGGTTCCGGGTACTGCTGAAAAGGTCAGGAGTCCACTATATGCAGGAAATGGCTACACGCGTAGCGGGGGCTGTGTGTCGTGGACAGGGCGGTTTTTTATATGGTAGAGGGATTTAGGGAAAGACTAAATAGGTCGTCTCAAAGGGTGCACGTCGATCACAGGCGAAATAGAGAGCCGAGTGGAGGGTCTGAATCAGAGACTCAGACGGTTCTGTGACCGTGTAGGCTGCAGATTACGCGATTTGCACCATCGGGTGGTGGGGTTCCGGGTACTGCTGAAAAGGTCAGGAGTCCACTATATGCAGGAAATGGCTAAACGTGTAGCGGGGGCTGTGTGTCGTGGACAGGGCGGTTTCTTATATTGTAGAGGGCTTTAGGGAAAGGTCGTCTCAAAGGGTGCACGTCGATCACAGGCGAAATATAGAGCCGAGTGGAGGGTCTGAATCAGAGACTCAGACGGTTCTGTGACCGTGTAGGCTGCAGATTACGCGATTTGCACCATCGGGTGGTGGGGTTCCGGGTACTGCTGAAAAGGTCAGGAGTCCACTATATGCAGGAAATGGCTACACGTGTAGCGGGGGCTGTGTGTCGTGGACAGGGCGGTTTTTTATATTGTAGAGGGCTTTAGGGAAAGGTCGTCTCAATGGGTGCACGTCGATCACAGGCGAAATAGAGAGCTGAGTGGAGGGTCTGAATCAGAGACTCAGACGGTTCTGTGACCGTGTAGGCTGCAGATTACGCGATTTGCACCATCGGGTGGTGGGGTTCCGGGTACTGCTGAAAAGGTCAGGAGTCCACTATATGCAGGAAATGGCTACACGCGTAGCGGGGGCTGTGTGTCGTGGACAGGGCGGTTTTTTATATGGTAGAGGGCTTTAGGGAAAGACTAAATAGGTCGTCTCAAAGGGTGCACGTCGATCACAAGCGAAATAGAGAGCCGAGTGGAGGGTCTGAATCAGAGACTCAGACGGTTCTGTGACCGTGTAGGCTGCAGATTACGCGATTTGCACCATCGGGTGGTGGGGTTCCGGGTACTGCTGAAAAGGTCAGGAGTCCACTATATGCAGGAAATGGCTACACGTGTAGCGGGGGCTGTGTGTCGTGGACAGGGCGGTTTTTTATATTGTAGAGGGCTTTAGGGAAAGGTCGTCTCAAAGGGTGCACGTCGATCACAGGCGAAATAGAGAGCTGAGTGGAGGGTCTGAATCAGAGACTCAGACGGTTCTGTGACCGTGTAGGCTGCAGATTACGCGATTTGCACCATTGGGTGCTGGGGTTCCGGGTACTGCTGAAAAGGTCAGGAGTCTACTATATGCAGGAAATGGCTACACGCGTAGCGGGGGCTGTGTGTCGTGGACAGGGCGGCTTTTTATATGGCAGAGGGATTTAGGGAAAGACTAAATGGGTCGTCTCAAAGGGTGCACGTCGATCACAGGCGAAATATAGAGCCGAGTGGAGGGTCTGAATCAGAGACTCAGACGGTTCTGTGACCGTGTAGGCTGCAGATTACGCGATTTGCACCATCGGGTGGTGGGGTTCCGGGTACTGCTGAAAAGGTCAGGAGTCCACAATATGCAGGAAATGGCTACACGTGTAGCGGGGGCTGTGTGTCGTGGACAGGGCGGTTTTTTATATTGTAGAGGGCTTTAGGGAAAGGTCGTCTCAAAGGGTGCACGTCGATCACAGGCGAAATAGAGAGCCGAGTGGAGGGTCTGAATCAGAGACTCAGACGGTTCTGTGACCGTGTAGGCTGCAGAATACGCGATTTGCACCATCGGGTGGTGGGGTTCCGGGTACTGCTGAAAAGGTCAGGAGTCAACTATATGCAGGAAATGGCTACACGTGTAGCGGGGGCTGTGTGTCGTGGACAGGGCGGTTTTTTATATTGTAGAGGGCTTTAGGGAAAGGTCGTCTCAAAGGGTGCACGTCGATCACAGGCGAAATAGAGAGCTGAGTGGAGGGTCTGAATCAGAGACTCAGATGGTTCTGTGACCGTGTAGGCTGCAGATTACGGGATTTGCACCATCGGGTGGTGGGGTTCCGGGTACTGCTGAAAAGGTCAGGAGTCCACTATATGCAGGAAATGGCTACACGCGTAGCGGGGGCTGTGTGTCGTGGACAGGGCGGTTTTTTATATGGTAGAGGGCTTTAGGGAAAGACTAAATAGGTCGTCTCAAAGGGTGCACGTCGATCACAGGCGAAATAGAGAGCCGAGTGGAGGGTCTGAATCAGAGACTCAGACGGTTCTGTGACCGTGTAGGCTGCAGATTACGCGATTTGCACCATCGGGTGGTGGGGTTCCGGGTACTGCTGAAAAGGTCAGGAGTCCACTATATGCAGGAAATGGCTACACGCGTAGGGGGGGCTGTGTGTCGTGGACAGGGCGGTTTTTTATATGGCAGAGGGATTTAGGGAAAGACTAAATGGGTCGTCTCAAAGGGTGCACGTCGATCACAGGCGAAATATAGAGCCGAGTGGAGGGTCTGAATCAGAGACTCAGACGGTTCTGTGACCGTGTAGGCTGCAGATTACGCGATTTGCACCATCGGGAGGTGGGGTTCCGGGTACCGCTGAAAAGGTCAGGAGTCCGCTATATGCAGGAAATGGCAACACGTGTAGCGGGGGCTGTGTGTCGTGGACAGGGCGGTTTTTTATATGATAGAGGGCTTTAGGGAAAGACTAAATAGGTCGTCTCAAAGGGTGCACGTCGATCACAGGCGAAATAGAGAGCCGAGTGGAGGGTCTGAATCAGAGACTCAGACGGTTCTGTGACCGTGTAGGCTGCAGATTACGCGATTTGCACCATCGGGTGGTGGGGTTCTGGGTACTGCTGAAAAGGTCAGGAGTCCACTATATGCAGGAAATGGCTACACGTGTAGCGGGGGCTGTGTGTCGTGAACAGGGCGGTTTTTTATATTGTAGAGGGCTTTAGGGAAAGGTCGTCTCAAAGGGTGCACGTCGATCACAGGCGAAATAGAGAGCTGAGTGGAGGGTCTGAATCAGAGACTCAGACGGTTCTGTGACCGTGTAGGCTGCAGATTACGCGATTTGCACCATCGGGTGGTGGGGTTCCGGGTACTGCTGAAAAGGTCAGGAGTCCACTATATGCAGGAAGTGGCTACACGTGTAGCGGGGGCTGTGTGTCGTGGACAGGGCGGTTTTTTATATTGTAGAGGGCTTTAGGGAAAGGTCGTCTTAAAGGGTGCACGTCGATCACAGGCGAAATAGAGAGCTGAGTGGAGGGTCTGAATCAGAGACTCAGACAGTTCTGTGACCGTGTAGGCTGCAGATTACGCGATTTGCACCATCGGGTGGTGGGGTTCCGGGTACTGCTGAAAAGGTCAGGAGTCCACTATATGCAGGAAATGGCTACACGCGTAGCGGGGGCTGTGTGTCGTGGACAGGGCGGTTTTTTATATTGTAGAGGGCTTTAGGGAAAGGTCGTCTCAAAGGGTGCACGTCGATCACAGGCGAAATATAGAGCCGAGTGGAGGGTCTGAATCAGAGACTCAGACAGTTCTGTGACCGTGTAGGCTGCAGATTACGCGATTTGCACCATCGGGTGGTGGGGTTCCGGGTACTGCTGAAAAGGTCAGGAGTCCACTATATGCAGGAAATGGCTACACGCGTAGCGGGGGCTGTGTGTCGTGGACAGGAAGGTTTTTTATATTGTAGAGGGCTTTAGGGAAAGGTCGTCTCAAAGGGTGCACGTCGATCACAGGCGAAATATAGAGCCGAGTGGAGGGTCTGAATCAGAGACTCAGACAGTTCTGTGACCGTGTAGGCTGCAGATTACGCGATTTCCACCATCGGGTGGTGGGGTTCCGGGTACTGCTGAAAAGGTCAGGAGTCCACTATATGCAGGAAATGGCTACACGCGTAGCGGGGGCTGTGTGTCGTGGACAGGGCGGTTTTTTATATTGTAGAGGGCTTTAGGGAAAGGTCGTCTCAAAGGGTGCACGTCGATCACAGGCGAAATATAGAGCCGAGTGGAGGGTCTGAATCAGAGACTCAGACATTTCTGTGACCGTGTAGGCTGCAGATTATGCGATTTGCACCATCGGGTGGTGGGGTTCCGGGTACTGCTGAAAAGGTCAGGAGTCCACTATATGCAGGAAATGGCTACAAGCGTAGCGGGGGCTGTGTGTCGTGGACAGGGCGGTTTTTTATATGGCAGAGGGATTTAGGGAAAGTCTAAATGGGTCGTCTCAAAGGGTGCACGTCGATCACAGGCGAAATATAGAGCCGAGTGGAGGGTCTGAATCAGAGACTCAGACGGTTCTGTGACCGTGTAGGCTGCAGATTACGCGATTTGCACCATCGGGTGGTGGGGTTCCGGGTACCGCTGAAAAGGTCAGGAGTCCGCTATATGCAGGAAATGGCAACACGTGTAACGGGGGCTGTGTGTCGTGGACAGGGCGGTTTTTTATATGGTAGAGGGCTTTAGGGAAAGACTAAATAGGTCGTCTCAAAGGGTGCACGTCGATCACAGGCGAAATAGAGAGCCGAGTGGAGGGTCTGAATCAGAGACTCAGACGGTTCTGTGACCGTGTAGGCTGCAGATTACGCGATTTGCAACATTGGGTGGTGGGGTTCCGGGTACTGCTGAAAAGGTCAGGAGTCCACTATATGCAGGAAATGGCTACACGCGTAGCGGGGGCTGTGTGTCGTGGACAGGGCGGTTTTTTATATGGCAGAGGGATTTAGGGAAAGACTAAATGGGTCGTCTCAAAGGGTGCACGTCGATCACAGGCGAAATATAGAGCCGAGTGGAGGGTCTGAATCAGAGACTCAGACGGTTCTGTGACCGTGTAGGCTGCAGATTACGCGATTTGCACCATCGGGTGGTGGGGTTCCGGGTACCGCTGAAAAGGTCAGGAGTCCGCTATATGCAGGAAATGGCAACACGTGTAGCGGGGGCTGTGTGTCGTGGACAGGGCGGTTTTTTATATGGTAGAGGGCTTTAGGGAAAGACTAAATAGGTCGTCTCAAAGGGTGCACGTCGATCACAGGCGAAATATAGAGCCGAGTGGAGGGTCTGAATCAGAGACTCAGACAGTTCTGTGACCGTGTAGGCTGCAGATTACGCGATTTGCACCATCGGGTGGTGGGGTTCCGGGTACTGCTGAAAAGGTCAGGAGTCCACTATATGCAGGAAATGGCTACACGCGTAGCGGGGGCTGTGTGTCGTGGACAGGAAGGTTTTTTATATTGTAGAGGGCTTTAGGGAAAGGTCGTCTCAAAGGGTGCACGTCGATCACAGGCGAAATATAGAGCCGAGTGGAGGGTCTGAATCAGAGACTCAGACAGTTCTGTGACCGTGTAGGCTGCAGATTACGCGATTTCCACCATCGGGTGGTGGGGTTCCGGGTACTGCTGAAAAGGTCAGGAGTCCACTATATGCAGGAAATGGCTACACGCGTAGCGGGGGCTGTGTGTCGTGGACACGGCGGTTTTTTATATTGTAGAGGGCTTTAGGGAAAGGTCGTCTCAAAGGGTGCACGTCGATCACAGGCGAAATATAGAGCCGAGTGGAGGGTCTGAATCAGAGACCCAGACATTTCTGTGACCGTGTAGGCTGCAGATTATGCGATTTGCACCATCGGGTGGTGGGGTTCCGGGTACTGCTGAAAAGGTCAGGAGTCCACTATATGCAGGAAATGGCTACAAGCGTAGCGGGGGCTGTGTGTCGTGGACAGGGCGGTTTTTTATATGGCAGAGGGATTTAGGGAAAGTCTAAATGGGTCGTCTCAAAGGGTGCACGTCGATCACAGGCGAAATATAGAGCCGAGTGGAGGGACTGAATCAGAGACTCAGACGGTTCTGTGACCGTGTAGGCTGCAGATTACGCGATTTGCACCATCGGGTGGTGGGGTTCCGGGTACCGCTGAAAAGGTCAGGAGTCCGCTATATGCAGGAAATGGCAACACGTGTAACGGGGGCTGTGTGTCGTGGACAGGGCGGTTTTTTATATGGTAGAGGGCTTTAGGGAAAGACTAAATAGGTCGTCTCAAAGGGTGCACGTCGATCACAGGCGAAATAGAGAGCCGAGTGGAGGGTCTGAATCAGAGACTCAGACGGTTCTGTGACCGTGTAGGCTGCAGATTACGCGATTTGCAACATTGGGTGGTGGGGTTCCGGGTACTGCTGAAAAGGTCAGGAGTCCACTATATGCAGGAAATGGCTACACGCGTAGCGGGGGCTGTGTGTCGTGGACAGGGCGGTTTTTTATATGGCAGAGGGATTTAGGGAAAGACTAAATGGGTCGTCTCAAAGGGTGCACGTCGATCACAGGCGAAATATAGAGCCGAGTGGAGGGTCTGAATCAGAGACTCAGACGGTTCTGTGACCGTGTAGGCTGCAGATTACGCGATTTGCACCATCGGGTGGTGGGGTTCCGGGTACCGCTGAAAAGGTCAGGAGTCCGCTATATGCAGGAAATGGCAACACGTGTAGCGGGGGCTGTGTGTCGTGGACAGGGCGGTTTTTTATATGGTAGAGGGCTTTAGGGAAAGACTAAATAGGTCGTCTCAAAGGGTGCACGTCGATCACAGGCGAAATAGAGAGCCGAGTGGAGGGTCTGAATCAGAGACTCAGACGGTTCTGTGACCGTGTAGGCTGCAGATTACGCGATTTGCACCATCGGGTGGTGGGGTTCCGGGTACTGCTGAAAAGGTCAGGAGTCCACTATATGCAGGAAATGGCTACACGCATAGCGGGGGCTGTGTGTCATGGACAGGGCGGTTTTTTATATGGCAGAGGGATTTAGGGAAAGACTAAATGGGTCGTCTCAAAGGGTGCACGTCGATCACAGGCGAAATATAGAGCCGAGTGGAGGGTCTGAATCAGAGAATCAGACGGTTCTGTGACCGTGTAGGCTGCAGATTACGCGATTTGCACCATCGGGTGGTGGGGTTCCGGGTACCGCTGAAAAGGTCAGGAGTCCGCTATATGCAGGAAATGGCAACACGTGTAGCGGGGGCTGTGTGTCGTGGACAGGGCGGTTTTTTATATGGTAGAGGGCTTTAGGGAAAGACTAAATAGGTCGTCTCAAAGGGTGCACGTCGATCACAGGCGAAATATAGAGCCGAGTGGAGGGTCTGAATCAGAGACTCAGACAGTTCTGTGACCGTGTAGGCTGCAGATTACGCGATTTGCACCATCGGGTGGTGGGGTTCCGGGTACTGCTGAAAAGGTCAGGAGTCCACTATATGCAGGAAATGGCTACACGCGTAGCGGGGGCTGTGTGTCGTGGACAGGAAGGTTTTTTATATTGTAGAGGGCTTTAGGGAAAGGTCGTCTCAAAGGGTGCACGTCGATCACAGGCGAAATATAGAGCCGAGTGGAGGGTCTGAATCAGAGACTCAGACAGTTCTGTGACCGTGTAGGCTGCAGATTACGCGATTTCCACCATCGGGTGGTGGGGTTCCGGGTACTGCTGAAATGGTCAGGAGTCCACTATATGCAGGAAATGGCTACACGCGTAGCGGGGGCTGTGTGTCGTGGACAGGGCGGTTTTTTATATTGTAGAGGGCTTTAGGGAAAGGTCGTCTCAAAGGGTGCACGTCGATCACAGGCGAAATATAGAGCCGAGTGGAGGGTCTGAATCAGAGACCCAGACATTTCTGTGACCGTGTAGGCTGCAGATTATGCGATTTGCACCATCGGGTGGTGGGGTTCCGGGTACTGCTGAAAAGGTCAGGAGTCCACTATATGCAGGAAATGGCTACAAGCGTAGCGGGGGCTGTGTGTCGTGGACAGGGCGGTTTTTTATATGGCAGAGGGATTTAGGGAAAGTCTAAATGGGTCGTCTCAAAGGGTGCACGTCGATCACAGGCGAAATATAGAGCCGAGTGGAGGGTCTGAATCAGAGACTCAGACGGTTCTGTGACCGTGTAGGCTGCAGATTACGCGATTTGCACCATCGGGTGGTGGGGTTCCGGGTACCGCTGAAAAGGTCAGGAGTCCGCTATATGCAGGAAATGGCAACACGTGTAACGGGGGCTGTGTGTCGTGGACAGGGCGGTTTTTTATATGGTAGAGGGCTTTAGGGAAAGACTAAATAGGTCGTCTCAAAGGGTGCACGTCGATCACAGGCGAAATATAGAGCCGAGTGGAGGGTCTGAATCAGAGAATCAGACGGTTCTGTGACCGTGTAGGCTGCAGATTACGCGATTTGCACCATCGGGTGGTGGGGTTCCGGGTACCGCTGAAAAGGTCAGGAGTCCGCTATATGCAGGAAATGGCAACACGTGTAGCGCGGGCTGTGTGTCGTGGACAGGACGGTTTTTTATATGGTAGAGGGCTTTAGGGAAAGACTAAATAGGTCGTCTCAAAGGGTGCACGTCGATCACAGGCGAAATAGAGAGCCGAGTGGAGGGTCTGAATCAGAGACTCAGACGGTTCTCTGACCGTGTAGGCTGCAGATTACGCGATTTGCACCATCGGGTGGTGGGGTTCCGGGTACCGCTGAAAAGGTCAGGAGTCCACTATATGCAGGAAATGGCTACACGCATAGTGGGGGCTGTGTGTCATGGACAGGGCGGTTTTTTATATGGTAGAGAGCTTTAGGGAAACCTAAATGGGTCGTCTCAAAGGGTGCACGTCGATCACAGGCGAAATATAGAGCCGATTGTAGGGTCTGAATCAGAGACTCACACGGTTCTGTGACAGTGTAGGCTGCAGATTACGCGATTTGCACCATCGGGTGGTGGAGTTCCGGGTACCGCTGAAAAGGTCAGGAGTCCACTATATGCAGGAAATGGCTACGTGCGTACCGGGGGCTGTGTGTCGTGGACAGGGCGGTTTTTTATATGGTACAGGGCTTTAGGGAAAGACTAAATGGGTCGTCTCAAAGGGTGCACGTCGATCACAGGCGAAATAGAGAGCCGAGTGGAGGGTCTGAATCAGAGACTCAGACGGTTCTCTGACCGTGTAGGCTGCAGATTACGCGATTTGCACCATCGGGTGGTGGGGTTCCGGGTACCGCTGAAAAGGTCAGGAGTCCACTATATGCAGGAAATGGCTACACGTGTAGCGGGGGCTGTGTGTCGTGAACAGGGCGGTTTTTTATATGGTAGAGTGCTTTAGGGAAAGACTAAATGGGTCGTCTCAAAGGGTGCACGTCGATCACAGGCGAAATATAGAGCCTAGTGGAGGGTCTGAATCAGAGACTCAGACGGTTCTGTGACCGTGTAGGCTGCAGATTACACGATTTGCACTATCGGGTGGTGGGGTTCCGGGTACTGCTGAAAAGGTCAGGAGTCCACTATATGCAGGAAATGGCTACACGCGTAGCGGGGGCTGTGTGTCGTGGACAGGGCGGTTTTTTATATGGTAGAGGGCTTTAGGGAAAGACTAAATAGGTCGTCTCAAAGGGTGCACGTCGATCACAGGCGAAATAGAGAGCCGAGTGGAGGGTCTGAATCAGAGACTCAGACGGTTCTGTGACCGTGTAGGCTGCAGATTACGCGATTTGCACCATCGGGTGGTGGGGTTCCGGGTACTGCTGAAAAGGTCAGGAGTCCACTATATGTAGGAAATAGCTACACGCGTAGCGGGGGCTGTGTGTAGTGGACAGGGCGGTTTTTTATATGGTAGAGTGCTTTAGGGAAAGACTAAATGGGTCGTCTCAAAGGGTGCACGTCGATCACAGGCGAAATATAGAGCCGAGAGGAGGGTCTGAATCAGAGACTCAGACGGTTCTGTGACCGTGTAGGCTGCAGATTACGCGATTTGCACCATCGGGTGGTGGGGTTCCGGGTACCGCTGAAAAGGTCAGGAGTCCACTACATGCAGTAAATGGCTACACGCATAGTGGGGGCTGTGTGTCATGGACAGGGCGGTTTTTTATATGGTAGAGAGCTTTAGGGAAACCTAAATGGGTCGTCTCAAAGGGTGCACGTCGATCACAGGCGAAATATAGAGCCGAGTGTAGGGTCTGAATCAGAGACTCACACGGTTCTGTGACCGTGTAGGCTGCAGATTACGCGATTTGCAACATCGGGTGGTGGAGTTCCGGGTACCGCTGAAAAGGTCAGGAGTCCACTATATGCAGGAAATGGCTACGCGCGTACCGGGGGCTGTGTGTCGTGGACAGGGCGGTTTTTTATATGGTACAGGGCTTTAGGGAAAGACTACGTGGGTCGTCTCAAAGGGTGCACGTCGATCACAGGCGAAATAGAGAGCCGAGTGGAGGGTCTGAATCAGAGACTCAGACGGTTCTCTGACCGTGTAGGCTGCAGATTACGCGATTTGCACCATCGGGTGGTGGGGTTCCGGGTACCGCTGAAAAGGTCAGGAGTCCACTATATGCAGGAAATGGCTACACGTGTAGCGGGGGCTGTGTGTCGTGGACAGGGCGGTTTTTTATATGGTAGAGGGCTTTAGGGAAAGATTAAATGGGTCGTCTCAAAGGGTGCACGTCGATCACAGGCGAAATATAGAGCCGAGTGGAGGGTCTGAATCAGAGACTCAGACGGTTCTGTGACCGTGTAGGCTGCAGATTACGCGATTTGCACCATCGGGTGGTGGAGTTCCGGGTACCGCTGAAAAGGTCAGGAGTCCACTATATGCAGGAAATGGCTACGCGTGTAGCGGGGGCTGTGTGTCGTGGACAGGGCGGTTTTTTATATGGTAGAGGGCTTTAGGGAAAGACTAAATGGGTCGTCTCAAAGGGTGCACGTCGATCACAGGCGAAATAGAGAGCCGAGTGGAGGGTCTGAATCAGAGACTCAGACGGTTCTGTGACCATGTAGGCTGCAGATTACTTGATTTGCACCATCGGGTGGTGGGGTTCCGGGTACCGCTGAAAAGGTCAGGAGTCCACTATATGCAGGAAATGTCTACACGTGTAGCGGGGGCTGTGCGTCGTGGACAGGGCGATTTTTTATATGGTAGAGAGCTTTAGGGAAACCTAAATGGGTCGTCTCAAAGGGTGCACGTCGATCACAGGCGAAATATAGAGCCGAGTGGAGGGTCTGAATCAGAGACTCAGACGGTTCTGTGACCGTGTAGGCTGCAGATTACGCGATTTGCACCATCGGGTGGTGGGGTTCCGGGTACCGCTGAAAAGGTCAGGAGTCCACTATATGCAGGAAATGGCTACACGTGTAGCGGGGGCTGTGTGTCGTGGACAGGGCGGTTTTTTATATGGTAGAGGGCTTTAGGGAAAGACTAAATGGGTCGTCTCAAAAGGTGCACGTCGATCACAGGCGAAATATAGACCTAGGAACTATCAGGATATCTTTACATATTCCGCCAGATATATGCGACCTGATTCATTGTGTTTATCTTGTACCTACTTCAAGTGGCAAGAAAGATACTACAAGCAAACAGACGGCGTAGCAATAGGTTCTCCCTTATCCCCGTTCTCAGCCGACATGTTCAAGGAGGCCTTCGAAGCAACAACACTTTGTTCCACCACTTTACGCCCAAGATGCTGGTTCAGATACGCGGACGATACGTTCGCAATATGGCCCCACGTGGAGATAGAACTATACAAGTTTCATGAACATCTGAACAAATTGCACAAGAAGATCCAATTTACATTAGAGATCGAGAAGCAGAGCGCTATTCCATTCCTAGATGTGGAGGTTTATAGAACTAGGCAAGGCACACTTGGGCACAGGGTATATCGGAAACCTACACATACCGACATGTATTTGCACGCCCAATCAAACCACCATCCAGCACAGAAGAACTCTGTTATCCGCTCACTGACGATTCACGCGCAGCGACCGAGTGATGAAGATAACAAAACAGCTAAGCTCAACAAACTAGAAACAATATTTCTGGCAAATGGCTACAACCGTAGAGTGATTCACACCGCCATGGACACAAATAAAAGAAATAGCAGTAGGCAGGAAGTTTATAAAAAGCAGCCAGCAGCACGCTTACCGTATGTAAAACACGTCACAGATCGGATTGCTAAACATCTTCGCCGGGTTGGAGTCCAGCCTTTCTTCTATAGTAGACACAAGATCAAGGATGTACTTTGGCACTACACGCATCAGGAGTATACAAGGTGGAATGCAAGTGTGGGGAAGTATACATAGGTGAGGCAGGAAGGGTAGTGGCAACATGCATACGCGAACATGAACGCTACATTCGATTAGGCCAACACAATAAATCTGCAGTAACCGAACACCAGCAAGATTGCAGCAAGAAGATAAAATTTAACGATGCCAGAATACTCGCCAAGCAACCAGGGATTGTTAAACGCAAGATAAGGTAAGCCATCGAAATTGTAAAACACCCTAATAACATGAATAGAGAAGATGGACTCAGGCTTGCCCCCTCTTGGCTACCAGCCATCACAGCGAAATAGGCCGCACTGACAACACAACACGCGAGCGTCACTAGTAAGCAACTGCCGCCGCTCGGCCCACGGCCAGCAGGAGAGAAACGGAAGCCCTCACCCCATTCGCCGATGAACACCAATCATGTCTCGCTAAGCAAGAAGCAACGGCTAACCCCCACTCCCTCCACCTCAGCATCCTATTAAAATAAAGTTACTTTCTTCCGCCCAAAATTCACCAATAACATCGCTTATATTTAAAAATTATAATGTCTAAATGAAAGTAATATAAAGTGTAGTAACAACCAGCTCACATCAGTACACCCAGATGAAGGCCACTGAACCGTTGGCTATTTAAGTAATAGCCTTACATCATGACGCGGTACAACACCCAGAAAACTTTAATGTTATCAGTATATCAGTTGTAAATTGTTGTAGCTCTGTCGGGTACTAGAACTCACAGCGTTAATATACAGCACCGAAACACATATCGTTACAGGTAGCGAAAGTTGATTTGAGCGGGAAATGAATTCAGCAGAAGAGTTTGCAAAAGATGTAACTGTGTTCAGAAAGGATATATTAAATAGGTGGAGGCGTGTTTGACGCCATCAAATGTAGCCTATCGTGCATTGAAGTTTAAATTGACAGTTCCTGTGAAGTTATTATGGTTAGAGGTTGTACCCCAAAAACTTAAAGAGTTAATAATTGGTTTCTTTTCAAGGCCTGTGTGTGTGTGTGTGTGTGTGTGTGTGTGTGTGTCCCTCCCCCCTCTACCTCTATTTCCCCCTCCCCCTCCGTCTGTTTATCTCCATCCCTCTCTCTCATTCTCCTCCTCTCCCCTCTCTCTGTCCGTCTCCTCCCTTTCCTTACCTCCCCGTCTCCTCCTCCACCTACTCCTCTCCCTTCTATATTTGAAAACGTAATATAAGCGCCAAGTTTCATGGGGACTGGTCAAACGGTGTCAAAGCCGCAAAGTACCCTCTGAAATGCACTGGTTTGCTGATTATAAAAATCTCTTTCATGAAAACATACATTTATGTGCTTTCACGCTGACCAGTAAATTTTGATGCTTGTTGTAACGTACCCTCCGCCATGCACCTACGAGTGGTATCCCACGTATTAATTGACCGTATAAACTATCTGCATTCCAAATTACATGCGAATCCGTCCAGCTGTTTCAGCGCGAAGAGAAACAAACGTAGCAACACCTCCCAAGGAACCCTCCGCCACGCACCATTGGATGGCTTACGAAAGGTAGACCATGTATTAATCAGGGTATAAGCTACTTCTGTTTCAAATTTCATTCGTATCCGCCCAGCCACTTCAGCAAGAAGGTGGAAGAAGGGAATTTAACAAAGCACCTTCCGCTCTGCACCATACAAAGTTAATTTTAGTATGCCTATAACCTTCGCGCGATTGCAAGCAATGAGCTAATAAAGTTTTTTCGCAATCGGATACACAGTATGGCCGCACAGAAAATACGAACAAAAAGACAAACAAACAAACGTTAAAATTTTGAACATAGCTGCTTTTAGAATGAAACTTTCACTCTGCAGCGGAGTGTGCGCTGATATGAAACTTCCTGGCAGATTAAAATTGTGTGCCGGAACCGGGACTCGAACCTGGGACCTTTGCCTTTCGCGGGCAAGCGCACTACCGACTGTGCTATCCCGACACGAGTCACGATGCCGCCTCACAACCTTACTTCCGCCAGTACCTCGCCTCCTACTTTCCAAACTTCACAGAAGCTCTCCTGCGAACCATGCAAGACTAGCACTCCTGGAAGAAAGGATATGGTGGAGACATGGCTTAGCCACAGCCTAGGGGATTGGAAAGTAGGAGGCGAGGTACTGGCGGAAGAAAGGTTGTGAGGCGGCATCGTGAGTCGTGTCGGGATAGCACAGTCGGTAGTGCGGTTGCCCGCGAAAGGCAAAGGTCCCACGTTCGAGTCCCTGTTCCGGCACACAATTTTAATCTGCCAGGATGTTTCATAGCTGCTTTTGTCACCAACCGTTACAACTTCAAATGATAAAAATGCAGCCCTCGATCGCAAAAATGACATTGTTTAACGTAGTTTCGGCAATAATTATGATTGCCTGCAACAGATTTTTTTTATTTTTTTTTATATTTTTTAGAAAAAGGTATCCACTATGGGCTGCACACCTGTACGGAGGCATCAGACTCACGATAATTAATCCGAAAATCTCGTCTTTTCGGCTTCTTCCCCCGCCCAATCACCAGAGGGCGCTACAACCACAACAACAATAACGCTGACTTACTCCGGACGGTGCAGCCTCGTCAGTGTGGGAGTAGCCTCGGAGCGCTGGACGGGAAAGGCCCGCCTGTCACCACGCCAGCCCTCCACGTGGCGGCGTAAATCACGCTTTTTACGCCTGCCTGTATTGCCCAAATTACCCGCCCCGCCCCGGGAAACGGCTGGGGGTGTTTACCCGCCCTGTAATGGCTCGCCGCCTGCCGTCTTTTGTTTTGGCGCTCGGGATGCGACAGGCAGGGCGGGGCTGCGTGGAGGGCGTGGCCCCCCATCCGCGGCTATCAGGCTGATGCTTTTTCACCACATCCGCGCCGCCGCCTCGCGAATCCACTCGCTTTTGCTTGTATCTGCGTCACACTCCATTTGTCAGTTGACATGCCCCTTCTCGCTTCTTCAACGCCGAATCGTGCGGTTTTCTCGACTCCGAGTCATGAGTTCACTTACGGACTATGATCACTAGAGCTGTGGACGTAAAGAAATGAAACAGTAGTTTACAAACGTATCGTTACTCGTTACGTGACCTAGTCGCTCACTCACTACCACAGGCTAACAATGAACATGTCACTCAAACTAGATAATCCTGTAGCAGAATTTTTTCACGATTATTTCACATTTTCCTTTGTTACACTCAGAAAAGATATTTTACACTCTTGTCCATTATAATTGCTACCTCCACGAAGATGACGTGCTACAGACGCGAAATTTAACCGTCAGGAAGAAGATGCTGTGATATGCAAATGATTAGCTTTTTAGAGCATTCACACAAGGTTGGCGCCGGTGGCGACACCTATAACATGCTGAAGTGAGGAAAGTTTCCAACCGCTTTACCATACACAGTTGACCGGCATTGCCTGGTGAAACGTTATTATGGTGCCTCGTGCAAGGAGAAGAAATGCGTACCACCACGTTTCCGACTTTGATCAAGGAGGGCAATACTCAACGCCGTGCTGGATCCCACTAGCAGTCGAGGTGACAGGCATCTTATCCACACGGCGGTAACGCCGCATGCAGCCAAGTCTCGATCCTTGAGTCAAAAGATGGGGACGTTTGCAAGACAACAACCTTCTGCAGGAACGTTTGCAGCAGCATTGACTATCAGCTCGGAGGCCATGGCTGCGGTTACCCTTAACGCTGCCTGCGAGCCTGGGTGCACGAATTCCAAAACATTTTTTTCTGTTCACAGCAGCATGATGGTCGCATCCGTGTTTAGCGACATCGCAGTGAATGCACATGCGAAACGTGTATTCGTCATCGCCATACTGGCATATCACCCGGGGTGATTGTATGGGGTGCCATTTGTTACACGTCTCGCTCACGTCATGTTCGCATCGACGGCTCTTTGAACAGTGGCCATTACATTTCAGATGTGTTACGACCCGTGGATGTACCCTTCATTCGATCCCTGCAGGATAATGCACGACCGCATATTCAAGGTCCTGTACGGGCCTTTCTGGATACGGATAATGTTCGACTGCTTCCCTGGCCAGCACATTCTCTAGATCTCTCACCAACTGAAAACGTCTGTCAATGGTGGCTGAGCAACTGGCTCGTCACAATATGACAGTAGTCACTACTCTTGACGAACTGTGACATCGTGTTGAAGCTGCATGGGCATCTGTACCTGTACTCACCATCCAAGCTCTGTTTGACTCAATGCCTCGGCGTATCAAGGCCGTTATTATGGCCAGACGTGGTAGCTCTGGGTACTGATTTCTCAAGATCTATGCACTCAAATTGCATGAAAATGTAATCACAAGTCAGTTCAAGCATAATATATTTGTGAAATGAATACCCGTTCATCATCTGCATTTCTTGTTGGTGTAGCAATTTTAATAGTCAGTAGTTTAATAATTTTAAATGCTTCTTCTACCACTTGTCACACAAGTTCTTTCAAATTGGCAAGATCCATCCCGCGACTTCCATGTGTAGTACTTTTCTCACACTATACTGGACAAGGGAAAGCTTCTACCTCGAACGCTCTGACCCGCACTAAACCATGTTTGGAAAAACAGGCAGTCATGAACAGGACAGTGATGTACGTCAGTTCCATGCAAAACGTTGCAGTGTACCTAAAGTAACATTTTGACAGAGAGAAAAGAGGTAATAAAATACCAATACTATAGCAAGGAAATTATATGTAACTAGAGGACCCCTGCGAATACTTCGCACCATTAGTGGAATGACAAAAAATTTGGGAAAAATTCAAGATCAAATGTTCAAATGTTTGGTATGCCTAAGGATAACTGCGGGATCATCAGTCCCTAAACTTACAAACTACTTATGAAGTAGCTTATACTAAAGACGTCACAAACATCCATACCCTATGGGGAATCGAACCCCATACCGTATCGTCCGTGCAGACTGACTGGCGCGCCGCAGACCGTTCGGCCATTGCGGCCGACAAAGTGCAAGTAAACTTGAATGTTCACCCATAGCTTTCGTCAAAATCAATTAATGCAAGTGTTTAAAAGCGCTAATGAAAGAGCTTGATCCGAAGAGTTTTGTTAGGTCAAATCAACTGCGTACCTTATTTAGAACGGAAGATATGGTAAAACAAACCAATTAAATTTTTAATGCAAGGACTGAAGGATATCGCGTTTGAATAAATATAAAGGATGGAGAGACTTAATTCCGATACCTGATGAGTAATCTGCGAATGAATAACTTTCTTTTAAAGCTAAAATAAAGTAAATCGGTCGAATAGAACCGGCCTGACCAACTGACTTTAGTTTACAGCAAGGCCATCACCATAAGAAATATACAGAAGGAAATCGCGTTTGAGAATAGAAAAAGGAAGGCGAGAGTTATGTAAATTCTGATACTTGATGACAAATCTGTGTATGAATATTCTTCATTTAAAATAAAAATAAAGGAAATCAGACGGGTAGTTTGGTCTGTTCGACTGTTTTTAGTTTTCGTAGATTTTTTTTTCTTGAGTTACTGTCGATCTCTTTCACTATTACAACTATTCTTGGGTCATTAGTGACTCCAAAATTATTAGTATTTCCACTCACTTGGATTCCATAGCCGCGGCGGAGTGGCCTAGCGCATTGAGGCGCTACGTTCCGATGTGCCAGGCCGTTCCCGTCCCGGGCATGGATGTTTGTGCTGTCTTTCGTATAAAATAATTCATAAGTAGTTTGTAAGTTTAGGGACTGATGACCCCGCAGTTAAGTCTCATAAGCGTGACAAACACTTGAACATTTGGATTCAATATGGTAATTGTTTTATAAATATTCATTTTAACTTGTTTGCAACTGCTGTAATCTAAATATAAAGCATAAGAAAGCTAGACACTCATACAAAATATGTTTATTTTAATGCCAACCCTTTTACATTTCTCAATGTATAGCGAACTTCAAAGTAACAAATTTTTCGTTTTAGTAGTAACTCTTCCTTTTGCTTCATCGACCTTCTTCATTTAGGTCCAAATTAATCTCTGAAAGGGGGAAATGTAATTTTTTAACGAACAGTAAAAAATTAACAGCTATGAACCATAGTATTAGATTGTCTGAGCGGATTATGCGACCATTTGAATCTGTTTTTCCTATATTAGTAATTACTAGAGAATTTTATGTGAAGGTCAACCACAAATTTTTATTTATATGCAGTTAAGGAACTTTCACACAGTTAACCCTTTCAGTCCCACATTATTAAATCAGTTTTTCTCTGTTAATGCAGTGCAGTAAACATCATAATGTATTTTAAAATTTTTGGTCAAACTATTGATTTTTTTAGTCATTTCATGCACAACAGACGTTTGAGGTATTTCATTATTTGGACGTTATTTTGTTGATTCTTAACACTGCTGTATCAATAATGCCAGCATAATCTTCGCCACAGCACCAAAGACAAGACAATTCACTCCTGGAATAAAATAAAAGGAACCACACTCAAGCTCACACTCTCAGCCACGTACAGACGGCAACGAAACACTACCTCCAAGACGGACAGATTAATGCCTCAGAAGTGTCAACTTGGCGAACCAAGCGGCAAAATGTCGTACCAGAAGCACTTTTTTCATCAACAAAAACGCAACATTAAGTACTGATGAACAAAATACGGTATAAATCAACTATTAATACGTTGTTGTACACGAACAACACTAGGAATAAAAGGGTTAAAATGTCGGTGTTAAAACTGAAGGAGTCTGAGTGAAAGGCCGTTGGTCCACTTGAGTGGACTAACGGCCTTTCACTCAGACTGATTTAATTTTAACACCTACATTTTAACCCTCTCATTCCTAACGTTGTTCCGGGTTAACAACGTATTAAAAGTTGATTTATACCGTATTTTGTGCGTCAGTACTTAAGGTTGCGTATTTATTGACTTATAAGAGAATACAAAAAATGTTTGGCGCAAGAGTGGTGCCGTACTAGAGATAAATAATGTTTATTCTGGAGTCGAAATGACCCCACGATAGTAACTGAGGGTTAATGGTGTCAGTGTATCATTACATATTCAATCATCAGCGCGAAAAACACTATGGTTACAGGACTTATAACAGCGCTAAACACATACACTGCAGTACCACACACATGAAACTGCTTATGTCCTTAGTTGATTTTGTGACCTTGTGTCTCGTCCCGCCGGTTGTCTTAGGTGTCGGTAGCCGAGTAGAAAGAGGCCGATACAGGAATAAAGGATGCACGCGTGTGCAGGTACGAAGGTGACCAGTCAGTGGGACAGCAGAAACTAGAAACACTAGAGTAAATTACAACGAGATATATATTGGACAGAATTTATATAATACTTAACTTTTACACAGTTCTTGACTGCAGAATGGTGATACATAGTTTATATAGAGGCCTGCCTACTGATAATTCCTAGTGCCTATCCGATAGCCAAGTCTTTACTGGTCCCTATCTCAGACCCAAGTGAACGGTGCAGCAGTCGTGGCCACGAGCGAAATTGCAGCAGAGGGCGCTCGTGGCTGTCGTCGTAAGAACGCCGCGCCGTGCGTGCATGGCGGCGCGCGGCGAAAGTAGATGGCGCGCACTTTAGACTTGTGCGACACCACACCCCTCCCCCCCCCCCCCCACCAAACCGCCGCGCCATCGTGGCGTAGGGCTGAGGGCCACGACGACGGCACTGGGAGGAGGGCCTGGGCGGGGGCGTTACTGGTGGGACGGGCGTCGTAGCAGAGGCTGGGATCGAGACGACGTCCGCGCCCGGTATCCACCATGCGATACCCTGGGAAACCGACCAAAACCAGGGGAAGGGCGCACGCCTACGCCCAGAGGGAACAGGTCATCTTCGTCTGAGGTGCGTGGCCCAGGCGGCGGGGGCATGCATTGCCCGGAGTCCCTCTCGTTGACGCTGGCAGCTGAGGCGGCGACGGAGGCGGAGGGGCCGACTGCGTAGGAGGCGCGTCGACATCCATCGGGAGCTCGTAGCCCGGGGAAGCTGGGCCCGGCGGCGAGCGATGTGGCTGTGCTCCCTGGCGGTGAACTGGGTCTGGAATCAAGAAACCGGAGACAGGATCGCGCGGCCTGTGCAAGCGCAATTGGTTTGCGTGGCGCCGCAGCTCCGACCCTGTGGAAGAACCTACAACATACATATTGCGACCGAGCACGCGCTGAATGGTGCCCGGCAACCATGTCTTCTCGTTTCCAGCAAACACCCTGTACAGCACCGGCGTAGAAACCTGAAAACGCGTAGCGCCGTACGAACCGACTCGGTGCGTGGGAGGCTGCAGCAGGTGAAGGAGAGTGCGGTGAAGGCGGCCGTGTAGCAGCTCGGCAGGAGACGGGCCGTCACGTGGCATGCACCGATACGTAGACAGGAAAATTTGTAGAATTTGCTGCATGGAGTGCTGACCTTTCATCTTTTCCATGTGAGACTTGAATGTTCGAACGAAATGTTCTGCTTCACCATTGGACTGAGGGTGAAAAGGTGCGGTGGTAATGTGCTGAATACCATTCACACGACAAAACTGTTGAAATTCCGCACTAACAAACTGAGGTCCATTGTCACTGACGATAGTTTCAGGCAAACCTTCGATGCAAAACACTGATGTTAAGGCACTGATTGTACTAGAAGCCGTCGTTGAGTTCATGGCTATCACGAAAGGAAACTTGCTGAAAGCGTCTACAACAATTAACCAGCGCGTATTCCAGAAAGGTCCGGCAAACTCAACATGTAAACGTTGACCTGGTCCCTTGGGGCGTGGCCAGTCTGAGAAACGTTGCGGAGGAGCCACCTGATGCTCCGCACAAACTGTTCACTGTGACGTCATGCTCTCTATCTGGGCGTCCATACCAAAGACGACTGTCCAGTTGCTTTGTCCTAACAATACCCCAGTGTCCTTGATGCAGGAGGCATAACACTTCTCGTTGCAGGGAACGAGGAACAACCACTCTTGTTTGGTCGTTGTCGGTGTGTAACAACAGAACAATAGACTTAAAGACAATGCATGACGTTGTGTAAAATATCGTCGAACAGGAGGCCTCTCAATGTCTTTGGCTCTGGCAGGCCACCAAGAGCGAACAAAACGTGCTACCACACTTAGGTCCGCATACGCAGCTGTTTCCTGTGCAACACGACGAGAGTTCAAAGGGAAATCAGAGACAGCGGAAGCATCTCTGGAGTCTATCTGATAACATGCCATTTCTGAAGAATCAAATGACACATCCTGGCCAACAGGAAGTCGAGAAAGTGTGTCCGCGTTGGCATGTTTAGTGGTAGGTCGGTACAAAATCTCATACTGATAATTTGACAATATCAAGGACCATCTCTGAAGTTTTTGTGCCGTTCGTGGCGGAATTGGCTTTGTGGGTGAAAACAACGACGTGAGAGGCTTGTGGTCTGGTAAAAAAAAAGAATTTTCAACCATAGAGATAGTGATGAAACTTTGAGACGCCGTAAATGATTGCTAAGGCCTCCTTTTCTATCTGACTGTAATTCTGTTGCGTTGGCGTCAGTAGCTTGGATGCAAAGGCAATAGGACGATCGTGAGTACCAATACGATGGGACAATCTTGCAACCAGACCGTATGACGAGGCATCCACTGCTAGCACTGCAGGCTTCTGTGGGTCAAAGGGAATCAAACATGCATCACTGAGTAGTGCAGACTGCAATTTGTCAAAGGTAACCTGACAATCTTTAGACCATACAAAAGGAACATTCTTCCTACGTAAACGATGCAGTGGAGCTGCAATCTGAGAGGCATTGGGAATAAACCTGAAATAATAGTTAAGCTTTCCCATTACTGCTTGTAATTCGTGCACATTCTTAGGATGAGGCAAGTCTTTGATTGCTCGAAGATGTGACTGTAAGGGATGGATTCCCTGGGCATTAATCACATAGCCTAGGTACTCTATTTCAGTTTGGAAAAACGAACACTTTGCTTTATTGCAACGTAGACCTGCTGCAGTCAACACTTTGAAAAGGCACTCCAGGTTTGATAAATGTTCTTCAACTGTGCGTCCCGAGACCACAATATCATCTAAATAGTTCGAGCAACACGGTACAGAAACTGTCAGCTGTTTCAAAAAACGCTGAAAAATATCGGGGGCGGAAGAGCTGCCAAAGGTTAGGCGTTGAAATTGAAAAAGGCCCATGTGAGTATTAATGACGAAAAACTGTTTTGACTCGTCATCAAGCGGAATCTGTAAGTATGGCTCTGCTAAATCAATCTTAGAAAAGAAGCGAGATTGTCTTAATTTGTCCATCAGTTTCTCAGGTCTGGGCAGAGGGTGTGTGTCCACAATTGTTTGACTGTTCACTGTTGATTTGAAGTCTGCACAGAGAGGAAGTTTTCCTGGCGGCTTGGTTATAATTACTAAAGGCGAGGCCCACTGACTCGCAGAAACAGGAGAAATCACTCCACTATCTTGCCAACGTTTAAGTTCTTCAGCAACTATATTAAGAATTGCGATAGGCACTGGTATAGCTTTACGAAATTTTGGTACAGCAGATTCTTTTATGTTACATGTGCCACGAAGTCTTTTGCAAACCGAGTTCCGGCGAAAACAAGTCACTATATTTGTCGCACAACGCATCGATTTTGTCCTGAGGCACTACTGACGAAATTTGAAGCACATCTCTCTGAATTGATAAGCCAAACAAGTCAAATGCATCTAGTCCAAAAATGTTCTGCGTAGATTTGGCCTGAAGAACTACAAAAGCAACCGGTTTTGTTACACCTTGAAAAGAGGCGGGCAGGCTACACGTTCCTAGCACGGGAATATTTTGTCCTGTATATGCCATTAGCACTTGTTGAGACGGTGACAATTTTGGCGAACCCAGAAGTTCATAAGTGTCTTTAATAATTAATGTGACAGCGGAACCAATATCAAGCTAAAATTTTCTATAGAAAGAGTCAGAAAGTTTTTGCTCGTGGCGCTTGACAGGTGCGCGAATGTGGGCAACGTCTGCTACAGTTTTTTTACTGTGCCTGCGTATGCGCGGGCTGCGTGCGGTAGGAAGCGGCGCAGAATCGGCACATAGATTAATATTACTGTCACTAGATGGCACTACCGCCGGATTGGCGTCCGCGTAATGCGAGGATACTGCACTAAAATTACTTTGAGTATTACTGTCACTAGCTACACAGTACACACAAGGAGAAGTTGCAGAAGGCACTAAGTTCACTTCAGGATTACACTGTACATAGTTATTTTGCTTGTCCGGAACCCATTTCCATTGCACAGTTTTACGCGCTCGTTGGCGCTTGCAACGTGGCTGACTACATATTTTTGCCGTAGGTGCAGAAGAAAGTCTTTGCATTTAAGAATCAAGAGAAGCACTGTCCACATCCACAGCGTGTATAACATTTACTGTATGAACTGTTCTAGCACTCTGCGGAGCCATGTTCCTAACGGCACCGTTCTTTGAATTTACAATCTGCATACACACTGTCTGTACATGTCCCGATTTGCCACATTGATAACAAATAGCGTTGCGACTTGGCCACTGCGCACGTTCGTGGCGAGATACACACTGGGGGCAATATTTGAGAATATTTTTCTGCAAAGAACGTCAGCTCCCGTTTGTCAAATTACTTAGTCGAACACGAAGGGGCGACATTTGTGTCGCACTTTTACAGTGGCTACCGTTCACTGTCTGTTCAACACGGCCGGTAGAATTATAAGAATCACTAGTGCTATACTGAGAACTGTGACTACGAAAGCGTCTATTGCGTCGCACTGAATCTACACTGTGGCTTTGCATTTCTACATCTGCAAAGTCAAAAGTATCATGCGCTTCTATAAGCTGCAGTACACTGTCTAATGAGGGGTCAGACTGTTTCAGAATTGCTGCCGTAATTCTGGGGTCCTGAATGTTCTGCGTAATTGCATCTCTTAACATAAGTCACTATAAGAGAGTCCACAAGAGCAATTAAATTTACATTTTCCGGTTAAGCCCTTAAATTCAGTGATCCATTGCTTGCGTGACTGTTCTGGTGATTTTTTCAGTCTGAAAAATCGGTACCGTGCAGCAGCTACGAGAACTTTTCTCTCATAATGAGCATTCAGTGCATCTACTATTGCATCAAAGTCTTGATGATGAGGAGATGCGTGGGGGAAAAGTTTCTGCAGTAATACGAAGGTTTTAGTGCCCACGATGGAGAGGAAGAAATGTTTCACGGTCTGACTTGTAAGTTGATGAGCCGCGACGAGTTCTTGAAACTGCGCGAAGTAGTCGCTCCATTCTTCCTCACGTTTGTCGTACTGGCAAAAAGTAGGAAGTGGTGTGGCGGTAGATGTGGGCGGCTGGTGTGACGGCTGGTTTTGTTGTTGGTGAGCCTGTGCCGTCATTTGCGACACAGCTTGAAGTAGTTGCGTGATTTGCGCCGTCTGTAACTGAATAATTTCAATTTAATTTGGGTTCGGGGTAGTGGCCATGATGACCGATTAGGTGCCGCGCATACAAGAAAATTATAACAAAACACAAATGCAATGTGAAAGAAGACGCTCTGCAACAAAAAAGTCCACAAAAGACGTAACAGAATAGTGTCCCCCAAAAATCTTATAATGAGGGTGGGTCGAGAACAACGTACTGCGTTCTATTACTTAGGAAGTCTTCCAGCCAGTCACAAATCTGTGAACCTATTCCATAAGCTCGTATCTTCGTTAGCAGTCTGCAGTGTGGAACCGTGTGAGAACGCCTTTTTGAAGTCAAGAAAAACACAAAAAGCCTGTTGCCCTTCATCCATGGCTCGCAAGATGTCATGTGAGAAAAGGACAAGCTGAGTTTCACATGAATGATGTTTCCTAAACCCGTGCTGATTCATGAAAAGAAGCTTTTCCGTTTCAAGGAAATTTGCTATATTCGAACTGAGAATATGCTCTAAAATTCTACATGAAACTGGTGTCAACTATATTGGCCTGTAATGATGTGGGTCAGTTCTTTTTCTTATAAACGGGAGTCACCTGCGCTTTTTTCCAATCACTAGGAACTTTGCGCTGACTTAAAGATTCGTGATAAATGCAAGCTAAGTAGGGGGCCAACGCCACAGAATAGTCTTTGTAAAACCGAACTGGTATTCCATCCGGACCAGCAGCCTTTTTCGTATTTCGCTCTCTCAGCTGCTTCTCTACACCGGAAATACCTATTGCTTGTCCCCCATTTCGAAATTAGTACGTTGATCAAATGATGGTACATTTGTGCGGTCCTTTATGATGCAATCTTTATGATTGCTTGTTATTCTAAGCATGGTTTCGTGCGGTTCCAAGAGTTAGACTTCAAAGATGTCCCTAATTTTTTTAGAGGCTTGCTACGTAGTTCGCTCGTGAAATGTAAGAATCAGTCAGATTAATTCGTGACGAACGTCAGTGTGACTGGCCATAGTTATAGCAGCGGGACTCTTTAAGTGTATTGAATAGCATTTTCAATTAATGTAATGCCGTCATGAATGAAAATGTGTAGATGATCAATTTACAATGCCTTTTACAAAACTTTTTTTTTATACTAGACTTGTTCAAAAACAAATAATCCACCATCAAACCGAAACCTTCTAAAAATAAAGAAAATTGGCAAACAATGAAACGTACTTTTGCCTTAAAAGCGGACGTCAGGTAATCAACGGTTAACCTGCAAACATGGGCCAAGACGTATTATGTAAACTATCTAATAACAAAACTAATCATCTAAAATCGTAGAGGTACGCAATTCTGATTGACTGGCAGCCCACGACACCATGGTTTTACCAAACTCGGGGCGCTTCGTATATGAGGGAATAGCGAGTGTGTGCTTTTCTGACAGCGATTTCAGAGTACAGTTATTTGTAGGTTGTAATACTGCAGGTAATGCTGCACATTTTCATGTCTTTTGTCGGTTCTATCCCACGTAATTTTACATCAACAAACATGCTGTTGGTCGGTATGTGACGAAAATTTTAGAACTTTGCGGCAATTTTTGAGATTAAATGTTGATTTAAAGTGATTTCCTACGTGTAACAAATAAAATGCACTGCATATTGATTAAGAACAGTGAGGAAGAATGCCTGGTTGTTGAATGTAACATAAGCCACTAGCATCTTATTGTCTGTCATAGGTATCAATTTTTTGGTGTTAATTTGTAATATTCTTTTATTACCCGCTTTTTTACTTTTATTGTATTTACCATCCTAAGTGTAAAGGAGACAAGGAGACCACATGAGTATCGGTTTTTAGAATTTCTTCATATTTATGATACGTGGACTTAAGAACTAGGGGACTGAAGACCTAGCTGTTTAGTCCCTTCAAAAAACCAACAACAACTTAAGAACTCAAATGATCAGCCAAATCCATTCCACGCAACTCTCAAAAATTCTCGATAAAATAGACTTTGTGGTTTTGCAAGTCCACGTAAGTACCATTTATAAAATCAGTCGTAGCATCTTTCGTTTAGCTCAGGTGGCTGACCATAGGGTCAATGGTTCAAACATGGTCGTGACAGCTTTTTTTTTATTTTTATAATTTTTTTCATTTTGCTGGAATATTTATACAATTTTAATATTTAGTGGTAATTTTACGAAAATGCAGGTATTTTTGTTTATTCGTAATTTTCTATAATGATGGTTACAAAATAAAGAAAAAATACTGGTATATTCAGTATTGGATTCACTATTAGTTGACGAAGGTAGTCAGGTTGTTTTTGAAGAACTTCGATACTCTTTTTGGAAAGTCATCTCCATAACTACTAATGGTTATCCATGCAGCTAACCTATTCAACCATCCTTTTGGGTGACGACATGGTGTTCAACCCGTGTACACACACATAAACAGAAACTGACACAACACTTGGAATTAGAGATCCCAAAATATTTCATATAACTGTATACAAAAGCAACAAAAAATAATTTGTCACAGCGAAATCCGAAACACCAACGCTATAGCTTTAACTTGAGAACTGTACAAACTGAGATACACCAACAGATGCTGCAACTATTATATTTATTAGTACTTATGTTTACTTGCAATACTTCAAAGTTATTTTTTTTTTCAGTAATTTTTGAGAGTTGTGTCCAATGGATTTCGATGATTGTTATTTAAATTCTGAACTTCACGTGCCATAAATACAAAAAAATTTCTGAAATCCGATATCCATGTGGTCACCTTGTTAAGGTGGTTCTTTCTTTTGCTTGTTACAGGTTTCAAAATGACTGTAAAGTCGAAACTAGTCACCACTCTGGAAGATTTAAAGTTCTTCCGCGGCCTAGGCCTTTTTAAGAATTGTTTAATTATTTTTAAGAAATTTTAACAATTTGTGATGAGACCATATCTCCTCCTTTGATAATGTACTCAATTTGTTGGGGTATTCACAAGAAACAGTAGTTACGGCTTTGATAAAGTCAAGATTGGAAGCAGAAAGTACCTAAGCAAAGCATAATTACTATTATCATCATGTGATGGTGCTGCTCTTGTCTCTTCCGTCCTTGCAGTATTAGATTTGTGGTTGATTCCGCCTTATGCAAGACACTTTTTGTTTTGTTTTAATACCCAAACTGTTTAACACACACACACCACAAAAATATACAACTATACACCCGCAAAACAACGTCACTACCTAAATCATTCAAAAATCGCGCTCCACATCACAGACACGCCACACAAACAAATGCAACACCATACAGCCACCACAAGAAAAATGGCGATGTAAACAGTGCTGTTTCACAGCAAAAGTCGCACTGAAGACCATACAACATACGAACACGCCACAAAGAAACAAGCAGCAACACCACAGCTGAAATATAAGTAACCAAAAACAGCCACATAGAAATAATTCCAATATAACTTCCAGGCTAATGTAGGCCTACAATGAATGTCAGTTTTCGTAAACAAAAACGTCTTGCTGTTGCAGATGACAGGCTGTCAAAATTTGTCATTCCACAATGCAAATCCTGCGAATGGCACAATGTAAGTACCTTGAATAAATTAGGCCAAAACATCTAACGAAATTGTCAAATCACACAAGTTGGGCAAACGATTGTATAACCAAAACATGTAACACGTTATTATAGAAAATAAACAACAGAAACCCCTGGAAGATGGCACAGTAAGTGCCGAAACTAGTTTGGGTATTATAACAAAACAAAAAGTGTCTTGCATAAGGCGGAATCAACCACAAAACATAATTGCTTTGTATTTCGTGAGCTGTCAATTAAGCATCAACTGGAATATTCCATAACGTTTCGGGATTGCAACCGGATTCCGTCGACTTCTGGCCACGATATTTCGGCTGGCAAAAGTTCAGCCATCTTCAGGTGAGTGCGTTGGGTGAACGGTTGTCAGCCGAAATATCGTGGCAAGAAGTCGAAAGAATCCGGCTGCAATCCCGAAACTTTATGGAATATTCCGTACGCCGGGAAAACTTCAAGAATCATAACAAGTGGAATATTTTTGCCAATCAGAGCAATATAAATATAGCTTAGTAATTGCGGTTAGGGAGATAGTGCTAATATTGTTATAAGAACTTTACAAATACCGAAAGTGGTTGCACTTCAAACAGCTGAAACCTAAGGAGTTGCGTGTTCAACGCCATAGCCGGCCGCGGTGGCCGAGGGGACTGAGGCGCTCCAGTCAGGGTCTGCACGGCCACTATGGTCGGGGGTTCGAATCCCCCCTCGGGCATGGATATTTGTGCCGCCCTTAGTATTAGCTAGTTCGTAAGTAGTTTGTAAGTTTAGGGACTGATGACCCCGTAGTTAAGTCCCATAAACTATACAAACATTTAAAATTTAACGCCTTAAGCCAGGCCGTTCCAACAGGCTGCTCCGCAAGGAGGAGCGCACACGAGCGCTCCCTGCCACAGGTCGGAGCTGCGGTAGTGGGGCCGAGGGCGACGAGAGAGACAGGGCGCGGCGCGCACGTCATATCACGTGATCAAGTGAGGCCTGTGCCTGCGCGATCGCTAGCAGATTGGCCAGCCGCTGGGGCACAGACCACTGTCTCGTAGTGGCCAGCCAATCCGCTAGCAATCGCGCCGGCACAGGCCTCACTTGATCACGTGCGCGCCGTGGCTTGTGTCTTTTACATCCCTACAATATCTATATGGAATTAAATTTGGTCCGTATTTTCTTGCACTGTCTTTCTAAATTAAAAACCTTATTATTTGTGCCACTTATTGTAATAAAAGTTGATTCAGCGGCTCTGCCACTCATTGTTGCTCGTGTTTAGAGCGTTGTGCAACTTTTCAGAGAGGCGACTTTTAGTTATTCTATTTATTGGCAATTAAAGTGATACTTTACTCATTTTCCTGAAGTATGCTATTACGCCTAAACGCACATGTACCATTTCTCTGAACGTAAATAGAAAACATTGCCTGCTCTTCACGGAGACCAAAATCTCTGTTATGAAATTCACTGTAAAATTCGTATTGCCATATTTACGATTACATTGCTGGAAACTTGGATGCGGTTGTGTGAAAAATCAGTTATATTCTGGTTCCTTTTATATTCTAGTAACACCTTGAAATGTTCAAATGTCTGTAAATATATCGGACCAAACTGCGTGGTCATCAGTCCGTAGCTTACAAACTACTTAAACCTAGGTAAACTAACCTACGGACAAACACACACACCCATTCCCCAGGGAGGACGCGAACCTCCACGGCGAGCAACCGCGCGGTCCGCAGCGAGACGCTTTAGACCGCTCGGCTACTCCACCGCGGCAACACCTTCTAAAATAGATGATACAATCTTAAAAATAAAATAATAATAACGGGAAAAATCGTCATACATTTGATGAGAAATCCTCCTACCTTTGGTTCCATGAAACAGGCGCTTAAAATTGTAAAACAATGCCACCAGAAACATGCGTTATGAAATTCCAGTCACTGATATTCAGGACCACAGAGCTTTTTCATTAATTATAATATGCTTGTATAGCTTATGGGACTTAACTACGGGGTCATCAGTCGCTAAACTCACAAACTACTTATGAACTAAATAATCCTAAGGACAGCACAAATATCCATGCCCGAGGGTGGATTCGAACCCCCGACCGTAGTGGCAGTGCAGACCGTGACTGGAGCGCCTCAGTATCCTCGGCCACCGCGGCCGGCATTAATTATAATAACGAAAGAAATAATATTGTCGCGTTGAAATGGGAGGAGGCTTGACTTCGTAGGCAACTAAACACAGCACTTATACTGAAAGCACGTTTATTACGAACTCAACATGCACGCAGCACTGACTGACTCTCAGGCAGAGTGCTCTGCTATTTATACACAGACAGAAATTACCAGAAATTAGAAGAACAGTTAACATAAGAAACAAGTAGAATTTACAAGTGAACATAAAAAACATGTAGAGCATTCTGGAATTGTTAATTACAAAGAAATAAATCTTCGCTGGTGGACGGGATTGAACCGCAGTCCGTGACGCTATCCCCTGCACCACGCCGGTAGTCGATGTTCGTGGTCTCTTGCGGCAATATTATCGCCGAAGATTTATCTGGTGTATTTCGTGCCGTATTGCCATGTAGAGAACTGGCAGTTTCAGTTATAGATGTTTCAGAAACAGTCGCGGGAACTGGAATGTAGCTGGCAGTTTCTCGTGACGACACAGCCCAGCCGTTTTCTTCACTTGCTCATACGCTCGCCTTAGCCGTGTGCCCTATGCGAGGACAGCTGACGGCCGAGAAGCAGGTGAGCGCTCTTTAGCTCACGGGCGAGTACGCGAGTTGCAATAGTCTGCCGCATAAGCCCTGCACCAACACCACAGCCCAGAACAGTAGGCAGACAGCGCTCTGTGGCCACCGACTGAACTACATTGAGTAAGAAGCCTAGGTGACGACTGCCGAAGCTGTTTGAACATCATTGCAGGCTGTGGCTGTGAAAACCGAAATTATGATGGTTATATCATGCTTATGTTCCCGAGGAACGAAGAAAGTTAGTCTAGAAGTCGACAACTGTAAAGAAAACTTAAGGAAACCAACGAATTATTCCTTTCTGTGTATTTTTCCTGTCCCTCTACGCAAGAAAGGCCTTGATAAAAGAGTAAATAAATCACTTCTGTATACTACTTCGGTGGTGTATGGCGTGCATATTCAGTTTCTAATCTGAAGGTTAAGCATTGGAATCCAGTAGATGATTTTTTTCGTTTTTCCTTTGATCAATATTTTCTACCTGTTTATTAGTTTGTGATATTTGTTTTGTCGTCATGCTACACAATATATATCAACATGGCTACGGAACCCTTTTTTTACAACTGGTAATTGTCGATGTTACTAGGACATTGTAAAATATGGATATTAACATTCGGCAGACAGAAACTGCTTCGCAAACTTCCATTTGCTCGCAAATTAATTAGACCTATATAAATTTAGACGAATCGCAAAAGACTTGATTTGTTATTCAGTCTCAAAAAGAAGAGACAGCTTATGTTTAACTGTAATAATTGTATCAAAAAATATCGTGTGACCGATAGTTTTTCAGATATAGGTGCTAAATATTTGTGTGAAGAATTTCTGTCATGTCATCTTTTTAAAGGTTTAAACAGTGATATAACAAATACTGCCAAATTATATTTTAAATAATTTAACTGACATACTGTAACCGTGAAAAATGAAATCCGTGCACTATTTTATAAGTGGTAAAACTGGGCTTATCTTTTGGAACTGGATACTGATTAAAGTTGACTGGTTTGTATTAAGACACTTGATATTCTCTACATTAAGTATATTTCTTGATAACTGTTAGTTATCAAGATTATATGAGTCAACGTGCCGCTGCCTCTGGGCCAACTTACCCCAAGGTAGGGGAAAATTGGCCCACTTGACATATGTCCAGTAATTAATTGTTTCTAATACTTTAACTGATATTTTCAAGCGTAATAACTGCCATCCAAATTCAGTAAAGAACTATATAAAATTTAACAATAATTTCAAATAAATTAATATGCAGAAAAATCAAAAGCTGTGGCCAACGTGCCCCGGTCTCCCCTACATCATAATTCTCTTACAAATATCTAATATGACTCATCACATCAATGATACATCCTTGTTTTTATCCTTAATATGTGGATATACATTCTTCTTTGTAGAAATAGTTTGTTATAAAACATATTGAAATGACTGCAGTCTGTTTTTGATGTCATTGTTTCGTTGACGTTTATATGCATCCCAACATTAGCTTTCCAGAGCTGTGATATTTACCTGGTATGACAAGCATTATACAATCAAATAAACAAACCAGTCTTAGAACCATTGTATACACCGTAGCTCTTCATAAGAGCTGCCAAGGGTCTCCTACAATGTGATACGTATTTCACTAGGGAGACATCCTTTCAGGCCGTGTAGCCGCCTTATCCATAATGGTGTGTTAACTGAGCGTTTTGAAGTGGTCCCGGGTTCAAATCCCGGTCACAGTACAAATATTAATTCAACGCCTCTTCTTACATTCAATACATTTGCTATAATGAGACAATGTATGTCTCAAGGAATTGCATTAATGTAGATTAAAAAATTATTTCCGATAAACAATATACCAGGAAACAATGTCCAACTTGGCCGTTATATCGATAGAGGAGAATATTATAGATGCAAGGTTTTTAAGAAAATTTCAAACAGATAAGTTAGAAGAGTTGATATTGTATAACAGTTCAGGTGTTAGGACAGTATGAGGTATTTGGATCTGATTGTTTATTCAAGCTAAATATTAAAATCTTGAATCTACAAGGCGATAATCGACAAGAGAAAAAGGTAATTAAAGAAGAAAGAAACATTTTGCTGATTACATATGTTACAACATTACATATGTTAAAAAATTAAGCTAAATCTGCTATAGTTTCATACGTTTAATTGATGCCTTACTTTAATCACTAAGTAGCTGCATTTCTGCGTGTTTCGCTTTCTAAATGCACGTTCCACGTCCAGTTCAGTAGAAACATACCGGGCACCAGCCGATTGGCCACTAGATTAGATCAGATTAGAATAGTACTTGTTCCATAGATCATGAATGCGGCACTTCGTAATGATGTGGAACATGTCAGGTTAATGAAAGATGTCTGCAAATGTTTACTTCGTACAAAATATTACATGAAACATTTTTTTTACTTCCTGATTTATATCTAAAAATTCATCTACAGTGTAGAAGGAGTTGCCATTCAGAATTTTTTAATTTTTAAATTCTAGTTGGGTATTTGTTACGCTTCTGACGCTGTTTGGTAGGTAACCAAAGATTTTTGGGGCAGTATAATTCACCCCTTTCTTTGCCAAAGCTAGATTTAACCTTGAATAGTGACCATCATTTATTCTCCTAGTGCTATAGTTAGGTACACTGCTGTTCGTTTTGAATTCGGTGGGATTGGTAATAACAAATTCCATAAGTGAATATATATACTGTGTAGCTACTGTGAAGATCCCTAGCTCTTTAAATAAATGTCTGTAGGATGATCTTTAATGGGTTCTAGCAATCATTCTGACTACTCGTTTTTGTGCAACGAATAGTGTTTTACTCAATGATGAATTACAGAAAATGATGCCATATGACAGCAGAGAATGAAAATAGGCACAGTAAGCTAATTTACTGAGATGTATATCACAAAAATTTGCAATTACATTAATAGCATAAGTAGCTGAACTGGAACGTTTCAGCAGATCTTCAATGTGTATTTTCCAGTTCAACCCCTCATCAATACAAACACGTAAAATTTCTGAATATTCTACTTTTACTACAAATTATTGATCAAAGTCTATATTTATTAATGGTGTCATTGAACTGTAATTTAATGATAGACCATTTTCTGAGAACCAATTAATGATTTCTGAAAGACATTGTTAACAATTTCTTCAGTTAGTTCTTATCTGTAGGTGTGATAAGTATACTTGTATCATCAACAAAAATAACCAGGTCTGCATCTTGTTGAATTTAGAATGGCAAGTTACTAATATACATTCAGAACTGCAAAGGGCCCAAGACCGAAACTTGTGGCGCCCTATTTCTGATTGTTCTCCAGTTAGAGGAATCAGCTGTTCTTTGCATATAATATGAACTACTTATGTCAACTTTTTGCACTCTTCCTGTTAGGTATGATTTAAAGTATTTGTACACTGTCCCATTGATACCACTCTCCCTATACAGGCTCTCTACACACAACAACCCTCCGCCATACATCCAAATATCTCTTTCCGAGTACAGGAACAGATGTGTCTTTAGTGAAACGAACCGACAACACTCATGTTCCCTGTCTGCAGAAACTATATATCCCATTTGACAGCAGCGGAATCTTTGTTCGACGCTGGTAGGGCGTGTATTGTTTTCTACTTCTCTGCGAGGCAAGCTGGGACGACGGGTGGAAGACGTATGTTGCCTCTAACGTCCACTTTCAGGAACGTCCCTGTGGCAATCAAGACGAAGCTTTTAGCGCATTCGGGACTTCCCCCGGCTGCTCATTGTGCCCCATTTATCAACTGCCTGCCCCTCCCCTCGCCCTCCCTGTTGCACAATGGCGTGTTGATGTCAGCTCCTCTCCGCGTCACTCTGGAAGGCAGGCGGCCCTGTCGCTGAGTGAGCTCTCTTGTTAACGTTCCGAGGCGCTTCTATTATCTTTTGTGCCGCGCGTCGGCTCGTGCCGAGGTCCAGCTTTTAGCGCCTCCGTGTAGCTTGTCAGAGATGCTCCTCAGCGTCTACTGCGCCACTGTTGTTATTCTACGCGGCTCCACAACTTCCAAATGGAATTAACTCCATTGCTGTTATGTCTGCTCCCCCTGCACCCACTTACACTTCTCTCATAACGCTGTAACCGCCTTCATGCAGTCACTTCGGCCGATATTACACTATCAAATTATTTGTCAAATATTGGACGTACTACAATGGGAATGTCGACAAATATTTCATCAAATCTAAGGACTCGGCTTAATTTGATCAAAGAAATCGCTCGTCGTCTGTTTCCTGTAGTGAGAAATGTGACAACTCGGAGTGCTGGTAGTAGTACAGTTTCCTTGCCACTACATCTGATTTGGAGGCTATGTTTCACGTAGCATTCGTATTCGTAAACTTGGCAAGTTTGTGTAGTGTTTTCCAGCAACAACAAAACTGATAAGAATGTAACAATCAAATGGGGCACTGTATAACAAGCAACAAGGCCAAATGATATCGTCCGTCTCGTCAGTTCGCTTAGCCCAGTACCCTACGGTGAAACTGAGATTATGAGTTATAATACGTGATGTTAAAGTCATAATATACTATCGGAATTCAAGAAATAACACCCCTACATCTTATTTACGGCCAAAGTAAACTTTATAATGTAAGATTTCGGTCGACTTGGTGTATTAAGTGCTGAGAAGTGTTCAAATGTTCAAGTGTTAGTTATGCTAAAGGGACTTAACTACTGGGTCCCTAAACTTACAAACTACTTATGAACTATCTTATACTAAAAACAACACAAACATCCATGCTAGAAGGGGGATTCGAACCCCCGACCGTAGCGGCCGTGTGACTGTAACTGACGCGCCGCAGACCGCTCGGCCACTGCGGCCGGCTGCTTAGAAGGGAAACAACATTCAAATCATCGACATTGAAAGCGAAAATGTTATATACATATTAACACGTCAGACATTTTTTGTAAGGAAATAAATAGAGCCGATTTACTTTATCAGTTATGTTGCCCCTCTTACATCGTGAATAACGTGATAAACGACTTACATTTTCCTCTTTTTCAGTGCTGACAATTTCCATTTAAAATGTTTCTTTATCAACTTACAATCTTATTCGTATACACTGTTTGCGTCATCCTTTTCTATTACTCTATTGCAAATTGTAAAGAATGGAGAGCTACAAAATAATTAACAGTGAATTACCACCCGGCTGTATTGCTGATAACAGAGAAAGAAAATCATCCCGTTCACGTAACAAAATTTTATTGAAGACTTATGTATCTCACCGTGACTCCCACGGTTTCAACGATGTACATTTCCTTTTGTTCTTCCCTCCTCCTCTTCTACATGCATACACAAAGCTACTGTAGTGTAAAACGACAGCTGAGCAGAACACCGCCGTTTTAAAGCAACTTCCACAAAATACTGGCTGAGGGTGTAATACACCCCCCCCCCCCCTTAATCTCTGTCAAAGAATAGAACCAATATTTCATCCCACTTTTTTGTCCAGTTCTTTGTCCAATAATTTGATAGCGTATTACCGGCCTTCCCTGCATTCTATTCAAGGATGCTACGTCATGAGCACCAGAACTTTCACTGATCATCAGAATATTCGTTGTCGAAACCACAGATTCGTTACAAATTGTACTGCAAAATAAATTAATAAGTAAAAATAAAAATACTAGGCTATATTTTTTCCGGAGTTATCAGAGTTTGCTTATTAGCAGAAGTACGAACATAAGTGGTGCCAAAAATATTTGCAACTGAATCAAACAAATACGAGTGCTGATCGCACGCTTCATATCGTGTTATTCCGCAATGTGTACGCTTGTTGTCATCACTTACCTACGTAACAATATTGTCCTGACAACAGTAAGTCATCATCATCATTAATCGTTTTACTCATTGCTGAGTGTCGTCATCTCATTTCCTCGATCATTCTTAGATAGTTCAAACTTCAGTTAGATGTCTCCATACACAGCGATCATCATCCTTTCTTAATATGATGCGAAGAGGTAGGCTGGTGACCTCCTTCGGTTGATCCAACCATCTGCTTGTTGCTCTCTCTCTCTCTCTCTCTCTCTCTCTCGCTCGCTCGCTCGCTCTCTCCCTCTCCTGGTCTTCCCTACTAAATGGTATTCTCTATATTATCCCATTTCCTTCTCAAGATGTGTCCAAGAAACTGAAGATAACCTTCTGGTGATGTGAAGTACTTCTATTATTGAAGCATTTGTTGTTCATTGTGTCCATGGTACACGTAGCATCTTCCGCCATCACCACACCTCGAAGACATCAATTCGGCTCTTATCACTACCACTCTCGTTCCATACGTCGCATCCGTAAAAGAATACAGAAAACATCATTAGTTGCACCAGGCGTATCTTCGTAGTCTTGGATATTGCCCGATTCTGACAGATCTCAGTGAGTTTGACCATAGGGATTCGACCAAGAACGATTCGTCTTATCTTTCTGTTACACATTCCAACGTAATTAATCAGGGAGCCTAGATATACATAATCACTCACTATTTCAAGATCCTTTAAACATCCTGAGTTGGTGTTGATCCGTGCCTTGGCGATTTATAACCATCAGTTTAGTTTATTTCATGTTTATATCTAGACCTAAAATTAGGCTAATGCATTTCACTCTTGAGAGCAGATCACCAAGCTCTTCCTCATTTTCTGCTATGAGTGTGGTATCATCTGCGAAGCGTAAATTGTTGATATTCCTGCCGCCAATTGAAATTCCACTGTATCAACTATCCGGTGCTTTCCTGATCACATACTCTGCATAGATGTTGTAAAGCTGGGGTGACAGTGTGCAACCTTGTCTAACGCCATTTGTCACATCGAAAAACTCCTAGTATTTACCATCTGCTTTTATGGTTGCAGTATAGCTATTACAAATATCTTTTAATAAGGATACCAGGTGTTTTGGAACCCCATACTCGTTGAGTACGTGCCACAGCTTGTCCCACATAACACAATCAAAGGCCTTTGTGTAATCTAGGAAACAGATGTAGGCAGGAACACAGAACTCATGACATTTTTCAATTATCTGCCTTAAATTCAAGACTGTCTCTCGAGTACCTTTACCTGACACAAAACCTGCTTTTTGTGCGCAAATGTAAACTTGACGGAAATTTTTAAGGCGTTTATTCATTATACGTACGAGGATTTTACTGGTATGTGATATTAATGCTGTGGTCCTATAGTTGGAACAATTTCTCACTGATCCATTTTTTATGCAGAGGGATTAAAACAGCCGTAGTTCAATCTTTAGGACATTCCCCAGTTTACCTCACCGTATTACATATTAAGTGCAGAACATGCATGCCTTCCTAACCCATCGCAGTCACCATTAATACGGAAATGCCGTCTATACGTGGGGATTACAGCAGTAAGTAGCCCATGTGAATATTAGTGAGTATTGGTACGTCTACAGGGTTGCACCAAATGCTTGTTGATAATATTTACAATAATGAGTAGTGAAGCTACATGAATTCTCCGCAAATCACATAACTTGATTGTATATTTTGTCTAGGTCGATAGTTTCCCCTCTTCTCTCGGAAACTTTCTTGACAAGGCTTTGCAGGGCTCCCACGTCATTGACCTGAGGTGGATTCTGTCAACAGGCTCCATTACAGGAAAAGTGATCTTTCTGCCATATCGATGCCCTATGCGCACCACGTGGCACAACGCTGAGGCCATGACCAGTTTTTTTTTTACTATAAAATAACCATTTAATGCAGTTTTGCTCTGTCGTTAATACGTTCGTGTACGAACCACTGTCAATAAATAAATTATACTTCTAAACTGAAGACTTCATTGCCAACGCTGTTGACACCGTAAGTGAAATTTAGCCGAGCAACCAATATCAAAGACTGACAGGGACATGCTTTTGTGCTTACAATTTAACAGACAATTGAGTCTATGCTTGAGCTCTGGTTGGTAGGTTGTCCTGAAAGAAAATTTATTATCAACACGAAACGAACATTCCGTTGCCAACTTTGGCAAGATGCGCCGGAGACTTGCGATTAATTTAATCGTTGCCTCAAAGCTGTAAGGGTGACGAAATTACATCTGTGTGCCCCTATCCTTAACGTTTATGTCATCCAGTACTACCAATGATTCTTTGCACTATGGGGTGGGGAGGGCTATGATGTGGCACTTAGAGAGTCCAAAAGTTCATCGTACAGTGATTCAGTATATAACAGGGAACACTGCATAGACCACCTTCGTGAGAGTTCACAACAGCTTGCAACGCGTAATATCTATAAATAAAACGCTATGTTCCGAGTGACTGACTGACAGATTGAATGAATGACTCTTCATCGCCCAGCCAAAACAACTGATGATAAAAACTTGAAATTTGCAGAGGGTGTTCATCTTACGCTGTTGACGACGTTTAAGAAGCGATTTTTCGATATTCCGTCCCTAAGGGGGCGAAATAGGGGATGAACTGTTTTTTGAAAATACGCTGTTATCCAGACAATTTTGATGCTGAACGTACACAAATTGGTGTATGGATTCTTGGTTAGAATTTTAAAAAGGCGTCTTTCAGCTTTTTCTGAAAATCAGCCATTAAGGAGGTAAAATAGGGGATGAAAAGATTTTAGAAAAATGCTGCTGATAAGCTAGTTGTGATCCTGAAGTACAAAAATTGGTGTTTGGAGTCATGTTACATCTGAGAAAGTACGTTATATCTCCCCTCCCCCTCTTTGTCGTTGCGTACCCTTTTGTATCTCGTCTTAGAAATCTAACTTAGAACCATGTTTACTCTTTTGTTAAAAATCTTATATCTCCGAAATTTCTCGACCGAATTCTTTGAAATATTGATACAACGTACTACTGTATTACGCGGATGTTTTTACAACTATATATCACATACGAATTTATATAAATTTTGCAATGTGGAAACGATGAGGCCAAAAATCGCAAATGTGCCATATATATATATAGGTTATGAGTAATATATTAATATATTGTTGAAAACATTTACACATTAAACTTTTTTAGTGACACTATGAACACTATAGTTGACACACTACGATACCCCTTGTATTGAAAGTTCTTTGATTTCCATATTTTTGAAGGAGGTAGTATGGACACAAACGAAAGTCTAATAGATATGGACTCTAAAAGCATACATTAATACGACAGAGACATCCACGTGAGGAAAACGACCATAACCTCAGAAATTACCTTGCAATGTGGAAACTGGAGACTAACCAAAATGAAAAGGATGTTGTTTGCTTCCACTACAATAATAAGATTGTTGGTATTAAACTCAGCATCTTGTTTGATCGTGTTGATCTCGAACAAAGTGAACATCCAAAGTACATATGAGATATCTTGGATTAATCTCGCGCTTTTAGTACAACCTTCAAAAACCAGCAGGCAAAGTAAAAACTAGAAATAACATATTTCCGTATTTAGCAGGATTAACTTGGGAAGCCAGTACTAAGATTTTGCGTACAACGCTTTGTCCCAAGTTTACTCCGCAGCTGAAAAATGTGCTCCTCTCTGGCTCAACAGTGTTCATGTGAGAGACGTTGACGTTCAATTACGGGAGAGTTGCCTAAGATGGACCGTTGCCTAATTTGGGCCACCTACATATTTGACAATATGTTGATAAAGTTTTAAGTTCGCTCAACTGGTGAGAAGTATTCTACAGGTCATGTGGTTTTGTCGCCAGTCAACAATAGTCATTGGAGTGAGAACAGTTTCCATTATTGCGTTTTCTTCGATGTCGCCGCAAGCTTTCCTCTGCTGTAAAAAAGTGAGTAAAAAAATCATCAACACTATAGTTCATAAGTGGCTATCATTATCTAATAATTCAGTATCGGAAGACTAGAGTTTAGCGTTGTGTGTTCACGAAACGTTATCTTATATGGCGTCGAGTTGCCAAAGTTCGACCAATGGCTGTTTCCTGACTTGGAACGATCCAATTTAGGGGTCACTCATAACAAATAATACTTGAGGTAATTTAACAATAGGTAATAGGTACATATTACGTTTTTAGGTTTATTTTTCAAGCCGGCAATTTAAAAAGCAATTAATAAGTGTGGTGATATTTCTAGATTTGGAAGATGGCAAAAAAGGAAATGTACAGGAAATGGACAGAAGACGAACTGAAGGTCGCTGTGGCAGCGTATAGAAATGGTGAGCATAGACTTAACGAGTGTGCTCTTATATGCCGAGTACCAAAAGCTACCACAAACAGACATGCTGATGGTATAAACACTTTCTCAAATGCAGTTCAGTTACTCTAATACAATCAACCTTTACGACTGCCATGGAAAAAAAAATTCGCAGATCACCATTTATTTGAAGAGAGGTTTTTTGGATTCACAATCAAAGACGTTCGTAAAGTCGCATTCGACATAGCGGAGAAATGTGAACTACCTCATTCTTTCAACGCAGAAAAGAAAAAAAGTCGTTTTATTCATTTATCCGACGAAATCCACAGCCTTCTCTTCGTCAGCCAGAAAGAACATCAATTGACAGATGTTGAAATGAAGCATTAAAAAATATATATATATATATATATATATATATATATATATTACGGGTCTTATTTGATTTTTAGTCATTGTTTTACCGTGTGGTACAATTTAAGCAATTGAAGGTCCAAATTAGGAAACCGGTTGTCTAATTTGGACCGTTTACATATTTTTAAATTTTAAATGATATCCATTTATGCTTTGTGTATATATTAGAAGATTAAAGTGTACAACTTGTAGCTTCTTTTACAGTGTATTATGTTTCGATTAGACAGATCATGTAGACTTGGGGTACCAAAACAAAAAAGTGGTCCAGTATCGGAAACTTTACCCTAATGAGGACATTGAGGTTGATCAGTGGCACTCTGATGGCTTCACCTCTCACCTCTTTAATGTATTCCAGTACAATGAATTATCGCCCCTCAAAAGACGCAAGGAGACGTGAATAAGTATTGCAAGATCTTATCCACTCCACTACGAAGCTTCCTATTTACAAGAGCTTTCGCCACGGATAAGCCATTTGAAATCCCGTAAACCAATTCTTAAAACTGCAGTACAACTACATGACAGTAACTTCTCGCTTAAATCCAAGTGAGCAACATATTGTAATTCGTTAATACACAAAAAAGGAGCTTCAAGAAATGGACCTTCCCAGGAGGGAGTGGTCTTTGACCAACCGCTTCCGTACTGGTGGTGGTCGGTGAAACTATTTCAAATTCAATAGGGGACCGACAGATGATCAATCCTATGAGTATGGAGCGGACTTACAAACAATGGCCCACATACTTACTGTTCACTACGATCATTTTCAGAAGGGATGGCCGAACTCCATCTAATCAGTCAGGAAGCTGTCCAATGGTCAAAGGAGTTGGACTTGGCTCTGTGACGGAGATATGTTTTATCTTATTAGTGAGACAGTAGTATATTTTACTAAAGTATTACAGTAATTTGTATGTAGCTGACAATATACCATATGACATACATGTAATAACTTTGAGCACGTGACTAGTAAAAGAGACGTGATTACGCTATCGAATATGAAGACGTACTCAAATCTGTTCAGGCAAACATTTTAGAGCTCATAATTATCATTCAGTTTATAGTTTTCTGATCTATACTACCTCTTCCACAAATAGGGATAGGAACGAGGTTGCAGTAGAAGAGATTTGTTTCACAGTGTCCAAGATAAAAATGTGCTCATGTTGTCACTGAATGACATTTATGTACCAGAATTCTATGTACTCATTAATCCTTTACCAGCCCTTTCAGTTTTCTTCATTTATTTCAGATACAACCTGTTTACACGTTGTACGTCAGCAGGAACTGAAAGTTCGACGATGTTTCAATTAGCGCAGTCATCACGACTGCAGTCTGAGCAACAATCCCCGATGAAAACACAAATTTTTGATATATTCATTTTGTGGTAGAAGCTATTTTTTCAGTGGTAGCTTCCTAACATATGCTAAGGATGATTGTTTATACCTTGAGAAAACACAATTTACTTTCTTATTCAACCAAACACTGCGATTTTTTCATTATTATTACATGTGTTAATGACATATAAAGAGTTTGAACTTCATGATACCTGAAAGTTTTTGAGGATACGCTTCTTACTTTAATAATACATTTATAGTGATTATAGAAGCTGCAACACACACCTGAAAACCACATCTTGTGTTTCTTGTGGCTGTCTGATATTTGTATTCAGTGTTAAATGTCATTCAGTATGTAATGTGCAATTAATAATGGATTTTCAAGGTTTTTTTTCATGCCTGTAAGCCAAATACATTGAGACCTACAATAAACATACTGTCTTTTCCGTTTTAAAATAATATACGTCAAATATATTTGCTGTAGCTAGGTCATTACTAACCGCTATGGAGGTGGAAGTTGTCTGAAGAAATAAGAGTACTTTCTTTACTATGGTTTTTCTTTAAATTCATATTTCTAGAAGTTTCTGACACTGTGTTAATACCAAACCACAAATATCAGGCAGACACGAGAAACACAAAATGTGGTTTAAAGTCGTGTGTTACAGCTTCTATAATATCTATAAAAGTATCATTAATTTAAGCAGCTTAGCCTCAAAACCGTCAGATATTATAATGTTAAACCTCTTTCTATGTAATTAACAAATGCAATAATATTAAAATCCCACTGATGACGCATAAACCTTTCAGAAACATGTATGAGTAAATAAAGAAAGATAAATTGTTTTTGCTCAAGGCAAAAAGAATCATCCATACCGTAAGTATATATATTTCTCTTATAAGGTCAAATCATATTTTTGAATTGGTGTGCTACTCCAGTGGCCAGTTTTCGTGTAAAATATTTGCTGATTAGGGGAAATTGAAGCAGGGAACAAAACCAGCGTCTTGAATAAAGATATGTCAATGCGAACATTGACAAAAACTGCAGCCCATGTTGACATAGCCACAAAGAGTCTACCGTCTCTGTCAATGGAGTACCTTTCTCCGTAAAATAATTCACACCATTTACTAAAAGGTATTACAAATTAATTAATACGTACAAAAGCAGGGGACGAGGTAAATTATTCATCGGTGGTAAATAGGGTAATATGTAGAAAATGAAGGCGGACTATTGTTCTAGGCAGTAAAATGCGGTAGCGATCATCCGGGTTAACTGAATTTAAACATGATAACCGTTGAATCCCTACGTATTACAACGGTTCCTCCTTTCCTTGATGGAATTTAGTTTCAGAAGACACGTCCGAACAATTAAAATTGTTTTACAGTTTATGTAGTATAATTAACTGTCTTTTGCGCCACTCTTGTCTAACATTAAACTGTTATTTACAACTCCAAAAAGGCTGTTAATTATTCTTTGGAAACTGTATGACTGCAACTGCGAGAAACGAGGCCAAGAAAACATAGAAAGAACAGTCGTTTTATACTATTGTAGAAATGGTGGACGAAATGAGAGAAACACTGGGAACGACAAAGTTATACTGCGAGGCGACGTTTTCTTGGAAAGAAGTCGCCGGAAGTCAATAAAAATTTTACTGTATAACTTTCGTTTTCTTAGCGGTACTCCGGTTTATGGACTCCACTCCGTGACGAGTTTTGCAATCCGGCTGGGAGAGGGGACTCGGAACATAGGAATGAGGAAGGAGTTGCTCTTTTCTTATACATGTTGAATAATAAAAGTCAATCTGTACTATTCAAATTAATTTAAAATCCCGACAGTGAAAGTTCCCTCCTACGTTAATATGATTACATTTTCTTTAACTCAAGATTTTATTTGTAATGGTATCAAGTGCATATTTCGTATATTTTCAATAACATCATAAAGGAGCCTCTGATATCAAAAATACTAAACTGCAGTCGACCCAGAATATTAATTTCGTTTTTTATGTCAAGTTAACGTATTTTCTACGTTTAGTGTAGTCCTTTAGTCTTTTGGATTAAAATAATGTGACAGTGTTAATGAATCTTTGTGCTTTTAGAAAAGAGTATTGTACGTGCTAACACTGGAGTTACGCTACATTTTGTTTCACTTATGTGATACGGGGAGTCTTTACTCTTCCTAAGTACAATATGGAAAAATTAAACTACTTAAGCCACCATGGGCAGAATCAATAATGATTCAACTAGCCAAGTTGTGAAAGTATTTCGAAGTACTTAAAACATAAATGATGTAGAATTCAACAAAACTTGTGTATATGAAAAGATTGTACCTGTTGTTGTTATGGTCTTCAGTCCAGAGACTGGTTTGATGCAGCTCTCCACCCTACTCTATCCTGAGCAAGCCTTTTCATCTCCTCATAAGAACGGCAACCCACATCCATGTGAATCTGCTTACTATACGCGTCTCTTGGTCTCCCTCTGCGATTTTTACCCGACACACTTCCCTCCAATGCTAAATTTACGATTCCCCTATGTCTAAGAATGTGTCCTACCAAGCGATCCCTTCTTTTAGTCAGGGTATGCCTAAAATTCCTTTTCTCACCAATTCTGTTCAGTACCTCTTCATTAGTTATGTGATCTACCCACCTAATCTTCAGCATTCTTCTGTAGCACCACATTTCAAAAGCCTCTATTCTCTTCCTGTCCGCACTGCTTATCGTCCATGTTTCACTCCCGTACAAGGCAACACTCCACACAAACGCCTTCAGAAAAGACTTCGTTACACTTAAATTAATATTCGATGTTAGCAAATTTCTCTTTTTCAAAAATGCTTTTCTTCCCATTGCCATTCTGCATTTTATATCCTCTGTACTGCGACCATCGCATGTTATTTTACTACCCAAGTAACAAAACTCATCTACCACCTACATTGTTTCGTTACCTAATCTAATTCCTTCAGCATCGCCTGATTTTTCTAAGATCGCATTCCATTATTTTTGTTTTGCTCTTGTTAATGTTCATTTTATACGCCTTCTTCAACACACTGTCCATTCCATTTAACTGCTCTTCCAGGTCCTGTACTGTCTCTGATAGAATTACAATGTCATCAGCAAAACGCAATGTTTTTATTTCTTCCCCCTGAACTTTAATCCCTATTCCAAGTTTGTCCTTGCTATCCTCCACCGCCTGCTCTATGTACAAATTGAATAACATCGGAGGAAGGCTACAACCCTGTCTTACTCCTTTCCCAAATGATGCTTCCCTTTCATGCCCTTCGAGTCTAATAACTTCTGTCTGGCTTTTGTACAAGTTGTAAATAACTCTCCTTTCCCTATATTTTACTCCTGCTGACTTCAGAATTTGAAAGAGTGTATTCAGGTCAACATTGTCAAATACTTTCTCCAAATCTACATTTTCAGCTTTTGTAGATTTGGAGATTGATCCTACATATGTGAATGTTAAGATTAATGGTAAATCTGCTTCACCACGGTTTGCCAAAGCTAAAGGCGAGAAATTCTGGCTGAGATGAGAAGCGAACCACTTATACAATGAAAAAGAGCACCTCAATAGATTAGTCTAGTTCACATTTCTTGAATTATTGTTAATAGCACATCCAACACAGAGCTCATTACTCCATGACATTCTTAGAATCAAGATATAACACTCATATGACAGAATAGATAATATTCATCAAATGAACTCTACAATTTAGGAAAGAAAAACAGACAGGCAATAAATAAACACATAATCAAAAACTGCACATCCCACAAATGTTTCCAAGAGTTGTATATACAACTGAAATCCAAGTACTGCTACTGACTTGCTAAATAAGGGCTTGAAATATAATTTTAATCCAAATAACAACCAAAACAACATAAAAGATATTATCTGCTCACTGAAGATTGCTGTTGATTTTTCAAGACTTATTCGCACTGAACAAACGTGCAGCCACGTCTAGATCCCTGAGTCAACAGATGGGGACGTTTGTAAGACAACAACCACCTGCAAGAACAGTTCGACGAAGTCTGCAGCAGTATGGACTATCAGATTGGAGACCATGGCTGCGGTTACCCTTGTCGATGCATGACAGACAGGAGCAACTGCGATGGTGTACGCAACGTCGAATCTGGTCGCACGAATGGCAAACGTAATTTTTTTTTCTTTCGAATGAATCTCGGTTCTGTTTGAAACATTATGGCGGTCGCATCGCTGTTCGAGACATCGCGGTGAACGCATATTGGAAGCCTGTATTCGTCATCGCCCTACTGGCGTATCACTCGGCGTGATGGTATGGGTTGCCACTGGTTACACGTCTCGGTCACCTCTTGTTGGCATCGACGGCACTTTGAACAGTGGCCGTTACATTTCAGATTTGTGTCGACCCGTGGCTCTACCCTTTATTCGATCCCTGCGAAACCCTACATTTCAGCAGGATAATGCACGACCACATGTTGCAGGTCCTGTACGGGCCTTTCTGGACACGGAAAATGTTCGACTGCTGCCCTGGCCACCTTCTCCAGATCTCTCACCAATTGAAAACGTCTGGTCAATCGTGGCCGAGCAACTGGCTCGTCACAATACGTCAGTCACTACTCTTGATGAACTGTGGTATCATGTTCAAGTTGCATGGGCATCTGTACGTGTTCACGCCATCCACGCTCTGTTTGACTGAATGCCCTGGCGTATCAAGGCCGTTATTACGGCCAGAGGCGGTTGTTCTGGTTACTGATATCTCAGGATCTATGCACCCAAACTGCGTGAAAGTGTTATATCATGTCAGTTCTAGTATAATATATTTCTCCAATGAATATCCGTCTATCATCTGCATTTCTTATTGATGTAGCAATTTTAATGGTCAGTAGTGCAAATGTAAAAAAATAACAAACGTATTGTGCACAAAATGTGAGACGTATTTGTATTTCGTACCAGATAGAAGTTATTTCTATAATTTTCATAATGTATAAATTTGGGATGTGTGTAACTGCAAATCAGTAACAATTTGTCAACTGATGTATAACCAACAATTCTAATTTTGAACGCTGTTCCCCAAAAATTTAGCACCTTCTACTAATATATAATAACTGACAACATCCCTATCTGTGCGCAGTGAATATTTGAAAATACGGAGTGGTATTTTCCAAAATATTTATACTAGAAAGTACATGATAATAAACCATGAAGTATAATTACAATGTTTTTACTGGGAAATTCTTACTTTAATTATTCTTGTGCATTAGAGGGTTAAAAACTGCAAGATGATGATGATGATGATTATTATTATTATTATTATTATTATTATTATTATTATTATTATTTTTTTTTTTTTTTTTTTTTTTTTTTTTTTTTTTTTTTTTTGTAGAAGCGTTGTCAACTGGCGTACAAGAACAAGATTTAAAAAAAAGTTATGTGTACTTGTGTTCGTCAAAAAATGCATACTCTTTTCGCTCGTATCATCTGAAGAAATGAATGCATGTTGTTCAGATTATAAAAATTGTAGTGAGGGCGAAACACACACAACTGTTTAGGTAAAAAAAATTCTGGAAATTTCTGAAAAAAAATATTTCCTATTTTGTAATTAATTACTGGAGTAAAGACTAAAGCCTTCGTGTGTAAGTTTTGGCCCAATAATTTTCCTAATGATTTTTCTTTCCTGTGTGAAGATGTTCTCAATGTCGGTTTTTGTGTGCAACATCAAATTCTCACTGGTGTATAGTACATCAGGTTCGATTAGGGTGTTGTAGTGACGAATTCTGATTAAGGTGGAAAGTCATTTCTTATTATAAATTTGCGGTGTTTGGTATAGATCTCTCCTCATTTTCAAGACTCTAGTGTTCCGCGGAACTTTCTCCTTTCCTGTCAGTTCGATCACTTCACCTAGATACTTGAAGTGTGCAACCCGGTTGATCTTACCATACTTCGGGTTCAGATTTGGTATGTTCAGTTTCGTGCAGAAGAACTCTGTAGCCCTACATTTTCTGCGTACTCTTTGAGTACTTCTATATGTCTGATTGCTGTTGTTACATTATCTGTGAGTAGATCGTCCGCGAAGATGAGACAGCCAATCTCTAGCTTGTTCCAACGTCAACACAGTTTCAGCCGACCAGTTGCATAAAAATGGTTTATATGCATAAACCTTGACCTAGGTTTCGGCAAAAGTAATTTTGCCTGCTTCAGAAGTATTACATAAGGCTCACATCAAAATAGTTGTTAAATAAAATGTAGCTGACTCCATGTCAATAGAATAAAAAGTAAAATTTAAAACAATGTCTACATCATAAAATTGTGGAGCACGTCCACACAAAGGTCGAGTGAGCACTGCACGTGCTCCACAATTTTACGATGTAGATATTGTTTTAAATTTTACTTTTTATTCTATTGACATGGAGTCAGCCACATTTTATTTAACAACTATTTTAATGTGAGCCTTATGTAATACTTCTGAAGCAGGCAAAATTACTTTTGCCGAAACCTAGGTCAAGGTTTATGCATGTAAACCGTTTTTATGCAACTGGTCGGCTGAAATTGTTTTGACTTTTGGATCGTGTTCCACCGTTGCTGAACTGCAGCCATGTTTAAAATTTTCTAGCCTGTCGATTATCCAAGTCGCACTGGCCTCCACTGCGCTTGACCTTGTATTTTCAGCTCCTTCTCCCACTCCTTGATGTCTTTGTGGGAGTCCGTCAGTATGGCGAACGCTTGTCTTGATTCCAAAGGGTTCGGAGTTTTCCCCCTTGAATTTCACTTTACAAGGAGACAACATGGATATTGGATTTTAGAATTTTTGATAATTATAGTACGTGAAGTTCAGAACTCAAATAACACTCAGCGGCCGGCCGCGGTGACCGAGGGGACTGAGGCGCTCCAGTCACGGTCTGCACGGCCACTACGGTCGGGGGTTCGAATCCCCCCTCGGGCATGGATATTTGTGCCGTTCTTAGTGTAAGGTAGTTGATAATTAGTTTGTAAGCTTAGGGACTGATGACCCCGTAGTTAAGTCCCATAAGCTTAACAAACATTTGAACATTTGAACACTCAGCGAAAGCCATCGACGCAAAACTCAAAATTTCTCGAGAAAATTGTCCTTGAAGTTTTGCAAGTACACGTAAGTAGCAGTAACAAATTCTGTTGGAGTAGCTCAGGTGGTAGCGCTCTGGCCTCACAATTGTAGCGTCGGTGGGGGCGAATCCCGCTGTGACAGTTCTTTTTTTTTAATTTTCGAACTCCACGTGTTGTGTCACTTTTTGTTTATTTGTATGTAGATCATCTGATCACCTTGTCGTCATATAAAACGATATTTAAGTAGGCTAGCTGCTTGGAAAGTCATTAGTAGTTATGGAGATGACTTTCCAAAAAATAGCGTCGTAGGTCTTCACAAACTGGAACAATACAAAGACTACCGTCGTCAACTAATATATGTGCCAATACTGTAAAAACATGTAATTTATGTTTTTTGATTGAAGGCAACATGATTAACGACATTTTACAAAATATAGAAAATTACGAATAAACAGTAAGACGCACATATTTCGTAAAAATTAGCATTAGATATTAAAATTGTATAATTATTGAACACAACGAACAAAGATAGAAAAATCCCTCACGGCAGAATTCGAACCATGGACGCTATAGTCAAAAAGCCACAATGCTACGACCTGACCTACACCGACAGATACAGCAATTTGTTTAGTTATGATACTTACCGGTACTCCAAAGCCGATTTTCTATTTAAATTCTGAACTTCACGTACCATAAAAATAGAGAAATTATATAATCCGATATCCATGTGGTCTCCTTGTTAGATGGCGTGTCTGTGCGTGTTTGTTTGATCCGTCGCAGTGTCTTGCCGTCCAATACAGGGTAAATCACCCTACACTTGTACTAGAAATATTGCGGAAACGGAAAGTACGATTGATGTGTGGTTTTCACACAATGGATTGGTAGTCAACGGCTCGTATTTTCAGCCAACAGGCAGATTATAATATTACTTAGAACGTGTGTTTTTAGACAAATATACAATTTTTCAAACGGCGCAATTGTTGATTCTATCATGCACTGGAATTTTTGACACCAGCTGGGTACAAAGAATTTTGAAAAGATATTTTTATCACATTTAGTTTGGCAGCTACAACCATTGAAAATTTTGGGGGCGGAGGCTACGACAGCGTAGCTAGCTGGCTGGTGGTCATGAGACAATGGGCCGTTCCCCAGGGGCTAGCCACTCGCCCAGTCACCTACGCTATCGCAGCCTCCGCCCCCGAAGCTTTGAATGGCTGTAGCTGCCAAACTAAACGTAATACAAATGTCATTCAATATTCTTTGTACACAGCTGGTGTCAAAAATTCCAGTGATAGAATCAACAATTGTTCCATTTTAAGAACAGTATTTTTGCGTATAAAATACACTCTCTAACAAGGAAACCTCCCCATCGCACCCCCTCGACTGGCGGTCGATGCAGTCATGTTCCTTCCTGAACGAAGGGATTATACAGGGTAAATCACCCTACACTTGTACTAGAAATATTGCGGAAACGGAAAGTACGATTGATGTGCGGTTTTCACACAATGGATTGGTAGTCAACGGCTCGTATTTTCAGCCAACAAGCAGATTATAATATTACTTAGAACGTGTGTTTTTAGACAAATATACAATTTTTCAAACGGCGCAATTGTTGATTCTATCATGCACTGGAATTTTTGACACCAGCTGGGTACAAAGAATTTTGAAAAGATATTTTTATCACATTTAGTTTGGCAGCTACAACCATTGAAAATTTTGGGGGCGGAGGCTACGACAGCGTAGCTAGCTGGCTGGTGGTCATGAGACAGTGGGCCGTTCCCCAGGGGCTAGCCACTCGCCCAGTCACCTACGCTATCGCAGCCTCCGCCCCCGAAGCTTTGAATGGCTGTAGCTGCCAAACTAAACGTAATACAAATGTCATTCAATATTCTTTGTACACAGCTGGTGTCAAAAATTCCAGTGATAGAATCAACAATTGTTCCATTTTAAGAACAGTATTTTTGCGTATAAAATACACTCTCTAACAAGGAAACCTCCCCATCGCACCCCCTCAGATTTAGTTATAAGTTGGCGCAGTGGATAGGTCGTGAAAAACTGAACACAAATCAGTCGAGAAAAGCTAAATATAGAAACTGAACGGTCCATGCGAAAGATATGCAACGTCGAGCAGAAGGGGGACATTGGAGCATCGTGGTCCTTTGGTTAGCATGAAGAGCTATGGAGCGAGAGGTTCTCGGTTCAACCCTATCTTCAAACATTAAGTTTTTTATTTATTTTTCGCAAAATTATGTTCTGTTCGCTGTAATCAATTTAGTGTCTGTGTTTTGCGACCGCACAGCAAAACCGTGCGATTAGCAAAGTGCGTGCCTCTCCAATGGAAACCTAAAACATTTGATCGCAAGCTGATAAGTCAACTGATTCTTCCACAGCAAAACACATCTGATGTATACTATATAACATTGCTGATGGTATGTGCGTCATATGACAGGAATCTCTTGTCGACCGACCTAACTTGTAAAGAGATTCTTCCTTGCCAGATTTAGGTTTTTTTGTGGATGTGGCAATCACTCCCAAAAAAGTGATGAAAACAGAAGAGTTTTTCACATAAACTGCAACAAATGATTGCAACAGTTAAACAGTCACACAGTCTGTAGACTGTCAAATCCTGCATATGTCCAAGCAAATCTGAACATGTCCCACACTACGGCGCAGTTACCCCGCGTCGGACGAATGGACGGGTAGATAATAATTTTCTGAAAATAATAAAAATTAAAATTTTCGCCTGTTCCAAGGCGTGAACCAAGAACATCTGGCTCCGAAGATTCTCACGGTTGCCAGAGGACCACAGCGCACCTATGCTCATGTCCTGCTCGACGTTTCTTACCTTCCATGAACTCAGTTTTTATATTTTGATTTTTTTTTCATAGTTACACACGACTTCTTCCTATTTTCTAGATTGATCTGTGTTCAGTTTCTCATGGCTTATCCTCTATCCACTAAATCTGAGGGGGTTGCGATGGAGAGGTTCCGTTGTAAGTAATATTACAATCTGTTTGTTGGCTAAAAATACGAGCTCCTGACTACCAATCCATTCTGTGAAAACTGCACATCAATCGCACTTTCCGTTTCCGCAATATTTCGTTACAAGTGTTAGGTGATTCACCCTGTATATAGGTGTGAGCTACTGAAGTCTCTAGGAGAACCAGTCATGGCAAAACTGTTTCACCTAGTGTGTAAGATGTGTGAGGCGAAGTACCCTCAGACGTAAAGAAAAATGTTTAATCCCCATCCCAAAGAACGCAGGCGCAGACAGATTTGAAAACTACAGAACCATCAGTTTAATAATTCACGGTTACAAATTATTAACACGAATTACTTACAGAAGGATGGAAAATCTGGTAGAGGCCGACCTTGGGGAAGACCAGTTTGGATGCAGTAGAAATATAGGAACACGGGAGGCAATACTCACTTTATGGCTTATCCTAGAAGATAGATTAAGAAAGGCAAACCTACATTTCTAGCTTTTGTAAATTTGGAGAAAGATTTTGACAGTGTTGACTGGAATACACTCTTTCAGAAAGAGTAAAATATAGGGAACGGAAGGTTATTTACAACTTGTACAAAAACCAGACACCAGTTATCAGAGTTGAAGGGCATGAAAGGGATGCAGAGGTTGGGAGTAAGAGAGAGTTGTAGCCTTTTTCCAATTTACTCAGTTTGTACATTGAGCAAGCTATAAAGAAAACCATGGCGAAATATGGAGAAGGAATTAAAGTACAGGGTAAAGAATTAAAAACAATGCGTTTTGCTGACTACATAGTAATTCTGTCAGAGACAGCAAAGGACCTAGAAGAGCAGTTGAACGGAGTGGACAGTGAGCTGAAAGGTGCATACAAGATGAACATTAACTAGAGCAAAACTAGGGTAATGGAATGCAGACTAATAAAATCAGGTGATGCTGAAGGAATTAGATTCGGTAATGAAACAATAAAGGAGGTAGATGAGTTTTGCTACTTAGGCAGTGAAATAAGAAATGATGGTGGCAGTACAGAGGATATAAAATGCAGAATGGCAATGGGTAGAAAAGCGTTCTTGAAAAAATAATTTTGTTAACATCGAATATTGATTTAAGCCTAAGGAAGTCCTTTCTGAAGGCATTTGTGTGAAGTGTTGCCTTGTTTGGGAGTGAAACATGGACGATAAACAGTGCGGGCAGAAAGAGGATAGATGCTTTTTAAATGTGGTGCTACAGAAGAATGTTAAGGATTAGGTGGGTGGATCGCGTAACAAATGAGGAGGTACTGAACAGTATAGGGGAAAAAAGGAATTTCTCTCACACCTTTTACTAAAAGAAGGACTCGATTGGTAGGACACGTTCTTAGCCATGTAGGAATAGTGAATTTATCGTTGGAGGGAAGTGTGTGGGGTAAAAACTGCAGAGGAAGACTAACAGATGTATACAGTAAGCAGATTGAGACAGATGTAAGTTGCCGTTCTCATGTGGAGATGAAGAGGCCTGCTCAGGATAGGGTATTGTGGAGAACTGCATCAAACCGGTCTCCGGACTGAAGACCACAACAACAACATAGGTGTGTGTGTGTGTGTGAGCTCTTCCTGCAAGTTGTCATCGTCTGATATACAATGTGCTCTGTGCACCAATGTCTTAAGGACCCCTGCGGTTGTGTGTGTGATCGCGGAAGTAGCGACAGTAATGTAGGCGAAACCGCGAGTAGAGGCGGCTAGTGAGCTGGGGACGTTGAGCGGCGGTGCTGTGACCTGGCTGGGCCATTGTGGGCGACTTACCGGCCGTTCGACGGCCCTCGGGACAGACGCAGAAGCCGAGCACGCGAGGCGCTGAGCCGCTTCCGGCACAGGGCTCTACTCGATGGGCCGCCCACTGCTGCTGGGGAACGAAACGGCGCGCACCGCAACGCGGCTACACAGCGGCGACCTTCACGTCTGTCGTTGGCCATTTAACGACAAGCCGTTACATTATTTAAGAGGCGCATCCATAAAGAAAGTATCCCTATTTCAGAGGAAGACATATGGAGGCGGTGAGACGTGTGAGTAGGAAGTAGAGCTCCTAAACACACAGGATGGCTAATCTGCCAATTTCATTATGTGCGAGTTTTGAAACAAACACATAGCTTAAGGGACAGTGTTGTTTAGTGGAATATTTTAGAAGTGTCCGGCATAGAGCCTTAGATCATGCTATTTTGAGCCTACATTCCGCTCTCATTTACATCAGTATGTGGATTAGAGACAAAAATCTCGTGTTTTCTGCCGTGGCGCGCACCTTTCTGGAGTGACGTATCAGTAGCGCACAGGCCAAAGCCCACACCGCAACGCTGCACGCCGCTCAGCCGTGGCCGCGCATACAAGCGGGCTTTTCGGTACGTCCCGCGTTCCTGCAGCGAGCAGCACCGGCGGACGAACACGCTAGTTCACTGCGCAAGTGTAGGGGCACTATTTGCATGTGCAAAGTTCTGTTGCGCACCGACGAAGAAATGTTCGGCGTCCTGCACGTCACCGCCGACGAATCAGGTAATGTGCGTGACCATACGCGAGAACCAACGACGCGACACGGCGGCGGACGGATACAAGCTTTCGGCAGAAGCTCCGCCGCGACAAATAGCCTAACGTCGGTACATATGATGGTGTTAGACCACCAGCGGCCTTCACTTGCGGAACTACGGACCACGGAGCAGCCTCAGCAGCCACGCCATCGCCGACGCCTGCCTCTGGCTCTGCACGGAACCGCGAAGAACGGCCACCAGCAAAGATTCCAAAGAAGAGTCAATATTTTCAAGTCTGGTTTCAAACTTTCTCCATCACTTCATTTGTAGATATTATTCGGTTCACATCAAGAGTTTTCTGTTTAATTAAACTTTTCCCGACATTCCAGAAGCCACTGAATGTGATTTTTTTTTTTTTTTTTTTTTTTTTTTTTTGTCCTTAAACTGATGTATTGGAAGATCTTTTAACTAACCTCAGAAGGAGGACTTTTATTTAAAGTTGTATGAACCAATACGGCGGTCTGCACTCTTTGCATTGTAAAAAATTAGTTGCATAGTGCACAAATAAAGTGCTTTACGAGAATTGTGTGTGTGCGTGTGTGTGTGTGTGTGTGTGTGTGTGTGTGTGTGTGTATGAATACTTTATTTTCTTTACTTATAGCTGCTTTTCTTTGCTGTCCGAATAAAGAAAAAAAACACAAGAAACATAGCTATGTCTGTGATATTTCGCGTATTACGTCTCAGTCTACCGAAACTGGTTATCTACATAAAAGTTTTAAGCGATCTTGGCCTGTATTTAATGACTGTAAATATGCGAAATTCGTCTTGCAAAAAGTGATTGTTGTCTGCTGTGACAAATAGACCACATCGGATTTTTGTACTCTCATTGCTGAATGTCCTTCTACTGTGTTTTTGAGAAAGTTGCAGAATGTGTTAAAAAACTGAAACGATGGCAACAACCGTTGAATTCTATTTGAAAACCTAATCGTACAGAATGAGAGAATCGTTTGTGTTGACCATGAAGTAAATAAATAATTGTTCCTTCTCTAATGTTGACAGCTTTTTGTATGTAACAGCACTGTTGTCTTGTCAGTAATTTAATAATCCTTGTAAAGCAAAGATTTCGTAGCCAACATTAGCACACTACGCCGCCACAGCCGTAAGTAAAATTTACCCTATATTCTGTGTCCATTATGTTAGTCTCTTAAAGATAAGAGTCGATACTGGCATTTACTAATAAAAAATTGAGTTGAAGGTGTATTTCGTGATGAAACATCAGGTACTATTCTTCCAAACTGCATATATCTTTGAAAATGGTTTTATTGGTTGCATTGTTGCTTGAGGGTTGATAATGATAAAAGGGTGGAGTATATTGGGATGGAGAGGTATCGGTGTATATAAAATTCTACGCGTATGTTTGTGTGTGTTAATATTTCGCTCTGCAGCGAAACCTACAGAACGCAAACGAATGGTCTGTGTGTAATTGTTGTCCGAAGTCTCCCGTTGTACAACATAGTAGTTCCATGCCGATAGCTATAAGGGGCTGGAAGATATGGTGGTTGAAAATCGTCAAATTATAAAAAAATTCGGACTGAAGGCCAGCGATGACGTTTGCGACTCTATAGCAAGGTTACATACAGCGAAACGTGACACCACAGTTCATGTCTTTGGTCTATACGTTCTACAATGTCATCAGCTCTTTCTCTGTAAGGATAAGTATACGAATAAGGAAATATAAGAATAAGTAAATAAAGCAGTAAAAAAGAAATTTCTTTTAATGTATCTCTTTAAAAAATTCGATTTGACGTTTCGCGCATTATCTATCACAATCAACCAACGCGCGAGTGGAGCCGCGGGTTTAAGCTAGTATACTATGACACAAATATTGTGCTCTAAAAACTGTATGTTCTGGCATGTGTTACGATATTCTGCGGTTGCCTTCTCTGTTAAGAGGTAGTACTTTCAAAGGAGCTAAACAAAAACTTACTTTGGAATATCACAGACGATTTTTACTTTTAAATATTGCTTCAAGTCATAATAATAAATAATATTTACTTACAATACATAAATGTGCGCTCGCTCCGGGTTACCAGGTTTTGCGCCGACAGTTAATGATACTTTTTTTCAGAATCTCTTGGGAAAATAAGCTTTCTGTAGCCACCTCTGGAATGATTTGAGCAGTTTATGGCAACACAGCCACCCATAATGTCTTGTTAAAGTGCAGTGACGCAAATCCTATAGACCGCAGCGTGTTTAAGTTACGGGCTACGGGAATGAAATTGGCGGATGCGTCAGCTTGTACTTATAGGAGCCATATCAGGAAGAGCAAACCTAAAGCACTAGATATACCGAGCTGAACAACCCGCCATTTTGAATCCCAATCCGACCAATTTTGTATGCTTTCTGTTGTGTAGCGAAGTGAATTAGCGAATATTTTGTGACTTTATTGTTTCATAGTATGAAATGGTTGGCTGTGCAGCTCCAGACGGCCGGCCGTGGTGGCCGAGGGGACTGAGGCGCTCCAGTCACGGTCTGCACGGCCACTACGGTCGGGGGTTCGAATCCCCCTCGGGCATGGATATTTGTGCCGTCCTTAGTCTTAGTTAGTTCATAAGTAGTTTGTAAGTTTAGGGACTGATGACCCCGTAGTTAAGTCCCATAAGCTATACACACATTTGAACATTTAGCTCCAGACGGCTCAAATAATAGCAGACTTGGTCGCTATAAGTTTTATCGCTTTCCTTCAAACATAGATCGGCGTAAAAGGTGGCTTGTAAATTCCAGACGGGAAGTATGGACGCCAAAATCATGCATCTGTCTGTGTAACATTAAGAACCAAATATTTGTTTATTTTTATTAGAAATAGTTATGCCCACAGAGACGCAGTAATGAAATTACAAGCCTTTATACCTGGAAGAAAAGGTTTAATTTTGGTACAGATTGTTAACATAAGACGACATACAGTGTGTTTAAAATAAGCCAATTTTCTTGATTTTATTTTGAATACTAAGGAATGATTCTAAGGGATGTTAATTCATTTTAAGTGATGCATGAATGCAGCTCACTTTACCTAGCTAGTGGTTTTTAAATTATATAATTTCACATTACTTCAGTGTTTAATTTAAACGTGTCTCTCTCAGTACGGAAATATGTACACCTAATCCAAGCTGTGACTGAAAACTATAAAAAAATGAACTTCGCAAAGAATGCGAACAGGAAAGAAGTTGTACATGATAGGCAATAAATTCAACACTTAGCATACAAAATTCACTTATTTCAAAGTGCATGCTACCAGAGACTTTATTTAGTCGTTATTTAACGAAACCACATTTTTGGCGTAAAATCTTCTCAGAAGTATGGTGTGTGTAAAATATGCAAGACATTATAGGGGAAGCACAGTATCGCAGTTTAACATTACTCCCTAATTGTTTTCTAATGCAACTCTTAGTGATCGTAAACGTAAGTGGACGCACCATTTATAAACCAGAAAATACGATATTTGTATCTATTTTAGCTGTATGTGGTAAATATTTAGAACGGCAACATATGCCTTAACATTCCTATTGTGTTCGAAGCAGAGACACACATATTGTGAATGGGTCAGTTAGACCAGCAATTTAAAAATATGTATATTCTTGGATGTTACTTCAAAATATGTTTTGTATATAGTTTTTTTTTCATGTAGAAACACAGATGTTGAAGCTTTCCAGCATTTATTGAACATAATTAGTGTAACAATTTATTTATTACATTTTAGATTGTGAAACAAATAATGTTCATACAAGTTTTTATAAGTGAGTTTTTGCATAAAAGTGCAAACAACAGCTTAAATTTTCGCACTTATTGCAAACACAAATTAACCTAAAATTACATTTAAATATGATAATTCTGAAGAACTATATTTAGCTTCAATATATGCGTGTTGTACTAGCTTACACAATTATTGCAGTTAATATTTGCATGCTCTTGGCATAGGAATGATTGACAGTTTTACATTTCTTATTAGTCTTTCGATCTTTCTTCGGTCCACACTCTTTGCACCGGCCCCTTTTCTGTTCCTTTGCTCCAGAACTCGTTACTGCAACTTTTTCCAAAACTATTTTTATCTTGTTAGGAATATTTTTGGACATTCTTTCCTCTTGCATTGGTCTTGTTAGCTCATATCCAAGTTGTCTTAGAAAAAGGCTTCTTTTGTACAATTTGTTATGGTAGTAGCCGGGATTAGTGTGTACTTACAACACATAAGTATTTATTGCAGCAATGTCTAGCATGTTATAAAATAAACAAACAGGCCATCGCTTAGTACACCTTTTACAGGAATAAGTACTGGCGAATTTGTCGTGTCAACTCCTCCTTTCGTATTGTTGTAATGCAGTATTATCTTCGGCTTCTTATGCTCTTCTGAAGACACGGTAGAGTCATGGTGCATCGTAGAGAGTGATATGACAGCTTTATTCTTTATTGGCAAATACGAAACCAGTATTAAATCCTTCTGAAATTCAAAAATAGTTGAAAACTCTTGTCTAATATTGTTTGCCAGCATTTCCTTCGGGAAAAAAAAAAAAATTTAAATGTTTGTACAGCTTATGTGACTTAACTACGGGGTCATCAGTCCCTAAACTTAGAAACTACTTATGAACTACTTACGAACTAGGACGGCACAAATATCCCTGTCCAAGGGGGGATTCGAAACCCCGACCGTAGTGGCCGTGCAGACCGTGACTGAAGCGCCTTAGTCCCCTCGGCCACCGTGGCCGGCTATCTTCGGACCCTCAGCTTTGTATTTTCTGAGAGTTCCAACCAATGTTAGATTTTTCTTCAGACTTTCTTTGGCCAGAGTAGTCCGTAAAGAAATTATCAATGGTACTTTTTCACCCAGTTTTCCCAATTTTTTCCACAAGCCTCAATACAACATTTCTACCTTGATTTACTTCTCGTGGTCCATTTTCCGGCTTTCCTGTATAGACTTCTGCTTCACAAACATATGTTGTTTTCACATCAGATAACAACCATAATCCTACGCCATGTTTTCCTCTCGGTTTTGAAGTCATCTACTGACGGAAGGGACACCTTGCTCTGAATGGAACCAGTTGATCGTCCACTGTGACATTTTCATAAGGAACGAACATTTTAGGAAACTGTTCTACAAACATTTCAAAGACAATCCTGATAGCAGCCAGTTTATCATGGCGTCGCCTAGTTGGTCTATCTTCTTTGCTGTCAAATCTGAGAAATCTGCTGATTTATATAAATGTTGAAGTGACATTGTTGCGCGGAAAACTGGCCGACCATTCATGTTGTCCCATAGCTCTTCGAGAGATTCTCCAGCAGATCTGTATACACCAGGTAATATAAGAAATCCCAAATAGGCCTTCATCTCCTGATTTGTAATAGAAACAAGAGTCGGATTTTTGGCTTGTGATATCTGTGTCATTTCACTGTTTGTTTCTTCCAAAATCAATGTCAATACCACCCTGGTGACCACCCAGCATGTTTGACACTAGACTAGTACGCAGTGCTGCAATGATAACGGTATAATCGTAAAATACAGTTAGTATATTATATTTATTATGCTCACCTTACTCTTGACAACTGGAGGATGTGCAGACCACTCTGTACCATTGTGCGACGTATATACATTTCCAATTACGCTGGTTTCTTTAGACAACAAAAACACGCTTTTGTCTCCTTCGATCACATCACTCTCCTCACTTCTAATCGAAACATTATCAACATCACTTGAACTGTCAACAGAATCTTGATCATTGGCAGTATCATCTTCTATATCGTCATATGACTCATTTACAAGCCTTTCTAACTGTTCATCAGTTAGAAACCGACTAGCAATACTGGCAAACAAGTCGTTATACAGAAACCCGCAACAATGTGAAATGCCTCTGAGCCATTTTAGACCATACGATTCACAATCACAAGTATTTCTAACAATTTATTCGTAGAAACTAAATAAAATTTTCCGTCTGGGTCTAAAAGACCCATTCACAATAACTGTGCCAACGCTACGTATCTCCGAAAGTATTTTAGATTTTGAAACTAAAATTGAGGATAAGATAAATTATTATGTATTTGAGGAATACATAACGCCAAGTTGAAAAATAAATAACATTTTGGGTTTTATGTTAATTTTAGTAAACGAACTGGGTCAGTTAGACCCATTCACAGTAGGAAGGTTAATTTGGAAAGTAAGTGAATGTATCATATCTGTAAATATCCATCTAACCACTAACTTTAAGTTGCTTGCCTCTTACAGTCAGATGTAAGCAAACAAATTTACTATGATTTTTACTATTTTTGAGTTGGGAAAGTATATTTCATGGCCTTAAGGTCATATCAAATAGCGTACGTGTTAGTAGTCTTTAAATGCGCGTCTTCAACGCGGGATTCAAAATGGCGGATTGTTCTGCTTGTACTATACAGTGCTCTAAGCTAACCTGTCAATCCGTGTGACGTAGAAGTCTGCATTATGTCCGATTTTTACCGGCGAGTCCCGCTCGCCCCTCTGGCTCTCGGGAGTAAGCGGCCGAGCGTCCTCTTCTACCGGTTGCGGGCAACCGATCGCCAGCGCTCGGCCGAGCGCGCCGAACGCTCGGCCGGTCGCCAGTAACCGGCGGACTCAGCGCCAGCGAGCTGCACTGCGTCAGACTGCTTACAGTAATACTTGTTCCATAGATCATGAATACGACACTTCGTAATGATGTGGAACGTAATAAGAGGTGTCTGTACAAGATATTACATTAAGCAAAATGTTATATGACACAAAATTATTTTGTATTATTTTCTTTTTCTTTTTATTATTTTTTTTTTAATTTTTATATTTTTAGTTTTACTAATTTATATCTAAAAATTCATCCATTGAGTACAAGGAGTTGTCATTGAGTTATTCTTTTAATGAATTTTTAAATGCTAGTTAGCTATCTGTCAGGATTTGATGCTGTTGGGTAGGTGACCGAAGACTTTTGTGGCAGCATAATTTACCCCTTACTGTGCCAAAGTGAGATTTTACCCTGCATAGTAATATCATCCTTTCTCCTGGTGTTATACAAATGCACACTGCTATTACTTTTGAACTCGGTTTGTCGCGGCGGATTAGCCATACGGGATGGGCACGGCCGTTCGCAATCTGGGGTTCGGGCCCCCTCTCATGCATGAGTGTCTGTGTTCTCCTTAGGTTAGTTTACCTTAGTTTAAGTTGTTTGCAAGCTACGGACTAATAACCAAGCAGTTGAGTCCGATAGATTTACAAACATGTGAACATGTGTGTGAACTGGGTTGGATAATTAACAACAAATTTCATAGGTGAATATATATACTCTGGAGTAACTGTGAGGTTACCTAAATCCTTAAGTAGATGTCTCCAGAACGATCTTGGGCGCGCTCCAGTAATTATACTGATTACACAATTTTGTACACTGAATATTTTCTTACTCAATAGTGAATTACCTCAGAATATGATGCCATACGAAAGCAGTAAATGAAAATAGGCGTAGTAAACTGTTTTACTGAGATTCTTATCGCCAAAATTTGCTAAAACCCTAATAGCATACGTAGCTGAACACAAACATCTAAAAATTTTGAAAAACTCTGGTTTCTCTTCAAAAGGAACGAATAATTTCGAAAAACCTTAGCTACAGACTTCTGTTCAAAGTCTACATTTATTACTGGAGTTGTACCATTTACTGTACGGAACTGTATATGCTGTGTTTTATCAAAAGTTAATGAGAGTTCTCGTTTTTTGGATGTGATTACAATACTTGTATCATCAGCAAAAAGAACTAATCTTCATCAATGTAGAATGGAAGTCATTAATGTATATATCAGAGATGAGAGACGACCGCTTCATATTAACAACTTACTTATTTCTTTTACAAATGTCTTTGGCCGGCCGCGGTGGCCGAGGGGACTGCGGCGCGTCAGTCACGGTCTGCACGGCCACTACGGTCGGGGGTTCGAATCCCCCCTCGGACATGGATATTTGTGCCGTCCTTCTTCTTAGTTAGTTCATAAGTATCATCCCATGAATGCTTTCACGGCCGGCGTCTTCATCAGTAAACACTTCCGGGCTGAGTTGCCGTGGTCGATGTATAAAACTTCCTCTCCCTGACGTTTCGTTCTCGACTACGGAGAACATCTTCCGAGGTTGAGTCGACGACTGGTTTCTGGCGGCTGAGGCCGCTCCTTATATAAGATCGTAGAGGGCGCCACCTCACGTCACGTGGCGTCGATGTGTGGCTGTCTCTGGCTATCGCCTGTTCTCTCGATTGCGAGCAATCGATTGTCGCGTGATTCATGCAACGTCAATCGCCATATCTTGTCCAATTTTAATCCTTCTTCTTTACGATTAAAACTGCATTGATGTTTATGGATTTCAATTGCTTCTCTATACATACGTGTATAGTAGTGTGACGTCCTCGCCAGCACATTTGTCCCACCAAATTTTATCTCGCGATCTCCTTCCGAGAAAACATGTTCCGCCACTGCCGATTGGTCGATCTGTCCCAAGCGACAATTTCTTTTATGCTCTGTTAAACGTGTATTAATGCTTCTTTTTGTGGTTCCTATGTAAACTTTGCCACAACTACACGGAATTTTATATACCCCTGGTGTGGCCAGGGGATGACGAGCATCTTTTGTTGATCTAAGGCATTCACTAATTTTCTTAGTCGGTCTGAAAATAGTCTCCACCCGAAACTTGGCCAGTACTTTTCCAATGCGATCCGTGATGTTATGAATGAACGGAAGAAATACTTTTCCAGCTGATGGTTGTTGCTGTCTCCTGTTTTTGTGCATTTTACTACTTGGGTGAAGTACTCGGTAAATCTCGCTATTTGTGTAACCATTTTTCGCAAAGGCCTGTCGCAAGTGGTTTAGTTCTTCCTGTAAGTAGCCTGGTTCACAAATTTTATTGGCCCTATCCACTAGTGGTTTTATGACCCCACTCTTTTGCCTAGGGTGGTGGTTTGAGTTCTTATGGAGGTAGCGATCAGTATGTGTGGCTTTCCTATAGACCTTTTGGCCTAAGGTCCCATCCGCCCGTTTAATAACTGAAACATCCAGGAAGTTGAGTTGTCCATTATTCTCTTTCTCCATAGTGAATTTGATCTTTGGGTTGATGCTATTGATGCATTCAGATCTTCTTCCTCGTGATTCCATATTACGAAGGTATCATCAACATATCGATACCACTTTGAGGGTCTTTTCTTGGCCGACTGCAGTGCTTGATGTTCAAAATATTCCATGAAAAAATTCGCAATTACGGGGCTTCGGGGACTTCCCATGGCTACCCCATCGGACTGTGCATATAATTCACCATTATACTGAAAATACGTCGAGGATAGACAATGCTTGAACAAGGTCACTATATCAGAGGGGAACATATCGACTAAATGTGAGAGAGCTTCATCAACTGGAACCATAGTGAACAAAGACACTATATCAAAACTGACACGGTAAATGCTCGAGCGGTTGTTTTCATCGAAATGCAGAGCTCTAGTGTGATGTCAGGCGAGAGCTGTCTACATCTACATCTACATGGGATACTCTGCAAATCACATTTAAGTGTCTGGCAGAGGGTTCATCGAACCACCTGTGTACTATTTTATCTCCCATTCCATTCTCGAATAGCCGTTCGAGCTCTGATTTCTCGTTTTTTATTCTGATGATTATTTCTACCTATGTAAGTGGGAGTCAACAATAGATTTTTGCACTTGAAGGAGAATGTTGGCGATTGGAGTTTCGTAAGTAGCTCTCGTCGCAGCGATAAGCGCCGTTGTTGTAATGATTCCCATCCCAGATCCTGTATCATTTCCGTAATGCTGTCTCCACTGTATCGTGACAATACGAAACGAGCTGCCCTTCTTTGGACTCTTTCGATGTCCTCCGTCAAACCCACATGATAAGGATCCCATACTGCGTAGCAATACTCCAAAAATGGACGGACAAACGTAGTGTATGCAGTTTCTTTTGTAGTTCTGTTGCATGTTTTAAGGGTTCTTCCAATAAAACGCAGTCTCTGATTTGCCTTTCCCACGACATTATCTACGTGTTCTTTCTAATTTAAGTCTGAAGTAATAGTAATTCCTAGTATTTTGTGGAGTTTATGCCCTTCACGTTTGATTGATTTAACTTGTAAACAAATTTTAACGGATTTCTTTTCGTGTTTTCGCAATGTTGCCTAGATAAACGGAACTGTGATCACGAAGCTGGATGGCTTAGTCAGCAGTATCGCTCTTGAAGAAAATAACATGGCGAGCACAAGCAAACGATGCAATCGGGTTTTCTTCCCGTGTGGGGAAATCTGTTTCTTTTTGTACAGTGGAATGACGGTGCAAAGTTTTTGGCTTTTGACAGAGAAGTACGACGCATAAAAGAAAGTAATTTACAGCCTCATTATTCCCTGCGCCATGCAAATGAAAATGGGAAATATGAAGGAGAAGAATGAGACGCCTTAATGTCTAAATTAAAGAAACGTACTGTTGCGGAGGACTGTCAGAATAGCGACGCGTCTATTCGTTTGAGCTACAGAATAGCTCTACATTTAGCCAAGAAAGCTAGACCATTTACTGAGGGTTACTTTGCTGGAGAAGTAATTGTGATGGCCGCTGAAAAAAAATGTGTCCGTATTTGGCAGAAGATTTTGAAAAAATGTGTTTGTCTCCGAAAACTGTTATGCGACGTATTCAGGACTTGGCTGCAGATGTGCAACAACAACTGGGTGTTACGGCACGTAAGTTTCTACATTATTCTTTAGCTGTCGATGAGACTATTGTCATTTCGGATACTACACATTTCGCGTTCAGTGCGTCGATGATAAGCTGAAAATAACAGAGGATTTGTTCAAATGTTCAAATGTTTGTAATTCTATCGGACCAAGCTGCGTGGTCATCAGTCCTTAGGCTACAAACTACTTAAACCTAGGTAAACTAACCTAAGGACAACACACACACCCATGCCCCAGGGAGGACTCGAACCTCCACGGCGAGCAACCGCGCGCTCCGAAAAACACCGTTGGGTTGGACATTTTCAAAGGCGTTAAAAAAGCTGTTGGAAACGTCGGCGTGAGTTGGAATAAGCATTTTCCGAAGCTATAGCAGATGTGTGCTACTGAGCTTACTCTCTCTGAGGAGTATGTGCAAATTCTGGAAGCTCTTCGTAAGCAGTTTGAGCCTAGGTTTGAAAATGTGAGAATACTATCTACTATGTTGCAGCTCTTTGCAACACTGCTTTCAGTGGCTGTTAACAATGTTCCTGCCAGGTTTCAAAGTGAACTGCTTAATTTACAGTGTGACGCTTTATTGAAGGACAAATATAAACACAATGAACGCTTGGCAGATTTTTATAAGAATGTTCCTCAAAACAGATTTCCGAGTTGTATACCTTCGCTTTACGGATATTGTGTTTGTTCGGTTCGACGTATATGTGTGTGTGGACAATTATTTTCTATTATAAAATTAGAAAAGTCCCGATACCGAAACACCTTGTCAAATCACAACCTAACATGGGGGACTGATACCTACTACCACACAGAAACACTATTCGTTTGCGATGTGTAGTTTTGTCTGCAGAGTGAAATATAGGCACAAACACCTCAATTTATATATACATATATTAAGATGATGATCACGTCTCTTTTGTAGATGGGTGCTAGCAAAATATATTCTCATTCGGAAGAAAAAAGTTGGTTAAAAGAAATTTCCCGTATAAATTTCGTCGCAACGAATAATGCCTCCGTTTATTTCCACCCCAACTCGTGCAACATTTCCGTGACACTCTCTCTCCTATATCACGATAATAAAACACGAGATGCTCTTGCCTGAACTTTCATTGTATCATCTATCTCTCCCATTTTGTGAGGATCCCACAATGTGCAGCAATACTCCACAAAAGAGGCAGTTTCTTTAGTAGCACTGACACTGCTCCACCTTCTAGCAACGAAACGTAGTCTTAGTATATCTTCTGGGTTGTGTTCTTGGAATCTTGCTGCTTCCTTACGTGTCGTCCGATGCTGCGTCGGACTTCTTCAGAGGCTGTCCGTGTGTTGAGTCTTGCCGACTGTCAACAGACGGAGCCGGCCGCGGTGGCCGAGGTGACTGAGGCGCTCCAGTCACGGTCAGCACGGTCACTACGGTCGGGGGTTCGAATCCCCCCTCGGGCATGGATATTTGTGCCGTCCTAGTTCGTAAGTAGTTCATAAGTAGTTTGTAAATTTAGGGACTGATGACCCCGTAGTTAAGTCCCATAAGCTTTACAAACATTTCAACAGACGGACAACCTCTGAAGAAGTCCGACGCAGCATCGGACGACACGTAAGGATGCAGCAGAATTGTAAGAACACGGCCTTACAACCCAGAATAAATACTAACAAACTGTCAACCGGTCGTGAAAGTCTTGACTATATCAATGAAACGTAGTATTTGGTTCGCCTTCCGTACAATATTTTTTTTTTTCATTTCTTTTTTTCATTCAAGTTGATATTGTTGTTCCTAGGTACTTGGTTGAATTTACAGCCTGTAGATTTGAGTGATTTGTCGTGTAAATGAGGTTAGAACGATCTCTTTTATTGCTCAAACGGATGACTTCACACGATTATTCAGGGTCAGTTGCACCAAGCGAGTATCTTATCTAATTCGCTTTGCAGCTGGTTTTGATCTTCTAATGATTTTACCGATAAATCATAACATCAACCGCGAACAGTCTAAGAGAGCTGATTACATTGTCACCTAAATCGTTAATAAAGATAAGGGGTAACGCGTCCCAGGGAAACGCCAGGTACCGTTTCTCTTTTACTCCATGACTTTTCGCCAATTACAACTTCCTGTGTCCTTTCTGACATCCAGTCGCACAATTATGGAGATATTATATAAGCACAAAATTTGATTAGAAGACGCTTGTGAGGTGCAGAGTCAGAAGCAAAAATTCAAAATGTTTGTTAAGCTTATGGGACTTAACTACGGGGTCATCAGTCCCTAAACTTACAAACTACTTATGAACTACTTACGAACTAGGACGGCACAAATATCCATGCCCGAGGGGGGATTCGAACCCCCGACCGTAGTGGCCGAGCAGACCGTGACTGAAGCGCCTCAGTCCCCGCGGCCACCGCGGCCGGCGGAGTCAGAAGCCTGCTAGATATCTAGTAATACGGAATCGATATGATGTGGTAAATGTATATCGTTTCGTGTCAACAGTTTGCCGCGTCACACATGTTTCACTCGCGATAAATCGGCGATGAGCCCGTTAAAGCCCTGCTACGTATTGACAGCTGTACCACTTAGCGCGTGATTGGATTTCTCAGCTGAATAGCGCGAGACGTGTGAAGTGGGAGGAGTAGCGGACGTTGGCTGGCGGGCACGTTCGCCCACTTAGGACAGGCTATGGAAAATTACGCGGTGACAACATCTAGCGGTTGGCGTCGAGTCTGGAACTATATTAACGGCGACGTAACCGTCCATTGTTTTTTCTGTTTTGCACTTAGTTACTGTATCCACTGTTGCTTATGTATCTGAATCTACATCCATTCTTCACAAAAGAAAGAATAAAACGTCTGTAGCTTGCCTCGGTGTGGGTGTAATATATACATGACTGTAGAAACATTTTTATGCAGTGTTCATTACTCATGACCCCAAACAACAGTGATAATGGCAATCACTCATCGATATGCGATATTTTTAAACGAATATTTCACATCTTACCACCAAGCTGAAAATTTGCTTATTATAACATTCAAATGTTCAAATGTTTGTTAAGCTTATGGGACTTAACTACGGGGTCATCAGTCCCTAAACTTACAAACTACTTATGAAATACCTACAACTAAGGACTGCACAAATATCCATGCCCGAGAGGGGATTCGAAACCCCGACCGTAGTGGCCGTGCAGACCGTGACTGGAGCGCCTCAGTCCCCTTGGCCACCGCGGCCGGCTATTATAACATTGCGGTGGTTCGGCATACAACCCATCATGGAGTCGTCACACAGTAATACTTTTTTGCGATTCTGATTGTATTTTGTTCAAGAATACACAGTCTAAACCTTGTACCTTTCTTGGTTGACATACTAGTTTCGGACATCCAAAGCTTCATTCTCGAGGACGGACATGCAGATTTACGTTCTTCGTGTTTTCCAGCCACAATTTCATTCTTTAATAAAAGAACATCTTGACTGCAAATATTTTTTATTTCAATGACGCGTTTCGCCCGGTAAGGTTATCTTCAGATATATGACAAAGAAGAAAAATGAAACGGAACTTACAATATTTACATGACAATATTTCAAAATTTTTTAACTACAATCCAATCTGAAACTGCTAATCGGAAATTCACAATTTCTTGTTACCAGTTTCAGATTGGTTTGTAGCTAAAATTTTTCGAAATATTGTCATGTAAATATTGTAAATTCTCCCTGGGGGAGAGACGGCAAACGGCCACGCGCACCGCAGCTGGGCGCCTTAGTGCGCACGGCTCTTCCGCCACGGCAAGCTGTAGCTGAATAAAGGAAAACTACCCTTCAAAGAATGGGCTCAGGAGCTGTTCTTCGGGCTACAGTAGAACCCCTCTAATCCATCACCTTCAGGACCGGGACCATGGTCGGAACAAAAATACGTCGGATTATCCGAAAAATCTAGTGTTTATTGGGGAAAAAAAAAAAAAAAAAAAAAAAAAAAAAAAAAAAAAAAAAAAAACCATTTAGTACAAATATTTGAACGATTTAACGATTTAAGAACTAAAAGACGTCTACAGTAATATAAAAAGATGTTTTTACACTACAATGTGCATTGGTTCTAAAAGGAAAAACGATGTTATACACTTGGCAGGGTAACAGTTCATTTTCTTCTACAAATTCTTGAAACCTAACATAAAACTCCTTAATAGCTGTGGCATTGGCGAATATTTTTTCACCGGAAATAGAAACAAATCGGACACCATGACGAGTTTCCCAACGACCAGGCAAGCCTTCGCTGGCAGCAAATTTACTTTCGGATTCTAGTTTTTTGTGAAAAACTATCGCTTTTTCTTTGAGAATTGGCCCGGATATTAGAGTTCCTTTCCTTCTTTCGTGACAAAACAACACCAACAATGTATTATCAAGTAATTCAAGTTTAGGCTTTTTTGAAGGTTTTGCAATTCTTCAGAGTGTTTTCACCATCAGTCGTAACTATATAGGATTCAATGTGTTTCCGATTCTTCCTGCAAGCCTTAATTGTCGTAACAACTACATTCAGTTCCTTTGCAATTTTTTGAGCGATTCTCCTTTGCCCAGTCTTTGTAGCACTGCTAATTTTTCACGTGTTACGTGTTACGTGTTTACGTTTGAATCCAGACATGTTGAAAAATACATAACTGTACACGCAATTAATCTATAACACGGAATAAAGCAAACAACAACGTTTTTTAATCCCAACAAAGATTAAAACTGCACAATAACGTACAGTATAACAATATGCACAGCGACAGACACTGCAACAATGGCCCGACAGGCGTCCAGTCAGTGACAAGTGGCCACAGGCTCTCGAGCCTGAGCATTGTCGGACTAACCGCAGTGACGGACCATCCAAGGTCGGATTGGAGGGGTTCTACTGTATTTAAAGAAGTGACCAATGCATTCATGTGCACCTCCGAGGTTTGTCTAAACGTCCCTGTAGCAAACCTAACAGAGGAGGGAGGAATCACCGTTGCCTGTCTTGTGGCTTCCGACAGCGGCGGAGTTCCAACCGTCATGTTGGGTGGCGCTCTCGACTGTATTTATAATATCCAAATGGGTGTTTTTGCAGCAATCAGTCATTTATATGTAAGAAACTGCTTTATTTTACAGATCTAGTTTCGGCAAGTGACTTGCCATTATCAATGCTGAATTAAAAAAAAAAGCTCATCGTCTGTATACATACATTATATAAAATATAACATTGATAAATTACAAAAGAGTCAAGAAGATGTTAGCGTTACATCTAACTGTGGAAAACAATGTATTGCAGACCATCTATGAGGATGATACAATGCACATGAATAACATGCTAACATAAAAATGTATGGTATGTAAAGTACATCTTATTGACTCTTTTCTAATTTCTCAATGTTATATTTCTTATAATGTATGTATATAGACGATGACTTCTGTTAATTTAGCATTGATAATAGCAAGTCACTTGCTGAAATCTAGATCTGCAAAATAAAGCAGTTTCCTAAAAATAACGACTGATAGCTGCAAAAACACCCATTTGGATATCATAAATACAGTCGAGGGTGCAAAAAAACCTTCTTTATGAAAGGCAATCTGATGAAATTCTGTAGTGTTACCGGAATTCAGTGCGTTACAATACGTCTTCACACTTTTGCAATTGGTGGGCAACATTCGTGGTACAGTTTGAAGAGAATGTTGTAGGAATACGTCACAGCAGGTAACTTTTGTCGTCGTCGTAGTTGTATTGTCCTTCATATGTAGAATCTCCTAACTGCTGCGCCTGTCCACTGACTCCGCATCGCCCGCTCCCCTGACCCAGATCCCACTAGCCTGCGCCGCAGTTCACTCGTCCCCAGTCCGAGACATATTACCGTAAGTAATACCCCGCGAGCTCCCAGTCGCCGTGGCCACCGCGGCCCCGTGTATCGCTATGATCCGCCGCATTCAGAAGGCGGTCCTTTGTCCAGCAGTGCCCCCTAAATTCTTCTGGACCACTTGCTGCCGCTGTCCGTCGCGCGCCCCAGTAAACACCGGCCAGCATATAGCGTCCCACTTCCCCTCGCGCCTCAACAGTCACATCGGTTTTCGCGTCGTATTTGCTTTTGCTTCCATCAGCGAAATTACGTGTACCTTCCGTTTTATTGCCGCTGCTGGACGCAGTTGTTTCTCTTGTGTGATTTAGCTTCTATGACATTTCAACAACCTCTGGTAATAAAGTTCTGTGAGTAGTACTGTAATATGAACGTAGATGGACTATAAACTACAGTTACTATCCTTCGAAATAATCACCTCAATAACTGTGCACCGAAGAGTTCTGCTATGCATGTCCTGGAAACTTAGCATAAAGTCCTCCTTTTTTAATTCTTTCTGTGTGTGTGTGTGTGTGTATGTGTGTGTGCTGTCTGTCCGAAAGAACAGACGCCACTTTTGAACCTGCAGTTATTATCTATTCTAATTCACGGAATGTATGACATTAACTGCGAATGGGTAAAGTTGAAAATGTGCGCCCAGCCGGGATTCGAATCCGGGTCTCCTGCTTTCTGGGCAGATATGCTGACCCCTATACCACTGAGGACACAGCGATCATCACACCTGCATGGAATTACTCAAGCACGCCTCCCGTCAGATACAAATTTGCAACCTTACCCTGCCCACTCGTAGTCACTTACTACTAATTCCCGTAAGAGTAAGTCCTAGGAGTGCCTCCATACTGAAGGAAGGATCATTGCCCGTCATCGGCAAATTGTATAGGTTATATATACATATTTGGTGTATCTGACGGGAGGCGTGCTTGAGTATCTCCGTGCAGGTGTTATGATCGCTGTGTCTCCAGTGGTGTACGGGTCAGCGCAACTGCACAGAAAGCATGAGACCAGGGTTCGAATCCCGACTAGGTGCACATTTTCAACTTTACCCATTCGCAGTTATTGTCATACTTTCCGTGAATTTGAATAGATAATAACTGCAGGATCAAAAGTGGTTACTCTTACGGGAATTAGTACTAAGTGACTACGAGTTTCAGTTCTAGTGGACAGGGTAAAGTTGCAAATTTGCATCTGACGGGAGGTGTGCTTCCTGCATAGCCTTTCTTGCAGGACTACTAATCCTGAAAGGTCCGCAGGAGCACCTCTGTGAAATTTGGAAAGTCGGAGGCGAGGTACTGGAACAAGTAAAGTTCTCAGGACAAACTGTGAAGCGTGCCGGGATGGCTCAGACGGTAGAGCGCTTGTCTGCGAAGGTCCCAAGTTCGTTTCCCAGTTCGGGCACATAATTTTAATATATCAGGAAGTTTCATATCAGCGCCCTTCCACTGCAGAGTGAAAATTTTACTCTGGGAATTCGTTTTCAGTTTTTATTGCTATTATTTCCAGTAACAAATGCAGAAAATATAAGATGAAAAATCTGAATACCTTCTCAAGCTTTAGTGTTGTACTTTTCTTCGAGTAATGTAGAATCAAAATATCTGGTAAAATATGGAACTGAAACAGAACTTTTTGCTTTTACCGAAAAGTAATCCGGGATGAATACTACAAGAAATCACCAGTTTCTTTTTTTCCATTCAATCCGACTTTCGTCCAAAAAAATCATGTTGTAATCAAGAATCAAATTACACTTGGGCACTGCCAATAGTCAGCATTAAAGGGTGAAAACTGGCGAATTGTCTCTTTTGTGTTAAGTTGGTCGTTTCCAAGCGCTAGAAACAGGTGCAGGTATTTACTGTAGAGACAGGCAACGGATCAGCTTCTTTCTGTTTACAGTGTTGACCATCGTGAGATGAAGGTAACAAACCTCTGTTCTTATTGATCGAATAGTAAAGCAGTCAAGATCGCAATATAACTCTTATATTAAAATGACCACTTTTGACACATTTTGTCGGCCATTGTCAGATTAATTTCAGTATTTCCAACCAAATGGTGCTCTAAATCTCAAGATGGCCGACTAAATGCGCTGAAACTGTTCGTATTAATAAATGAAATGTTTCCGATCTTGACTGGTTTTACTACTTGATTTTCCTATTTGTATTATAAATTTTGAATGAATTGCTAAGTTTCTAATTATTGTTAAACTAGAATGAAACTTTCACTCTGCAGCGGAGTGTGCGCTGATATGAAACTTCCTGGCAGATTAAAATTGTGTGCCGGAACCGGAACACAATTTTAATCTACCAGGAAGTTTCATTGTTAAACTAGTTGATCCGTAAGAATAATTCGCACACTATCCTGATCAGTCACAGATAGATAAGATAGTAACAGAGAAAAGGGATATTCAAGCATATATGTATAAAATATAGTGAACTGTGAATAGTAGTATAAATATTAATCTTATTGTAAGAAAAATTATACAGTTAAATACAACAGAATATGATTAACTGTGTAACATACAAAAATAGATGCTGACTTTTTCATGTTTATTTTATATTTCGAAAACTTGTTTCTTTAACAAAACGTCTTTGAAAATTTTTTTAGTAATTATAATATGTCTTTAGCGCAAACATAGATATCAATGAATGAGCGCACTCGTGAAGGATCCAGGTATAACTATCCATGCCAAAAAGCAAGTTCTGGTAAAAATAATCCTGCCCTTGAAGCGTCTGACGTTGTGCTTTATTTAGGGTCATAGCGGAGGCTGCTTTTATTGGGAATCATTGGGAAAGGCAAGGTTGTATCAGAAGGTGTGAGGTTAATGCGGGTTATTAGCACAGTTTTATCTCAGTCAATGAATTTAGCAGTGATGATGTACTCGCCTAAGAAAGTCACCTCTAATCTTGCACCATTAATTAATTCCTGATTAGCGTCAAGATTTATAATTATCATAATTATACACGACGCGGTGGCTGATGGAACAACCGTAAATACATGTCCCATTTACGATCGTTTACCGGGTATCAACTTCGAATGTACGAACAGTACTTTTTTTTTCAAAATAAAGTTCTTTTATGAAAACAATAACTTTAAAATCTGTGTATTTTTCGTCATTGATGGAGAACGAAAAAATGATACGTTAATCATCAATTTTGGGTAAGTAATACGGGAGATATGGCGCACAAAAAAAAAAAAAAAATATATATATATATATATATATATATATATATATATATATATATATATATATATGATTATCACTGACTGCATTTCCTATTTTCTGCGATTACTTAATATTTCACAGCAGGGCATATTTTAGGAGTAATTACTACTAGTTTTTAATTTTATAAATCGAAAGCCACTTGAGGCGGTCACCGACAACAACTGTGAAACACGAACATGGGTCAAGTCCAGGAGGCCAAGTATGTTTGTAGAGCTTATGGGACTTGACTACGGGGTCATCAGTCCCTAAACTTACTAGCTAATACTAAGGACGGCACAAATATCCATGGCAGAGGGGGGATTCGAACGCCGTGGCCGTGGCCGTGCAGAACGCGTCTGGCGCGCCGCAGACTGCTCGGCCACCATGGTCGGCAGATATCCTTTCCGTGCGGTGGAGAGACGACAGTGTGGCTATAATAAACCAACCGCTCCAAACAGTCAAGAAACAAAGGGACTCTTTCCAAGACTGATATGCGGGGGTTCTCATGAAATGCAAATCAAAAGACTAAAGAAATTTAAACTGCCAAAATACTTGCCGTAATCGGTAGAGAGGCGGGAAGAATACTTTCTCAAAATACGTCGGCGGCCAGGGCACGTAAATTACTCGCGAACAGCTACATAATCAGAAAGTACCATGGTTACACTCAAGGGAACACTCAGCTGAAACAGCAGATTCCACGACGCGCCGTAAAACATGAAAACAACATCGAGACGGAATTCTCACGATAATCTATATGCAAAAGACCCACAAGATATATCGGGCGACTTCACATTTCCGCATTGTCGACAATACCTATGTCCCGGGTTATAAAAACGGCCTTTTTATCAACATTGCACCGACCAGAGCGCTAGTTTGTTGCCGAAATGAATGACGCGACACTACTCCAAGGAATCAACCAGCCACGTTCATTGGTGTGTGGAATACGATTCACATCGAGTGAGAAGTGAAAAGAGAATGAAGTAATTTGCAGAACCACTACGGTCGGGGCTTCGAATCCCCCCTCGGGCATGGATATTTGTGCCGTCCTTAGTTAGTTCATAAGTAGTTTGTAAGTTTAGGGACTGATGACTCCGTAGGTAAGTCCCATGAGCTTAACAAACATTTGAACATTTTTGAATTTACAGAAAGGAAACTGGAGCAATGACAAACCCCAAAGCAAGGCGGTGACGAGCGTTAGCAAAGGGTCAACAACGAGAAGACAGATGCACAAAACACGAAGCAAGAGCTGCCATGGCGCAGACTAATCCGCCCTCTCTCAAGCAATATAAAATTACTCTGTGGTGTCGCGCAAGTCCAAAGTGCGCGCCACCTACTTTCGCCGCGCGCCGCCATGCACGCACGGCGCGGCGTTCTTACCACGTCAGCCACGAGCGCCCTCTGCTACAACTCCGCTCGTGGCCACCACTGAACGACATCGTTCACTTGGGACTGAGATAGGAACCAGTTAGGACCTTCGGAATCAGATAGGCACCAGTGAAGACTTGGCTATCGGATAGGCACTAGGCAGGCCTCTAGCTCAACTATGTATTAGCATTCTGCAGTACTGAGCTATGTAAAAGTTAAGTATTACTAAGTCTCTAAGAAATATAGATCTCATTCTAATTTACTCTAGTTTTTCTAGTTTCTGCTGTCCCACTGGCTGGTCACCTCCTACCTGCATAAGCGTGCATCCTTTATTCCTGTGTCGGTCTTATTACTCGGCCACCGACACCTCCGACGGAAACGAGTCTCAAAAGCGGCGACGAGGCAGGGACACAAAATACTCGATATATTTTTTTTATTAAAGACCACTTTAGGCACTAGAAAGAGCCGAAACGGCTGAACCAGACACTAAAAGAGGTTTTAAATACATAAAATTTCCCAATCGGAAATTTAAAAACACAAAGCTAGCTGACACGGCTCAACTAAATTGTAACATTTAACTAGCTGAAACAGAATTGAATATCTTGTTAAAGTGTGCCATGGGTAAATTTTAGAGTTATCCGATGCTAACCTAGCTTAAGTTAAAAGTTTACACAGGTTTACAGCCAAGATCGCTTTTCATTCATCGGATGACCGGTTTCGACGTGTCTCAGACGTCATCTTCTGAATTCCTGTACATCTCGATGTTACATCTCTTGTAGGCTCTAGCTACTCCCTCTCATTACAAATATCTCGGTACAATTGCTGCATCCATACGCATGTAAAATTTAAACAATGATGGATGAGGAAATGTGTACAAGAAATCTAATGATGTATAACAAACTCTACCATCATCGTTTATATTTTACATACGTGTGGGTGCAGCAACTGAACCGATATATTTCTAATAACAAGGAGTAGCTAGGGCCTACACAAGATGTAAAATCGAGATGGATAGGAGATTACAAGATGATTTCTAAGACACGTCGAAACCGGCCATACGAAAGAACAAAACGCGATCTTGGCTGGAAACCTGTGTAAAATATTTCCAGATCGCCCCAACTAATCATGAGTTCCATGCATAAAAGTGTAAAATTGGACAACATGTCAACATGTTAAACTGAAGACAGCGGTGGCTGGTAATAAAATATTATCTTTTAAAAGTTTAGTTTTTCCAGTGTTTTTACTGGAATATTCCTCTTGTAGCATACTTTCATATGATTCGGTTTTCGGTACTAATTTGTGATAAATCCTAAAAGTCTTGTGATACCGAGTTTAATGTGGCAGATATTGATATGGTACTAAGTGTAAACAATTTCCAAAGTAAACATAGTTTTTAACATGGTTCCTCCATTCAGGATATCGTCTGACAAGAACGCGGGATAAGTTTTATGTGTTAACTCCCATTAGGTGTTATAGCGGAACACCTGTTACCTCGGAGAAATTAATACTAATACCACTCAACGGCGAAATATTGCTATCACTTGCATTTCGGTTAATGAAAAATTGTGGCCGTTTTAATGGAATACTCCGCTGCCATAATATAAAAACGAAGAGTACAATGGACCGTAATATAGCGCATACAAGTGACCCACGTTAAACGCTAATATCCTGCAATAATTCGCTATTGTTCGGAATTAAGCGTCACGGGGCCCGGTTGCGTCGTTCACTGTTTTACGTAGCTTTGCCTAAAATAACACGTTAATTGCGTGCAAATTAGCCCTTTTAATATAATTGCGTATTTAAACAATGAAAATCACCTCGGAAATTATGAGAAAGAGAGAGAAAATATAGATTTTTCGACGTAGATAACCAACCGAGCATGGGATGGAGCTGACAGGCCAGTTCATCAGAGGGTGTTAGCCCAATCAAAATGCGCGTCATATGTGTACACTGGTTCAGTGACTTCCCGGAAAAAATATCGTCGTGAAAAAAAAAAGTAAATAAGTAAATGAAATAAAAAAAATATATTTTTAAACATTCTTCGTTTCGTTCTTCTATCAGATCATTTTATATGCACATTCAAAGTATGTTTATGGCATGAGAAATGTTTTATGTCGCGGAGAGATCACACACGCCAGTCGTAGCGCGGTCCCTTAATACAGAAGGAAGCGGCCGCACCACTGCAATGCGCATGCGGGGATGTGGTTCAAATTCTCTTTTGAACCCCCTGGCGGCAGCATATGGACTCTCCCGCGGCAGAGAGGGGCGAGGGGAAACGCCGCTTTTCAGATTGGCGTTGGAGCTGCAACAGACACTAGCTCTACTCGAGCTCTGGCGGTTACGCAGAAATAGTCCCGAAGCAGACAATGGAGCTACTGCGCACCTCGCCTTGTGCATGGACAAATCCTCCGTGAAAGTAACATCCGCCCTTCATCTTTGCTTTTGATGAATTGAAGATTAATCAAATACACGTCAGTTTTGGTAAAATATAAAACTGTAAAAGCCTTCAGAAGATCTGATCATGATAAATCTGGTACTTAATTTTGTGTCCCAGTCTCGTCGCCGCTTTTGTGTCTCGTTTCCGTCGTAGGTGTCGGTGGCCGAGTAGAAAGAGACCGACACAGGAATAAGGGATGCACGTTTGTTCAGGTACGGAGGTGACCAGCCAGTGGGACAGCAGAAACTAGAAACACTAGAGTAAATTAGAACGAGATATATATTGCTCAGAATTTATACAATACTTAACTTTTACATAGCTCAGTACTGATACATAGTTGAGCTAGAGTCCTGCCTAGTGCCTGTCCGATAGCCAAGTCTTCACTGGTGCCTATCTGATTCCGTGGATGACGTCGTAAGAACGCCGTGCCCTGCGTGCATGGCGGCGCGCTACGAAAGTAGGTGGCGCACACTTTAGACTTGTGCGACACCACACTTAATGCATATACAAAGTTAGTACTATCATTACGTCACCTACAACGGCCAGTTTCTCCCCAGTTTATGTACATGTTTACAATTCGTTGTTAAAAATGTTTAAGCTTGAAGATTAATCAAATACACGTCAGTTTTGGTAAAATATAAAACTGTAAAAGCCTTCAGAAGATCCGATCGTGATAAATCTAGTACTTAATGCATATACAAAGTTAGTACTATCATTACATCACTTACAACAGTCATAGTAACAGTTTCTCCCCAGTTTATGTACATGTTTACAATTCGTTGTTCAAAAAAAGTTTAAGCTTATGGGACTTATCTGCGGGGTCGTCAGTCCCTAAACTTACAAACTACTTATAAACTAATACTAAGGACGGCACAAATATCCATGCCCGAGGGGGGATTCGAACCCCCAACCGTAGTGGCCGTGCAGAAGATGACTGGCGCGCCGCAGACTGCTCGGCCACCGCGGCCGACTTCGAAGCATAGCAACGCAATGCGCTCGGACACCCGGCCGCGGCGCAATTCGTTGGTATGTATTTCATGGTATGTTCTCGAAACACAACACATGCACTTTTCAGAGAAAGCGCTGATACCTTTGAACTACTCGAAAATATTGCAGAATATTTGTGTTCAGTCAACGAGTGTATGCCAAAACCTTTTAGGAAGCAAGGGGAATAAATTTTCATACAGGGTGTTTCACTAAGTGTGTTTGCCGGCCGCGGTGGCCGAGGAGACTAAGGCGCTCCAGTCACGGTCTGCACGGCCACTACGGGCGTGGGTTCGAATCCCCCCTCGGGCATGGATATTTGTGCCGTCCTAGTTCGTAAGTAGTTCATAAGTAGTTTGTAAGTTTAGGGACTGATGACCCCGTAGTTAAGTCCCGTAGACTTTACAAACATTTGAACATTTGAACTAAGTGTGTTTGCCTCTGTAATTTTATAAAATAATACGTGACGGTAAATTTTAATGCGGTAGGTCAACACAAGAAATGTTGCACTTTCTGCGGAGCTATGAACATAGTTTATTGTATCATTTCCCAGAGAGTTACAGCACAAAGATATAATGTTTTAAATGTAACAATATTTTCTTCTATCGTACATTGGATTCTTTGAAACCAGCTGCGTCCAAATCATTTTAAACTACATTCCTATCACTGTTAGTTTGGGAGCAACAACCCTTTCAAAGTTTAGGGGGTGGAGGCTACGACAGCGTAGCCCACTGGCTGGTGGTCATGAGACAGTGGGCCGTGCCCCAGGGGATAGCCACTCGGCCAGTAAGCTACGCTTTCGCAGCCTCTGCCCCCGGAACTTTGAAGGGTTGTAGCTCCCAAACTAACAGCGATAGGAATGTAGTTTAAATTGATTTGGACGCAGCTGGTTTCAACGAATCCAATGCACGATAGAAAAAAACTATTGTTCCATTTAAAAATTATATCTTTGCGCTGTAACTCTTTGGAAAATGATACAATAAACTATGTTCATAGCTCCGCAGAAAGTGTAACATTTCTTGTGTTGACCTACCGCTTTAAAATTTCCCGTCACACACACACACACATATATTCGTCAGGGAGAGTGGTGCTTTGCGGTCGTTTGTTCATGTTCGATGAGAATTTTACTCAGTTTTTTTTATTACAGATGACGTTGAACAGACACCGTCTGAAGAGAAGGCCTGTGCACTGCCGTGCAACGCCACGTCATGCAGAGTAGATCGGGATCGCGATGCTCACTGGCTGGCTGATAGGGCACAGCCCACTGACTGTCATCGGGCAGCCAGTGAGCTACGTGATCGCGACCTACTACCTACAGAAGCGCGCAGGCCTTCTCTGCAGACGGTGTTGGTTGAACCCTCTTTAGTTTTCTCTCTTTTCATTGGTTCTTCGATTTGACCGGTACTTTGTGGTCGTTGGGTTGTTTTGTTCTATTATTATCATTTCGTCATCACTGTTATCTCGTTACAGAGGTTCGTCGAGCTACCAGGCCGGTAACCCTCTGACCAAGCGCGCGGGGCCACCGCGCCCTAGCAAGTTTCGAACCACCGTCTGATATGTTCGTACATCTAGGGATGAAAACGATATATCGATGTTTTGAAAACATCGATGTTTCGTCCATAAACATCGATGTTAACATCGATGTTTTGAACAGCGATATATCGCCGATGCATCGACGACAGAAGTCCAAAACTATCGACATAGTTCAACAATTGATTGGCAACTCCATTATTACTTTTTTAGCTGCTCAGCCAGCGTCAGCTCAAGTGCGGTGCTTCTGCTGTCGTCGCTCGTCGCTGTTTTCATACTATTGAAATAGTAGGTAAGTGAAATATGAAACCAACAACAATATCATTTACTCACCTTTGTTTGCTATTCTCTCACTGCTGCAGTCACCTGTTCGAGTGAAAACAATAGTATGTTTCACTTTTGTTGGACAGTTTGTAGCGTACATATAGCCAATTATCCATACGTGTAGTAGTTTGCTATCGTGAGTTTGTCGTGTGCAGCAGGAAGTGGTCAAACGCAAGGATTGCCAATTTTATAAATCCGAATCTAGAGTTATATGGGATATTGAAAGTAATGCACACAAACATCGCAACTGTAATATCACACCGATGACTTGAGAATAACAAAAAATTCGAAATCTTCAAACCTATGACAAATGCGAAGCAAAACAATTGCGTAGGAAGAGTGGCTCTTCAATTATATGGTTTGTATTTGATGTCAAGTTCCGTTATAAAATAAATCTTATTCATGATTCAAAATTCCCTTAATGAAACCTGTCAGTATCATGAGACTCATTGATGATTAGTGCGCTTGAAAGAATTACTTGAACTTCTGGCTAGTTGCCATGTAAATCCCAAGTAAAATCAGCGCATTCTAATCAGCCATTCCGCTGTGTATTCGTAGCCTATCGAAATAACATAAATAAGGTAGATCAGTTCTGGCAACATAGCTTCATTTCAGTGTGTTTTTCCTAATATTTTGTAAACGTATGGAAACATCGGAAAAACATCGATGTATCGTTTTTCAGAGCGATGTTTTTTAACATCGGTATTTTTCCGCAGGAACATCGATGTCTGAACATCGATGTTTTCATTGATGTAGCATCCCTACGTACATCACAACTAATTCAAAATGTGCAAATGTTTGTGGAGCTTATGGGACTTAATTACGGGGTCATCAGTCCTTAAACATAGAAACTACTTATGAACTAGCTAATACTAAGTACGGCACAAATATCCATGCTCGAGGGGGGATTCGAACCCCCGCCCGTAGTGACCGTGCAGACTGTGACTGGCGCGCTGCAGTACGCTCGGCCACCGCGGCCTGCCACAACTAATTCCTCGCCCATTACGCTATGTCGAAAAGCTGCGAGAGTAATCCGTAATTCTCGACCATCGATAGCAGGTGTTAACTAACAAACATTAGATTACAATTCATTGTCCTAAGAACGAGGTGTTTTTGATAATTTTCAGTGCGCCACTGCTTTGAAACGACAATTCTTGAGTTACAATAAGAAAAACATCAAGTAGAGAAAGCAAAATGGTGTACGCAAAAGAGATTTTCGGACGTCGGATGTCACTTAACTGATTTACAAACGCCAAATGTAGTATGCTGTGTTCTATCCAGGCTATAGTTACTCGTCCGAACGCTAAATGTACACTATGTTCGTTCCAGGCTACAGTCATTCGTAACCAGTAAAGGCAAAGATAATAAATTTTGAACAAACTACCAAGGCAAGACATGTGATAAATTTTCACGGAAAAATATAATGAAAATGTGGGCAACATATTAAAATGATAGTTTAAAGAGGTAAAAGTTGAAAAAAGAGCATGTTTGTCGAAGCTAAACTCAAATATCATATAAATTTTGCTGTTTGTTAAAATACGGTCAGAAAGAATATTACGTGTTGGGTGCGTAGATATTATCACAATAGTGGAGTCGTAATCGTATCTCTCTATGTTTTTATTATTTACATTATTTTTTTGAGAAATTTTTGCAAAATTTATAGAACTACAAATCTAAAGTGGGACGTAAAACAGATCAGCGCGATTTTTTTAACAGGTACAGGAACAACAATGACTTTTGTATTGTTACTCGCCATATATCTCTGGACGTTTTAGCAAAAGTATAACAATTGTGAGGATAAAAGACGTTTACACTCTTCGGTGTAACAAATATTTAACTGTTTGAAAAGATGTGATGGATAGCAGCCTTTGCACATTGCGAGGGTGAAAGATCGGGGTGAGAGTTTAAATAGGGAAAGTTTAATTTTTAAAACTCACAACCATCAACTGCGAACCAAATTCCTAAACATGCAAAAACACTGGAACTGTGATTGCTACTATTTGACTTGTTTTCTAGGGGATGATATCACATGTTCGCAGCTTTCCTTCCCTGCATATGATTAACAAAACAATTCATAATAATGTAAGTTCATGTGAGAAAAGGGTGTACTAACTATTATTTTTGAAAACACGTGAAAGTTCACTTTATGTTGTTTATTACACCATATTAAAACCCTGTGTCTGATACGTCTGTACGTCGACACATTTATCAAATAAAGTTATAGGTCGTGAGCCCCCAGACAAAATGAATATTTGTCGCAAATTTTTTTCACACCATGTGCCTGTCTCAAACACCGTTTATGTTCATGCCTATGCGACGACACGTGTTACATTAACAAAACACAGTCACTTTAATTCAGTGCGATGCACACCTTGTTCCACCAGCTAAATATTCACAACACACATTAGCACTCGATTCAACTTGGTGCAGTCGACGACGAGCAACCACACCTGGCAATTGCCACACAAAAATCTATAGTCTCCACCTGGAGATCCACATGCCGACCGTGCAGAGCGACGCCGCGCCCGGCCAGCTACACCACTCGCTCCCGACTCCTGACTCCTACCTCGGCCATGCGCGCGCGCGCGCGCCAAAAGGCCAACTGCCGGCTTTTTTCCCTACGTCATCAACTTCCCCATGTGAGCTGTTCTAACCGACTTGCCAACGTACAGCGCTCAGCCAATACATTTCTAAAACTGTACTTAAAATCAAAATAATTACACTACACATTAAATAAATGTCTTCTTAGGTTTTTATATTGGTACAAACATCCTTTGTACTATTTATTATAATCGTGCAATTTCTTATACCACAGATAAGAGATTTAACTGAATATTTCAAGATAAAATACACAAGATTAATTGAAAATAAAATTAGAAATAGTTAATATATTACTTTTATAAGCAAACATTGCCATGCTAGTTGTGTATCTGTCTTGTATTCATTGGTAATTTATTACTTTTCATATAATGAAATTATGTTTTCAGTGTCAAACATATTACGCCAGATGTGACTATATGAGCTAATGTATTGTTTATTTGTCAACAGGCTATTTTGTAGTGAGGGCCTTAAAGGTTCCTAACTGCATCGTATTACTTCAAAGGCAAGTAGTATTAGAATATTTTATTTCACGCTGTGCACTGCACTGCGCCTGGCAATAGTCATTGACCCTCTCTTACCTCACCGGAAACGAGCCTGGAAAATCCTAAGCTGGAACAAGCCACCAACGTCGGTCTGCTCGCTGGCCTCCCGTCAGCTACAAGCACACAGCAAATCTCAAAGTGGAGAATTTCTACCTATGGCCTAACTATAAATGGTGTCACCCAACTGCGTACATACATTGCTACCATAATTAATAAGATTAAAATTGTGTAACATTTAGTGCATTGGCATAGTCATTGTTTACAATGAACTTCATACTGTTTAATTATCAAATGCTATTAATTACCAATATTTCTATTGTGCGGTAATCTCACAGCATCCATAAGGTTAGAAGGAGGTGCTGCTTACACAGTGTCACGTCTCTTCATCGTAACAGATTTCACGTAAACAGCCCATAATAAGGGTCAAAAGTATTGTTCCAGCGCAGTAGTAACGCCTTAACTGATTGACGAGCATCAGAACTCAGAACAATTTTGTATTTTACAACAAAGGTAATTTTTAATTTCCACTGATATGCCATCCAAAGAGGGCATGTTCAAATGTTTATAATCGTTAGGGACCAAACTGCTGGGGTCATTGTTCCGTAGTCTTACAAAAAAATGAAACTAATTTATTCTGAGGACAAAATACCCATGGCCGAAGGAGGATGCGAACCTCCGATGGGTAGCGACCGCGCAATCCGTATCATGGCGCCTTAGACCACGCGGCCATTCCCGTGCGGGGAGTGGGGACTGATACAATCATAAAGAGATTGTTTCACAAGTTATTTAGAACTAGCTGGAAACCCGACGTTGCCCGGGTATTTATTAATTTATTCATGCCCTGAGTTGGTACTTCTATCTCTGTACATATTTTTTTCCTTCTAAAAAGATGTTACATTTATCGGAGAATACATAAAAAAAATATAGGCTGTGTTGCATGATGTACAAATTGATACGTGCAGTATCCAAACAGAGAAAGATGGTAATCAAAATAAAACAGGCATATAAAATTCGCATGAATAGTAAGTAATAGATTAAAAGTTCTTGCTTGATAGGGCGGTTTTCCATGAACGTTACTATTTATATGCTCTTATGTCGTGAATTGCGTGTCGTACTGTGACACAATTTTGAAGGTTCATTAAGCTATAAGTGTGTATACTGTCTATACAATTTCCTGCGGCTACAATTTATAGTGTAGAAATAATAAATTGTAACATTATACCAAATGCCTTAGCTTTAGTCCATGAACAGCAGAAAAGTAGTAAGTGAGAAATTTTTTGCTTTCAGAATTTTGCTGTGGTTGTCAACGAGGAAAAGTTAAAAAAAGATTTGAAATCATGTTTAAAGTTTGTTGCAAGTCACTAAATACTGTCATTCTCATACAGTGTGTGAATAAAATCTCGTCGCATTATGTGCCACTTTCTTGCAACTATATTGTTTATGACGTCGTATCTCCTGAACCATGTGTCATATGTGGTTCTTATCCCGACAGCATTGTTACCTCACGGTAAGGAATATGTGCACCAAATTTGGTTGAAATTTGGAAGAAATGAAAACCACTGACGTTTGATGCAGCCGTTTTCCGCGTATCTCATTGTTTATGACGTCATATGTCGTGACCAATGTGTTGTACATAATCTTAACAATTACGGCGACCGTCCTCATGGATTGAAGCTTACATGAACAAAATTTCATAAACACTGGATGAAAACTGTAAATGTGTATACAATACCTACACACAAACGTACGGATTAACGTGGCTGGTTGACTCATAAGATTTCTTCCGAGCAAACGGCCAATGACTGAAACGAGATTATTTCTTCTCATTTACAAATAGGTTTACCCAGCAATGGGACGATCCGGTCTGATATGCAGTCGGTAAGATTTTTATGTCATCTGTGATCACCCATGTAATTCACCGCTTACGTGTCACTGGTGGATTCTTTAAACAAAATCTTTCGCTTATTTTGATCATGAAATTAAGTTATTGTTCCCTGTTGTGAAACCACAACCAACAGCCACTACGGCGACATTCATTTGCTTGTTATCTAAATGTGCATTAACTTAAGTTACATAAAGGTCATACCTATATTACTCACTCAAACCAATTAATTGATAAAAGTCAGTATAAATTTGAAAACTTAATAAATCACGGAAAATTTACACATATGCTTGGAATGACATGGGGGTTTATTATAACAAAAAAAATGCCCGACATATTGCGCTTCATCTGATCAGAATAGCAATAATTAGCATAACAAATTAAGACAAAGCAAAGACGATGTTCCTTACAGGAAATGCCCAATATGTTCACCACCATTCCTCAACAATAGCTGTAGTCGAGGAATAATGTTGTAAACAGCATTGTGAAGCATGTCCGAAGTTATGGTGAGGTATTGGCGTTGGATGTTATCTTTCAGCATCCCTAGAGATGTCGGTCGATCACGATACATTTGCAACTTTAGGTAACCCCAAAGTAAATAATCGCACGGACTGAGCTCTGGGGACCTGGGAGGCCAAGCATGAAGAAAGTGGCGGCTATGCACACGATCATAAGCAAACGACGCGCGTAAGAAATCTTTCACGCGTCTAGCAATAATTTTTATTTATTTATTTTCGGTTCTAATAAAACCTCATGTCTTTCCAACAATGTGTGTCAATCTTTACGTCTCTATCCACATTATTCCTCTATTTATTAAGTTTTCAAATTTATACTGACTTTTTGATCACCCGGTATTTGCATACAATACTTTTCAACATCAGTCACCTTTATTTTCTTGTTCTTAAAACGTTCCATTTTGTGCCTAATTCTTAAGGATACGCCAGTTCCTTTCTCGCATTTTTCCTGTGACGAATAAAACACTATTTTGCTAGGCCTAACAGTGCGACTGTGTTCTAAAATACTGTCACCATCCTCCAGAGGGATACAATTTCGTTGTTGTTGTTGTGATGTTCAGTCCGCAGACTGGTTACAGGCAGCTCTCTACGTTACCATCTGCGAATGAGAACGTCAACCTACATCTTTTTGTACCTGCTTACTGTATTCGACTCGCGGTCTCCATCTGCGATTTTTACCCCACACACTTCCTTCTAATGATAGACGATTACTTGACATCACTGAATATCTCCCACCAACCTATCCCTTCTCTTAGAATATGCCATAAACTCTATGCTCCCCGGTTAAGTACCTTGTCATTAGTTACATCATATACCCATCTAATCTTCTTCATTCGTCTGAAGCACCACATTTCATATGCGTCTCTCATCGTTTTGTCTGGACTCCTTATCGTCCACGTTTTACTCCCATACAATGCTACGCTCCAGACAAATGCTTTCAGAAAGGACTTCCCAAGAATTAATTAATATTTGAAGACAACAAATCTCGCTTTTGTAGAAAAGCTTTTTTCCCACAGCCATTTTGCATTTTATATCTTCTTTACTTAGGACATAAGTAGTTATTTTGCTACCTAATCTAATTCCTTCAGCATCACCTGCTTTTGTATCAAAAGATTCCATTACGTTTGTTTTACTCAAGACATTGTCCATTCCGTTAAACTGCTCTACCAGGTCCTTTGCTGTATCGGCAAATCGCAAAGTTTTTATTTTTTATCCCTGAACGTAGATTCATATTCTAAATATCTCCTTGTATTCCTACACAGCTTGCTCAATTTACATATTGAATGACGTCGGGGAACGGATACAACCCTGTCTAACTCCCGTCCTTATCATTACGTCCGTTTCATGCCGTTCGACACTAATAACTGCTGTCTGGTTTTTGCACAAGTTGAATATAACTCTTCGCTCCCTATATTTTACCCCTGCTATCTGCAGAAAAATTGTATTCCATCCAACATTGCCAAAAGCTAAAAGCGGTTTTCCTTTTCTTAACCTACCGTCGTAATGTGAGTGTTGCCTTCTGTTTTCCCACAGTTCTTCTAAATCCAAACTGATCTTCCATAAGCTCTGATTCCACTATCTTTTCTATCGTTTGTAGGTATTTCGTGTGATTTATTAAACTGAAGGTTCTGTAATTTTCACGTGTGTCTGCACCTGTGTTGGAATTGGAATTATTATGTTCTTCTCGAAGTTGGAAGGTACTTCCCCTGTCTCACAGACGTTGCAAACCAGGTGCATTTCCTCATGACTGACTCTCCCAACGATTTCAGCAGTTCAGACGGAATATTATCAACCCTAGGAGCCTTGTTTCGACTCAGATCAATAATTACGTTATCGTGGAATATTCTGTGTTGCGTTATTTGTTTTACAGAAAATTACATGTGAATAATGGAATAAATAATACGCAATAAATGAAGTATGCATTTAGTGTGCATATTATCTTAAACAGTGATACTAAGATTGGCAGCTACTAGTGAATACGGCTGTCATTTGTGCACTGTGGTAGCATCTCAAATGTTCAAAAGTTTGTGAACCTATTGGACCAACTGCTATGATCATCAGTCCCTAGACTTATAAACTACATAAACTAAGTTAAGATATCCTAAGAACAATACGTACACACATGCTCGAAGGATGACTCGAACCTCCGACGACGAGCACGAGCACCCGCGCTCTCGGCAGCGAGGTGCCTTAGAAGTAGCCTCTATTAGAAGTAGTCACTATTACCATAAATGAAGGCTTTAAATGATACTATTTACCTTACTACAGTCTTCGCCGGCACAAACTTTGTACTATTCCGCGAATTTAGTCAATTTTCTTCCATCAATGACGTAAGATTCTCTTTCTTGACTTGACTACAACATAAGAGCCCCATTTTATGTAACCTTCTATTTAGCGTACAGGTAGATACAGAGACTCCACCAACCATATTAGTTTTCTGGCGGTTTCCACCACCAGTCGTCTTATTTGTCTATTCTGGGGAATATCATGCGTTTTCGACAGCATTTACCTTTCTGCTGGGCTTCGAAACTTTCATTTTTTTCTTTAATTTCCAACGATTGACTACGAAATACATCCCATCTGAGCAATAGCTCGTTTACTATATTCAGTGTGACAAAAGTATATTCTAATCTGTTTTCGTGGTGCAAGGGTAATACCTTTACCAAGATTTGAAAACAATCCCACTGAAACCATATCCGGAATGGGGAAACTGATAAAGGGTTTAAACAAGCATTACCTTCCATAAAAATGTAAGAAATTACGTAAATATTGGTAACCACAAGCATGTGGTGTCACAGTATCCTAGGCAACTGGAGACAAGCATAATTTGTTTTCGGGGTAGGCGTGCCCCCTTCGGATTGTCAATACCTGCACAGTTGGCATTCCCAGACCGGCCTTCATTGTTGGAATGTTCATCAGCACGTTTGTTTCAAATGTATTGTACACGGAACACTCGTGCCGGTCTCAAAGACCACATATCTGTGGTTACGTAACTGTTTTTGTCTCACCGGACTTTTTCAGTATGACGGTCGTTGTTCCCAGCTACAGAATGTTCAAATGTTTGTGAAGTTATAGGACCTAACTGCAGGGCTCATCGGTACTTTAACTTATGAAGTACTTAAACTAACTTGCGCTAAGAACATGACAAAACCCATGCCCGAGGGAGGAGTCGAACCTTCGATGGCGAACGTTTACAGTGACTTGTGGGAATATATATTCCTCGTGGAAATTACATCCTTTTGTTTCGTAAAATTAGCCTAAATTTTTAAACTAATTTTCATGTCAGAAACTGGCTCAGACCGACACTATGAAATTAAACTAACAACAAGATAAACATGTAGCACTAAGCACAGCAATTAAAGGTGGAAGACTTCATACGAGTGTTAACATCGTGGCCAGGCGACATGTTTGAAGTGTTTCGGCCATTCTGTGGAAGTAGGGGACACTAACATTTATGCCTTTCACTTACAAATTTCATTTGTAATTTTTTGTCATATTCTTATGTATATTGATTTTTGAATCGTATTATAATTTAGGAAAGAGAATGTTTCAGAGGTATTAAGTAAAATCCTGTCATTATTTGAACGTAAGTAAAAAGTGGAAATTTATAAGTCTGCTTTTAATATTTTATTTTTATTCCCATTGAATCGATTTGTTTAAATTAAAAGCCATTCGTATTTTGTAATCTACTTTCAAGTTTTCTATGTGTAGAACCGAAACGATGTACGTCGTTACGAGAAAACCTGTACATTAAATGAAAAAGTCACCGATAGTCTGGATATAAGACACTTTACTTCATATCAAAATGGTAGAACTGACGGTCACAACTATTCAGGTAAAAATAATGGGAGATGGCGCTATTAAGCAAACCTTAGCTGTCGATTGAAGCAAGTCCACCATCTTGAGGATCCAAGGAAATATGAATTCACAATAAAGAATTGTGTGGTTCTTACCCTGTGAACACTCATATGATGTTCATTTCTGACTACATATTCGACATAGTGCACATTTGTAGACAAATACATACGTTCAGGCAGCAGAATCGTGATTTAGTAACGCAAAATCTCATTCGATAATAATGACTTACATATCAGGAGTATACTTCAAATGCTTTACTGAAATTGTTAGCTGCCGTAGTTCACAGGAAATGCAGAAAAAGATTTTTCCAATGACAGAACCAAGCTGTACCTTTTTAGTATGTGCAGTACTGAAGAGAGGATTTTTATGTTGAATACATACGAAAATTCATTGCACAAGTTCCATGTCATTAAATATTCATACTGAAATTCTGTACCACCAGGTCTTTGAAATTTCAAGGGCAGTATATCTAGTAAAAGTGAAAAACCCCGAAACTAATAGTATCAATTTAGTAACAAAATTGTTCTGTGTATAAAGGCAGATGACTTTCTTGTTCTGATAGCACATCCGTAAGGAAACGTAGGGAACCTTTTTTTCTTACTTTTTAGATGAAGTACCAGTTTCAACCCATAACGCAGTGAATACACACTCGTCTACACAAATGTTATTGGCTCCACAATATGGCGACAACGGCTTCACTTCTGTGGTGTTAAGATCATCTCCCCTATTCTAACCTCCTTGATGCCTGCCAGCACTGGAATTGGCATACATTGTTGTCAAACGAAGAATATAGGCTGAGTGATTGTTCTACAGTGCTACAGTGTTGCCAACTCGTTTCCAAGCATGTCCCTACATGACGTGTCAAAAGTTCCTGCGTATACCATGAAAGCCTAAAAAAAGATCGCACTGACGTGTTTTACGGCCCACTTTAGATTTGTAGTTTTATAATTTTTTGCAAACATTTCGGACAACAATAATAATGTAAATAATAAAAAATTCTAGTGATATGATTACGACAAATCTATGCACCCAACACGTAACCATATTAGGAAAGAAGGAGAAAAATTTTTTTGGTAGCGACGGGTTCGGAACAACTAACCGTGTGTTTTATAATCCAACGCGATGCCCACTACCCTGCAGAGGACAGCTATGAAATTGGTCCTTTATTTTCGTACTATTGATGGCAGTTGCTAACTGATGCTAATAAGACATTTTTAGACACCAAATTATCATTTATCGTACGAAGAACAATGTGTTTTTGTTAATTCTTCAGTGCGCCGCTGCTTTGAAATAACAACGTATAAGTTATTATAAGAAAATCATCAAATACGCAACGCAAGATGGCGTATGCCAGAGAGAGTTCTGGCCGTGGAATGTCACGTGACATCTGCGAATAGCTAGTTTTCATATAATCACTGGACGGTGTCAAATCGCCGTTATTTTTTTGCAAATATCTCTCAAACGACACCAGATATGAAAAAAAATAAAAAAATAAATAAATTCATGAGAGCGAAGTTGTAGAGAATTTTCTCCTCTACAAATTCGGTTATTCAATTTTCGTGTCAGATGAACGGTTCGTTAAAAAGTACAATTATATTACAAACTACTTTTTTAGTGTTATTGACGTATTTTTTGTCCGCAAAATTTGAAAAAGGGAGGTTCTAGTCTCTGACGGCCTAGAAGTATGTCTGTAAAATTTGGTGTTGATAGGTTGAACGGTTCGGCTTAAAAAGTGGGAACACATTACGGACAGACATCATAAAATCGTCGTTATTTTTGCAAATATCTGTGAAACGATGTGAGATATGAAAAAAACATAAGAGATCAAAGTTGCAGAGAACGTTCTTCTCTACAAAAACACGTATTGAGTTTCAGTGTCAGATGAACGGTTAAGCTGTTATTTTCATTTCAATTTCGAGCTGTCAAAAGACGATCGCAAAGGCCCACTTTTAGTGTTACTACCGTAACCTAAAGTGGGCCCATAAAGAAAAGAAAACTCATGCCCCTGCTCAACGTTGTTTAGCCACAAAGAGGGTATAATTCTTTTTTTATTTAACAAAAGAAGCTACTTACGTATTGGGTATTAATATTTCCCCTTCATTAACATCATTGTATTATGAATTGTTACTGTTTTGAATTTTTTTTTAAAGTACTTGCATTCTGAATCTTCCCTGCGAAAAGACCCTACGTTTTGCAAAGAGATCGGAAATCCGTCCCTTCGTCCCTACAGTTTGGAAATAACAGTCAAAAGTTCCTACACGTAGGAACATGTTAATACGGTTGGTAACATGGCAATGCTGTAGTATCCGAGAGTAAAAAGTTCCAAAACAAAGTGGTGAGTACATAACTTGGCACCCCACTGTAATGAGGTGCGCAGAGCAGTCCCTTTCTCTGCCTTCACTCTCCTCTGTCCTGACTGGAGTCAGGCCTCTCTCGGCCTCTGCAGGCAGGCAACTGTGCGGCTTTCACCTGCGCCGGAAGCTGCGGCGACAGCGGCTGGAGTTATGCACCGCTCTTACGACCATAAATATTACCTGTGCGCCAGTGCATGTGAGTCTTTCCTGTCCTTTTGTTTTGTTACAACGCACGTATATGGACGCGAAATATTGGGCCCATTGCGTGTCGTTATTCACCCAGTAGCTGCCGTGAGCGTTGTTGTGCGTGTGCTTGCGTCACTGCCTACGTGTGCGTGCGTGCGTGCGTGTGTGTGTGTGTGTGTGTGTGTGTAAAAATCTGTAACCTACAGGTAAAGCACGGACGATAAATTGTACTTCAAACACACAAGGGTAATACCAGATTGTCCTACCTTCGCAAGCTTTATTTCAGACAGAGCTGTATTCTAAATTTATTGATTTATGTACTTGCTTATATGCCTGTGCTTCGCAACGGTTGTTAAAGAACGGCTTTGTTAAAGAACTCATGTGCGTATCATGGCTTTTTAGGCTTCCGGACCTCAGTCGAAAAAACAGAATCCTTCTTGGATCTCTCTGTCAATAAACTCAGTTGTCCTAGCCAAGAGTAAGTAAAAATCATTGTCCGAAACAACGGATCTACATAAAGATTTTGATACATAATTGTAATTAATTTATGTCCGTACACTGTAACCATGTAAATTCAATGTTGGATTGTATTTACAACGTTAAGACTGCGGTGTCTAACTGTGTTGCACTCGTGACAATACAGTTATTCTGTATACAGTGCTCACTATTATCAAAAAGTCGACGAATCCGGAATGTCTGGTAATTCAAGTAACAGAGCACTTCATCGCTGTTGAAATAATAAGTCATGCTGGTGTCAATGTGTAATAAAGAAAGTGTAGGTAATCGTTGAAGGGGTAGCGTCGACTGAACGCCTGTATACAACTTTCCATTAAATATAGTACTTCCATTGAATTGTTATGACTGTGGTAGCAACATCGGCCACTCTTTCAGCTAATACAATGCCACACGTCATGCAGCGATGATTTCGTAATGCACGAAGCTGAACTCTATCGTCTAGATATTTCTACTCTATGGTGGCAGACAGGGATCTCTATATAATCTGGATGTATAATTCTATATGATCATTCATATCTTTGACAGTGTACTGAGGCATGGAAAGCTGAAATACGATAAGTAACAAGTATTTTCTTAATGAAGTATAAATGGCACTGAAAACAATCACTACGCTTACCGTTGGCTCTCTTTTCGGAAGAGGTGCCTTTATCGCTCCAAGCGTGCGACGTAAACTTCCACAGCAGATTTAGACATTCGTTGGTCTGTGATATCAGTAAGTAAATATGCATTAAACCCGGCGAGGATTGTATCAATTTTTTATTCATTGCGTTGAATCATATTTCGTAGCTACCAAGAAAAAGATTTTCAGAAATATGGTAAATTTGAAAAGGAAAAAAGGAAATAGCCTTTTCTAAGGGTAATAATCGCTACCAAACTTCACACGAACACCTACAGCGCTACCTATTAGTTTTCACGTGAACAGTCAAAATCGTCATATACACCGTTTTCTTTGTAATATTTCCTACATAAATTTACTCATCATAGGGAACGATATTATTGTATTAATACAAGGACAAATGCCAAGATCGAAATTTTTATCTTTCATTTATTCAAAACAACAGTTTCGACGCTCTATGGTGTCATTTTATGATCTCCTAAAATTGGCATTAAACTGCTTATTAGTGCTCCACATAAAATCTGCAAGGTGTCATACATAAAATCATCAATTTAATATTTATCCACAAGCACATGATTTCATGTATGGCTATCAAGCTGTACATCTTCCAGATTTTATGTCGAGTACACTAATGAGCAGTTTAATGCCAATTATAGAAGACCAAAAGATCATCGAGTGCCGGAACCAGTCATCTTGAATAAATAAAAGATGAAAATTGCTATCTTGGCATCTCTCCTGATATTGATATTTCCATCAGTACCTGAACAAATACGTGTCACCTCACACAGAAACTAACTGCATGACAGCCGCTGTTACGTGTGTGAGGTGACAACACATTTGTGTTCAGGAACCGGGAGAAATATTATAAATAAACCGGTATATATGGCGATTTTTACTGTTGACGTGAATTAATAGATGGTATGAAATAGCCTGAAGATGGTATTACCCTGATACCAAAACCGACTGCATAGATAGAATTTTCGGCTCGGCTGTTGGTGAATGAATAAATACTTTGAATTAAACGTAATCAGAATGTTGGATTTCGATACTATCGACTTAGAATTCTTTAAGTGTTTCCATGATAATTAGTTTGGATTTCCTCGTTCTGTATGCGGGAGCCTATGCAGTGAATGCGATGTACGGATTGCACCGAAAGAAAGCACGGATTATTGGTCGCATCATTTACAGACGGACTTCAACGTATGTTAGAGTTGTTATAACGTCTGTATTGGAAGTGGTATTTTTGTATAGGGGAGACGAATTTCCTATATGAACACGCCATGCTCATTTTTTTTCCTTTTTTTTTTTTTTTTTTTTTTTTTTCAGCAAGAATAAAAAACCTCTACATCGCTAAAATAGTCTTATGACCTGCAATCTCAGATCTTACAATATCTGAACGTGAAAAAGTCAGTGTGAGTAATAAAATCTGCCGGCCGCGGTGGCCGAGGTGACTGAGGCGCTTCAGTCACGGTCAGCACGGCCACTACGGTCGGGGGTTCGAATCCCCCCTCGGGCATGGATATTTGTGCCGTCCTAGTTCGTAAGTAGTTCATAAGTAGTTTGTAAGTTTAGGGACTGATGACCCCGTAGTTAATTCCCATAGACTATACAAACATTTGAATTTAATAAAATCTGTACGTAGTAGTAGCGTCAACTGACGTCTATCATTTGGAAGCAAATCTTAATTTCCAGATAACAAAACTTTGTTCAGTAACAGTAAAGGACAATAAATACGATGAATAGAAATCGGTTTTTCATTCCCTGCTAGGGATGTTGAAATGAAAAGGTACGAAAAGGTACGGTACGGTATAATAAATTCCTCAAAAGTAATCACCAGAATGCCTGTAGATGTGACAAGAGCCATTCTGCTTCACTGTCCTTCAGTTGGTTGTCCGAATTCAAGAGCTTCCCTTTGACGTGTTTTTTTTTTAGCGGACCAAAGATATCGAAGTCACAAGGCGACATGTCCGGGCTGTATGGCGGAGGCTCAAGCTGCTTCCACTTGAACTTGGCCAGTACATTTCGTGTGACCCTGCTGAAGGCATGTGATCGCGCGTTATCATGGAGCAGAAGCACTTCTCCGTGAGCAGTACTTGCGTAGGCTACGGAGTGTCTGACAGTACACGCCATTATTAATGGTGTTCCCTGATCGATATATTCGATATGGGACTTCGGACATAGAAAAAGATGATGAGCATCGCCTTGCCTGCGCAGGGAGGAAGCCTCCAGTTTTTTAGGAGGAGGTGACATTACATTCACGTCCCTAGATGTCGCACTGAGTTATTACAAAGTGGCATATTCAAATTTCAAGTGGTTTGATTGTTAAGACGTTTCGCACCTTTCATTCAAACATCCCTCGTTTTTCACTGTTGGGAAGTGGTTTATTTACCCATCAGTTTTCGGCAATAGAGCAACCTATTGCTACTGGAATGCCGATCAAGAAAACGTATAAATGAAATATTTAGTAATGCACTGTAAGTTGCCTTGTTGCGGAGTGCACGACTTCTCCCAATCAGAGGTTCCTATCCTCTTTCGGGAACTAATAAGTATGTTGTCCTTAGCATAAGTTTCTCTCAGTAGTTTGTAATTGTAGGGAGTGATGACCACTGCAGTACAGACCTTTAGCTTTACAAAAATTTGAGTCAAGAAATTGTGATTGAGGATGTGCAGCCAAAAAAGACAGTACAGAGAAAATGTCGTAACCAATGCGAGTTACTCCTTCACAACTTGGAAGGAGTGCATGACTAGCCGGCCGCGGTGGCCGAGGAGACTAAGGCGCTCCAGTCACGGTCTGCACGGCCACTACGGTCGGGGGTTCGAATCCCACCTCGGGCATGGATATTTGTGCCGTCCTAGTTCGTAAGTAGTCCATAAGTAGTTTGTAAGTTTAGGGACTGATGACTCCGTAGTTAAGTCCCATAGACTATACAAACATTTGAACATTTGAGTGCATGACGTATGAACGAAAGTGTAAAATGTGTTTTAGTGGAGAGTAGCGTCGAACGCAGCGTTCACCAAAACACATTCTGCGATTTCAACAGTAAAGTTCACGTACGAGGTATGTTCCGTTTGGTTATATAAAACAAACATGTGCAGACACAGAAAAAAATATCTATTGTACAGAAATCTACAACTGTTAAACTACTTTTCAGCATAGCTTCCGAAATTTTGTAGCCATTTGTCATAGCGTGACACATGTTTTTGTATGACTTCTTCGTAGAAGGTCACCGCCAGTGTATTCAACCATGTCGTAAAGTGTTCCTTCAGCTCGTCGTCATCATTGACTACCAAAGATTTTAGGTGTAAGAAGAGATGAAAGTAGTTGGAGCGAGGACCGAGCTGTACGGAGGATGATCAAACACGTCCCAGTGAAATTTCCGTAAGATTTGTTTGCTCACATTCCTGTGTGATGTCGGGCTTTATCGTAAGGAAAACTAAAATTTTAAAAAATTAAATGAAAAAATAATGAAAAAAAAAAACACTTTTGACAGTGGTCCTAGGCACTTGTTCTGTATCGCATGACGCAATTTCTCAATGGTCTCGCAGTAACCTTGTGCATTCACTGTTATCACTCATGGTAAGAAATCAGCCAGCAAAATGCCTTTTCTGTCCCAAAAACGCTGCATGTCTCTTTTTGAGGTGTCAAGATTTGCTTAGACGTAACCTTCGTTAGTAATAGTCTCTCCATTCCATTGATTCACGTTTTGTTATAGGGATGTCGTACGATATCCAAGTTTCATCCCCCGTCACTATCCGAGGAAGAAAACCATCGCCTTCTTCAATCTAGCGTCTCAAGAACTGAAGAGTACTGCCCATCTGATATTTTTTGTGGTGTTCTTCTCTTCAATAGTGTGTACCAGTTCATCAGTAGCCACCGACGGGTGTCCACTTCTTAATCGTGCATTGAACAGTTTCACCCACCTTCTAACCATTGCATCACTCATAGCATTTTGTCCTTCAACCTCGCAGATTTGGCGATGAACTTCCTTTGGTAACTTTCTTTGCATTTAGAATACGAGTCACTGATCTGTTTTCACACGGGGCAGCTTTTTAAATTACGACTGACATCATGAAGAAGCTCCACAAAGCACACGTCGGTAGCAGCCATCTCGAAATGGCGTACATGTCTTCTTAAGTCAGAGTAACTGCAGCGGTTGTGGCGGAAACACAATGTGCAGCATGTACATATTGCCAAACTCAGCACAACGCTACATAAGACGAACAGTTTGCTTGTGTTATGACTACGCTTGGCAGGCAGGGCACAGTCCTTGGATCTAGGTGGCGTTGGTCTATTCCATATTGCAACTGAAATACAATATAGCCACAAACATTATTCTAAAAATCCATATAAAATCAGAGAATGATCATATGGGAAATATAATTATATGAATGAATTCAGGAGATTTGGGAGAATCAAACGCCATAACTACAATTTAAATATCCCTTACAAATAAAAAGACAATAAATTTCAGCACTATAATAATATCATTATGAGACTTACATTTACAATTATTGATACTTCGTATCTACCAGTAAGCTATTAAGAAGCAAGTGGGCAGCATTACACCACGCTATCTATCTTAAAAGACATACCACGTTATTTCCATATTCTTTCAATAAACTTTGTTTTACTCTCTTGTTCTGCTTTTCGTTGAGGTAATAATATTCTTGTATCAGAACATAGATTCCACCACAGAAACACAAAACATGAACCCAGCAAAGCGCAATACATTTATATATGTATTTTATTATATTTAATATTATTGTTAGTAACGTTCGTATTTTATGTTGTAGACTGCCACTTATAAATTTCATGGCCGACTAAAAATAGTAGATATGCAGAAGATAATTTATATATAAACAATTATAAGTATTTGTGGACAATAACTGAATGTATTTGTATAAAGGCGATGATAAATTAAATATTAATTGTGTAACTATATTTCGACTGTGGCAGTATATTTGAACAGTGAGACGCCAGGCTTAATGGCTATCTGAGCAAAGGGCTTCAGTCTCAACCGTTTTTAGTGTTGTTAAACATATATTTGTTAAATGTAAACAACATGTCTAGCGAGGTGGACAAAGCATTTAATTCTGTGATATGCAAATGAATAATAATGTTTTGGAAGGGAAATTGTATTTTAAAGATGTGGCATTAGGATGTGCGCAACGATACAAATTTGGGAGCAGGTAGACCATGCTTTCGAACGCTAGGGAAGGGACTCGTAACTTGGACGTGGTGGTGAATGGTTATGACGCTGGGCGGTCTGAAGCCGCGTTACAAACTTGTGATTTGAAAAGATAGGCATGTGTGGTCTCAGAAAATTTACGGGACTGTGACTGCAGGACTTAGTCTCTGTTTGAAAAGTGGTAAACTATGCACGGTAATAGGGCTGTGGAACTGTGATAATTCAGCAATCGTGTACTCGTGTGATGACAAATTGTGTTTTGCAACAAATACTGTAATTAATCGCGGAATAATTAACGGCAATGTTCGATGGTCTTCACTAATTTACGGGTGATAATTTGGAACATTTACTCTCGAGTTCATGTGATACTTAATGTGCCTCTCATGAACAATAATTGGGGCAATATTCAATTATTTACCGATATATAAAGTAGGACCACCTACACATTTTCATGTCCAAAAGAAGTAATAAACTTCATTTATAAAGAATTACTTCGTGAGTGAATCACTTCTTTATCTTAGAATCCATTTTGTTGGTTATTCAGAGGTTTAATTTATGTATGTTTATATATATTTTCAAGTCATCATATGCATAGTGAAAGACTGGCTAAACTACATATTAATTATTGATCTTTTTTAAACAGATTGGGTAGCTGTTTAGGGCATAGAAGCTGACATACATAACTCACCCCTATGAACAGTCAACGAGCCATATACTACCTGACATGGACACAGACTACCCTGAGTTATGTATTGCTCAATTCTTATTGGTGAGTACCGATAAGAAGGTCGCAGCCTTTCTTTTAATTATTTCCATCACGATCCGTGCTTCATTTCAGTGACACTCTCTCCTCGTGATAACACAAAACAAGCTGCTCTTTCCTGACCTTTCTCTGAACCGCCCGTCAGTCCGTAGGGTCCCACTATGCGCAGCAATACTTCAAAATAGGACGCACAAGTTTAGTGTAGGCAGTTTCTTTAGTAGAACTGTTGCATCTTCTAAATATTCTGCCAATGAAACGACGATTTGGATTGCATTCCGTATAATATTTTTTGTGTGCTTTTTGTAATTTAAGTTATTCGTAATTGTTATTCCTGGATATTTAACTGAATTTATGGCCTGTATATTTGACTGATACATAGTGTAAATGAAGTATTCATATGGATGACTTCACACTTAACCTTATTAAGATGTAATTGGCGATTTTTGGGACGAACAATATTATGTAAATCAATTTTCAGTTGCTTATAATCTTCTGGTGACTTAACTGACCGATTAACAACAGCATCAACTGAGAACAGTGTAAGAGAGCTGATCACACTGTCTTATAAATCGCTTATAAAGATAAGGAACACTAGGGGTCCTGTAACAATTTCCTGCGGAACACCAGACATCACAAAAGATATCACTCCATGACTTCTCGTCAATTACAGCGTACTTTGTCCAATAATCACTTACTTTCGATCCATTTCATTTTCGTTTTCACGCAGTCCAGTTCTTATTACATTCTGTCTGCTGAATTAAGTGTCCAACAACATATAATTTTCCTAGTTCTATGAGTCGCATTTACAAAATGTGTCTTAGAAATCTGTTGAGAACAGAAATCGTAATAAAGAGGTAACAAAGCGAACTTCCTGAGATACGGGGCGGATTTTCACGTCTTTCATTGTTTTTATTTCCACTGAAATGTTCTCAATTATGTGTCGAAAATGTGATACAATATCGAACACACATTAAGTTGTAGTACCTGCATACTATCAACAAAATACATCGCGAACATCGTGATATAGACGAAATAAATACAATCATGTGAGATGGGGCGGTGTTTCGTAAACCTGTTTATGACTACATACTTCATTAACCATAGTCGTGATATGATAGATATTCGACGGTACATTAAGTACTTGAAGTGTATACCGTCAGTGTATATGACTGGAGAATTATTAGAGTAGCAGTAAGAAATTGTCATACCAAATGACGTAGTTTTACTGCAGGAACAGTGGCAAAGTAGTATGTGATAACCTTTTTCCATTCATTATTTTGTTGGGGTTTCAGCAATAAATCGTTTCGTAACGGTTTGAAATTATGCGTAAAAATTGTTGCTAGTCGCTAAGCGCCCTCATTTTCTGATATTGGACGAATTCTCGCATCGAATAATAGGCAGTTCTTTGTGACTATCATTGCTTATGACGTCTCACATCCTGAACTATGTGTTGATCAGGCTTTTCAGAGGCCAGTATTGCCGATATTCGCATTTGCGCTACCCCTTCATGCTTGATGCCTTATGTGACTCTTACGGCATTTTCCAGCAGGATCTGTGTCCATGTCACAGAGTCCAAATCAAGATTGAGGAGCACGATATTGTCCTCACGTTGATAAATTGGCCACCAAATTCGCCTGACCTGAACCCGATGGAACGCCATAGCTAAGCAGCTCGGAGCCCGCAAACTAGGGGCCCATAAATCTCAGTAATTCCCTGACTTGTGCGTGCTCACCTCCTGCCGTATATCCCTGGAAAATCAGCATCACGCAGGATCACTTATGTACTGCGTTCAAACTTAGCCTAATATTATTGACGAACAGATTGATTTCGCTCCCAGCGTAAATGAAATTAGTCATATAGTGTTGCACAGATTTATGGCAAAAAAAGAAAACATCGCAAGGAAAGAATTTTAAAGTTCGTTTTAAAGAACACAGTAATAGAGAGAATGGCTCATCTCCATAAATTATAGTTTGAAAATCGTACACTATGAGAATAACGGTTGGTTGTTATCCAATTTGGAAGAAATTTAGATTTTTTGTACTTTGAGGTAAGATCCCAGCAACGTACTCAAGGAGAAAGAACTATCTAAAAGCCATTATTGGGCACATTTAGCAACATCCTCCATGAGAGCACTGATGTGTTCTGCTATTTTAAATATCGACATCTTGCTTTTAACATCGCTGAGTGACTTAGAGCGTATTTCCTTTACAACATCTGAAATTTTAGAGGACGGCTTTATGAAAAACTGTTAGATGATTGGACAATCATATCTGTGGTCACCAGTGGCAGCTGTTATGCATATGGATAAATTGTAAAGTTGACAACTGCTGTCTGTTAGTGCACAACTTGGTGCCAGCCGATGAACATGTGGTTTCAGCTCGACGATTTGTTTATTTTATGTTTCCTATGACGTCCTTTATATTTTTTATGCGCAATATTGGACTTTTACAAGACAATTAACGTATTCATCAGCTCGGGTATTTATATTTGGAAAATTACTAGTGTATATATGCAGTTATCATAGTAGTAAATTAGTGTTTTTGGCCATAAAGAATATTTAAATGCAAAGTAAAGAAGGAAGCAACAGCATGGAGGATGCAGTAGTCTCTGATATATTCTCCATGTTGGGGTATATAAGCAAAATTCCGAGATTGTTACAAGAAATGTGCTATTATTGCGGTTCGGTCCGGAAGTGCGTTGTTTTGAGAAGTTTAGATTAAAGTTTTATTTCAGTCAGTTTGCGGCTGATGAAAATAGAACAGTCGAAATCACATCGCGTCTAAGATCGATACGGAATAGCGTGAGCAATGTGGCAAACATTATAAAACACGGACAGATTTTAATAAGATAATTTATGGAATTTTGTGACTTCAATAGCGATGAGAACTTTAATTTAGATTTTCAAGGATGATTACGTATCATTTCATCATCACTCATTTCATCTGAAGAGACAACTGTTAAAATATACGGAAGTGAACTTTTACTTATCGGTACAAACATTATTCCGCGAGTTTGTCTTTGGTGCCAACATTATCCGAACATTAAAAAAGGAAAATCTTGTTACGGGAATGTATTATTGTGCAGTATTGTTAATTTTGAATTTGTAGAATATAAAATAACAGTGCATTCAGTTAAGTGATAGAATTTAAACGGGACCGGAGAGAGAAAAGTGTTAATAAGTGTACTAAAGCTACTTAATGAATGTATCGCCAGGCAACGATAAGTAATATCTCTGACCAAATAATACAAACTAAATACGGACTAAAATTTTCTTGAATCAAGGCATACAATTGACAAAACGGAGAATTCTGATGAACTTTAATTCAGCCAAGAATCATCTTGCCTTGTCCATCGAGTGTTACGACCCAAATCCTTGAAAACTATAACTATATGGCTGGGCTTAAGTGCAGTGGAAAGGAAGGGAGGGGAGTATGTACAAAACCTGATAATTGGATAATGTCGTCCCGAAACATGTCGTTCAAACATATAAATTTTATTATTAACAACTGGTACGTGATTTGCAATAATAATAATAAGTGAAACACTTGTACGATGGCGTCAAATGGCATGAAACAGCCAAATAGTTGGGTGGCATAATGTTAAAAACTTTACTGCGTTTCAACGACAATTATGATGTCTTCATCAAAAGAAACGTATCAAAAAGTGTACGCAGTATTCCATTAGATATAACACATAGTGAAATAATAAAAACTTGACCTGGTTTCAACATCAACAATGGATGTATGTATCGGAAGACACGTTTAAGACAGACCACATAAGTAGTGATGGGAACAACCGAATGAAAACAATCGATTCATTCGGTTGTTGGAAAAAAATCGATCATTCGGTTGTAGTTTCTCGCATCGGTTGAATTATTCATTCATTCTTCTGAGTGAAACCAGTCGGTGGGACCAACCGAATGAAACAACCGATTTAGTCGGTTGGACTATTCATTCGTTCTTTTGAGTGAAACCAGTCAGTGGGAGCAACCGAATGAAAGAGTCAGTCGGTCGTAGTTTTACTATGTTGGATTAATATTCGTTTATTTTTTTCGAATGAAAGTAGACTGTGGGAACAACCGAATGAAAACATGCGACACTTTTGCAGTTTTGTACATTGACTGAATTACTCATTCTTTCTTTTCAAGTGAAAAGAGGCAGTAAGTTTTTCTGTCGGTTGAACCATGTAATCATTATCCCAACTGAAACGACTCATTAGTGGTTTAGCTTACAGAGCTATCCATTTATTTCTATGAATGAAACTGACGTGCACATCAGATAACTACAGCAGTGCTTCATTATACCGCCATGTAAAAGGGGTATGCCAAAGTTAAAACGCGTGTTACAATGTACATTTAATTATGTACTGGATGAAGTAACTTTTCGTTTTATAATACACAGCAACAGTGATTCATATTTTGTTGTAGTTTAAATTGTTCGAGGTGCCATCAACAAATAACTAATTAAATGTCATATCGCTGGAGCAGGCCTGCGATCACTTTCTTTGCCCACCACAGACCTCAAAAACACCGATCAGATTACTTTCGCAGACACCTACAATCTGTAGGAGATAAGTGGCCGATGACCGCGAAGTATCGCGAGGAGCGGGGACACGAGAGAGGGTGCTGCCTCGCTTGCGTTTTCACTGCTGACAGCGCCAGCAGGCGCGCGCCAAACTCCACACAACAGTGTCTGGCGGCGTCGCGGGGCGTGCCATCGCCCATTGTTGTCGCTTTCTTACTGTCTCAATAAAGAAGCGTCGAAACTACAGGGTGTTCCAAAATTATCGCTGCAAGTTTAATCTCGCATACTGTATCTCCGAAGTGGGAACAGGTAGAAACGTGCGGTTTGCGGATTATTGTTCATACATATCTAAGGTATTAGTAGGACAGAGTTAAGTATTTTAACTTCGAGCATATTTGCTAGATCCAAATTCGAAGATCACTAAAACATTAGATATTGTAAAAAAAGTTTATTAAAGTATTTTGTATAAAAATGTTTCTTATAAAAATATTTTTGTTAATTCCATCTAATTTGAAGGTGTACGAGAAGATACACAACATTTATCAATGCTGTAAATTTTCTTCAGCGCGTCTGTATTCGTCAACAGTGTATGAAAACATTCATCTCAAGTTTCATCAGTATTCACTCTTGTCACAGATATTTCTGTGGTTATCGGTGAAACGGTGTGGAGTTTTATTCAATCCCTCCGCAATGTACCATACAAAATCTTAGATGAACAGTGAACTACCACTTGTTTTGAAAGTCAAGTGTGCAAAATTTCATCAAGATCGGAATAAAACTCTATATTGGCGTCGAAGTCGTCGAAGTCTGGAATACCTTCTCCCATGCATCAAACTAAAGTAGATGTAGACAGTGACCATTCTCTTTCTTTGAATGTGAAGAGTGAAATATATAATTAAAATTCGAATACAAACGGAATTTGTCGAAGTTCGTAGGTGAAGTACCCTCCGACATGCACCTACGAAATTTATTGTACACAGTTACCTTCGCCTTGTTTTAAAGGTCAAGTGTGCAAAATTTCATCGAGATCGCAGCCAAATTGTGGTTTTTGTCCAAGTTAGTATGTAAAGTACCCTCCGCCTTGCAACGAATGAAATTTGAAGTAGACAGTGACGTTCCTCTTGCTTTGAAGGTCAAGTGTTCAAATTTCATCAAGATTGGAACAAAACTGCAGATTTGCATGCAATAGAAATACGGACACACTGCTACATTTTTAAGATTTGTCTATAAGAATGTTTCATGCTGAATCACGGTTCATTTATACCCGAAAAGGCTGGAGAAGTATGCAAATAAAGTCACACAAAGTCGATGAATTAATAAAAACATCCATATAATTGCAGAGACCGACAAAGACTTTTTCCAGTCGGTTGTATCGCATCAAGTGAAACCACCCAATGCCGAGAACATTCATATAAAGGACAGAGACTTGTTTCATTCGGTGCTCGCGCATCGACTGAAGCCACTCAAACCCACTGAATGAGTGAAAACATTCATATAGCGGGTGCAACCGACAGAGACTGGTTTCATTCGATTGTTTCGCATCGACTGAAACCACTCAAACCCCGCCAGTGAGTGAAAACATTCATACGGCCACAGAGACTATTTTCATTCGGTTGCTTCATTCGACTGAAAAAACCGACTGAACGAAAAAACAACCGATTGACCAATCGGTTGTTAAAAACAGTCGATTGTCCCATCACTACACATAAGGTTTAACACATCATTGATTACAGGTTCTTGAGATACTGTTGGCCACTCAATAAATTCATTATCCTCCAAAATACACATCCTTTAAAGTAATAGTATTAATTAAAATATTTTTGCCAAGTAAGACTGTGAATATGGTTGCTGTTCATTACACTGGTAGCAATTTAGTGGGAACTGAAGCCTGGGATACCACCTACGGGCTTTGATCGTTAGATCTACGTTTTATTGTGCTTCCAGGCATTATCAGATAGATGTATTGTTAAAAAAAATCTCGCGGGATGCCGACAGATGTATGTTTTATTGTGCTCGCAGAGATACCCAGATCAATGTTTCGTTTTGTTACTTCGGTTGTGGTTGGCTGACGAGATCAAGTGATCAGATATCATCATAAAGGAAGATCACACAGCACACGCTTCAGTCCAGTGGGTTTATTTTTAACCCAAAATCTATTACCAATAAATGAAGAATATCTCTGTGGATTACTTCCTATAATGCACTAAGGTGTCCTTTTATCATTTATTGTGTTTCTTACTGGTAACACGGTGCAACAATCCTTATGTCTTAGTTGCAATGAAGAATGTAGTGTTGTTTTCTTCATTTCCAGGTAGGGAAGCACAGTCAGCAGCTGAAAACAGCTCAACCCTGATGAGTTTCAGTAGCTGGAGTACCGATGCAGCAGCTGCCTCAGTTCTCCAAGGGTTAGTTCCTAGGGTTAGTTCTAGAAATATGGTTGTATTGTAGCATAACCTACCAGTTATAAGACACGATATATCTCCTAAAGTTGCCATATAAAATATTTTCACAGATGGGTAAAAATTCGCTATTCCGCCATTGAGCTATGGTAAAATAGAAAGGAAGTATCGTTTATGCTTGACCTAGTGTATACTGCAGCTAATAAGAATCGGCACATCGTAGAAAGAAAAGAAGGATAAGTAAAAGGACCACTGTTTATGTCAATCCTACTCTTGACAAAATTTGACAGATTATTTATTTACAATATTTGGCTCTCCAATACCGATTAGTCAGTAGAGAGAGTTAGGCAGGTGTGTGTGTGTGTGTGTGTGTGTGTGTGTGTGTGTGTGTGTGTGTGTGTGGCATACGCTGCCAGCTGCTTTGTTACGATTGCTGACTTGTGTGTCAAGACAGCCGCCACTTAAATTTTGTGGATTATTTGTGCACACTACGGGTTGAGAAGATAAAGACTAACTTCTAAGGTACAACAGTTTAGTGAAAAATTTGGTGGAAACCGAAAACTCTTTCAGAAGAATCGTACTTTCTGAGAGAACGAGACCATCACGTTACTTCGTGGCCCATTATTCCGGATTTGTGAATTCCACTGTTAAGGTTGAATATTAATTTCAAAAACACATTGGAGCTGACAGGATACTATTACAAATCAGGAGTAAGTTGGGATGTTACGCCCTCCTGATCCACATTCTGAATCATTAACAACTTTAAATACTTTATCCATTATGGAGGGGGAACACTGCGACTGTGGTAAATAAAGGTGTCTTGAAAAACTCGATTGTATACAGTGGGATTTGTGACCTCCAGACTTCATCCTGATAGATTTTAATTTTGTATGGAAATAATATTTCTCAGATAAGTCTTTAATCGATATAGTTTCGGAATTATAGCCGAATAACATCGATATTTCGGCTGCCAGTCGTCTACCATCATCAGGTGAGTCTCAGAAACTGGAGATCACTATTATTATTATTATTTTCTTTAGGGGATGGAAAAGCTGGTAGAAGCCGACCTCGGGAAAGATCAGTTTGGGTTCAGGAGGAATGTAGGAACTCGGGAGGCAATACTCACTTTACGGCTTATCCTAGAAGATAGATTAAGAAAAGGCAAACCTACATTTCTAGCTTTTGTAGATTTGGAGAAGGCTTTTGACAATGTTGATTGGAATAAACTCTTTCAAGTCCTGAAGCAAGCAGGAGTAAAATATAGGGAGCGTAAGGTTATCTACAACTTGTACAAAAACCAGACAGCGGTTGTCAGAGTTAAAGGGCATGAAAGGGATGCAGTGGTTGGGAAGGGAGTGAGACAGGATTGTAGCCTTTCTCCAATGTTATTCAATTTGTACATTGAACAAGCTATAAAGGAAAGCAAGGAGAAATTTGGTGAAGGAATAAAAGTTCAGGGGGAAGAATTAAAAACATTGCGTTTTGCCGACGGCATAGTAATTCTGTCAGATACAGCAAAGGACCTGGAAGAGCAATTGAACGGAATGGACAGTGTGCTGAAAGGTGCATATAAGATGAACATTAACAAGAGCAAAACTAGGATAATGGAGTGCAGTGTAAGAAAATCAGGTGATGCTGAAGGAATTAGATTGGGAAACGAAGCAATAAAGGAGGTAGATGAGTTTTGTTACTTGGGCAGTAAAATAACAAATGATGGTCGCAGTACAGAGGATATAAAATGCAGAATGGCAATGGGTAGAAAAGCGTTCTTGAAAAAGAGAAATTTGTTAACATCGAATATTGATTTAAGTCTAAGAAAGTCCTTTCTGAGGGCATTTGTATAGAGTGTTGCCTTGTATGGGAGTGAGACATGGACGATAAACAGTGCGGACAGGAAGAGGATTGAGGCTTTTGAAATATGGTGCTACAGAAGAATGCTGAAGATTAGGTGGGTGGATCGCGTAACTAATGAGGTGGTACTGAACAGAATTGGGGAGAAAAGAAATTTCTGGCATACCTTGACTAAAAGAAGTGATAGATTGGTGGGACACATTCTTAGACATCAAGGAATTGTGAATTTAGCATTAGAAGGATGTGTGTGGGGTAAAAATCGCAGAGGAAGACCAAGAGATGGATACAGTAAGCAGGTTCAGACGGATGTAGGTTGGCGTTCTTATGCGGAGATGAAGAGGCTTGCTCAGGATAGGGTATTGTGGAGAGCTGCATCAAACCAGTCTCCGGACTGAAGACCACAACAACAACAACAGGGGAAAGTCCGGAAAGAGTACGCACTTAGTATTTCAGACGTTATTTCTAGTAGATGAGCGGATTAAAACAAACTTGTTTATACAGAATTATTGCTGGTTTATTTATTAACAATTTCTATCAGCTACAGCTGTCAACTATGTATCACAAACCTTAAATATCAAAAAATAAAAAAGTCTGCTCATTCGTACTCTTAGCCGCAACGTCAGGAGAAAGTTCACAAGCTGTGGTCAAAGATTACGCACTAACATAAATCAGAAGAAAACTTGTCATGTTCTTCGTAACCGGTGCACTCTCCATGCCACTATTTCGAGCAGTTGTCACACTTTACCCAGTCTCCTACGATGGGCTCCTTGTAGACTTCACCACAGCCCGCGCAGCTCAACACAGGTATTTGGAGCTGTTTGTTCCTGAAGTTGATGGGATGAATAAATCCATATTACGGTTAGAAATACTGTTTATTCCCTTTAGTTGTAGTTTATTTCTTTTTGGTTGTGTGTGACTTGGACAATTTTTGAAATAACGCATTTTTGTACTGTGATGTAGATAAAACATATGATTTCATTGCCATGTTTTTCTTTGTTATGGGTCTATCATATTTTGGAATTGTGTATATTTCGGATAGGCCTAAGCCTCAACGTGCCTGTACACCAGAACTCATTTTATGTATTTCACATTCCTGGTATTTTTCTGATGACTGCAGGTGCACGTCAGCAACATTATCCTTTGCTGTCCTGTATAGCTGCTGAGTCTTCTTCAGTTTTCGGACATTCGGCTCCTTCACTGACTCTAATGGGACAAATTCTTCTGCTGCGGAGACATACGCACTGAATTGCAATATTCACATCAGAGCCTGTTACAGACACCGAGGGTAACTCGCGGACTCTTTCCCGCTCCCATGTAGCGTACTCTTAACAGATGCATCAAATAATGCAAAAGAACATCATCAGATGGTATCGGCTGTTCGGTTTTTGCAATTTGTGGTACCATGGCGTGTTCGTCTCAGAACGATTATTATTACATCTACATACATACTCCGCAATTCACCGTAAGGTGCGTGGCGGAGGGTACACTGTACCACTACTAGGCATTTCCTTTCCTATTCCACTCCCAAATTGAACGAGGAAAAAAAGAATGCCTATATGCCTCCGTACGAGCCCTAATTTCTCTTATCTTGTCTTTGTGATCTTTACGCGAAATGTAAGTAGGCGGCAGCAAGATCGTACTACACTCAGCTTCAAATTCCGGCCCTCTAAATTTACTTAACAGAAATTCACGAAAAGAACTTCGTTTTTCTTCCAGCGATCCCCAATTGAGTTGCCGGAGCATTTCCGTGACACTCGCGCATTGGTCGAACCTACCGGTAACAAATCTAGCTGCTCGCCTCTGAACCGCCTCTATGTCTTCCTTCAAACCGATCTGCTGCGGGTCCCAAATACTTGAGCAATACTCAAGACGTGGTCGTACAAGCGTTTTATACGCGGTCTCCTTTACAGGTGAAGTACATCTTCCCAAAATTCTCCCAATAAACCGAAGTCGGCTGTCCGCCTTACTCACAACTGTCCTTACATGCTCGTTCCATTTCATATCGCTCTGCAATGTTACGCCTAGATATTTGAACGACGCGACCGCATCAAGAAGCTCACTACTGATGCTGTATTCGAACATTATAGGATTGTTTTTTCTACTCATGCGCATCACCTTACATTTTTCTACATTGAGAGCTAGCTTCCATTCTTCGCACCAACTAGAAATTTTGTCTAAGTCAACCTGTATGCTATTACAGTCAGTTACAGACGACACCCTCCCATACACCACAGCATCATCAGCAAACAGGCGCAAATTACAACTTACTCTGTCCATCAGATCATTTATATAGATAGAAAATAATAGCGGTCCTATCACACTCCCCTGGGGCACGCCTGACGATACACTCGTTCATACAAATACAGTACTTATTGTTTATGATATACAACGTAAATGTTCCATCATTTGAAACTTACATTTTCTTGCTATAACCAATAAACCTGTCGAAGTTCTTCAATATTCCATATGATGGCGTCGGTATAGAGACAACAACTGAATGTAGTTTTCCATTGTCGCCCAGTGTTGCCAACGTAGAGAAAATGGCACTGCGTACTCTTACCAGACTGGTACTCTTACCCGACCTGACCCTATTGTTATTTTCAAGCCCCTGGTGGCGCAAGCTGGCATGGGCCTGTAAGTAACTCTTCAGCCGAGCGTTTACCTAAATAGATATATACGCACAATAAAACGGACATGGAACTTCCACTCCGTAATTGAAACCTCTAGTGGAGATAACTAGTTCACACCGACACCTTTATAGCGAAAACGCACAAAAAGCGGCCGTTACATGAACGCCCTCTGTTAAGTTTCGCGCCGTCTACTTTACATATCTAAATGTGGCACGCAGTCGCATGCGCAAAGATGAAACTACAAGTCAGCCCTCAGGGGGAACTCAGACGTCAAATCGTAAAATATGTTTACCTGTCACGAGAGTTGTCTTTTTGAATATCATGCTTCCTTTCTGAAGACATTAAAGAGATCACCGGATCCCAAGCCTTGTGCATTTTAAAACCGCCGTCAGGATAAATAAGATCTCGTGAGAAACGTAGTTTCACAGTTTCTCTAATGAGTGAATCCCAAAAGTATATCGTCGCAGCCAAGATTTCCGTGGCAGAATACTCCTTTGGAAATACAGTGGTCGGCTGTTTCCGACTTCCTACGCTTTGAAAGACAGGTGTGACGTTCATGTTCTACGTTCTGTTCATGCGTCCCGCGCAACTTTCGCTATAAAGGCTTCAGCGTGAAGTAGTAATCTCCAGTGACTGACTCTCATCTGAAGATAGCTGAACGTTTGTCAGCCGAAATATCGTGCCAGAAGGTCAATGATACCTTGCTGCAATCCCGAAACATCGTCACGTTCTCCTTACGCCGGGAAAACTACAAGGCATCACAAAGGTTTAAACGTTAGTCTCGTGAGTTTTGGAGGGGCCATAGATGTTCTTTACCGAGTTGTAAACAGGTAAAGATCTCATGGGGAGGCAATACACATTATAACGCTTATAACATGGATTAATGCGACGACAGACTCTGAACGTGCACACTTTACTTTGTAAAGTAGCTACACGCAGTCACGCTTTGGTGTGGATTGTTACAGATTAACTGCGGAAAAGGAAGAGAAATCACAAATTTATAGTACGTATAACTTCATAATTTTTTGTGAATGCTCTCCTTTCATCTGTTCAACTCTGTGCCTCTCTCAGTTCCCCTAACTTTGTCGACATTATCCTCTATCCTATCTATGTTTATCTCCCTTCTTCCATAGCGTATCGCTCGCTCCTTTCTCTCCTCATCTCCTCTAATCTGTTGTCGAACCTATCTCCCTTCTCCCTCTTTCTATGTGTCTCCACATTTGCCATTTCATTAACAAATTCTTCCTGTTCATCTCCTCCTCCCGTGTAAGTAATTTTCCTACCTTGTCTTTCAACTCTAACATACAGCCTTGTTTAGTGTTATGTTCAAAATATTGTATCTGCTCTCTTCGCCAACAACGCTGCATTTCAAACGTGCGTGTTTTTATTTACAATTTTAAACGTGACTGTTGAGAGAGCAAACGTTCGTGAAAGATTAACAGTCAATAATACAGCTCATCGGTTGCAAAGCTAGAGGCTAATTACTTTATCAAGGTTTCGGCTTCAACTATGGAAGCCTTCATCAGAAATAAATAAATAAAAATAGTTACATGAAAAGGTCAGTGGTTCTTTAGCAACAGTGCTAAAGTTCAATTTATAAATGTAAAGTACATGTGTGAAGATGAACATATGTCACGTAACTAAAATGTGCCGGTATGAGTCGCGTGTGTGTGGCCGACACTGTGGGTTTTCGTATTCCCTAATTTCTGGGCAAGCATTTGTCTCACGGATTGACGGTCTATAAGAGATTCATCCGCTATCATGCACATAGATAATCGGCGATTGTTTGTGATTGTGTTCACTTTCTCAGTGTTTTCGTCAGTTACGGCGGTCGCAGATCGTCCGCTACTGGAGTTGTCAGAATCACTCACCCAGCCTAATCGGAAAACGGTGAGCCACTCGTACACACACTTTATGGATAATCCTTGATCCTGATAAACACGTACCAGCATCGCGTGGGTTTCTTTAGGTGCCTTGCCATGCTTAAAGCAAAATTTTAAACGAATGCTTTGTTCGTTCATTTCCCTGATCTCATTTCTCAGCCATCGCAGACAGCAGTTCCAACACGGAACACGCACGAAGATCAACTGATCTACGGTGGGAGCAGGTTGTCAACTCCGGCCATTCCGCAGCTGCAGCGTTGTGATTCGCCTTTGCTATCTGATCGACCTTACTGATTTTATTCACTGAACTTTATTGTCAGAGGGTGTAATTTTCAGACGTCTGTTATTGTTAACGATCATGATAATGATAATGATTATATATTGAATACGTTATTTACCCCGGTCGAAAGTTATATCAATGGTGTCATTCATAAAAAAATGTTACGACTGTGCAGTGACTGTTTCTTCAGTGTTCAAATTCGTGGCACGGTGAGCATATGATTTATGTGTACAGTTTAAGTTACTTTATGTTACTCCACACATAACCACATTCTCCATTACGAATCAGAGGTGTATAGAAATTGGATTTGTATTCCTAATTCTTATTTATTGAGCATATAACGTAATTGATACATAAAGTATGAGAACTCCGAACTAATGGAAACCAAAGTGAATAAGTTTTTAAAAAAAGTCTATCATCGGAAGCTATGAGTAGCGTAGCCAAACTTCTAAATGGGTCATGTTCACATAATATCAGTCATGATAACAAGCTGATGTCTGTCGATACCACTATGGCCCACTTTAGTTTACGATAGTAACACTAAATGTGGACTTTGCGATCGCCTTTTGACAGCTCGAAATTAAAATAATGGCTTGACCGTTCGTCTGACACGAAAACTGAATAAACAAATTTGTAGAAGAGACAATTATCTAGAACCTTTCTCTCTCATGGTTTTTTTTCGTATCTCCCATCGTTTCAGTGACATTTGCAAAAATATCGGCGATTTGACACCGTCACTTTATTTTACGTATACCAGGCGTTTGGAAATGTCACTTGCTTACCTCGCCCAGAGCTCTCTTGCGTATATGCCGTGACATGTCGAAAAAGAACAGAAACCATATAAGTAATTGTTCACTACTGGCCATTAAAATTGCTACACCAAGAAGATATGCAGATTATAAACGGGTATTCATTGTACAAATATATTATACGAAAACTGACATGTGATTACATTTTCATGCAATTTTGGGGCATAGATCATGAGAAATGAGTACCCAGAACAATATCCTCTGGCCGTAATACCGGCCTTGATACGCCTGGGCAATGACTCAAACAGAGCTTGTATGGCGTGTGCAAGTACAGATGCCCATGCAGCTTCAATACGATACCACAGTTCATCAAGAGTAGTGACTGGTGAGCCAGTTGCTCGGCCACCATTGACCAGACGTTTTCAATTGGTGAGAGATCTGAAGAATATGCTAGCCAAGGTAGCAGTCGAACATTTTCCGTATCCAGAAAGGCCCGTACAGGACCTGCAAAATGCGGTCGTGCATTATCCTGCTGAAATGTAGGATTTCGCAGTGATCGAATAAAGGGTAGAGCCACGGTTCGTAACGCATCTAAAATGTAACAGCCTCTGTTCAAAGTGCCGTCGATGTTAACAAGAAGTGACCGAGACGTGTAACCACTGCCACCGCATACCATCACGCCAGGTGACACGATAGTGTGGCGATCACGAATACACGCTTCCAATGTGCGTTCACCGCGATGTCGCCTAACACGGATGCGACCATCATGATGCCGTAAACAGAAACTGGATTCATCCGAAAACATGACTTCTGCCCTTCGTGCACCCTGATTCGTCGTTGCGTACACCATCGCAGGCGCTTCTGTCTGTGATGCATCGTCAACGGTAACCACAACCAAGGTCTCAGAGTTGATAGTCCATGCTGCTGCAAACGTCGTCGAACTGTTCGTGCAGACGGTTGTTGTCTTGAAAAAGTTCCCATCTGTTGAGTCAAGGATGGAGACATGGCTGCACAACCTGTTACAGCCATGCGGATGACATTCCTGTCATCTCGACTGCCAGTGATACGAGGCCGTTGGGATCCAGCACGGCGTTCCGTATTGCCCTCCTGAATCCACCGATTCCGTATTCGATCGCGACCAACGCGAACAGCAATGTCGCGATACGATAAACCGCAATCGCCATAGGCTACAATCCGACCTTAAACAAAGTCGGAAACGTGATCGTATGCATTTCTCCTCCTTACACGAGGCATCACAACCAGGCAACGCCGGTCGACTGCTGTTTGTGTATGAAGAATCGTTGGAAACTTTTCTCATGTCAGCACGTTGTAGGTGTCGCCACCGGCGCCAAGTTTGTGAGAATGATCTGAAAATCTATTCATATCCTTATCACAGCATCTTCCCCCTGTCGGTTAAATTTCGCGTCTGTAGCACGTCATCTTCGTGGTGTAATGGCCAGTAGTGTGTATGTGCCCCAGTGCAAGTTTTTTCATCCCTTTTGACCAATGTTCCGCATATATTTAGTGTGATTCCTTGAAGAAGCTAACTGCTTCGTAGAGTTTCGGTAGCTCTTCCAGTATCCGGTAAACCATGAAACAGGCGCGTTAACAACTAATTCGATTCTCTTGACCTAAAGGCAACTGATGGATGCGAACAAATAGTGGTGGGCGGTGACGGCGTAGCGATCCATCAGGCCAGACGCAGGAATTCCAGGCGGCTTTGCAGTCCATCTCAGTCTGAATCCAGCTCAGCCGGCATCCATCTCAGCCCAGACCCTGCGATCGCTTCTGTCGCAAACGGGTCGTCTGGCGAAAGAAAGACAAATTCCGCCGTCTGATGAATTACTCAAGTCTCAGGCGCTCTGCTTTATATCTATCCTTGTTTCTTTCCGCCACTTCTCGGGCGTTCACAATGCAATATATTTAATTAATTTCGGAAACTTTTCACATTTTTCAGTCAGTCCCGTAGCTTTACAAACATGTCAGCTATTTTTGAAGCAGGAATAAGAGTACACTTGGAGGGAACACACAGGGTGATTCACGAAGATAGGCAAATATTTTAATATGTTTTTCTAGAAGCAGAACTAAAGAAAAAAGTTCTTATAAACATAGGTCTCATGCTGTTACTAATAACACGTGTACGAGACCTGTATTTTCATTAGTTTTTCAGAACGTTTAGAGATTGTACAAGTAAATTTCAGAGATTATACAAGTAAGTTAATTTACTTTACATTAAGTATGCTGGCAACCTTTAATGAGAGGTTTCAGTGGTTTCCTAACTACGATTAAATATCAATGTAAAAATTCCGAGGCTCCTTAAGCGGTGGTCTAGCGGTAAGTCGTCTGCCTAGTAAGCATGGACGTCCGGGTTCGCTTTCCGGTCGCATCACAAAGTTTAATGCAATGCTTCAGATTTATCATTAATGTCTTTGAGATTAAATGCTCTAAGATTTATGATGAAAATTTAGGTAATAGTCTGGAATTTTGAAAAAAAAAATGTCATGTTGTTAGTAAATTAAAAATTATTTATTTGCTTTTCTGGAATTTCTGGAAAAGTATCGTAGGTCGGGACCTGTTTTATTAGATTCATCAGCTCAACAACAACAAAATAAATTGAATCGTGCTTTTCTGTAATATTGTACAGTTTTACGATGGCTGCATATTAGCGACGTCGCTAAATTTCAGGCAAAAAGTTTTATTAACCGTAATTCCGTAAGTACACATTTGCGGACCTATGTTTGTATGGACTTTTTTCTTTAGTTTTTCTTGTAGAACAACGTGTTAAAATATTTTTATATCTTCGTGAATCAACCTGTATAGTAGGAGCAACGAAGAATGAAATAATAAGCACTAAGATGATCCCATTATGGTTGTATGACGGATTAATAAGTCGTAGTTGCAGAATAGAAAAAATGGTGGAATTCCACCTCGGGGAAGATCAGTTTGGCTTTAGTAGATCGAGTGAGGCAATTCTCACATTACGACTTATCTTAGAGTGTAGATTAAGGGAAGGCAAACCTAAGTTTCTAGCTTTTGTAGATCCGGAGAATGCTTTTGATAATGTTGAATGGAATAGGCTCTTTTAAATTTTGAAGGTAGCAGGGGTAAAATATAGGGAGCGAAGAGTTACAATGAACTTGTATAAAAACCAGACAACAGTTATTAGAGTCGAATAAACATCTCAGTAAATTAGCTTTCTATGTTTATTTTCATTCACTGCTTTCGTATAGGGTCATATTCTGGGGCAATTCAACATTGAGTAAAAAAAGCCGGCCGCGGTGGCTGAGCTGGCTGCGGCGCGCAAGTCACGGTCTGCACGGCCACTACGGTCGCGCGTTCGAATCCCCCCTCGGGCATGGATATTTGTGCCGTCCTTAGTATTAGCTAGTTCATAAGTGGTTTGTAAGTTTAGGGACTGATGGCTCCGTAGTTAAGTTCCATAAGCTCTACAAACATTTGAGCATTTTGAGTAAAAAAGTATTCATTGAACAAAAGCGTGTAATCAGAATAGTTGCTGGAGCCCATCCAAGATCATCCTGCAGACATTTATTTAAGGATCTAGGGATCTTCACTGTAGCTTCACAATATATATATTCACTCATGAAATTTGTTATTAACAGTCCGACCCAATTCAATAGTAATAGCAGTGTGCATAACTACAGCACTATGAGAAATGATGAAATTCACTATTCAAGGTTAAATCTAAATTAGGCGTGAAAGGAGCGAATTGTGCTTCCACGGACGTCTTCGATCACTTACCAAGTAGCTTCAAAAGTATGACAGATAGCTAAGTGGTACTTAAAAAGAAATTAAAGGAATTTCTGGATGGCAGCTCCTTCTACACTTCAGATGAATTTTTAGATAAAACTGAAAAATATTAAAATTTAAATAAAAAATTCTTAAAATATTGAGTGTCATGTATACACACCATTACCTAACTGACAAGTCCTACATCAATGCGAAACGTTGTATGATCTATGGGACAAGCATTAATCTCATCAATTCTAAGCAAAGGGCATAAAAGGTACTCAGTAGATAGGAAGGGAGTAAGTCATGGTAGTAGCCATTCCCTAATGTTGTTTAATCTGTGCATTCAGCAAGATGTGAAGGACTGCAAGGAGATATTAGGAGAGGGCATTGAAGGTCAGGGAGAAGAAATAAAAATATTGCTGTTTGACGGTAACCTAGTAATTCTGTCAGAAACAGTAAAGGACCTGGAACAGCATTAGAGCACAATGGCCAGTATCATGAAAGGAATATACAAGATGAACAAAAAAGAGTAAAACAAGGGTAATGGAATGCAGTGTCAGAAAATCAGGCGATGATGATGCCATTAAATTAGGTAATGGGGCAATAAAATTAGTAGAAGAGTTTTGTTATTTGGATAGAAAAATAAATTGGCTGAAAACAAGAAGATATACAATGCAGAACGACCATGGGAGAAACACGTTACTGAAGAAGCGAAATTTGATGTCATCCAATATTACTTTTAGTTTTAAGACGTCTTTTCTGAAAGAATTTGCCTGGTGTGTAGCATTGTAAGGGAGTGAAATGTGGATGATGAGGAGTTCAAGCGAAAAGATGACAGTAGCTTTTGAAATGTGATACTGCTGAGGAACGATAAAGATTAGGTAGGTGGATCACGTAACAAATGAGGAGGTGCTCAACAGAATTGGGGAGAGGAGTTTCTGGCATATTCAAATAGGACTGGTTGGTGGGACACATTCTGAGACATCTAGGAGTCATCAACTTAGCATTAGGAGGAAGTGTATGGATTAAAATTCGGAGAGGGAGACCGAGGGACGAATACAGTAAAAGGGGATACGTCTGATGTCAACAACTACCGCCCAATCTCACTTCTGACAGCCATATCCAAAATTATTGTAAAAGTAATGTATTGTAGTGAAGTTTCAGACATAAGTAAAAATAAAGTTCTAACAAAATGTCAGTTTGGTTTTCAGAAAGGCTATTGAAAAGAAAATTCTATATATACTTTCACCAATGAAATATTAAATGCTCTGAATAACCGGCAACACCAGTTGGGATTTTTTGTGATCTCTCCAAGGGTTTTGATTGTGTAAATCATGGAAGTCTTCTAGATAAACTAAAGTATTGTGGTATGAATGGGACAATGTACAAATGGTTTAAATCATACGTAACAGAAAGATCGCAGAAATTTGACATAATATGCTAAAAACAGCTGATTCCTAAAACTGGGGCACAATAAAAAAGGGGTTCCAAAAGGTTCTGTCTTGGGCCCTTTGCTGTTCTTAATATATATTAATGACTTGCTATTCTATATTCATGAAGATGCAGAGCTGGTTTCTTATGCTGATGAAACAAGTATAGTTATCGTACCTGACAGACAAGAACTAACTGAAGAAATTGTAAATGTCTTCTTTCAGAAAATCATTAAGTTGTTCTCAGCAAATGGACTATTATTAAATTTTGATAAAACACAGTTCATACTGTTCCATACAGTAAATCGAATGATACCATTAATAAATATAGACTTTGATAACAAATCTATATACTCATCGAAGACCTGCTGAAACGTTTGAGTTCAGTTAGTGATGCTATTAGGGTAATTGCAAATTGTTGTGATATACATCTCAGTAAATTAGCTAAGTTTATGCCTATTTTCATTCTCTGCTTTCGTACGGCATCTCTTTTTTGTGGGTAATTCATCATTGAGTAAAAAAGTATTCATTGCACTAAAGCGTGTAATCAGAATAATTGCTGGAGCCCATCCAAGATCATCCTGCAGACACTTGTTTCTAGAGCTTGGGATCTTCACAGTAGCTTCAAAGTATATATACTAACTTATGGAATTTGTTATTACCAATCCCACCGAATTCGAAATAGCAGTGTACATAACTATACCACTAGGAGAAATAATTATCTTCACTATTCAAGGTCAAATGTAGCTTTGGCACAGAAATTGGTGAATTATGCTGCCACAAAATTCTTTGGTCACCTACCAAACAGCATCAAAAGCCAGTCAGATAGCCAACTAGCATTTCAAAATAAATTAAAAGAATTTCTGAATGACAACTGCTACACTATAGATGAAGTTTTAGATATAAATGAGTAAATCTGAAAAAATTAATAATAATAATAATAATAAAAGATATTGTGTCATGTAGTATTTAGTACAAAGTAACAATTTGTAAAGACATCTGTCATTAACCTGACACAGTTCTCAACATTACAAAGTGTCGTATTCATGATCTATGGAACAAGTACTAATCTAATGATTCAAAAGGATGTAAGTTGCCGTCCTTATTCTCAGATGAAGAGGCTTGCACAGGACAGGGCAGCATGGAGAGATGCATCAACTCAGTCTGCGGACTTAAGAGCGCAACAACAACAACAACAGGCTAAATAAGATTCATGGTATCAACCCATCTCCTATATGTTCCCAACTAGGTTTTTACATAGACTACAATATGGACTACTCCGCTATGGTGTTAATGTATACGCTCTATTGTCATCGCGGTTAGTGACAGCCTGTTATAGTGACACTGAAAGATTACAACTGCTGAGATAAAAAAGGTAACGTGTTTTGAGAGTATTGGGTTGATATCGTTGGTTGCGCTGGTTACGAGCGGAATCGGTGGAGAGTAATCCCCTGGTATTGGTAGTGTGTGGAATGGCATGGTCCGAAGCGAAACGTGCTTGTAACAGAAGCACATTTTTTACCATAATTTTTTTTCTTTTATATGGATTCTTCCGTCGCATCTTGATAGAACAATTCCATATTTCCAGTTGAAACAAATAAACTGTTTTTGTCCTGCTGATTTTTTATTCTCTTCGGACTAGTTTCCTGAAAACTAGTTCGAAGAGAATAATAAATCAGTAGAACATGAACAGTTTATTCGAGTTAAATTATGGAATATTATCGATCTTATTGATTCATTCCTATGAAAGTCATTCCAGAACTAGAGTGACATTTATATGAATGTACCATAATTGTTTTGAAATAAATGACAATTAAAGACTTCTTTTGAAAATTGCAATATAAATAGGAATGAAAATCTATGATTTGTCTTGCTTACATTCGGTAAAATTATTTTTTTTCCTAATTTTTACAACGCTTTGTATTCAAAAGGGCTTGAACTGGTAGAATCAATGCAGATAATTAAAAAACCAAAATAAGTTTCAGAATTTAATTGTTGTTGTTGTTCTTGTTGTTGTGGTCTTCAGTCCTGAGACTAGTTTGATGCAGTTCTCCACAATACCCTATACTGAGCAAGCCTCTTTAACTCCGCATAAGAACGGCAACCTACATCTGTCTGAATCTGCTTACTGTATCCATCTCTTCGTCCTCTGCGGTTTTAACCCCAAACACTTCCCTCCAACGCTAAATTCACAATTCCTTGATGTCGAAGAATGTGTGCTACCAATCGATCCATTCTTTTAGTCAAGGTATGCCAGAAATTCCTTTTCTCCTCAATTCTGTTCAGTACCTCCTCATTAGTTACGCGATCCACCCACCTAATCCTCAGCATTCTTCTGTAGCACCACATTTCAAAATCCTCAATCCTCTTCCTGTCCGCACTGTTTATCGTCCATGTCTCACACCCATACAAGGTAACACTCCATACAAATGCCTTCAGAAAGGACTTCCTTAGGTTTAAATCAATATTCGATGTTAACAAATTTCTCTTTTTCAAGAACGCTTTTCTACCCATTGCCATTCTGCATTTTATATCTTCTGTACTGCGACCGTCATATGTTATTTTACTACCCAAGTAACAAAACTCATCTACTAGCTTCAATGTTTCGTTACCTAATCCAATTCCTTCAGCATCGTCTGATTTACGAAGACTGCATTCCATGATCTTTGTTTCATTCTTGTTAATTTTCATTTTTTATGCTCTCTTCAACACACTGACCATTCCATTGAACTGCTCTTCTAGGTCCTTTGCTGTCTCTGACAGAATTACGATGTCATCAGAAAAACGCAATATTTTTATTTCTTCGCGCTGAACTTTAATCCCTATTCCAAATTTTTCCTTGCTTCCCTTCACCGCCTGCTCGATGTACAAATTGTATAACATCGGAGAAAGGCTACAACCCTGCCTTACTTCCTTCCCAACAACTCCATCCATTTCATGCCCTTCAACTCTGATACCGCTGTCTGGTTTTTGTACAAGTTGTAAATACGCTCCCTATATTCTACTCCTGCTTGCTTCAGAACTTGAAAGAGTTTATTCCAATCAACATGGTCAAAAGCACTCTCCAAATCTACAAAAGCTAAATATGTGGGTTTGCCTTTCCTTAATCTATCTTGTAGGATAAGCCGTAAAGTGAGTATAGCCTCCCGTGTTCCTGCATTTTTCCTGAACCCAAACTGATCTTCCCCGAGGTCGGCTTCTATCAGCTTTTTAAAAAAATGATTATCATTTTAATGATTATCATTAAAGAATTATCATTCAGAAATTTTATGTAATTTAGATGTTATCAATTTTTACCCTAAAATAGTAATAATAAATCTTTGCGTTATAAAACAAGTGTTAGATTCCTTCAGTAAGACTTTTCTATTTCATTGTTTTCATGTAGTCATGAAAGGTACGGAGGTCAGTATTTGAGTAGAGTCGTAAGGAATGACGCTGTGTTCTGTCGACAGATGAGTCAAGATTTTATGTTCATAGAGAACTTGGAACTCGGAGCCATTATGCTTATATGCAGCGAACATCACCATATCTTGATGATGGACGAATGGTGTGGTCAGGAGTCAGTATTAGCGGAAGTACGTACCTCTATGTCGTTCAGAATTGCGCTTTGACTGCTCGGAGTTACAGAGATGGCATCATTCGACATTTTGTTGTGTCCCGCGCTGGTGGAAGATAACGCTCGTCTGGGACTGATGGCCAACATTGTTGAAGCTGAAGGAGCTGAACGAATGGAGTCTCCAGCTTGTACACAGGACTTAAACCCGACTGAGAATCTCTGTGATGCACTTGATAGACGCAATGCACCAGATCATCACATTCCACAGCGGATGCAGAGCCGGATACTGCAAACTTGAGTACTGGTATGTGTGTATAATGGAAGTTGTTGGGTGGTCGTTTTAGTGGGACAAAACTGCGGTGGCCATCAGGCCTCCACAGAATGGAAGTGGTAACGACTCTGACCCCTTGTTAGCGTAAATACGTTTGTAACTAACAGCATTAGAGTCATTGAAACTTCCTGGCAGATTAAAATTTTGTGCCGGAACCGGGTCTCGAATCTGGGATCTTTGCCTTTCGCGGGCAAGCTCTCTACCACTGGGCTATCCCGACAGCACTAACGGCTCGTCCTCACAACTTTACTACTGCCACTACCTCGCCTCCTACTTTACTATAGTTATTCATCGTACGAGATATGAACACATTTGAAGAATCTACAATGCGATAACAAGTAATTAGAGGGCGTCAATCGTAGATCACACCTGTTACCGAATATCATGTGTGTTAGTTGTTCGTGAGGTTTTTTATGAAGTATGATTATTTTTAAAATAAAAAAATCGATAATTGTTGTTTTGGACATGCTCGTCGCTATGTGACACTGCAGCTGTTCTTAATATAGACTTTAGCGATGTATCGAGTTCATCTGCTGATAGTTGTTGTAATCATGCAATATATACATATGAAAAACTGCTCCGCGGCCGGGATTGGAACCCGAGACTTATTACTTACTAGGAAGTTGAGCTTAAACTGACCTGTTGAGAGGCTCAGCCTGCACGACTGGCAACCCGTCAAGCATGAAAATGACGCGTGTTGCCAGCACACCGCGCAACCGTGAGTCTCTGACAACACATTGCGATACCAGCCCCGCTACGGAAACATTTTCCTTAGACCTCACGTAATCAGCAAGTAGTTCCTACAGTATCCCGAGCCAGATGGTACTTAATACATCCTATGGTTAAAACCAGGACAGTATCTGATGCCCCCTTCCCCGATGCCAAGAGTGCACACAGAAATCTGCATTGATGACACAGAACCTTACACCAGGAGTCCGTAGCCCCTAGGCAGTGCATCGGCGACTGCAAGACGCGTCTCATACCCTTCAGGACTGCGTAACAAAGTGGCGTGTCGGTTACAACGCGGCGAAAAGCCAGGGGATGATTCAAAAACGCGTCAGCCCCCCTTGCGACCTATTCACTTCTTCAGGGGAAACGATACACTGGAAACCCACAGTAAAATACCTTCTTGCTACTTTGAATAGTAAAATAATTTGGGCCCAACACGCAATTATGTGCAGCAGATCATTTAACAGCGTGTCGGTGTTCTGTACCCATTACCGGAAGTAGGTTGCGCGGTGCTGTTTGCTAAACGTACGCTAGTTTTGCCATTACGTACTACGGATATATATCAATAGGCTTTCTACAGCAGACTCAATGTTATCTACACCCACATCTACATGGGACACTGCAAATCACAATTCAGTGCCTAGCAGAGGGTTCATCGAACCACCTGTATACTGTTTATCTCCCATTCCATTCTCCAATAGCGCGCTCGAAGAAAGAACATCTGAATCCCTCCGTTCGAGCTCTGATTTCTCGTATGTAATTTTGATGATCATTTCTACCTATGTTGGTGGGAGTCAACAATATATTTTTGCATTCGGAGGATAATGTTGGTGATTGGAGTTTCGTAAGTACACCACGCCCCAGCGATAAGCGCCGTTATGATTCCCATACCAGATCCTGTATCATTTCTGTGACGCTGCCTCCTCTGTACTGTGGCAATACATAACGAGCTGCCGTTCTTTGAACTCTTTCGATGTCCCCCGTCAATATCCACCTGATAAGGATCCCACACTGGGCAGCAGTACTCCAAACAAGGACGAACAAGGGTAGTGTATGCAGTCTCTTTAGTAGTTCTGTTACATCTATTAAGGGTTCTATCAAAGAAACGCAGTCTCTGGATCGCTTTTCCCACGACATTATCTACGTGTTCTTTCAAATTTAAGTCTGAAGTAATAGTAATTCCTAGGTATTTTGTGGAATTAAGGCCTTCACTTTTGATTGATTTATCTTGTAAACAAAGTTTAACGGATTTCTTTTCGTACTCAGGTGAACGACTTCACACTTCGCATTATTTAGAATCAATTGCCAATTTTTACACCATAGTGATATCTTATTTAGAATGTTCTGGAGTTGGCTTTGATCTTCAGATATTTTTACTAGACGGTAAATGACAGCGTCGTCTGGCTACAACCTTAGAGAGCTACTTAGATTTTCTCCCTAATCGTTTATGTAAGTCAGGAACAGCAGAGGACCAATGACACTACCCTGTGGAATGCCCGACATCACTTCTGTATTAGTTGATGCCTTACCATCGATTGCTATAAACTGTGTCCTCTCTGACAGGAAATTCCCTATCCAATCGCGAATTTGGGGCGATATACCATAGCCACGCAATTATATAAAAAGCCGTTTGTGAGGTACGATGTCAAAAGCCTTCTGGAAATCAAGAAATACGGAAACGATTTGCGAACTCTTGTCGATACCACCCATCACTTCGTGTGAATAAAGAGCTAGTTGTTTTTCACATGAATGATATTTTCTAGATCCATGTTGACCTTGAGTCAATAGATCATTCTGTTCGAGATAATTCATAATATTTGAATGCAGGATATGTTATGATAGGCAAATAATTAACCGCAGCACACCACCTTGTCTGGAGACCATCTGGCGCCGCTCCGTTAGTGCCGTTCAACGCAGATGTCCCGATTTGCATCTCCCGATTGACGCGTTACTCCATATTAATTGTGCGAATCTTTTAACGCCCGATATTTCCTATGCTGTGTTGTGAAGAAAAACTTTAGATTGCCAAAACATATATGTATTTTCCGCCCCACCTCCTTAGCTCAGAGGCCGAGGTTCGATTCCCAACAGGGGACAGTATGTTGTGTGTCTGTCGTCATCACTTTCATCAAAACCGACACAGAAGTCGCCTATGTGGCATCAAGCAGTAGACCGCCGAAATCCAATGGGGATATCCCATCCAATAAAAGCCGTGCAATTACATTTCGTATTATCCTTAGAAAGCACGTTGCTACGTCCTAGCAGACACAGGTAGTAGTTTCGCTCTCATACAAGGCACAGCAGACAGGCGAAAATCTCGCCGCGCCAGCTGCCTGTCGGTCTTGTGCCGAGAACCTGGCCGTCCCATTCGACTGTTGACAGCGAGCGGAGCAGGGGCGCTGATGCAACAGCCTGTCCTGTGGGAAACATCTGCCAACGGATGGACGTAGTGCTTCGTTAGGCCGGTATTACACTATCCAGTTTATTGGACAAAGTTGATTTGTCCAATATATTGGACGTAGTGTAATAGGACACTTGTCAACTCTCGCTGTTCGTCCAATTTCTTTGATGAAATGTAGCGCCTGGCCTTAGATTTGATCAAAGAAAACGTTGGTTGTCTGTTTCCTGCAGTGGGAAATGTAACCGCTAGGAGCGTTGGCATCACTGTTGCCATTTTACGTCTGTATTTACATTTCACTATTCTGTAGTAAAAGACATGGCTGGCTGATGGCTGCCAAGTTTTCAGGGTGTGTTTGCTGGCTACATAATTGATAGAAATGTACGAAGCAGATGAGGCGTTCAGTAATTTACAACTGGAGTACGATGCAAAAAATAAATTGTGTGTTGATTTTGTAGCTGGGATATGTTACACGTCTTGTCATAGGCGTCCACATCTGCCTCTGGATTTACCGAGGTTGCATTCTGAAAAGCGGGCATACAGGAGGACGCGGCAGACACTGTATACTCGTAGATAAATAAATGTTTTTTTGTAGTTCTCGATTCTTGCATTTTTGTACGCCAGATTTTGCTGGTTAAAATGTTTATCTGTATCGTAAATTTCCATCAAACCTGCAGTTGATGAATCAATAAATTTTCAAAATAAATACCTAAATAAATATTGTTCCTAATGACAATATACTGTACTAAACAGTATGTACACTATAATTCCTCTTTAAGTGCTTTTAACATTCCGTGTTATTTTTGTCAACGCGCACTACAGTATCTGAGTGCCTACTGCATACTGGAATATTATTTTCGTCAATGTGCACTGCAGTATTATAGTGACCGCTGTAAACTAAAGTAGCTTTCTGCTGTTGCAAGAAATCGGAGTCCAACGTTAGCTTTGTCTTTTGAGTATATACATTTCCTGAAGTGAATTTTCTGCTTTGAATATGAGTAACAGAAAAACCTATTTCATTATCATATATTTAAATGTACTATATCTTTCATTTGCATCTAATTTTAATGACTATGTGCCTTTACGTCCTCGACTCAATTTTATTATCTCGCGATGATTTCCATCGCTTCTAGTAAATTTACAATTTTTATTTCGTTCTTTATTAACTTGTAAACACGCACCTGCCGAATATAATAATGAGTTATGCCTGTCATTCTGTAGAAACTTATATCAAATATTGGATGATAGTATAATACCCCCTTTCGGCGTCACGTCAAACATCTTTGTTAAGTAATAGGAACAGTATTTCATCCAATTTATTTGTCCAATAAATTTGATAGTCTAATATCGGCCTTAATAATCACAATGATGATTAGAAAGGGCGTTTAGAGGCGCGGATAAACAATGAATTGCGTACCTCTGAAAGGAAGGGTGAGCATGAGTCATGTGTTGACACTGGATGTACAAAGCGAATCAGTATCATAACACCTAGGTTCCATAGATACAGGCATAATTCAATTACGCGGACACGTACTTCAATGGCCACAGTCGTGCCGCATTTGGTATATACTTGAATTACTTTATTTCATAACAAAATCACGCATAATTTTGCACGCGGCCCCTAGAAGCGCTTGGCCCTTTGCGACTGCACTGTTTGCATAGGAGTAAGGTCGGCCCCGTCTGTACATAGTAATGAACCAAAACCCAGATGTCTTCACAGAGTGCAGCCTTCATTTATACAGCCTCTTCGTCCTACCAGTCATGGATTATGCTTGTCCGGTGTCGGCTATTGACGCTCACATACATCTTGAGAAATTACAGAGTCTCTAGAATAAACACGTGGAAACTTAGTTGTTCGAAGTAACGGACGCCACAATTCTGTAGTGTAAGTCTCAATGTCTAGGACTGCCGCACACTTCTGTGCACATCCACACGTGAATCGGACTCCTGTAGGTAATACAGGACTAGCTGCGAGCCATGGAGTACAACTCTTTCTATGTTAATCTCGAACAAACATCATTTGGGACAACGTTAGTAATATTAATTTTTAGAATGAAACACCTTCATCCATTATCGTTATGAAACGTTTTCACTGGAATGTACACATACTCACTTTACGGCTTATCCTAGAAGATAGATTAAGGAAAGACAAACCTACATATCTAGCTTTTGTAGATTTGGAGAAGGCTTTTGACAATGTTGATTGGAATAAACTGTTTCAAGTTCTGAAGCAAGCAGGAGTAAAATATAGGGAGCGTAAGGTTATTTACAAAAGCCAGACAGCGGTTGTCAGAGTTGAAGGGTATGAAAGACATGCAGTGGTTGGGAAGGGAGTAAGACAGGGTTGTAGCCTTTCTCCAATGTCATTCAATTTGTATACTGAGCAAGTTATAAAGGAAAACAAGCAGAAGTTTGAAGAAGGAATTAAAGTTCAGGGTGAAGAATTTAAAACATTGCGTTTTGCCGACGACATAGTAATTCTGTTAGAGACAGCAAAGGAGCTGGAAGATCAGTTGAACGGAGTGGACAGTGTGCTGAAAAGTGCATATAAGGAGAACATTAACAATCCCAGTCTAAGAAAATCGGGTGATGCTGAAGGAATTATATTTGGTAACGAAAGCATAAAGGAGGTAGATGAATTTTGTTACTTGATGGTCGCAGTACATATGATATAAAATGCCCAATGGCATGGGTAGAAAAGCTTTCTTAAAAAAAGGAAATTTGTTATCATCGAATATTGATTTAAGCCGAAGGAAGTGCTATCTGAAGGCATTTGTGTGGAATGTTGCCTTGTCTCAATACACTGTGCGGAGAGAAAGAGGATAGAGGCTTTTGAAATGTGGTGCTACAGAAGAATGCTGAAGATTAGGTAGGTGGTTTCGTGTAACTAATGAGAAAATGTTGAGCATAATTAGGGAGAAAAGGAATTTCTGGCGTACCTTGACTAAAAGGAGGGATCGATTGGTAGGACACATTCTTAGACATCGAGGAATTGTGAATTTAGCGTTGGAGGAAATGGTGTGGGGTAAAAACCGCAGAGGAAGACCACGAGATGGATACAGTAAGCAGATTCAGGCAGATGTAGGTTGCCGTTCTTATGTGGAGTTGAAGAGGGTTGCTCAGGATAGGGTATTGTGGAGAGCTGCATGAAACCAGTCTCCGGACTGAAGACCACAACAACAACAACATAACTTACATATTTATATTTATTGTATAATATGAGTTGTATCTCTCATATTATAGAATAAAATTTTTTAATCGCAAGATCTGAGTGTTTTGGCTGGTTTGTTAGAAATCTTTCCTAAATGTGGACTTGTACACCAGTTCGTATTTGTTATGGCTGTTCCTGAAGAGGGGGCAATAAAACAAATTTTAATCCTAAATTTGGAATATTCAATTCAGTGGTCCTGCCCAACGTGCCCAAAGTGCAAAACTGTATCCTTTGATGTTAGAAATCTGTTTACATAACATACCAGTCACAGAATGTCTTGATACTATGAAAGAATTATTATGTAGAGCAGGTGTGAAACCTGTACAAGTAGAAGTCATAAACCTAGCCATTCACACATACTTACAGAAAAATTATTTTTCATTCCTAGGTACAGTGTATAAACAGGTAGATGGATTGGCAATGGAAATTCCATTCTGCCTTTCTGTAAGCAGAAATTTTTATGGTCAACTTCGAAAAACTATTTTTTTATTATTACCGCCTCAGTTCTAATAACAAATATTGGTACAGATATATAGACGATGTACTTTATATGTGGACTGTCACCAACAGACCACTAAATACATTCCTAGAAAGTCTCTTCTCACATCACAAAAATATTCATTTCACCATCAAGCAAGGTGAAAAATCCCTTAACTACTTAGACCTCGACATAAACATCACCACAAATACACAAAGTTCCAAAATTTACAGAAAAACTATATCAACAGGCACGGTTATACCATTCAATTCACAACACGAAGTAACACACAAACATGCTGCATTCCATTCCATGAAGCATCGCTTTAGTTCCATACCAATGTTGAAACATATTTCCAGATTGAATTAGACACTAGACGTTGTTAGATACAAACGATGGCATCACCCCTAAACTAACAGACAACATACTACACAAGAAACAAAGAAGAAAGGTCCTACCCCACCTTTATGCTTCCTCTGCAGAAACAGCCATAACAGAAACCAGAAAGTTTACAATCCCATATTTAGGAAAGATTTTCAAGAAACCAGTCAAAACACTCAAATCTAGCGAACAGAAAACTTTATTACGTTCTTAGTAGCATAACAGCTCATATGTCATTAAAGAACAAAGATAAATAGATTTATTAAGTAACAGTGGTGTTTATAAAATCGCTTACTACGACTGCAACAAAATAATACATCGGACAAACAGCTAGGGCTATAGAAATTAGGTTAACTGAACACGAACATAGCTGGAGACTACAAAAGTCAGACTCTATATTTGCATCATACTTACTGGAGGAAGAACACAGATATCAAATCCACACACAAGTTTTACATACAGCCAACGAAGGTAAAATACAAACCTATTGAAAGAACTGGAAGTTTCAAATATCTTGCCAAAAGTCCTCATCTTGTTCTACATTACCAATTATAGCTGACAACATCCCCACTATTAAGCTTCACATAACGCAGTTCAGCCAGGTTCTTACCACAGAACATATTAACCCTCACACTTTTATTTTGTTTACATTGTAAAGTACCGTAGACAATGAAAATACTTCTACTAAAAATACACACTGTTACTTTACTTACCATTTAACCCCAAAAATATAAATAATTGTAATTATGCATACCATATTCAGATTTATCACAATATTTAAATCGTAGTGTCTGATGAACAGCAAAAATAACAAATAACAAATAAAATGTGTATCAATGATTGTAAAATAATATTACGTATTTTAGGTAGTGTATGTATTGTAAGAATTTTGGCCTTTCTTACACCAAATTCAGACCTCCCGTCCTCTTGGAAATATATATTGTTTTAAAGAAAAAAATTTCTCTTGATATTTGGAGCCCCCCCCCCCCCACCCTAGAAGGAGAGGTACAGGACAGCCCAAAATAAAAAAAAAATAGCGTTCGAGATATGAAGGCTCCACAAGAAGAGGCAAAGGAAGCTCAAAATATAAAATAAATGGAGTCATAGAGGATATTGGAAAAATAAAGGAGATTATTATTGCAGTGGACTTCAACAGGAGAATAGGAACTAAAATTGGAAATATAATTGTAGGACCATTTAGAGAAAATGTGGTGAATGATAATAGTAACAGAAGTATTGATATTTGTAAACAAAATTCATGTCAACATGGCATAAATATACACAGGAAACAAGGATAAAAATACATTAAATAAGAGCATATAGAGGGGTAAATCTTAGTGATCATTATTTAGTAAATTCAAAATTTTTATTCCCCTCAGAGGAAAATATAGTGACGAGAATCAAAATTATACTATAGAAGATTTACAAACAGAAATAAAAATTCCTAAATATAATTTAATAGTTTTGAGAATGAGAGCACAGTATTTTTATTATCAGAAGGTACTAGATGAAAAACTGACAGAAACAGAGTTTGATAGTAAAAAAGATCACTATCAGTACATCATAAATAAACTGCATGAATCTGCCAAAGAAGCATTAGGAGAAACAGATGAAAAACATACCAACTATTCATTATATTACTCGGATGAAGAGATCAAGAAAAAAGTGAAATTAAAGAAAGGAAAGTGTTTAAAACGGATAAAAGGTTCGCTGCGGCCACCAGTGGGGGCCGCTAACGCTGTAGGCGGACGCCTGTAAGCGCACGTGCGCCGAGAGCTGAAACCTGTATTATTGAATGCGAATATAACGCCTGGACAAGAGATGGTCCTAAATATAGAAATTAAAGTACGCTTTAGCTGCATGCCGATTATGTGATAAATGCTGCAAGCTTTCTGACTTATAAGCGTCATATGCATTTATTGCAAACGTTTCTATCAATGCCTCTGATTTAAGGCTCCGTCAAACAGGGAGCGGACAGCTCGCGCGGGCAGAACGCGCTGTTGTCCGCCGCGTTCCGCAGCAGTCATACAGAGCGCGGGTAGCGCTCGGCGTTCCAGCAGTTGACTGGAGCTTGTAGTGCGTGAGTCAGCCGCGGAGCGTATAAACATGAGCAGTAGTTCAGATGAAGACGAATTTCTACTTCTCCTCACGGTTGCGTCAAAGAAGCGAAGAAAATGGGTACATGAAATTAATACGAAACGAGAAGAATACAGTAAATTTCATCGTCTTTGTAAAGAACTGTAGCCGTGTGAAGACCGTTTTTTTATTATTTTTTTTTCGAATGTTTGAAACGATACACTATCTGATTGAGTCACGTATTATAAAAATTCAATCAAACTGGAGAAAGCCTAAGGGATCTGTGGACAGATTGTCAATTTGCTTGAGGTAAGCATGTTATTTATTACACATTTCATTAATTTTAATTTTTCATTTATTGTTTATTGTAACTACAAAAGATGACTTTTATGAGGCATATTACAACTAATCTCACGATTGTAGTTTGAGCTGTAAATAAATTCCCGCCAAAATCCGAACCTACCCTAATATCATTACATTTCTAAAGAGACAAACAAATATAAGCCTGCACTAATAGTATTAAATTTCTAAAAAAAAAAATTCGTATACGGACTGAAAATGTCTCTTTCAGGGTTTTCAATATTTTATAAAAGTGACTGTGTAACCACTCATATACTTGTTTCATTGAAGAAAATTCTCCTTCCTCGTTTCTGCCTTCTTAGACGCATTTCTGTGTTCTGGGTCACGTGTGTCACACAGGAATGGCCCTGGACGCCCGGAATCGATCACTTTCTATTTCTTCTGCTGCCGCTTACCCGCCGCTGTCTCTGTAGAAAACCGCAGCCTGCCCGCTGCACGCGGCGGGCAGCGCGTGCGACCGCCCCCTGTTTGACCGAAGCGGTAAGGCAGAATGCAACACAGTATGCCTGCCCGCTCTCTGTTTGACAGAGCCCTTATTGATTTTATTGCAAACTGGGAAAAAAATTCAAACAAGCGATAAATCCACTTCATTGGGAAAGAATTAGTCTGAAAACACCAAAAGATTTATCAAGCGGAGAAAAAGAAAGAGGGCTCATCTCCAATGTGGTGCTATGGAAACCCAATCCCATATAACAAATAAATTTTCAAGGTGTATAGGCGATGTTTTTATAGCAAACCACTAAATATACACAACTGCAAACAGGAAAATTTTACGTGATGTTTTTTGGTGGCCTGTATTAACACGAGCGCACAGCCAAACTAACTAAACTGAGAACTCAGCTAGGGCGCTGCTTATAAGCGTCGGCCGATCTAGCGTGTTGATCGCGGAAAAGCTTATAAGCGTCAGCCGCAGCGAACGTGTTAAACAGCAGAAATTTTCAGGACAAAATAGAACTTAATGCACAAAAAGGTAAAATCAGGGAAAAGGTTGCAAAAAAGGGAACAATCAGGTCAATTCTATATTGGTTGCAAGGGAAACACAAAAGCATGGAAAAACAATAAAAAAATTGAGAAGGAATTCTAAAGAGACAACACATATTAAATATATTACTCATGATTGTTGGGGAAAACCTTTTAACAGAAAACAGAGAAGGGAAACACTGAATATGATGAAATTATAAATGAACAACCAGAGAATTACATTCATTTGGAAATAGCAACAGTTAAAATGTTCAATAAAATCTTTAAAGAATGGAAGGGCTGCACGCATTGAAGGTATTCCTGCAGAACTATTAAAATTTGGAACAGAGAAATTGAGTTGTTAAGAAACATTTTCGAAAGATGTTTAAATGGGGAAGACGTACCAAATGACTTGAATGTTGGATTATTCCAGTGATACATAAAAAAGGAAGGAAAGATGATTGTAAAAATTAAAGGGGAATAACACTGACCAACACCTTCAGTAGATTACATGGAACAAATTGATGTACTTCTTAAAACAAAAATACAAAGAAAAGGAGGCTGAAGAACAACAGGTTTTAGCGCTGGAAGTTCAACAATTGATTTTTTGCCTACAAAAAAATTAATGAAAAAAATGGTTGGAGCAGAACCTGTATTTGGTATTCGTAGATATAGAAAAAGCCTATGATAGTGGACCTTTTCCAATCTATGGAAAACTTTAATGTCAATAGGAATAAATTTAACAATAAAAAAAAAGCAATTCAAAATTTATATAAAAACTTCTATTTCAAAATAAAAATTGGTAAATATCTGTCATCTGGATTTGAAGCCTTAAAAGGATGTAGTATGTCACCTACATTGTGTAAAATATATACACAGGTAACCTTACAGACTTGGAAGAAAAAATGTATAACTATGGGAATACCAATAAATAAGAGAACAATATACTCATTACAATTTGCAGATGACCAACTGATTATAGTCCAAAACTATGAGGATAGTGTATATGACCAGGAAACTGATTCATTAATGTAATAAATCAGGTCTGTATGTAAACATGAATAAAACGAAAAACAAGGTAATTGGTGGAATAAAGGAAGAATTAATATTAGGAGAAGGGATGGGAACAATAACAACTAAAACAACTATGGAGGAATATAAATATTCAGGAATGAAAATTACAATTCATGGGAAACCTGAAAAAGAAATTAGATCAAGAATAAATACAGGAAAGATGACACTTTCTTTGCTGAATGGAATTCTCTGGGACAAAAACATAACAACTGATAACAAAGTAAAGATATATAAAACAATAGTTCGGAGCATTATTACATATGGTTCAGAAGTGTGGACAACAAAATGGCAACTGAAATCAAAATTATTAGCCACAAAAATAGATTTATGGAATCGTTCAGCAAGAATATCAAGAAGAGAAAGAATAAAAAGTGAAGTACTTAGAGAAAAAATGAAATGTAACGATTCAGTTATCGAATTCATCGAGCAGAAACATCTACAATTGTGTGGACTTGTCAGAAGAATGGGACAAGATAGGCTTTCAAAATGCATACTCGACTGGACACCGAATGGAAGAAGAAAACAGGGACGACCACCTACTACATGGATACAGGAAGTTCAATGAACAATGAGGAAGAACTTACGGGAGGGCAGAGAAGAGTGGAGAATAATAATTAATGACTTAATATAATGCAATATACATGCTGGGAAATGTACAGACATTGTAAAACCAGAATAATAATTAAAAAATAAATCCGTTTCCAAGGTATCTGGAGGTCTCCCAAGACGTGAGGCCCCTCAGTCGGCCACTGAACGAATTTCGTAACCTCAGACGTCGTGTTTATGTACATCTTTTAGTAAAATTTTTGAAACATCAAAGAACTAGCGTCTCTTCTCGACGCTAGTCATTTGTTTGCTGATGATGGCGTAATAAGCCGAAAACTACTTTGAATTGAATGTAAAAACGAGTAGAACAAGAAACAGTTTGTTTTACCCCGAAATTATCTACTTGGTTTCCCATGATGCCTCACAACATGTGTTGCCAGACGTAGGGAATTTTCCCTACACGTAAGTACTTACGAACATTAAAATCATGTGGGGAATTTTCATACCAAAGCCCCCAATGCGTAGGTGCTTTGGTAAAATTTTACAATCGCCAACACTGGCCGAGCGGGTTATGTTGGCAACAGAACAGTTGTCAGCACGCGGGAATGAAGCTGACCAATTGTGACAAAGTTTGAAGTAGCCAATGATATTTTAGACGCATAGTTGTTTTCTGTTCATAGTAAACAATATGAATTTGAAAACTTAATTTCAGACACATTAAAATTAATCCGAAATATGATGATTTCAATGTGTATCAGTGGAATGGAGAGTCGGTTTGGAAATAGTATTAGAAAATGTCGCCGGCCGCGGTGGCCGAGCGCTCTGCGGCGCGCCAGTCACAGTCTGCACGGCCACTACGGTCGAGGGTTCGAATACCCTCGGGCATGGATATTTGTGCGATCTTTAGTATTAGCTAGTTCATAAGTAGTTTGTAAGTTTAGGGACTGATGACCCCGTAGTTAAGTCCCATAAGCTCTACAAACATTTGAACATTTTTGAGAAAATGTCAGCACAAGAAAAATTCATTGTTTCCATGAACAAAAGACGTTATATTACTAGTTAGTACTTGCAAATGAGAAGATGCTGACAAGAAAAGTCTAAAACATTTGCGACAGCCAACGTTAAGTTATAATTAACAAAGCGCTAGATATTCTTTCTGAACATAGCATTACTCTTTGAAAATCAAATCATGTAGAGTGACGGACTTCATTTTTTGTGCTGACTGTGAACTAAATAATTTCTGCTGTTCCTACTCTAGGGTTGATAGTGTCTCCATGTATCCTTGTGCGCTCAGTAAATCAGTTATATTCGTGTAACAGTGCACTCGGAATTAGCGGCATATTTGGGGAAGCTAATTAATGCTGCTTCTCTCTATGGTTGACAGGTTCTTGATGTGCCCTGGTCCGATCGATAAATCAGTAATCCTCTTGTAACAGAGCTCTTGGAATTCGCGGCATAATCTACACTTGACTCCATCAATCAGTAGCGATCAGTCACTGGAAAAACATATCTAGCAAGTGAAGCGTGATGCCAAATATTTATTTTAAAGTTTTTCAAAATTGTAACATGTCACATTAGTCAATTGGTTAACCTCTGCTGGCCGGACTCCTGGGTTCAGCCCCACCCAGACCCAAATCCTGCGAACCTGATGTAGGGGCTTTAATGAGGTGGTAGGGAGAAAGTAGGGAAAACGTAGGTACATTTTTGTGAGACTGTAGGTATTTTCTCTCTTTGTCATCTGGCAACACTGCTCACTACTGTTTTACGGTGGAAGGGATTCGTCGCGAGATTTGAATTTTTGCACGATTTGTTGTTTTTGATCGGATTATTTGTGAATGGAGTATGTATGTCTAGTTGATCCCACTGTAGTGAAGTGTTAGCGTGGCGTGCTGTGTGCTGGGCTCCACAGGTAGGGCCGGTGCCACGTGTTGCACGCTTGGCACGCGTTCAAGTTGGCAGGCCTGTCGTGCGCCACCTGTTGTGCGGGCCGTGCGTCACGCAGCTGCCACCCGGCCTGCCCCAGTAGCCTCTACTATAGCAGCCGGCTGCCTGTGCCAACATCGCGTCGCCTCGCTGCTGTCTGCTGGGTTTTATTGCGGCGGCTGGCTGTGGATTTAGCGGAGCGCCGGCTACACTTGTCGCCTGCCGCGGACGGCCGTGACAAGCCGGCTTTTGTGCCGCTTTCAGGGGGGCCAACCGCCTGCACTTCATTACATTACACCGCTCCGGCCGGCGGCGGACTTGTAAAGCAGCGGATACACACGGCTCACTAGTCCATCCTCACACACACGCACACACACACACACTCATTTGTCCCTTAAAACCTGCAAACAAAAATAAAAATAATACGATATCATTAGATTCCACTCTAACGACCTTAACCGAGCGAGGTGGCACTGTGCTCACACACTGGACCCGCATTACAGAGGACGATGGTTCAAATACAACTTCCGCCGTCCAGATGTAGATTTACCGTGATTTCCCTAAATCAGTCCAGGTGTAGCATTACCTTTGTTACCTTATAGGAGACAAATTTAGCCTTCTTTCTTTTGCTACAGCTTTGTATTAAATTGTTGGACGAAGTGTCCTCCTGTAATTCTGTAATGGAACATATTATCCTATTGGCCCACTTTAGGTTACGGTAGTAACACTAAAAGTGGGCCTTTGCGATCGTCGTTTGACAGCTCGAAATTTAAATGAAAATAACGGCTTAACTATTCATCTGACACGACATTGAATAACCGAATTTGTATAGAAGAAAATTCTCTACAACTTTGCTCTATATATATATATATATATATATATATATATATATATATATATATATATATATATATATATATATATTTCATATCTCGTATCGTTTCAGAGATATTTGCAAAAATAAGCGATTTTGGGATGTATGTCTGTCTGTCTGTCCGTAAAGTGTTCCCTGTTTTTAAGACGAACCGTTCAACCGATCAGCACCAAATTTTGCACACATAACTGTAGGCCACCAGAGACCAGAACCTCCCATTTCAAATTTTTCGGCCAAAACATACGGTAGTGAAACAAACAAAAAAACCGTTTGTAATATAATTGCAATTGCAAACGAACCATTCATCTGACATGAAAATTGAATAACATAATTGGTAGAGGAGAAAATCCTCTAAAACGTAGCTCCCTTAAGTTGTTTTTTCATATCTCGTATCGTTTGAGACATATTTGCAAAAATAACGGAGATTTGACACCTTCCATTGAATTAACGAAGACCAGCCGTTCGGAAATGTCACGTGACATTCCTCGCGTATTTGATGATTTTCTTATTGTAACTTACACGTTGTCATTTCAAAGCAACGGCACACTGAGGAATTAACAAAAACACATCGTTCTTCGTACGATAAATGATAACCTAATGTCTACAAATACCATATTAACATAAGTTAACAAGGGCTATCAATAATATGAGATTAAGGAGCTCGGGTTTTGATTTATAGCCGTAGCGTAGTGGGCAAGGTGCTGGACTGTAACTCAAAAGGTCTGTGGTTCGCCACCCGCCACTACCTACTTTTTTTTCCTAAAACGGTTTCAGACACTCTAATTAATTTATTATTATTTTGGTCCGAAATGTTTGCAAAAACTTATAAATTACAAATCTAAAGTGGGCCGTAAAAGACGTCAGTGTGATTTTGTTTATTAAAATTATATCTGCGACGCTTGTCGCTAGCATCCGTTCTCTCTGATTATTTTGTTTCATAAGAGACATTCAAGTTTTTAACGAGCTTGGGAGAAAACGGAATCGCTTGTCATCTTTCGACTTCTTACTGTCGAATAGATCGGACGTCTCTCTCTTGGCCTCTTCATATTGATCATGTAAGTGTGAGCTATAAAAACAATTAATTGTAATAAATTAAGTAATTCGTTTGAAATTAATACTTCATTTAAACGGAGATTTTCCCCATTTTTCATTTTTTTAATCTTTGTTTCTTGCACAATTCGTAAAATGATGCTTGGTCATTGTTGTAAATTGCTTCGCGATTGCGAAAGAACATTCCAGACGCCGTATTTCATTTACGCACATTTTGTGTTGAATTTTGTTTCAATGCCTGCAGTAATTCTTCTTTTCTTTGAACGAAGTCCAATAATTTTGTAACTTTAAACATCGATCGTAATTGGAATTAAAGACGGTCCTGAAACTTTAGTATTCGAAGCCTATGCAACCAAGCATCAGTTTACAGTAAAGAAGAAATTAATTACTCCGTACAGGTTCGACTCCAGCATGATGACTCTAATCTGTGTTCTCGTGCCAAGTAAAAAACGAATTCCGCCACTTTCTTTTGTCATGATGCTTTCTGGTGTTGTCTTTAATCTAACTACTATTGCCGCTAAATACTAATCGTGGAAACTTTCATGTTTTTCTCAGTGTCTCTATCTTCTCAAAATTAATATTCATTGCAATATTTCACAGTTTGTTGAATGTCAATATCGGTACTTAACTTCAATCTTGACGACAACAGAAGCTAAAAAAAATAATAAAAAAATAAAAATAAAAATAAAAAGGTATGATTACACAGGTAAATGCCGAGATGGTTCCTTTCAAAGGGCAATACTGATTTTCTTCCCCATTCCCAAACAACCCGAGCGTAAGCTTCGCCTCTAATGACCACACCATCGACGGGGCGTTAAACACTCACCTTCCATCCTTTCTTCTTCTAACGACCTTAATCGCCAACTTCCTTAGTAACAGGAGATTTTTTGTCGAATGTCTAGGACGGCGCAGTAGATGTAGACCGAAAAAATGGGAACCCAGGCCATTGTTTCTAGCTTCTATACTCTTTAATATACGGGCCATTCCATTTCAGATCTGGCAGCAGGAGAGCTTGCGTTTATTGTGGGGTTTCATTTGTTTGTTGTAGAAAGTAGACGTTAAAATCTTTATCAATCTCGTTGCTTTGATACGCAAATACTTCCGATTATTTTTTAGGAGCGAAAGTGACGTAATTTCATGAAATCACGCGATTTTGACACTCATAGCTCGAAAAATATTCAAAGTAAAATTTTCATATAAATTAAAAAATGAAGGTACTATTGTATAGATTCATGTGGTTATTGATGTTATGGTCTTCACTACAGAGACTGATTTGATGCAACACTCCGTCCTACTCTATTCTGAGCTAACCTCTTCATCTCCTCATAAGAACGCCAACCCACATCCATCTGAAAATGCTTACTATGTTCGTCTGTTGGTCTCAGTCTGCTATTTTTCCTCACATACTTCCCTCCAATGCCAAATTTATGTCTAAGAATGTGACCTAAAAATCGATCCATTCTTTTAGTCAAGGAATGCCAAAATTTCCTTTTCTCCCGAATTCTGTTCAGTATCTCTTCATTAATTAAGCGATCTACCCACCGTATATTCAGCATTATTCTGTAGCATCACATTTCAAAAGCCTGTTTCCTCCTTCTGTCTGAACTATTTATCATCCAAGTTTTACTCTCGTACATGGCAGCACTCCACACAAATGCTTTCAGATAGGACTTCCTTGCACTCAAATTATTCCATTTTATCAAATTTATGTTTCAAAAACGCTTTTCGTCCCATTACTATTCTGCATTTTATATCCTCTGTACTGTGAGCGTCATAAGTTATTTTACTACCCTAGTAACAAAACTCATCTACAACCTTTATTTTTTCGTTGCTTAATCTAATTCCTTCAGCATACCTTATTTTCTTAGACTACATTCCATTGCCCTCGTTTTGCTCCTGCCAATATTCATGTTATATGCACCTTTAAACACACAGTCCATTCCGTTCAACTGCTCTTTCAGGTCCTTTGCTGTCTCTGATAGAATTATAATGTCATCGGCGAAACACAATGTTTTGATTTCTTCACCCTGTACTCTAATTCCTTCTCCAAATTTCTCTTTGCTTTCTTTCACATCTTGGTCAATGTAGAAATCGAATAAGATTGGGGACGGCTACAACCTTGTCTTACTCCCTTCCCAACCACTACGTCCCTTTCACGCCCTTCAAGTGTGATAACAGCTATTTGGTTAATGTACAAGTTTTAAATAACCTTCAGGTCCCTATATTTTACTCCTGCTGACTTCAGTATTTGTAAGAGTGTATTCCAATCAACATTGTCAAAAGCTTTCCCCAAATCTACAAAAACTAGAAATGTAGATTTGTGTGTCCTTTATCTATCTTCTAAGATAAGTGGTAAGGTGAGTATTGCCTATAGTATTCCTACATGCCAGAACTGATCTTCACCGAGGTCAGCGTCTATCAGCTTTACCATCCTTTTGTAAATAATTAGTGTTAGATTTTTGCAACCATGAGTTGTTAAACTGATGGTTGTGTTGTTTTCACACCTGTCTGCTCCTGGTTTCTTTGGAATTGAGATTACTACATTTTTCTTAAAGTCTGAGGGTATTCCGTCTCTCTCGTACACCTTACGCACCAGGTGAAATAGTTTTGTCATGGCTGGCTCTCCCAGAGACATCAATAGCTCTGAGGCAATGTCATCTACTCCAGGGGCCTTGTCTCCACTTAGGTCTTTCAGTGCTCTCTTCAGATTCATCTCCTATTTCATTTTCCTCTTCCGTTCCTACAATATTGTCTCGGAGTTCATTTCCTTTGTATAGCCCCTCTATACACTCTTTTCACCTTTCACCTTTTCCTTCTTTACTCAGAACCTGTTTTCCATCTGAGTTCTTGATATTCATATGGTTATTTTTCTTGTCTTCAAGTGTCTCTTTGATCTGGTTTCTATGCGGTAATTTTAGAATTTAAATTTCCAGTACTCTTCATCTTTTATCATCTATTGTCTATTAAATGCATTTTCAAATAGAATAAAACGTATGCCGTATTGTTCAGCATTTCACTTTAACAAACTATTAGTAAACAATTTTATGGTGTCTTGAATAGAGAGCTGTAGAAAACACAAACTGTATCCACAAACTTGCGGTGGAGTAGCCGAGCCGTCTAAGGCGCCTCGCTGCAGAGCGCGCGGTTGCTCGCCGTCGGAGGTTCGAGTCCTCCCTGGGGCATGGGTGTGTGTGTGTGCGTGTGTTTGTTCTTAGGTTAGGTTACCTTAGTTTGAGTAGTTTGTAAACTACGAACTGATGACCACGCAGTTTGGTCCCATAGATTTACAAACATTTGAACATTTTTGAATCCATAAACTACACCAAGTTTGCCGGCTCCGTTACGCCGTGTGGTATGCAACCAGTCAGTCCTTGCCACTGTTAACCGTGTCCAGCTTCGTTTTCCCTGTTGAGAGGCACTTAATTGTGAATTACAGAGCAATAGTATAAATGTAGATGTAGAGAATCCTTTAGATCCACTTTGTTATGGCCTCACATGTATATTCATCTTTTATTTATTTATTTTTACCATCGCCTTCTGCTTTGCATTAAAGTATGAGGAAGAGCAGATTTGTGTATATCGCATATCTGTCTCGTGATGATTCCAAGAACCAACTATTCATAATTCGAAGGCAACTGGCGAATCGTACCGAAAGATTATGAAAACCGGAAGGGAGTCAGGTAGGAGGTCGCGTGTGAAGAAAGGAAGCACAGAACGAAGATCGTGAGCCGTTAACTATTATTCGCGAATTAAATAGGCCGGAAACTAAATGCAGTGAAATACACAGCTGCCAATACATCGAGATTAACTTCAAGAAGTCACTGTATGAAGAAAAATGAATGCAGCAGGTGCAGTGCAACACACATCGTTAAAACAATTTACATGAACCGTAATATATTTAAATTGTTGCACATTCATATTTCGGGTATCCCGGAAACGTCTCTAAAGGTTTGGATGATTTTTCGCCTTTTTGGTTCATCTACACAGTTGTAGTTTTTGTAAAAACTCAATTTTACAAAAATACTCTTTTTATATAAAAACGTGATTTAAAATGATGTTTTTTTATCATCTCGGAAGTCTTTTGTACCATTTACGTTTTTTATCTTTATCTTTCTTTAAAGAAACCAATTTTACACAACGAATCGTTTTACATGAAATCGCGATTTTTTTTTCTATGTCGAATAAAATTTAGTATTCAATTATGGATTTTGATTTTTTCTGAAATTACTTGATTTTACATAAAGATTAGATATGAAATTTATATTTAAATGGCTGAAGTATTTGCACAGAGCGAAAAAAATTTATAAGATTGCAGCATGATTCGAACTACGTGAGTTATATTCACGGTTTCGACAAACTACAACGCTACCAAATGAGCTACTCTGTCAGCGGAAATAATTGGTACCATATATGTATTTATATCCGCTTGCAAAACTTCAACACTATTTTCTCGAGAATTTTTGAGAGTTCAATCGAATGGGTTTGGCTGGTTATTGTTTTAAGTCTGAACTTTATGCAACATAAATAAATAAAAATCCGATACCCATATTCTCTCCTAGTTGGCATTCTCTAAGAATCGTGCCATCCGAGACCAGAAAGAATCGTGATCTAATCGTAGGAAAAGATTCACAAGGTTAAACTCCAATGTCGTCTATGAGCAGGATGTAGAAAGTTTTGGCGTTCTGTAAGAATCGTGCTACTGGAGACTATAAAGAATCGTCGACGCATCGTAATAATCGATATACAATGTTGGACTGAATCGCAGGAATCGATTCGTAAAAAAGAAACGTGTTGCCCGACTCTGCTGACCATACAGTATGCAGGCAAAACCGGATCTCGCTGCACAGCCTGGCTGCCCAGCGTAATAGACTCTTTATGAGTACATCTACATCTACATACGATACTCTGAAAATCACATTTACCTGGCAGAAGGTTCATCGAACCACCTTTATACTATTTATCTCCCATTCCATTCTCGAATAGCGCGCGGGAAGAAAGAACACCTGAATCTCTCCGTTTTAGCTCTGATTTCTCGTATTTTATTGTGATGATCATTTCTACAGATGTAAGTGGGAGTCAACAATATATTTTCGCATTCGGAGGCGAATCTGGGCGATTGGAGTTTTGTAAGTAGCCTGCACTGCGCGATAAGCGCCGTTGTTGTAATGATTTCCATCCCAGATCCTGTATCTTTTCCGTAACGATGTCTTCTATGTATCGCGACAGTACAAAACGAGCTGCCCTTCTTTAGACTCTTTCGATGTCCTCCGTAAAAAACCCCTGATAAGGATCTCACACTGGGCAGCAATACTCCAAAAAAGGACGGACAAGCGTAGTGTATGCAGTTACTTTAGTAGTTCTGTTGCATCTTTTAAGGGTTCTGCCAAGAAAACGCAGTCTCTGGTTCGCCTTTTCCACGACATTATCTACGTGTTCTTTCCAGTTTAAGTCTGAAGTAATAGTAATTCCTAGGTATTTTGTGGAGTTTACCGTCTTCAAGTTTGATTGATGTATCTTGTAAACAAAGATTAACGGATTTCTTTTCGAACTCATGCGGACGACTTCACACTTCGCATTATTTAGAGTCAATTGTCAATTTTTACACCATAGTGATATCTTATGTAGATCGTTTAGCAGTTGGTTTTGATCTTAAGACTGATGAATTTACTAGACGGTAAATGACGGCGTCATTTGCAAACAACCTAAGAGAGCTACTTAGATTTTCTCCTAAATCGTTTATGTAAATAATGAACAGCAGAGGACCAATAACACTACCATGTGGAACGCCCGATTTCACCTCTGTTTTAGTCGACGCTTTACTATCGATTACTACAAACTGTGTCCTATCTGACAGGAGATCCCGTATCCAGTCGCAAATTTGGGGCGATATACCATAACCACGCAATTTGATTAAAAGCCTTCTGGAAATCAAGAAATACGGAATCGATTTGCGAAGCCTTGTCGATAGCACAGTTGCCCACTAGGCCACGACTGCCCACCACTAGGACAGTGGATGCCGCCTTGGCCGCGGGGCATGTCGGTGTCTACCAGCTGCCCTGGTCTAATAGACGCCTAAGAATGCACTGCTAGTGGCGAGCAGCGCAACCAGTGGAGCAACTGGCTGTGCCGCCTGGCGACTTCGTGTAGTAACGGCCCAATGCCTCTCATGGGACGTGGAAACCCAAGTGGAGAAGGAAGTGGTGGCGTCGCAGCGTGGAATTCCAAGTTCCACTGCCCTGCGAAGCGAGGATCGAAGGATCTGGCAAGTCAGAAGTTTGCTTCGTGGAGTGGAACGTGGCCAATGAGAAGAGACTGTTTTCATGTGACAAGCAGAACTTTTGAGCCGCTATATTGCAACTCCGTGTTCCGAGACTTCTTTCGTTTCACCGTACGTTGTATGAATACAATCTTTTTTCTGAAGTGTCAGTAAATTGAGGAACTTTTGAAAACGCGTTATTTTAGATACGATTTGTTACAATAAATTACCGCAAACCACATTTTCATTGCTTTAAAGGTCATCGTATTTAACGTCTGTCAGTGATATAATTTGTATATCGCGGAATAATATCGTTCCTTTGCTGCGGTGTAACGCCATTCTGCCTTTGTGATGCTGTGTCATCAGTATGTAATATCTTACGACATGTTTGAGATGTGTAATCTACCTGTGAACTAAAGAAGCGGGATAAGTACGGAAGTAGCGTTGCTTGTAGCTTTGCAGGCTGCTTGTCATGTACCGGTGGTTCGCCTGTCGCGCGGAAAAATCTGCAATGCATGGTAGAAGCGCATGGATGCACAACAGTGAGGCGTACAGAGTCACGTGAGACCAGCTCGAGACTGCCAAGTATCACTGCGCGCCGACTATTTAGGGGGGGGGGGCGCAGTGCAACACGACTGCAGTTTTCCGCCGACCGCCTACGACAACCATAGCTGAGGGATCATCGCGACCGACGCCTCCGGTGAAGAGTCCCTGCCAACGACACCGCGCCTCCAGGACTTCCCGCAACGGAATACGTCGTCCGGCTCCGTCTCCCTGGCCGTTCTCTCAAGGCTGTCGTTATCTACCTGGCTTGTACCTAATTGGTGAAGAAGAAAACTTTTAGTTGTTGTTTGTGCCTTAGTTTAAGAAGTTTGTTTGTTTTGTTTCCAGAAGCTGATTAGTTTGTCTTGTCAATAAATACAACTTCTCTCTTACAGTTATCATCTCCCGAGCCGAGATGTAGCACTGCGGTTTAGAGATTCCTAGCTAACCTGGTTCGCGTCTGCGTACTACCAATTTTTATTTTTATTTATTTGTTTTCGTTTTTGTTTCCTTAATGTTTCTGGTTCTTTCTTGGTAATATAGTATCCGATATTCCTTGTTATTTATTTTTTTAAGATAACCTACTAACGTGGTGGTTACCATCACGAGCTGTGGAGAAAAAGACAGCACTATACGTCACTCAGTTTTCCCCACGGTGTCTGAATTCTGTTGCAGTTCTACTAAAGCAGATACAGTGAAGGAGGAACAGTGTTTACCTAGAACAGTGAAAGCAAAAATTATCATAACGAACATTGTCAAGGTGACGTGTTGTCCCAGGTTATTGAGAAGTAAAATGTATCGGGTAGAACGTATTATTTCTGAAGGAATGTCAAGGTAGCCACCTGAACATGCAGAATATGTACAACGTGAAATATTGGAATATAAGAGAGCAAGAGAAGTGGAGCTGGTGCAGAGGATGTATTTCAGCTTTGACACTTTGATTTATGACTTTTTTGCCGAGAGTGATTCGGTCGTATATTTCGTTATCATTATCTGCTATCAGATAAATATACCGTCAAATTCGGGAAGACTATTGCATGTCACTAGCAAGAATAAGAAAGCTACAGTTTTCTCGACAATCGCTAACAGAGATACCGTGTAATTTTACGCACATCCATCCTTGCAAACCCCGCAACGGGCGCTGGAGAGCCCTGCGGTCCCAAATCACGATGTGGCGGGTCGTTTCAGATGGTGATGTAGCTACAATACTGGCCATTAAAATTTCTACACCAAGAAGAAATGTTGATGAGAAACGGATATTAATTGGACAAATATACTAGAACTGACATGTATTTACATTTTCACGCAATTTGTGTGCATAGATTCTGAGAAATCAGCACCCGGAACAACTACCTCTGACCGTAATGACGGCCTTGATACGTCTGGGCATTGAGTCAGAGTTTGGATGGCTTGTATAGGTTCAAATGCCCATGCTGCTTTAATACGATACCACAGTTCATCAAGAGTAGTGGCTGGCGTACTGTGACGAGCCAGTTGCTCGACCACCATTGACCATACGGTTTCAATTGGTGAGAAATCTGGAGAATGTGCTGGCCAGGGCAGCAGTCGAACACTTTCCGTATCCAGAAAGGCCCGTACAGGATCTGCAACATGCGGTCGCATATTATCCTGCTGAACTGCAGGAATTCGCAAGGATCGAATGGAGGGTAGCGCCACGGGTCGTAACACATCTGAAATGTAACGGCCACTGTTAAAAGTGTCATCGATGCGAACAAGAGGTGACAGAGACGTGTAACCAATGGCATTCCATACCATAACACGGTGATATGCCAGCGCCGGCCGCGGGGACTGAGGCGCTTCAGTCACGGTCTGCACGGCCACTACGGTCGGGGGTTCGAATCCCCCCCCCGGGCATGGATATTTGTGCCGTCCATAGTCTGTTAGTTAGTTCATAAGTAGTTTGTAAGTTTAGGGACTGATGACCCCGTAGTTAAGTCCCATAGACTATACAAACTTTTGAACATTTGGTACGCCAGTATGGCGGTGACGAATACTCCCGATGTGCGTTCACCGCGATGTGCCCGTGCTACGTCACACTGACCAGGCCGTGGCCTCCAGCTTGCTGGCTGGCCGCTACGAGGCAGTGGGCGTGTCCCAGTAGCCAACAAATTAGCTGGCGGTCGCGGCCTGGTCAGTGTGACGTAGCACGGCCTGTTGTGAGGCCTTGTCCTCTAGGTGGTGTTACATCGATACAGGCCTCTTAATTAGTGAAGTTAAAAGAAGACCTCACATATAGGATAATTCGCAAGTGGAACTACATGAACCGTGATATGCATTAGAAGGCGTGGCAAGAAGTCAACGCAAATAAAGTACTCACTTTTCATGGTTTGAACGAGGTAGATCGCTTATTTTTTCCTTGTATTTAATGTCTTTCATTAAAAAAACAAAGTCAATGAATTAAGTTGTAATACAATACAAATGTAATATTATCCACTTCTAAACGAATGGGTTGAAGTAAAGCTATGATTAAGTGTGTATATATATGACATTAGTCGTTTTCCTTACACTTATTCATATTCTTACCTGAATCCGCGAGCACTCGCAATGTGAGCATTTTGCTCACATTAATTAAAAAAAAAAAAAAAAAAAAAAAAAAAAAAAAACAATTTCGTATAGTCAGATATTGTTTTCTTATAAAAGCAACTAGAAATATTTAGACGTAATAAGTACCTTACCAACTGTTCTTTGGCTGTCAGAAAAATGGTATACACGCGATCGATCGCGTAACTTTCAAAGACGCGAGTTCTCGCGGGTTAAGGTTACTGTCGCTCGTTCTGTCTGAGTAATAGGTATCCTATTGAGATTTTCAAATCTCAGGCTGCCTTGTGTTCTATCGATAAGCTCATCAAAAGACGAATAGGCACATGAAAAAGTGCATAAAGTTTGTTTTCGTCGTTACGTAAATAGGAATACAGCGTAACGAACGCTCCATTAATAAATCTTCGCTCCACTTTGTGATGCACCCAAAACCTTCTCTCGCGTGTGTAGTTTCTCTTCTTGTACATCAGATGGGCTGAAACGACTTTCAATTATAGCGAGATGATATATATCTATGCGATCAAACAGAATGATGTGCTAGAGCACGGATCACAGAGTGCACAGTAGTTTTCGTTCGCTCGACTGTACAAAATCGCGCGCATTCGCCTGGCTGTGTAGGCTGAGGCGGGCCGCTAAACTCGTGGAACGCGGACCATCCGCCTTAGTGTGCAACGGACCTAAGACTTACCAAATGTCTACTGAACCAGCGCACATCGTTGATTGCAAATTATTTATTTAGGAGGGGAAGGAAGAAGGATGAGGAACAAAAATGAAACTTCCTGGCAGATTAAAATTGTGTGCCGGAACCGGGACTCGAATCTGTGACCTTTGCCTTTCGCGGGCAAGCGCACTACCGACTGTGCTATCCCGACACGACTCACGATGCCGCCTCACAACTTTACTTCTGCCAGTACCTCGCCTCCTACTTTCCAAATTTCTCAGAAGCTCTCCTGCAAACACGCAAGACTAGCACTCCTGGAAGAAAGGATATGGTGGAGACATGGCTTAGCCACAGCCTAAGGGATGTTTCCATATCCTTTCTTCCAGGAGTGCTAGTCTTGCGTGTTTGCAGGAGAGCTTCTGTGACGTTTGGAAAGTAGGAGGCGAGGTACTGGCAGAAGTAAAGTTGTGAGGCGGCATCGTGAGTCGTGTCGGGATAGCACAGTCGGTAGTGCGCTTGCCCGCGGAAGGCAAAGGTCCCAGGTTCGAGACCCGGTTCCGGCACACAATTTTAATCTGCCAGGAAGTTTCATATCAGCGCACACTCCGCTGCAGAGTGAAGTTTTATTCAGGAACAACAATGTTCAAATGTTTGTAGAGCTTATGAACTTAACTACGGGGTTATCAGTCCCTAAACTTACGAACTAGTTATGAACTAGCTACTACTAAGGACGGCACAAATATCCATGTCCGAGGGGGAATTCGAACCTCCGACCGTAGTTGCCGTGGAGATTGTGACTGACGCGCCACAGTTCGCTGGGCCACCGCGGCCGGCATTAGGAACAAAATGAGTGACTTTAACCACATTGGGGCACTGAAATTATACAATGGCGACAAGTGAAAAATGTGAGCCGGGCAGGGAATCGAACACGGAAACCCGACTTCAGGTAGACCTTTGCCTTAACCACGTTTTTTTTTTTTTAATTTATTTATCTTTTTTTTCCATTTTTTTAGGTAGTACTGTTCGCTGCGGACAATGCTCGTGTTTGTTCATTCCTGTTCGACGAGTTTGTGTAAGCATTTTTATTACAGAGGGCGTTCAGCCCTATGACCGGCCCCGTTGATCCACGGCGCCCGGACGACTTGGCTAGCCGCACTCCTACTCAAATTTCCAAAAGTCGCACGCCACTACTGTAGCGCGCCCATCGTCCATGCCCTCTTACACCCACCATTACGCATTCCCTTCCGAGGTTAAGTGTATGACCGCAATTGCGGTGAAGTAAATGAACGAAACGCCGTCTTCGTGTGTAAATGCTTATCATATTTATGTGGTGTCTATTCATTCGGACATGTCCGAAAGATAAAACACCACACCAATAAAATAAGCACATACTTGTCTTGCTGCCTTTGCTTTTCTGTCACAGTCATCCCCCTGCCGTGTTTGACTTTTCTGGACCGCTAGTGGTTTCACAACACGCCACTGGCCGGTCTCAATTGCAACTCATCAGAGTACTTTCTGCTTCCGCCTACAGCTCTGCCCTGGCTGTCGTATGCGACGACATGACGGAAAATCTAATTAAAATTTAAATTATATTACCCTTTACTATTCTGTAGAGTAACGGCATTATCCTCTTCCTAGACTGCGAGTCCGAGGTTGTGAATTGTTAGAAAACGTATTACCCACACTGGGGGCTACCGAAAAAAGTCTTCTGGCGTCCCGGAGAGAATAGTAAGGGTGAAATCAGTTGCATAGTATATTGCAGGGGCGGGCAAACGTTGCACGCTGCACGTGTGCTCTTAGCGCCGCACGCGTGCTGCACACGAGCGGTCGTGGACTGGTGGTCCATTGGGGCAGCGGTGGCGACTCGCAGGCTGCTGCAGTGTGACGACAGTCGTGGCTACGGACGTTGACGCCGAGCGAGCAATACATGGTGAAAGCTACACTTCAAGCACCGGAAAATGCAGAGTGAATAGAAGGAATGGAGAAGTGGTCATTTGTCGTCTTTTAAAAAGGATTGGCAGTATCAGTATTCCTTTGTGGAGAAAGGCGAAAAAGTAAAATGTTTAATATGAGGCCGCATTCTCGCTGGTCAGAGGAAATTTACTATTGAATGCCATTACAAAATATTTCGAGTTCCCCCTAGGGCATGCGTGTTTGCGTTCAAATTTCAAATGTTTGTATAGTCTAAGGGAGTTAACTACGGGGTCATCAGTCCCTAAACTTACAAACTACTTATGAACTACTTACGAACAAGGACGGCACAAATATCCATTCCCGAGGGGGGATTCGAACCCCCGACCGTAGTGGCCGTGCAGACGTGTTTGTGTTGTCCTTAGGTTAGTTTACCTTAGTGTAAGTAATTTGTCCACGGACTGATAACCTAGAAGTTAAGTCTGACAGATTTACAAACTCAGTGTATGCGTCCGCGGCACAATAGAGTCCGAGAGTCAGGCGCTGCCGCGGCCGGCGGATGCGGTGGTGGCGGCCAGAAGCCGTACTGCGCGATCCGCGGACGCCTGACAGGCGTCTTTCGTGAGACACCCTGTACATATTAAATCAGCAAAGTCTCTGACAGTCATCGTGTCTCAATGATTGCGACTCTTTTTTTATTTTGTTGAATACCTACACAATTTAAATTAAAAATTGATCAGATATATCTTAATTAACACACATAAAAGCGGAATGTTTACGAAAAATGTACGTCTTTTGCCTACTGTTAATTTTAAATAATTTATAAAAGAATACTATTTTTCACTCTGCAGCGAAGTGTGAGGTGATTTGAAAGTTCCTTCGGATTAAAATTAACTGCCGATTCGAAATTTGAACCTGGGTCCTTAGCCTCTGGTGGGCAAGCTCTCTATACAGGATGTTTCACTAATTGTGTTTGCCTCTGTAACTTATAAAATAATAGGTGACGGGAAATTTTAATGCGGTAGGCTTTCTGCGGAGCTATGAGCATAGTGTGGTATCGCACAAGTACAAAGTGCGCGCCACCTACTTTCGCCGCGCGCCGCCATGCCCGCACGGCGCGGCGTTCTTACGACAGCCACGAGCGCCCTCTGCTGCAACTCCGCTCGTGGCCACCACTGAACGACATCATTCACTTGGGACAGAGATAGGTACCCGTTAAGACCCTCGGAATCAAATAGGCACCAGTGAAGACTTGGTTATCGGACAGGCACTAGGCAGGACTCTAGCTCAACTATGTATCAACATTCTGCAGTACTGAGCTATGTAAAAGTTAAGTATTGTATAAATTCTGTGCAATATATATCTCGTTCTAATTTACTCTAGTGTTTCTAGTTTCTGGCTGCTCCCCTCCGTACCTGCACCAGCGTGCTATCTTTATTCCTGTGTCGGTCTCATTCCACCGACACCTACGACGTAAACGAGACACAAAAGCGGCGACGAGGCTGGGACACAAAAGTGGCGACGAGGATGGGATACAAAACATAGTTTATTGTATCATTTTCCAAAGAGTTACACCACAAAGATATAATTTTTTAAATGGAACCATAATGTTTTCTATCGTGTATTGGATTCGTTTAAACCAGCTGCGTCCAAATCAATTTAAACTACATTCCTATCACTGTTAGTTTGGGAGCTACAACCCTTCAAAGTTCCGGGGCGGAGGCTGCGATAGCGAAGCCGTCTGGCCGAGTGGCTATCCCCTGGAGCACGGCCCACTGTCTCATGACCACCAGCCAATCAGCTATGCTGTCGTAGCCTCCGCCCCCTAAACTTTGAAGTTTTGTAGCACCCAAACCAACTGTGATAGGAATGTAGTTTAAATTGATTTGGACGCAGCTGGTTTCAACGAGTCCAATGCAGGATAGAGAAAACTATTGTTCAATTTAAAAAATTATATCTTTGTGCTGTAACTCTTTGGAAAATAATACAATAAACTATGTTCATACCTCCACAGAAAGTGTAACATTTCTTGTGTTGACCAACCGCATTAAAATTTTCCGTCACCTATTATTTTATAAGTTACAGAGGCAAACGCACTGTATATCATTCTCAGAACATTCCCCAGGTCGTGGCTAACCCACCATATCCTGCAAGGTTCGCAGAAGAGCTACTGTGAAATTTGAAAAGTAGGAGCCGAGGAGCTAGCGGAAGTAAAGCTGTGAGGACGGACCGTGAAGCATGCCAGGGTAGCTCATTTGTGCTGGCACGGTGGCTCAGCGCGTTCGGTGAGAGGGCTGCTTGTTTTCCACAATAAAAGAAATTAGCCTAGGAGGATCACCATAATTACTGAAATTTTCTAATAATGATGGCTCTAATTAAATAAACAAACCACATTACATCGTTGGGGCAATATTGGGAAACGATTCCCAAGACTACCATGTACATTTAGTGAAGTGCAGCCTATAAAAATGATACTTCATCCTTTTCTAATTGGAACCAGCTGTGTTAACAACCTTTTCTAGAATTGTCAAGCCGGCCGCAGTGGCCGAGGGGACTGCGGCGCGCCAGTCACGTTCTGCACGGCCACTGCGGTCGGGGGGTTCGAATCCCTCCTCGGGCATGGATATTTGTGCCGTCCTTAGTATTAGCTAGTTCATAAGTTCAAAATGTTCAAATGTTTGTATAGCTTATGGGACTTAACTACGGGGTCATCAGTCCCTAAACTTACAAACTACTTATGAACTAGCTACAACTAAGGACGGCACAAATATCCATGCCCGAGGTGGGATTCGAACCCCCGACCGTAGTGGCCGTGCAGACCGTTACTGACGCGCCTCAGTCCCCTGGGCCACCGCGGCCGGCTAGTTCATAAGTAGTTTGTAAGTTTAGGGACTGAGGACCCCGTAGTTAAGTCCCATAAGCTCTACAAACATTTGATCATTCGATTTAGCAAGCCATACTTTTTTCATTAAAAAAATTACCTACATCATGAATTTTAAATGGTGTCGGTAATTAGAACACTACGAATTAGAATACGACTGCCGACGTTAGAAGCATCGACTGTAAAATTGTTCTGCGCTGGCAATCTAAAAGTGCGGATGCTGACATTGTTAACATTATTAAATATAATTACAGGTTTTCAAAAGAATTGAAAGCCGATCTATTTTTATTTCGTTATGTGTTTATTTAGCCTAATCAGATTAGTTCCATCAGGCCATCTCTTACATCGGACCAAGGTTTTACACAAACAATATTTTTCACATCTGAGTTACATATAAAGTAAGAATGATTTCAATAGATACACAACAACATAATTTAGACAGATTGAATAAATGGAAAAAATGGATGTAAATAAATAGTTTTGGCTTAACTCTAATAAGATTAATACTAGCAGTAATACTGAGACAGCTTCTGCTGATGATGTTTAATAATAGAAATAACAACATTGATATTAGCGGATACAAAATGTGCTTTGAAACTGGTTGAGGCTTGGCGAATTCTCATAGAAGGAAGTCAGGAAAACTGTACCTGGCGAGGGCAATGCCAGTCGTATATTGTAATAGGAAGCTTAGGGGAACAGATAATGGCGTAATTATTGCTTCAGTAGATAATCCATTAACTGAAGCTAGCAGTGTTATTCAGTTCTCTGATATAGTGATGGAGATTGTTCCAGAGTCTAGTTCCTTCTACTGAAAAGGACATTGAGAAAGCGGCTGAGTGATGGATTGGGACGGAAAGGGTTTTTCTCTGATAGAAACGTGTATTTCTGTTTCCTTGTTCAGACAAGAGTGTTACGGTCCAGGAAAGATATGACGGACAATCTATGTTGATACGAGAGTAGAGGAAAGTTATAACATTATGGTCTCTTTTTGCAATTTCATGACGTTTTTCATCTGTCCAGACATGGTGCTTATGGAAGTTCACTACGCCACCTCGTGTGAAAACCGCCTCGTAGGTAAATAAAATCTTCGACAAAAACAGAGGCACAATTGTGCAAAAGCCATAGACAGAACCGCAATCTGCTAAGGTGGTCCTTTGGCCCTAGTGCCTGGACACACTGAACATGGTATATTTCTAATACCACCCAAACAAGAGAATGACTCACGCCGACGCGGCAGAGCGGCAGAGCGCATTGAGGCGCTATGCTCCGATGCGCGAGGCCCTTCGCAGTCGAGGGTTCGAATCGCCCCTGGCATGGATGTTTATGTTGTCTTTAGTATAAGCTAGTTCATAAGTAGTTTGTAAGTTCAGGGAGTGATGACCCCACATTTAAGTCTCTTAAGCTTAACAAACATTTTAACATTATTCTGCTGCAGCTAATCGCCACACACTGCTTGTAGGCCTCTCCTCCAGCACATTTAGCACACGCTCCTCTATCTGCGGTGTGCGGACCAATCGGGACCTTCATCCTGTAGACTTCTAGAGAAAAAAAAATGTACATTGAACATTCTGCCTGTATTAGATGACACTCTGTGATTTGAAACTTTTTCCGTGTAGATAACACGTAATCCAGATGAAAGCTTCCTCAGCTCCACAGGGGAGGGAATACCACAAAAACTGTTGTGCAATAGTAGTGAAATCTTATGTAAGGTCACTGAAGTAAAAGCCAGTAAATGTCTGCAAAATGACTTTATTTTACGCGTTTTGGGGATAGCCATTATAAGAAAACATGGATATTTTAAGGACACCAAACAATATGACAGTTACATGTTGAGTATGCTCTTTATGCCCAAACATTTGTTACATGTTGTTTGAACATAAAAGCAGACTCAAATAACAACATGTAACATCCGACATACATAAAATAGAGTCATTCAGCGCCCAGTTAAGCAGTTAAAAGACCGTACAGGTCAGTATGACTGGTGACCACTGTTTACTGGTTTGTAAATCACGTATGTTTTAATTTAGCGAGCTTACATTTCGATACTTTTAATATATCTTGGTGGTCTATAATTTCTAATTTTCCAAAGCTTTGTTAAGTTTAAGAGACGTAACTACAGGGTCATCAGTCCCTAAACTTAGAAACTACTTATGAACTACTATACCTTATTCTATAGACGATACAAACATCCATGCCCGAGGTGGGATTCCACCGTGCAGACTGTGACTGGCGCGCCGCAGAACGCTCAGCCACTCCGGCCGGCTATAATTTCGGTAAAATGCTAATATCCATTACAAATTCATTATCTTACATTACATTATATTATATTATCCTTAAAGTACGACAGACGGTCATTTTTACTAGTGATATATTTTTACCATATTCACAAAATATATAACATCAACAACGATTGGATAATTTTGTTACTGGGGAGGGGTAGGGAAAGTTGGGGCCCTTACTCTTACGGGAATTAGTTTCGAAACTTCAAGTTTGAGTACTGTGAGCAGGGTAGAGGTGGGAATTTGTGTCTGATGGGAGGCGTGCTTAGGTAGTCCTAGTAGGTGCGGTGACCATTGTGTCCCAAGTGGTGTACTGGTCGGCGCAACTGCCTGGAAAGCGGGTGACGCGGGTTACAATCCTGGATGGTACACATTTTCAGCTTTGCCCAATCGCTGTTGATGTCATATATTCTGTGAATATGGAATAATAACAACTGCAGGATCAGAAGTGACGTTTGTTCTTTCGGAACAGACGCCACATGTATAGATTTTTTTACGTTCCATGTCCGTAACGGTACAACAATTGTTTTTCAACTGCGTTGGGCACCTAATTTTATTGTTCTGATCTCACCTGTCTTTTTCCCTTTTCTTTATTTCATGGCTTTGTGAGCATTCTTTGTTGTTACTCGTTTTCAATATTCTGCTGTGTTCTGCAGAAACTTAGCCCTCGTATTGTGAGGCGTCGGTGTTTTCGTTCTGACGAACAGTTACTTAATTATTTGAATAGCTTATGAGAAGAAGATAGCGAGGAGATGATATTTTTAATATGATTAATTTATGATAAGATGATACATAATATCAGCTTGAAGATCCAGAACATGGCGAACCATCAGATTCAGAAGATCAATATTCAGGATCTGTCCAATTTCACTCAAATATGCCAGCACCCAATGATTCGATTCCGCGGCAGCACAAGTTCCTACTCGCAGCCGAAGAATAAGATGGAAAGAATCGTATCGAGAAATCACCCAAACAACCATCGGAAACGTTTTAGAGGCAGTCTGAACTTATTAGATCACAATCCAACGAGTGCATCGAGGTAGTGGTTTTCTGATGTTTCGGGTGGCATTGTTGGGGCCACCCTTTGCCACTGGTAGTCGTAGAAGGCAACCAATCGGCCATGTGGTTAATGGATGACTTCTTCCGAAGTAGAGTGCAATCATATCGGCTGGATTTCGGTGAGGGGTCCGCCTTTATGGAAGTGAATCATCATGCAAATCTGGTGAATGTGATCCTTCATGATAACGATATCCCAATATGAGAATGGCCTGCGTGTAATGGAGACGTGAACCCTATCGGGCTTGATTGAGATACAATGAAAAAGGGCTGTTTTGTACGAGACGACCCACCAACTAATCTGAGAAGTCTATCAGAGTCATCGTTGTGGTGTGGGGCAATCAGGACGAACAGGCCCTTAATGATCTAGTGGACAGTATGCTGCGCAACACAGGCACGCATTAGTGAACGAGCACGTGTTACTGATATTAGGTCTAGTGGTGTGTGCTGCAATCTGGAACAGAAATTCAGGACGTCTAGGGTAATGCCGTATTATTCACCAATTTCTGCTTTAATTAAAATTAAAGAGAACTGAAATGTGTTTTTTGTCTATCTGTATTCCTTTTATATTTAAAGGGTCTGAATCCCTAGAATCAAGGTCATGCAACACGTATTTGATGTATGCATTATACATATTTAGGTCAACACAATAATGTAATAAATAGCTCTTCTTTCTGAAATGCTTTTAGTTGTAAACTGTAGTCTGTGTAAGACATTGAGATTCTTATAATTTTAACAACAGTAGTACTAACAATAATACATTACCTTGAGACGATATTGTCTCGTTATACCAAATGCATTAAACATCAGGAGAGGCATTGAATTAAAATTTATGCTGGGGCCGGAATTCGAACTCGGGAGCTCCTACTTACTAGATAGGCGCTTTAGACCACTCAGCGTTGCAGCCAAAGCGACTACACGGACTGCCTCAAGGACATGTATTATTGTTGATATTTATATCATCTCGGTCTGAGGAACAAAGCAAGATTGTTCGCATTCACGTTCTTTGCTGGGTGCTATTCCAGTAAAGGAGAGTCCTGAAATTTGATACGCATTTCACAGGGAACACGGGGCAGAATTAAAGTATGTGGTGTGTAGGGAGACGTGCTTTTAACAGTCCGTGTAGTCGCTTTGGCTGCAACGCTGTGTTAACTGAGTGGTCTAAAGTGCCTACTTAGTAATTAGGAGGACCCGGGTTCGAATCACGGCCACAGCACAAAATTTAATTCAGTTTCTCTTGCCTCTACTTACGTTTAACAGTAATACTGTGAGGGAGAAGAGAAAGTTAAAACCGACACCTGTTCAGGGACATTTGTCTTATACAGAACTTAAAAAAATGTGATTTTAAAGCACTTAACATCGGAATAGAGACGCAATAAGTCATTTCTGTAGTTGAAATTAATACTCAAGCACGCTTTTGCAATTTGCGAGAAGGTGGTCTATTACATGGTGTCAAATGAAAGTTTGGGACTGGGCGGGGCGTGTGTCCGGGTGACCGAATGGTTAAGGGGACACCCGCGTTCCAGTCTCACACTGACATAAATGTTCATTTATCACCATCTAATAGACCATCATCACGAATGCAGCTAAATTCGACAGAATTCGCGAGCTGCAAACGAATGTTGGGTCTTCAGTCCGGAGACTGGTTTGATGCAGCTCTCCACGATAACCTATCCTGAGCAAGCCTCTTCATCTCCACATAAGAACGGCAACCTACATCTGTCTGAATCTGCTTAATGTATCCATCTCTTGGTCTTCCTCTGCGGTTTTTACCCCACACACTTCCCTCCAACGCTAAATTGACAATCCCTTGATGTCTAAGAATGTGTCCTACCAATCGATACCTTCTTTTAGTCAAGGTATGCCAGAAATTTCTTTTCTCCCCAATTCTGTTCAGTACCTCCTCATTAGTTACGCGATCCACCCACCTAATCTTCAGCATTCTTCTGTAGCAACATATTTCAAAAGCCTCAATCCTCTTCCTGTTTGCACTGTTTATCGCCCATGTCTCACTCCCATACAAGGCCACACTCCATACAAATGCCTTCAGAAAGGACTGCCTTAGGCTTAAATCAATATTCGATGTTAACAAATTTCTCTTTTTCAAGAACGCTTTTCTACCCATTGCCATTCTGCATTTTACATCCTCTGCACTGCGACCATCATTTGTTATTTTACTGCCCAAGTAACAAAATTCATCTACCTCCTTTATTGCTTCGTTACCCAATCTAATTCCTTCGGCATCAACTGATTTTCTTACACTGCACTCCATTACCCTAGTTTTACTCTTGTTAATCTTCATCTTATATGCACCTTTCAACACACTGTCCATTCCGTTTAACTGCTCTTCCAGGTCCCTTGCTGTCTCTGACAGAATTACTATGTCGTCGGCAAAACGCAAAGTTTTTAATTCTTCACCCTGAACTTTAATTCCTTCTCCAAATTTCTCCTTGCTTTCCTTTATAGCTTGCTCAATGTACAAATTGAATAACATTGGAGAAAGGCTACAACCCTGTCTTACTCCCTTCCCAACCACTGCATCCCTTTCATGCCCTTCAACTCTGACAACCGCTGTCTGGTTTTTGTACAAGTTGTAAATAACCTTACGCTCCCTATATTTTACTCCTGCTTGCTTCAGAACTTGAAAGAGTTTATTCCAATCAACATTGTCAAAAGCCTTCTCCAAATCTACAAAAGCTAGAAATGTAGGTTTGCCTTTTCTTAATCTATCTTCTAGGATAAGCCGTAAAGTGAGTATTGCCTCCCGTGTTCCTACATTTCTCCTGAACCCAAACAGATCTTCTCCGAGGTCGGCTTCTACCAGCTTTTCCACCCTTCTGTATATCATTCGTGTTAATATTTTGCAACCATGACTTATTAAACTGATGGTTCTGTAGTTTTCACACCTGTCTGCACCTGCTTTCTTTGGAATGAGGATTATAACATTTTTCTTAAAGTCTGAGGGTACTTCACCAGTCTCATACATCTTACACACCAGGTGAAACAATTTTGACATGGCTGGTTCTCCCAGAGACTTCAGTAGCTCTGAGGGAATATCATCTACTCCAGGGGCCTTGTTTCGACTTAGGTCTTTCAGGGCTCTGTCAAATTCTTCTCTCAGTACAGTGTCTCCTATTTCATCTACATCCTCTTCCCTTCCTACAATATTGTCTCAAAGTTCATTTCCTTCATAGAGCCACTCTATATACTCTTTCCACCTTTCTGCTTTCCCTTCTTTGCTGAGAACTGGTTTTCCATCAGTGTCCTTGATATTCATAGAGCTGTTTTTCTTATCTCCAAATGTTTCTTTTATTTTCCTGTAAGCTGTATCTATTTTTCCCCTATTTATACATTCTTCTATATCCTTGCATTTGCCTTCTAACCACTCCTGCTTAGCAATTATGCACTTCCTGCCAATCTCATTTCTTAGTCGTCTGTACTCCATTTTGCCTGTTTCATTTACTGCATTTTTATATTTTCTCCTTTCATCGATTAAATTTAATATCTCCTGTGATATCCAAAGATTTTTTGCAGGTCTTGCCTTCCTACCTATTTTGTCCTCTGCTGCCTTCACTATTTCATCTCTCAATTTTACCCATTCCTCCTCTACTGTTTTATTTTCCCCTGTTTCTGTCAATTGTTGCCTAAAGCTCCCTCTGAAATTTTTAAGAACTTCAGGTTCCTTCAATTTATCCAAGTCCCATCTCCTTATTTTCCTACCTTTTTGTAGTTTCTTTAGTTTCAGCCTACAGTTCATAACCAACAAGTTATGGTCAGAGTCTATATCTGCCCCTGGGTATGTCGTACAATTTAAAACTTGGTTCCGAAATCTATGTCTTACCATTATAAAATCTATCTGGTATCTTCCGGTGTCTCCTGGTCTCTTCCACGTGTACAACCTTCTTTTGTGATTCTTAAACCAGGTGTTTGTAATAACTAAATTATGTTCTGTGCAAAATTCTACCAGGCGGCTTCCTCTTTCATTCCTTTTGCCCAGACCATATTCACCTACTATCTTACCTTCCCTTCCTTGTCCTACTACCGAATTCCAGTCGCCCATAACAATTAAGTTTTCCTCTCCCTTAATTTTCTGAATAATTCCCTTTAGCTCCCCATATATTTCTTCGATTTCCTCATCATCGGCAGAGCTAGTTGGCATATAAACCTGTACTACTGTTGTCGGTGTTGGCTTCGTAACTATCTTGACAATGATAATGCTATCACTGTGCTGGTCATAGTAGTTTACCCGCATTCCTGTTTTCTTATTCATTATCAATCCTACTCCTGTGATACCTCCAATTGATTTTGTATTTATAATCCTATACTCACCTGCCCAGAAATCCTGTTCATCCTGCCACCGAACTTCACTAATCCCCACTATATCTAACTTCAACCTATCCATTTCCCTTTTTAAATTTTCTAATTTTCCTACTCGATTAAGGGATCTAACATTCCACGCTCCGACCCGTAGAATGCCAATACTGTCTCTCCTGATGATCACATCCTCCTGAGTAGTCCCCGCCCGGAGATCCGAATGGGGGACTATTTTACCTCCGGAATATTTTACCCAAGAGGATGCCATCATCATATGTTCAAACAGTAGAGCTGCATGTCCTCGGGAAAAATAACGGCTGTAGTTTCCCCTTGCTTTCAGCCGTTTGCAAAGCCACATTAGCTGATGTTACAAGGCCAACTCAGTCAATCATCCAGACTGTTGCCCCTGTAACTACTGAAAAGGCTGCTGCCCCTCTTCAGGAACCACACGTTTGTCTGGCCTCTCCACAGATACCCCTCCGCTGTGGTTGCACCTACGGTACGGCTATCTGTATCGTTGAGGCACGCAAGCCACCCCACCTCGGCAATGTCTGTGGTTCATGGGAGTGGTTTCTGAAGTATATAATGTAAATATTAAGAGAACATATCCTTCGTTGGTTTTATAATAAAGATTACTTATTATATTGGTGTGGTGTCTGTTCTTTCGGACGTCAGAAAGAACAGACACCACACCAATAAAATAAGTATTTAAACGCGACGACGGCGTTAGCTTCAGTTATTTCACCGCAGATGCGGTCATACGTCCGACCTCGCACGGGAATCCGTAATGGCGACTGTAAGAGGGCATGGACAATAGGGGCGCTACAAACATAGCGTGCGACTTTTGAGAATTGGACGGGAGGCGAGCACGGGTGGCCAAGTGGTTAAGGCGACCGCTGGCCTGAAACGGGAGACCCGGGTTCGATTCCCGATCCGGCTCACATTTTCACATGTCGCCATTGCTTAACACCAATGCCCAGATGCGGCCACTGTCAATCCTTTCTTACCTATCCTCCCTCCTTCTCTTCCTTTAACAATCATTTACAAATAAGGATTACGTTAAGGAAAAAAAAAAGTTGGAAATTAAAATATTTCGGTAGGTCGGTCGGTAGCTAACTAGTGATTTCGGTAAATCTACTGAAAACTCGGTAGGGTTGGCGACCTGCCGGGTACGCACATGCCAAAATATACGAGATCGGCGCGCCTAGCGGCGTCAGAGCTAAGCGCTCCATACTGTCTGAAAAGCCCTTGTAATAAGCTCATTTTGTTGCGGATCAGAGCGTTGGTGTTGAAGCACTTCATTTGATAGAAGAACGGCGATCGTAAGGCGACTACAGAAGAAGACGTTCCAGCGAAAGCGCCGCGGCTTAGGCCCCCAGTGCTTGGCGGGCTGCGCGTTCGCGCAGATTAACGTCCGCGTGGCGGCAATCTCCTGGATCACGCGCCAGGCACGTCGCCTGATCCCGCCGGTAAGTTCGCCCGCCTGCTCTAAAGCCACGCCGGCGGCTCCATCCCGTCTGCTGCGCGCCGAACCGCTCCATCACTGGCTCAGGGTGGGCGGCGAACAGACCCAGCTGTAGCGAATCCCCGCTAAGGGAGTCACATTTACGGCTACATCTGCATCTGCGTCTATTTACAACCTCTGACAATAAAGAGACCAAAACACACCTCCTACATCTACATCTGGCTGGCTGGCAGAGGGGTCCATTGAACCACCTATATACTATCAATTTATCTCCCAGTCCACTCTCGAATAGCGCGCGGAAAGAAAGCACACCTGAATCTCTCCGTTCGAGCTCTGATTTCTCGTAATTTATTCTGATGACCATTGCTAGCCATGTAAGTGGGAGTCAACAATATATTTTCGCATTCTGAGAATGTTGGCGATTGGAGTTTCGTAAATAGCCCACGACACAGCGATAAACGCCGTTGTAATGATTCCCATCCCAGATCCTGTATCATTTCCGTGACGCTGTCTCCCCTGTATCGTGACAATACAAAACGAGCTGCCGTTCTTTGGACTCCCGATTTCTTCCATCAAACCCACCTGATAAGGATCCCATACTGGGTAGCAATACTCCAAAAAAGGCCGGATAAGCTTAGTGTATGCACTCTCTTTAGTAGTTCGGCCGCATCTTTTAAGGGTTCTGCCAATGAAACACAGTCTCTGGTTCGCCTTTCCCACGACATTATCTACGTGTTCTTTCCCGTTTAAGTCTGAAGTAATAGTAATTCCTAGGTATTTTGTGGAGTTTACGGCCTTCACTTTTGATTGATTTATCTTGTACTCATATGGCCTACTTCACACTTCTCATTATTTGGAGTAAATTGCCAATTTTACACCATAGTGATATCTTATTCAGATCGTTCTGCAGTTGGTTTTGATCTTCAGATGATTTTACTTGACGATAAATGACGGCACCATCTGCAAACGAACTAAGAGAGCTGCTTAGATTTTCTCCCAAATCGTTTATGTAAATAAGGAACAGCAGAGGACCAATTACACTACCTTGTGGAACGCCTGATATAACCTGTGTTTTAGTCGATGCCTTACCAGCGATTACTACAAACTTTATTCTCTCTGACAGGAAATCCCTTATCCAGTCGCAAATTTAGTGCGATATACCATAACCACGCAATTTAATTAAAAGCCGTGAGGTACGGTGTCAAAAGCATCTGGAAATCAGGAAATACGGAATCAATTTCAGATCCCTTGTCGGTATCACTCATCACTTCGTATCAGTAAAGAGGTAGTTGTGTTTCGCATGAACGACATTTTCTAAATACGTGTTGACCATGGGTTAATAGATCATTCTATCCGAGATAATTCATAATATTGGAATACCGGATATGTTGCAAAACGCTGCTGCAAATTGACGTCAATGAAACAGACCTGTAGTTTAGTTGGTTACTGGTACTGCCTTCCTTTAATGTAGTTGGTAATGTTGTAAATCCTTCATTACTAGTTTGTAACGCTTATGGGACTTAACTGCGGGGTTATCACTCCCTCAACTTAGTTTATGTTTCTATCTTCTACTAAAGAGGGTACAAACATTCATGCCCGAGAGGGGATTCGAACAACCGACGGGGAACGGCCTCGCGCATCGCAGCAAGTTTCGTTAACTCATTGTTAGTAAATAAACGCCATGTAAACCTCATGTAAATGGTTGGGTCTGCAAAATATCGTACTGTATCACACTTAAATTACAATTGTAACCAATATCTGAAAAAAATACATTACCTTATGTACGTATATTTTGTGGTATATCACCTGGTCCCCTAATTGTTTTAGCAGTGTACAAACGATTCTATTCAGAGGTAAAACTGTGACCTTATTTTTCTAAATGCTTTCTGCAGCACTGATTGAAGTTGCTTTACTGACTATGTTACGTACCCGTCGTCGTTTATGTTAAAACCTCGTCTCTAGACTGTGTATTTACCATTCTACCTGCCTCTTTGTCCGGAAACTTGTGCACTGTACGTGCCTACCGCAAGCTATTGTAATGCAATATGGCTCCGTCACGTTTCTGTGTGAAATGACTTGTCTACGCAGGCTTTATCCAGTTCGAATACACCTATAGGTTCCCGCTACATGCGAAATAAGCACGCCCAACAACACCAATGAATTTTAAGCGTCATAGGATTGACTCGCGCAACGGATAATGTTACAAACGCATCTGAACCAATTAACCGGATCCAAATGTACTCAAATGGAACGGATATTTATGCTCCAGTGCGCCATTGCAGGCCACTGCAAAGACTCTAGGAATGAGATTATTAGTGATGAATAGAGTGATATGAACATTTAGAAAATGCTTCGACACACCTCTGGGAAAAAATCATTATTTATTAATAAATCCTTTAAAATAAATGCTTTATCATGTGAATTTAAATGCAACTTTAGTTTCCATCATGTCATACTACATCCGAAGGGGCCTCCTAACAAGTATTCCACTAAAAAAGTTGAATCTCATCACTTGCAATGATATGGAAGCAATGAGTATTCTCAGGTTTCCCACTATGATTTATCACATTCACACAAGGCATGCAAAGGAATAATTACCATGCACTTGAATCAGAGCGGCCGTTGCGAGCCAGGTGCAGCTAAGTGGTGTGAACGGACACGTTGGTTCTATACACAAAATATTACTCGAGAATGGGGTTTGCATTACCGACCTACTGATTACTACGAGAACATGTCAGGGGATCACAAAATATTACAATGCCCGTCGAAGTGGTGAACATACGCGATCAGCGTGGCCCCAAACAAACACCAAATACTGAAATTTAATTTAAAATAATTACCAGGACGCAGAATCTACTCTTAATTCTACGGAATTTGTGTATGTTTATTGGAATACATCACGTCTGGCAACATTATTACTACTCCGTGGGTCTATCATCATACCACGCAATCATTAGATTTCCCAACAAAATTTACGAAAATCTGCTAGTTAAGGCTAAAATGTACGTAATTACTATAACACTATAGCACGAGCAGGGAAAGCAATGGCAATAGACCCTCTGTTACCACTTTGTACTGGCCACCACAACGAACACCCTGATCACACTGCACAAAGAAAACCGTCATAATTCCGAGATTAATTCTCCAAATTTATGTATTAACGAAATAGAAAACACACGAGGAACAAATTATGACTAATAAAAGATTAAAAGTGCACAAACTGGACTCATAAACTACAATTTCCCCATTTCTCGTGCAAAGTCCTAGTTTCAAAGTAAATTACTATAAATTTGAATAAAACCTCTCAAAATGAATATGTACCAGAAACAACCACAAAATCCCCTTCAACGAACTAATACTCCCCATGATAATTCAATAAGTAATCGACTTAGCAGCAACTTTGACCGACAAAGGACACACATCTCGATCTGACTTTGTTACTTAAAGTGTGTCCCCCCACAAAAAAGTTAAGTTTGATACCTATTGATTACGTCACCTAACAGTCAGTGGTGAAAGCGTCAGCATGAGCAACATTCCTGAAGATTCTCACCAAATCGTTACCAAAATCTCCGCGACACCAGTGAGCAGCTCTCCTCACGTCCGCACTTCGTCGGGCCAGGAATCAATCTCTCTCTATCGCTAGGCGCCACCAGGGCCAACCGTCCTCTCTTCAAATTCGCGTGGGCGGAGCGCCCTGATTGGATGGACACCGAGGGTCCGTTATACCACCGCCTTCGCAAACCCCTGGCTTGACCTGATCGACTCACAACTTCACAGCTTAAACAAAACCTTTGCTGCTAGACAATCCTTTCCGTCACTAACTACAGTGTCACAACCAAAGATTACAATATTGTCCATTTTACCAACACCCAAAGAAATATTATTGCATTCCACTTCACTTCATAACACACAAGGATGGAGGAAATAGGAGAGTGACTTATAACAACAAAGATACAAAATAATGTGTACACCTTCGCCATCTCTATTTCTACAATTGGTTTTACCTACCACAAAGTGAATCAATTCAAATTTCATTCGTTAAGTTGACATAGTAACGTTTCTGCTATGTTGCACACTCCTTACAAAAATCAGTTGCCAACATTATAAACACGAAACATCTGACACCTAAAATAAAACTTCACTACCGGACATGTAAAATATCACATTTCGCCTTCAGTTTGAAATTCTATTAACACTATTAGTAAAACACCTTTGAAAATAGTACGTTGATTTAAACATAACTTTGGCTGTCCTTTTGCTTAATTTTCAATTTTTAATACTTTCGTAAATAATAGCTGCAAACACTAAAAATGCATTACACTTAGTTCCGGAAATTGCTGAACCGATATAGATACTAATTTGTATAAAAACAACAATACTACATGTTATAACTATTGCACAACATGATTTCATATATACCTTTTGTTTAATTAAATTAGGGCAGACCATTTTTTATATATCACTGGATCCTAAATTAAATACTGATAATTTTTTATGCACTAAAATTAATAATCCATTTGGTACTAAGAAACTATATTCGAAATTAACAAAACTACGACAACCATATACAAATCCGTATTAATAAAAAATTAGACCGCAAACTGAAATACATTAAAATTCCATGTCACAATAATAGTACGCCTACACAATATTGGCAAAACAAATACGTGTACATTTCGAAAACACAAATAATGTAAATAATTTGAACACTGTAAACACTAGTCAAAGGATGACTTTAAATTTGTGTACCACATTAAATACAAATTTCATCAAACATGTACATACATTGAGATAAATAGTCACAGCTTAAATGCAATTTAATTTCTGTATTTTGGCATATTTAATGTAAAAGAATAGTGTTTAATTGTGAATTACAAAACTTTGTCATCAATCTTATTACGCGGTTACGTAGAAAGATGTTTGAGAGAAACCATGTTTTGTTAGTCTTCTAGCAGTCACAAACCTGCAGCTCTGTTGGCTTGCCGCTGCATTTTTTTATTTTTGATTGTGCAACAATGTGATAGATTTAAACTTTATTTAAATGGAAATAAAATCGCTTCCATATCAACTGACATGATAATGATTTACGAAAAGATCCTGCAACATCAACTCTTTTAGTGAATGCCGAAGACAGCTCACGACGCAATGGACTCCAGGCAGCATATGAGTTCAACTTCACCTACAGTGGAATGACTTTGTTATAGAGACGGTGAACTAATAAAACTTTCCGTGATTTAGGAAAATATTAGGGCTCAGTTTGAGTCATTCCCAAAAGGAGTGACGGTCGTTAGAACATGAGACAGAAGAGCAATGAAACAAAATGACAGTCTCGTTTCAAATATAACTTACATGCATTATATATTTAGGAATGCCAAAAGTTTAATATGTAAAATTGTTTGTAGATTGAAAAAACGGAAGTGAAGGTGGCAATAGAAAACTAGCGCTCCCAAGAAGAAAATTAAAAGAAGCTGCTTATGAAACAAACTGGTTATTACTTTCTGCGTATTTTGTATTGTGGTAGTCATGTCAAGGCTCTAGCATTTCCTAGTATATACTTGGCATATCTGTTATGTACCTAATGAGTATCTTCTTGTAAGAAGATATGCAGGACTGTGGAACTTTTTGTGGTAGCTGTACAGTAGATTCTCGTTAACTCGCAGTGATCGGGACCCGGGCCACCTCGAACTACCGAAATTTATGTGCGAAAAAGAAGTAAGTATACCTTAAAAAGAATACATATGTCAAAATATTACTTTTTTTTAACAAAGGGTTTAAATAGGCTACTTTGGCAGCCTAAAGTTTTAAAGTCTTTTAACTACTTAATGCTTGAGTGCGGTTTTCGGTGAAGACAGAATGTACAGTAATTTTTGTTTTATGACGCTCGGATTTATGCGATACTAATAATTTCGAGGTTCGATATATCGAGTCTCCACTGTATTGAGTTCAGTTTTCTTCTTCAGTAACTTACTTTAATTTTTTTAGTTAGAAAATATCACGACGGGAAGAATAGACTCCAATATGGAAGTACATCAATAAAATCACCGTCGATTTCTCTAAACCTGTTCGCCTCCCATGGCATCTAAAGACTTCTGTTAGGCTTACACACACTCAAGAAAGCGTAATACAGGAAAGGGATCTTGCGAAAAGTTTCAGTTAAGGTTTCAGTTTCGAACGAAACTAGAAGAAAGCCGAATTTCGGTTAACGTTTCGGTTTCGGCCCCAAATATGTTTCGATCTGACTCTAGTACTTGCAGATGACAAACTGTGAAATCAAAGCAGTTAACAAATCCTGCCGATGACATTTTGTAACTATCGTAAATAAATTACACCTAAAATATGTAATAAATTGTCAAATCAAATCGCTCGTCCAGATGACTGTATAACTAAAATCTGTAAACGTTAATATAAAAAATAAAAGGTAAAAACCCACGTAAGATGGCAGAATAAGTGCCGAAACATGTTTGGGTATCAAAACAGAACAAGGTGTCTTGCATAAGGCGGATTTAACCACAAATATAATACAGCAAGCAAGGAAGATACAGGAGCTGCACCATCACAAGATGGTCACCTAGAACTAATGGTAATTTTGTAGCAAAAAGGACTGATTTTAAGACATTTCATATAAAGTAGCGCAAAGTGCAACAATTTTTACAGCCACAGGAATAACAGCGTGGTAATCATACTGTAGCACCCATTACCCTTTCTTCGGCAAGAATACCCTACTGTCCATTAAAATTGCTACACCAAGAAGAAATGCAGATATTAAACGGGTATTCACTGCAAAAATATAGTAGAACTGACATGTAATTACATTCTCACGCAATCTGGGTGCATAGATCCTGAGAAATCAGAACCCAGGACAACCATCTCTGGCCGTAATAACGGCCTCGATACGCCTGGAAGTTGAGTCAAACAGAGCTTGGGTGGCGTGTACAGGTACAGATGTCCATGCAGCTTCAACACGATACCACAGTTCATCAATAGTAGTGACTGGCGTATTGTGCCGAGCCAGTTGCTCGGCCACCATTGATCAGACGTTTTAAGTTGGTGAGAGATCTAGAGAATATGCTGGCCAAGGCAGCAGTCGTACATTTTCCGTATCCAGAAAGGCTTGTACAGGACCTGCAACATGCGGCCGTGCATTATCCTGCCGAAGTGTAGTGTTTCACAGGAATCGAATGAAGAGCCACCGGTCGTAAAACATCTGAAATGTAACGCCCACTGTTCATAGTGACGTCGATGCCAACAAGAGGTGACCGAGATGTGTAACCAATGGCACACCATACCATCACGCCGGGTGAGACGCCAGTATGGCGATGACGAATACACACTTCCAATGTGCGTTCACCGCGATACGACCATCATGATGCTGTAAACTGAAGCTGGATTCATCAGAAAAAATAACGTTATGCCATTCGCGCACCCAGGTTCGTCGTTGCGTACAACGTCTCAGGCGCTCCTGTCTGTGATGCAGCGTCAAGGGTAACCGCAGCCGTGGTCTCTGAGCTGATAGTCCATGCTCCTGCAAACGTCGAACTGTTCCTGCACATGGCTGTTGTCTTGCAAACCTCCCCATAAGTTGATTCAGGAAAAGAGAAGTGGCTGCACGATCCGTTACAGCCATGCGGATAAGATACCTGTCATCTTGACTGCTAGTGATACGAGGCCGTTGGGATCCAGCAGGGCGTTCTGTATTGCCCTCCCAAACTCACCGATTGCATATTCTCCTAAGAGTCATTGGATCGCGACCAACGCGAGCACCAGTGTCGCGATACGATAAACCACAATCGCGCAAAGCTACAATTCGACTTTAATGAAAGTCGGAAACGTGATGGTGCGCATTTCTCCTCGTTACACGAAGCCTCACAACAACGTTTCCGCAGGCAACGCCGGTCAACTGCTGTTTGCGTATGAGTAATGAGATGGAAACTTTCCTCATATCAGCACTTGTAAGTATCGCGACCGGCGCCAACCTTGTGTGAATGCTGTGAAAAGCTAATCATTTGCATATCACAGAGTCTTCTTTCTGTCGTTTAAATTTCGCGTCTGTAGCACGTCATCTTCGTGGTGTAGCAATTTTAATGTCGAGGAGTGTACTTATGAACAAGAACCTAAATAATGAAGAAAATCACTGTAAAATTCTACAGATGCTTGTACTCACATAACTAAACAGTTTTTCTTCGTACGGTTGGAATAGCTATGCTGAATGGCCGCGTGGGCTCAGACGTCATGCTACAGACTGGGAGGCATTCGCGCCGGAGTTTCAAGTCCTCCCTCGGGCATTGACGTGTGTGTTGTCCTTAGTGTAACTTGGTTTAAGTAGTTTGTTATTCAAGGCACCTTAGCAGTTTGATCCAATAGGCTTAGAAACATTTCAACATTTAAGACTGGAGTAAAATAAGTACTCTGTCGACCCCAAGAAGGTTAAAATAAGGGTAGACGGCGCTACTATGCACACCGTAGCTAGCAATTGAAACCATTCCGGTGACTTGTGAAGCCAAGGAAATGTTTTCAGGTTAAAGCATCGTGTGGTTCTTGACCTGTTAACTTTCATACGTTTAAATGAGTGTCATTTCAGTGCACATATTTGATATAGTATACTTTCGTGGACAAGTACAGACGTTTCAGATAGGTGAATTGTGATTACTATCGTAAAGTATCATACTATAAGTTTGACTCACAAATAGGGATCATACCAAGATGCTTTAAAAGATCTGAAATTGTTAGCTGTAGTAGTTCACAAGAAATTCAGAGCAAGATTGTTCCGATAATGAATGAACTAAAGTGTATCATCTTCGGAAGCTCAGCACGGAATAGACGACATTTTTTATATTGAATACACACGAAAACTCATTCTACAAGGGTCCACGTCATTAAATATTATACTAAAACTCTGTACCACAAGGTCTTTGAAATTTCAAGGAAACCTATATCTCGCAAGAGTAAAAAGTAGATGTGATTGAGGGAACAACAAAGAAAAATAGCAAATTACCTATAAAATTTTTATGTGTGAAATAGCAGTTGACTTTATTCCTCTGCTAGCACAGTCAAAGGTAGCGCACAAAATAAGAATAATTATTATTTTTTTCTGTTTTAGATGAAGTACCACTTTCTACTCAGAATGAAATGAATACACACTGGTCACCACAAATATTATTGAGTATGAAGACAATGCATTCATTTTTCTAGCGTTAAGGGCATCTCGCCCTATTCTAATCTCCTTCATCGACGCTGCGTTTTCTTAGGTTACTGACGTGTATTATTTCGTATACACGTAATCGTACTGTGATAGTATAAAATAAGTTTTCCCCGTTACTGACGTATAGTATTCCTTGCACACTTAAATCGCAGCGTGATGATATAAAATGATATGTTCAAATGTTTTGAAATCTATCGGACCAAACTGCGTGGTCATCAGTCCGTAGCTAACAAACTAATTAAACAAAGGTAAACAAACCTAAGAACAACACACACCCATGCCCCAGGGAGGACTCGAACCTCCGCAGCGAGGCGCCTTAGACCGCTCGGCAACTCCACCGCGGCGATGATATAAAATGAGTTTTCTTCGATTACTGACATATACTATATCTTGTACACTTAATTGTAGCGTGATAGTACAAAAGAAGCTTATTTCTGATTACTTAATCTTACCGTGACAGTATAAAATGAGTTTTCTTCTGTTTCTGACGTATATTTCTTGTACATTTAATTTTAGCGTGACAGTATAAAATACTGACGTATTTCTTGTATACAAAAACGTAGCTTAAAGGTATGAAACAAGTTTTTCACCGGTTGCAGATGTATAGTATTTCTTGTATAATTTATCATAGCGAGATAGTTTAAAATGAATTTTCTTCTGGTTACTGACATATAGTATCTCTTGTACACTCAATCGTACCGTGATAGTATAAAATGCGTTTTCTTCCATTTACCGACTTGTAGTACAGTTGTCCGCAAAGTCTCTCCGCAACGGCGAGCTCCACGTGTTTAGGCATGTGGGGGCGCTTAAGAGTGGCAGCATATTCATGTCGCTGTATAAGCAACACTACCCCCACCCCACTACCTCTGCAGGTCCACGGGACACGTGCAGGTGCGCTTTGTCTGTGCTGCCAATCTCACACGTGCCGCAAAGCGACACACTGGGAGATCGCCACTACGGCGAGAGACTTTGCAGTCACAATGTATTTCTAAAATCACTCCACTCCATATTTTTTAAGCGCTGGCACAGCAACCGTAATTGATATTTTTGGTAAAAAATCTGTTGCATAAACTTGATGTTTTATTTATTTAAACATGACACGTTTCGCCTATTCTGGGCATCATCAGACATTGAAAGGTGGGGGGAGAGGGGCGGAAGATTACAAACTTGTTTAAAACACAACCAAAAATATGTCAAACCTTTCGTAAGCAAGAAATAATTACAATATGGAGTGTGTAGACTGAAGGGTTGTGGCTTCCAGACTGACGGTGTTAGGAATGTGGTTTAGATTGATTTGGACGCGGTTGGTTTCACCGATTCCGTTGCACGATGGAAAGGGACTATTGTTCCATTTGAAGATTATATCTTCCTGCTGTGACTCTGTGGAAAATGATGCAATGGACTATGTTCATGGCTCCGGAGAAAGTGTAACGTTTTTTGTGTTGAGCTGCCGCATTAGGGTTTCCTGTCACCTATTATTTTGTAGGTTGGAGGGGCGGGCACACTTGGTGAAGCACCCTGTATATATATACCACACACACACACACACACACACACAGATGCATATCTGTATTAAGAGACTAGACTGAGGTGACAGAAATCATTGGAATACTGATGCCGGGTGCGGGAGTGTGCGTGATGTATGTGCTCTGGTGATTTATGTGAAAAGCTTTCCGACTACATTATGGCCGCACGGCAGCAATTAACGGACTTGTTAGTGCTACACCCTTTAGACGTCTCATTTCGGAACTCGTTGGAATATTGTGGGGTCCACAGTATCGGGAGTGTACCGAGAACACAAAATATCTGGCAATATAGGGAGGGAAGAGTTATATTCAACCTATACAAAAACCAGACAGCGGTTATTAGAGTCGAAGGGCAAGAAAAGGACGCAGAGGTTGGGAAGGGAGTAAGACAAGGTTGTAGCCTTTCCCCACGTCAAACACGTGAATGTGTGTATATGGGCTGCTGTTTTTTCAGTCTGCACCCTCCCTATTATAATTATTTCTTGCTTAGGAAAGGTTTAACATATTTTGAGTTGTGTTTTAAACAAGTTTGTATATCTCCCCCCCCTTTTTTTCAACGTCTGATGATTCCCAAAAAACACTGTATTTGTTGTACACTTAATCGTAGCGTGACAATATAAAATAAGTTTTTTCTAGTTACTGACTTCTAGCAGTTTTATGTTCAGTTAACCATAGCGTGATAGTATAAAATAAGTTTTTTAACAATTAATGTCGTATAGTACGACGGGCTTGAGATAGAAAAAAATAATCTGTTAACCATTCAATGTTATGGTTAAAGTTTATGTTATGAAGGCTACTTGTGACAGTTTCCTTGACACCTACCTATTTTTCTTTTACCTCACTCACGTTACCGCGAGCAGCGTGCTAACTCGTCTAGTTGTAATAGACCGAACGTTGCACGTGAGGCCCGTAGGCGGTTGTCACTTAATATTTGTCTAACCTGGTGTCTTCTCTCTCTTAGATGTCCCCAGCGCAGAAGCAGGTAGACTGGAAGTCTTCTGAGGTGAGGCTGAAATTGAAAGTGGTGGATACTGTGGCTGTCTAACTACCGTTAACGAAGTCGATGAATTCCTTCAGAGATGCCAGTGGCTCTTATTTTTACCAGTCACTCGAATACAGAAGCCACGAACTGCATGTTGACGTCAATATTAGTCACAAAAATAACGTTGTTACAGTCATAACACACTTTGACACACATTGCACGCACATTAGCCCCATTATCGACCAAATAATACAAGACTGGTTATCGCAAGTTGTAACGTTTCTGCTACGTTGCGAACTCCTAAAAATCTGTTGCCAACATTGAAACACGAAATATCTGATACCTAAAGTAAAACTTCATTACCGGACATGTGATATTTTACATTTTTGCCTTCTGTTTGAAATTATATTTACACTATTAGTAAAACGCTTTTAAAATATAGTACGTTGATTTAAATATAACTTTAGCTGACCTTTTACGTAATTTTCATTTTTTAATACTTTCGTAAATAATAGCTGCAAACACTAAAAATGCATTACAGTTAGTTTTGGATATTGCTGAACCTATATAGATACTAATTTGTATAAAAACAACAATGCTACATGTTATAAACTATTGCACAACATGATTTCATATATACCTTTTGTTTAAATAAATTAGGGCAGACCATGTCTTATATATCACTAGATCCTAAATTAAATACTGATAATTTTTCATGCACTGAAATTAATAATCCGTTTGGTACTAAGAAACTATCTTCGAAATTAACAAAACTACGACAACCATATACAAATCCGTATTAATAAATAATTGGACCGCAAACCGAAACACATTAAAATACCATGGCATAATAATAGTACGCCTACACACTATTGGCAAAACAAATATATGTGCATTTCGAAAACACACATAATGTAAATAATTTGACGACTGTAAACACTAGTCAAAAGGATGACGTTAAATTTGTGCACTACATTTAAATACAAATTTCGTGAAACAAATAAATACATTGACATAAATAGTCAAAGCTTAAATGTAATTTTTTAATTCCTGTATTTTGGCATATTTGATGTAAAAGAATATTGTTTAATTCTGAATTGCAAAACTTTGTCATCAATGTTATTACGCAGTCATGTAGAAAGATGTTGGAGAAAAACCATTGTTTGTTTAGTCGGTTATGGAGTATCCGAGTGGCCAGAAACCTGTAAGCAGCTTTGTTGGCTTGTTGCTGCATTTATTGATTGTGCAATGTTTAAGTGGAAATAAAATCGTTTCCATATCAACTAAGATGGATTTACTTTATGAAAATATCCTGTAGAATCAATTTCTTTAGTGAATGCCGAAGACAAATCACAACGCAATGGACTTCAGCCAGCATATAAGATAAGTTCAACTTCACCTACAGTGGAATGATTTCGTTATAGACTGAGAACTAATAAACATTTCCGTGATTCAGGAATATATTAGGGCTCAGTTTGAGTCGTTCCGAAAAGAGGTGATGGACGTTAGATGTGGTGCCGCGTGACCAGGATTTTTAAAAGCGTATTCACTAATGTAAAGTGTTAAAAGTGGTGACGTGACCAAACGATTTTAAATGAGTATTCGCTAATATAAGAATGTGTTTCAGGATACAAGGAAAATAATGTATATGATGGATGTGCAGTAAAACCATCATAAAAGTGCAGAATTCGACTACAATACTATCCACACCTACGATGTCAAAAGTTAATGGAGGAAGATGGCAATAATTTGGACTACTAGATTCCTGTATCGCCGCATCCTTGTGACGAGCTAAGTACTTTTCTTTTTTTTACTGTTTATGTGATAGGGGTTTTATGTGGACTGAAAACTTATTTTAAAATGGATACAGTAAGAAAGGAGGGAGATGATAGTACTCAAGTTTCGGACTTTGACAGTGGGGTAGAAGGTTCTGGTATCGCGAGTTCTACACCGATTACAAGAAAGCAGCAGGTCCCATTTTCTAGTGATTTACAAGAGACTGGACAACAGATTAGTAATATGGCAGAAAACGCGGAAATAGAAAGAAAATCAATCTTGGAACTTATATTAGAATCGAACTCCAAACTTTCATTACAAATGGAAACTATGAAAACCGAACATTCATTACAAATGGAAACCACGAACTCCAAACTTTCATTACAAATGGAAACTATGGAAACCACGAACTCCAAACTTTCATTACAAATGGAAACTATGAAAACCGAACTTTCGTTAGATATAAAAACCGTGAAAACCGAACTATCTGACATGAAATCTCAAACAAATGACTCAATGGCCGATTTAAAACAATACATTGGAAGTCTAGTGACAAAGTTTAGTACTACCGGTAGATTCAATAGTGTAGAAAAAACTGTTTTGGTAGCTGCTACTTCAGAAGTTTCTCAGACGAGTGACAATGTTGAAGAAATAGATGACAGTTCAAGTTATGTGAATTCTCAGAGCCAGGATACTAAAACAGAGTTAACTGGAAAGATTCGCGATTTTGAACAATGTAATAGCAAACTTAGTTATTCTGATTTTAAAGTAGAAACTGAATGTAACCGTGTTATAGATAACCCTGAGCAAGAAGTCGAAAGTAAATGTACAGTCACAGAATTACCACAGTGTGTAGACAAAATGCAAGAAAAGTCACACACTGAAACTTTGTTTATTCCTAGATGTACTAGTGTAATTTGTTTACCAGTAGTGAAGTTACCTGGTAGGCCTAAAAAGAAATTTCGTCCTATTTATTTTATGCCACAGGACAATGATTGTTTTCATTCAGACTTGAATAACACTTTAGAAATTATGTTGCTTAAGCAAAGTCTAAGGTGTAAAGTATGTTCTTGGGCAAACCAGACCCAAATGTTTGCATTTAATTTTGGACCTAATTTTAATGTATCATTAGCTATTCTACCTGATGATAGACAAAATGAGATGCATCAGGCTATGTACTGATGTAATACCTTAGGGGCATAATTACTCTTTAGTTATGAAACTGCTGACAACAGTTCAGGTCCCCAGTCATGTGCTGTGTACTTCTATTGAATCATTTTCACAGTACAGAAAAAATTCTAGGCTTTAAGTTTTTCTTCAGTGTAAATATTTGATTTTTTTTTTGATAAAATGTTTTAATTACCACTGACAAATGAAGACAGCTGAGACATACCTTTTGATATGTACATTTTTGCTATATACTTATTGAAACTTAAAATATGAGAAGCCTAAACTTTATTACAATAAGAATTTTTGAGAAAATATGAACAAAAAATGTGTAGGCGGATGTTAACCATCAGTTCAAAAGAACTTTAAACTAAATAAAAATACTATACCTAATATGAGATACTAGTTGGGGGTTTTCAATAAGAATATTTTTTTTACTTATGCCAATGTATAGGCCAATGGACTTAAGAGCTAAGAAGAAAATATACTGAAATACAGTTTGAACCACATAGGGAATTCATGTTTACAGTTAGCCTAATACAGTTACAATGAATAACAAATATTGAGAAGGATTTATGAATAAAAAATACTATGTGAATTTAAGTACAGAAAAAGAAAATAGGTAGATGATGGGGGTTTATTTAATGTGTTTGTCAGAAATCTGGAGACTTATGTTATGATGTTTATAAACCACTAACTAATGTGGAAGTCTTTGAGTAGTCATCAAAAAATAAGACAGGTTAGAAAAAAAGGGGAAGTCCTGTTCATGAGAAATTTAAGTTAGGTTAAGAATTGTCAGTGAAAGTACTGAACAAATAGTTATTAAGTTACTGAAATGGAAGTGAAAAATGCTTCATATATTGAAAAGAAAGAATTAATAAGTCGTAAAGAAAATGACTATGAAAATAATGAATATTTAAATGAAAAATGAAAATGATGTTGATATAGTGTTTAAGATTAGTGTAGTCTCTGAACAGATGCTTTACTGGAAGTCTAAGATGTTGAATTGCTTGATACTGCTGAGGAATCTCAAAATGATAGTGTTAAGTGTACTGAAAATATTAGCTCCAAACCCTGATATAAATGTCAAGTCATCTACTGAAATGTTAAAGAATTAATTGAAAGTAAATATGAAAGTATACCTTCTGTATGTCAACTAAGTTGTGATTCTAGTAACATGAATAATTTTGAAGAAGTTTAAAAAATCTATTAACTGAACCTGAAAACAAAGTACTATTTCACTATGTTAGTAGTCCATTTGTTAAGATCTGAGTTGAAGTTCATCAAAATGTATACATTGAGCCACTTGAAGTTAACTGAAACCTTTAGCTGTATTATTATAGTTTTGTTTATCCATGATCCATAAAGTTGATCGGTCTCAGAATGTTAATGCGTTTAAATCCTACCTACAGAAAAATTAATTGACTTGTGAAGTTTACCTTACTCTCACTCTGAAACCTATAAGGAAGATACTATTTATGAATATGGCACACAATAATTAATTTATTAACCTCATGCATAGTCAAAGGTATGTTGAAGTGTTCATTATTTGTTTATGGCTTGAAATGTCATTGTATATACGAGAAAATGCTTACCTCAATTATGTGCTGTGATCTTTCTATTAATCACTTCCACAGTGCATTACAATTCGAATTCTGTAAGTCTTTTCACACTTGTTAATCATTCATTAGTATTTTTTGTGTTGTACTTCGATGTGTCAAGAGAGACTTGCTAACAATTAGTACAAAAGTGACTATAAGCATGGGAGGACACATAGACCACACAAGTGTTAACCAATGTAAAATTCAATCTCTATCCTTGAGCTTACAGCTTAATAGGAAAATATTTAATACTGGTTTAAGATGACCATATTATAGTATATTGTACATATGACACAGCTTTGGCTGATGCAAAGTTTAATTTTCATTTTTATTCTTAAAGTTTACATGATGAAACTACTGATGTTTTACAAGTTACATACTTGGAATTTTTTTTATCATGCGTACTTGCACATACTCATGATGTAAGGTCATAATGAACCATTACAGACTATCTATTACTCATTATTATTATCATCAAATTTGTATAATTTTGTATTTTTCATGTGGAACACCTACGTTTTGTTCATGACACACTTGTTGACTTGTTCATGCATGCAAGCTTTGTGTATCAATTTGTAGTTGATTACAGGGTGTTTAATTTTGATATGGTACTGTATCTGAAAATGATCAGGCAGACCATATGTAAATTTTGACTTTGGTGTAGTATATAATTATGAGATTTTACACTGTTAATGTAGACATGTACAGGCTTTCAAAACACTTAAGATAGTTACTTATTTTCATCCATTTCTACTGTATGATTGTCACTCATTTTCAAACACTACTGGACAACATTGGATGTTGATTTTGAGTTATTGGGGGGTAGTAACTGTTCACCATTCAACAAACATAGGGTACTCTGGACTGTGTTATGTTTGATTGGAGCAGTTTGTTCAAAGAAGAACACAAAAACTATGTACTGTTATTTACTTCTGCGGAATTAAGGAGTCAAGTTGCCAGTTGCATCTTGTTACTCTTGGTAAGGTAGTTACCATTAATACAAACATTCCGTTTAGAAGATAATCTATGAAAACTAAATGGTGTATCGTAATACCTTACGGACACTAAATTGTTAAACAAAATATAAGTAAACGCAACGAGAGTCTTTTTCTGCTTATGTAGCCGTTTGCGAGTCAGTTACCTGCCCTGGCCGTGGACGTAATTTAATGGCAGCGTATTTTTCCGCCCTCTCTTGATTACTGCCTTGAGAGTGGGTGTATTTTGGCAGTTAAAACAAAAACTTTTTTCATTTTTCTTTAAATTTTTCCCCGATTTGGGAAAAATTTGACACTTTGGTGGATCAGTTGATAACTGACACTTGAAAAATTTCCATGCTTGTTTTGAGCTATGAGATTAACCATTGCCACTGCTAACTACTCGCAGGGGGGTTAGTTTTTGAATTTTTATTAATGGATATGTTTTTTTAATAAGTAAAATATTATGTAATACTATGACCTAATTTGTTTCTACTCTTTATTACTACTCATTCTAATCTCTAACAGTATGACAAATATTCAATACCTACAGTACTTGAAAAAGTTTCAAAACCACGATTAAATTTTCTGTCTATATAACCATTTTAACTATACCATAATTTTGAATGATAAATGTTTGATGTGCTCACTGAGAGCTTGTTTCTATCCATTGTTTTACTATTTAATTATGTCATTCTTTCACTTAGTAAATTGACTATAAATTGTGAAGTTATTACAATGTACAACACCCTTTCTAGAGGAATTAGGAGCTTAGTACTCACATAATGGCATTTACATACATGTACACATAGAAAAAGTTATTCTGCATAAAATATTTTTTATATGAATTAATACCAAACATAACTATTGATAATATGAATATCAATGCTCTTAAAAAAAAAAAAGTTGTAAAAGCTTGCTATTTCATTATTCAAACTAAAGTAAATGAGAGAGATTTCTAGTTAATTTTCAGTAACATTTAAGGGTTAATTTGAACCCATAATTTGATTTTGTTTTAAATACCGTATAGAGAAAATTGATTGCTCTTTCCAATAGCCTGATAACAGTATGCTTATTTATGTATGTAGTTAGGGAAAAATAGTATGTGGTTCTGAGAAAGATACAACCATGTTATAGGAATGCCTGTATCTACAGTCAGCTGAAGATGTGAGCCACTACATCACCAACAGCAGTTTTCAGATACAACACTGTCGGCGCATCATGCAACATCAACAACCACCAGCATTCGCAAGACTACAATCAACATACAATTTTTATTTTTAGCCTAAACTAATACAGGCTCATTATGAACACTTAAATCACAACATATTGAAACGATAGTACACAGTGAACCTTACATTACATTTCAGGTACACTATGTAGGGGGTGTGTAACGTTTCTGCTACGTTGCGAACTCCTAAAAATCTGTTGCCAACATTGAAACACGAAATATCTGATACCTAAAGTAAAACTTCATTACCGGACATGTGATATTTTACATTTTTGCCTTCTGTTTGAAATTATATTTACACTATTAGTAAAACGCTTTTAAAATATAGTACGTTGATTTAAATATAACTTTAGCTGACCTTTTACGTAATTTTCATTTTTTAATACTTTCGTAAATAATAGCTGCAAACACTAAAAATGCATTACAGTTAGTTTTGGATATTGCTGAACCTATATAGATACTAATTTGTATAAAAACAACAATGCTACATGTTATAAACTATTGCACAACATGATTTCATATATACCTTTTGTTTAAATAAATTAGGGCAGACCATGTCTTATATATCACTAGATCCTAAATTAAATACTGATAATTTTTCATGCACTGAAATTAATAATCCGTTTGGTACTAAGAAACTATCTTCGAAATTAACAAAACTACGACAACCATATACAAATCCGTATTAATAAATAATTGGACCGCAAACCGAAACACATTAAAATACCATGGCATAATAATAGTACGCCTACACACTATTGGCAAAACAAATATATGTGCATTTCGAAAACACACATAATGTAAATAATTTGACGACTGTAAACACTAGTCAAAAGGATGACGTTAAATTTGTGCACTACATTTAAATACAAATTTCGTGAAACAAATAAATACATTGACATAAATAGTCAAAGCTTAAATGTAATTTTTTAATTCCTGTATTTTGGCATATTTGATGTAAAAGAATATTGTTTAATTCTGAATTGCAAAACTTTGTCATCAATGTTATTACGCAGTCATGTAGAAAGATGTTGGAGAAAAACCATTGTTTGTTTAGTCGGTTATGGAGTATCCGAGTGGCCAGAAACCTGTAAGCAGCTTTGTTGGCTTGTTGCTGCATTTATTGATTGTGCAATGTTTAAGTGGAAATAAAATCGTTTCCATATCAACTAAGATGGATTTACTTTATGAAAATATCCTGTAGAATCAATTTCTTTAGTGAATGCCGAAGACAAATCACAACGCAATGGACTTCAGCCAGCATATAAGATAAGTTCAACTTCACCTACAGTGGAATGATTTCGTTATAGACTGAGAACTAATAAACATTTCCGTGATTCAGGAATATATTAGGGCTCAGTTTGAGTCGTTCCGAAAAGAGGTGATGGACGTTAGAAAGTGACGCTAGATGTTTACCTTGTCGGGGCTCGCAGTGAAATAACTAGCAGTGGAGCTGGGCTCCAAGCTATAGCCTAGAGTTTTTGCGCCAACCGACACTTCTAGAACGCCACACACACTCTTTACCTAAAATACTTAATCTAATAAATCTACAAAACAATAGTGTAATCACAAACAATTAATTAACACACATTAGGGCAATAGAATTGATAACTCAATTTTTATTTATTAAATAATTAATAAAGTAGCTGGGAGGTTGTGGCGCGTAAAGATACAGCAACAGCCAATCAGATCACTGTTAGAGATCAAATGTTTGTATAGCTTATGGGACTTAACTACGGGGTCATCAGTCCCTAAACCTACAAACTACTTATGAACTAACTAAGACTAAGGACGGCACAAATATCCATGCCCGAGGGGGGATTCGAACCCCCGACCGTAGTGGCCGTGCAGACCGTGACTGGAGAGCCTCAGTCCCCTCGGCCGCTGTTAGAGAAAGGGGCGGAGTTTTCCCACGAGACCGTACTTACAGTACCATCTGGCTACTATCTGGAACAGCCACTTCCTACTGTCCCATGTCTATTTGATTATAAGTAAATCTCGAATTCTAGGAGCCCAAAGGATAAGCAGACAAGAAGGGAAATCAAAACTGAGCTTAACACCAAGTAAAGAGCAGTCCCAAATTCTTCTAAATTTTCCAATCCATTCATTGAGGAGAAAGTAAAAGATGCCATCAGAAACCTGAAAGTTGGGAAGGCTGCTGGATTCGGTGGGATCTATCCTGAATTTCTCACACACTGTGGACCAGCAACTATCAAATGGCTTTCTCACTTCTTCTCAAACATCCTCTCCACTGGAAATCTTTCACCATTATTCAAGAAAACCAAGTTAATAGCAATCCTTTAAAACCGAACAAAGACCCAACAAAAGTAGAAAGTTACCGCCCAATAGCTCTATTAAGTGTTACTTACAAACTACTTGAACGACACATCTACAACAGGATCCATAACACAATTAATAAAGAAATACCGATAGAGCAAGCTGGATTCAGGCCTGGCAGAAGCTGTAATGACAAAGTGTTTGCCTCAACAACACATATTGAAAAGCATAGCTGCTTCCTTTGATCTATCCGCCGCCTATGACACCGTATTGAAATTTGTGAGCATTATTCAATGTCAGAAACTCACAAACCTACTTAGCAACATGCTAAGCAACAGACTTTTCCAGATCTACTCTGATAACGAAAGAAGCAAGGTTTTCACGTTAAATGAAGGATTACCCCAAGGATCTGTATTGCCCCCCTCTCCTTTTCGATTTGACCTGCCAGCCACATCAAGGACATTCATATATGCTGATGACATCTGTTTGGTAACCCAAAGCCCTAGTTTCACTACTGCTGAAAGTACATTAACTGCCGACATGGAAATTCTGGACACATACTTCAGGAAATGGTGCCTCAGCCTAAACCTTCACAAAACTGTCACTTCAGCATTTCACCTACGAAATCGGCACTAACAATAAACCAGAAGTAAAACTTAGAGGACAAACCTTGCAGTACTGCAGCACACCGAAGTACCTTTGAGTAACTTTCGAAAGACCCCTAACCTTTCGTCAACACCTCTCCAACGTGGCTACTGAAGTGAAGACCCGTAATAATATCATCCAGGAGCTTGCTGGTACCTCCTGGGGTTGCAGTGCTCAAACGCTACGATAACTGCTTTGGCACTGTCATACTCTGTCGCTGAATACTGTTGTCCAACTTGGATGAACAGTGTTCACAGTAAGAAAATAGATGTGCAACTGAACCAAACAATGCGACTTATTACGGGATGCATACATAGTACTCAAACTGCTTGGCTACGAGTTTTAAGTAACATCGAACCTCCAGTTCTACGTAGATCAGATGCTCTCCAGAAGATCTGGAGGAACATTCAGAAGAACCCCCAGCTACTCATACACAGTGATAAATCAACAGCAGAACCCCAGCGTTTGAAGACAAGAAATCCATCTTGGAAAACTACACATCATCTTGATGTCACAAACTTTGACATCAATGAAGCATGGAAAAGCCATTGGGAAGAATCGTCAGTGTTAAACGGTCATCGCCGCGGTGGAGTAGCCGAGCGGTCAAAGGCGTCTCGCTGCGGAGCGCGCGGTTGTTCGCCGTCGGAGGTTCGAGTCCTTCCTGGGGCATGGGTGTGTGTTTTTCCTTGGGTTAGTTTACCTAGGTTTAAGTACTTTGTAAGCTACGGACTGATGACCACGCAGTTTGGTCCGATAGATTTACAAACATTTGAACATTTTCAACGGTCATCTGGTTAGAAACCCTTCAATGCGAGTTCCAGGTTTCTCAATCCCTAGACGCTAGTGGAGAATCATAAAGCCGTCCGCGGTGGCCGAGGGGACTGAGGCGCTTCAGTCACTGTCTGCACGGCCACTACGGTCGGGGGCTCGAATCCCCCCTCGGGCATGGATATTTGTGCCGTCCTTAGTTGTAGGTAGTTCATAAGTAGTTTGTAAGTTTAGGGACTGATGACCACGAAGTTAAGTCCCTTAAGCAAAAAAAAAAAAAAAAAAAAAAAAAAAAAAAAGAATCATAAACCGCGTCCGAACAGGTGAAGGGAACTGCTGATATCTGCAGGACAAATGGGGCTGGGTAACATCTCACGATTGTGAATATGGAGCTGCCCTACAAACAATAAACCATATTGTAGGTGAATGCGCGAAAGGAATCTTCGGGGGATCAATAAATGACATTCACCATGCATTACCTGAAGGGCTCAACCGGATCACCTGTTTGGACTTAGAATTCCTCGAACTTGTGTAATGCCTACATAATTTAACACTGTACATATGATCCTGTACATATATGGTCTTGTCATACATATCTTACATTGTACGCAATTAGAGTATGTACATGAACCAAGCTCTGTATCATCATTCGGTAAATAAATAATAATGAAATCTATATCTATAAATGTGAATGTCTGTTCGGTGTACGTTTATCACGTCTGTTCCACAAGACATAAAGAGCTAAAAATTTGTACAGTTACTAATGTCTACCCGGGGAAGGTTATAGGCACGGTTTTATGGCGACCGAATGTCTGTTCGGTGTACGCTTATCACGTCCGAAAAACAAGACGCAGAGACCTAAATATTTGTACAGGTACTAATTTATACCTGAGGAAGGTTTCAGGCACGGTTTTATAGCGATCTTATAGATATTTAGTAATTTGAGAAATATAACGCCAAATGCGGAACAATAATTACTATTTGAAAATTATATTTACTCTTTGAAAATGGATTTATTGGTTGCATTGTTGCTTGAGGGTTGATAATGATAAAAGGGTTGAGTGTATTGGGATGGAAAGTTATCAGTGTACATAAAAATCTATATGTGTGTATGTTAATATTTAGCCGTGCAGTAAAAAATAAAAAACGCAAACGAATGGTCTGTGTGTAACTGTCCGACGTCTCCCGTTGTACACCGTAGCAGTTCCGTGCCGATAGCTATAAGGGGGTGTAAGGTATCGTGGTTGAAAGTATTCAAATTATAAAACAATTCGGACTGAAGGTCAGCGATGACGTTTGACCCTCTATAGCAAGGCGGTTACATACAGCGAAACGTGATGCCGCAGACGATATCTTTTGTCTTTGCGTGCTACAATGTCTTCAGCTGTTTCTCTGTGAGGATAAGCAGACGAATAATGAAATATAAGAATAAATAAATAAAGCAGCAAAAAAGAAATTTCTTTTAATGAATCTCTTTAAAAAAAATCGTTTTGACGTTTCGCGCATTACATCAAGTACAATACTACAAATAATGTAGTTCACCAGAATGCCCTAAAATGAAATTAAAATGAATGTGGACATTACTCTCACCTTACGTGTTGAGATATTGTAACACAGGCTATAAGGAATAATGTATGTATTATTTATTGTAAATCATTAAGCACTCCACATAATTTTTATTTTTATTTAAATGTTAATTGAAGATGTTTGTTTCTAATGAGGGTATTGTATTTCATTTCATTCTTCAAAACCAGTGTCATAGCACACTACTGAAAGATAGCTCATCTATCAGAATCAACCAACACGCGAGCGGAGGCGCGGGTTTAAGCTAGTTATGAAATAAAATAAAGCAATGGCTGCTGGTTTGCAAGCGAATACCGCCACAGTAGTATTTCTCGTACGGTACATCGCAGCACGAGCGTGCAGTGTTCCGTTGTCAGACTGGCTTCTCTGCCGGGCCAGTAAATAAGACGTCGAGGTGGAGGGCAGCGCGAGCAGGAAGAGGCGGACGCGTCTGGTATTGACTGTGGCGCGGCGACAAGGGGGTAGGTGTGGCCTGCGGGGGTTGTTTTGTGGGGTGGGTCGGTAATTACAGCGCGCCGAGCTGCCGCCAACAGCGGCGACTGGGGCGGACCACGACTGGGCTGTGGAAGCGCCGTCTACGGTGTGGTCTGTTGTGTTGTGGCGCAGCTGTGGGGCCGCGGTGCACTTTTGGTGGTCCCCGCTAATGAGGTCGCCCCCCCAGACCCCCTCTGCCCCCCAGCCCCCCTCTGCCCCCCTCAGGCGACAATTAGCGGCTGTCCCAGACGTCAGCGCCGGCCCGGTTTTAATGCCCCGCGATGTAGGTTAGGCGCTCCTTTCTGCGGCGCCGTGTTCTGCAAATAAGCGAAATGGGTCGCGCTGCCTCCTTCATTAGGCTTACCTCGTATTTACGTGTTAAGGCGCGCTACGCGATTAGAAAGATTCTGGGTAAAAAAACATCTTGGGAACTGGGCGGTAATGACGTACAGCACCGCCTCCAGCCTTGAGATCTGAATTAACACTAATAGGACCATAACGGTCAATCTGAACTGTGAGCGTTGATTAATAAATCGCGCGCATTTTAATTTAGCGAGTCTATATTTGATGACATTTAATATACGAGATTTTCTTCCGTAAAATTCTAATACCGTATTTAGTCGATGTAGTGGGACGACGGAAAAGCATTCAATATGAGGCCGCCTGAAAACTGTCAATTACCTTTAAAGTTTTTACTATTTCAGCATAGAAATTATTTATGTAAGACCTACAGACTTAAGCTTCTTTTAACTATGAACTAGACTTCGCTTCTCTCCTACAAAAGATTCTATCATATAAATGTGAAAAAAAAAATCCGTGAGTTACGGAAAGAGTTTCTAAAGTATGTTACACTTTCTCTCTCTCTCTCTCTCTCTCTCTCTCTCTCTCTCTTTTTTTTTTTTTTTTTTTTTTTTTTTTTTTTTTTTTTTTTTTTTTTTTTTTTTTTTTTAAGAAAAAGACAACCAACGTTAATATCTAAATGAACTCTCGTAACTATCAGTCTCTATTAAAGTTCGCACAGACGTAAAGTTCCACTAAAGTCAATTAAGGTCCCAGAAAAATTTCGGGAGGATACTAATGACGGCAATAAGAGCAATAAATCAAAATCGGTTCTATCTAAAATGTCTGCACACTTTAATAACATTCACACGACTTAATGCGCTTCAACAAGGGTACACATTTATTAATACACATCAGTATAGATTGACATGACCGTGATAATGCACGTCATTTATTCAAGGAATTTTTATCCCATGACTTGTTAAAAAGAGAAATTAAATTATTTCTCAAACATATGACTTGTATAATATAACCACAGAGTATCTATGAATATAATAGTGGGTTTCAGTTTCTCCTTACGCCGTATGGCTGTCGACTCGCAACGGTTGATGGTTAGCAATCACATCTTTGGTTCCAGCGTAGAGGACTCTGCTGACCGCGTTCTGACGCTCTCAAAAGTGTTCAAATGCTTGTAAAGCATATGGGACCTATCTGCGGGGTCATCAAACTACTTATGAACTAACTTATATTAAAGACAACACAAACATACATGCCCGAGGTAGGATTCGAACCTCCGACGAAGGAGGTAGCGCGATCCGGAACGTCGCGCTCCAGACCGCTCGGCTACTTCCCCGCGACCTGACGCTCTCCAAGAGACATAAAACAGAAGAGACAAACTTTCAAATACACAATTTATATAAATTAATAACACGATTACAGGTCTCAAAAAATGTTCAAATGTTTGTATAGTCTATGGGACTTAACTACGGATTATCAGTCCCTAAACTTACAAACTACTTATGAACTACTTACGAACTAGGACGGCACAAATATCCATGCCCGAGGGGGGATTCGAACCCCCGACCGTAGTGGCCGTGCAGACCGTGACTGGAGCGCCTTAGTCCCCTCGGCCACCGCGGCCGGCCCAGATTACAGGTCTAATCAAACAAATGGAGCTTATAAAATGGCTTGTGACGAGGTGTAGGTCCTTGTCCACTACATCGGCAATAGTACCCCACTGAGTACACTACCTGCCACCCTTTACTTTTTGAGGTCAAAATATGAATTCGAATATTCCTGAACTCTTTAGTTGGGTAAAATTCGGCAGCTCTAATTTACATGAAATTTAGCAACATTGCCTGCTATTCTCTCCTGGATTGAAGATTTTTTCGCGAACTAATGGTAACAATAGCTGACTATCCCCACCCTTCATTCAGTATCGCCACGCTTACATTATCCCACAGGTAGTGGTGAGCCGCGGTGGAGTGGTCGACCGTTCCAAGGCGCCCAGCTTGAGTTGAGATAGTGCTGAATTCTACATCTACATGGGACATTTCTGGAGACTACTACTCTGTAGGAATCAACATGAGTTTCGAAAAAGGCGATCGTGTGAAACCCAGTTCGCGCTATTCGTCCACGAGACTCAGAGGGCCATAGACACGGGATCTCAGGTAGATACCGTGTTTCTTGACTTCCGCAAGGCGTTTGATACAGTACCCCACAGCCGTTTAATGAACAAAGTAAGAGCATATGGTCTATCAGACCAATTGTGTGACTGGATTTACCTAGCCGGCCGCGGTGGCAGAAGGGACTGCGGCGCGCCAGTCACGGTCTGCACGGCCACTGTGGTCGGGGGTTCGAATCCCCCCTCGGTCATGGATGTTTGTGTCGTCTTTAGTATAAACTAGTTCATAATTAGTTTGTAAGTTTAGGGACTGATGACCCCATAGTTAAGTCCCATAAGCTCCACAAAGATTTGTAGCTCTGAACCTTTCCGGGGACCATGTTTTATTTAATCAAAAGGTCGCAATACAGGAAAAAGGGTAGCCAAATACTCAATTCTTGAATAAAATAATCTCTTGAATGGCAAATCTTTTATTTAATGACGCCATTCGCCTGGTTAGGGCATCTTCAGATATCTGACAAAGAAGAAAAATGAGACAAAACTCAATATTTATATGGCAATATTTCAATTATTTTTCAATCTGAATCTGGTTATAAGGAACTGTGGTAATGTACGGAACTAATGTTTTACCTACTCTGTGGTAGAAGGTGTTTAGATTAAAATGCGGTGATAGGAGACAATACAAAGATAATAATATGTAATCCACTGACTTGCGGTAACATTGATTGTTGACCGTTTTCAACGCTCAATGTTACCGTAGGTCAATTACATATTATTGTCTCTGTAAGACACCCTACTACCGCATTTTAATTTAAACACCCTCTACCACAGAGTAGATAATACATTAGTACCGTACATCATCACAATTCCTTATTACCAGTTTCAAATTGTTTTGTAGCTAAAAATATTTTTAAAATTTTTTAAAAATATTGTCATGTAAATATTGTAAGTTCTGTCTCATTTCTCTTCTTTGTCAGATATCTGAAGATGCCCTAGCCAGGAGAAACGCGTCACTAAATTTTAAAAAAAATCAATCAAGTTATTATTTTATTCAAGAATTCGACTTAACACGGTTGCTATACCCACTAAGTAAAAATGGAATGGGAAGATTTCCGAAATGCGGAATGATCTGCATCGTATTGACGCATGGTGTAGGGAATGGCAACTGAGCCTCAAACAAGTGTAAAGTGCTGCGCTTACACAGAAACGAAGATCCTTTGTTTATAACCATGCACTGGAAGCAGTTCCATAAAATATCCGGGAGTAGACATAAGGGGCGTCTGAAATGCAACGATCGTATAAAATCAGTCGTGGGCTATACAGATACCAGACTGCGATTCATTATTAGAATCGTCAACAAAGGAAGTGGGTTACAAAACTCTCGTATGGCCGTCGCTTGGGTATTGATCATCAGTGTGGAATCCGTACCAAATAGGGTTAATAGAGAGAATAAGATCCAACGGAGAGCAACACGCTTCGTTACGGCTCATTTAGTAAGCCCGAAGGCGTCACGGAGACGACAGAGAAACTTCTGTGACAGACGATGTGAGAGATGTGTTCTGTATCGTGTCAAAGTTCCGACAGTGTACTTTTCATAATCAGTCAGCCAAAATATTGGTTCCACCTACGTATATCTCGCGAAGCGACCACAGGGATAAAATGAGAGAAATTAGGACCCACGCACAGGCATACAGGCAATCATTTTTCCCGCGAACCATAGGCGACTGCAATAGGAGGAATTGACACTGGTACGCAAAATACCCTCCGCCACACACAAAAAACGTTCAAACGTTTGTAAATCTATCGGACCAAACTTCGTGGTCATCAGTCCGAAGCTTAGAAACTACTTAAACCTTGGGAAACTAACCGCCTTAGACGTTCGGCTACTCCACCGCGGTGCCACAAACCGTGATGTGGCTTGCGGAGTACGGATGTTAATGCAGATGTCTTTATTTCATGGCGCAGTAGGCATACTTTGTTGCTGTTCTTTCTCAGTATATTGCTGTTTCCCGCAGAAGTTAAGCTATGATCATGATTGTGACTCATCGGTATTTTCGTCCAACTGAAGAATTACTGATTTTAACAGTGTAACAGAAGAAGGTTCTGGAAGAGCAAGATTTATTTGAATATGATGCGCTGGGTGAGAATGACTATAATCCTGACGATGCACAACATGGCGAAACATCAAATTCGAAAGAGGGATATTCATTACCCGTACAAAAACACTCAAACGTTTACTGGATCCGCTCCAATAGCACCACAAATTACTCCTCAAAGCAGAGAACGAAAATGAAAAGAATGACATCCAGAGGTTGTAAGTGAAGTGTCTTCTTTATCTAGATTCATTCTTTTTCCTTTTATTAAATTAAATACATTTGTTGTGCAAAACGAAAGCATAGAACTTCGATAGGAAGAGCACAATATCCTAGTGACATATAAAGACATCGAACAAAATTTAACACAATAAGCAAAACTGGAAGGAAAAAAAAAAAGAAAAACGTCACAGTCAAAATGACCGATAGCGGTCCTTCTAGGTAATTTGATAATGCTGCTCTTCCTACTGTTAAAGTTTAGATCGTACTCACATTTACTGATTGGTGAACAGTTTAGATTTTTCTAAGACATGAGTACAGGGCGTCCCACAGACTCGCTCCCCAAATATCTGTAGAACAACAACAGATATTGAGAAACTTTCACTCGCATGAACCTATGGCACATTTTTATGAATGTAAGTACAATGAAAACCGTAAAGATAGGTGCAGTTCAACAACAGTAAAATAGTATCAATTTGTAGACAAATAACAGCCAACCAGGTTTCGGCAGAATGAACTGTGTCTTTTTTCAAAATGTGTCGGATCTAACAAAAATAATAACATGTGATATTACTATGTAATGGGTGTCAAATAAATAACAATAACAAAAATAATGTACAGAATATTATTAAAGAAAATCTTAGGTAAAATAATTACTAAATTAATAATTCAGCAATTGATAAGAATATACTGACACGTAACTCACATAAGAGTTGGTATAAAATGAAGCACGTAGAAATGCTCTAGTTAAGTGCACCTTTTACTCCATGTCAACAAGTTGAAACAAAAAATGTTTCACATGTCAATTTTAAAATTTGTGCTTCAACATGATGGCCTGCAGTAAAAGCTTGTCTGAACCATGTTACTATATGTTTTATTTTATAACTACTTTTATGTGATTGACATGTAAGTATATTCTCATCAATTGCTTTGTTATGAATTTTATACCTATTTTACCTATCATATTCTATATTACTATTCTGTACGTAATCGGTGTTAGGTCCGATACCGTCTAAGAAGGCAGAATTAATTCTAGAGAAAAAACAATTTATTTGCAACTAGTTGGCTGTTGTTCGACTACGATTAGTAATTAGTAAGAGACAGTCTAAAACGCAAACAAATATTTTCAACACAAACTTAAGTTTCTTTTAATGGACACTCCACATCATTTCTTATACATTGAACAGCGAGACTCACGGTTTAGTATCATGCTAGATGCATCTATGGTGTATGCCAAACGTCAACCTTGCTTCGCATCTTCTCCTGATGAAATTGACATATAATGATGCAACCTTCGCCATTCATTTTGTACTTTTTCGGGCTATTTATTTCATAAGAAATAAGGTATGTTCAAATGTTTGTTAAGCTTAAGGGACTTAACTGTGGCGTCATCCATTCTAAAACGATACGTTTGTGTTGAAAATAACATTAGTTTACGTTTTTGAATGTCTCATGTTACTTATTTTCATAAACTCCTGCCCTACGCTCGTGCTTATGTAAGTCACTTTTCAGTGTCTATTTGGAGTGCAAAGTATCTACTTTGCAACTCACATTAAAATGCACGTAAAATGATTCATTGAACCACTTTTATGATATTTATGTGCCGTTACATTATCCTATAGCACACAGGAAAAATGAACACCTTAATCTGATTTCTCTTATTTTATTATGATGACCATAATAAAATGTGCGTGGGTGCTAACGAAATGTTCGCATTCGAAAGAGAAATTTGGGAAAAGTAATTTCGCAAATTTTGGTGCAACGGATAACGCCTTTCTTTTAATCATTTCCACCCAATCTCGTGCGTCAGTTCCATAACTCTCTCTCTCCCCTATATCGAGATAATACAAAACCAGCTGCCGTTTAAGTGGAACTCCCTGTACAATAATTTCAATTCGTGGGATAAGTAAATAAAAATACGCTAAAATAATATGCGAACTATAAAACATAGATATACCGACGTGGAAACCAGAATAGTGATGCTAAACTGCTGATGAGATCACTGTAGCTACTGAGTACAGAAGACTGCGCCTACTGCTGACAGCACGATGTTAGCATTACCCACTCTAGTATACGTCAAAAGAATTTTGTTTACATTTACTAATAAAATGCTATGTCGAAATTACGTAAAATCTATAAATATTTGTGTGAAAGGTAGTGTGTCTACCTACTAACAGACATTTCTCCATAACCACACTCCTTTACCGACTCGTTGTTGTGAGGGTCAATAGTACTCGGTGTCATGGTGTTGGTAAGGAAGTTTGGTCGCAATGGGTGGCAGTCGTTGAGTATGGCCAGCAAAAATTTGCGAAATATGGAGCGATAAATACTCCGAGAGAGCTCTATACTCTGTTATTTACAATCTTTACTGAACACGTGAAAATTGTTTTTACTGTTTCGTTCGGCCAACATGTTAAATGCTTGAGTGGTTTCATCATTCAGACTTGAATAACGACGTGTAGTATGAATAGATAAATTTTCAATCTCTCGGCGTACTTTTGTCAATCTCATTTCAGCGACGATCAATAGACACAAAGATAAAAAAATCCAAATCGACCCAAAGATCAAAATTTGAAGTAATATAAAAATGCTAACGTGAGTTTGTTTGTTCGCTACGTTTTCGCGATGAAGCTGCTGAATGACTTTCGATGACACTCGGTACGGACACCCGATAAACCGTGAAGGAGGACATAGGCTGCTGGAGAAGGGTTACTCTACAGCAAATGTATCGATTTGAAGAATATTGCGTGATGTATGGGGAAAATTTTAGTCTTTCATAAGTTTTTTATTCTCTGAATGTTCAGATTTATCACGTTTGTTAAAATTTAATAATTGATATATTGAACGTAATATTATTCAACGTAATGAATACAATGCTTAGACAAGTCTTCAACGTGTTCAATCTATATTTTTATGGTAATGTCTGACATATGTTCTCACTGTTGTGACTATTCGTACTGTTGGAGCGCCACTAGCACACCTAGCAGGGAGAAATGAGCCTTAAAATTGATCGGCGTTTTTAATAATATTTCTACTCCGCTTGAGGAAACAGTAGCGCAGTTATATTTTTTTGCTTGAAGCATTAGCAAATTATTAAGGCACATTAATGGTCGTGAAGTAAATACAAAGGTTCGATCTTAAATAGTGGCAACACTGCTGTGAAAACCCTATGCAACTGAATCTACTTCTGTCGCTGATAGCACACGTTTGTTGACATACTTCCCAGCAAATGGACTCGTCCGTCCAACGTCACTGGCGTGCACACAATCGAGGGAAACAGTCACTTGTGACCGAGTGGTCTTACGTAACGCTGTCACTATGTTTTGGAGACAGGAACAATGGAGTTGAATAACAATGTGCCAGAGGTCGTACAGCACCACTGTGTCATCAAGGTCTTCAAGAGGCATGCATTGAATCGGCATTGACATACAGAACAGTGGCACGTTACGTAAAAGCCTTGAACGAAGGTCGACAAACTGTGGCCGCCTACCGTCTCTGAATAAGTGGACGTTAGTGGACAGTGATCGACGGCAGACGATTCGTGAGCTCGCTCACGAAAACGTATTAACGCATGCGACTGAGCTTTTCATCCTGAAAGAACGCCTGGGCATGCGAAATTTGCATGACGAAGGGCTCTGCATGAATTGACGTAAATGCAGAAATTAATGTTTTCATTCAGAAGATGAAGGATTCACTTTGTGGCATTGGCTTCAGAACTGCTGCCGAGATTCGACCGCTCCATTCGCACCATCAACAGAACAGACTCTTCTAGAGTCGGCGTCACCTACGAAGGCGGCCCAGTTTTCAGATGTTGTGCGCATCCCCGCCATTACCGCAACGACAGCCAATAATGTTCATTCTGTAGGCGTGTGGCTGGCCGCGAGTTGCGCAGTGTTTCTCCTGCAGGCGTAACTGTTGGCGCTCGGCCGAAGCTCAGCTCCTCCACGCTTCTCCTATCGCTTCGCCTCTATGCGCGGAAGCGCCTTCTTATATGACGTCAGGTATAACGGTATACTATACTTTCCACATCCATGGCAACGGGTTCTACACAACGCTGGTGACTGCTTTGAAGGATAATAACTGATGCAAACATGCACCGCTTTTGTATTGGTTGCAAATAAATAGTTGTCACTATTTTAAGTTAGAACCCTCGACAAAACTAATGAATCTCAGTGACGTGAACCAAAAGCAGTTTGTAGAGAAGTAGAGAAGTAGTATTCAGCGAATTAATCCTCAGTTATTCACTTTTAGTCTTGCATATACTACGATTCACCGGTGTTACACTTGTTTCAACTTCGTAATATAACAATATTTTTTGTAAAAATCATTATTTTTCATCAAAGAGCGACTGTATTGGAGTCTTAAAGATACTTGCATTTTGAATCATATATAGCAACTTCTGTAGAATGCGTTTGGAGAAAGTTTTATCGTTTTTGATGTTTCTATTATCACATCTGTAGGATTTTACCTGCAGCTCCAGCTACGGTGGCTTGTTTTCTGCATTACATAGAGAACTTGTATTGCATACAAGTTCTCTACGTTCGATATTCACGAATTTGGCTGGAAGCGTGACGAACAAAATTTTCATTGTTGGGTGGAAGTACGGGAAATTTTATGAAAAATGTCATAATTTTTTTGCTTATAACTATAGCTTACTGTCATTTCAATGAAATTTACCATCGTTATAATAAGAGCAGGACAGGAAAAAGGCTTCTCTCATACACATGGCAGTAACAAACCCAAGCTGATAAGTTGCTATATTTTCCTTACATAGTCTTTGGAAGTGATATGGGCAATTAAATGAACATCAAAATTATGGGCAATGAAGTAAAGGAAAGGCAGATATTTTTCTGTACTTGAATAAGAATTTGAAATGGTGGGCAAACAAAGAGGATATAACTAGTGTATTAGTACAAAGATAGAAAGCACTCCTGGCCAAAATAAGTGTACCAGAAACTCCTATGGGCCTTAATAAGAGGAAAAAAAGTATTGAAATCTACGTCTGATTTAAAGCACTGTACTGAAGCAGCAACTAGTTGTTGTTGCGGTTGAAATGTTATTGTTTTAACCGTGTATGGGAAGAAGCTCACTTCTTCATACGTATTTTGTTGACCCTATACGTTCAGTCCGAACGTGCTGGAACGGCACTGTATTGGGTGAAATCCGGAAAGTAAGAGAACGAAGCTTTTGAGATATGCAGATGTACAAAGTTGACTGAGAAGGAACAAAGAGTTTAAGAAGATGAGAGGACAAAAACAACTGAAAAACTTTGACAATAATAAGTAACAGAACAATAGAACATATGAGCTGTGTCTTTCATGGTAACTGAGAAGTGTTTTGTAATACGTCATTGTGATTGACGAAAAGCATTTGATTACGTTTGCTCAATGGTATTGGTTTCATCCATAAACATTTTGAAGTGTCAGCCTAACATAAAGACACAAGATACAAAGAGCATTGATTTACAAGTTGTTCAAAACCAACCGGAAACATGGTATAAATAATATATAGAATACACACTGAGTCTCAACAGTTGATTAAAATAACATATCACGTTTTTGAAAATGAGAGAAATGAAGATAATTCTAACAAATTGCAACAACATGTAGGCAAAGTGACTACACATTACAGGCTGAGATATTATCGTGAACTTATAGGCAAAAACATTTTAATCCAAAGACTGAAGGCATAATTACTTTGAATATTACAGGCAAAGAAAATACGAAACTTTCTACAGTTGTGATTTGTAAATGGTAATGTGTGGAACACTTTGTAGTTCTCAGAAATTTCATGATGTAAACAGTGAAGTAGCCTAGTTAAAGAACGTGTTCAACAAAATTATTGCAACATTACAATGATTCATACATGTAGGTCACAGTGATGACTGCGATGTTATAAAGTGTTCTGATGTTTCTAACTACAAATTAATAGATTAATGAAAAGTAAATAAAAATATTGAATGATACATTTCAGATATCTCTCATGTGTAAGAAGTATGAATTTCTCAGTGAAATGGAGAGATCAGACAATAAGGTAAGTAAAACCACAGAAAATCTTGTTTAGGTTACATGGCAAGTATAAAAGAATTACGAGTGACTTTGTGACATTAGTACTATGAGTAAGATTTGCATGTATAGAGTAATGATCTTTAAATTTTAAAATTTCATTTGGTGTCAATATAAAAACATTACAACAGTGAATATTACATGCAAAGAACATAGGAGAGTTTCCACAGTTGTGATTTGTAAATGAGAATCTTTGGAACACTTTAGTACATATAAGTTTTACAATGTAACCATTGCAGCGCCTTAGTTAAAGAATGTTGAAAGTTGCCTGTTATTAAAATTGGCAAAATATCGGGCAGTTGCGATTTGTGAATGTTAGTTAAAACGCTCACTGCTGCTCTAAATTACCTTATGAATGCCCACAGTCCATATGCAACGGAAATTATTTCTAACTGTTCACTCCTTAAGGGAGCAGCCAGCGCCTTTTAAGAAACACAAAATCAACGTTAAAAAATAAATGAATAGATAATTAAACGTGGCCCATGGAGCATGAAATCAAAGCAGAGGTTTGATACTTTAAAATAATAATCTATTCAGTAATACAAGAAGCAAATAAATTTGGGGATACCAAATTATGCACACAACTTGTCAAAAGTGATTTAAATCATATAGTTACTGTCCGTGTTAAAATTGTTTCTGCCCTTTATGAAATGTAGGTTATGTGGGAGGAAATTTTCAAGCACACAATGGGTAGCTGAAAGCACATTCATTCATTCACAGACACCTTCATAAAGCTAGGTGGTACATTACAAGCTCGAACAAATGAATGCAGCGGCAAAACGAAGCGTCAGCAGCGTCTTGATGAGATGGTGGGCATCTTGATCACAATTTTTAAAATAATACACTGCACTAAATGAACTCATGTGTGGGAAGGCAGCGGCATACTATTCTTAAGTACCATGTGGTGTGCGAAAACGGTGAATTACATAGAGCCGGCCAAGGTGGCCGAGGGTACTGAGGCGCTCCAGTCACGGTCTGCACGGCCACTACGGTTGGGGGTTCGAATCCCCCCTCAGGCATGGATATTTGTGCCATCCTAGTTCGTAAGTAGTTCATTAGTAGTTTGTAAGTTTAGGGACTGATGAGCCTGTAGTTAAGTCCCATGAACTATACAAACATTTGAACATTTTGAATTACATAGAATTTATATAGAATAAGTAAGTAAAGCACACATGAGAATTCGTATAGCAGAAAGCTAGTATTAACAAAAGCATGGATGAAGGCCGATGTAATGACTGTTATAAAAGTACGTCGTGCAATCGGTCATACAAGATAGGAAAATACGGGATTAAACAAGAGAATCTATGTAATATTTAGCATTCTCGCAGATACAGACGTGACGTGAAAACGTTAGTTAAAAACAGCAAGGAAATTCAAACACACTATATGTACACAAAGGCTGAAGGCCATGCACGTGTATTCTAACTTGAGCAAAACCGGACACACAATCATCACTGGAATGAAAATGCAAATAATTACACTGAATTTATTCGAGTTCTGTAAATTAAGAAACACTTCACCTCTCATAGCGAGAGTATTACTCAAAATAACTATCACTGTCAAACCAAGACTGCCTGATCACAAATAAATCAGAGTCATAACAGCGTACCTTCCCTTTAGCATGATTCGGTGGAGTACTTACTTCCTCAGTCGTCAGAACCGGAATGAAGAGTGAATACTGAAGTTCTAAGGCCTCGGAAAAAATTCCGCCAGCCATACACCGGATGTAGAGCGCGCTAAAAGCGACGCAGAGTGCGTTTAGACACTAGTGTTTACTAACCCTTGCAACCTGGCCAAGACAATTCCCGCTCCTAGAGAGGTCTCCTGTCACCTCTTTCATCCAAGATTAAGTTGGTACGACAATAAAGAACACGGCCACCTCGACAGCTAGCCAAGTAAGCTTGTCGCTGGCCACCCAGCAGGAACCATGCGTTCTTAACTACAGAAAAACGAGGCCTAGAGCGGGAGGCGGCGACAGTAAGCCATTGCGCGGCAGTCGGTCAATATTAAGAGCACACATTCACATTAACACACAAGCTCAATCACACAGGTGGAAACATTATATAAATGTGGGGCAAACATATATAAACATGGAGCATTGATTATTAATAAACAGAATAAAGGAATTAACACACAGATAGATAACAGAAACAATTTAGCTTAATGAATAAATCAAAATGAAACACGATCATTTAGATTACGTGTCATTTCTAAAAACTATGAATTACTTAGTGAGGTTGAGACATCAGACAATAAAGTAAATAAAACCATAGATAAACATCGTTTAAGTTATGTGGCAAGTATAAACGAGTTAGTGACCTTATGATTTAGTATTAGCAATCGGATTTGCATTTGCAGAGTTGTTCAGAATCTAAAATTCACTTGGTTCACAGTGTGTGAACTGGTAAGGCATTTCGATCGCATTGACCTTTTAACAATGAACCAACTTATCAGGGGACGAGTTCATTTAATCTTCGTTAAATCATACCTTAAAAATGATAACACTGAGTATGTCAAAAAATAAATATTTCGAACTGTAAACTCAAGACACAAGACTTATTCATTAGAATAAAAGAATAAGGTGTCAAAGGATTAATATAAATGTACAACAAACATTGGATACTAAACAAACAAATCTGACAATAGATGTGTTGTACGAAGGGCAGCATGTTGGTGGAAATGTACGTCATGGAAGTAAACGGGTTAACGTGAAACTGTTATAATATAAGGGATTGTGGGACAGTGTAATATTTCGGTTCCCAATAGTGTGTGTTTGAAGTAGGTGGAGGCAAGAAAAAAGAGGTGGTGAAGTACACACAAATGTAAGCGTTATAAAGAGGGTTTCAGTTGTTACGCCTATAAGCAGGTGCTCCATAATATTTTCTAATAAGAGTTTTAGATATCTTACATATCTTATTTAGAAGTTTACTTCTCTGTTTCTCGAAGCACTGAACTTGACGCCCCTGTCCAATCGATTATTATATGCACCAGAAAGACACCTGCCCCACTTAAAAAATACCTATGACTCAATACACTAGAAAGTGGCCTCATGATCATACATTGCCCGACGTTATCATTTCTCTCTTGTCAACTCCATCTTCATTAGCATATACTACTCGTATAAATATGTCCAGTTTTGAGTCAGCATTTTAACATTTGAACTGCCAACCTACAGTCGACTACGATAGCTGTGTTTTATCTACGTCATCTCCAAATGTGTTTCAATATATTTTGTGCATATAAGCTCAAACATCCTCCCATGAGGTATTATCAAAACTTTTGGCCGAAGTATTTAATGGTTCACGGCAGTAAACACTCAAACAGACGTCTGAAGTATATATGACTACAACTCTCTTTCTAATAGCTAAAATTTTCTTCGAGATCTAGGATACCTCTTTCTGAACTGAATGTGTAAATTAATCTTAAGGTAGTTTCTCACCTTTCGTAAATAAATTCACAGAAAACCCCCCTTTAAAAGGCTTTCCCTGTTCCAGAGACCGTTGGGAGAGGACGATATTGCTTCCGTATTCTTTTATGAAAGTTTTACGGCGATCGGAAGCCACTCTGCCCTTCATGAATTTCCTTATGAATTTATTCAGTGTTCTTTCAACTTGGAATTCTCAATAATCGAGGCTACAAATTGCTGTATGAATTGAAGCGCTTTAAAAAAAAAAGTGGATATTGGAGAAGCGAAGTTGCCTGAAAAGATGGCCCAGCTGCAAGGAAATGGGAACTAAGAAGGGCAGAGGCAGGGAAAAGGCGGAAGAACTGATGATACCCTCGTGGAACTCGTCCTGTGCCATTCTGAAAGCGATGTGTTTTGCCTTACATGGTGCATGTGTAAAATGTGTCACCGATACTGAAGCAACATTAAATACAATGGACACTTAAAATCAATAAAAGCAATTTTAGCTGTCCATAGCGGTAATTCTATATGTTGGTCAGTGTATACAGGGTGAGACACTTAAGTGTTCATCGTAGTTTCTGGAAAATACAAAACAGGATTTTAAAAATTGCAATAAAAGTTGTGACTTCTGAAGTTTTCCAGTTGTATTTATTCTTCCAGTAACTTTCGGGTGTGCATCCTGATCCTGCCGTCATTTTGACACGATATTTCGGACTGGAAACGTCCGGCCATCATCAGGTGAGCACTGAATACTGAAAATTCCAGGTGCAGTCGCGGTGGTTCTTACGCGTGCCAAAAGTGCTGGTGTCGTTTTGCGCATGCGTAAGGTGGTCGTATAAATATCGGGATTGCACCTGGGCTCTTTAGTACTCACTTGTCACCTCAAGATGGCCGGACGTTTCCAAGCCGAAAAATCGTGTCAGAATGACGACGGCATCCGGATTCACATCCGAAAGTTACAGAAAGCAATAAACGTTGTTCGAAGGACATCCCTTAACAAAAAGGTTGACTATTTCCCGCACTACCACCGGTACAGGGGTAGAGGTGACTTTGAAATCTTAAATAAGAACCCCTATCTTTATTGCAGATTTGGTTTTGCCGTGAAAAAAATATATAGCTTATGTATGAATTCTTTTTTCGTTTCTTGATTAGATGTCGCTGTAATCACCAAAAATGAAAATTGGTTGAAAATGTTTGAAACGTGAAAAAATTTCAAACAAATAGATATCGGACTGTATCTTTAGATATAACTCTTCCAGTTTTTATTTTCTTCGAATATGAAACGCCAAGACCGTGAATTAATAATTTATTTATTGACGACCGGTTTCGGACGACTGTGACACCATTATCCTGTACTATACATTTCATAATCCGGTCATCCTATTTAAAAATGGATATAAAATAATAATAATTAATATTTTATATCCAGTTTTAAAAAAAGATGACCAGCTATAAAATGTATATGACCAGATGATGGTGCCACAGTCCTTCGAAACCGGTCGATATTAAATAAATGATTAATTCGGGATCTTGACGTTTTATTTTTGAAGAACATAAAACTGTCAGATAGCATCCTAAATCGGCAATGTCAGGAAACGTTAACATTCAGTTGTAGCACACACACTGACAAAACAGCTAACGTCGTTGCAGAAGAAATATTCCTGTCAGAGAACACAGTAGCATACCTTTGACGAGCCAAAAGTGCTGGTGTCTTTATGCGCATGCTTTAGGTGGTGTTATAAATTCCTTAATGACGTGTACAGACTGACCATAGACCGAGAGTATGATCAACGTTTGTGTTTCATTCGATTGTGGGAGGTGTCACATGATATCAAAACCTGTAATTGTATTTTGTTAATCTGATGTGTATTTGTTTGAGATATTACCGCTTTTAATAGTTTTCAATTTTCATTTCTGCCGGTTACTTAGCCATCTATTATGAAACGAAAAAAAAAGCTTTAAACGAAAGTCACATATTTTCTTATGGACAATCCAAATCTTGGTGTATACAAAAATTGAGATGTTTGTGCCTATATTTCACTCTGCAGGCATAGCTACACATCGCAAACGCATACTATTTGTATGTGGTAATAGGTATCAGTGTTCAAAATGTTCAAATGTTTGTTAAGCTTAAGGGACTTAACTACGGGGTCATCAGTCCCTAAACTTACAAACTACTTATCAACTACCTACAACTAAGGACGGCACAAATATCCATGCCCGAGGGGGGATTCGAACCCCCTACCGTAATGGCCGTGCAGACCAGTCTCCTCGGCCACCGCGGCCGGCAAATGTATCAGTCTTCCATTGTGTACTATGGTGGTAAAGGGTTGATAACAATAAGGGGGTGGAAGATATGGAAGTTGAAAGTTACCGACTTATTTAAAATTATGCGTATGGGTGTCAATATTTTGATCTGCATCAGAAACTAAACAATGGAAACGAACAGCCTCTCTGTTTTGCTGTAGTACAAAGTCTCCCGTTGTACACTATACCAGTTCCGTGTTGATAGATATAACAGGGTGAATGATATAGTGGTTGAAATTCGTCAGCTTCGTATAAAATTGGGACTGAAGACCTGCGATGACTTTTGACACTATAATAACAAAGAGATTATATACAGCGAAACGTGATGCACTTTCTTCAGTTTTTCTGCAACTAGCGTACGAATAAAAATATATTGCAGTTTGAATAATAAAACTACCAAGAGAGATGCCGAAGCATAAGAAAGATATTTCGTGTTCTCGGTCCGTTTCTAAAAGAGCTGGGTTCGGATAACGGCTGGGTACACATTTTCAGCTTTGCCCATTCGCAGTTGATGTCATATATTCTGTGAATATGAATAAATTTGTTTGTCAGAATTCATGTAACGATAGGATGTGTTCCGTTCAGAAAGGTGAACTAAAATTTATCCTATAACTAATGACCCGGTGTACTTCGTATCACTTACCTCTAAATATAAAACATGTTAATTTAAATCATATGTATTTTTGACCCAGTAGCTTTATAAAGACATCATCAGATGGTCTTAAGTATCGGCTCGATATTTGGCGGAAAAAGTGGGCAAATCACGCACACATGTGCAGGATAATGTTCTGTCACATTTGAGGAAGTTCAAGGAAGATTAAACGATGGCAAAATATGGAAAAATTGCGAGGGAAATTTAGATTTAAAACATTTAAAATAATGACTTGGTTGTTGTATTGGGTGCATTCAGTAATATAGTTTTTCCAGAGAGTAATTATTGTTTGTTATGTAGCTTTATATACTTCAAATGAAAATATATCTTGAATTATAAACTTTGTAAAGTATCTTATCCCGTACATCGGCGCTCAAGCTATCCCACAGCAAGATTTCATCACAATGATTCAGTGGTTGATGTAATGATATATAGCCAATTCGTTTCAGCCGTTCTTGAGTTTTATCTTTGACAGTTTATATACGGGTTCAGATCGAGTAAAGCGAACTTTACTCTTTCAAAGTATATTTCTGAATGAACCCAACACAACAACTAAGTCATTATCTTACATGTTTAAAATCTAAATTTTCCTCGCAATTTTTCCATGTTTTATCACCGTTTAAAACTTCCCTGAAGTTCCACGAATGTGACATGAACATTTTCCTGGACATCTGTGCGTGATTTGCCCACTCTTTCCGCCCACTAACGAGCCGATACTAACGAGGGATCGGTCCAATAAGACATGTCGAAACGTACCCTGAAATGTTTTGCACAGAAAGAAGACAACGAAAGAAATGCACTCCCAAAATTTTAGACGCTAAGAGGCACTGCAAGTACTTTTTTTAAAATTTTGAAGTTACGCATTTTTGCCGCGCGAAGAACAGCTTATAACAGCGGTTTCTAAAGCCCAGCCCGCTTAGCGCGCAACTCGACGAATCGCTCACGCAGCGCCACGTAGCGGAATTATGCAGAGTTCACAGTCAAATTCAAATGTTCAAATGTTTGTAGAGTCTATGGGACTTAACTACGGGGTCATTAGTCCCTAAACTTACAAACTACTTATGAACTAGCTACAACTAAGGACGGCACAAATATCCATGCCCGAGGGGGGATTCGAACCCCCGACCGTAGTGGCCGTGCTGACCGCGACTGAAGCGCCTCAGTCACCTCGGCCACCGCGGCCGGCGAGTTCCCAGTCACCGATATTAAGCATCTAAAGTCTGGTCTACAATGTAGTGAATGGAAGCGAACACGAACGAATGAGCATTTGCAGAAACTTCACTACCATTCGCTTGTATATGGGTTGTATCGTTTATACTAGAGGGAACGGAAGAGAACACGAGATAGCATACACTGCCTGCGAACGGTGTGTTATTGGTTTTTAGTTTTTTTGCGGTAATATTCGGCATACAGCATACAACTATAATTTACTATTCAGTGAGGATTATTGTACATGGCGAGCGCAGTATTTTTGACGGAGTATGCATAATGGCGAAGGGGAGGAAGAATTTATGTGTCTCAATTTGTATGGAAGCGAGATACGCATTGATATCGTGCACTATACACGGAATTTATCTCCATCTCCACTTAGCAGTGGTCCAAAATTTTCCTTGTATGTCGGCTGCAATTTTTCTCTGGCTTCTCATTAGCATTGAGCAGATTTTTATAAAGAGAACACTAATTACCGACGTGGAGCATCATCTACGGAGGTGACACGGCTGGCGCTAACACTACGCGTATCACGTCTACCCTGCAGATACAGAAGAACTAACTACGGAAGTGACGGAAGAGGTGTTGGAAGAAGCCGTATTTCACTCTCCAAAAAACAAGTCCCCTGGAAGTGACGGTTTATCCGCCGCAATATATCAGCCATTCTGGCCACAAATAAAGGACAAATTGCTTCTGATATGTAAGGAACTGAACAGCCCGGATGCAATTATTCCTCCGGAATTTACAGAAGGTCTTGTGATTTTAATCTCAAAACGGACAGGTTTCAAAACGTTAGAGAAACTATGACCGATTACGTTGCTGAACAGCGACTACAAAATGTTTGCTCGAATTTTGTCAAGGAGGATGAAAAATGTGATGAATACTGTCATTGGACTACATCAGACGAGCGTTGGTAGGGACAGAGCCATATACCAGACACTCTCCGACTACAGGGATATAATAGCCGTCACAGATGCCTGCAAGATAAAATGTGCCGTAGTAAGCTTAGATTTTCAAAAAGCTTTTGACAGAGTCAATCATTCTTATCTTTTTAAGATCATGCACTCCATGAATTTTCCTTTGTAGTTTATCAATATGATTAAAAACTTATTACAACGCAGTTCATCGAGAGCAGTGATAAACGGTCAGTCAGGGCGTGCAATCCCAATCAATAGCTCTGTGAGGCAAGGGTGTCCAATGTCAAGGGCCCTCTTGGCGATAGCGATAGAAGCGCTGAACAAGACTGCAGATACATGGACAGAAGATAGTGTGTAGAGCCTACGCAGATGATGTAGCTTTATTGGCAACAAACGCCGATGAGTTAACACTAGCTCTTCAGGTAGTAACAAAATACGACAGAGCATCAGGCGCCAAATTGAACTGTACAGAATCAGGAATGATGCACATTGGACGAGGAATAGGCACACTAGATCACCAACAAATAAAGGAGACTGCCAAGATGAAATGCCTAGGTGTTGATTTCAGAAGCACAATTCGCCATACTATATCTGCCAACTATAAACAGCTGTTAACTAAAGTTCGTGCTTGTACACAGCTCCATAGTACAAGGAAATTGGATGCACTACAAAAAGTTGAACTGGCAAACATATACATTGTTTCTAAATTAAAGTATGTGGCACAGGTTTTGTCTATACCTCCGGACATAGCAAGAAGAAGTCAGCTCTTGGCTATTTTGTATCTCGTGGGAACGTCATTAAAATAAAATATGACTCTTTGACACTTCCAACACGCCAAGGACGACTAAATCTCACGAATGTGTACAATAAGGCACAGGCTTTATTTGTATCCAAAACCTATAAGCTATGGAGGAATTCACCGAACAGTCTGACCGCTCATCTCCTGAATGAAATTGCGCCACATGATCTCCAGTCACCTATTGATATACATCATATACCGATGGCTTTACCGCATTTCCGACGTTTTCTTGTAGATTACAGCTATATTCATGTAAAAGTACCTAAAAGTAAAAGGCCTCTAGTAAGAGACCTGTATAAGATTATGATGGCAAAAAAGTTAAGGAACATCGTCGAACGGAAATATCTAAATAATAATTGTCCTGCCACATGGGAAAATATACACATTCAGTACATACCTTCGTACGTTAGAGCTATGTGGTATACGCTAGTTAACAGGAAAATTCCGACAAAATCCAGGCTCTACACAATACATGTAACGGCCTCCCCATTGCGCCTCACGTGCAACGTGACGAACACATATTCGTATGTAATATCGTAAAAGATATATCGGACTACGTCCGGCAGAAATCGGCGAGCATTAGGCGGACTTCGCCCAATGCAGTAATACCGGCTGACTTTCTCAATCCTGATGGAATTCCATTTCCGAAGACCAAACAGAACGCACTCACCTAGTTCATAGGCCACACTGTGTAATACTTACTCAGCACAAAACAAAAGATGAAAGAGGCATTCGTCATGTATACATAGAGCACCACAAGATTGAGAACACAGTGAACTATAAGAGAGATTTTGCTAACTTTTTGAGCAAGACCATTATGTAGAATGGGATAATAAATGTTCAAATGTTTGTAAATCTTATCGGACCAAACTGCGTGGTCATCAGTCCGTAGCTTACAAACTACTTAATCCTAGGTAAACTAGCCTAAGGACAACACACACACCTATGCCCCAGGGAGGACTCGAACCTCCACGGCGAGCAACCGCGCGCTCCGCAGCGAGGTGCTTTAGACCACTCTGCTACTCCACCGCGGGAATGGGATAATACAATACGGAAAAAAAGGACAGTGTGGATGTATAGTGTTGATGAATAGACTCAAAATCAAGTGATATTCATAATCACAGTTGCTTAAGGTAACTGTGGAGTTGATTCATTGAAAAGTTCACTATGATTTTTTTACTCTATTATTGTCCAAACTCAATGTAATTTTCAGTTCATCTGTGTAAATAGTTTTCTTACCTTAAAAAAAAAAAAAAAAAAAAAAAAAAAAAAAAAAAAAAAAAAAAAAAAACTGGTCTAGTGACAAAGTGCGCGCTTCGTGAACCAGAGAGCACGGGATCAAATCCCGTTCAGACCACAAATTTTTTCACTACGATTTTTAACCGAGCATTCACTGCTCAATGATGGTGGAGTGGCTACGAAAGAAATGTTGTTCGGATTACACGTTAAACTGCAGGACTCTATTTTCCGATCAGGTAACTGGGAACGTTTAGGGACACCTAAGAAGCTGCAATGACGTCCAGTTGAAAGACCTGCAAGAGGCCCACCGGATACATCAGATAGAATTTTGTTTTAACGATACAAATATTTTTTGAATAACTTGATACCGACAGTTCAACTCTTGCACATGAAATTCTGATAAAAGTGGTTAGCAGAGGAAATAAATTCATGGCAGTGTTTGATGTCATAGACGACTTTCGACAATGTGGACTCGTAATTTGTTGAAATGAAATGTGTCTAGCAGTACCACATTTTATAACAGTTCCTGTTGGCCATTCATGGAAACAATTTTTGAATTTTGTGCATTTGACTATCAGTGAAATAGTTCTGTGTTTATTCCATGTAATCGTCACAAAAATGCGAAATGTTTATTGAATGACAAAAACAAATACTTTTCTTACACCAGGCACATGGGACAAAGGAAAAATTGATGCATTCAGGCACTTCGCAGTAACCACTAGTTTTATTTAGACAGAACAGAGTCAGAAATGGTCCCGGCCGTTGTTCTGCATATTGTGCTGCATACCAGGCATACTTGATCAAATCCGTAAAGCGTGGCGAAGAAAACTGGTAACGCACAAATGACTGGAGCTTAAGAGTACAGTTCCGCTGATAAACCTGAAATTAGAGAGAGGTATCGGAAATTATGTTGTCTGATAATTTCCTAAAAAATTCTTTCCACTGTCGAAAAAATTCTTTATCGAGAGGTTGAGTCACACTAGTAGTTCCAAGCGGAATCCACATTACAGCCACAAATTTTTCGCCGTCCTCCACAAAAACAGAAGCGTCATTATGTCCAGACTATGAATCCAACAAAAGTAATGAATTAGTTTCTGTAACTGGTAGGAATATGTTTCGAACGAAATGCTGAAAATTATTCTTTCCTATTTTTCCATATTTTTCAAGTTGATTACAAGATTTTTGCAATTAAACAGTCCATTTCTTATTTTTGGTCCTAATTTGCCTCGAGGTTCTTGAAGACAGATATACAGCTGCGGAAACAGTAAACCACTCATATTTATCACATGGCATTATCGTATATGAATGTGTCATTGAATTCATTGACTGGGCAATTGACTCCGTCTTTTTTTCACCCCGAAATGATAAAGTGCGGTGTGCACGCCGTTCTGTCACGAAACAGCGTTATAAACACCTGTTGCAGGGATAACAGTAAGTTTCGTCTTTATGTCACTTATGAACTTCTGTATGGCATTGTCTATCACTGGTAGCTGCTCTACACGTTTACGCGACGTAAACTTGGTAATTTTGCGACTTCCTATTCCGTACAATTTCTTGAACCTTTGTAGCCAGGTCGACGAAGCCTGGAAATTAGCAATGTTTGTGTCAGATGCAATTCGGAGGGCCCAGTATGGTAGATCTCCATCGGTAACGTTGCATTGCTTCTCACGAGCAGTTCTAAATCTTTCGAACAGTTTTTCTTTCAGATGTTTTCGAGTTTCCTTTGGCTCATATTTATTACTTTACGTAATTCTTTCTTCCATTTATAAAGATCACGCTCCGATTTTACGAAACGAAAACGCTTTTGCACACTGCTTTACTTCAAGCGTTTTTTCCCTCCTTCGTTTAACCAATATTTCACTGCCTTTTCTTCGTCGCTGAAAGTGATGTAGTACGTGTTTTTTTAGGCTTGGAAGATATTCTTCTTCAGAACTGTTACTGGCACAACTGACGTCGTCCGAGTCACAGTTCGTGGAATCGTCACAGTTATTTCCTATTTCTTCTGACGTTTCCACAATTTCAAACGAAATGTCGATATCATTCGAATGAATGTCAAAGAAATCAATCAACACTGAGCATCTGCTATTACTCCTATTGCAGCTATTTTTCTCCCATCTCTCTATCTATATATGTCTTAGCTTTCATTGTGATCGGTAAAACTGTGTTGAAGGCACTCTCAGCAATGCACCGTATTAAATATTATACAGACAGCGATGTTCCAAATGTTTGCAATGTGAACGGTGCAAAATTTCGTCAAGATCGGAATAAAACTGTAGATTTTTTCGAGGAGTGTAAGTAAAGTACCACCGCCATCACGATTCTACGTAGTGATCATCCCTGCCGGTGAGGAATATGCACAGCAAATTTGGTTGAAATCGGTCCACTCCTTTAGGAGGACACGGGCAGCATTGCCGCGTCACGCAGCAGTTTTTCCCGAATTCAACTGTAGATGGCGCCATACTGTTACATCTACAGTTGTTTCTCTTGTGTCGTACGACCAGTGTGCAAGATTTCACCAATATTGTAATTAAACTGTAAATTGGTATGCAATAAAAAAAGCACGGGCGCTCTGGTTTATATTAAAGATTTCTTACTGGACTAAATAGTGGTCCTTTGGTATTAGTCAGAATATACGTCTATAGCACTGTCCAAGCGCTATTTTGCCACGCGCGCGGATTACTTGCAACTAACAGCCTGTTTCTCTGTCAGCAGTTGGACAGCTAAAATGCGTGTCGCTGGTATCTAGTGGCTAGGCATAGTTTTAAGAGTTTACGCTGGCCCTATCATGTTATTCAGAACAATAGGTGACTTAAATGTAATCAAATTAAGTACGACATTGTTTCTAACTTATTATCTCATGATAGTAACCAATATTTTTAATACTCATTCTTCAACTAAAATACAGCGTGAAGATAAGGCAAGTGAAACGGCGTAGCATAACAGTCAGTTCCATATTCCACACATCATATGAACGATTATTGTAGATGTAGGAGTGTAAACGTAGAAATCTAATTTATTTTTGCTATATGGAGCTTATGTTCACTTCTCTTTCATATTGAAAAATTGCCCGAAGTAATTTATGATGTTTTGGAAATAAATTTACTATTATTAAACACAAGAACTGAATATGAACAAAATTGTAAAACATTTTCTGGTTGTACAACAAATCCTTAATGTTTCACAAAGTGTGGATAACGTGGAAACACCTTAAAACTGTGGGATACTGACACTTTCAAAAAGAAATTTAAAATGGTAGAAACTGTTGTATTTCGCACTAAATATAAAATACACAAAAACATTTTTAAATATAACTGTAGATCCTAATAAAAAATGCTTTATAAACGAATTTCACTTGCAAAAATCGCTTATGCAAATGTGTCTTTCATTACCAGCACACAGGGACTGACTACACTACAAACGTAATCCACATTTCTGCCTGAACGTCTTTAGAAAGTTTCCACGATGCCACCATATGTATGCTTCCACTTTACCTATGCAATGTCCATTTTAACTTTCGGTGGATTACATTACGCAACTATCCATTTAAGGCTGATAGAGGACTATTAAAATCTTCTATGCATCTCCACTTATAAAACACCTGACATATCGTAAAAAGTTTAGAAAATGAATGAGCATTATTGTATCACTGTCACGGCATCTGTTGCTCGACTGAGTGCTTACCGTCTACCGTGACAAATAGGAATAACTTCAACAAATTAGAAAAATTTACGGGTATGCAACCAGGTATCAAAATCGACGACGGCCGATATTTCGGCAGACTATTTTCAAGGCGAAACTGCAGTGAGGAAGCAATGTGCAACGATCTTTAAAACCTCTTTTTTCAATAAGTAAACAAGAAAAATAACACACACCGAACAAGCAAGTACATAGCGCCGACACGACCAAAGATGAAAAAGGTCGGAACATCGATAATAAACATCATTCCTCGACGGATGAGGTCGGATTAGTTTTGTCCCTCTGTTTTTTGACAAGTGAGAGAGCAGGATCTCAAGCGGAATTTAAGAAAAACCATACGTACCTATTCATGAGAATGTCACCTAGTTTTATTTCTAACGTTTCCTTGATAACTCAGACCCAGTAGCTGGAAGTGCATGCCAAAAATTGCGTTTTGTTGTATTCCATAGGGTGACCTGTGTCAAGACAGTGTTCGGCCACAGAAGATTTGTTCTCTGTTGTAAACGTGTGTGACGCTTGTACTCAATACAACGGTCCTCAACAATCCTAATAGTTTGATCAACATATGACATGTCACAACTGCATGGGTTACGATATACACCCGCCTTGCGCAATCGGAGATCATACTTAACGGATCCCAACAGTGCCTTAATTTTAGATGGTGTACGAAACACAAATTTCACATTGTTTTTACACAAAATAAGGCCAATCTTGTCGGAAATGCTGCCAACATATGACAGAAAGCCATTGACGTGGGTGCCGACTCTGTGCTTCTTCACTTCCTCACTAGCCCATTGCAAAGCTCTTGCAATCTACCCTTCGCTATAGCCATTCTGTCGAAAACTGGCCTCAGTGAACAAACTTTCCGGGTCAGAAATGACGTTAGCCCTATGCACTAGTCGAAAAACCTAGAAATCAGTACGAGTTGGCTTCCTATAAACAGCGTGTCCCAACGTACCACTGCAGTTTCACCTTGAAAATGGCCGGGTAGTATGATGCCGAAATATCGGCCGCGGTCGATTTTAGCACCTGGTTGCACACCCGTAAGTTTTTCGAAGTTATTATTCGCCAGCAGATATTAAGGAATCACAACTTCAACAATTTCGGCCAACGCTGCTGGAGAGCAGCACTCTATGCGCCGGATACTAGACGTTTCCACATTACCAACACTCTTCTACATTTACACCCCGATCTCTACCAAATTCATTGAGAATAAGTCAGTTTATAGGGTGTTTGTAGACGAATAGCTGAAAAATATCCCCTTCGCACGTTTTTATTTCCATTTGCTATTACACGTGCTCCCTCCACTTTATCTAATTCACTTCTTTGCCGTCTTTCTTATGCCTTCTACTCAGTTAACCATTGCCGAGATTTCCTTTTAGTATTGACATACTATTGACTGTTACTATTACTTTACATACCATAATTCTGCGTAATACACTGTTCAGTCTCTTAAAAAAGTAATTTCTCTGCCGCGTGGGGATGGCCGTGCGGTCTTGAGAGCCATGTTGGGGATTGCGAGGCCAACCCCGCCGGATGCTCGAGTCCACTGTTCAATTTTTATTTTTATTATATTTATTTATTTATTTGGTAAAGGAAACGAATTTCCTGTACGAGTTAGTGATTTTCATTTTTTTTTTTTTTTCATAAGAAAAAAATCGTCTAGATCGCTAAAAATTATATTTATTTATTACGTAGTTTCTGAATCTGCCATCACCAGATCTAAAAACCTCTGAACTTGCACAGTAAGTTCACCGTCAATGATAAAAATAATATCTACCTGCTAGGTACGTCAGCTGACTTAATAAATAATTATAATTTTTAGCCATCTAGACAATTTATATTTTTATGGACTAAAGATACCACACACATACATGCGCGAGGGAGGATTCGAACGCCCGATGAGGAACGGCCTCGCGGCCTCGAGCATAGCACTGCTTGAGTCCTTTAGCAGGCATCGGTGTGTGTGTGTGTGTGTGTGTGTGTGTGTGTGTGTGTGTGTGTGTGTGTATGTAAGATTGTCTGTGTTGACCTTAAATTAAGTTACAGTAGTTTGTATGTCTACGGACCGATAACCTTAGTAGTTAGGTCCCTTAGGATTACAAACATTTGAATTTCAGGTTGCTCTTATTACTTCCATCATATATTTCTCAGTACTCTCTGACGGGTTTCAAAACGATACTGTCGCATATCTTTCCATTGTATTCTCAGCACAGCAGGGAAATGGAGAAGTTGATGTAATCCTCGGCACTGCGGGTTACCCGTGCGCACTGGGGTGCGATGCTGCGGTGCGCGCGGCCGTTCGCCGTCGGGAGTTAGAGTCCCCTCTCGGGTATGGGTATTAGAGTTGTCCTTAGGTTAGTTTACATTAGATTAGTTTGTAAGCTACGGACTAATGACCAAGCAGCTGAGTGCGATAGATTTACAAACATTTGAACATTGATATCATCCTCGGACATGAAGGTATATTATAGAACAATATCAAACAAAAAAATTCTGGATTATTTTGCAACATTCTACAACCTTCCGCACGTGGAGAATCTCCGTTCGCAACGCTCGGTTGGTCTGGCTCCTCGAATCTCGCCGCCTCCTAACTAATGTCCAATGCGGTTTTCGTCGACACCGCTCTGCTGCTGATCACCTCGTTACGTTGTCGACCTTCATTATGAACAACTTTCTAAAGAAGCGTCAAACAGTAGCAGTGTTCTTCGACTTGGAGAAGGCATACGATACCTGTTGGAGAGCGGGCATTCTCCGCACATTGCACACATGGGGCCTTCGGGGCCGCCTTCCTCTTTCCATTCAAGCGTTTTTGGCGGATCGCAAGTTCCGGATACGGGTGGGCTCTGTTTTGTCAGATACCTTTTGCCAGGAGAATGGGGTACCACAGGGCTCCGTCTTGAGTGTGGCGCTCTTTGCCATTGCAATCAATCCGATCGTAGATTGCCTTTCAGCCGACGTCTCCGGATCTCTTTTTGTTGACGATTTCGGAATTTATTGTAGCGCCCAGCGGACGTGTCTATTGGAGCGTTCTCTTCAACGCTGTCTTGACCGTCTATATTCCTGGAGCATCGCAAACGGCTTCCGATTCTCCACTGAGAAAACTGTGTGTATAAACTTCTGGAGATACAAGGAGTTTCTTCCACCTTCTCTACATCTCGGCCCTGTTGCTCTCCCTTTCGTGGAGACTACGAAATTCTTGGGACTCATGTTGGATCGTAAACTTTGCTGGTCCACACACGTGTCCTACCTGGCTGCCCGTTGTGCCCGATCCCTTAACGTTCTTCGTGTCCTCAGTGGCACGTCATGGGGAGCGGATCGTACCGTCCTGCTTCACCTTTACCAGGCCATTGTTCAGTCGAAGCTCGACTACAGAAGCCTTGTATACGCTTCTGCACGGCCGTCGATTCTCCGCCGTCTCAACTCTATCCACCATCGGGGATTACGTCTTGCGACCGGTGCATTTTATACCAGCCCTGTTGAAAGTCTGTATGCCGAGGGTGCTGTATTATCCTTGACCACTCGACGTGACATACTCTTGTGTCGGTACGCATGCCGCCTGCGGTCGATGCCCAACCATCCATCTTACCGATTATTTTTTGACGACTCACTCGATCGCCAATATCAGTTGTCTGCGATTTCCTTGCTTCCACCTGGAGTTCGGTTTCGCCCCCTGCTACAGCGGCTCGATTTTAACCCTTCCTTCCACACTTCGGTTGAGCGAAAGCCCATTGCCACCGTGGCATCAGGTCCAGGTTCACACTCACCTTGAACTTAGTTCGCTCCCCAAAGAGAGCACTCCGGATTTGGTATACCGCTCGAGGCTTGTCGAACTCCGTTCGCGGTTCGATAATGCCATATTTATTTACACTGATGGTTCCAAGAGCACTGCCGGTGTCGGATCTGCCTTCGTCGTCAGGGACAACCGGTTCCAATACAAGCTCCCTGACCGGTGTTCGAACTTCACGGCTGAGCTTTTTGCCCTCCACCAGGCCGTTTTGTACACCTGCCGCCACCGCGAACCTTTCTATGCCATATGTTCGGACTCTCTTAGTGCCCTGCAGAGCCTTAAGTACCCTTTCTCGAACCATCCTCTCGTGTATCGGATCCAACGCTCCCTCCAGTTGCTAGCAGATGACAGCTGTCACGTTTCTTTCCTGTGGGTCCCTGGCCACGTGGGAGTGCCCGGGAATGAGACCGCCGACATAGCAGCCAAGGCCGCAGCTATTTTGCCTCGCATGGCTACATTTTGCGTCCCATCGGACGATGTTCAACGGGCTCTTCGCCGGAGTATCGTGTCGCAATGGGACAGTGCGTGGTTTTCTATGAACAACAATAAATTGAGAACTGTAAAACCGATCCCGACCGCTTGGAGGACCTCTTCACGCCCCTCTCGGGGAGAAGAGGTCATCCTGGCCCGGTTGCGGATCGGTCACTGCCGTTTCAGCCACCGGCACTTGCTCTCCGCCGACCCTGCACCGCTGTGCTCCTGCGGTGAACTGCTGACAGTGCGACATGTTTTACTGACTTGTGTTAATTTTAATCATTTCCGTGTAGCCCTTCACTTGCCGTCTACTCTGGAGGAAATTTTAGCTGATGACTCACGAGGAAATTTTAGCTGATGACACACGAGCAGCCCCGTAGTTTTGCGTTTTATCAACTTGGCCAACTTATCCAAGGATATTTAACCCTTTTAATTGTCTTTTATCTTTCGTTTTTAGCCTCTTGTTGATGTTCTGACAGTCACCTTTTTTCTTCGAGATCATAGCGAATCTTCGTTCTTGGCTGGGCGCTAATGACCATAGAAGTTGTGCGCCCTAAAACAAAAACAAACAAACAAAAAATGAAACAAGCGCATACAATCCGAGGTTAGACGTTCTGCAGATCTTGTAACGAAAATATAGCCGAAACATCGCCGAGCGGGAGTGGGGAGGGGCACCACTATCAAGATTCGGTACTCAAAAAAGTGAAAAAGTGAACCCCCAGTCATCTGGATATATGTAAATCTAGATAAATACCAGAGTTACCTAGATATGCTGACGACAGGTAGGTGAATCATTATTCTGTCAGCCCCGCGACCATCAATGTAGTTTATAGGGCTACCTATTGTTGTTAAACGTCACACATTCCACGACAAATGTCTCGAACGGTAAAACCTTAAGCGATCCAGAACGCTCGTATTTTACTCGGAGAATCTGTCTCAATGTTTCACGACTTACGCCTTCCCCCGGCTCTCGCTGCCTTTTGTTCCGGGTGCTTCTCGCCAGTTAATCCCGGGCTCTTGTTTCAAAGCGTTCTGTAATCTTCCACTGGCGGTTGAGACCAGCCGGGGGCTTATGCGCTACCCTCGCTGATAATTAAAATTCTTTCGCAACTTGTAGGCTGCGGACTAGCAAGCAAAGAGAAATAAAAGATAAACCGATTACCTGATACGGCCGCCGAGGAGTGCCTTTGTAATGGCAGATCTGCGTGGCGAAAAGAGCAGAAAGTTTCCACCAACCTAGAGATTTTTTTTCTCCAGAGTAGCTGTTTTAAGTTAACCGCCGCTACAGAGTAATGTGTTCTGTTCTTAATCAGATTTGTCTTGTTCCTGCAGCCATTCCGATTTTATCTCTGCTCTTACTTTAATAACCATGGTCGTTCGTACAGATGTCTCTTGAGATCTGTAAGCCCTGCCGTTGTCAAATGAGGGAAACGCAATTGTATTGTACTGTTTGTATGTCCATCTTTGTCCAGGGCTGTTAGGGACCTCAATTTTTGCTTATCATCATCATTAGAGACTGATTACGCCTTTTAGCGTTCAGTCTGGAGCATAGTCCCTCTAATAAAATTCCCCCATGATCCCCTATTAAATGCTAACATTGATGCCTCGTCTGATGCGAAGCCTTTTACTCCAAAATCATTCTTTATCGGATCAAATTTCTTGGTCTACCTCGACTCCTCTTACCCTCCTTCGCTTCTCCCACGTGTGTAACATGACCCCACCATCTTCGCTTGTTTCCTCTAACTGCTTCACCTATGGTGTTCATTCTCGGTTTTTCTTAGATTTCCTCATTATGGATACCCTCCTGCCATTGTTCCCATCTATTAGTACCTGCATTAAATCTTGCTACATTCATATCTGTAAACTGAACCTTATAAGTTAACCTGTGACCCCGCTTTCACTCCCATACAACAAAGTTGGTCGAAAGATAGAGCGTTGTTCTGCTAAACTAGTCTGGGTACTGACTTCCGTCTTCCAGAACAGAGTATATCTTAGCTAACCACTCACTGCATTAGCTTTGCTACACCTTCATTCAAGTTCTTTCACTATGTTGTCATCCTGTGAGAAAATACATCTTAGGTACTTGGAACTGTCTACTTGTTCTTTGTTCCTCCTAATTGGCAGTGAGTCTGTTCCCACAGACATTACTTTTGATTTGGAGATACTGATCTTCATATCATAACCCTTACATCTCGGCTCGAACTCTGATGTATTAGATTGCAACCATTCAATTGAATCTGCCACCACAACTATCAGCATATGCGTCTACTCTAACTGCTGCCTGACAGTCTACGTAAAGATCTTTAACTGCCGGTACGGAGGGAGGGTACGATACGGCGGTGGCCGAGGGGACTGAGGCGCTTCAGTCACGGTCTGGACGGCCACTACGGTCGGGCGTTCGAACCCCCCTCGGGCATGGATATTTGTGCCGTCCTTAGTCTTAGCTAGTTCATAAGTAGTTTGTAAGTTTAGGGACTGATGACCCCGTAGTTAAGTCCCTTAAGCTTAATAAACACTTGAACATTTTGGTACGATACAGCAACATCCAAATTGTTTGACTGGTCATCATGAAAGTCGGCACAGATATGTGTGTTTTCATGAAGGAGATGGAAGCCAGTGAATTTTCCATGGCGGAGGGTACCTTGCGATTTTGACACCTTTTAACCAGTTACCATCAAACTTGGCTCATATATGTATGTTTTCATATATAGGAGTAGTGGAGGAGGAGACGGGCAGAAAGGGGATGGAGAGGCGGACAGAGAGGGGGGAGAGGAGGGGAATGAGGGAGGTGAGGTGGTGACAGACAGGTGAAAGGTGAAAGGAGATGAACAGAGGAAGGGGAGGAGGAAATAGACACAGAAAGCGACAGGAGGAGACGCGGGGAGGAGCAGGAGAATAGAGAGGAAGGAGAGGAGGAGGGGGACTAATATGTAAAATTAAATGTATTTATTATCGACTAGAAAATCAATATTTGTGTCTATAACTCGTAACTAAACAATTTAACACTTTCAAATTTCACACGTTATTTTCACAAATACATTTTCTGCGGTATCAACGCGCCGGGTACCAGAACTACGTAATAAAACCTTCTCGGGTTACAAGCCGCATCATGTTGCTTTCTGCCCACGAGCTTTCGAAAGAGATCGCCTCTGCCATTGTCAAGTGGATGACTGTCATGTCGAGACCACTGCGATGCTTATATAGCCGCGTCGTCGCCAGTGACGTCACTGGTGCCCAGTTCCTTGACCATATGTGGCATTGTTTCGGTAGCGTGTATACCGCGCCAGCTTCAACGCCGCCATTACAGATTCCCAGGCCGTACTAAGCTGCTGCAAGCTTGATATCTGTTGCCTCGTTTATTACGCTGTACCAGAAACTATTCGTCAGTTTAATAATGTCTCGCCAAAGGCAGTTCGGTGTCCATTTTCCAAAGCATGTTTCACCACAGTTGAGTTTTCGGGATAGCGTATTCGAAATCACCTTTCATGTTCTGTGCGTCGCTGTTCAATAGTATGAGTAGTCTGGCCTACATAAAACTGCCTACAGTCACACGGATTTTTATAAATGCCAGGTGTTCTGAGAGCTACATAATCTTTAACAGGATTCAATAGTTGCCGGATCTTTGCTGGAGGCCTGAAGATTTGATATCTTTTCAGCCGTTATCCTTGAAAACTTAAAATTCGTTTGACAGTTTTCAGCATCTGAGACGCTTTCGGCTCTTTGTACCACATCTTGAGAACAGACTGTATCTGTGATGCTTAATGATAGCTGGCGGCGTGCAAATAACGATCCGTGTGGGTGCGCCATATATGGTCAAGGAAATGGGCACCAGTGACGTCACTGGCGGCGGCGCGGTTATATAAGCACGGCATCGGCCTCGAATTGAAAGTCATCCACTTGAAAATGGCAGAGGAGATCTCTGTCGACAGCTCGTGGGCAGAAAACCACATGAATCGGCTTCCAACCCGAGATTTCATTAATAGATATCGCCGCGAAAACATGCACTCATACAATTTTCTCTCATACTCATTAAGTACTGATCAGCCTATGAATTATGTCTGTTGTTTCGTACATGCTCAAAATAACAACGAACTCAGAAATTCTGTTGAGAGAGACAGAGAGTGAGCTAGCGTCAGGGAGAGAAGAAGGGGAGAGAGAGAGAGGGAGAGAGAGAGAGAGAGAGAGAGAGAGAGAGAGAGAGAGAGAGAGGAATGGAGAAAGAGAGAGAGAGGGGGGGGGTCTAATGGGACTGTGCCTCTGGCGGCAGCGGGAAGAGTCTGAAGTATCTGTGAATCGATAGACGGCGCCGGATGTCGTGCTCCTTTATGGAGTCCTTTTTCTCTGTAGGTCGTTGCTCTTGTATCTTGTCGTTTAGTCTGAGCCACTTATTCCGAAATGTTCTGTTCGACCGCGTGCGACAATACAGATACAGCTTGTGTTCTGCAGCGGGACGATCTAGTAAACGTTGAAACGTGTCCATAAAATTATTTTTGTAAGAAAATGTCCAATATTGTGACTCCTGTTTTGTATCGAGTAGCTTGCTTGCAAGAAAATGTATAATATCGCTTCTACTGTATGTATCGATATGTGTACTTAACTCTGTGAAGTTTCATCTTTGGCAAAGATCATGTATTGCATAGCATTGTAGCTCGCGCTGAGAGAGAGTAGCACTTGTGGTTCAGCTCGCTTAGAGAGCGGTTGAGTTGTGTGTATGGCTCCGATGTAGAGCAGAGGCTGCTTTGCCAGCAAGTCAGAAGTTGAATTATGTAGATAATGTAATGCTGATTATTAATAACAAGTAACAATGTTGACCTTTCTTTCCTGTTTCATTTACGTAGTTAGAAAATTAACCTGCTTCCTTCATTTGATAATTAGTTATTAGTGGATTTAAAGTGGAGTATTGATTTGAATAATATTGTTGAACAGATTTCGTTATTGGTGCCATAGTAAATGATAGTTAATTGACTATGATACTAAATTTCAGAAACTGAACTGCATAAAAATTCTCACAGTCAAGCATTAAGAAAGTGGTTTGTGGTTTTTTAATATCTTTCTCGCAGTCAAAATTTTTGAGTATAGTCAGTGTCTGTTTCAAATGGTGACTTGTCACATTTGTTTTGTGTTTAAAATATCCGTTGCGCACATAATCAGTTTAATGCACTGTTTCTTATTTAATAGTATATACATCAATATCAGGGCCATAATTAAACCAAATTGCTGTGTTAATGAAGAATTTGTTGTCTGATTTAACGATAGGTTCAACACCCACAACACACAAACAGCTTTTAACGTATTATATTCTTTTCAAATCAAAATCAAATGTTTGTTAAGCTTATGGGACATAACTACGGGGTCATCAGTCCCTAAACTTACAAACTACTTATCTACTACCTTATACTAAGGACGGCACAAATATCCATGCCCGAGGGGGGATTCGAACCCCCGACAATAGTGGCCGTGCAGACCGTGACTGGAGCGCCTCAGTCCCCTCGGCCACCGCGCCTGACCTATTCTTTTCGATTATATCAACAACCTGTATGGGCAGGAAGTGTACAGCACAATTCGACAGCTGGAGATGTTAAGGAAGAAGAAAGGGAAACTAATCAACGACTTAATCTATCTGAAGAGGTGTCGGGACCAGGACATCATACCTAAATTCCTGCAGCTTAAACCGAACATCAACACCAACAAAGCAAGATCCATCTACAGAAGAGCCAGTATATCACTACTGAAGGAGCGGATTCAGCAAGTACGAAGAGAACTTGACTCCCACAATAGAAGATTGCTACATATTCATCTGCTGCTATCAGCTTCACTGTCGCCGAATGACTGGGATAATGTCGACAAAATCACTCACTTACAAGCATGTTCTACTAATGAAACTGTTGCTAGACGTCAGAAGAGAAAATTCGAGCAGCTCGATAAAACGACACGTAAAGATACGCATCTCGAACGGTGGTAAATCTTTCGTCTCACTCTATCAGCAATGCAGCCACGGAAGTACTTACCAAGGGTCTAAACTTTGCAATCACACCTCAGCGGATCCCCACAGAAGAAATCATCGTGTCCGTGGAAGCAGCACTTCGTCACACATCCACGATAGAAGCAGAGAAAATTCGGCAGGAAACTGTCCGAATATTAACACGTGCCAAGCCACCGAAGCATAATCTCAGACGCGAGGAAAGGGCAGCCATCACAGAATTAAAGAACAACAAAGAAATAGTTATACTTCAGGCAGATAAAGGGAACGCCACTGTCATCTTGGACACAGTGCAGTATGAGGACAAGATGAAAGAATTATTAAACGATCCCATCTACAAGGAACTGAAGACGGACCCCACGGCTAAGATAATTCGAAAGACGCAGAGTGCAATTAAAGACTCAAGAATTGACGTCGACACGGCCAAGGGACTAATTCCTAGCGTTCCAATTCCCCCTAGAATTTATGGAGTGCCAAAGCTACACAAGAGTGGCCAGCCTCTACGACCGATCGTGGATGGAATTAATTCGCCGACATACAATTTGGCAAAGTTCCTAGCCTCCAAACTAAGACCTCTAGTTGGGAAAACTGACTCGTACGTCAAGAACTCGACACACTTTATAGAACGCATTAAGGAAGTAACAATTTTACCCACGGACATCATGGTCAGCTTCGACATAAAGTCATTATTCACCAATGTGCCAGTAGACGAAACTGTTCGCATCCTACAAGAACATATTCCGCCAGATATATGCGACCTGGTTCAGTTGTGTTTATCTTCGACCTACTTCAAGTGGCAAGAAAGATTCTACGAGCAAACAGACGGCGTAGCAATGGGGTCTCCCTTATCCCCTTTGGCAGCCGACATTTTCATGGAGGCCTTCGAAGCAACAGCACTTTGTTCCGCCCCTTTACGCCCAAGATGCTGGTTTAGATACGTGGACGATACTTTCGCAATATGGCCCCACGGTGAGATGGAACTACACAAGTTTCATGAACATCTAAACAAATTGCACAAGAAGATCCAATTTACATTAGAGATAGAAAAGGATGGCGCTATTCCATTCCTAGATGTGGAAATTTATAGAACTAGGCAAGGCACACTTGGGCACAGGGTATATCGGAAGCCTACACATACCGACAGGTATTTGCACGCTCAATCTAACCATCATCCAGCACAGAAGAACTCTGTTATCCGCTCACTGACGATTCGCGCGCAACGACTAAGTGATGAAGACAACAAAACAGCTGAGCTCAACAAACTAGAAACAACATTTCTGGCAAATGGCTACAAGCATAGAGTGATCCACACCGCCATGGACACAAATAAAAGAAACATCAGTAGGCAGGAAGTCAACAAAAAGCAGCCAGCAGCACGCTTACCTTATGTAAAAAACGTCACAGATCGCATTGCCAAACATCTTCGCCGGGTAGGAATCCAGCCTTTCTTCTACAGCAGTCGCAAGGTCAAGGATGCTCTTGGTTCCACAAAGGACAACATAGACGCACTACATGCATCAGGAGTATACAAGGTGGAATGCGAGTGTGGGGAAGTGTACATAGGTGAGACAGGGAGGGCAGTGGCAACACGCATACGGGAACATGAACGCTACATTCGATTAGGCCAACACAATAAATCTGCAGTAGCCGAACACCAGCAAGATTGCAGCAGGAAGATAAAATTTAACGAGGCCAGAATACTCGCCAAGCAACCAGGGATGGTCAAACGTAAGATAAGGGAAGCCATCGAAATTGTTAAACACCCCAATAACATGAATAGAGAAGATGGACTCAGGCTTGCCCCCTCTTGGCTACCGGCCATCACAGCGTAATAGGCCGCACTGACATCACAACACGCGAGCGTCACCAGTAAGCTACTGCCGCCGCGCGGCCCACGGCCAGCAGGAGAGATACGGAAGCCCTCACCCCATTCGCCGATGAACACCAACTATGTCTCGCTATGCAAGAAGCAATAGGCAACGGCTAACCCCCACCCCTTCCACCTCAGCATCCTATCAAAAATAAAGTTCCATTCTTCCGCAATACATTCACCAATAACATCGCTTATTTAAAAAAAAAAAAAAAAAAAAAATTATGACGTAATGTCTAAATGAAAGTAATATAAGTGTAGTAACAACCAGCTCACACCAGTTACCCAGATGAAGGCCACTGTAACGTTGGCCGAAACGTTGGTTAAATAAGTAATAGCCTACATCATGACGCGGTACCATACCCAGAAAACTTTTATGTCATCTGACTCTGGCCGCGGAAGCCTACGTAATTATATAGACTTCGCTTACGTTTCTCAGTTAAATTATCACTGCGTCTTAAAGCGTAAATAGCAAAGCGTAAAATTAAATTTCAGAATCGTCAGCGAAAGCTTGTCACAGACATCGAAATAGGTCGTAAAATTATTTAAAATATATAAAAAACATCTAAATCGTACTTAGTCATAGGGTTTCATACAAACGTAAACAGGAATGGAATTTTGACGCATTTTATCTTAAATGAATATTGGACAGATCTCATTCCTAGGTATTTGCAGTGTTTAGAGAAGGATTTCACTTTTTTTGTGAAATTACGTAGTCGTCATTTACAGTACTCCTTTGTTTTATTAATTTTGAAGTTATATGAACACGCAATGCTTCCATATAATGAAACTTTCACTCTGCAGGGGAGTGTGCGCTGATACGAAACTTCCTGGCAGATTAAAATTGCGTGTCGGAACCGGGATTCTAACATGGTACCTGTGCCTCTCTGAGCTATCCCGGCATACTTCACGGTCCAGCCTCATAAATTCCCAGCTTCGAATCCCGGTTCTGGCAGACAATTTTTATCTGTTAGGAAGTTTCACATGCATTGCTAATTCTCAATTACAGATACGTCGACCTCATCTGCTCTGGTGTTGTTGGGATTTCTTATAGGATTTGAAGAACGACTCCAGAAAATAATGTTGTAAAGCTGACTTAGGACTACTGTTGTTACTCCTATGGTATATTGTTGTGTGGAGTTCTTTAATGGATACCTTATGGAATATTGAAACTGCATTTCGCATAGTGGAAATGAAGTTCGGAAGTGATCGTCGGTAAAAGTTTTCTTAGAAATATTGCAGATGCTGTGCGAGTCACAAGGATAACTTGTCAAGAAAGGTTTGTACGTAGAATGTGCCTTAGTGGCTTTCGGATATGGCGGTGTATCAACTGTAGAGGGCCTAGATTTTTCATAGCGGTCGGGATTTGCTTCATCGTAGTTCAGTCAATAACTAAGATATATTTGTCAGTTATGTACACCAATCTTCCTCGTGAAATCTACAGAGATAGGAAGTTCATATCCACATTGCATATACATTAGTATGTTCTTCAGAAAAGATAAGCACTGAAACTTGTCTACCCGCCGGTTCAAGATTAACATAGAGTTCGCATTGCAACACCACCTACCAGTATAATATACCTGCGGTTCTCGTTGTCTCCAAGCCAAAAGTAATGGATCAATGCGACTAGATCAGATGAACACGATGGATCGTACAATCATGCACGAACCATACCGTCAAATCCGTGAGTTTAGGACAGGGCACATGAGATAATGTGTTATCCGGCCACCCCGTAATTACTAACATGCCAAATCAACATTAACAAGCCGACTCTGCAATGTGTGGGTAAACGGCTAAAGAGAAAGAAAGAATGCATGAGATAATGTGTTGCATATACCGGGTGATCAAAGAGTCAGTATCAATTTGCAAACTTAGTAAATCACGGAATAATGTTGATTGAGATGTAAAAATTGTCTCACATGCTTGGAATGATATGGGGTCTTTAACCGGTCTCATCAACAAACGTATTTTTGAAGGAGCCCTAAAGACAGAGTCGATCTTATGTCTGTTAAGGAGTCGGCTAACCTTTCCAGTGATTGAGCCACACAATGGCAAAAAGGCAAGTTCTTTTGAGTCCTCCTCGGGGTCTTCTGTGTCTTCGGGAATACACCTTTCGTAATCTGGGTGCTGCCGTAGCCGTTTTTCCTAAAATGTTTCCGTAGGTGGCTCAGTTCCTTTTGCAAATTTTCAGTGTCTAACACTACTTCCGCTCGGTGCACCAAGGTCCTTAAATCAGACTGTTTCTGCGATGGATGATGATGGCTTGTGGCGTGCAGGTACTTGTCTGTGTGCTTGGGTTTTCTGTAAACACCATGGCTGATGCATCCATTTGCTTTACGGCTGCCGAGGACGTCCAGGAAAGGCAAGGCTTCCTCATTCTTCACCTCCATCGTGAACTTGACCTTGTCATAGATGCTATTGATATGGTCGAAGATCCACCGAGTTTTTCACGTTCATGCGGCCAGACAACGAATGTGTCATAAACGTACCGATAAAAACAGCAAGGCCTGACAGGTGCTGCGTCCAAGGTGACGTCTTCAAAGTGCTCCATAATCAGGTTTGCCAATACTGGAACTAATGGGATTCCCATTGTTACGCCGTCAGTTTGATTAAAATATTCTCCACCATAAAGGAAAAAAAGCCACAACAGTGTCGTCAAATAACTGGGAGAGCAGATATATACAGTCCTTGACAGGAACGTTTGTGAACAATGATACCACATCAAAGCTAACCATTATATCCTCTTCTCCCAGTCGCAAGCGTTTGATTCTGCTGATGAAGTCGCCCTACTGCAACAGAGGATACATCATACCCGGAAGCAGTTGGAGACTAACGGCCGTGAATTAATGGACGTTCACATGCATTTGACGAAGTTACATTCGGCATTGGATTAGGACTGGCTTGATGCTGCCACAGCAGGACAACAGAGGTCATTTAAAACGAAAACCACCGGAAGATAGAAAGGGAAATTCAACCGGCTTTCACAGCAACAGCATGGGGCAGAAAGTACAACAGCAGAAATTCTGAAGATTAGACGGGCAGATCACATAACTAGTAAGAAGGTACTGAACTGAATTGGGAAGAAGAAAAATTTCTGGCATATCTTGACTAAGAGAATGGATCGACTGGTGGGACATACGTATTCTGGGACATCAGGGAACCATCAAATTAGGACTGGAGGGAAGTGTGTGGGTTCGCACAGGAAGACCGAGAGATGAATGCAGAAAGCAGATTCAAAAGGATGTAGGTTGCTGTTCTTATCCAGATATGAAGAGGCTTGCACAGGGCAAGGTAGCGTGGACAGTTGCATCAAACCAGTCTCAGGACTCAAGACCACCACCACAACAACAGCAAGTAGTTTTTATTTTAAAAAGAGATTTACATGGTCATTATTGCGACTGAAACAATTGGTACACCGTGTTTGTTGGAAGATTTTACGTGTTACAGAAAGGATATTTTCGCTTTTTATGTAGTTATAAAACTTGATGAAATTCGCTTGTGGTTAAATTGGCACTGTACGATTGATTCCTCATTCCCTGGCAGCATTTGATTTCTTTCATCACTCGACTGGAATAATGCCACTCTACCTATAAGGTGCTCGTCTATACCTGTTACGCAACACACAGCTTCATATGTGAGACGGCCCTGCAGCGTAAATTTGTTAAATAAAAAGTTTATTCAGCACTCCAGGCCTGCTACAAGTTTAAAGGTAAAAGAGTCAACAGTCAGAAGACTGGTTTGAACACCACGGTGTTATACGGTCCTGTAGAAGCTGATATATTTACTTATAGATTGTTTTGATGTCTGTTCGTTCGAACATGCCGAAAAAACAGTCACTACTCCAACGTATAAATAAGTATCCATACGCTAAAACAGCGGATGGTTCACTTACTTCACAGCACAAGTGGTCATACATTCGACATCATACGGGAATCCGTAATGGTGAGTGTAAGATGGCATGGACGATGGGAGCACTATAGCCGTGGCGTGCGACTTGCGGAAGTTAGAAATGGCTGGGAGGCAAGGCCAGGTAGCCAAGCAGTTGCCTGGGTGCCATTGTACAGAGTGGCTTGTCGGGGGGAAAAAGCTGATCCATCGAACAACCAAGAACAACTAGGAACATACAGGATCAGCGACCACAAGAAAAAGTACTACCCATAGAGCAATTAAATAGAAAAAAATAGGGTAGAAAGTGGCTTAGACAACAGCTGGCTCACAGCGGGAGACCCAAGTTCGATTCTTGGTATTGTTAAATTTTAAGATTACCTGACATAGTCTGCAGGCGATCTAATCGTTTTATAGTTTTCAAAATGAAAGCCAAGATCAACAAGATATATATAATCTCTGTGGTCAACACGGCGTTTAGTAGTGTAAACTTCAGTTTGACAGTTAAAACTTGACAATAATTTAAAAAGTATATCCTATTTGCAGCGAGAGCCTAAATAAAATAATTTCTTCTGACTATGCTTCTTTGAATGCGCAAGGACCTGATATAGAAGATTAAGAACTTGGAAAGATTCTTTTTTCAGACTTAATAAATTTTATGGTGACGAGCGGACGACTCGAAGATTACGGAGTCTGACACGGCCACATTTAAGGCTTCAATACTCAGTTGCAAGCTATACATCAGAGTCGTTCCGCCTCACACGGAGCGTTTTTTTGAGTAAAACAATTCTGGGTATTAGGCCGCGTCATATTTAAACACTTAGCAAATGAATTGCCGACGTTTCGGTCACTGTGCAGTGGTCCTCTTCAGGGCGGTTAACCCTGAAGATAACCAATGCACAGTGGTCGAAACGTCGGCAATTCAGTTGCTAAGTGTTTCAATATGACGTGGCCTAATACCCAAAATTGCTTTACTCAAATGACACCTGCCGTGGAAGTTTAGGAACTTATACCACTGAGCGATTTATCGCGTCTTATTGCAGTAGCGTGGCTACGTGCGTGGACCGCCGGCGTTGTGACAAGTAGCTACGCCACAACAGTCTAGTTCTCTACTATACGGTCGAGACGCTGAGGTTAAAGCTCTGTATAGGGAAAGTATGGCCATCCTTTTCCGCGCCGCTTGCCGCCGTCTGCAGCTCGTGATTGGCTGAAATCCAGTCACATGGTTCTTTCCGCCATCTTGGTCCTATACGTAGCTTGGCTGCCATGAAAACCTTGTGTTTTGGTTTTAATAATGCCACAGTGTTGTACTTTTGGGTGTTTTTAAGAAGCGAATAAGTGAGGTAAACATTGTAGTACTTCCATTTGGTATGAGAAATGCAGGAAGATAAACAGCTTGGCTGATAAAGTCGTCAGAGAAAACTAGGAGTCCAGAAACGAACTTCGGTTCTTGTGTTTTGATGATTTTAATTCATAATGTAAATTAATAGATTAAAGATTCACTGACGACTGGATCACGCAGTAGATAGCTATAAATTTTTAACTTTAATAAATTTGTGAAGAAAATTCCTGGACAATGTCGTGAGGTTAAATTATTCACGCGTCGTTGATGTTATCTGCAGGTAGTTGTGGAAAATACACAATTTTATTTTACATATTAGTGAGTGAACTAGATTCCCGTTTAGATATGAAATATAACATACAGTTCCTGAAACAAGCTTTTCTCATTGGTTTTCATGTGTTAGAGTGTGTCATAATAGGAAACAAAGAATTGAAACAAGACAAATATTAGACATTCAAATGTAATTGGCGTTAAAGACACCTTTAATTTCTGTTTCTGGTAAAAGACATATAGTGGGTATCTCCTTGCATTTTTCGTAGTTCATGTAAGATATAAGTACATAATACGCAAGAAAATAGAAAAGACTTTTCCATGATCTCAAATGGTTTTCTTAATTTACAATATGCTCCGATGACGACATGTTCGCGATCTATTGAAATATTTGGCCACGGTACAGGTCAATCAGAATTTATAGGTGAACTCTTTAGATATAGAGTAACAAACCAATTTTCTTAAATTCGGACGATAAGTATTCCGTAGAGCAGCCAGGTCCGCACGAACAGAAGTACGCGAATTTCACGCATCTGTCCGTAGGATATAACAGCCTGTATCTCGAGAATGAAAAGTTATCGTTCTGCTCTGAACCTTAAATAAAATTCCGATATCTTACCTACATTTCGTCCGCAGCATTGTATGAGTTAAAATCAACCATACGTAAAATCTACGCAATGCAAATTTTCCTCTGCAAACTCTTCAAAATTTTGCGCAGTAGTTTACTTAATTTGATGTAGCACGGAAACTATAAGTAATAATGAACAGAAATTGAGATCATTATCGAGAGAACGTATCACACTATAACACGTGAAAAAATTAAATTTTTTTATAGGTTGGTGATAAGTATTGTTAAGCGCTGGGAACTTCGTAGCGGCTGGCGTGTAAGCAGCAGCGGAATAGGCCCAAGATGGCTGTCGCTGGCAGGCTGGCCATACTTTCCCTATGCAGAGCTTTAGCTGAGGTACATGTACTTGACGGTCGGAATGTATGGAGACGGATGTCAACGGTTCACACACGGCATCGCGCTGGGTGGCACGCGCACTGCCTCGCCTTTTGTTGGCGGTTTTACCTCGGACAGAGCGGGCCACGGAGCGCGAGAACAGCCTGCTGCGCTTCGGTCGCGTTTTAATCGCGCCCGCGTTCTGCGCTTGCGGAGGCGTGGCGTTCCGCCTCGGGTCCCGCCATTGTCTGCGGCTTCTTTTGATTACTCCCCATTCGTACCGCCTTTTGTTAACTCGCGCCACGTTGCGGTCGACAATGCCGAAACTGGTGCACCTCACAACGAGCAGCGTGCCATGGCTTCATTGTTCTAAATACGGCGTCCGGAATAAGGAGGATTCTAAATAAGGCACGACCAATGATTATCAGGTGACGTACAACTGTTTACTGCTGTTAGTAACATTTCAAAGAGAAGGCCACTGATAGTGAAACCACATTATAATCAGTGGCGGCTCGTACAAAATTTGACCAGTGTGCTAGAATATTACAAAAATAAATAGGAAACAAAATATACTAAAATAAAAAGTAGTACTTAGTGTCGAAAAATGTAGTCCATACATCGTTGTTTTCTGCTGCACAATTTGTCGATAACTTTCGTGTTGAAGCCCTCAATGTTGCTTACCATGTTCTTCTCAATGGAGAGCATTGCAAGGCCATTAAGTCGTTGTTCTGACTTGGTACTCCGAATAAAAGTCTCGATCCTCTTCAGAGAAGAAAAACATCTTTCAGGCTCAGCAGTTGACATTGATGTGGTTACTATCATTTTCAGAAGTTTCCATATCTGATAGAAGGTGTCATGCAGATTGTTCAATGTTCAAATGTTTGTAGAACTGATGGGACTTAACTACGAGGTCATCAGTCCTTAAGCTTACAAACTACTTATGAACTAGCTAATCCTAAGAACGGCACAAATATCCATGCCCGAGGGGGGATTTGAACCCCCGACCGTAGTAGCCGTGCAGACCGCGACTGGAGCGCCTCAGTCCCCTCGGCCACCGCGGCCGGCGCAAAATTCAAATGTTCAAATATTCCAATGTTCGTAGAGCTTATGGGACTTAACTACGGGGTTATCAGTCCCTAAATTTACAAACTACTTATGAATGTCCGAGGGGGCATTCGAACCCCCCGACCGTAGTGGCCGTGCAGACCGTGACTGGCGCACCGCAGAGCGCTCGGCCACCGCGGCCGGGTCCGAGAGGACAGACAGCATTAGTAGACAGTAACGGCCGTAACGGGGCGTTGAAATAAATTCAATGTTGAAAATTTGTGCTGGTCTGGTATTCGAATCCGGATTTCCCGATTTGGGCCAGCGGTCGCCTTAAGCAAATAGGATATCCAGGCGCGATTACCTTCCAACCGTGACTGGAGCGCCTCAGTCTCCTCGGCCACCACGGCCGGCTGCAGATTGTCGTTATAAATGAACTGTAGTAATGGTACAGCTCCTGCAATATTTCTGAAGTCTGGTCGTTCGTACAACTTAGAGCTCCGTCATTAACCTGTAACATGGTGTAAGCTTGGACCGCATCATTAGGTTCTCTGCCTGGGAATCGTATAGATTATCCTTCAAACTTTGAAGAATCTAGCAGCTTTGCTGCATCTATGTGATCTAGGGCTATAACAGCGTTGCCAACTGCATGTATTCAATGCAGGTAGTAAATATAACGTTTAAAAATATTTATTTTAGAAATTAAAAATTTAGACTCAGAGGTATTTGAATACGAGCCTCAAACAAGTAGATTTGAGAGATAACGCGCAAGACGCCTGAGCCAGCGCACTATTTGACTCAGTATGCCGCAATATTCGTCATATACTATTCTTCCGCAACCATTACACGCACCGCGAAGAGAAATATTAATCTGGTGCTGCAGTCGGTCTCAGCACACATGAGCCGCCAGGCCCGACGTCACGTCTGCGCATGCGCACTAGCGAACAGACGACTGCACCGCCTCTCTGCGCACGTACCAGCGCGGCTGAATCCCACTTCAGTACACGGAGCTGGTTTCCAGCTATCGAGGCGAGAGTGCTCCAAAATGTGTTTTCGTCCTTATTACTACCATTATAATACGCATTGGAAGGGAACTGGCATAATTTTATTGTGATATATGGTTCGCATTCCTAGAGAAAGGTTGTAATTTTACAGCGATTTCTCGCTTGCATTCGAAGAGAAATGGCATCTTTTAGTAATATATTTACAGTGTGCTGCAGCACATTAGCACATTATCACCAGCCGCCACTGATTATAATGACAAATATTGTTGTAACATCCCTGAGAATCGGTTACGCGAAGATCGCAAGAGCACGCTCTCTAGCGGCAGTTTGACACAACGTGCGCACTTGGAAAACGACGGAGCGATACTCACTCTCATTCGGCAGCCTCCCTCACACCTGTTAACATTTTTCCTCCTTCCTCTGACTGCGTAGGCGGTCACGTTTGTACATACTAGCCTGTATTCATATCGCTTTTATACTTGAATGTATATCTGTTGTGATATATTTACTAATTTAAAATCAACTCTATTACTTTTCCCTTTTCGGGGACGAAGTCCCCAAACCACGTTTATACTTCCTTCTATCGCCGGCCTTCCGCTACTTATCCTGCATCCGTAATCCGACCTGCTTTTTTCATCCAGTCCGCGGGACGACGAAAATTAAAAGGTGAGATAGGGGCATAGTACAATCATAAACAGAAAAGGGTGTGAAAGGTGCCCATCCTATGTGTTTCAATTTTGTAAAATGCGTTTTCAATATGGATACATAAAAAAAACAATATCCGGAGATATATTTTGCCTTTATAGTATACTAGCTGAAAACCCGGCTTTGCCCGGGTATTCAGTTATGTATCCCTTCTCTCTCTGTCCATCTTTTTTTTTCTAAAAACATGCGATATTTATCGGAGAATAAATAAGAACTAAGGCTGTCTCGCATAATGTACAAAATTATAAGTATCCAAACAAAAAAAGACAGTTACCAAAACACAAATGTCATATAAAATGCATTAGATATTATATTTATTGAGTTATATGTTGTAAAATTGTATAAGTTTGCAGGTATGTATTCATTTGTATAAGTGCTGTATGTCTGTATTAAAAGAAATTTCTTTTTTACTGCTTTATTTATTTGTTCCTATATGTCCTTATTCGTAAGCTTATCCTTATAGAGAAAGAGCTGAAGACATTGTAGCACGCATAGACCAAAGGCATGGTCTGTGGCATCACGTTTCGCTTTATGGAACCTCCTTGCTATAGAGTCGCAAATGTCATCGCTGGCCTTCAGTCCGATTATTTTTATAGTTTGACGACTTTCAACCACCATACCTTCCACCCCCTTATAGCTATCGGCGCCTCGGTGGCCGAGTGGACTGAGGCGCTCCAGTCACGGTCTCCACTGCCACTACGGTTGGGGGTTCGAATCCCCCCTTGGGCATGGATATTTGTGCCATCCTTAGGATTAGCTAGTTCATAAGTAGTTTATAAGTTTAGGGACTGATGACCCCGTAGTGAAGTCCCATAAGATTTACAAACATTTGAACATTTGAGCTATCGGCAACTGGAGACTTTGGACAACAATTACACACAGACCATTCGTTTGCGTTCTGTAGTATTCGCTGCTGAGCGAAATATTAACACACAAACACACACGTAGAATTTTAAATACACCGATAATTTTCCATCCCAATATACTCCATCCTTTTATCATTATCAACCCTCAAGCAACACTGCAACCAATAAAACCATTTTCAAAGAGTGAATATAATTTTTAAAGAGTAATTATTTTTCCACAGTTCGCGTAATAGTCTTCAAATGACTAAATATCTATCAGATCGCTATAAAACCGTGCCTAAAACCTTCCTCAGGTATAATTTAGTAACTGGACAAATATTTAAGTCTCTGCATCTTGTCGTTCGGATGTGATAAGCGTACACCGAACAGACATTCACATTAATATATATATATATATATATATATATATAGATAAATAGCTATCCGATTGCCATAAAACCGTGCCTAAAGCCTTCCCCGTGTAGACATTAGTAACTGTACAAATTTTTAACTCTTTATGTCTTGTGGTTCAAACGTGATAAACATACACCGAACAGACATTCTCATTTATAGGTATAGACAAAATATAAAAGTTAAGGAGAGGCAATGAATTAAAATATTAATGTAAACGATCCTGTCTTCCATCTCAGACACAAATGATATAAATATCAAATAATAAATCAGTAACCACAGACATGTTTTGTCTCGATATATATCAAAGACATTAATCTCAAGTGCAGACATTGTATGGCCAGAATTCGAGCTCAGGACATCCTCATACTAGGTAAGCGCTATACTTTTTTTTTTCTTTTTGCGTTATATGGCCTCTGTCGCCGTGGGCTTCTCTGGCCTTTTCTTACTTTTTATTTAGTGAGAATTTGTTCACTTTTCTTCGTATACCGTTTGCCGACAGTCGAGTCCGATGACAAAATAAAGAATTCAAATAACATTTGTGGCTCCTTGCCAAATAAATTGCGTTTTGCAGCTTTTATTTCCTCAACGAAGTGAAGAAAATAAAAAATAAAGACTAACTCGATACGTCTTCTCGATCTATTCTCAGATCAGTGTCTGCTTTAGAGTTCGTCTTCTCGAATAGTATTATAAGCGGTCCGTTTATTGTCGTACTGAGTCGTCGATTTCCCGATTGTGTTTTGTGGTTCTACTCATAACTCTGAAAGCCCATTGCGCTGGAATTTCCGTGTTTTGGTACGCAATATTGAAACATTTACATAACGAATACATCATAGATTTAGTTTTATGTTAAGTCTCAAATGTTCAAATGTCTGTAAATCTAGCGGACCAAACTGCATGGTCATCAGTCCGTAGCTTACAAACTACTTAAACCTAGGTATACTAAGGACAACACACACACACCCATGCCCCAGGGAGGACTCTAACCTCCAAGGCGAGCAACCGAGCTCTCCGCAGCGAGGCGCTTTAGACCACTCGGCTACTCCAACATGACTATTTTAAGTCTGCACCATGATTCTCAGCATATTACCATTTGTCGTATTAAATTCGCATGTTCATATTCTAGATACGTTCTATATTCTGCAAGCGTTGCATGTCGGTGATGAATGACATAAGCAGCGGTGCGTCCTAGAAACCAGATAGCCACATTGTGTTTCTTTCTACGGTATCTTAGCTTCTCGGATCTGATAAGTTCGATGATTTCAACGTTCTGCGGCGGCGTGCGGTCAATGATTGCAAGTCTGCGTCGCAAGTGCATCACCATCTGGCCAGCGGTGCCGCAAGCGAACCTGTGCAGTAGCGTGTCCACTTGTCCGCAGTCCGCGCAGGCTTGTGATGGACATAGGTGGATGTTGTTGAGTTTTTCATTTGTGGGAACTTTGTCGTTCACTACTAAAAACCACGTGAATTTATGACAATATATGACAATGTATCTCCAAATAATGTTACACTTTACATGGGGATATTTTGTGGTAACCCTGTTTCCTCTTCCATTTGTCGTGATGAAGTTACATATTTTCTTAATAGTATATGGTAATCAATGTTAGTCACATGTCGTATGTAACTGAATTTGTTGTAGTAGATCCTGATATGGCGATAGGTCAACGGTATCATGGTTTCATGAATGGGTGGCATCATACTATTGGGTTTTCAGCGGGACATTAAAAACTTGGTTATACTGGGTCTATGTTTGTGGATCGTTTTGTAAATATGACTAATCAATAATGTACGGAACTTGTGCCTTACGCTGACTAGTCCTAGTCCTCCTCTTGTTGTCGGTAAAGTCAGGGTGTTGAAGCATACTTTGATGATATGACCTGTTACAACGTACGAACATAACGCCTTCCGTAAAATGTCTGCAAGCTGGTCATAAATAGGTAGAATTTGGCGGGGATAGTGCATCCTGCTCGCAATGGATATTCTCACGGCGTGTACTCTTTGCAGAAGGTCCAAATCCCTATCTGAGTAAATCTGTGTTGTTGCTCTGATTTTGTGCAACATGTCCGTCCAATTTTTGTCGCCATAACGTCTGGTGTAGCACTCTAATAGGCGCCAAGGGATATGTGTTGAGCTCTCCTTTTTCACCAGTCGAGGTGGTTGGTATTGCCAATGTCTCTTCCAATGTGGAGCAACGTTGTCTGCTTATTGCTTAATTTGGCCCCGCTGGCCAGATTATAAACATTGACGAGGTCTCTGCAGACGACACTGCAAGACAGATGTCGTCAGCGTACGCGATACACACCGCTTCTTCCGTTCCTATGTTATTTCCAGAAACTGTGCGATTGATGCTGGCAAGCAGGGGTTCAACCGCTATGGCGTATAAGGCCATAGACAACGAACAGCCTTGTCTAATAGACCTTCTAATTGGTATTTGGTTGGTCAGGTGTCCATTAATCAGCACTCGTGACGATGCATTGTAGATGAAATTCCTAAGTTGGAGGAGAAGTTCTTGTCCAAAACCCATCTTCGACATAACCCTGAACAAATAGTCGTGACTCACGCGGTCGTACGCTATTTCGACGTCCAGGAATAGCAAAGCGTCGGGTTGTTTGTTGTGTGCCAGTGAACATATAATATCCCGTAGTTCACACACGGCTGATATCACACTTCGACCGGGAAGCACCCCATACAGATGTCTTCCAAGTATTTTATGGAACACCGATTGCATTCGTTGTTTGATGCTCCTTGTGATAATTTTAAAATATGCATTGAGTAAGGTAATAGGTCACAGTTCCTGAATCTTTTTAGTATTTCCCTTTTTTGGTAAGGGTATGATGATTCCATCCTTTAGCTCGTGTGGTACAGCTGGGAGGTACCACATTTCTTTAGTGAGCTGGTTTAACGTGGTGCCCAGTATAGACCAGTAGTGCTTGTAAAATTCGGCGCTAAGTCCGTCTGGTCCAGGTGATTTTTCGGTTTGCGGCATTGAATACCGCCTCTTTGATATCTTCTTCTCTAAACGGTGCCTCCAAAGACAGGTTGTCGTCATTTGACACGACGGGTTCTATTTAGCTTACGACACTGTTGCATAGCGTATCGTTTATCTCCTGCATGTCATACAAGTCGTTATAATAGCTGCGTACCCGAGATGAAATGTCCCTTTGCTTATTGGCTACCATCCCCGATCCATCATCAATCACTTCTATGATTTTGGCTCTTTCACGCAGTACCGTTCTAAGTGTGTGGTAAAGACACGCTGTTTCTTCGGACGCAACATCCTTGGGTTGCAATCGTAGTATAGTGCCCTCCAATCGCTTCCGGTACAAAGTTGTGATCTTAGCTTTATACTTTTTAAAGCGCCGGTAGGCATCATCAAGTATGAGATCGGTGGAGTGGTAAATTTCACGGAGACCTGAAAAGTAAAATTCGATTGTTTGTGTCAATAAGACTTTTGGTATGCATATCGTTTGGTTTGGCTTTATACAGCCACCATTCGATAGTCGACATGTATTGCTTCTAATTGTGTCCACGCCCGTTCGATTTCTTCATCTAACAGTTCTTCTTGCAGCAAGCTGGTGTTTAGTTTCCAGTAACCCTCGCACGGTATACTTGTGGTCGACGTAGGGTTATGTAACACTGGTGAACATTGTGGTCCGAGAAAGAAACCGGTCCGATGTCACTGTTCATGACTTTACATCTTATCGCGATACATAAATGCGGTATATCCGACTAGCGGAATTGCCGGTGATGTGAGTGAAAGCAATGCGGACCCGTGAATTTTTTCCCGCATATCGATTAATTTTAACCCGTGGATTAGATGGTCAAGTTATAAACATTTATTGAGGTTTGGTGTTTGATCTTTGGCCGAGATTACACGATTAAAATCTCCTCCTCTTTCTCCCTATGGTCTATGTACTCAGCCTTTTCACAGACGATCTGTAGACCGATCCTTGCTGCCAGGAACACAAGGGTCAGAATAACTATTTTCAACTCTTCTTGTGTGCATGATACACTGATACAAAGAAAATTTCCATGAACAATATCTTATGTTACTCATATTTTTGTATCTTCGGGGTGCGATAGTAGGAGGTTGATCGTGACGAGCCGGCCGCGGTGGCTGCGGGGACTGAGGCGATTCAGTCACGGTCTGCACGGCTACTACGGTCGGGGGTTCGAATCCCCCCTCTGGCATGGATATTTGTGCCGTCCTTAGTCTTAGCTAGTTCATAAGTAGTTTGTAAGCTTAGGGACTGATGACCCAGTAGTTAAGTCCCATACGTGCTACAAACATTTGAACATTTGATCGTGACGAGCAAGGATGTGGACATAGGTCTGAACTAAAAGAATTGATTAGACCACATAATTTTATTACTCAATGAAATGAATAATTAACTCTGAGACGCTTGTGGTGGTACAAATTTATTCTAGCTACTATAAAGTTCTGTAATAGTATATTGTTCTGGCTGTGTAGTAAGTATATAATGGCTCTCTTCTGTTGAACTTCCTCGAACTGTCGAACTCGTGGATCCACTTCGTAATGAAGGGAACTCCGGTACTGCCTGTCGTTGCTTTAGTGCTACGGCATATCTAGGCGGGCCTCCTTTTCCTGTCGGCCGGCGCGCGAAGTGAGCAAAGAGGTACCGAGACTGCAGCTTCCCCAGGCAGCCAAAGTACGATAGAGCGACTTACCGCTCCTCTTGCTCACCCGGCGACTAGCGTGGATCGCTGACGTTGTAGCAAATAGCGACGCCACAACAGATATGGCATCTGTTCTTTCCAAACATGTCCGAGAGAACAAAATTCAAACGTTCAAATGTTTGTAGAGTCTATGGGACTTAACTACGGGGTCATCAGTCCTAAACATACAAACTACTTATGAACTAGCTAACACTAAGGAGGGCACAAATATCCATGCCCGAGGGGGGATTCTAACCCCCGACCGTAGTGGCCGTGCAGACCGTGACTGGAGCGCCTCAGTCCCCTCGGCCACCGCGGCCGGCGCAAAATTCAAATGTTCAAATATTCAAATGTTTGTAGAGCTTATGGGACTTAACTACGGGGTTATCAGTCCCTAAATTTACAAACTACTTATGAGTGCCCGAGGGGGCATTCGAACCCCCCGACCGTAGTGGCCGTGCAGACCGTGACTGGCGCACCGCAGAGCACTCGGCCACCGCGGCCGGGTCCGAGAGGACAGACAGCATTAGTAGACAGTAACGGCCGTAACGGGGCGTTGAAATAAATTCAATGTTGAAAATTTGTGCTGGTCTGGTATTCGAATCCGGATTTCCCGATTTGGACCAGCGGTCGCCTTAAGCAAATAGGATATCCAGGCGCGGTTACCTTCCAACTCAAATTGTACCACGATGCGGTAAATCCGGTGTCGAGTCCCAGTACAGCACAAATTTTCAACATTGTCGCTGAATTTATTTTAAAGTCGAAATACTTCAATATTTAGATTTTATAAATTTTGATGTTTTATATTCTTCTAAAATGAAATGCCAAGATCGCGAATTAATAATTTGTTTAATGTTAAAATGTTTGTAGAGCTTATGGGACTTAGCTACGGGGTCATCAGTCCCTAAACTTACAAACTACTTAAAAAGTAAAGCAGTTGCCTTCCTCCGACCTTCGAACTGATTTACCCAGCCAGTTATAGGGGGACCTACAGTTTAACATGGGTTCCGAATCACGGTGCTACTCGGTATTTTTCACATGAGGAATACTGCCAGAGGTGAAAGAAGTGAAAAGTGACAGATAAAAATCCTAGGACCTGGCAGGGCTCTAACCCGCGACCTTTGGTTTTGTAGTCTGGCACTCTACCATTGTGCAACCGAGGCGCACATAAATGAACTAGTTAATACTAAGGACGGCACAAATATCCATGCCCCAGTGGAGATTCGAACCCCCGACCGTAGTGGCCGTGCAGACCGTGACTGGCGCGCCGCAGTCCTCTCGGCCACCGTGGCTTCCTTTATTTAATGACGACCGGCTTCTGGTCACATACATTTTATAAGCTGGTAATCTTATTTAAAAAAAAATATTTTGAATTATGTATTTTTATATATATTTTTTAGTTTAGCTAATGGGAGTTAACTACGGGGTCATCAGTCCCTACACTTACAAATTAATTACAAACTATCAAACACTAAGGACAGCACAAACATCCATGCCCGAGGGGGGATTCGAACCCCCGACCGTAGTGGCCGTGCAGACCGTGACTGGAGCGCCTCAGTCCCATCAGCCACCGCGGTCGGCTTTTATATGATGACTATGCTATGTTGCACTTATTATTTTATCTCAATTTTTAAATATGATGACCAGCTTATAAAATTTATATGACCGGATGATGGTGGCACAGTCTTCCAAAAACGGACGTCATTAAAATAAATTATTAATTCGTGAAACTGTCGTTTGTTTTTTGAGGAATATAAAACTATCAGATAGCCTCCAAAACCTGTAGTGTCAGGTATTTTTAAACTCTGGTGTGTTTTGGAAAACAGTTGTTGAAGTTTGCACTGGGATGATCTGTGGCCAACGGCCGCTCCACGACAGTATATACCGGTTACCGTCAGGTCACCGAAGTTAAGTGCCGTCGGGTGAGGTTGGTAGTCGGATGGTTAACCATCCGGGTCAGCACGCGCTGTTGACCTACCGGGGTGCACTCAGCTTTGTGATGCCAATTAAGGAGCTAATTGGGCGATTAGCAGAGGCTCTAGGCCATCAAAACTGACAGCGATGCGTGCCGACACCATTCCCTCATATCAACAAAACATGGCACAAATGCGCTGACCATTATACAGCTCCGGGAGACCTCAGGAGCATCACGAATACTCGTACAACACATTTCCGTTAACTGGACGCGCGTCAAAGGTTTTGGGCATCAGTTGTACCACTCAGATGGAACTTTAACAGGCTTCATCTCTTACACAAAAGCCGTAACTCTGACATTACTATAAATAAAAAAGCCTATGACATACAAAAATAGTTTTGTACAGGATGGGTTCGAGAGGTGGAGGCGGTGTATAATTTCCGTGCGGGGTTTGGGGAGTGATTGGAGAAATCATGAGTACACGCAGTAGGTTTCGTCTCCAGGAGAAGGTATATTTCCGATTAAGAGATACATGAGCTGGTTCGTAAGGCCTGGGGAGTGGTAGATAGGAGTTCGGCATTGTGCTAGGAGACTGCGGATGCTAGCCCGGCGGAGGGATCGTGCTGCTCGGTCGAGAGTTGAACGCGGAATGCATCATGGATTCACTGCCCGTCTGGCAGCTAGCGGACACCGAATCTAGGACGTTACACGCTCTAGTACCTGATTAGCGGGAATTTTTTGGTAACTCCACGTTATGGGGTCCGTTTGGCTGGCGCTCTTTGGTGGGGGCTCGGTATCAGCGTGTTGTTCAGCAGTTTTGGGGCCGGTAGTTGCTGCACGTGCTGGTACAGAGGATTGCCAAAATTGGATCGATGGCACCGGGCGCGCTGTGTTGAAACGTACGGCTGGCGGCCGGAATTGGGGACAGGGCAGCGACCTCACGTTGGCGCACGGAAGGTGCTTGTTACCTTGGTGAACGTTATCTTAGTACGGAAATTTGACTTCTACTTCAAAAGGAAATTAAATGCCAGTAAAAGTACCAAGAATATTTTGAAAACTCCCGACTCGTACGTCTCACTGGTGTACAGTTTTTATTTGTTGAGGTCTTCAATCCACAGACGTCTGATGCAGCTCTCGCTACCCTGTCCTGTGCAAGTCCTTTCATCTGAGAATAAGAACGGCAACCTACACCGTTCTGAATGTGTGGTGTCGCACAAGTACAAAGTGCGCGCCACCTACTTTCGCCGCGCGCCGCCATGCACGCACGGCGCGGCGTTCTTACGACGACAGCCACGAGCGCCCTCTGCTGCAACTCCGCTCGTGGCCACCACTGAACGACATCGTTCACTTGGGGCTGAGTTAGGAACCAGTAAAGACTTCGGAATCCGATAGGCACCAGTGAAGACTTGGCTATCAGTTAGGCACTAGTCAGGACTCTAGCTCAACTATGTATCAACATTCTGCAGTACTATGTAAAAGTTTTGTATAAATTCTGTGCAATATATATCTCGTTCTAATTTACTCTAGTGTTTCTAGTTTCTGGCTGCTCCTCTCCGTACCTGCACCAGCGTGCTATCTTTATTCCTGTGTCGGTCTCATTCCACTCGGCCACCGACACCTACGACGGAAACGAGACACAAAAGCGGCGACGAGGCTGGGACACAAAAGAATGCGCTTAATGTATTCTTCCCTCGGGTTCCCACTACGTTTCTAACTCCACACACACTTCCTTCCAACGGCAATTTGACGTTTCCTTTCTGTTTCAGAATGTGTCCCGCCAATCTATCCCTTCTCTTGGTAAGGATATGCCAGGTACTTCTTTTCCCTCCAATTCTGTTGAGCACCTCCGCAATAGTTACTTGATCTTTCCATCTAATCTTCTTGGTTCAAAAGCTTATATTTTTTCCCCTGAACTCCTTGTCATCCACATTTGACTTCCTCACAATGCTTCACTTCCGACAAATGATTTCAGAAACTTCTCCCTAACATTTACATTAATATTGGATGTCAATGAATTTCGCTTCTTCAGAAACGCTTTTGTTCTGAAAGCAATTCTGCATTTTATATCTTCTTTACTTTTGTATGCAGGAGTTATTTTTCTACCCAAATCACATAATACATGTTGCCTCATCATCTAATCTAATTCCTTCGGCACGATTGAGATTTTGACACTACATTCCATTACTCTTATTTTACATTTGTTAATGTTCATCTTATATCCTCCTCTAGAGACACTGTCCAGTCCGTTTAATTGCTCTTCCAGGTCGTTTGCTGTCTCTGACACAATTACTATGTCATCGGTAAACCGCAAAATTTCTTGAGCTTTAAATCCTTTCCCAAATTTCTCCTTGCATTCCTTCACATATTGAACAATATTGGGGGAATGCTACAAACTTGTCTTTCTCCCTTTCCAAATTCTGCGTTCCTTTCATGCCCTTCGACTCTTTGCTGTTTGCTTTTTGTACAACTTGAATATAACACTTCGCTCCCAATATTTTACCTCTTCTGACTTAAGAATGTAAAAGCTTTCTCCAAATCTCATCCAGAAATGTAGGTTTGCGTTTCCTTAATCTTTCTTCTAGAATGACTCGTAATGTATTGCCTCCCCTGTTCCTACATTTCTCCTAAATCCACACTGATTCCACAAGATTTCCATTCGGCTGTAAATAATTCGTGTTGGAATTTTGCAATCATGAGTTATTAAACTATTTCTGTAATTTTCACTATTAACTGACCTAACATCTGTGAAATATATTGCTTTTTAGACCTTAGTTTTGACAAGAAATGAATATTAAAGCGATCTGATTTCATCAGCGGTTACTTATTTAGTAGTAGGAAGCGTTTTAATAGCGCAACGAAAAATATCAGGAGAGTCTAAAAATGTATCTTAATAAATTCAACATAATAAATACACTTATTAATTTCCTAAGTAATCTCTAATTATCTTCCTAGTCTCCTTTATAGATAGTGTACAAAGAAATCTAGAACGTATTCGAAATTAACTAGAAATAATTCCAGTGAACACTCGAAACACACTAATGATCAGCATGAAATCTCTAAAGTCACGGAACTACCAACATACCTTATACTGGCTGTAGAATTCTTGAAGAAAAGTGGAAATCGATAAGCCTGTAATCCTCAGTCACTATTTCAAATAGCCCCTCCCCCCTCTCCCTCTCCCTTCCCCCATGCCGGCCGCGGTGGTCGAGGGGACTGAGGCGCTCCAGTCACGGTCTGCACGGCCACTACGGTCGGGGGTTCGAATCCCCCCTCAGGCATGGATATTTGTGCCGTCCTTAGGATAAGCTAGTTGAGAAGTAGTTTGTAAGTTTATGGACTGATGACCCCGTAGTTAAGCTAGTAAGCTAGTAAGCTAGTAAGCTATACAAACATTTGAACATTTTCCTTCCCCCACTTTAGCCCTTGCGCCCCTTCTTCCCCTCTGCTCCCATCCCCTCTCTTCCCCAGCGCTTTCCCGTTTCCTTTCTCCCTGTCCCACCCCCTCTGTGAGGCCCACCTTGCAATGGTTTTTTAACACCTGTGAATTGACATCAGTGCCTTGAAGTGCGTCTGTTAAGAGTCTTTTAACTGGGTGCGACCACCGCATCAAGTACAAGCATCTTCAGTGACTTTATCCAGTGTCTCCGTCTTTTTCTTCGACACCAGTGTTCTTGTCCGAATGTGCTTTTAATGCCACCGTGGTCATTATTTTACGAACTACATGTTTTTTTTTTTTTATCTCCTGTGGCTGTATTGTTATCTTCAAAATTCCACCATTTCTTTAATAAAATGCATCTTTGTATTTACAGATTATTCCGTCGGTTATTGGCAGAATATTTGATTCATTTTGAGTGAAACACACGAGATAATTGTGTAGACCATCTACTAAATGAAAACCATAGCTACCATGTTAAACATGATGTCCTACATCATATCCAAAAAAAAGGAAGAAAATGAACTTTTTAGAAATACTGGAAATTAATAAACATATGTCAGCTTCTCCACACCTTGTGCTGAATGATCAAACTCAGTTTCCCTTCTCACCACTTCTGTCTGCAGAATCTAATGGACCCACATAAACCACTGACTCCTATTCACTTGCCTCACAACCCTACCGCAATTCCATAGCCTACTTGCCTGAAAAAAATTAGTTCTGTTATTAATGAACATTTTTACCAGTAATAGCTCATAAAATGGAATCTATATATTCACAGATGTTTCATTCATCTTACACCCACCTATATTCTGAATATTTGTGCACTTAATCAATAGACCATTTTGTTGAACTTTAAATGTTACTAATTATTTCTTTGTGTTGTAGTGTATATTTTGTGTCACATATTTTAACAAAGTTCTACAAGTTCAATGATGTAATTATACCTATAACACTAGTCTCCTTTAAGAAATTGTTGTGTACATACTATCTGTACAACCACTTAAGATCTTTGATCTGTGAACTTCTAAGATGCATAACTATATCTCTGTAGTGTTTACCTGACGATGGCGTAACTGCCGAAAATCGGTTAGTACAAATAAAATATGCAGAATATTGCACAATTATCTCGTGTGTTTCACTCAAAATAAATGCATCTTTATCCATCAGCTGTTTATTAAATCCTTAAAATCGACTGGTTTCGGTCCAGGACCATCATCATAGTTAAAAAAGTATTAAAACAGGTTAGTCAAATGCATTAAATAAAATAAATCTGGCTGAAAACAGCAGAAGTCAATTTCACTAAAAATACGAAGGTCATACTGAATTATTCTATCATTCAAGAAAATATAAAAAAAAACGAAAGTAGGCTAGGAATAGTAATGCGCACTGTGCTAACTGCATGAGTCAAAGATGAGTATATATACACGGTGAAGCGAAATTCGCGCACTCGGGCTTCGCAGCGCGATTCCTGTAATGCCAGCTATTTAAAAAAAATCTCTCACAACATTTTGTTTCGGCAGTAAATGGACGTCGAAGAATGAGATAGATGTGTATTCAATACCTCATTGCGTTGCAGAATTACACACAGAAACAAACTTCCAGAGGATGTAGAAGGCGTCTTGAGGAACAAAATGAACAATGAAACCTAAGCCGGGAACGTTCATCCAACGACGCTACAGAGCGTCTAAGTTTCTGGAAGTGATGCCGGTGTCTGTAACTTGGACTTTCTGCAGCGTAACTGAATGGCGTTCCGGGCATAAGCTTCTAAGCTCATTTTGTTCCTCAAGGCGCTTTCTACATTCCCTAGAAGTTTGTTGGTGTAATTGTGTTATTCTGAAAGGCACTGGCATAAGGAACACACACCCATTTCAGTCTTCGAAGTCCATTCAATGCCAGAAATATGAGCAGGACGAAACGTTGTGAGAGAAATATTTTTATTGCTGACATGTGTGTAATCGCGCTTCGAGTGCGCCCATTTCGCTTCACCCTGTATATACTGTGCGTTTGCTTGCAAATTATAGAAATCTACAATTCTCTTTCGATCTTGAACGTTTGCACACTTGACCACTGAAAGAATAGGTGTGTGACTGTCTTCACACAATTACGTATGGTGGTTGTCATAGTGTACTTTACATACAACCTTCGACACAAAGCTATGATTTCATTCTTATCTGGAAGAAATTGTCTTTAACTGAGCGTGTAAAACATGAGGTTAATTTACAACAGACTTTGACACTGTTTTAGTAAATATTAGAAAACTTAGTTAGATATGAATGTTTTCAAGGAGAAGGTTTTATAAACTGCACTTTGCAAAGGGAACCGTGTAATTAACCGTGAGATTGTTGCACTGCGAATCACAAGGGTTGAGAGATAGATGTGTGTAAGTTATAGATAGGCGGAGAGACGGAATGAATAATGAAAGGACGAAGAACTGGAGTAGGGGTAGGGGCGGAAGATGGAGGCAGACAGAGGGGAGGAGCAGATAAGCAGAGAGATGGAAGGAGAGAAAGAGACTTTGAGAGTGTTGAATAAATAAATATGCCGGCAATGGGGAGTTTCAGCTACTCATTCGGAAATTTTGTGTCGCCTTTTTATCTGCTACTCTGTGGTTTTGAATCCAGACTGGTGTGATGCAGCTCTCCACCCTACTCTATCCTGTACAAGTCTCTACGTCTCTGACTAAGAATGGCAACCTACATCATTTCGCATCTACTCGCTATATTCGTACCTCTTTGTACCTCTGCGATTTTTACCCCACATACTTCCGTCTATTTGTAAATTAACGATTCCCTGATGTTTCCGGATATGTCCCACCAGTCTATCCCTTCTTCTTTTAGTCAGAATATTCCAGAAATAACCCTTCTCTCCGATTCCGTTAGGTACCTCATCATTATTTACATAATCTTCACCAGTCTTCTGTAGCAACAAATTTCGAATGCTTCTACAATCTTTCATTTAAATCTACAAAAATACTCTGGAAATCACACTGAAGTTCACCGCAGACGGTTCATTGAACCGATATTATGACATTTCTCTACCGTTCCATTCTCTAATAGCACGCGGCAAAAAGGAACACCTACAAATTTTTTCCGTTTTCAATCTGATTTCTTTTGTTTTATTATGACGATCAAGTCTCCCTATGTAAGTGGGCGCTAACAAAATATGTTCACATTCGGAAGACAAAGTAACTGAGAGAAATTTCGAAAATAAATCTCGCCACAAAGAATGCCTTCCTTTTAATGATTTCCACACCAGTGCCGCTCAGATAGACTTCTAAATCTCTATCTATATAAAAGCGAAATGACACTCACTCACTCACTAAGCACCAAATCTCTAAAACTACTTCACCTATGGAGCTGAAATCTTGCTGGTATGTAGTTTATAGGTAGAAGACGTCAGCTTAGAATTAAGGTGCATGGCGGAGGATACAGTTCCTACAGAATGACGAAATATACACTTTCATTCCGATCTTTACGAAATTTTGCACGCTTGACCTTCATAACAAGACATAAGTCACCATATACCTGAAGTTTGATACAATACCTCGGAGAGGGTACTTTGCAACAGATAAAATAGATCCGTAAATACCTTGATTGCGCCATAACTTGAGAACGGCTCGACAGACCTTTTTTGTTGTATGAAATAAAACTGGAAAATTTGAGAACAAAAAAGTGCGTTTTCAATGTGACAGTGTGTTTGTATTTCATACAAATCTATAGTTTGTTTGCGATATTGATGAAATTTTGCACACTTGACCTTAAAAACAAGACGAATGTCACTGTCTATATAAAATTTCGTTCGGTGCATGGTGGAAGGTACTTAACTAACGGAATTAGACAAAATGATGTTGCCCCGATATTAATGAATTTTTGCTCATATGATCTTTAAACCAATAGGAAGGTCACTGTGTACATAAATGTTTGTATGGTACATGACAGAAGGTACCTTGCACAAACTTTGCCGCGAGAGGAAAAGGTTGAAACGAACAGATAGAAGGGAGAAAAAGAGATGGATGCAAGGAGAGGAGGGAAGGGGAGGTAGCCTACGAGAGTGCAGAATAAATAAATACCCGGGCAGTGCCTGGTATACAGCTAGTCGTCTATATAGGTAAGAAACAGTAGGAGGCCTATAGCAATTTTCTGCGGAAGGCCGGATATCACTTCTCTTTTACTCTATAACTTTTCGTCACTAATGTCGGCCGCGGTGGAAGAGCAGTCTGTGGCGCGCCAGTCATAGTCTGCACGGCCACTACGGTAGGGGGTTCGAATCCCCCCTCGGGCATGGATATTTGTGCCGTCCTTAGTGTTAGCTAGTTCATAAGTAGTTTGTAAGTTTAGGGACTGATGACCCCGTAGTTAAGTCCGATAATCTCTACAAACATTTGAACATTTCCTATTACCTTTCTTAAATATTGGAGAGATCTGTGCAAGCTTTGAGTTTTTGGTATGGATCTTTCGCTGAGCGAGCTGTGGGGCTATTGCATCAGCATATTCTGAAACGAAACAAATTGGTATACAATCTGAACCTGGAGATTTGGTATTGTTAAGTAATTTAAGGCTGTTTTAATACTGCAGGCATATCTACTTCTATATTACGCATCTGGCAGCTGTCCGTTATTCTAATTCTATTTACTTTGTCTTTGTTGATAAAGGAATTTCAGAAACTTGTTTTTAGCAATTCTGCATTAGTAAATCTGCCAACAGTAGCATCACCATTGCTATCTCGTATCGATTGTCTTAAGCGCTAGTAATATACGACCAGAATTTCTTCAGATTTTCCCTCAAATTTCCGGACAGGATTTCGTCGTGGAAACTATTAGTAGCATCTCGCATACAAGTTCACACAGAATTTCGTGTTTGTTTAAAAGATTTTCAGAGTGTCATCTAATCTTTTTTGCTTAACTCCTTATCGTCCGTGTTTCAATCCCGTAATATGGTACACACTATAGCACCAATATCTTGGGCTACCTAATTGCTGAAAGAAGGCAGGTACAAATGACCGATAGTCAGGCCCTGTGACAAAGGGGGAGTGCAGTAATAAAAATATGACAGCCGATTCGGCGCTTACTTGAAATTGCGAATAGAATGACATCGGTCGCTGGGTGATAGGCCCAGTATTTTACAAGTAGTATAAATTAATTGCCAATTAAATCGCAGAAAGTAAATTTTTCCCGAAATGTAGGAACCTCCACAGGCTTTGCTGACACCTTGAGTCCATACTGGCGGAGGATTTATAATTTTATCAAGTCCCATTTAATTAATACGGAAATGAAGAAATATGGCGTACTCTTGAAAGGCTCGTTTAGCCGTTATAATTCGCTCACCAACGACGGAGGTTGGTGCCGTTTGGCTGAATAACTGCTGTTCCAGGTGTCCCTACCGCCCAGGGCGCCGACCCTGCCCGCACGGGCAATGGGAAGGGCGCAGAAGGCGCGTTGTCACGTTGGCTGCGGAGCCGCACTTCTTCTCGATACAGTGTCCTGGAGTGACGAACTTAAAAATGACGGGACACGCTCCCGACGCCCAGTCGTGCGCAGTTCTACGCCATTTATCGGTTATGTTTCCACCGGGACGAGTAAACGCGTTCGCCAATCAACGGGCGAAAGTGTACGGAATGTTCTGAATGTTAACGATAGGACTGTAGCCGTTGCCCCTGCCTGGGCTGTTCCGTTAACTCTCAAATATACGTAATGTTTCTCAGCGCACTCTCTCTCTCTCTGCTAGGGGTTGGGCTGTTAAACTTTGAATGATTTTACTGAATTGACTTACATAGTGTCTTGCTCCTGCAGCGAGATTTATTATTATTATACCTATATTTGATTACGGAAGTAACCGTCCACTTGCTTAATGGAGTAATACAGACAATTATACCAGGTAAACCTGTTTGCTTAAAATCAAATGTTTGTATAGTCTGTGGGACTTAACTACGGGGTCATCAGTCCCTAAACTTACAAACTACTTATGAACTACTTACGAACTAGGACGGCACAAATATCCATGCCCGAGGGGGGATTCGAACCCCCGACCGTAGTGGCCATGGAGACCGTGACTGGAGCGCCTTAGTCCCCTCGGCCATCGCGGCCGGCCCTGTTTGCTTACTTGGCATGTAACTCCTCCAATACTGTCCTATTACTAATATCATTAGCACCGAAACCCCCGCTTGAAGAGACGTAGTTCGATGCCAGCCACGGTCATGCAGCAGCAAAAGTACACGTGAGGACTTTATCGTCATTTCTCCATGGGGAGCAAGTAGCAAGCAGCCATTTCCATAGATTCTAACATGCGCCCCCCCCCCCCTCGACAACCTAGGGCTACAACACCAAATAAACCCTTTCAGAATGGGCTCCTAAACACTACAATTAACATGGATGTCAACAAATTTCTAGTTCTTAAAAATGCTTTCGTTCCGATAGCCAATGTGCGTTTTACGAGGTATGTCCACAAAGTAACATCCGTTTGATTATATAAAACAAACGTGAACAGAAACAGAAAAAAATATTTATTGTAAAAAAATATACAACTATTAAACTACTTTTCTACATAGGTTCCTAAATTTTGTAGGCATTTGTCATGGCGTGACAGAAGTCTTTCTATGCCTTCTTCGTAGAAGATTGCCACCTGTCTATTCAACCATGTGGTAACATGTTGTTTCAGCTCGTCATCATCGCTGAAGTGTTGACCACCACGGGCAGGTTTTAGGTGTAAGAAGAAAGTCGCTAGGAGCGAGACTGAACGGAGGATGATCAAACACGTCCCAGGGAAATTCCGGTAAGGGTTGTTTGGTCACATTCACTTTATGAGGCGGCAGCGTGAAGAAGACTCCTTTCATCTCTTCTTACACCTAAAATCTGTCCTTGGTCAACACTTCAACATGTTTGCCACGTGGTTGAATACACAGGCTGCAACCTTCTATGAAGAAGGTACACAAAATCTTGTCGCATGGTATGACAAGTGCCTACAAAATTTCGGAAGTTATGTAGAAAAGTAGTTGAACAGTTGAAGATTTTTTTTTCATAAATGGACCTGCAGCAGTGAGTATATCGTAATATGACATTTTAATAAATATAATCACCTTTACTGCTGCTTATTAGTTTTATTTAATTGTCCACTACAGCTGTTTCGCCGTATTTGGCATTGTCAAGTGGTCTGTAATAGTTAAATAAATTTTGTGAAAATATTTTTTTCTTTCAAATAGATATTACAAAATTCCAAATGGCAAGCAATACCTCAGAAACCAAAGAGACACACTATTTCATAATCGGAGACGCTACAAAATCAAACGTATAAAACATTAGTAACAAAGATATCACAAAATTCGAAATTAATCATCTCAGAGAAGCTAGATCTTTACCAAAGATATAATGCAATAGAACATCTTTGTAAACACATAGCATTAACATAGCGGTCAAACAAGAAAGTCATTATTTTTACAAAAAATTAAAAAGAAAACGACTTTCTAAGAAAATACCTTTTAAAATCATATAGAGGTACAGATGCTGTGTGTATATTGGCAACAAATAGACAGTCAGTAATAAATTTAAAAATGTTCAAATGTTTGTTAAGCTTATGGGACTTAACTACGGGGTCATCAGTCCCTAAACGTACAAACTACTTATGAACTACTTACGAACTAGGACGGCACAAATATCCATGCCCGAGGGGGGATTCGAAGTCCCGACCGTAGCGGCCGAGCTGACCGTGACTGAAGCGCCTCAGTCACCTCGGCCACCGCGGCCGGCAATAAATTTAAATTTGTATAATATGCTCCCTATTTGATCGAAAAAAAAATATTTTCACAAAATTTATTTAACTATTACAGACCACTTGACAATGCCAAATACGGCAAAACAGCTGTAGTGGACAATTAAATAAAACTAATAAGCAGCAGTAAAGGTGATTATATTTATTAAAATGTCATAGTTGCAGATTTTTATACAATAAATATTTTTCCTGTATCTGTTCACGTTTGGTTTACATAACCAAACGGAACTTACTTTGTCGACATACCTCGTACACCATCATTAATTATTTTGCTACCCAAGTAACAAATGTCATCAACTACTTTCCTTTATCATCGCCTGGTTTTCTTAGACTTCATTGCCTTACCCTTGTTCAGCTTACACCCTGCTTTCAAGACGCTCATATCTGCTATGCCTCTAGACTGCTGCTACAAAGTGATGAGGGTGGGTTCCTGGGCAGAGCGCACCGCCTTCTTTGTGGCGAGTTCCTTTAGCCAAGCCCCGCTCTGCATTCACTCTCCGCGCTCGCCTGCCGCGGATGCATACCAATGGCCGACCTCAGACCCAGCCATTGGGGATTCAGCGCCACGGCCGCCCCGTCTGGCGACCCGAATTAGCCGGCGGCCGATCGCAACCGTCTTCTGGTCTACGGCCAGTCAGATGCTACACTACTTAACCTCCACTATCACACCATTAGCATTAGGTTACTCATTGATAGAGCCAGCGAAAAGATACGAAATATGCTTACGACATATCTAAATAACCCTTGCATTAGATTTCACCGGGGAGTATTAATAGGAAAGGCTATTCGTGGCCGGCCGCGGAGGCCGAGGGGACTGCGGCGCGTCAGTCACGGTCTGCACGGCCACTACGGTCGGAGGTTCGAATCCTCCCTGGGGCATGGATATTTGTACCGTCCTTAGTGTTAGCTAGTTCATAAGTAGTTTGTAAGCTTAGGGACTGATGACCCCATAGTTAAGTCCTATAAGTTCTACAAACAGTTTTAAACTTAAAAAAAAAAAAAAAAAAAAAAAAAAAAAAAATTAAAACGAATCGAAAACTAATAGCCTCATACAGTGCTAGGGGATACATTGTACGCTTGTGATGTGGTATAAGGAAACGGGAGGGGAGGCTGGACGGCTGCGCCTTGAGGTGTGAGGTAGGCTGGTAGACTGGAGTAGGACGTGGCCGAGCGACTCCCTCTGCTCTGCGAAGCCCAGCCTGTCGCCTGCCAAGCACACCCAACAGCGGGAAGGCATTTCTGTGTTAGCTTCAGTTCTCTCCCGTGTTTGGTCAGAAGGTCTTCTTAAATAATTAATGCATTTTCAGTTTATTACTTGAGTACTTGTTTCCAGTTAGTGAGTGATTCTTCTAGTTTAAGGCATCTGTGAAGAATGGCTGAGAAATGTTTAGGTTGTGAGTCGCGTCTGTAATATTGGGGAACAAAGAATTAGTGGATCGGTTCATGCATGGCGACTTGCTTGCCCTAACGTCTTTTAGTTACCCAACCCCAGAAAGGGTGCCTACAATTTAACGTGCAATTCGAACCGTGATATCTTTATGAATTCTCATTTCGTTGAGAGATCAAGGATAGGTTAAGACGAAACTGAAAAAACTTGTATTCCTAGTGAAATTCGAATCCAGAAGCTCTTGCTTCCAAAACGTGCTCTTTAGCTACAACGCCAGATCTGCACCTAACATATGAGTCGTAAATATTGCGGAAACGGAAAGTGCGATTGATGTGCGGTTTTCACAGAATGGATTGGTAGTCAAGGACTCCTGTTATTAGCCAGCAAACAGATTGTAATATTACTTGGAAAGTGTATTTTTATGCAAACATACAGTTTTACAAATGGAACAATAGATCTTTCTATCATGCACTGTAATTTTTTACACCAGCTGTGTACAAAGAATTTTGAGTGGCATTTTTATCACGTTTAGTTTGGCAGCTACAACCATTCTAGGTTTTGGGGGTGGAGGCTACGGCAGCGTAGCTGACTGGCTGGTGGCCATGAGACAGTGAGCTATGCCCCAGGGGCTAGCTACTCGGCCAGTCAGCTACGCTATCACGGCCTCCGTCCCCGAAACTTTAAACGGTCTAGCTGCCATACTAAACGTGATAAAAATATCATTCAAAATTTTATGTACACAGCTGGCGTCAAAAGTTTGGTGCATGATAGAAACAACCATTGTTCCATTTCGCTTAAAAAATACACTTTCTAAGTAATATTACAATCTGTTTGTTGGATAAAAATATGAGCCCTTGACTACCAATCCATTCTGTGAAAACCGCATATCAATCGCACTTTCCGTTTCCTCAATATTTGCGGTGCCCGTGTTAGGTGATTACCCTGTATAAATGGTTGAGCTACAGCTATTGATAACTGATGCAGCAAATGTCAAACTATGTAGCGTATAGTTCGAGTAATTCAGTAAAAGTTTACATTTTTGTGTCACCAAGTTAGTGAAGGTAGTGTAGATGTTAGTATTTTGTTTCGCAGTGTAAATCCACATAAAAACGTCACGTCTTTTTTTTTTTTTTTTTTTTTTTTTACGTTGACTTCCAGTTTTGCAATAAAACTTTGCTTTTGGTCAAATTATCATCATTCAAGGGCAGCGGGATGTACCGTGCAGACTTCGTTAGTAAATTCTAGAGTGTCACAATATGTGTCAGAAATGAAAGTATTCTGATGCAGTGGCTTATAATTTCAAATGATCCAAATCTCCAAGGGACTATAGACAGTAGAATCTAAACGTATAATACAAATGTCTGAATATGTGTGTACGTTCCACACCTCCGCCTAAACTACTAGACCGATTTAGCCAAATGGTCGAATGATTATAAACCTAAGGGACCAAACTGATGAGGTCTTCGGTAAACTGACTTAAATAAGAACATATACACCCATTCCCGAGCGGGGACTCGAACGTCCGATGGGGAGCGGTCGCGCACTCTGCGGTCTGGTGCCTTAAAGCACGCGGCCATCCCCGCACGGCCCATTTCATGTAAAATGAACACATTTCGTACTATTAGACAAGGATCGCTGTATGTATATAACAACGTATTACACATAGTTAAGGAGATAAGGAATTAAATACGCGAAAAAATTCCACAGCATACGTGAATGTTCCGCTTCCTCCGTAACTAATGTAAGGATTTCAACGGAACGTGTTGTAAATATTCTTTAATATCAGGAAAGAATTGCTGTAGAGGTAAACATCAACTCCGAAACACAGTACTGGAGATAAGGCGGCGTAAGCAATAAAAGCCAAACACAGCAGTCGCATCATGTAACACATGAATACAAAAAAAATCTGTAAACCATATTACACATGTAAAGCCATAAACAAGCTGAACCAATAACTTCATGTAAGAATTTAAAGGCGTAAACCATAAAAGTAATGAGACACGTTTCGCGAATAACTACAAAACGTTCATTCCTTCAGGTAGAATTCCTCTAGGTCTATAATTTATATTACCTATCTTGGATATAAGAGCGAATTGAAAACCACTAGATGATTCTTACAGAATTGTTTCTGCTACTCATCTTACATTTTGATACGTTGTTTGCCATATTCTTCAGACCTATAATGACTTTCTTTAAGTCAACCTGTACCCCACTAGAGCAACTCCACGACAACACGTTACCATCCTCCGCAGTGCCTTCAGCAAACAGCTGAAGACGGTTATTCAATTCCATTTGTTCTTCAGAGACAGTGCGAAGCCTGGCAGCACTTCAGTACTTAAAAAGGTGTTCAGAATTTTAAGAGTATGGAATCCGCCTGTAGCGCTTCATCCGTGGTTGTCAGGATATCATGTATGAGAATGCTTTAAAACCGCGTTTGTGGACAAAAACTTTTGTTGGCCTAGAAGCAAGGTTGCTTGCCCAGCCGTTTTCGGCTGATTTCGAGAGATTTAAGGAATTAAAAAACAAAAATTAGAAAATAGTCTTGATGCACACGATTATTAAATAATTAATGTTCAAAGAATAAAGTCAAATACCTCACTACTTAAAATACAGCCTGCAATATTAATACACCAATTCTTAGGATGTTTATGCTGACAGCACCCTGCAGTCGTTATCGGATCATTTATTTTTCACTTTTGCGGACGTCCTTGAAACGCAGAGAATTGTGTCACCTGTACAAATCCTTGTATTCAGTTTTCGTCTCGACTGAACGGTTGAGGCAATATTTGCAATTAAATTTCTGTCAACAGGCAAACGCCTCGCTTTTACTGTTACTTACGTAAAGTGGGCTAGAATATGTCTGCTGTATTATGTTTTCCACATATCTCGCACCAGTTTACAGATATTTGAAAAAAACAACGCCGGCCGCAGAGGTAGAGCGGTCTGCGGCGCGGCAGTCACAGTCTGCACGGCAGCTCCGGTCGTGGGTTCGAATCCCCCTTCGGGCATGGGTATTTGTGTCGTCTTTAGTATGAGGTAGTTCGTAAGTAGTTTGTAAGTTTAGGGACTGATGACCCCGCAGTTAAGTCCCTTAAGCTTAACAAACATTTGAACATTTCTTGAAAAAATAACGATGATTTGACACTGTGCTTTTGTGTGTGGGGAGGAGGGGTAGCTGAGTGAGTGGGTGACTCTCTGTCCGTAACGTATTTCCACATTTTAGGTCGCGTTGTTCAACCGATACAGACGCACTTCTTCGCCACCAGCGAACAGACTCTCTCTGGTGGCTTAACAGGGCAGCACTTTATTCTGTTTTGGCTATTATCCGTCCAATCAATAAAATTTCCGAGTAAAATTTGTTTGAATTTCAATTTTGAATATATATTTGGACTCCGAAAGTTAGTATGCACATGTAAAGATATAAATTATCAAACGGAGTCAATGGAATATCAATTTGCTGGAAGTCATTTAATTGAAGTTAGAAGAATATTTGAGGTTGATATGTCACGTAAAAATTATTCAGCACAAGGAACAAAAATCAATAATTTAATAAGGGAAAAAAGAAAAGAAAATATAAGAGGTGATTCGAAGAATGGTTTGAGGTTGATATTTCACATAAAAAAATATTCTTCACAACTAAGAAAAATGTATAATTTAATAAAATAATTCAAAAGATAAAAGAGTAAATCACATTGCACAAAATGATAAGAGTATTGTAACAATAAGAAAGTGAGATGGAGGGTCCTATTTAAAATAAAAATAAAAATTTATGTATGCCGATATAGTATGTTACGCATAATAGACAAAGTAAAGTAACTGGAAATTAAACTGTTACGAAAATTCGAAGAAAAATTTAATAAAAGAAATTAAAAATATTTAGGACAAAAATAATATTTATAATGTAAATAATAGGTAATTTAAAATTAAGCAAATAAAAACATTAAAATGCTTTATATGTCGAATTTTATCATATTTTATTAAATGAAATGCATTAACAACAAAATGGTTCACAAGATAGGCAACATATTAAAGAAACAGGAACTCCAAATAGGATACAGGACAGACAACACAGTACTGACGAAACTCAGAACACAGACTACACCAACAGACAAATTTAACAGATCAGGCATCTATGAACTCACATGCTATACATGTTAGTCAGTATATATTGGACAAAGTTGTAGGAATTTCAGAACCAGATATACAGAACATTTTAGAGCTCTAAAAAGTCATAGTTTCCATAGCACATTTGCAGACTACCTAATAGCTCACAACAATTACCCAACCAGAATATAAACAGACCTAAAGATATTAAAATCTAGCCACAACCCATACCACATACTCACAAGAGAAGGAAACTATCACATACAAAAAGCAATATCAGAAGGAAAATCAGTCATGAATGAATACACAACAGTACGCAAAAATACATTATTTAAGTCATTAAATGCTTTGTACAGAAAAATTGACACAGACACCTAAAACACACACAAACACACACACACACACTCTCACACACACAACACAGAGACAAAACAAACATTATACAAAACCACTGCCATTCTACTGGAGGACAACTGTAAGTCAACTCACACATACCCATTTTAACAAAGTAAACACAGGGGAATTTTTAAAGTGGGAAGTGTTTGTGATAGAAAACAATCCACCAAATATGTGTATTACATGTGTGCTATGTACAAAAACGTGGAAGAAGAAGTGTATGCCAAAAGGAACTGTAAGTAATAGACAGTAAGCAGAAGATAGAAATATCCCCACATACCAAATTTACGTTTTCACACTATAAGTAGCGTTTTAAAAACTTCACAAGATTCAAAAGAGATAATTTTGGTTCCAGATGACAACAATCCCATTAAATAACTATGTAGATAGGGTCCTACATGACCTAGGAATGTAAAATAAGGTAAAAACCAAATTAAGACTGACGACGTTTTAGGCCAAAATTTACAAATAGTACAGTAGTAAAATAAATTGTATTTTGTTTTCACAGCATTAAATAAATTGAAAACCCACTGATGATGGCATAGAGGTGCTGAAACTAGTTTCGGTGTGTAATAAAAACAGTGTTTTGCATATCAGAAAATTAAGTTGATATTGTTTCGTATACTTCACTTTGCACTATTCATGTTTTTTTATTATTATTCATGTGTAAAATATTTGTAAAAATCATGAAATTACAGTAAACCGTAAGTTGGTCGTAAAGCACACAAATTTATTGTTTTATTTTATTTTATTTATTTTGTGCGTTGACTTAACTATTTTATTCAAATTCACGTCTCTTTCATCACTTTTACTTTCAATAAGGTGTGGTAGTCCTTGAAATACTCTTAGATATAGACTGTTCCCTTCAGATTCACGCGATATTTGTGAAGAATAATATTATCGAGATAAGATATTGTGGATGATAAAGCAAAACAAAAGGACAATGTGTCTTTACATTTTGCAATAAATATATGTTCCTGTCCGACTTGTAGCATATTTAGAATGTTTGGTTAGTCAAACACGCGGAACAAATTTAGCAACAGTGGCGTTGTTGCGCCGTTTCTTCTGGAGACTACTAATCTTTTGCGACGCATGCTTAGGAAGCAGCCGCGGTTCTGTAGCGAGACCTGTTGCTTAGTCGCAGGCCGGTTGCTAAGTAAAAAGAAACAGCCTGGTGTGTTTGTGTGTGGTGTGTGTTGGGGTGTGTCGCGGTAACGTGGTCAGCCTGCGAGAGGTCGGTGACCCTGGCCGGCTGCAGCAGCCGAGCTGGGAGAATTTCATTACTGGCAGCTCCCAGCCCTGCTGGGGATCCCCAAGCCCACCCCTCTGCTTCGCAGACAGGCTGCTCCTACCCGCCCCCCCCCCCCCTCCAACCAGTTCCTGGCCTCGCGGCGGTCAGCGCACAGAGAACCTCCTCCCGCCTCCGCTGCCGCCTCGATAGATCGATACCAGCCTCCCTGTCTTTCCTCAGCTGGGCGGGTCGTCGCGCCTTCCTCTGCTCCGACATGTCTCGTGGGGCCAAGTCCCATAGTTCAGTTCCTGTACGTACCGACTGAAAAAAAATGTTCAAATGTTTCTACTGGACTTAACTACGGGGTCATCAGTCCCTAAACTTACGAACTACTTATGAACTACTTACGAACTAGGACGGCACAAATATCCATGCCTGAGGGGGGATTCGAACCCCCGACCGTAGTGGCCGTGCAGACCGTGACTGAAGCGCCTGTCTCCTCGGCCACCGCGGCCGGCGTACCGACTGAACTACAATATAATGATGACACGAAAATTAAAATATCAACTCTCGTCGGTTGTACAAATTGATTGGCAGGAACTATATTTAAAAAACTAAGCTTCGTCATTTTTGTATCCATACTATAATTTCCAAATCGGATCAAAATCACGTTTATGGTCTATACCACTTGTTTCCATCGGAGCTGAAGTAACAAATGCTGCAGGTTTTACGAAGTGCATTCAAGTTCTAAGGCCTCCGATTGTTTTTCTAATTAACTACTCACCCGAAATAGATGAAACAGGCGTTACTTCTCGACGTAATCGCCCTGCAGACGTACACATTTTTCACAACGCTGACGCCTAGATTCCATGGCAGCGGCGAAGCCTTCTTTAGGAGTCTGTTTTGACCACTGGAAAATCGCTGAGGCAATAGCAGTACGGCTGGTGAATGTGCGGCTACGGATAATGTCTTTCGTTGATGGAAAAAGCCAAAAGTCACTAGGAGCCCGGTCAGGTGAGTAGGGAGCACGAGGAATCACTTCAAAGTTGTTATCACGAAGAAACTGATGCGTAACGTTAGCTCGATGTGCGGGTGAAACAGCACACGCACAGCCCTTCCCGGCCGTTTTTGATGCAGTGCAGGAAGGAATTTGTTCAAAACATTTTCGTAGGATGCACCTGTTACAGTAGTACCCTTTGGAATGCAATGGGTAACGATTACGCCCCCGCTGTCCCACAACATGGACACCGTCATTTTTTCAGCACTGGCGGTTACCCGAAATTTTTTGGTGGCAGTGAATCTGTGTACTTCCATTGAGCTGACTGGAACTTTGTTTCTGGATTGAAAAATGGCATCCACGTCTCATCCATTGTCACAACCGACGAATAGAAAGTCTCATTCATGCTGTGGTTGCGCGTCAACATTGCTCGGCAACATGCCATATGGGCAGCCTTGTGGTCGTCCGTTAGCATTCGTGGCACCCACCTGGATGACACTTTTCGCATTTTCAGGTCGTCATGCAGGATTGTGTGCACAGAACCCACAGAAATGCCAACTCTGGAGGCGATCTGTTCAACAGTCATTCGGCGATCCCCCAAAACAATTCTCTCCACCTTCTCGATCATGTCGTCAGACCGGCTTGTGCGAGCCCGAGGTTGTTTTGGTTTGTTGTCACACGCTGTTCTACCTTCATTAAACTGTCGCATCCACGAACGAAATTTCTACACCTCCGTAACTCCACCACATGTCTCCTTCAACTGTCGATGAATTTCAATTGGTGTCACACCACGCAAATTCAGAACACGAATGATTGCATGCTGTTCAAGTAAGGAAAACGTCGCTATTTTAAGTATCTCATTCTCGCCGCTGGCGGCAAAATTCCATCTGCCGTACGGTGCTGCCACATCTGGGACAATGAACGCGGCCTTTTAAAACAATGTGCGTGTTTCTATGTCTTTCCAGTCCGGAGAAAAAAAAATCGGAAGCCTTAGAACTTGAATGCACCTCGTACATTGACAGCTGGTATTTTTAAATTAATAACAACACTAGTTATCATATTCTTATTTTGATTTAAAGTTGCAAGCTATGTTTCACTTGAATTAGGTAGAAATGCTACTCTAGGTTTTCGTGCAATTACTTTAAAAGAACAATGAAGAATGCGACTACCATCTGGCAATAAATCAAATTCGAATGATGTCATATATAAAAATGGCCTATCAACAGGAATTTCAGCCAAAGGAGTAACCATAAATACAGCATTTTAATGTGTAATTCCTTTATAAGCTAATCCATACGTAAAAAATCTATGCATTTTTCTATACCTTGTAATGTTACCAGTATCTAATATTGCGTAAAATACTCTCAGTGTTCTTGCCGCGTCAAATATGGGTAGGAGTCCAAGCTTTCGACTATATCCTCCATAGTCGAAAGCTTGGGCTCCTACCCATATTTGACGCGGCAAGAACACCGAGAGTATTTTACGCAAGAACTACGTCGCGAAAGACTTCGCACTCAGTATCTAATATTGTTGGAGCAGGTAACGGTATATCACGCGTATTAGCAGAATCACTCATTCCATTAGTTGATGGTGCTGCAGTGCCCGGATGTGCCTTTGTCGCTTGCTTTCCACCTTTTCCTCCTTGCGACGTTGCTGCACGTTTCGCGGAATCTACATCCTTCGAACTCATATTTGTGTCAGAGTCTGAATATGGAACTAATGGTTGAACAGGGTTGTTATCGTCAGAGTCGTCGTCTTCATCGTGATGGTCAATGTCGTCGTCAGAAGCGTTGTCTTCTTCTTCCTCGTGTGGGACAGTATCTGCACTTGATGCTAATGATGAATTGCCAGACGTTGATGGCCGGTCGTGACCTGTGGACAAACCACGACGTAGACGTGACATTAGCCATTGTTCATACTCATAACGTTTCTGGCCTTCATGCATTTCATTCCAATTTGGACATTTCCAAGGAGGCCAATCGTAATTGTTCTCAAGGCAAGAAACATTATTATTATCGGAATGTAATAAATACATTAATTAAAATGCATATATACATACAAACATAAATTTACATACCTTCTGTTTTGGCATCAGGTTTTTTCGGATATAATACTTTATTAAGCTTCTGTTCAACAAATGTTTTCAATTTCAATCCGTATTTTAAAGCAAAGGAGTGCCAATTTCGTGAATGACTCCAATCAATAGCAAAGTCTATAATAGCCTTAGCATCCAATTTCTGTACTCGCTCTCTAGAGTCTTCTTCTGTAAAAACACGTTCTGGACCTTCTTTCAATAAGCGATCGTACCCTACGTCGTGTTCTTTTGCAATGGCATCTGCTCCACCCTGTGGAGCGTCTATATTTACAGGATTTCCAGGTCCAACGTAATCGCTGCCTGGTAACGTTAAACTCTCTTCACCGAGCAAAGTGGCGCAGTGTTAGCACTGTGGTTCGGATCCAGTTTACAACCTCCGGCCATTGAGATGTTCCTTTTCCGTTATTTTCCTAAATCACTCCAGCAAATGATGATTTTCTTCCCAGTCCTTACCCAAAACAAACCGACAGTGAGTCTCCAATGACCATGCTGTCGATGGAACTTTTAACAATAAGCTTCCTTGATTTAAACACAAGGTATTAATGTTACCAGTCACTTTGTTTTATTGTACACACAACGCGTTTCGTGAGTTGAAACCCATCACCCATCACCCATCACCAGAGTGAATAACATTAAGCAGTGTACATGTAGGTCAGGTTGACCTGTTGCATTGTCTACAAGAGAAAATGCAGAATCCTACATCGTTGTTTTCTCTTGTAGACAGTGCAACAGGTCAACCTTACCTATATGTAGTCAGCTTAATGTTATTCCACCTGACGATGAGGATTTAAACCCTCGAAACGCCTTGATGGTACAATAAAGCAAAGTGACTGGTAACATTAATATCTTGTGTTTCAATCTATTTGAAACAACAGTCACAGTAAAGCCTATACCAAAATGATGTCATTTAAAATTAGCTTTCTGCCTTTGCTTTATCCCCCCTCCTGCGTCTTCCCATCCATTCCCTCTTTCATATTGTGCCAATGTCCTCCTATCCCCTCTCTTTGTTCATCTCTTCCTTCCACTGAAAAATTACATAAGCCTACGTCTCCTGATTTCATGGTTATCGGTTAAACAGTGTTTCGAAGTATGGAATAGCTGAAAACCTGGCGTTCCTCTGGTTTTTATTTACAGCAGTATTCAATTAGATTTTGTACTCCTCCCTTCTCTTTCTAGCTCTGCGCCTTTCTCTTCCTCCTCCTCCTCTCTCTCGTCCTCTTCACCCCCCCCCCAGACCTCTATCCATGCATACGTCCCTGACCTCTCTCATGGCCTCTTCCCTTCTCTGCCAATCACCTTCTCTTTCATAGTTAAAAGGCATTTTACGCCACTGGAGAGCGATCAACAGTTTATATAAAACAATTCATTGAGCCAAGATCGCTAAAAATTTATTTTTGTCACTTAACCGGTTTCAGTGTGCTCAGTCACCATCTTCAGAAGGTCCAGTACAAACACTTAGCGTCATATGTAAAAATAGAGACATAACCTTCTAACGCAAGTAAACAGCTTGTTCAAATCCATTACAGGGTGATTTGTCATAATGAATAAAATGTGGTTTTTCATTTTTTACAACAATGCCTCCATTGCGGCGTCCTAATATCGGTCAGCGTACGCGCAACACAATCCTACTAAGTGATCGTAGAGTCTATGAGACCGACGAAGATAGTACACGCACTTGGAGGTAAATCGAGAAAGAAATTATGAAGCGCGATTCGTCATGACTCTGGAATGACGGGTATAGTCAAGTTTCATCCCTCAGTTGCAGTTTATGCACAAAATAATTTGGATCATCGACAAAACAGAGTTCAAAATGCGACGATTAGAACTGAACGTATGGCGTTTACATACGATCCGGTAGTCGATTCCGCACAGGATGCATAAGTTGCCTTCGGAACAATGAACAGTGTTAGTCAATAACCCGTTTTCAATTGATTTACCCATCCGTTTTGACTTCTATTCCCAATCAATGTCCCGAATGCAATAACAGTAAATAAGATCAGAGAAGGGGAGGAGAAGATAAGAATGGAATAATGAAATGGATTTAAAAAGAAGGGATGATATAGACGCAAATATGGGGGAGGAAATGGGAGGTAAGAGGGAGTGGTGTGAAGGTGATGGAGAAAGATACGGGGAGGAGGATATGGCGAAATAGAGGAGGGAAGGAGGAAAGGAAATGTTACGAAATGTCAACCAACCGCGACTTTGTAACGACACACGGCTAGCATTAAAAATTACTGAACCATGTGATCGAAGCAACCATTCTAAAGGGAAAATATAAGGGAGAAGATGTGTTGAAACCCCACATCACAATGGTACCAACTGACGTGCCGTTTGAATTTTAAAGACTACAATTTCCAGTGCGGTAAATAAATCACAGGGTCGTTGAGTGTTTGTGGCGTCAATCTGGGAAACCCATGCTTCTCTCATGGACAGTTGTATGTTGCTTGCTCTTGCGTCGGAAAACCGACAGATTTATTTATTTACGCGCCAGGCAATCAAACAAAAATACCGTGTACTACAAAGCATTACAATGAAAATACCACATTGTTACGACTACTACTACTAAAGTCTTGTAATGTACAAAATAGAGAGCTTATATTTGTAAGTAATTGTTGTTTATTATGGAGACACAAATCTATAAATAAAGTGAACACTCTGAAATATGTTTATTACTACAAAGGGCCAATGACTTTTGACATAACAAATTCTTTTGAGGCAGACCTAGTACCAGGAAAAAATCAATGTAGTGTTGTTTTAGAGAAAAATAGAGCAGAACAACGTCTGTCGGGGCAGATAGTAAAACAGTAAATTTATCTCGAAGCTTGTCGTGAAGTACCCTCCGTCACGTAGGGTACGAATTATTACATAGACAGTACTGTTACTCTTGTTTTAAAAGTCAAGTATGCAAAATCTGTTCGCAATTAGTTGAACGGTTTTGTAAAGATAAAATAGGAATGCAACCCAAATCGCCGTTGTCAAGACACAATTAACAATTTTGGTTTTTTTATTTTTCTATTGTTAATTTGGGTCTTCCGTGTTTTTCTATTCTTATAAACAATACAAAAATAAATAACGAAATCATTGAAGGCATTTCTAAGTTTCAGGGAGGCCGAGTTGTATGCGCTGTCATCGCTGGTGGAGGAACAACAGTCATCTGGTCATTGATAATCAATTGATGGCATCGATTACACTGTGACTGGATGACATTAATCACACGATCTCCAACTGAGAAAACCGGGTGTTTACAAGATTCCTTGTGAGTATGGCTCTGTATATATATAGGCCAGACAATACGAACTGTGCAGGAACGATGTGTAGAACACGAAAGACACACGTGTCTACACCAACCATCAAAATCAGCAGTAGCAGAACACTGCATTTCCATGGGACAGACAATGGAATATAATAAAACAAAAATTTTAACTGTCTCAAGCTTCTGGGATTGAGTTATTTCAGAATCGGTAGAAATTCGTCTTGCCGACAATATTATAAATCGTGACAACGGCCTTCAGCTCGACAAAAATCGGAATCCTGTGATTAATGTTATCCAGTCACAGCGTAATCGACACCATCAATCGATTACCAATGATAAGATGACTGTTGCTCCTCCAGCACCGAGGGCAGCACATACAACTCGGCTGTATCGCGCATGACACCATCTAACGCATGCGTAAAACGATACCGGCACTTTTGGCATGCGCAAGAACCACTGTAATACCGCGCTGCGCCTGGGCTCTTCAGTACTCGCTACTCACCTGAAGAAATATCGTGTCAGAATGACGACGGGATCCGGCTGCACACCCGGAAGCTACTGGATGAAGAAATACGCCGGAAAAACTTCAGGATATTGATTTTGATTTAATTTTCTCAAGGAAGCCAAAACAGTCTTGGTCCAACCCGCCACTTCCCGCACCGAAACTAAGTTTATTGTGCGGCATCGCTCCCTGTATATCCAGTAAAGCCAACCAATGCCCTTGAACAGTGCAAGGAGTTCCTTTACCAGTTCTTTATTAGATTCAATTTCTTCGGGTCTGGTTGTCCCAAATGTTCTGTGCCTTTTACTCTCCAATGCAGTGGACTCGAAGATGAGATGTGATGCAGTTTCATCACCATCACAGATCCTAGATTTAGGGTCCTGTTATTCCCATTGTATGTAGGTGTTTTTGAAATTCACATGGCCTGTCACCAATCCAAAAATGAGTCTAATCTCTCTCCTGTTCAGGCCCAGGATTGCAGAGCTTCTTTTAAAACATCGCTTTGGCGTCATTACCTTGCCATGTTTTTGTTGATAGACTTTGGTCCAGTATTCTACGTGCTGTCTTCTGAGCCAGTTACGTAGCTCCAATTTAATCATTGCCTTGGTGAGTCTCTGGAGTCTCTGCCCCCATCCTGGCCAATCTGTCGGCATGTTCGTTGCCACTGATCCCCGAGTGGCCAGGGACCCATAATAGGTTTACTCTGTTGCTTTCCCCTAGCTCCGCCAGAACCCTGTGACATTCTGCAACAATTTTAGATATTGTTGCAGAAGCTGCCAGTGATCTCAGGGCTGCCTGGCTGTCTGAATACATATATATGCTACGGTCTTTGTAGCACCTACGCAAATTCTCCTCCACACACGCCCTGATGACAGTGATTTTTGCCTGGAATACTGAGGCCAGTTTCCCTAGAGAGATGTCGCCCTTTAGACACCCTGTATACCACGGCCCCAACGCCTTGTTCTGATTTTGACCAGTCAGTGAACCAGACAATATCCCCCGTACAGTGTCGAACTATTTTCTCCCACTGCTCCCTACTTCCAAATGTTATATTGAAAAGCTTATTGAATATAGTCGACTGCCATTTCCCCAACCTTTCCTATATTTACCTCACACACTATTTTAGTGTGTGATTCTGGATATCCCAAAGAGTTCCAGTTTCTGTCAGTTTTGAGTCTGTATGCACCAGCCGCTGCCTCCATCTTGACCCAAAGGTGTAATGGGGGCATATCCAACATGGTTTCCATCCCAGCAGTTGGTGTGCTGCTAATTCCACCTGTTATGGCTAAGAGCTCCTTAGCAGCAACCTGCTGTTCTACCTTATTCCACCACATGACCACCCCATAGGTGATCCTGGGTCTAATCACCATGGTATATATCCAGTGCATACCCTTGGGGCTCAGGCCCCAATTTTTGCCACAAGCTCTCCTGGTACTTACCAGAGTACCTTTTGCCTTGGAGCAAATATTCCTAATGTGAGGGGTCCATGTCAGTTTCTCATCTAAGGTAACCCCTAGATATTTCACTGTCCCCTTCACAGGTAGTGCTTCATGGAAAAGCTTTAGATTCCAACTTGAATGTTGGATATGTTTCTTTGTGAATGATACAACAACAGTCTTCTTAGGACTAAACCCCAAACGCTTTTCTTGCACCATTCTTGCACAATGTCCAACGCACCTTGTGCCATATTCTTGACTGTGTTAGCAAATTTGCCAAGTATTACTATGACAACATCACCTGCATATCTTTGGCAAAAGTACTGCCTAGAGTTTAATTCCCAATGAGATCATTCACCTCTAGATTCCACTATAAAAGGAAAAGACCTCCTCCTTACGGGCAACCCCTAGTGGTGTTCATTACCATTTTTTCATTCATCATGGTAGCCTCTACCCTTCTTCCACTGAACATGACGCTAGTCCACCTACATAGAGTGCTCCCTAGGTAATGCACCTCTGATGCCCTAACCATGGAATCGAAGGTCGTGTTGCTAAAAGCCTCCTCGATGTCCAGGAAGATACAGAGGGCTATTTCCTGAAAGTGTAGTGCTTTCTCCACCTTCCCAACGAGTTGGTGGAGAGCTGTCTCACATGATTTACCTGGCTGATATGCATGTTGGTTTGAATGCAGAGGAGCCCTACTTAACCTCCTTTCTCCAACATGCACATTAACCAGCTTTTCCAATGTCTTAAGAATGAAGGAGCACAGGCTGATTGGTCTCATATCCTTGGCCTTGGTATGATCAATTCCCCCTGGTTTTGGAATGAAGACAACCATCACTGCCCTCTAGGCATTGGGAATGATTCCTGCTGCTAGGCTAGCCCTGAATAACCCGCTTGTTACAGGAGAGCTGGATTCCATTGGGGCCAGGTGACTTGAACGTTTGAGATGTTCCCACCACCCATCGGACCTTACTGAAATCGACACACTCCTTGGCCAAATCCCAGTCCTCTTTGCGAATTCCTAAGAACTGTTGTCTCTCAAGAATGTTCCTCCTGGAGTAGTTGGTACCCTAGTGAGGATTTTATGAAGTCTCGCTTGAGCAGCCGTGCCCTCAACTCCCTCACAGAATACCTTCCAGGATGCCTCCTTTCCGCATCTGATGGTAAGGTTGTAATTGACAAGGGCCTCACGATACTTTGCCCATTGTCCTTTGCGCCTCGCAAGCTTAAACAGTCTTCGTACCTGTATCCTTTGCATTTCCAGGTTATTATTCCATCGAGTGCGGCTCGATAGCACAGCGGTAGAGTGCCAGACTACAAATCCAAAGGTCGGGGTTCGATCCCCGCCAGGTCCTAGAATTTTTATCTGTCACTTTCCACTTCTTTCACCTCTGGCAGTATTGCTCATGTGAAAAATACCGAGTAGCACCGTGGTTCAGAACCCACGTTAAACTGTAGGTCCCGCTATAACTGGCTGGGTAAGTCAGCTCGAAGGTCGGAGGAAGGCAACGGCATACCACCTCCAAACAGGACCATGCCTAGTAAAGCACTGTGGTGTCCAAACCAATCTTAGGATTGTTGACTGCTTTACCTTTTTTATTCCACCAAGGCACACTCCTATTTGTGCACTTCTTGGTGATTGAGCAGTTGACCTGGTATAAGGTCACTATAGTACAGGATACGCCCTCTGCTACTTCCACAAACTCTGCTGGATTCCTTATCGAAGTTTTAATTTCAGATAGGCTGAAGTCAAGGTCTCCCCTATATGTCTCCCAGTCCATTTTCCTGGGATTCCTATAGACCATGGTCTGTCTGGTTCCCATTTCAACCTTGAATTTAATATACATGTGGTCTGATGAGGATGGCTCCAGGACCACATTCCACTGTTTGACGTAACTGCATCATCATGGAACCAAAAGTAATGTCAATTACTTCTCTACTTCTACTCTTCCTGAATGTAGGTTCATCACCCCTATTCAGGATCTCCAAGTTGTTAGATAGGAGAAATTCAAGAAGGTGCTCACCTCTACTGTTGGGCATTGGCGTCACATCCCACCAACAGTTCGTCACCTTGCCGATGGCAGGCTTCCGTCAGTCTCCTCACTTCCAAATAAGGAGGATAGCTGTCTTCGTAAGGAAGGTATGCTGAGGCCATAACAATTTCCCTCGTGATACCTTCCTCACATTGCTGCATCCTGATGGCCACCAGGTCCCTGGAACAAAAATCCATCATTGATATGAAAGGATACCATTTCTAACATGAATGCATGTTCTGGAGTTTTTTAGATTTCTAGCATAAATCAGCTTACGTCCAGTATAAATAGGATTCTTGTATCAGGGCCAGGACCACCTCCTGTCTCCCGAGGCGACGGCTCAGGGCAGCAGTGGCCCCTTTACTGTGCTGCAGGTTTATCTGCAGCACTTCAAGTCCCCATCTTGCTGCCATTATTGCCTTTGAGGTCTTTCATTACCCTGTTGGCGACCTGCGAGAACCCTAAAACAGTTTCAGGCCTTGTTCTCGCATTGCCTTCAGGGACTTCTGTCCGACCTCCACCACCAGGGTTCGTCCTTCCAGAACGACCTTTTTAATTATCCTCCAATCCTCTGTCGAGTTTTGGATTCTGGACCCTTATTTTCTCGAACAGAGTCTTTGGAGAGACATCCTTAAGGGTCTTTGGTACCTATATTGATACCTTTGCGGTCATCAGGAGTTCGGCTGCTGTCTTGACCAGCAGCTTCACATCCTCCCACAGGAATATCATGTGCACCTCGTCCTTAAGCCATTCTGCTGAGTGCTCCCCCTCGCAGACAAAAATGAGCGCACCGCGATCTAGATAGACGCTCCTGAATTTGGGTCCTGGACCAGCGTCGCCACCCCCCCCCCCCCCCGCCAATCTCTTCAAAGAGGGCCATCTGCTCGAGCTCCTCCTGCTGTGAGGTGATGCTCACCCGTGGGTATCCTTCGTGGACAACCGCCATTCTAAAGATCGAGACTGCAGTACTATAGGTCTGTTTCCTGCCTCAGCCTTTTACGTTCACGCTTGTCCAGAGAGGAGGGAGTCTTAGATTCCTCCATAACCCTCTCGCCACCTGTCTCTGACGTCGAGGGGGTCTGCGTATCCCCTTTGACCTGAGGCAGTTTCTTTTTGGGGGTCTTGGGCTCAAGCCCTTTTCATTGCCTCTACTTATGCTTAGGAAGCCATTCTTTTCCTTCCTTTTGCTTCTGTTCCTTGATATGTTTCCTCCTCTAAGCCCCAGACAAGGCCTTAATCCTGGTCCAACTTCTCTGTTATAGTTCCCACTTCTTGCTCAGGTCTAGAACCTGATTCAGAAGTAGGAGTGCACTCCATAGGTCCTGATCCCGATGTCTGAGTATCTGAGGGATTTATATGGTCCACACCACGATAAACCCGCGCAGTGCAAGGCTACTTACTCAGGGAGATCGCCCGGTATCACTGAGGCTCCGTTCGAGACACATCCACCCATGTGCCACGCACCCCTCGGCACGGATCGCATCACACTTTGGGTTGGGAAAGGGACTGGGAAAGGACTGGGAGAGGATTAGGAAGACCGAACGGTGTGGGCACTCTTAGTCTGATCGATCAGCTGAGGCCTTTTCGACAGTAGGTTCTCTACCTTCGGTATAGCCCTCAGCTTCCCATGGATGCGCAAGCCTCTCCACCCACACGGACAGTGCTTCGTCAAGGTGGTGTCCCCAGAGACGAAACTTCAGGAGTCACAAGATATGTTCATATTCAGAGGAGAAAGTTGGCGAAAGAAATTTCGCAAAATGATATCGTTCCAAGTAATAACGCCTTTGTTGTAATGTTTTCCACCCCATCTCGTGCTTCATTTCCCCTTATACAGGGTGAATCAACTAACACTTCCACTGCAGATATTTCGGTAAAGAAAAGTGTGATTGATGTACGATTTTCACAGAATATCATTGGTAGTCAGGACTCGTATTTTTAGCCAATAAACAGATTGTAATATTACTTAGAAAGTGTATTGTTTATGCAAAAATACCGTTTGTTAAATGGAACAATGGTTGTTTCTATCATGAAGTAGAATTTTTGACACCAGCTGTGTACAAAGAATTTTGAATGACATTTTTATGAAGTTTAGTTTGGCAGCTACAACCGTTCAAAGTTTCGGGGGCGGAGGCTGCGATAGCGTAGCTGACTGGCCGAGTGGCTAGTCCCTGGGGCACGACCCACTGTCTCATGATCACCAGCCAGTACGCTACACTGTTATAGTCTCCGTCCCCAAAACTTTGAACGTGATAAAAATATACACAGTTCTACACATGTGGTGTCAAAAAACCAGTGCATGATAGAATCAACCATTGTTCAATTTTAAAAATTGTATGTTTGCATAAAAAATATACTTTCTAGCGATTTTTACTATCTGTTTATTAGCTGACAATACGAGTCCTTGACTTCCAATCCATTCCATACTGTGAAAACCGCACATCAATCGCACTTTCCGCTACCGTAATATTTGCGGTCAAAGTGTTAGGTGATTCACCCTGTATAGCGATAATACAAACCGATCTGCCTTCTCTAAACTTTCTCTATATTCTCCGTCAATCCCACTTGATGGGAACTCCACAATGCGCTGAAATACTGCAAAATAAAGCACACATGTGTAGTGTAGACTGGTTCTTTGGTAGAGCTGTTCAATCTTCTAAGTGTTCTGCCAACGAAACGTAGTCATTGGTTCGCTTTCCCTACAATATTTTCTATGAGTTCTGTCCAATTTACGTTGTTTGTAAGTTTTACTCCTAGGTATTTAGTATTTTATAATTTTGAATGATTTATCGTGTAAATTAAGATAAACGGGTTTATTTTAGTGGTCATATGGATGACTTCACACTTCTCATTAAGAAGGGTCAATTGCCATTTTTTGCACCATGCAGATATCTTACCTAAATCATTTTGCAGTTGGGTTTGATCTTCTGGTGACAGCACCATTCAGCGAACAGTCTAAGGGAGCTACTCTGATTGTCTCCTAAATCGTTTATAGAAATAAGGAACAGTAGGGGCCCAATAATACTTTCCTGGGGAACGTCAGATAGCGCTTCTATTTTACTCGATGACGTTCTTTCAGTTGCAACGTACTGCGTCCGTTCTGACAAGATCACGAATCCAAACCCATGACTGTGACGATATTCCATAAGCACGCACTTTGATAAGAAGACACTTGTGAGGTACAGTGTCGAAAGCCCTCCAGATGTCTAGAAATACGGAATCTATTTGACGTCCCTTGTCGATAGCACTCATCGCATCAGGTGAGTAAAGTATCATTCCAAAGAATGATACTTTCTGAATCCGTGTTAACTATGTGTCAATAGGTCGTTCTTTTAGTGGTAGTTCATAATATTTGAGGAAAGTATATGTTCTAAAATCCTGCTGCAAACTGACGTCAATGATATGGGTGCGGATCACTCCTATTGCCTTTCTTGAATATTGGCGTAACCTGTGCAACTTTCCAGGCTTTGGGTACAGAACGTTCCATGAGCGAGAGGTTGTATATGATTAATAGGTAAATCTACTGTGTAAATGACACACGAAAGTAACAACCTGTTTTAATGCTATCGTACAACTGTGGCAAGTGTTGTGTATAAAAGCGCACACCAGTTGTCAATTTAATTTATCAATGCTACGACTTTCCCATGTACTGAATAACAAGGACGTACTTATTAAATTACGTAGGTACGAAATCGACCCTTACCATTTTTCCATTCACAGAATTAAGAAGTTAACCTACAGTTACACAACGTCATCCATTAGAAACATGGTAGTAAACATGCTCTGTCAACCATGAACACGTCATCTGAACACAACATACTGCTGCTATGGAGCAGCACTGGGAATTACAAAACGTACTGTAACATCCCAAAAAAAAATGCAACAAACTGCCATGGTAATATTCGATAATACTATCTTAACATCTACTAAAGTATGTGTCTAATCTATCAAACAAAATAAAAAACATGACATTCATAATATGTCTGTAAATTTATAAGCAAATTCAAACCCTGATGAAGAAAAGGTCACTGCTACTAAAAGAGAACATTGTTGAAATGGAATCGGAACTACCCTTTATCTTTTCATGCTGTAGGTTTGGGGAATCCTACATTACAGCTAAGAAGAGCCCAAGTTCATCCATATTACACAGCAACCATCCTTTGTCGTTGAACTGAATAACCCTCAAGCTATCACCGATGCTACTTAAAGAAACTTGTTCGATGTTGAGGTGCTTCGCCACCGCCCATAAGTCTTTATTTCTATTACTGAGTTCTTTCAATCTTAGCTTAAAATTTCTTCCCGTATGCCCAACATACTTCATTTCACAATCCTGACACTTAATATTGCAAACTGCCAATATTTTTTGACATTGACAACTGGTGCTTGATTTTGCTCCCTACTTGAAAGTAACAACGTTTAGTAAAATCCCGTTCCAAGGACGTTCATGTTTAAATGATAATACTCACTATCTGGCAGCTCCATTGCCGCATCTGGCAGTAGTGGCAATCAAAACATTATAAGAACGAAGTTTGTAAACAAACTAGTTTAATAGTTTATTGACGTCCTTAATCCACTATCTTAAAAATAAAATGTTTGAGAAAAGGCATATTTTTTAACTGTCGTTTCCTTTCCATTCACAAAAAAGTAACCCAAAGTAGGCTATTCATTTAATCTATGTGTAGTACCTTGTGAGAGTACGTTTACAAAGATTCATTCATTTACTGCTCAGTTCATGTCACGTTACATGGAGCTACAGTAGAGCGTGGAAACGTTTAAGCTGGGTTATTCTGAAACGGAAAAAACAGTTTTATATGTCATACTTAAAGGAGAAACGTTGTTGTAAGTAATATGGATGTGGATGGAAATTTACTTCAAATTCTTGTAATAAAGACATATAGGCTATTCTTATTATTGGCCCACTTCAGGTTACGGTAGTAACACTAAAAGTGGGCCTTTCCGATCGTCTTTTGACAGCTCGAAATTTAAATTATAATAACGGCTTAACCATTCATCTGACACGAAAATAAATAACCGAATTTGTAGAGGAGAAAATTCCCTACAACTTTGCTCTCTTTTGTGTTTTTCATATCTCGTATAGTTTCAGAGATATTTGCAAAAATAACGGCGATTTTGGGATGTCTGTCTGTCTGTCCGTAACGTGTTCCCTGTTTTAGAACGAACCATTCAACCGATCAGCACCAAATTTTACAGACATGATTGTAGGCCGCCAGGGACCAGAATCTCCCTTTCTCAAATTGTTCTGTCGAAAAATACGTTAGTAAAGCAAAAAAAGCCGTTTGTAATGTAATTTTAATTGCAAATAAACCGTTCCTCTGGCGCAAAATTTGAATAAACGCATTTGTAGAGGAGAAAATTCTCTATAACTTAGTACCCTTACGTTTTTTTCATATCTCGTGTCGTTTGAGAGATATTTGCCAAAATAACGGAGTTTTGACACTCTCCATTGAATTAACGATAACCAGCCGTTCGCAAATGTCACGTGGCATTCCTCGCCCAGAACTGGCATATGCTACCTTGCGTTGCGTATTTGATGATTTTCTTATTGTAACTTACACGTTGTCATTTCAAAGCAATGGTGCACTGAAGAATTAACAAAAACACGTCGTTCTTTGTACGATAACTGATAACCTAGTGTATACAAATGGCATATTAGCATCAATTAACAAAGGTCATCAATAGTATGAGATTATTGAATGCCACTCACAACTGTTGGCCGTAGCGTAGTGGGTAATGCGTTGGACTGTGACGCTAAAGGCCAGTGGTTCGGAACCCGCCACTACCTAAATTTTTTTCCTAAAAGAGTTTCAGACACTCTTATTAATTAATTTTTTATTATTTAGATTATTAATTTGGTCCAAAATGGTTGCAAAAACTTATAAAACTACAAATCTAAAGTGGGCCGTAAAACAGGTCAGTGCGATTTTCTTTCTTTCTTTTTATTTATTTATTTTTATTTATTTTTATTTTTTTATTTACAGAAATATTGAAAAGCTGGGAGAAGCTGACCTGATGACTTTGGATTCAGGAGAAAAGCAGGAACACGGGAGACAATAGTCGCCTTACGAATTATCTTATAAGGTATTTCAAGGAAAGGTAAAACCTACATTTCTAGCTTTGGAGGATTTGGAGAAAGCCCCTGATACTCCTGATTAGAATACACTCTTTCAAATTATGAAGACAGCAGAAGAACTGGCAATATGTACAAAAACCGGATAGCAGCTATGTGAGTCGAAGCGCATGAAATGGACACAGTTGTTTGGAAGGGAGTGAGACAGGGTGTAGCCTTCCTTCAGTGTTATTGAATGCGTAAATTGAGGAAGTTATGAAGGAAAGCAAGGAGAAATTTGGAAAAGGAATTAAAGTTCAGGCCGAGGAAATGACAATGTTGCGTTTTGCCGATAACTATGCAATTCTGTCAGAGACAGGAAGGCACGTGGAGTGCAATTGAACAGAATCGACGGTGTGTTGAAAGAAGCATGTAAGATGAACATTAACAAGAACAAAACAAACGTAATGGAATGCAGTTTAAGAAAATCTTGTATTGATGGTATAATTAGATTAGGTAACGAAATGATAAAGGTGGTAGATGAGCTTTGTTACTTGGGCAGTAAAATAACATAATTATGACAGTCGCAGTACAGAGGATATACGATGGAGAATAGCAAAGGGACGAAAAACGTTTTTCAAGAAGTGAAATTTGCTAAACATCGAATTTTAATTTAAGTTTGTAAATCTATCGGTTATTAGTTCGTAGCTTACAAGCTACTTAAACTAAGGTCAACTAACCTAAAGACAACACTCATGCCCATGCCCGAGCGGGGACTCGAACCCGCGACCGTGAGCGGCTGCGCGTACCGAAACACGGCGCTCCAGTACGCACAGCTAACCCGCCGCGGCCTTCATTTAAGTGTAAAGCAGTCTTTTCTTAAGGCAGTTGTGTGGAGTGTTGGCTTGCATGAGAGAGAAACGTGAGCGATAAATATAGAGGCTTTTGAATGTGGTGCTACAGAAGAATGCTGAGGAGGTACTGAACAGAACTGGAGAGAAAAGGAATTTCAGGCATACCTTGACTGAAAGAAAAAATCGATTGGTAGGACACATTCTTAGATACGAAAGAAACGTGAATTTAGCTTTGGAAGGAAGTTTGTGGGGTAAAAATCGCAGAGGGAGAATAAAATAACCAGATTCCAGCGGAATTGCGTGGCCATTCTTATCATGAGAAGAAGAGGCTTGGAGAGCTGCATCATACCAGCCTCCGGTCTGAAAACCACAACAACAACATAGGCTACATACTTTTTATACGACAGTGTACAGGTTTTCTGCCAAAAGCGACTGTAAGAAAGTAAATGCTGTGCTGCGTCGTGTAAATTATTTTTCCTCTCAGAATTTGTTTCAACTACGATTGTAGGCCATGTAAACGATTAAACCTCTTGTTATTCAATATATATTCAATTTTAATTAAATAGTGCATACAATGACGTGTCGTTTTGTTTCCTTCTTAATTCGCATCTTTAGAGAAAACACAAAAGTTGTATTTGGTGTTTATTGGTTTGTCATAAGATAGTGCTGTTGTGATATCTGAATCGTATAAAATTGCAGATGAAAACCATTTTTTCTTTGAAGTTACTTTTCTCGCAGACCAAGCAGCTGGCGGGGTTTCACTCATACACAATATACGATTGACCGAATCTATGTACCAATTCATTTTAATCGATTTCATTACCAATTAACTTATTTCAATAACAATAACAAAGGTGACAGTTTAGAAAGAGGCATACGTAGGGAAGGCATTCAGACACGGGAAACAATTTGGGGGATCTATGATAGGTCTATTATGTGTGAACAAAAATGAAGAAATAGAAGTTATTTCTACTCACTATATCGATACATTTTGAGGAAATAGCTCCTGAAATTCACTAAATCTGCTCAAAATTAACTGTATCAAGACGCAAGATATTTTACGACCATAGCCTGCTTTGGACATTGAATTAAATAAATAAAAAACGTTGAAATTTTTCGCTCAGTCGCGTTCGAACCCGAGTCTTGATTTTATGGCAGTTGTGCGACGACTGGGACACAACTCCACAGCTCACTCTAGCACCCCTTTCGACAGATGCCAATTCTTCCGAAAACATATCTGTCCCCGATATGTCTGATATCCTCGTTGATAACAGTAAGTTGAGGAAATTTAGAGGATCAAAATATGAAGTGGAATGTAGAACGATCTTCCTGCCGCCCACTTAGATTTCGCGTAAAGATCACGAAGAAAAGATAAGTCAAAATTTCTAGATGGTGTGAAGAATGACAGCTAGCTCTAAATATAGAAAAACATAATGTCATGCATATGAGTAGGAAAAACAATCCCAAAATGTTCGACTACATCATTGGTAGTGAGCTTCTTCATGCAGTCGCGTCGTTCAGATATCTAGGCGTAATATTTCAGAGCGAGATGAAATGAAACGAACATGTAAGGACAGTTGTGAGTAAAGCGGACAGCCGACTTCTGCTTATTGGGAGAATTTTGGGAAAATGTACGTCATTTGGAAGAGAGACTGCGTAGAAAACGCTTGTACGACCACGTCTTGAGTATTGCTCAAGTGTATGGGACCCGCAGCAGATCAGTTTAAAGGAAAACATAGAAGCAGTTCAGAGGCCAGAAGATAAGTTCGTTGCTGGAAGGTTCGACCAATGCGCGAGTGTCACACAAGTGCTCCGGGAACTCAAATGGGTATCGATGGAGGAAATACGAGTTCTTTTCGAGAAATTCTGTTGAAAAAATTTAGAGGGCCGGAATTTGAAGCTAAGTGTAGAACGTTCTTTCTGCCGCTTACTTACATTTCGCGTAAAGATCACAAAGATAAGAGAAACTAGGGCTCGTACAGAGGCGTATAAACATTATTTTTTCCTCATTCCACTTGGGAGTGGAATAGCAAAGGAAATTGCTAATAGTGGTATAGTGTACCTTCCACCAAGCACTTTACGGCGGATTGCGGAATATATATTTAGATGTATTTTTCTTAAAAACCGTACTTTTCTTTCACTCGTAATACTATATTCTAACTGTATTAACGCTCCTGCGAAGACTTTATATGGACTTTTGAGAGCCAGCGCGAAAAAGTTTCGGCATAAACAACTGACTTTGGTAGATGCGTGCTTCGTATTTGACTTTGGAGTGAAGAAACTTTCAGCCAAATGTGAGGAGAAAGAAATCGCGCTGTGTAAGAACGGAAGTTGGGGGGAAAGTTTGCCACGTTTCTTTTATCTGCCTGCATGAGCAACGATCCGGGGCAGATTGGGTCGCGATGGCGGCACAGTGAATTTACGGCGCTGTTTTGAGCGCTGCCTGTGTTGTTTGCAGAGCCTTAACGACCGCCCAGATGGGTCAGCACTTCAGAGTGAAGACCGCTGTCCGCACTCAAGCTACTGCGTATTTTTAATGAGCAGTGGAATTAACATCAATCCCTGTCACCGGGGAAAGGGAACGAATGTATTGAGACTAGAGAATCTGAGTGATTAATATAAGGGTATCTGTGGACCAAAGATTATTCACTTCCTACATTTTGCGCATTTATGTGGAAAACTATATTGTGAGTTTTGTTTATTAGCAACAAGTGATACACTTGTAACCAATATCGTAATTAACCAATACTCTCGTGGTATAACTTGTGGCATTCCCGATACTACCTATCTTCCAGACTACATCCACACTCGTAACATGTCGCAATGGCTGATGAATATTCCAATCAGCTGATTACTGTGCTCGTTTTGACATAACCACTGTGAAAAATGGCACATCGAGTAACTCTGGCAGTCGGAAAGCACAATATCTCTGCAGTATGCTATTGATAAATAATTAACTGATGTACAGTTGGTCGAGATGCCACCAGGGTAGCTCTCACCTAAGTAGAGGTCCAGATTTTGATGTACCTGCTAAATTACTAAATGAAAACTACAAAAAAATTTTATCTGATGTTACTTTATTAACTTTCATCGGCACATAACAAATGAAAGAATACATTTACAAACACCTATGCCAAATTCTTGCCATCTGAGTATCCTGTCTTCGTTATCAGAATTTCTTTGCACACAATGTTTACGAGGGCAAAGTACCGTCTTATCACAAGCTTTCATAAACTTCGACTGATCCTGCAACTCTAATCTGGTTTTATAGAACTGGCAAAATGTTATGGTTAATCTTTGGATTTTTGACAACGTAAGACACATACAAATATCGGGTAATGAAAAAGTCAGTACACATTTGAAAACTTAATAAAGCGCGGAATAATGTAAATAGAGGTAAAAATTGACACACATGCTTGGAATGACATTGGCTTTCATTAGAAACTAAAAAAAAAAAAAAAAAAAAAGTATTGCTAGACGCGTGAAAGATGTCTTGCGCGCGTCGTTTGGTGATGATTGTGTGCTCAGCCGCCACTTTCGTCATGCTTGGCCTCCCAGGTTCCCAGACCTCAGTCCGTGTGATTATTGGCTTTGGGGTTACCTGAAGTCCCAAGTGCATCGTGATCGACCGACTTTTCTAGGGATGCTGAAAGACAACATCCGACGCCAATGCCTCACTGTGACTCCGGACATGCTTAAAAGTGCTGTTCACAACATTATTCCTCCACTACAGCTATTGTTGAGGAAGGATGGTGAACATATTGAGCATTTCCTGAAAAGAACATCATATTTGCTTTGTCTTAATTTGTTATGTTAATTATTGCTTTTCTGATCAGCTTTAGCGTTATCTGTCGGCATTTTTTAACTATTTTTTTCTAATAAAATCTCATGTCATTCCAAGCATGTGTGTCAATTTTTACTCTCTGTCTGCATTGTTCCGTGTTTTATTCAGTTTTCAAACTTATACTGACTTTTTGATCACCCGATACTTAAATTTAACATCAAATTAACAGGCATCAACTTTAGAATGTTTTTAAACATAATGACATAAACAGTTACATTTATGTACGAACAAATTAGCGTAAATGATTTCTAAAATATTTTATAAAGCCAAAATAAATAAAATTGGATACAGATTGTATCAAATAAACATCGAAAACAGAATCAGTCCATCTACAGTGACTTAGTGACATAATAGGCTTGAAATGCTTTTACGAAATGACGAAAATTACGAAATGTGCGTCATGACCAAATTACCTGGAATTGTCATCCTCTACAAGTTATTAACAGCATATTTCGATATCTATAAAGTGACAAAATATCGTAAGTATTTTATTGTCATATAAAAATATTTGTAGATATGTTGTTCTAATACTTTGTGTCAATCCTCACAATAAAGAAGATTATGCATTATACTTAGAAAACGTTTCACAAGCTAAAATCAACTATTCTTTGTTTCAAGTTACTGGTTTCAGATAATTCATTTGAATTTGAAGGTATCGGCTTCTTAATATTTGGCGTTGGATTACTTGTTTCGTTATAAACTGCAAAAATAAAATGACTTTGAATTCATAATCTAACTTCAAATGTTTATGCACCACACTTATGATAGCAGGCTGTCAAAAATCTCTTCCAGTACAACAAATTTTACATTAGATGACTAGTCTGCACACTTCCATCTCTGATTACAAAGTACGTAATCAATTTGATTCCGGTGTTGTCCGTCTGGCGAAGTCGAAGTATACAGGGGTGGTTTTGAATGCCGAAATAACGTATTAGTAATTACCAATGATTTATCTTGACAGAATTCTTGGTAATTGGTAATATATTATATCTGCTACCAAAGAGGGGAATTTCTAAAGAATGAGAGAACATCAACCAATCGCACTTACCTTACAGAATACAATATCCAGATCGAGATCTACCGGAAGAACAGGCTGGATTTAGAAAAGGAGGAGAAACCAGAGGTCAAACTGCCAACGTTCGGACTATGAAAAATGCAAAAGAATTTCGGGAAAGACGCATACCTCTGCTATACTGCATATGCCAAAGCCTTTGACTGCGTCGATCACAAAAGATTATAGGACGTACTCAATAAATCAATGTCCATAGATATATTTTGTCTCGTTATATATCAAAGATATAAATTTGTAGGAGAGGCTTTGAATTAATTTATTTATGAACACTCTCTTGCTGAAGGTGCAAAACGAAAGTGGAAGGTTGGAATCCCGTCCGTGGCACAAATTTCAATTCAAAACAGTTTACCTCGTTCGTCTAGTAGGGAATTCATGCTTCGACCAAGTAGCCACAGTGAGAACTTTGCATGGAACAACGAAATGAATAAATGAATAAAGATTCAGAATGGGCTCCATCAAGGCTGCATACTGTCGCCTTACTTATTCTGTATGCAGAACATGTTATGAGGAATGCCAAGATATATAAAGAAGAGACTGGAACTAAAAGAGCTAGAATAAATTTAAAGAACCTCAGACACGCAGTTGTTACTATACTGCTGACAGAAAGTGAGGGAGAATTAAAGACTCTCTTGTTGAAGGTGAAAAAGGAAAGTGAAAAGCTGGTCTTCAAAAATGTTTGTTAAGCTTATGGGACTTAACTACGGGGTCATCAGTTCCTAAACTTACAAACTACTTATGAACTAAAGACGGCACAAATATCCATGCCCGAGGGGGGATTCGAACCCCTGACCTTAGTGGCCTTGCAGACCGTCACTGGAGCGCCTCAGTCCCCTCGGCCACCGCGGCCGGCAAGCTGATCGTAGACTGAATGAGAAGAAACCTAAAATTATAACTGCACCTATCAATTCATGGGATATAGCAGAAGAATCCATGGAGCTAGTGGCTACTTTCAATTACCTCGGTTCCCATATCTCTGATAATGGCGACTGCAGTCACAGATTCAGGAGACGCTTGTTGTTCGGTAGAAGAGCGATGTCAAACCTTGACAAGGTTATAAGGTTAGCAACAAAGATCCCTACTGTGAAGGGTATGGTCTTTCCAGTTGTGGTGGATGAACGTGAGACGTGGGCCATTAAAAAGACTCATCGAGGAAGAATTGGCTCCTTTGAATTCCATGGACGGCAAAGAGAACCAAAAGATCTATACTAGAGCAAATAAAATCAGATTTCCTCTGGAAAGTCTACTATTAAAACAAAAGCTGAGCTATTTTGGACACATGCCTGAAGAAGACATGCCTGACTGGACAATACATTAATGCTGGAAAAGATGGAAAGGCACTGGAAGAAGAGGGAATCAAACAATGAGATGGATTTTTTCGGTGTATATGATAATATTCTGGTATTTTTAATACCCTTTTTGCCTCATTTTGAAATAGAGCGTTGGGAAATGTGATTGATATTCAATGAAGTGTGTTATCTGTTTAATTTGCGATATACTGTGCAAAAACAATAAAAATAAGAAATAAATAAAAAACGTCTATCCATTATCACGTAATTCCGATTACTGGCCGTCTATACGTCAGCGGAAAATTATCATTAAAACAGCCGAAACAAAATATTTATCATACCATCCACAACTCCCAAATGACACACTCAAACATTCATAGAAAACATACCTCATTTATATTGGTGAAGACAGGTCACTCAAATATTAATTTTAATGTGTACCATGAGTATAAAAGTGTATCTTGAAAAGCCGGGGGGGACAACTGATTATGGTCGGAGGCAGGAATTTTAATAACATCTTCTCTATTATGAAATGCCCTCTTGACCTGCGAAGCAATTAAACATCACAAGGTTGACAATGAATGGTTCATTTCGGTGGTATCTCTTTAACAATTCAGGTCGGTTTACCACCACCATCGGCATACGTCCTGTGGTAGCGAATCATCTCGGTTTGGCCAACCCACGAATCTAGTATCAAGAAAAATATATTTTTCTGCTCATAAGGTTTCAGATCCCGATCCAAATTAATTTACAGAGATCCAGATTTTGAGCACGTGACGAAAACGTTTCACTAGAGATTCCTAACTTCTTGCGACACACCGAATTTTTCATTGGGTTTCTGCAGACGTAAGAACACTGTGGGTGGCAGTTTACAGTTTGCAGTGATATAATAATACGCAGTGTACGAGTGTGTAAGATTGTTCACATTACCAACCGCATGTAACGTGGTCTTCTCACCTCGATGTGGCAACGTACATTTTATATTAACACGATATTCATACCCTGTTTGCTCTGTGTTCATAACAAACATTCGGTCATAGTTTGCAAGAAAGGATTTGCTCTGTCGTTGAAAGAACTCTGCAGTGTCAACCGTTGTTTCAATTCTGCTTTGCAAATGTATTTGATGGGTTTGCGTTGGCGTATTCTGTATTTTGCTATGAACCGCTTTACCCATGATGGCGATCCCATGAACTGAAACTGACTTTCGTCTTATCTATACTGCATAACTTTTACTAAAGCTTATTGCTGAAGAGTTGTTTTTACTTGGTCTGCAGGGTCTCTGGGTTGAACATACCTGTTGAACGATCATTTATCGATAGCATATAATTTATCGTCTCGCAGTTATTTTGACATCCAATGGTACTTCCTTCCATGCCTTACAGTTCCCTGCTTCAGGTTCATACGCTTAATCTTCATCTTTCACATGTGAGGAAGTTGATGCACTGGAATATTCCCTAACGTTCAGAAATGCTTTACTTTTCCATTTCTGTATTGCATTTTATGTCTTTACTACTCCATCCATCAGAAATGACTTTCCTCCCAAATAACAAAACTCATCTACTACTTTTATTGCCCCGTTACCTAATCTCATTCCTTCAGCAACCACTGATTTTCGTAGACTACCTCCCATTACCCTTGTTTTGCTATTGTTAATGTTTATCTTATACCCTCCTTTAAGGACACTGTGCATTCCGTTCAATTGGTCTTCGAGGTCATCTGTTGTTTCGTATATAACAAACTACAATGTGACCGCAAACTGCATAAATTATATCTCTTCTACCTAAACTTTAATTCCTTTCCAAAATTTATTTTTTATTTCTGGCTTGCTCATTGTACATATTGCATAACGTTGGGGAAAAGCTGCAAGACAGTTTTAGTCCCTTCCATCCTTTTCATGCCCTTCGACTGCTATCTGCTTTCTTTATAATTAGCATATCAATTTTGGTTCGCTGTATTTTACCCGTGCTATCTTCAAAAATTTCAACAGCGTATTACAGTCAAAAAGAAAGAAAGAAACAGAGCCGTGCAGGCACGATTTTCTTGTACTGGTTCCAGTTACCGGTCATGCGAGTATCGATATCTCACCACTGGTGGCGTGGCTAAGGCCGGTATTACACTATCAAATTTTCTTTGACAAAGAATCTTTGTCCAATATTCTTTGACAAAAAATCTTTGACGTAGTGAAATGGTGACATTACACTATCACATTTTCTTTGGCAAAGAATCTGTCACAGTGCATCGAAAATGCTGGATGAATATTTGTTATTAAGCTTAGTTGTTGATTACATAAATTACACATATCTATTTATACTCTTAGATTGCATGTACGCCTACAACAACTGCAACGACTAGACATCTAGAAGCGTGCCTTTATCCACATAACCCTTTCTTACTTGTACCGCGGCTCTCGCCTCAGGTGTGTCATATAATAAGGCCAGACATCAGATATTTGTAGAAAAGGGCGAAGTACTTTTGACTAGCTAGACTGTAGATGTCATCGATCCTTGTTCACTCATAACAATTTAAGCTGTACTCTTAAGACATATTCGAAAAAAAATAATAATAACAAAAATGTGAAGTTCTTTTCTTAATCATAATAGATATCTACAGTGTAGCTTGTCAAAGTACTTCGTCGTTTTCTACAAATATGTGATATTAGGCTGCATTACACGATACACCTGAGGCGAGAGCCGCTGTACCACTCGAAAACGGTTCTTCTCGTCGTTTGGAAGACTGACAATGCTGATGTTTGCGTCTGCAGTGGTGTTCTTCTCTAAATATTGCAGTACATTTGTCGCTGGAAGAAGCCTGTGCCCTGTTTCCGGTTTTTCTAGTACTCGGTCGCGCTTACAGTAAACAAAAACTTATGAAACATTTATATTCTGCGTATTGTATATCGTGTAAATAGCATTTGTCTGAGTAAATATATGTAGGGAATTAAACAATGTCATTCTGTACTTTTGCTTTCTCCGCTGCAAAACTGTTGCAGAGACAATTTTTATTTTTACGTCTTCTGCTGTGCAAACAGTACTCACTTAACCGCTAATGAATTCCGCAATTATCTAGCTTTCGGCTCGATGCAGCCGGTTTTTATAATCAACCTTATACAACTGCATAAATTTAGTTGTTGCGACGACTCGCAATACGAATTACGCGGTCATGTTTTCAAACAGTACGTCAAAAACTGCTACAGCGATGCTAGCGCTTAAAGCGGTCATATTTCTCACCGCAGTTAACATAAGACGAACGCTTTCTTTGATCAAATCTACGGTGAGCTGCTAGATTTGACCAAAGAATTTTTGACGAAAGGCAACTTTGACCAAAGTTCCATATTACACTGTCCAATTTTCTTTGACAAGAAATCTTTGTCAAAGAAAATTTGATAGTGTAATACCGGCCTAATTTCCTTGGTCTGTTACCTGGCAGTCGGCGCTAGTGTAGCATTACAGGGGTATGCGCTCAGCAGGGCAGTACAGAGTCGGCAGTTCTTTCCGGCGAAGAAACAGCGAGTCCGTCTGCAGCTGCGAGGACACCGCGGCCTGCGGAGTCATCACCGGCCAGGTCATTACTTCCCGGCGGCCATAATGACAACCATTGTACGTGGGCCGATGCAAGGTATGATGGGGAGCACGTTTTGTAAACAGCTGGCGCCTGGTCGCGTCGCGCCGTTCTGGTATTGTTCCGCGCGTGCTCTGAATCTTCATCTTGTCCTACTTAGTACATCATGGCGGCATCCGACTAGTGTATACATTATTGGAAGACCCAGTTGGTTGAGTCATTGCAGTACGCCGAGCTGAGGCGACGATGACTTTGAGTATTTTTACCACTTGGAACTCACACTCTTAGTGTGAGGTGTAGTTACTGTTTTCTGCTGCCGGTTAATGATACGATTCTGTTGTTGATGTAGAGTGCTTTGTTCCATCTTTCCCTTGATGATTTGATTTAATGTGTGTTCGTCAGTTTGACTAGTCCTCGTAATAGTACTCCAATAATTACTTTGGTCTAATGTCTGTGTGTCATATGTGCTATTGATAATTTAATTAACATTCCCATTCCTGACGGGTCTGTACTAATCCTCTTTGAATTAATATATTTATACTTACTATTGCTTACATTGCTAAGTGCGTTTTGGGTATTTATTTGCCGAGTGGCCGTTTGTTACTCCGTTGTCTTGCCCGGGGAGCAAGCGTTCTATATTGGTAGAGCCTCTTCCTTCCATGTGGAATTTCTGCTGCCCATGGATGTATTTGTGCAGTTTATCTTCTGATTACAGATTACTCCTAGCATTCATTTCCCTTCCGTTCGTAGCTGTGGTCACTAACCGACGTAAGTTTATCTATTGCTGCCATTCCTATTGTAATGATATTTGCTAACTGTAAGTCTGTTTAGAGCACCTGATTAATTGGAGCATTGCCCTTGCAAGTTTTTAAATTGTGCCTTATTTTTAAATTGATTATCTGTAGTGTCAACTAAAGGTTACAGCAACCGGTTTAAATGTTGTTGTGAACTGTTCGTTAATGAGCTTGCACCTTTTGAGTTTAGCAGTCATTTTCATGGGATTGTCTAAGTGCGCGTCATTGTTGATAACTTTGATTAGATTTGTTGCAACGCTGAGACTACCCAGTCAGCGTGAATCATTCATCTTTCGAAATTAACTCTTTGAGTGCTGCACCTGCGCGTCCGGCTGGCCGAGTCAGGCCAGCGCCGTCTGAAGAGAAGCCTGCGCGCTGGCGTGCCACGTCACGCAGAGTAGGTCGCGAGCGCGTAGCTCACTGGCTGGCCGACGCGATGCGGTGGGCCGTGCCCCATCGGCCAGCCAGTGACGCGCTCAAGACCTACTCTGCGTGACGTGGCACGCCAGCGCGCAGGCTTCTCTTCAGAAGGTGTTTCTAAGGCCTGCCCTTGCGACCGCATAATCCGTTTACCTGCGCCGGCAGCCACCTCCGCAATTTATTGTCTGTGCCTGAGGCTGTCCGCTTGGCCGACTTCGCCCTGCAACCAGGGCGGCCGCGATAGACTCGCAGTCAGTGTGCTTGCCGACGTTACATATAACCTAAAGCAATCGTCTCTGCCATCGACGCACAGGCCACCGTGCCCACGGGTGCGGTTCCTGTAGGGAAATGCTTGTCCACTGTTGGTCGAGTTGATCTCTACGAGATTACGAGAGTAACTCGTGCGTCCGATCATTGATTGTCGTGAGTGCATTCGTGTTCTCTCGATAATCCATTTTTGTCCGGGGCAAGTCCCGGAGCTAAATTAAATTGGTCCCAATCCCCTGGCTCCGACCAAGGTTTTCGGGAGGTTTTCCTTGGTTGTAAGGCGTATGCCGGAGCTGGTAAGCCCCTCCCACTTATTCCCAATTGGGATCCCCCTTTGCCCCACTATCAGCTTGTCTGATATTGGCTGAATAGAACCGCGACTCTTTATGGGCCGGATCTCAAACAGCCCGCTCCACTCCTCGGAGTGGAGAATGAAAAGAGATAAGGGGGGGGGGGGGGGGGGCTGCCATGAACTGGGCAACATTTCAGCACGTTTAATGTTCAGTATTGCCAACTTGACGGATTCCCAGTCAAATTTGACGGAATGGTAGGTTGTGTGACGGATAAAATTAATCTTTGATGGTTTGCGGAATTTTGACGAGTATTATTGGAATTTTACGTTTTTTTTATGGATATTATTAGAACTTCGCTTTTTTACGTATTTAATAATATTTCGAAAAAATATAATATTTTCTTTGAAGAAGCTATTACAGATGCAAATCTTTCTGTGTATGCAACACAGTGGAATGATATATTAACGAATTGTTGCACTAAAACCTAATAACATCTCGGATGACAGGAAACCTAAGTGAAATAAACATTACGGTGGCATATGGCTCTAATTTGACTGGATGCAAAGATACGAAACGTGCCGCAGTAGCAGTAGCAGCAGCAGCACGCTAACAATGATGTGCTTTACTTTACGACTCAGTACGGGAAATTCTGGGTAGTGAGCTTGGTATATTAACTGAGGTAGACGGATTTTTAAATGATTGTGCTACTTGTAAATAATGTAAAGAATATTATGTTAAGTATAAATTTTAATTCTATCGTTATTTCTGCAATAAAACGAGGAATATCTAATTTTGGTGGATTTTTAAATGTTTTTCTGACACACAAAGTAACTAACGATTCCCAAGTTCGACAAAATATTTTATTTTTTCTTTATTTTGCAAGAAAATAAAGAAATATCTAATTCTGACGGATTTTTGGGTGTTGGTCTGACGGAAAAAATTATGAGTTGGCAACACTGTTAATGTCAGGTGAAAGTATCAGAGAAATAATTCCCTGAGTAAAAAAATCAACTTTTTACATTCAGTGAAACGAAACGCATGTTCGTCGTGGTTATTGTAGTTGCGTATTCCAACAAATACCCATCATAATATGCACCGTTTCTTTGGATAGAATTCTAACTGTGAAAATAAGACAATACGTAACGTAAGTTTTAACCATATACATGAACGCAGTTTCCTCGAGCAGTTACGCATCAGATCGGAAAGCAGAGAGAGCATCAGGCCAAATACTGAAAAAGACAACGAAAATTTAAGACATTCTTTTGAATTACTCTCTAGCCTTAAGAAGTAAAGCAGTTAACAATCCGAAGATTGGTTTGAACACCACAGTGCTTTACTAGGCATGGTCCTGTTTGGAGGTGGTATGCCGTTGCCTTCCTCCGACCTTCGAACTGACTTACCCAGCCAGTTATAGCCTTATGTTTCACAAAATATAATTTTTGCTTAAGAAAACAGCTGACGGTGAAGGTATTGTGCTGATGTTCCTAAAGCCTCGAACACGATTTAACAGGTGTTCAAATGAAACTTCCTGTTATACATTGTTATAATACATTAACCTCATTTTTAAATAACTAGACGCAATGACCAAGTACATTTACCCTTGGCTGTACAAAATCTTAGTTCTAAAGTATTTTTCTACAAAGTAGTCTGAGCATAATACATAGCTCTGAGCCCTTCTCTCTCGAACTTTTATCCAAGTTAGCTCTTCGCTTACGAATAACCTAGTGCCTGTAACTGTAAACAACTTATAAAAAAAGGGCAAATCAAAGCGTTAAAGACACTGTTTATTAAATGTAAGAGATGTGAGTGGGCCTAATAGTAGCGTCATTACACTATTAGAATTACCTATTGTTCGGTAACCTGAAGAAAGACTTCGGAGTGCATCGCTATTTGCAGTTAGCTATTACAGCCGTATGTAGCGCATACACTCCCTCTTCTAACAATATCGTACTTCTACAAAGTACGCCGACGTATGATGTAAGTGTACTGCGTCTCACAGTGTTAATCGACCGATCACTCCAGGTTTTAGTTCACAACTCACGCCGCTAGGAGCTGCTCGGGAGCGCGGTCGCACTTTTCAGCGAAGAGTTCCTGTTATTATCTTTATAAGCTGTTTCTTTATTCCACAGCTTTAAATCTCGACATGATAGCTCGGCAGACATAATGTACACTCAAACTGCTTACGCCGCTGCTAACATGTAACTGCCGGGTCATTCCACGTCAAATACCCTAATTTCAGAACATTTTCCAGTTCTACCATCACGAGAAATTTTATGTGAACATTCTAACACTTGCCCAATGCACAATGGTAAATTTTAAGATTGGTTGAGGCAATACTGAGCGAGATATAGTCAGTTGTTTGAGCCTATGCGCGACCTTACGCAGCGCGAGCGTGAATTCCTAACAACTCTGAGCCGCTATAACTCAGGAAATCTTTCGTTGAAAGATTTGAAACTTGGCTTATCATGTTAAACGGTATACGTCCTTGTAGAAATAAAAATGAAAAGAATTTTACAAGCCACATATAGCGAGAAAAGTTCAAGCAAATATGCTCAAAAAAAAAAAAAAAAAAAAAAAAAAAAAAAAAAAAATCGGACCAAATTGCGTGGTCATCAGTCCGTAGGTAAACTAAGGTAAACTAATCTAAGGACATGCCCATGCCTAACACGAGGACATGCCCCCATGCCTCAGGGAGGACTCTGAACCTCCGACGGCGAGCTACCGCGCGCTCCACAGCGCGACGTCTTAGACCGCTCGGCCAAAAAAGAAGTTCACATGTTTGTAGAGCTTATGGGACTTAACTACGGGGTCACCAGTCCCTAAACTTATAAACTATTTATGAACTAGCTAACATTAAGGACGATACAAATATCCATGCCCGAGGGGGATTCGAACCACCGACCGTAGTGGCCGTGCAGAACGTGACTGACGCGCCTCAATCCACTCGGCTACTGCGGCCGGCCCGCTCGGCCACTCCACCGCCGCGTGCCGCATACAAATTTATCAAATTTACCCACTTTTACCTTTCAATGTCAGTCGATTCTTTTCCTTTTTTTTTCTCAAAGCAGATTTTGTAGCAAAAAGTTAGTTTTCTAGTTGAGGTAATTCTCGGCGATTGCATGTTAGAGGCGGTTACAAAGAGATGTTTATTCAAATGCGGTACCGTTCATTCGAAAAAAATTGCTGTAATTAAACGTAAATGCGGTGTTCGGCCATTTTGCAGCTCAATGTTTCAAAACTATATATTACATTTAGAAATTATTTCAGAAAATAGCTTATGTTTTGTCTTCGTTTTATTGTGTTAAACTGTTTTATATTTGTGGTTGTCAGTAACATAGTTCTGTAAATCGGTTTGCACAGAATAGTGTACGGGGCCTAATGTATTCGAAATCACCAAATGCTTAAATGCAATTCTTCAGCTCATTTGACCACTGGTTGACCTAGCTATTGGAAGAAGGAACATTATCCTCGTACCCAAATACAAGAGGATTCAGCAAAGAAAACTTTAATTCCTGACTTTCGCGGGCAAGAAGAGCAGTAAAAATGCATTCGGCATATTGTGCCAAAATTTTCGTATTCTTAAGCAACAAATGCAGCTAAACCCACAAAACGCGGACAAAATTGTTAGCAACATGTGTACTACATAATTATGTTCGTAAGAGTCAGTACCGGGCCGGCCGCGGTGGCCGAGAGGACTGAGGCGCTCCAGTCACGTTCTGCACGGCCACTACGGTCGGGGGTTCGAACCCCCCCTCAGGCATGGATATTTCTGCCGTCCTTAGTATTAACTAGTTCATAAGTAGTTTGTAAGTTTAGGTACCGGTACCTAATCTACAGTACAGGATCAAAATTTGATCAGGAAAACAGACCAAATTAGTCGGTTTCAGAACATTAGGTGTGGTGAGGTGGTGATTATAAGGTTTATAAAAACATGTTAGTTCATGGGTGGATGCCGAAACAACGATAAACCATTATTTGTGGGAACCGTATCTACGAATGGGAACGCCACGTCTGTAATTTCTGTTCATTACAAGTCTTGGAAATTTTGAAGCGAATGTTGTTAAGATGAGACTCTGAAGGAATTTTTTTATTTTTTTCGATGTTACCGCGATCCCTAAGTTCTGAGTTATCGAACAAAATCACAAATAACCGGTGTCTAGATCTTTTAATTCTCTCACTGCACACATCGAAGTAGCTAACTAACTACAGCATACGGCTAAAAATTTAAAATTATTATTCTTTGGAAATTTATCTACAAACGACAATTTAATATTCACAGAATATGACATCAACTGCGATTGGGCAAAGCTAAAAATTTGTACCCAGCCGGGATTCGAACCCGGGTCTCCTGCTTTCTAGGCAGTTGCGCTGACCCCTTTTTTTTTTTTTTTACCTGTAATGGTTATGTTAAGCCACCTAACAACATTTATTGATTGAGGGACACTTCAAATTAAAAACAAGGATAATGGGAATTCAGAGACCAGGACCAAAATTTGAAAAGGATTACGATCGTGCAGGAAACTGATTTGCATTTGAAGACAGTCTGTGTTATTTCGCATAAAATATATTGCTTTTATTGATAGAGCTGAAGCATTGAATTAAAATTTGCGGTGCGGCCGGGAATCGAACCCGGACCTCCATGCTTCCTAGGCAGACGTCTTAACCGTTTTTTTTGTTTTTTTTTTATTTATTTATTTAAAGTTTTACGCACTTCATTTTATTTCTATATATATCAATGAAAGAGAAAATAAAAGAAAGGAAAAGAAAAATATCTCCTTCTTTTGTGAGGATTTTCACTGGAAGTAAAATATCTCTACATGAACTGCAGCATTAATAGCGTCTGATAGTGAACATAAGACCGCCCTCCCGGCGGAACAAACATAAATGGTGACTGCACACCGACCATATGCGGATAGATATTAGCTGAATTTCTGTTCCTCACGCGAGTTCCGGGCACGTCTTCTCGAATAAATTTTCATCCGTTACATAGGTTCATTCTTCCGAGGGATCATTCATACTAAAATTATCGTCTCATACCCGGCACACCCAAGCTGTGGGGAGGATCCAGGAAAACACTACCCAGAAAATGGGCATAGTATTGTCGGTGTCTTGAATTATGTAGTAGAGACGTGAAGCGATCTTGGAGGAACGTCCAAAAATCAAGCACACTCTTTTCTCGATCGTGAAACAAATAATAAATAGATAGGCCTTTGATCCAGTTCACTGCATTAGTCTTTGTGCGTGGAAAAAAGCTCTCGTCCGGAAATAGAAGTGACTGCGGTTCAATAGTGTGTGGAGCTGTACGACAAAGAAAGGCAAGTATTTTCTGTATGAACAGCCACACCTCTGCAGAAGGTCCACACATCAGCCGATGTTCATCAGTGTCTAACACGTGACACTGAGGGCAGTGTGGAGAGTCCGTCATCTTAATTGCATGCAGCCGATGTCGCGTCATGTATTTTCCATTGACAACCAGATACCAGGTAGCACGAGCTTCTGTATCGAGGAGGGCATGATGCACAGAACGCCAGACCACGAGCCATCTGATTGCTGGATGTCGTCTCTCCACGAAATTCCGGGTGTGGCCCTTCATCATTATGCGGTACACATCACGTGTCGTTGGAGTCCGTGTATGGGGCAAGTCTTCATGGACGTAACTATATTCTATAAATAATGTCTTAATATGTGAGAGATGGGTAGAGATATGCGCTACTGCTATGGGCGGCATTAGAGATATAGGAGCAAGGTCGTCGATCAGAATCCCAGATATTCCGGTCTGGCGATGTTTCCACAGCTTAATCATTGTACTGACATAAAGGGCAGACGCTCTGACATGTACATTGACAAGCCCAAGACCTCCGTCTCGAGGGGGGAGAGTTAATGTTTCATAACGGACTTTGAAGATAAGGCCGGCGCTCACGAAGTATCCAAACACAGCCAGCAGTCTTGTTGCCATCGTCTTCGGCATCGGTAGAATCTGGGCCAGGTGCGGTATACTAGACGCCAGATGGATGTTCACGAAAGCAACTCGTTGTATTAAGTCTAACGACCGTAGTAGATTGCTTCGGACGTTAGCTCGTAGTACCTGAAGAAGGCGTTTGTAGTTGACTGCCGAGGTTCGTCGAATGTCGCGCGTGAAGGTTATCCCTAAACACTTGAGCTTGTCCACTGATTGTAGCGGGGCCACGCTTCCTTCAGTAAGACCCCTGCCAATGTTCATAGCGGCAGACTTGGTCAGATTCATACGGCTGCCCGCAGTAGTTCCATACTTGGTAATCCATTCTAGTGCTATCCGCACTTCGTCCCCTGATTGAGCCAAGAACAGAAGGTCATCAGCATATGCGCGACAGATAAAGGACCGGTCCCTCATCTTCATCCCAGACAGTCGACATCGCAGTCCATGTAACAATGGCTCAAGCGCAATGGCAAAAAGAATCATCGATAGCGGACAGCCTTGTCGTACAGATCGCGAAATGGTAACAGTGCCTGCCACACGTCCATTGATCAGTACACGTGAGGTGGCGCATCGGAGAAGCCGCAGGACGGTGTGTGTAAAGGCGGGAGGAAACGCCATTCTTCGCAGCACTGCTTCAAGAAAGTCATGACTCACCCTATCAAAAGCATGGTCCAGGTCTACGGACACTAAGACACCACGAATGCGTCAAGTCTCGGCCAAGGCTATGATGTCACGATAATCACTTAGTGCTGTCTGGATGTTACTTCTGCCACCAAGACATGTTTGATCCGTAGATACGACTTGATGCAAGACACGCCGGAGTCTGGAAGCGAGGATCCTGGTAAAGATCTTGAAGTCGCAGTTCAGCATGGTTAACGGCCGAAAATGTTCCACTTTTTGTCCCCTGGACTTCTTTGGGACTGGAATGATCAGGCCTTCGACAAAAGCAGGTGGGAGTGGGACGTCAGGTATCGTCAGTTCTTTATACATTTCTATCCAGCGAGGAGCCATGATGTCTTGAAAGGCGCGGTAGAACTCCAGCGGGAGGCCATCTGGGCCTGGGGATTTGTTTGTTGCTCCCCTGCGTAGAGCGTCAGCGAGATCATCAGCAGTAATCGTATCTGTAAGGGTCTGCACAGACTCCCCATCAAGAGTACCAGGCATGGAGTCGAGCACTTCTTCCATTGCTATAGCATCCTGATCTTCTGCATACAACTGTCGATAGTGGCCCACGAAAGCAGTGGCGATGTCATTCTGAGATGTCAGTCGACGACCATCTGGGGTATCAATAGCGTGCACCAGCGCTCTTCTACACCGTCGCTTCTCTCGAATAACGTGATGCATGGAAGGAGGTTCTCCAGCGACTCGATCTTGACATCTCGCACGTATCACTGTTCCCTCAAGACGGCGGCGCATAAGTAAAGTAATCTTCGCCTTAATCCGCTGAATTGCAATCTGTCGTTCAGGAGACGGTGCTTGGCTAGCAAGCTCACGGAGTGCCGTAAAGTAAAATTCCATGGTTCGTCGATGCCAACTCATTTTGTCACGTCCATACTGTACCAACGTGCGACGCAAAGCTGGCTTAGCCCACTCGAGCCACCATCGAATCGTTGAAGGATATGCCGTAAGACGTCTCTGGCAGTTGTTCCACGTCGCTTCTATATGCTGTCTGCACTCGGGATCCTTAAGATGTGCAACGTTTAACTTCCAAGTACCTCGACTCCGCCACACGACCTGCCGTCGAAGAGAAACAGTACAAATATAGGCGATGTGGTCCGAGAAGGCGGTAGGCCACAGCTCGGCATCAAGTGTTGCCGTTGTGAGTCCGCGGGAGACATGGACTCGGTCCAGACGGCTCGCAGAATGGCTGGTGAAAAAAGTGTATCCAGGTCGATCACCATGCTTATGCTCCCATGTGTCTATCAGGTCCAGTTCTTGAATAAGTAATTTAAGTTTTTGGCACGTGGTAAAATGAGGAATTTGGTCCTTTATGGCGAGCACACAGTTGAAGTCTCCTCCAAGAATAATGTGATCGTATTGACCTGCAAACAGTGGAGCTATCTCTTCTGAGTAGAAGTGCGAACGTTCCCTTCGTTTGTCCGAGCCGGAGGGAGCATAAACGTTGATGATCCGGACACCATGGAATGTCACAGCAAGGCCCCTGCCCGATGGTAAATAAGTGACGTCTTCAACGACAATACCTTCTCTCAGAAGTACGGCCGTCCCACTACCGTTGGAAGAAGATGGCGTTTGATATGTATGATAACCAGAAATATCTGGAAATGACTCGAGGCGAACTTCTTGTAGAAGGGCAATATCTAGATCTGACGCCCGCATCATGTCACGGAATAACTGAAACTTTATCTGCGTTTGGATTGTATTAATGTTGATAGATCCAATTCTGTAAGCCTGCCCTTGTGCCATATTTACAGGGATGCTCATTGTAACACGAAGATCAGGTAGCACATTCTCCCCCAAACCCTCATCGATTAGCATACATTTAGTTTAGTAGCAACATCTGTTGCTACGTCACCTGTGGATGAATTATCTTCAACATCTTCGTGCCATGCTGCGTTGCTTGGACGCTGGTCGTCAGTTGAAGCCCCTGGTGAGTCAACATGCATTGGTGTGTCGTCGGTGTACGACTGACGAATGGCTGACTGCTGGTCATCATCTGTAGTAGGAGTTATAGACATACGCCGTGTTGATTCCGCTTCCGACTGGAGTGAGGCAGGAAGTTCCACTTTAGGGTCTTCTGATGGTAGAAGGTCTTGGGATTCATCATTAGATTGTGATCGGCTGATATCAGACGGAGCAAGCCGACGTTTCTTCCTTCTCTGTGGTGACCGTTGTTTTCGCACGTGTACGTCAGTAACAGACGAAGTCTGGGTATTCTGACTGTCTGGCACGAAGGCGGCGGTAGGCACGACCATAGAGGCGGCATCTGTTCCCTCCTTCGGAGACACTTCGTTATCCTTCCTCACGTGACTTTCAGGAGCCGTCACAGGTGTAGCCTCCATCCTGTCATCGTTGCCCTGAAGTTCTACCGTGTTTGGCACGGTGTCATCAAGTGGTGTCGGCACAGGCTGCTGGCTGGGTTCATTTTGAAGAACCTGTACATATGTCAATGGAAGCGTCGTCGGTGCCGATGGGATCTGTTCATCACCAGGTGGTAACTGCGTTATTCTGCGCTGCATACAGCTAGAACGAACGTGACCTTCTTGGCCACAACCGGAGCACGTCTTCGGCTGGCCATCATAAATTATGATGGCACGGCACCCTCCAATATATAGATAAGATGGCACGTGTTTGGTCAATTCAATACGTACCTGCCGCACCCCATTGAATACCGGATATGTTGTAAATTGAGCCCATTTCTCGGCCATGTGGCTAATAACGTTCCCATAAGGGCGCAGCGCAGAAACAACCACGTCTGAAGGTACTTCAAACGGAATTGTTCGTAGTCCAAGACCTGCTTGTTCGATAGTCACTTCACCGATATTTCCATCTGAGTGACGGAATTTGAGTCCATTTCTTGATCTGTTTAGAATCTTCTCACAGACGGCGTCGCTGGTAAGCTTCACATACACTACACTGCTCACTATAGAGAAGTGGATGCCGATAAGATCGTTACAGTCAATCTTCACTTCGTCTCTAATAAATTGTTCGACTTCAAGTGCCTTCGGTCGTGCATATTCATTCGAAAAACTGATTTTCAATGTTAATTTTCGCCAGGAGTGGGCCATTCTTGTTCTAAGTAAATTACGCAAGCGAAGGCGACTGTGCCACGTAAACACACGCGAGCAGCAGACCCGGCGGCGGGACGTAAACAGTCCGTCCGCACCGCTGCACTGCCTGACGCAGACTGTGACCCCTACAGCACTGGGGACACAGTGATCACCGCACCTGCAAGGACTACCTAAGCGCGCCTCCCGTCAGATAAAAATTCCCAGCCTCGCCCTGCCCACAGTACTCAAACTCGTATTCCAAATTTCGTAAGTGTTTTTAAAATCAATCCGAAAACTATTGTGCGTCGGACATTTCTGTACTTTCTATTCATGGCAAACAGCGGCAATGTTATCCATGTGTCCTTAAGACGATTGTCTCGAGGAATCTAGAAAATGTTTTGATTGCAGTAGAGATATTCAGGGATTAAAATTTACCGTACTGAAACCCTTTGCTGCTACAGACGTTCCCTCTGTAGTCTGTTCTGGTCGCTTTGAAACTTAACATTCGATTATAAGTACACTTGGAGGCGAAAAAAATTTATTGTTGCGCATCATACAGTCTGATACCTTCGATTGATGAAGTAAACAGACTGCCTAAACTCTTATTCCCCATTCCTCACAAAAAACTTTGATACGAGGTCATATTAGCCCTTTTTTGTGCAGAGAGAGAGAGAGAGAGAGAGAGAGAGAGAGAGAGAGAGAGAGAGAGAGAGAGAGAAGAAAGTCATGGTGGCGGAAAGCAGTGGTAGTGAACTAGAGGGACTCACAAAAAGGATTCTGCTTTTTCCGTGTTCCTTCTTTCAACTCCAACAAAGGCTTTTGCTGGTGGCTTATTTCAGGTTTGAAGTGGACCTCGATATGCTGCAACGTTTCTAATGATTGGAGCATCAAGAAGCAAACACTTGATGAAAATTGACTTATCAAAAAACTGTAAGAAATGACAAAGCTACATAGCAGGTGATTGTAAATAGGTTAACATGCTGATTTCTTTTTCACAAACCCTAGTGTATGTCTCCTTACGCTAATAGAGACAAGTAAAGCTAATAAATAAATAAAGACATAATAATGAGGTTAACAACGTTAACTAACACACGTCATATTACTCTACTAAATTGTGCAATGGGATGTTTCTACAGAAGACATACTGTTTCTGTAAATTTCTTGTTATTTATGTGGTTGTTTACCTCTTAGTCCAAATACTTGTTTCGTCCAGCTCTCCATGCAGTTCCGCCCTGTGTAACTCCGTTTTACCTCTGCATAACTAATGTAATGTACAATCCTTTCAACATCCTTATAGTATGACTTCTGGATTTCATTTCGGTCGTCGTAGTGACAACATTATTTACCAGATTTTGCGATTAGTTTGGGCTGTATTAGGGCACTCAAAAACACGAGGTCAATATTGACAGATAACTGATTAAGATTCGTGAATGCAATCTAAAACAACGCCTCATAGTCAGTTAATTTAGTTAAGGCCTCTAAATACCAATACGCCTGAGGGCGGCAGTTACGCCGAAACGTATCTCATTAAAGAATAAATAAATACACATATTAGATTTCAGAGGGAGATTTAGGCAACAATTGATACAAACAAGGGGAAATAAAACAGTAGAAGAGGAATGGGTAGCATTGAGAGATGAAATAGTGAAGGCAGCAGAGGACAAAATAGGTAGAAAGGCAAGACCTACAAAAAAATCCTTGGATATCACAGGAAATACTACAGTTAATTGATGAAAGGAGAAAATATAAAAATGCAGTAAATGAAACAGGCGAAATGGAGTACAGACGACTAAGAAATGAGATTGACAGGAAGTGCAAAATGGCTAAGCAGGAGTGGCTAGAAGCCAAATGCAAATCTGTAGGATGTATAGCAAGGGGAAAAGTAGATACCGCCTACAGAAAAATAAGAGACATTTGGGGACAAGAAAAGCAACTCTACGAATATCAAGAACTCAGATGGGAATCCAGTTCTCAGCAAAGAAGGGAAAGCTGAAAGGTGGAAAGAGTACGTAGAGCAGCTCTACAAAGGAAATGAAATTAGAGACGATGTTGTAGGAAGGGAAGAGGAAGTAGATAAAGATGAAATAGGAGATACTATACTGAGAGATGAATTTGACAGAGCCATGAAAGACCTAGGTCGGAACAAGGCTCCAGGAGTAGATGACATACCCTGAGAGCTACTAAAGTCTCTGGGAGAGCCACCCATGACAAGACTATTTGAACTGGTGTGTAGAATGTATGACACAGGCGAAATACCCTCAGACTTTAAGAAAAATGTAATAATCCCCATTCCAAAGAAATCAGGCGCAGACAGGTGTGAAAATTATATAACCATCAGTTTGATAAGTCATGGTTGCAAAATTTTAACACGAATAATCTACAGCAGAATGGAAAAGCTGGTAGAAGCTGAACTCGGGGAAGATCAGTTTGGATTCAGGAGGAACATAGGGACCCGGGAGGCAATACTCACTTTACGGCTTATCCTAGAAGATAGATTAAGGAAAGCTATATTTCTAGCTTTTGTAGATTTGGAGAAAGCATTTTACAATGTTGACTGGAATACACTCTTTCTAATTCTGAAGTCAGCAGGGGTAAAATACAGGGAAAGGAGAGTTATTTACAACTTGTACAAAAGCCAGACCGCAGTTATTAGACTCGAAGGGCATGAAAGGGAAGCATCAGTTGGGAAGGGAGTAAGACAGGGTTGTAGCCTTTCTCCGATGTTATTCAATCTTTACATCGAGCAGGCGGTGAAGGAAAGCAAGGAAAAATTTGGAATAGGGATTAAAGTTCAAGGGGAAGAAATAAAAACATTGCGTTTTGCTGATGACATTGTAATTCTGTCAGAGACAGCAAAAGACCTGGAAGAGCAGTTGAATGGAATGGACAGCGTGTTGAAGAGAGCGTACAAAATGTACATTAACAAGAGCAAAACAAAAATAATGGAATGCGGTCTTGGAAAATCAGGCGATGCTGAAGGAATTAGATTAGGTAACGAAAGAATGAAGGTGGTAGATGAGTTTTGTTACTTGGGTAGTAAAATAACATGCAATGGTCGCAGTACAGAGGATATAAAATGAAGAATGGCAATGGGAAGAAAAGCATTTTTGAAAAGAGAAATTTGCTAACATCGAATATTAATTTAAGGGTAAGGACGTCTTTTCTTAAGGCATTTGTGTGGAGTGTTGCCTTCTACGGGAGTGAAACATGGACGATAAGCAGTGCGGACAGGAAGAGAATAGAGGCTTTTGAAATGTGGTGCTACAGAAGAATGCTGAAGATTAGGTGGGTAGATCGCATAACTAATGAAGAGGTACTGAACAGAATTGGTGAGAAAAGGAATTTTTGTCATACCCTGACTAAAAGAAGGCATCGCTTGGTAGGACACATTCTTAGACATCGGGGAATCGTAAATTTAGCATTGGAGGGAAGTGTGTGGGGTAAAAATCGCAGAGGGAGGCCAAGAAACGCGTATAGTAAGCAGATTCAAGTGGATGTGGGTTGCCGTTCTTATGAGGAAATGAAAAGGCTTGCTCAGGATAGAGTAGGGTGGAGAGCTGCATCAAACCAGTCTCGGACTGAAGACCATAACAACAACATTAGATTGTTATGGACAACCATTGTTACAGTTATGTCGATCCACATCTGTAACATTGTGGTCCCAAAATACAACAAGTTGGTGATAATTCATAACACTGAGTCGTTACTGATACACTATGATACTTTGGAGGGCGGGAAATGGCAGATATTTTTTTAATTCTTTTTTTTTTTCACCTTCAGACCACAGGGCATGCAACGAATTCTTTTATTTGCAAACGTAGGCTTCCGCGGCAGTTGTCACTATCAATAAAATTCTTCTGGGTATGACGACGCGGTGTCATACCCAGAAGAATTTATTGATAATTCTTTTATTATTTAACTACACTATTAGATACTAGACAAATCATTAACTTGCTAAGAGTTCAAACAACGTGCTACTCGCACTATCACAAATACACAAATGTATATCTATTGAGTAAAAAAGTTACATGAAATAATACAATTTTAATATAAATAAAATTATGCTGCCTTGTTTTAGAGTCATTTCTTCCGCACGAGTCTCACAAATCAAACGTAGCATTAAGCACGTGGCACAAATGTCTACCTTCAACATCAAACATTTTAAAATTACGTTAAATCTCTTTCTAGATTTCTAAATTCTGTTATCGGCCTTCATAAAGTAACCTTCCTTTATGCCAAACGGGTGGGTTGTTCTTTGGTGCCAACATTACAAATGACCAACGAACAATGAAAACTAATGACAATTTCAACTAAATTCTTGCCGCGGCGGAACGCATTGAGGTGCGTCGGGAATTCGAATCCCCCTTCAGGCATGGATGTTTGTGCTGCCTTTAGTATAGGGTAGTTCATAAGTAGTTTGTAAGTTTCAAATGTTTGTTAAGCTTACGAGACTTAACTACGAGGTCATCAGTCCCTAAACTTACAAACTACTTATGAACTACTTACGAACTAGGACGGCGCAAATATCCATGCCCGAGGGGGGATTCGAACCCCCGACCGTAGTAGCCGTGCAGACCGTGACTGGAGCGCCTCAGTCCCCTCGGCCACCGCGGCCGGCTTTGTAAGTTTAGAGACTGATGACCCCGCAGTTAAGGTACCATACGCTTCACAAACATTTGAATATTTGATTTGAACTAAATTCTTACCGATTGGTATTAGATAAAACTAAACAGAGGAAAAAAGCATCCCATAAGCATTAACAGCTTTGATTTATAATTAGAAACGAAATATCATAAACATAGCAGCCACATGGCGTAGTCAGTTGATTCAAATGTGGTCACAAAGAAAGCTTCTTAAATTCTATACATATTGGCCAGATAAGGAGGGATGAGAGAAAGGAATTGTGAAAAATAAATAAATAATAATAAATAAATATTTACCAACGCACCACTTATTCCATTTACCATTGTATTGTATGGAACGTAACAGCCATGCAAATCATACACTGATCCGTATGCTCTTCTCCGTCAATCCTTAGACTTCATACACGGTGGAAAATCATGTTGTATCTATAAAGTTTTTGAATATCGTTTTGAAATTCATTACACTGTGGAAGTTGTAAGACAAGAGATCTCAAATAGGCTCTGTAACATGTAGAAGATGATTAAAGTACTATGAAAACGGATATGATGAAATTTGTTTTCTTGTTTTGAATATTTCTGCAGAGATGGAGGCTATATTATATTTTTCTTCTATTAAAACTAGCGCTTCTGTTATATTTTCTAGCTATTTAATTCGAAAATTACACTAAAGATTAGATACGTTCTCAGACGATCACTACTCACAGAGGAGGCTTTGAGTTATGACGTTGATAAGGCCGTTTCTATTTTTCCCCTATTTATACTGTGTAAGTACTCAGACACGATTCGTTTGTTTTCCGCGTCTATTTGGTCTGAGCTTCTTTTGTAAATTCACGCTTCAAACCGATCGCTCTGTGAATTCATGGGCGTTGCTGTATTAGTGGAATTAAAACAGACCTTTAAAAACATCGTTCTTTATTCAGAACGGGAACAAAAAAATTTCCCAATAAACAAGCCCACCCTTTACCACACGTTACCAATGACAGTTAAGCGAAAACAGCTGCTTACATTGCCATTGATGTTCTCCGCAGGGAACGACATTTTACAGGTGTGATTTGCAAGCCTTGCAAGTATTGGACGCTTCTCCTGCATCCAGGATAAGGCAATAACCCGTCCCTAGTCGACAATAAAACTGTCTCTGGGGACGCGTAAGCCATCAATAAGTAACGCAGTGTCCGGCTATCCGCCTTCCGAATCAATCCTCAGTTACTGCAATAAACCACGTAAACTGCACTGGAGAGAAATGCGAGAAAGAAATGCCAGAAAAGAAATAACTGATTGGTGTAGTTGCCACAGCAGTAAATACCGTAGTGGATGTAAATTGTGAACGACATGCTGAATGGCCAGTGTCCGGTGATAACCTATCATTCACAGACTGGTAGCTACAAACTTCCTCACGCGCTAACAACAGCGACGTGAGCGAAAGAAAACTGACGCATCCTTATTTCCACGACAGGGCGCATCTTACGTGGCTTTTTAATTTCATCGACTTGATACGTCCTAATAACCGTTTCATATATATTTGAAAAAATTATACCACGACTTGTATTTGTGGGAGGTGGGACCTGTATAAACTGAAGGAACCTGAAGTGCTTAAGAATTTCAAAGGGAGCTTTAGGCAACAATTGACAGGAAAGGTGGAAAACAAAACAGTAGAGAAGGAATGGGTAGCATTGAGAGAGATGAGAGGTGAAATAGTGAAGGTAGCAGAGGACAAAATAGGTAGGAAGGCAAGACCTACAAAAAATCCTTGGATATCACAGGACATACTAAATTTAATCGATGAAAGGAGAAAATATAAAAACGCAGTAAATGAATCAGGCGAAATGGAGTACAGACGACTAAGAAATGAGGTTGACACGAAGTGCACAGTAGCTAAGCCGGAGTGGCTAGAAGTCAAATGCAAGGATTTAGAAAAAAGTGTAAATAGGGGAAAATAGAAACAGCCTACAGGAAAATAAAAATACTATGAATATCAAGAACACGGATGGAAAACCAGTTCTCAGCAAAGAAGGGAAAGCTGAAAGGTGGAAAAGAGTATATAGTGAGGCTCTACAAAGGAAATGAACTTAGAGGCAATATTGTAGAAAGGGGAGAAAAGTAGATAAGGATTAAATAGGAGATATTATACTGAGAGATGAATTTGACAGAGCCCTGAAACACCTAAGTCGAAACAAGGCTCCCGGAGTAGATGACATTCCCTCAGAGCTACTGAAGTCTCTGGGAGGATCAGCCATGACAACACTGTTTCACCTGGTGTGAAGATGTATGAGACAGGCGAAGTACCCCCAGACTTTAAGAAAAATGTAATAATTCCCATTCCAAAAATAATGTTCAAATGTTTGTAGAGCTAATGGGATTTAACTACGGGGTCATCAGTCCCTAAACTTACAAACTACTTATGAACTAGCTAATACTAAGGACGGCACAAATATCGATGCTCGAGGGGGGATTCGAACTCCCGACCGTAGTGGCCGTGCAGACCGTGACTGGAGCGCCTCAGTCCCCTCGGCCACCGCGGCCGGCCCCATTCCAAAGAAAACAGGCGCAGACAGATGTGAAAACTACAGAACCATCAGTTTAATAAGTCATGGTTGCAAAATATTAACACGAATTATTTACAGAAGGATGGAAAACCTGATGACTGAGGCGCTCCAGTCATGGTCAGCATGGCCACTACAATCGGGGGTTCGAATCCCCCCTCGGGCATGGATATTTGTGCCGTCCTAGTTCGTAAGTAGTTCATAAGTAGTTTGTAAGTTTAGGGACTGATGACCCCGTAGTTGAGTCCCATAAGCTTAACAAACATTTGGACATTTTTGAAAAGCAAGGAGAAATTTGGAGAAGGAATTAAAGTTCAGGGTGAAGAATTAAAAACATTGCGTTTTGTCGACGACGTAGTAATTCTGTCAGGTACAGAAAAATATCTGGAGGAGCAATTGAACGGAATGGACAGTGTATATAAAGGTGTATATAAGGTAAAAATTAACAAGAGCAAAACTAGGGTAATGGAGTGCAGTTTAAGAAAGTCAGGTGATGCTGAAGGAATTAGATAAGGTAACGAAGCAATAAAGGAGGTAGATGAGATTTGTTACTTGGGCAGTAAAATAACAAATGATGTTCGCAGTACAGAGAATATAAAGTGCAGAAAATGGGTGGAAAGCGTTCTTGGAAACGAGAAATTTAACATCGAATGTTGATTTAAGCCAAAGTAACTCCTTTCTGAAGGCATTTATGTGGAGTGTTGCCTTGTATGGGAGTGAAACATGGACGATAAACAGTGCGGACAGGAAGAGGATATAAGCTTTAGAAATGTGGTGCTACAGAATAGTGCTGAAGATTAGGTGGGTGGATCGCGTAGCTAATGAGGTACTGAACAGAATTGGGGAGGAAAGGAATTTCTGGCATACCTTGACTAAAAGAAGGAATCGATTGGTAGGACACATTCTTAGACATCAAGGAATTGTGAATTTAGCGTTGGAGGGAAGTGTGTGGGGTAAAAATCGCAGAGGGAGACAAAAAGATAAAAACAGTAAGGAGATTCAAACGGTTGTAGGTTGCCGTTCTTATGAGGAGATGAAGAGGCTTGCTTGAGCTAGAGTAAGTTGGAGAGCTGCAACAAATCAGTCTCCGGACTGAAGACCATAACAACAACAAAGAGGCTCAGAACTGTTTTTATTAATCTTATTTGGCGCCTATATATTTTAGTAGTTTTGAAATCCAAAGAGTGTTATTACTTGATTCAAGCACTTGTGCTAGTTAGTTTCTTAACTGTTCAAATTGTTGTTAGTTTTACCTTAGCGTTATTTTGTAATGGAAGGAATTTTTGTAGTTAAAATTTCGCCTATTAGAGTTACTTTTGTTGCGGTGTTTTAATATTTTATTAGCCTGAGGCTTATGACATGAGCTAGTGTTTTGCTTTTTTTTTCCTGTTTGATTTTCTAAATATGTCATGTTGCAGTATGAATGGTGTTCGAATCTTTTCATGGACACACCTTTCGAGATTTTCTCCTCCTTGGTAACGTAACAGTAATACCACATTAACGTCCCAGAAGCTTTTCATTGTCTGGTCGTGAAACACGTAAAATGACGCAGCAAGGTGGAATCATAAGGAGCAACTCACTATTTTCGAAGGTGGAATCATACCGAGCAACTGACTATTTTCGCCAGTCTTACAGGCGATGAAAAGTAGGGCGACGAGAGTGTCCTCACAGGCCTGACCGGAACTTCTGCGTTAACCACTTGGTCGCCTCATTTGACTCCTGCTGAGCAGGCAACCCAAATAAGAATTCTGTTCCGCATGGAGCCTCCTTACCCCGTTTAATTAAGCGTGTACTACACACTGTTTTTAAGAAAAAATATGGTTTCTTTAACAACTGTACAGTAGTGAATCAGAATTTCTATTTATTTACTTGTTTGTTTAGTGAGAATAAGAAGAAACAGGCACAGCTCTGGGGGGGGGGGGGGATTCTCATTTGTAATGTTACCGTTACGAATGAAAACCAACAACTAAACAAAATTTTTATGTAACATTACAAAGGAAAAATAGCTATTGGCAGTCGAAGAGTGATAACAACAGCGAAAGCTTCACTAGCCAATACTATACCATGATGGTACCCCAAGAATGTCTGAATATGCATGTTACTGTTTAATTATGAAGATAAACATAATATATTTTAAAGACAAGCTATTAGGAAAATTATACGTGCAATACACATTGCTGGCGGTTGGCAAAAAATAATTTATTTTTGATACTTCTGTCGAATAAAACATGTTAACGAAAAATTATGGCTGCACTTATTCTAGAAGAAGTTGTTAGTAACAAGAATGGTAGGAACATCGTCAAAGAATAAGAAATCACAGAGAGAAACGTTTTCAACAGTACGTACTCTAGATGCATTTCAGGAAAGAAAGGATAGCAAATTGGAAACAATGAGGACAGGAAGAAAAGTGTAGAGACATTAACAGAAATCCGTCTTTCGTGACGGCGCTCTGTGCAACTGATTTATTATATTCTAAGAAACTTTTGATTTATTTTGTGTTTCGGTAGATTTAGCTGCCATGAAGTAAGTGAAAGATTTGATGATGGTAGTTTAATCTATGCCAAAACCAGTCAACTAAATAAAAGATAATTAGCGATCTTGACATTTTTACATAATGAAAAAATAACCTATTGATTATTAATGATGGTAATCTCAGTGAGTAAGTCCAGAATAATTTACACTCCTGATTCAGAAGTATGATGGCTCGGAAAAGAAATCGGCAGTGTACTCGGGTACTGCATGTTTCACCATTTGTTTGTTAGACAAGACACTGAAAACCCAGATTCACATTATTTTTTTTGTTTTGTTTCTAATGCGATAACAGAGTTTTGGAAACAGAAAGTAAATAACCTTTTACGTTACCTATTTCCCCTTATTCCCATACTGTTACCGAGAAGTTTTCTTTCTACAGAGACCCTCATAAACTTCTGTGATGGGCTTGCATTAGAATATGGTTGTGAAACGTTTCATTATTTCTCATTGTCTCGGAGACAGGAGTGTCTTAACAACTCTTGGCATATACCATAATTGGAACTTTCCAGTATTGCTTTACAATGTGTGACATAGCTAGGAAATTCTAGATTAAGCTTTAGTCTCGAATGAACAAATGAATGGATCAATTTCCGTTTGATTTCATCATAATAACTGTTTGATTGAAACGGTAGTGTGGATTAGTGCAGAAATTATTCTCTTTAGGCTTTGAGGAAATTTGACGTCCTTCATCTGAAGTAACGAGTAAGGCATACCACACAACTTTACGGAGCCGTTGTTGCCTTGTTGCCGAAAATCTCCAAATGCACTTGACCGATTTAATAAATATCCATTTTACACGGTAATCTTACGAAAATTGAGAAGTACATGGAATAGATTTTTTTTATATGAAATAAGCTCTGTCTGTTACGCTTTCACGACTAAATCGCTTGACCGATTTTAATTAAATTGGTTATACAGATAGCTTGAACGCTGAAGACGTATAGGCTTCTTTACAGAGTGTATGATTAAACATATTTCTTGATTTTAAGTATATAACTCGAAATGTGGAACAGCTGAACATCAACGTTTCTCTTATAGCTTCTGAGACGCTTAAAGACTCCTCAGAGTAATTTATTCATTGAGTTTTGAAAGTTATCACATACATTAAAATACTAATCATGGTTGATAAGTTGTACGTAATACGATTCAACATAATGAATACCATGCTTACACAAGACGTCAACGTCTTCAAACCGCCCAACCGATTTCTATGACATTTGAATCCTCTATAATATACACGTTAAATAACGTATAGCTTCTTTAGTCAGGGGTTTAGTCACGATAAAAGAAACAGAATTTCTTTTTGTATAAGGACGGTATTTACGGTCATTATACGCTCAATTTCCATTTAAACCAGAACATTGGAAACTTTTCTTCTGATGATCTTGGTCATAACTTAAAAACAAAGTCGTACACAATTTTGTAATAAGCATCTGGCAAGTCATGGGCTACATATTTTTAATATACACTCCTGGCCGTTAAATTGCTACACCACGAAAATAACATGCTACAGACGCGAAGTTTAACCGACAGGAAGATGGTGTGATATGCAAATGATTAGCTTTTCAGAGAATTCACACAAGGTTGGCGCCGGTGGCGACACTTACAACGTGCTGACATGAGGACAGTTTACAACTGATTTCTCTTACACAAACAGCAGTTGACCGGCGTTGCCTGGTGAAACATCGTTGTGATGCCTCGTGTAAGGAGGAGAAATGCGTAGCATCACGTTTCCGACTTTGATAAAGGTCGGATTGTAGCCTATCGCAATTGCGGCTTATCGTATCGCGACATTGCTGTTCGCGTTGATCGCGATCCAATGACTGTTAGCAGAATATGGAATCGGTGGATTCAGGAGGGCAATACGGAACGCTGTGCTGCATCCCAACGGCCCCGTATCACTAGTAGTCGAAATGACAGGCATCTTATCCGCATGACTATAACGAATCGTGCAGCCACGTCTCGATCCCTGAGCCAACAGATGGAGACGTTTGCAAGACATCAACCATCTGCACGAACAGTTCGACGACGTTTGCAGCAGCATGGCCTATCAGCTCGGAGACCATGACTGCGGTTACCCTTGACGCTGCATCACAGGAGCCCCTGGGATGGTGTACGCAACGACGAACGTGCACGAATGGCAAAACGTCATTTTTTCGGATCAGTCGATGTTCAGTTTACAGCATCATGGTGGTCACATCCGTGTTTGGCGACATCGCGGTGAACGCACACTGGAAGCGCTTATTAGTCATCGCCATACTGATGGTATGGGATGCCATTGGTTACACGTCTCGGTCACCTCTTGTTCGCATTCCTGGCACTTTGAACAGTGGCCGTTATATTTCAGATGTGTCACGACCCATGGCTCTGCCCTTCAATCTATACCTGCGAAACCCTACACTTCAGCAGGATAATGCACGACCGCATGTTGCAGGTCCTGTACGGGCCTTTCTGGATACTGAAAATGTTCGACTGCTGCCCTGGCCAGCACCTTCACCAGATCTCTCACCAACTGAAAACGTCTGGTTAATGCTGGCTGAGCAACTGGATTGTCACAATACGCCAGTCACTACTCTTGATGAACTGTGGTATCGTGTTGAAGCTGCATGTGTACCTGTAAACGCAATGCTAGCTCTGTTTGACTCAATGCCCAGGCGGCCAGAGGTAGTTGTTCTAAGTACTGATTTGTCAGGATATATGCACCCAAACTGCTTGAAAATATAATCACGTGTCAATTCCAGTATAATATATTTGTCCAATGAATACCAGTTTATCATCTGCCTATCTTCTTGGTGTAGCAATTTCATGGCCAGTGGTGTACAAATCACAGCAGCGGGAAACTTTTGACCAAAAATTTCGGAAAGTTCTTCACCAATATACTTAAAATTTTATCCAACCTACTAATAAGAATTCAGATGGACTTATCCTATACATGTTGTCAATAAAAGTATAGTGGTTATCTGTTTAAATAGTCTAGGAGGAAGTAAGTATTTTTCTGTGCTATCAGAAAGTACGGTTTCGAGTCACTTCTGACAGCATCTGTATAATAGGAAAGCATAACTGAAGTTTTCGTTTTTGTATCAACAGAATATGCATCTACATAAGTATGTTGCAAATACTGGCGAGATTTTTGCGATGGAGCACATAGCTCAAGGGTTAACAAATAGTCACACAGTCTGTTAATTGTAAGGCTCAACTGTTGGAAGCTAAAATTGTTACTGTAATAATTTAGGTCTTGTGGTGAAGACAACATTCTGGGCAGACGTCTACATCAGATTAAAATATGCCGTTGAAGTATAGCTCTGTGGTAGGTTCATTTATATTGCTTATATCTCGTCGTTGTCTGATACGAACAAAGGAGCTGCATTTTAAATAATGTGTAACGTTTCATTGTAATGCTTCGTGTGTACATGAACTTTTGGGTGTTATAATGGGTTACTACAGCATCTATCGCACTCTTAAGCCATTATCGTTATTAAGGCTCCTTTGATGCCGGGCACAGAGCGTTATACGGCTATTGCTGCCGTTAACCAAGACAATGAGGTTACGTAATGAAGCATAACTGGGCTGTAGGTAAGAAAATGGCTTAACGCAACCCAAGTGTTCCTGTCCTTTGTATAGAGCGTTTAACCTCCAGCGAGGTGCCAATTTTAAAAATTGGTTATACCAGGAGGCCAATTAAAATCATTCAGTATTTGAAAAGAAAGTTCAGTGAATAGTGCTGTAACATTAAAGTAGATGAACTTCGATATTAAGTTAGGGTCTTTCTGAAGGGTCACGTTGGATGTCAAATCCCTTGTTTCAAAGCGCATTTGAGTCGTATGAATAACAACAAGTCTGTAGTATCAAGATCCGGCGAGTTTGTTAGATGTTCAATTTACACAACGTTTGCCCAAACACAGCCAATACGGTCAAACAGTTTCAGGCAACCCAAAAAAAAAAAAAAAAAAAAAAAAAAAAAAAAAAAAAAAAAACCCTTGATCATCCATCATACTCGCTATTGTGGGAAATCGTACAGTGGTCAGACGTGTCGTTTTGTCAAAGACGCTATGAACGCAAACAACACACCAGATTAGGTCCGAAAAACAAGTCTGCTGTAGCTGAACATTTCCTAGACACGGGATTTAGCGTGAACCAGGTAGAGACAAAGATTTTCTCCTCTGCATCAATGTATTGCTCCTCCATCATTAAAGAATCAGTCGAAATACGAGTGGTTAACGAAGGCATACGAACCAGCACTGGCGGTTCTCAGACATCGTCGTCTGCATTCGGACGTAAGCAACAAGGCGGAGCCGGCCGCGGTGGCCGAGGTGACTGAGGCGCTCCAGTCACGATCTGCACGGCCACTACGGTCGGGGGTTAGAATCCCCCCTCGGGTATGGATATTTGTGCCGTCCTTAGTGTTAGCTAGTTTGTAAGTTTGGGGACTGATGGCCCCGTAGTTAAGTCCCATAAGCTATACAAACATTTGAACATTTTGATCAAGGCGGAGCAGACGAGTCACTGCGGTCAGTGTAAATTGGGTGCCAAACTACCCGCTAAACTTTTTCTTTGCGGAGGGGGTCTTCCACTCGTAGACCAAGGCCCTTTCTTCTGACAAGAGTCTCCAAATGCTGTCGATTGTTTGTCTAACTTCATTGTCCCACCATCATCTTCGCGCCTGTACTTTCGTAATCAGCCACAACATATAGAGTGATTTAGGAGGAAACGCACATAATTTGAAGGATGATACTACTGGTGATTCTGAACAACACTTCTAAAAAAACATATGTACTTTTTTTTGTGTCCCAACTTCGTCGCCGCTTTTGTGTCCCAACTTCGACGTCGCTTTTGTGTCCCAGCCTCGTCGTAGGTGTCGGTGGCCGAGTGGAATGAGACCGACACGCTGGTGCAGGTACGGAGGGGAGCAGCCAGAAACTATAAACACTCGAGTAAATTAGAAAGATATATATTGCACAGAATGTAACAATACTTAACTTTTACATAGTATTGCAGAACGTTGATACATAGTTGTTAGAGGCCTGCCTAGTGCCTGTACAATAGCAAAGTCTTCACTCGTGCCTATCGGATTACGAAGGTCCTAACTCGTTGCTATCTCAGTCCGAAGTGCGAAGTGGCCGATGTCCTTCAGTGGTGGCCACGAGCGGCGTTGTCGCAGAGGGCGCTCGTGGCTGTCGTCGTGAGAACGCCGCGCCGTGCGTGCATGGCGGCGCGCGGCGAAAGTAGGTGGCGCGCACTTTGTACTTGTGCGACACCACACCCCTCCCCCCCAAACCGCCGCGCCGTCGTGGCGTAGGGCTGAGGGCCACGGCGACGGCACTGGGAGGAGGACCTGGGCGGGGGCGTTACTGGTGGGACGGGCGTCGTAGCTGAGGCCGGGATCGAGACGCCGTCCGCGCCCCGGCATCCGCCTTGCGATCCTCCAGGGAACCCGCCGAAACCTGGGGAAGGGCGCCCGCACCCGCCCAGAGGGAGCAGGTCATCTTCTTCTGAGGTGCGTGGCCCAAGCCGGGGGGGGCCGCACGGTCCCGGAGTCCCTCTCGGTGACGCTGTCATCTGCGGCGGCGACAGCGGCGGCGACGACTGCGTCGGATGTACGTCGACGTCCATAGGGATCTCGTAGTCCGGGGACGAACGATGTGGTTGTGCTCCCTGGCGCAGAACTGGGTCTGGAATCAAGAAACCGGAGACAGGATCGCGCGGTCTGTGCAGGCGCAATTGGTTTGCGTGGCGCCGCAGCTCCGACCCTGTGGAAGAACGTACAATAAACATATTGCGACCAAGCACGCGCTGAATGGTGCCCGGCAACCATGTCTTCTTGTTTCCAGCAAACACCCTGTACAGCACCGGCGTAGAAACCTGAAAACGCGTAGCGCCATACGAACCGACTCGGTGCGTGGGAGGCTGCAGCAGGTGAAGGAGAGTGCGGTGACGGCGGCCGTGTAGCAGCTCGGCAGGAGACGGGCCGTCACGTGGCATGCACCGATACGTAGACAGGAAAATTTGAAGAGCTTGCTGCCTGGAGTGCTGACCTTTCATCTTTTCCATGTGAGACTTGAATGTTCGAACGAAACGTTCTGCTTCACCATTGGACTGAGGGTGAAAAGGTGCAGTGGTAATATGCTGAATGCCATTCACACGACAAAACTGTTGAAATTCCGCACTAACAAACTGAGGTCCATTGTCACTGACGATAGTTTCAGGCAAGCCTTCGATGCAAAACACTGATGTTAAGGCACTGATTGTACTAGACGCCGTCGTTGAGTTCATGGCAATCACAAAAGGAAACTTGCTGAAAGCGTCTACAACAATTAACCAGCGCGTATTCCAGAAAGGTCCGGCAAAGTCAATATGTAAACGTTGCCATGGTCCCTTGGGGCGTGGCCAGTCTGAGAAACGTTGCGGAGGAGCCGCCTGATGCTCCGCACAAACAGTACACTGTGACGTCATGCTCTCTATCTGTGCGTCCATACCAACCCAGGTACAATGACGTCTGGCCAATTGCTTTGTCCTAACAATACCCCAATGTCCTTGATGCAGGAGGCGTAACACTTCTCGTTGCAGGGAACGAGGAACAATCACTCTTGCTTGGTCGTTGTCGGTATGCAACAACAGTACACCCTGACTTAAAGATAATGCATGACGTTGTGCAAAATAACGTCGAACCAGAGGCCGATCAATGTCTTTGGCTCTGGCAGGCCACCCTGAGCGAACAAAACGCGCTACCACACTTAGGTCTGCATCCGCAGCTGTTTCCTGTGCAACCCGACGAGAGTTCAAAGGAAAGTCTGCGACAGCGGAAGCATCTCTGGAGTCTATCTGACAACATGCCATTTCTGAAGAATCAAATGATACATCCTGGCCAACCGGAAGTCGGGAAAGTGTGTCCGCGTTAGCATGTTTAGTGGTAGGTCGGTACAAAATCTCATACTGATAATTAGACAATATCAAGGACCATCTCTGAAGCTTTTGTGCCGTACGTGGCGGAATCGGCTTTGTGGGTGAGAACAACGACGTGAGAGGCTTGTGGTCTGTCAACAAATAGAATTTTCTGCCATACAGATAATGATGAAACTTTGTGACGCCGTAAATGATTGCTAAGGCCTCCTTTTCTATCTGACTGTAATTCTGTTGTGTCGGCGTCAGTAGCTTGGATGCAAAGGCAATAGGACGATCATGACATCCAATACGATGTGACAGAACGACACCCAGACCGTACGACGAGGCGTCAACTGCTAACACTACAGGCTTCTGTGGGTCAAAGGGAATCAAACATGCATCACTGAGTAGTGCAGACTTTAGTTTGTCAAAGGCAACTTGGCAATCTTTGGACCATACAAATGGAACATTCTTCCTACGTAAGTGATGCAGTGGAGCTGCAATCTGAGAGGCATTGGGAATAAATCTGAAATAATAGTTAAGCTTTCCCATCACTGCTTGCAATTCATGCACATTCTTAGGAGGAGGCAAGTCTTTGATTGCTCGAAGATGTGACTGTAAGGGATGGATTCCTTGGGCATTAATCACATGGCCTAGGTACTCTATTTCAGTCTGGAAAAACGAACACTTTGCTTTATTGCAACGTAGACCTGCTGCAGTCAAAACTTTGAAAAGGCATTCCAGGTTTGCTAAATGTTCTTCAACTGTACGTCCGGACACCACAATGTCATCTAAATAGTTCGAGCAACACGGTACAGAAACTGTCAGCTGTTCCAAAAAACGCTGAAAAATAGCGGGAGCGGAAGAACTGCCAAAGGGTAGGCGTTGAAATTGAAAAAGGCCCATGTGAGTATTAATGACGAAAAACTTTTTTGACTCGTCATCAAGTGGAATCTGTAAGTATGCCTCTGCTAAATCAATCTTAGAAAAGAAGCGAGACTGTCCTAATTTGTCCATTAGTTCCTCAGGTCTGGGCAGGGGATAAGTGTCTACAATTGTTTGACTGTTCACTGTTGATTTGAAGTCCGCACAGAGACGAAGTTTTCCTGACGGCTTGGATATAATTACTATAGGCGAGGCCCACTGACTCGCAGAAACAGGAGAAATCACCCTCCTATCTTGCCAACGTTTAAGTTCTTCGGCAACTGTATCACGCAAGGCGATAGGCACTGGTCTAGCTTTACGAAATTTTGGAACTGCAGATTCTTTTAAAGTTACATGTGCCACGAAGTCTTTTGCACAACCTAGTTCCGGCGAAAACAAGTCACTATATTTGTCACATAAAGCATTGATTTTGTCCTGAGGCACTACTGACGAAATTTGAAGCACATCTCTTTGAATTGATAACCCAAACAAATCAAAAGCATCTAGTCCAAAAATGTTCTGTGTAGATTTGGCCTGAAGAACAACAAAAGCAACTGTTTTTGTTACACCTTGAAAAGAGGCAGGCAGGCTACACGTTCCTAGCACGGGAATATTTTCACCTGTATAAGCTGTTAACACTTGCTGTGACGGCGACAATTTTGGCGAACCCAGAAGTTCATAAGTATCTTTATTTATTAATGTGACAGCGGAACCAGTATCTAGCTGAAATTGCACAGTCTTATTTTCTATAGAGAGAGTAACAAACAGCTTATGCTTCTGGCGCACGACCGGTGCGCGAATGTGGGCAACGTCTAATACATATTGTTTTCTGCGCTTGCGCGGGTTGCGTGCGGTAGGAAGCGGCGCATACTCGGCACACAGCGGATTAACCACACTGTCACTAGATGACACTACCGCCGGATCGGCGTCCGCGCAATGCGAGGCTACTGCACTAAAATTACTTTGAGTAGCTACACCAATTCTACTGTCTCTAGCTACACAGTACGGGGCACTATTACAAGGAGCAGTTGCAGAAGGCACTAATTTCACTACAGGAATGCACTGTTCATAGTCATTTTGCTTGTCCCGAACCCTTTTCTGTTGCACTGTTTTACGCGCTCGTCGGCGCTTGCTACGTGGTGCACTATATAGTTTTGCCATAGGCGCACAAAAATTGTTTTGCACTGTTGAATCAAGAGAAACACTGCCCAAATCCACAGCGTGTATGACATTTACAGTATGAACCGTTCTCGCACTGTGCGAAGCACTATTCCTAACGGCACCGTTCTTTGAGTTTTTAATTTGCATACACACAGACTGTACATGTCCCGATTTGCCACATTGATAACAGGTTGCGTTGCGACTAGGGCAATGAGCACGTTTGTGGCGAGATACACACTGGGGGCAAGACTTACGAACATTTTTCTGAAATGAGCGTTGGCGCCCGTTATTCAAATTACTGTTTCTAACACGACGGGGCGACCTTTGCGTCGCACTTTTACACTGGCTACTGTTCACTGTCTGTTCAGCACGGCCGGTAGAAAAATAAGAATCACTAGTGCTATACTGAGAACTACGGCTAGGAAAGCGTCCGTTGCGGCGCACGAAATTTACACTGTGGCTTTGCATTTCTACATCTGCTAAGTCAAAAGTATCATGCGCTTCTATAAGCTGCAGTACACTGTCTAATGAGGGGTCAGACTGTTTCAGAATTGCTGCTCTAATTCTGGGGTCCTGAATATTCTGCGTAATCGCATCCCTCAACATCACGTCACTATACGAAAGTCCACAAGAGCAAGTAAATTTACATTGGCGGGTTAAGCCCTTCAATTCCGTAATCCACTCTTGGTGTGATTGCTGCGGTAATTTTTTAAGTCTGAAAAATCGGTACCGTGCCGCAGCTACGAGAACTTTTCTCTCATAATGAGCATTTAGTGCCTCTACTATTTGTTCAAAGTCTACATCACGAGGAGATGCGTGAGGGAATAGTTTTTGCAGTAACACGAAAGTTCTGGGGCCCACCACCGACAATAAAAGATGCTTCACTTTCTGACCTGTAATTTGATGAGCCGCGACGAGTTCTTGAAACTGTGCGAAATAGTCGCTCCATTCTTCCTCACGTTCGTTGTATTGGCGAAACGTAGGAAGTGTTGCGGCGGCAGGTGTGGGCTGCTGAAGCGGCGGCTGTTGTTGTTGGTTAGCTGCCTGCGCTGTGAGCTGGGACACAGCCTGGAGGAGCTGGGTAATTTGCGCCGTCTGTAACTGAATAATTTCCATTAAGTTTGGGTTCGGGGTAGTGGCCATGCTGACCGATTAGGCGCCGCGCATACAAGTAAATTATAACAAAACAATTGCAATATGAAAGAGGACGCTCTGCAACAAAAAAGTCCACAAAATACGTAACAGAATATGTTCCCCCAAAAATCTTATAATAAGGGTGGGTGGGCGGGAGCAATTTTTGCGTGCTCCGACTGCTGCTGTCTGGCTGCTGCAAGCGGGCTGGTCCAAGGTTCTATCACTCCTCGTCGCCACTTTTGTGTCCCAACTTCGTCGCCGCTTTTGTGTCCCAACTTCGACGTCGCTTTTGTGTCCCAGCCTCGTCGTAGGTGTCGGTGGCCGAGTGGAATGAGACCGACACGCTGGTGCAGGTACGGAGGGGAGCAGCCAGAAACTATAAACACTCGAGTAAATTAGAAAGATATATATTGCACAGAATGTAACAATACTTAACTTTTACATAGTATTGCAGAACGTTGATACATAGTTGTTAGAGGCCTGACTAGTGCCTGTACAATAGCAAAGTCTTCACTCGTGCCTATCGGATTACGAAGGTCCTAACTCGTTGCTATCTCAGTCCGAAGTGCGAAGTGGCCGATGTCCTTCAGTGGTGGCCACGAGCGGCGTTGTCGCAGAGGGCGCTCGTGGCTGTCGTCGTGAGAACGCCGCGCCGTGCGTGCATGGCGGCGCGCGGCGAAAGTAGGTGGCGCGCACTTTGTACTTGTGCGACACCACACTTTTCTTAAGCATTCACGGGTAAAACAATTAAAACAATTCGGAACGGGAAAAGTGCAGGTGACAGTAAACTGAGGTACTATTATTTTATGATTTGTTTATCTGTGTGTGTTTCCTCACAGAAGTTCTCAGTCAACTTGTGGTGCGGTGTTATTTATGACCAACCCATCGGTACAGTTGTTTTACATAACTATCTTAACCCTTTGAGGCACAGAACATAAAACCACAGAATTTCATGTGGAAACTGATTGAAATATTTCAATTACACTATACGGAAATGAAAATAACGTTGTATTAATTTTTTGTACATTTGCTTACAAATTAGGGAGCGGCTTCAAATGAAGCCAATGTGAGAAAAGACAATACTCACAATACATATGAAAACACACAACAGCCAATGAATAGTCTCAAAATAACTACTTATGGAAAACAATACGATACCTGTCAGATGAACATAAGCCTACACCACATGTTTTACATTGCTATCTGTATTTATGAGCGCTCTTCTTCGTACTAGAATACACACGCGTTTTGGAGACACATGCCGTAGCATGTGTTTTACTTCAGACTTTGTCTTCTCCATGGGCATCTGTGGTTTGAATCTGTTAGGGGGTGGTATACTACTCGATGGACCTGGTAAACCTGTCATATTTCTAGTACCTACTAAACTAGTTACAACATTCCTTCTAATTTCTTTGAGCCTTACCCTTTTATCGGTGTTGTACAAAGTGTACAAAATAAATAAGTACACAACAGATACATCTGCATCGTAGGATAGGATCTTTTCGCTTTTCTGTCAATTGCATAGAAAGATTGTGAAATATCAGCTTTGTCATCAAATCCCATAATCGCAAGATATGCCTTAGATATGCCAGGACAAGCAATTTGCTGTATACTGCCATCAGCCTCCACTCTGTTTACAACAGAAACATCATATCGAGCCGGCCGCGGTGGCCGAGGGGACTAAGACGCTGCAGTCACTGTCTGCACGGCCACTACGGTAAGGGGTTCGAATCCCCCCTCGGACATGGATATTTGTGCCGTCCTTAGGATAAGGTAGTTCATAAGTAGTTTGTAAGTTTAGGGACTGATGACCCCGTAGTTAGGTCCCATAAACTATACAAACATTTGAAACATTATATTGAGAATGGTTGATAAAAATATTACATGGCGTATGTCTTTACATTTTACAACTAGGCTCTCCTACTAATGGCACACACACAGTTGCCCCGTATGAAGCCCCAATGGAAATGCGGATATTGTGCTAACTGTATTGTTCAAAGAGCATTTGAGTCGTATGAATAACAAGAAAATTTACAACATTTTCAAAATAAATACCCAGGAACATACATTCTATATGCTCAAAAGTAAATTGAAAAGCAGCCACTATAACTGATGCAAACACAAATATTAGCAACTTCCTTATGACAACAAAACAGGCTCTGGACGTAGTTTAAAAAGTTGTCTCAGATGGCAGCACTAAGCAGGACCGACAGAATGTGGCTACAGTTGAAACCACTGTCGGTCGGCTGTAAAACAATAATAGCTTGACGCAAATCAAGTCACTATGCGTCAAAGGGTTAATGAGACACGGTACATTTATTTTCTTCCAAATGTGTTACCAGAATACGTGGAACATATCCGTTTAGCAAAACGAGCTCGTATGTACTTTCAGCATGACGGAGCTGCTACACATTCCGTACGGCCAGTGACGCAGTTTCTCAACACACCCTGGTTCGTTGGATCAGTTGCCGTGGAGTTATTGCTTGGCCACTGAGGTCACCGTATCTCCGTCCATTGGATTACAGTTTGTGGGGATGGCCGATGAACAAAGTGTACGACCTCAGAGTGGTCACAGAGAGGCATATTACATGCTTTTGCTTAAGTAAAGAAATGCAGAACTGAGCTCCGATCGGCAACACCTGACTACAAAAACGGGAAAATGCACTGAAGTTGAACGTAGACTGAACGCCTTCTGTGAGGAAACCTACAGCCTTATAAAAGCCATAACAGTATCTTAATTTACTGTCACCTGCTTCTTTCACGTCTTTAATTGTTTACACTGGATCACCCGAAAACGGCTCAGAAAAATAGGGTACAACAAATTACACAATTCCTTGAGACAACATTGTCTCGTTATACCTTAGTGTGCTGTGGCCGGGATTCGAACCCGGGACTTCCTACTTACTAAAGAGACTACCTAATAAATAGGAGGTCCCGGCCACAGCACAAATTTTAATTCAATGCTTCTCCTTAATATTGAAAATAGGATACGTTTAATAGAATAACACCTAAAGGCATGTAATTTTTCTCCTGACTCACTGTGTGTACTGATTATACTGAAGTGTAGTCGTCTCGTACAAATATTGTGCAGTTTTGACAATACCATCCAACGCGACGTACATGAATCAAAGACGGTATTAATAAGATGAAAACGCTTCATAATCAGAACAGGTTGATTAGTACTTTAAACAATGTAGACTGCCATCATCAGTTCCACAATGGTAACACTGGTACTGCAACATTTCTTAAGTGACAATTACAATTTATCAATAAATACTAAGGTGGTGCAAGAAAGTTTCCGTTCCATAAAAACAGCTGGCGCGAATTTTAGCTCTTCTCGAATATCTCCTGTGTAACTCCCTCAAACGTGTGTGACGTCATACCCCGTCTGCGCTTATTTCTTGCATTTGTCGTCTCTGCCGATGCAGTACGAAAGCCAGCCGCTAGATGAGTTTCATACGTTCTTTTTGAATTAGGATCCGCCATTTGCGCGGACTACGATTTTACCAATGTTTTTGTGTCGGAGTGTCAATTCTTTGTGAGTTATGCGCAGTGACTCCACTGACTGAATATGAAGTTTTGCGAATTTTGATAGAAAGTGATGATAAAGAAGACGAGTGTTTATTGTATTCTAATGATTCTGCAGATGAACAATCAACGCTGTAGGATGCACCAACAACATGTACATTGAATGTTGATGATGCAGGGCCATTAGTTTACTTTTAGTTGTATTTTGGCAATGAAATAATAGAAATGATTGTCAAAGACACAAATAAAGGGCGTCCGTTCCCGCCGGAGGTTCGAGTTCTCCCTCAGGCACGTACGTACGTACGTACGTATAATATATGTTTTTACCGATCGGGATAGTGTCTGAAAGGTCAGTGGACCTGTAATTTAAGAAAAAGAATATGCTAAAAACACCTTTCTTCCCTAATCCTATGAGTGAAGGAATATTTGACCTCCTGATAAGATTATTTTTTTTTTCTGACAATAGAAAACACCAACATGCAGTAACACATGGCAGTAAAACTGTTTATAAAATTATGCCCCTGATAAAGCATTTGATACCATTATTACGAGGAACTTATGAGCCAAGATATGCGATAAGCGCTGTCGAGTCCTTGTTACTATGGTAAGACAGACTGTTGTTGAAGCAGTACATAACTTTGCAGCATCTCGCTTTGGGATGAATATTTTCGAACTGCATGACAATAATGCTGTAGGTATCTGTGAACTTTTACTTTGTACACTGGAAGATATAGTGATCTCACTTTCAAATAACAAAAGATGATGTTCTTCTGTCAACAAAGGTGATGTTAAATTTGTGTGAAAAATTGTTGAATGTAGGTGGGTGTGAGTTTGTATAGGGATAATTATTACTAAGGTCAGGATCTAATCAAGAGACTTCACAAAGGAATAGTGATGCAGTAGGATAAGCCAAAACTTGTATGATAGGAATGTCACAGTTTGCAAAGAGGAAGTTGGTGGCACTGAAATGGAATAATAAAAGGGAAGTTACAATTCAAACAACAAAGCATGATGCATCAACAGTAGATGTGAAATGGGAAGTAAAGGTGATGACGTGCAAGTGACCGAGATAACACTCTGTATTTTGACTACGACCGGAATATGGGGGAAACGGATTGAAATACCTGTTACCGAAATTTTTCCTTGTAGAAAGGAGGCAAAGCATGTTTTGGTACAGTTGTTAAATGTGGCTGTTAGATGTATTGTAGAATGAAAATAAAAAGGAAAATTTAGAATTTAGAGTGAAGATGACAGATGAGCTCATAACTAATTTCTACCACAGTCACATTGAACAGAAGCAAAGAAAACCTTTTGACGCTGTCAGTGACTGTCACTGACTTACTGAAATACTCCTCCTAGAAGAAAACGCAGCAGTATACAACAGAACAGTGGGGCTAAGGAAGTGTGTGCTGTGTGCAACAGAAAAACTAAGAAGTGTGACCTCATAAAGATGCGATACTTGCCTTGTCTTGCGTTGTGCATTGTGTCTTCTTATGAGCTTTATTCCTCTCAAGAAACCTTGTAAATAATTAATTTTAATAAAATTATTAATACTCTTTTTGAGTAAAGTAATTCAGCCTACGGACTCCTTTAGTTTTAAGTGTTCACGCTGTTTTTAATAATTTTATTTCCAGTACATTCATAGATAAAGCATTTGCAGTGTGTCAGGACACAGGACTCATAGAAATGCGCAGTAGATACCACGCTTGACGGATTAGAGGTTTTCTTCCTGTGACGACGAGCTCATATAGAACCAATATTACAGTTTTTCCCTCATAACTGTCAAAACTCAGATAAAATGATTCCTCGCGGGTAATTTACATCACGTCCTACCTGAATGTTTGTTCCATTACGTCAGATATCACAAATCTGTTTGATTTTTGTTATTAACTGTAATCGCCTAGCTTTCCTTTATTACCGGTTACGTCATTATTGAAGCTTTTCATTGGTAAAGATAAGATCCACTCCAGTATGACCATTGCTATTACTGCAGCAATGTATTGCCTTTTGTCCCATAGCAGTATTATTTAGCGCATCGGTTGAAATTATCTGGTAGTGACGGCCGTATCCATTATTTCACATGTAATTTCGTGAGCCGTGCATTTTCTGAATGCAGCGTCGAATTTATTTGTGACGCGATGACAGAACATTTCTGTCCTCCTATTCAAATTCAAACGTTTAGCAGTTTTACTGAGCAATTATTCTGTACTACGATTCTTATATCAACATTCACCTGGGTTGAATTTGCAGCTGCTCATGCTGATAATTATTGTATAACGAACTCTGCCGAGGCTGTGCAATGTGACCACTTCATGAAAATGAAGTCTACGGTTGTACGGCTCAGGCTTTTTGTCTTAGAGGTCTCCAAATTATTCGAACGCATGTCTTCTTCTTTTTTATATTTTTTCATTTATTTTACCGCCCTTAACCTATTGTTCAGTGGAGCCTCCAAATCTCTAAGGATAGTTTTTTTAACCGTCTCGTGGGGAGCCCGTAAATCTCAAAAGCTACCTTTTTTAGTAATACCTTTATTTCCAGGTGGACGGGATCTCGATCTCGTTTTGGCGCCCCGGGCCTCAGACAACCTCAGTTCGCCACTGCTTTGGGCGGAATACAATGAATGCAAAGTCCCATCGATTAGGGGGTCATTTTATAGAGACAATGCTCGAACACTATAGTTACTCTCCCATCAGCGACGACTTCTTTGGATGGAGTATTATGAAACATGTGGAAGGAAACGCAAGCTGGTACGATGTGAAGTGTTGCTGCTAACTGTAGGGTAGAGAGGAAGTTATCCATCTCAGGGCATGAGTCACAGACAGCACAGGGTTAGACACGAGACAGGCGTCTGGCAGGATGATCAAATAACACCACGAGAGGAGGTCAGGAAGGGTTTAGAATTGAGGAAGACCTACCAGCACCACATTTAAGCTATTAAGCCACACCTGTTAGGGTGGCGTAAGCCACAGGTGGCAGTCTTGTTAGGTAGCTCTTCAAAAGTGTCAGCCAAATGATGTCCGTAAAGTATTAAAATGGTATAATAGATGATTCTATATAACTTTGGATGACAGGGTGCTAGTGTACGGTTATAAGTGTAATTAGAATTTTCATATCTGAACGTTTTAAAAGTGTGACCTTTACTGCAAAATAAATACATAAGAGGTTACCCCAGTTATCACAATAACAGCCTCATCCAACACTTCTGGACAAGCCAGCGACCTGTGGATCCACTACACATATTGGGACACACTTTATGAAGACGTAAGGTTAGTGGCACACAGAAACCATTGCAAGATGGACTAGCACATCTCCAAGCACAGTAATACCATCAATTTTGCCAAGAGCGTCGGTTCAATACCTCGGATAAATCTTGATAGATTGATGGGAATTTGAACGGCCTGAATATGAGTTCTGTGCGTTACCACAGTGGCACATCTTTTGATGAGAACATTATGCAGAGGACAGGCTAGTACAAAGTAGTGATGGCCTGTCATAACCGTGAAAGTGCTGAAATCAAATATAATCAAAGAGAGAAGCTATAAGATGGCTGTATACAGAGGTACAGATGACAGTTGTATTGTCTGTAAAAGTTGAATGGTTTTTCGAAGTGATTATGGCTGCACAAACAAGGGGGGATAGGGGGGACACCATCAATACGATAGTTGGAGCTAGACACGTTGGATATTCCACTTCGAACATCGTTAGAGACTTCTATAGTGTACAATGTCAGGACTTTCACAAGGATACGAAATTTGAGGCTATGCTTCTCACGACGGTCAACGCAGTGGCCAATGGCCTGCACTTAATAAGCGAAAGAAGGGGCGTTTGTGTACAGTTGTCACTGCTAATAGACGAGCAACACTGTGCTAATTAATCCAGAAATCATTGTTAAAGGTACGACGAACGTATCCATGTTACTTGGATATGGCACCAGACGGCAGAAACAACTGTCTTTGCTAGTAGCGACATCGCCTGTAGCCTTTCTACTAGAATTGTTACCACATCGATTGGGCCTTGGTTTGGTCAGATGACTCCAGATTTCAGTTTGGTAAAAACTGGACATGAGCAATATGATGGCGTGGGCTGCTTTAACATGTATTGGATTTGCCACTCGAGTCCAGCTGAATCGATAGTGGACTGAAAATGTTTGGCTGCAAGGAGACTACTTGGAGCATTTCCTGTACTTCATGTTTCCACACAAAGGTGGGATTATTATTACTATTATTGTAAACCCTGTTTTATCAGGCAGAATTATTATCATTTTTATCAACCCTGGTTCATCAGCATTCATTTATCATCTTACATAGTATGCCGATCCTTCGATGAGAGTTTCGAAATAAATTAAAAGGAAAATTACACTATTTGTAATAAATACAAAAGGTTTGCATGTAAGCTTTGTGTATCTTTCGCAATTTTTGTCTGTGAAGCGAGTGTCTAAACACGAATTTCCTTTTTCTTTCCGTATGGTCATTTTGAAAGTGGACACTTTGGAAGGGATACCCGTGTCTAATTAATACAGACAATACACTGAAAGGCATTTAAGTGTGAAACATAAACGCTGCTACTACTGAAATGTCCGTCTGAGAGACTCTTTGGTTTCGTCGCGCATCGCTGGAGCAGTCCAGCTAGTCAAAGAGGTTCTAGTCAAATAATGGCAGTGATTGTTTTTCTTCCCAAACTAGGAAGAGGTACATTGCATAAACATTTTAATATTATTTGTGGAAACTGATTAATAAAGATTGCGAAGCAATTTTTTTTAGAGGAGACAGTGTTTCGAATAGAGCTAATGAATTATTTGTAATTTGCGGTACGTATAGGATTTTCTCAGACAGTAAATTGGTGGAGTATTTTCACAACACGATGTACTTTCCTTCCGATCGCCTTTTATCTTGTAATAATGCAGCTTAGTTTCCTTATGTCAAAACGGATGTGTGATAACAAAAAGCAAGTTACTTTTTTATTCCTGTTCTTCTACAGTGAAAATCAATGTTTTAAAAACAGAATATGGGACAGTACATGATATTTTGTTAATGTTCATGCAAGTTCAGTAAAAAAAAATCGTAAAATAGAAATTTCTGGTGTCAGTGTTGTTATTTCTTCCAGATCACATAAATTTTTGTCTGAGGAAAAATTGGGTTGGCAGTTTTTTTTTTTTTTTTTTTTTTTTTTTTTTTTTTTTTTTTTTTTTTTTCATTTGTCAGAAACACTACACTCCTGACCATTAAAACGGCTACACAATGAAGTTGACGTGCTATAGAAGGGAAATTTAACCGACAAGAAGATGATGCTGTGATATGAAAATGATTAGCTTTTCAGATCATTCACACAAGGTTGGCGACGGTGGCGACACCTGCAACGTGCAGACATGAGGAAAGTTTCTCATACACAAACAGCAGTTGATCGACGTTGCCTGGTGAAACGTTGTTGTGACGCGTCGTGGAAGGAGGAAATAAAGGTCGGATTGTAGCCTATCGTGATTGCGGTTTATCGTATCGCGACATTGCTGCTCACGTTGGTCGGGATCCAATGACTGTTAGCAGAATATGGAATCGGTGGGTTCAGGAGGGCAATACGGAACTCCGTGCTGGATCCAAACGGCCTTGTATCACTTGTAGTCGAGATGATAGGCATCTTATTTGCATGGCTGTAACGGATCGTGTAGCCACGTCTCGATCCCTGAGTCAACAGATGGGGACGTTTGCAAGACAACAATCTACACGAACAGTTCGACGACGTTTGCAGCAGCATGGACTATCAGCTCGGAGACCATGGCTGCGGTTACCCTTGACGCTGCATCACAGACAAGAGCATCTGCGATGGTGTTCGCAACAACGAACCTGGGTGCACGAAAGACAAAAGTCATGTTTTCGGATGAATCCAGGTTCTGTTTACAGCATCATGATCGTTGCATATGTGTTTAGCGACATCGCGGTGAACGCCCACTGGAAGTGTGTATTCGTCATCGCCATACTGGCGTATCACCTGGCGTGATGGAATGGGGTGTCATTGGTTACACGTCTCGGTCACCGCATTGACGGCGTTTTGAACAGTGGCCGTTAGATTTCAGATGTATTACGGCCTGTGGCTCTACACTTCATTCGATCCCCGCGAAATCCTACATTTCAGCAGGATAATGCACGACCGTATGTTTCAGGTCCTGTACGGGCCTTTGTGGATGCGGAAAACGTTATACTGCTGCCCTGGCCAGTACATTCTCCAGATCTCTCACCAACTGAAAACGCCTGGTCATTGGTGGCCGAGCAACTGACTCGTCACAATACGCCAGTTAACTGTGGTATCTTGTTGAAGCTGCATGGGCATCTGTATCTGTACAGGCCATCCAAGCTCTGTTTGACTCAATGCCTAGGCCTAGCAAGACCGTTATTTCGACCAGAGGTGGTAGTTCTGGGTACTGATTTCTCAGGATCTATGCACCAAAATTGCGTGTAAATGTAATCACATGTCAGTTTTAGTGTAATGTATTTGTTCAATAAATGATCGTTTACCATCTTCATTTCTTCTTGGTGTAGCAATTTTAATGAACAGTATTGGATAAAGACAATTGCGGGCAAGTCGGACGGTCGACTTCGGGTTATTGGGAGAATCTTGGAATACGCGATTCGTCTACATAAAACGCTTGTTCGACGCCGTCAAGTCTTTAGGATCCCCACCAGTTCCGTTTAAAGGAGAAATGTTCGATAAATGCGCAAGTATTACTGAGATGGGGAAACCAAATGGGAGTCGCTGGAGGGAAGGCGCCGTTCTTTTTAAGGAACTGTATTGAAGAAATCTAGAATTTGAAGCGGACTTTCGACCTACACTTCGCGTAAAACTGATCAGAGGGGATTATGGCTCTTACAGATGCCTACAAGCTATCTTTTTCCCCCCTTTCTGTATGTGAGTGCACAGTGGCGTAGGTAACTTTTCCTCTAGGCGGCGGAGGGGGAGGGGGGGTTCGGAGCCAGAGCTTTACTGAGGTGCCCTCGCACAGAGTTGACTGGCGACAAAGGTGTGACCCTGCCCCCCCCTCCCCCACACACACACACATAAAACAAACTTACAATTTTTTTCTATTAATTTGCAAAAACTTGCGAATAATGCAATAGACTCGAAAAGCTGATCCAAAACGTCTAAACTAACAACTTCTTTCACACGATTAATACCTGTCGACAATCACGCGGTAGAACAATGGCAAGCGTACTCGTACTGCAAACCGTTCGTCATAAAACTGGGGTGGCACGATTACCCAGGATGCACCGTTACTCTGGTCTCCCCTACGTTTTAGCACCTGCACTTCGGCCTTTGGAAACCCAAATTACCGTACTGAAGTTGCAGTGCTGAAGAATATGAGCAAGCTGACAGGCGACAGTTATTAAGATAGACATCCGTCGCTTCTTTGTAATACTACTTACGCGAAATGACACTTTAGAGATTACATCGTGATGTTAGTGTGCCTTTATAGAAGTAGAAGATGGGAACATAGCTCGTTAAATAAGATATTTGCCTGTGTTACGTACAAGTTCGCCACACTACTGTAGTAGTAAAGTCAGTTGGAAGCAGTAGTAAACATAAGACACGGTGGCCTTTGTTACATGCTAGGGAAACCTCGCGCGGTCCTTTACACTGTCTGTGGAGCGTGTTTCTGACTAGAATTCAACAATACTTGTTCATTGTTACTGATGGTTAGGTGGTGGTTACCTGAACAATTATTAATTTTTTCTAATGGCAACATTTACTGTGGTGAAAGTTGTGCGCGACGCTTGCCTAGACCTCACGAATGCACCCATAAGACATTAGAGACAAAGTGTCCCGACAACAAGTAAGGAGCAAAGCTCAACTAAGCATCGATTACAACTTACAGACACCATGGCACCTCTCTTTGTCGGCAAAGTTTTCAGTTTAACTCTCATCTTCATCACACAAATTACTTTCATTTTTTAATTTTTAACACAAGTGACCAAAAGAGAAAAAAAAAGGTCTTGAAGGGGTTTGACCCTCTAGTCCGCCCCTCCCCCCTTATCTACCCCCCTGTGAGTGCAACAGAAAAGCAAGTAACTTGAAGTGGTACTAAGTACCCTCCGTCACACACATTTGGGTGGATAGCGCAGTATGTATGTAGATGTACGTAGGGGTAGCTGTTATCTCCAAAATAAATTTGTCATACTACCGGTCCCTCTGGGTATTGCTTTGTGTATCATTTGAATAAGGATTCAGACATTCTTCTCAGCTCAAACATAACTACACAGTAGTATAACGGATGATAATTCGCAGTTCTGGTCCGGATGCACGGCTGAATTTTCGTTGTGAGACGCACTTTCACCCAGCGGCCTGTCAGTGCTGGTTGACACATCTGCAGCGGGCTGGCGCCATTGTATAACTGCACAGAGGTGTTATTGCGCACGCACTGCTCCCGATACAGCTGACGAGCATGCAGAACGGCCGGCCCGATTAGCCAATCTGCGTAATTGGCCTCGGCAGCTGCGTGGCCACCGCCTGCCTCCACCAGCGAGGCGGCCGACGCGAATTCATACCAGGGACACAGGCAAGAGGCTAACACTGTCACTGGTCATACAGGGAGTCCCACATAACACAGGAACGCGTCACGCCAGAGATACTAGGAACACTTAAACAATCAACTGGCTTAAAAATGAACAGAAAATACACATACCGAAAAAGATTTTGCATCACCCACCAAGGAAAAGTGTTACTGTATTCTGCACTATGGTATACTGATATTTACAAATTAATACTCTTCCGATGTACTGACAAAAATAAACCTGAATCAGATGTTCAAATGATTCCAGTTCTAAAGTACTAAACTGCAAAGGTCATCAGTCCCAAGCAGGGTCATATTTCGGGTATGTGACGCCCCTGTGCAGGAATGCAGTAACTTATTTTACGCCCCCTGCCTCCCTCTGGCATCTTGGAATCAGAAATTATATATATGGTGTTTCACTAAGTGTGTTTGCCTCTGTAACTTATAAAATAATAGGTGACGGGAAATTTTAATGCGGTAGATCAACACAAGAAATGTTACACTTTCTGCGGAGCTATGAACATAGTTTATTATATCATTTTCCAAAGAGTTACAGCACTAAGATATAATTTTTTAAATGGAACAATAGGTTTTTCTATCGTGCATTGGATTCGTTGAAACAAGCTACGTCCAAATTAATTTAAACTACATTCCTATCACTGTTAGTTTGGGAGCTACAACCCTTCAAAGTTTCAGGGGCAGATACCACACGCTGTACATAATATATGGCTATGTGGTCGGTGATGGATGTTATGGCGGTGGGAAGTTGATTTACATGAGATGTTCAAATGTGTGTCCATGTTCCTCAATGCACAATGCAATGCGCCGTCGAAAGGAGATGTGGACGAGATGTAATATCGCCGGTGTGACTGAGCGACATGCGTCCTCGATGCGCCGCTTTAGATCATCTGGGGATGTGGGCTCAGTGACATAAACACGATCCATTAGATATCCCCACAAAAAGAAATCTACTGGTGTTAAATCGGGCGACCTTGCAGGCCATGAATGAGGACCATGGCGCCCCAACCATCTTCCTGCAACCCTGTTGTTTAGTTCTCCCACAACAGTACGCGCAGAATGGGCTGGGTGACCATCGTGCTTCATCCACATATGGACTCTCGTGTGTAGACACACATGTTCAAGGAGGCCACCCAAACTGTCGGCTATAAAAGCGCGATATAACTCACCTGTCAGTGTACCTGGGAAGTAGTGTGGAGCGATGATTTCATCCCCAAGGATTCTACACCACACGTTAATAGACCACCTACGTTGACGGTCGACAGGTCGTACCCACCGAGGATTGTCTGCGGCCCAGTAGTGCATGTTATGGCGATTCAATGCACCATAAATCGCGAACGTGGACTCATCAGAGATCATAACACTCTGTAAAGACTCCATTGTGAAAATACGCATGGCCCACTCACAGAATGTCACTCTTGCACGGAAACCGTTACCATGCAGCTCCTGGGTCACTGACAGGCGGTTCGGGTGAAACCTGTGGCCATGTACAATACGCGACACAGATGTGAGACTGACACCAGCGACTGCAGTAACGGCTCGTAAGCTGACATGTGGTTCGTAGTGTAGTGCAGCTAAAACAAACACCTCCGTCTCTTCACTTCTTGCAGGTCTTCGTCTGTTACTGCGGCGCATTACCAAGCTGCCTGTTTCCCGAAGTCGTTGTTCAGCACGTAAGAACGTAATGGCTGCCTGGGCTCTTCTCCTAGGATATCTCACGGCATACTCCGTGGCTGCTTCAGTGGCATCGTGTTGGCACTCGCCCAGCTTCAGCAACATGTCAACGTACTCGTTGTTCGTGTATGCCATCGTCATCCGATAGTAACTGTGATATATTGAGCCCCGGTTGTTTGTGTGGCTCCAACTGTCGGGTATACGGCCGTGTGCGGCGACAGTCGGCAGTCTAACAGCGCATCGAGGAAGCTTCTCGCTTCGTGACACCGGCGACGTTACAACTCGGCCGCACCACATTTAGAAGGCGCATTGCATTATGCGCAGCGTTTGTGGTATCTGCCCCTGAAACTTTGAAGGGCTGTAGCTCCGAAACTAACAGTGATAGGAATGTAGTTTAAATTGATTTGGACGCAGCTAGTATCAACGAATCCAATGCACGACAGAAAAAAACTCTTCTGCCGTTTAAAAAATTATATCTTTTTGGTGTAACTCTTTGGAAAATAATACAATAAACTATGTTCATAGCTCCGCAGAAAGTATATACAGGGTGTCCCACTCAACTGTTTCACTTCAGATATCTGTGAAACTACAAGAGATAATGGAAAACGTACGGCTGGGGTAGGTACTATAAGACGTGAAGATGTAAAGAAATATTTACAACACAAACTTAGGTTTTTTAAAATGGATATCCCATATTATTTCTTAAGCAATCGATAGGACGAAACATCACAAAAAGAATAGCGTTGGTTGCATCGCGATGCATCAATTACATCCGTGGAAACTGCGAAGCGACGTTAACGTGTGAAACACATGAGACGCGCTGCTAACGCGTCCCGAGACTCTAGCGAGACTCACGGTTGAGCCTCGGACACGCGCTCTGATGGCAGGTAAAAATGGATGTTTGAAGCTTCTGATGGTACACCGCTCGGTAACTGCGCCGTAAAAGAAGGGACCAAACAAGCGCCGGTAAGACAACCACATCACACATTTACACTTGGAAAATTCACGGCTTTGTCTACTTGAGCGACTCACTCCAGTTTCACGGGCACACTGTCTCACAGACTTCGGTGGTGAGCGGGTGAACTGATGTAACACACGACGGGAGTTAGCTGGACGTGTTACTGTTACAGGTAGTCCAGATCGTGTTTGTGTATATCTTTAACACAGCCTTCGGCTTCAAATTTGTCTCGAATGCGACGAATCGTTAAAGATGTCGGTGGGTCTGTTTGATACTCATTTCGCCATTGCCGTTGAAACTCGTTATGTTTTCATACTTAAAATATCACTTCAAAACTGACAAACTTTCATCGAATGTAAGCCTTGCACCAGCCATGTTTACTCGAGTAACTAGGTGCAACTAAGAACAAAACACTGACTATCCGGCGACTGTCATCTGACAAAACAAAACAACGCAATTCAACGCTTGTGTGGCGATTGGCGGAACTAAAAACTGTTACACTATAATTTCAAAAATTATTGCTGCAATCGAAACTTCGAATTATATGATTCAATTAATATTAAAGTAATATTTAAAAATTTTTTCGATGACAAAATTTTGCCGTCCCCAAATTTTGCCGCCTTGTGCAGCTGCACATGTTCCACCTGCCAACTGTCCATTTCATTATGTTTGATCACTGACTTTGAACCCATTTTCTGGTCACATAGCACGACGAACATCGATGTTTTATACCTCGTCGGAATAGTTGAAATGTCTACTTTTATTTGGGTTATAAATATTACATTTTATTTTAAAATGGGACGAACACGTATTAATATTTAATAGAAAGCTTGTTTTTTTGTGGCTTTTTCGGCGAATGACAACTTCAAGGAAGCACAGAAGTCAGGCCGTAATTAGGAGAAACTTTTCCTTTGCACAGTTTACAGATCGAACCTTTTCGTATTTACTGACGGAGTTATTTTATGATCAGTCGTTTTGTCGTAATAACGTTATGCAAACATTTCTGCAGTTCGCCTAATGCTCGTACCTTGCCTTTCACAGCTGTTATATTTTTATGCTCATGAATCTACACCAAGCGCTAATATCACATGATTAATTTATTTGATTTTTCGATCCTATGTGCTACGGGCTCGAATGTGATGTGTTGCCGTTCTTCACAGTTGAATAGGCGCTTCTGGCGCATTGCAACAATGGTGGCGCGTTGGTGTGGCTACTACGCTACGCCATATAATTGCATATATTGCAGCCAATGACGCAGTTGCCTTACAAACTCGTAACCGACAAAGAGGGAACCATTTATATTAGTAATCGCATCTGGTGCCTTCAAAATAAAGTTCAAGCTTAACAGCAGTGCTCTCTCCGTCACAATATCAATAACGATAGGCTTAATCGCAGCATCTTGCCTTTTATATTTATAGCAACGGAACGACTAATCAGAAAATTACGTAACTCCGTCTGTAAATAGAATAAGGTTGCATCTTTCAACTGTGCAAAGGAAAACTTTCTTCTAATTACGGTCTGGTTTCTGTGCATCCTTGAAATTGACATTCGCTGAAAAAAACCAGAAAAAGCAAGCTTTCTCTTAAATATTACCACACATGTCGTCCCCTTTTCAAATAAAATATAATTTTCATACACCAAATAAAAGTAGACATTTCAACGATTTCGACGAGATATAAAACAATGATGTTCGTCGTACGATGTGAATAGAATAAGAGCTCAAAGTCAGGATCTATCATTATGAAATGGACAAAAAATAAGGCCCTGGTCTCAAGGATTACAAACAACTAAAACTAACTTATCCTCATCCCATGCCCGAGGGACGACTTGAACCTTCGACGCGAGTGGCCGCGTAATCCGTAAGAAGGAGTCCCACACCGCGCGGCCATTTCCGGGCGGCGAAAACAAACCATTAAATAACTTTCAAACAGACCCTAACCTCTCTTTCCTTGAGGTAAGCCACATAGATTGAGCAGTTGAAGTTTGTCCGACCTGCTGCATGCACCGCGACCGCTTGCCAACAAGGTGGTCTTTGTCTGAAGATGATCTGCATTGAGCGAAGCCTGTTACGAAATAAAACTTGAAATCTGCCACATGGCCTATTCTAATTTTAATGTTAATATGAGTGTAACATTGTTTATACAGGGGATTCCACATACACATGCGATCAAAAGTATCCCGACACCCACAGAAACATTTTCATATTAGGTTTATTGTGCAGCCACCTAATGTGAGATACTCCATATCAGCGACCGCAGTTGTCACTAGATGCCGTGAGAGAGAAGAATGTGGCGCTCTGCAAAAGTCACCGACTTCGTGTCAGAAGTCTATACGCGAGATTTCCACATCGCTAGGTCCACTGTTTTTGAAGTGATAGTGAAGTGATAGTGAAGTGGAAATCCGAAGGGACATATACAGCACGAAAGCGTACAGGTCATCACACAGCATTTCCAAACTGCATCAGGATCCATTCCAAGTGCTATGCGCGAGGTGAGAAAACTTTCTTGGTCAAGCGGCTACTCATAAGCCACACATCATGCAGGTTAATACCAAACGACGCCTTGCTTGGTCTAAGGAGCGTAATCATTTGACAATTGAACAGTAGAAAAAAAATCGTTGGGTACAGTAACGAATCACGGTATACAATATGGCGATCCGATGGCAGGGTGAGGGTATGGCGAATTCACGGTGAACGTCATCTGCTAGTGTGTGTAGTGCTAACAGTAAAATTCGTAGGTGGTGCGATTATGGTGTGGTCCTGTTTTTCATGGAAGGGGCTTGCGCCTCTTGTCGTTTTGCCTAGCACTATCACAGCACAGGCCTACAATGATGTTTCAGCACAGTCTTGCTTCCCACTGTTCCAGAGCAATTCGGGGAAGGCGATTGCATTTTTCAACACGATCTACCTGTTTACAACGCACGGTCTCTGGCGGAGTGGTTACACGACAGTAACATCCATTAACGAACAATAACATCCAATAACATCCATTAACGAATTGATCGGCACATAATCCTATAGAACGCCCTCGGGGTGTTTTGAATCACCGACTTTAGGCCAGGCCTCACCGACCTACATCGATACCTCTCCTCCGTGAAAGATGGTCTGCTTTTCCGCAACAGACTTTTCAGTGCCTGACTGAACGTATGCGTGCAAGAGTGGAAGCTGTCATCAAGGCTACGGGTTGGCCAACACCATACTGAATTCTAGCATTACCGATGGAGGGCGCCATTTTCAGCCAGGTGTCCGGATACTTTTGAGCACATAGTGTAAAACTAGTGCGCTTCCTAAAAATCACTTTATGAACCTCAAACAAAACCTAAAATCACTTTGCATGATGTAAGCCCATTGTGTAGCAACGTCAATCATTAAACAGTTACCTGACTTCTTGCACGAATGCAAGCCTACACCGTACGTGACTTGGCGCCCACCAGTTCACGGAACCAATGCTCAACTAATTTATCGTATCGATCACGGCACTATTGTGTTACTCCCATAAATTTCGTAATTGGCCAGAACGTGTCCGGACAGTTCTTTTCAGTTTATCACAAGCAAGTTCAATTGGATTCATACCGGGGGAAATACGGAAGCCAGTCCAACGACCCAATTGCTGCACGGTTGAGGAAAACTTTAGTGATGTGTGAACTTGTATTCATCTCCCAAATGCTGATGAAACGGTTCAACGGTAGGTTAGAACAGGTGTTCCCAATCTTGTTTCTAGTGAAACCCAATATCTTTTGCGTAATATATCCTCTACCCATTATAATTCCGACTGTACAGCAATAACACACTTAATAGCAGAAATTGCTTTCCTGAGTAAGACTTTTCAAATTGTTGAAGAACACAAGTATATATTGTAAATAAACAATCTTTCTGAAATAAAAATATCATATAAATTAAATGATAAACTCAATGACATATGTGGAAGTAATGATGTTTATGACACACCCTAGATATGCATTCAAACTTAAATCGGTTACAATGCAAAGTTTGAAAAAAAAGTAAGTACATAAAATAAAAAATAACATATTAAGGAAATGCTAGGCTGTCTAAGTAGTTGTGGATATCATTAATTCCTGCAAAGCTCTATTTATGAACAGTCTACACTCTCCCTCCTCACTCTATATGAGACGCAGTCATAATCGACACTAAGTGTCTCAACGCGTTCGGTGAGAGGATTGAACGCTCTCTCTAATAAAAAATAAATAATTTGAAACTGAACCACGAACCGAAAGACGAACAAGGAACGAAAAGGAACACACGTCCGCAAAGGACGAAACAACCGGAAAAAGGAAAAGAAAGGTTGGTATAGTGTTAGTTTCTTATGCCAAGGATTCGGGGTTCCAGCCCTACTCCTAGCACATTTTTTTACTCAGAACGTTGGCAATGGTTTTAAGGGCAACGTATTCCTGACATGTAAAAGAACTGTTTGGGTTTAATGGCAGTGTGTTAGCCGCGGTAGAGTAGCCGAGCGGTCTAAAGTGTCTCGCTGCGGAGCGTGCTGTTGCTCGCCGTGGAGGTTAGTCCTTCCTGGGGCATGGGTGTGTGTGTGTGTGTGTGTGTGTGTGTGTGTGTGTGTGTGTGTGTGTGTGTTGTCCTTCGGTTAGTTTACCAAGGTTTAGGTAGTTTGTAAGCTACGGACTGTGACCACGCAGTTTGGTCCGATAGATTTACAAACATTTGAACATTTTGAAGCAGTGTATTATGGGCAGTCTGATTTTACTTCGTAGCAAACCTGTACAGTATATTCATTGTTTCAGAAAATAAACAGAAGTATTCGGTACTCGAGAATAAAGAAACAATTGAACCACAAATGCGGATGTAATAATAATATACTTCAAGTTTAATAATAATGATAATAATAAATGACTGCTAGATTGGTAACACTATTATATATAACAGGAACATGTTGTCCCATGTAACACTCGGTGTACGTATATGTAGAACAATTACCAACGTAACCTGGTAATCACCAGGTCTTGACCCCAGATCCCTTAACAAACGTACTCCATCGACTTCCCCATGGGAGTTTAGTACGACAAACTCTCACTGATAAGCTGCCGGACGCGGTGACCGAGGGGACTGAGGCGCTTCGGTCACGGTCTGCACGGCCACTACGGTCGGGGGTTCGAATCCCCCCTCGGGCATGGATATTTGTGCCGTCCTTAGGATTAGTTAGTTCATAAGTAGTTCGTAAGTTTAGGGACTGATGACCCCGTAGTTAAGTCCCATAATCTATACAAACATTTGAACATTTGAAACTGATATGCTTTTCCTGTAATCCGTAGGACAGGTTTCACTTATTATTTTCCGTCTACGCACATTCTCTTGGACGGCAGCATATACCACGAATTATATCGAAGTTTTGGTTGATACTGCATCGATATACAACGTTTGATACAGATTTGACTGTCTGACGTCTTTGGGTGTAAGAAAACCGAATATTAGTTACAATCTTGCAGTCAAAGAATGAATAAATCATTGGAAAAAATAATAAATCATAGAAAGGTAACTCATATGACCTAACAAGTCGCAGAGGACACGGCGTTGTCGGTTACGAACTCAACTTTTTAGATTACAAAACTTTCCTCTTGAAATAAACTTTTATAACTTTCTTTCAGTCGGTAAGATATTTTACTTACGTATTCCAAACGCCATACGGCGATCCACGTATGTAGAACCCACTAGTACGTCGCGACCCACATTCGGTAACCACTAGCTTAGCCGATGTTAATCCTATATCTCGATGATCAGCTTAAATAGTGCATTGACTGGATGTCAGTTAAGAGTAATCAGAAGTTTTAATGTGACACACACTCCCTTTACTTACAGGTAAGAACGCAACGCGAGGAACAGCTCCTGCCAGTTGGGACCGACATCTGGTGATACCTTGCTCCTGCACCAAAGCAACCCATCTGCTTGGTGAGTACATGCATGCCACCTTCTTCTCCAGTTGTCAAATCACTTAAATTTTTACAAGGTGTTGGCGATTTGAGCGTCAATTTCGGCTATATTCATTCAAGTACGATAAACTCTTGAAGCCAATACAAAAATTTCTGAACACAGTACGTCATGGAAATAACATTTTTAATAAACAAACTAATTGTCAGTGAGTCAGATATCTTCAGTTTTTCTCAATACGAATAAAACCGTCTGGATCGGTATAACTGTCATTATGTAGGCATCTACCGTCATCAGATGGCACATAAATCTACAAAGCAGGGCCCAGTGTAAGTAATAAAATTTGTAACTAGTGTGTCAACCGAGTTTAGAGATTTTCAGATTTAGTGGTGGAAGATGCGAAATTACGTTATAAAAAACGGCAGTTTCAGCGATCTAGACTTAATTGTGTTCCGGAACCGGCACTCAAACCTAAGACCTTTGCCTATCGCGGGCAAGCGCTCTACCACTGACCTATCCCGACACGACTCACGCTCCGTCCTCATAACTTAAAAGGTTCGAGTCCTGGGCCCGGGGCACAGTCTGCCAGGAAGTTTCAAATCAGCGCACACTCCGCTGGAGAGTGAATGTTTCATTCTAGTAACTATTTATTTCACACGCAAAATCAGTAAACATACAGATACCACTGAGAGGCAATCATTAAAATCTTTGTAGGCCAAATAAACTTTATGTATTGGCTAATATAACAAAAGTTATTGTTGACAAAAATGATATTCAGTACTAATCTGGATCTACAGTGGACAACGAAGCATAATAAGAAACAGTATTAGCCGCTCAGCAAGTCGCTATAGCAGGAAGTATTAAAGTTAACAGCAAAGATTGAAAGAGCCAAATAAGTGCTAAGTACACCTAATCACCAACAAATTAACCACCAACACCACTTCCGAACTCCCCATGTTTATCATCAGTAATTTTATAATCACGGAATCTGCAGCAGCTGTATGTCATTGTGAATAAGATTGTTGTTCTGTTAGTTGGCCATTTGTACACGTACATGAATACTCCGCTAACCCCATTTAAGGGAATGGCGGAGGATTCATCGAACCGTTTTTATGATATTACTAGAATAATTCCCGCTGCTTCGCACGCGTAGACTGGATGGTCTGCAATGGGTTGTTTATAATTCTATACATAAATTTTCATAGACTTAGCTTTAAAATGCTTTCCTAATAAAGTATTTTGATACAACTTGCAACCCCCTATTGCACAATTGACGGCAGAATTCAAAACATCCCACAACATATTTCTTAAAATTCTAACTATGGTTCCAAATCCAATTATTCATATTTCTAGCATCAAAATATTTTGCCTTATTTCACCCACTTAGAGGTTGAATTTACAAAAATATCGAAGGACTTGTTTTTAAAATTCCAATCAAAAATCTAAATCCGAAGTTTTGTATTTCATGCTTCAAAATTGCCTGAATAGCAACGTATTTTCAAGAAACCAATATCGAAAAATCGCAGATTTCTACAGTGTAAGGTAAACAACGTCTGCAAGTTTCAAGTGTCTATCGTATGTAGAATCGCTTTTCAGCACCGTTTTCTTTTAGAAACAGATAGAGAAGAGGAAATTTCGTTCTTACACTTTGGCATCTACCTTGGTAGATTTACTTTTCAAACTGCGATATGCACTTTTTTCCTTTATTCGTACGCTCGTTGCAGAAAAACAACTAATTATTATGTGTCTGTTCCAAGGGAACAGACGATGGCGGTGATCCGCAGGAGAAATAAATACGTCCATGTATATGCTTCGCAAATCGCGAAATTTTCCGACTTCTGCTGCTCCTGTAAGATGGACAAACTAATTGCAACACATGAAAATTTGTGCCGGTCGGGACTCGAACCCGGGTCTCCCGCACCGCTCGCGAAAAGCGGAAGACCCGGGTTCGAGTCCCGGCCCGGCACAAATTTTCATGTGTTTCAGATAGTTTGTCCATCTTACAGGAGCAGCAGACGTCAGGAAATTTCGCAATTTGCGAAGCATATACATGGAAAAACAACTTAACAATACGCATCACGTTTCGCTGTATATAACGTCTTTGCTGTTATAGTGTCATCGCTGGTCTTCAGTCCGAATTTTATATGAGCTGACGACTTTCAACCAGTAAATCTTCAACCCTCTTATAGCTACCGACACGGAACTGCTAAGGTGTAGGACGGGGGACTTTGTACGACAACAACACAGAGAGATGGTTCGTCTCCATTGTGTAGTTTTTGCTGAAGAGCAAAATCAGTTGGGGGTATTACAGTAGTAGGTCTCTTAATGAGTAAGAAAATAGGAATGCGGGTAAACTACTATGAGCAACACAGTGATTGCGTTATCGTAGTCAAGATACGAAGTCAACACCGATCACAGTAGTACGAGTTCATATACCAACTATCTCTGCCGATGACGAGGAGATCGAAGAAATGAAGAGCTAAAGGAAATTATTCGAACAATTTAGGTAGAGGAAAACTTAATTGTTACGGGAGACTGGAATTCTGTAGTAGGACAAGGAAAGGAAGGGAAGATAGTAGGTGAATATGGTCTGGGCAAGATGTGTGAAAAAGGAAGCCGCCTGGTAGAATTTTGCACGGAACATAATTTAGTTATACAAACACCTGGTTTAAGAATCACAAAAGGTTGTGTACGTGGAAGAGACCAGGAGACACCGGGAGATATCAGATAGATTTTATAGTGGTAAGACATAGATTTCGGAACAAGGTTTTAAACTGTAAGACATACCCAGGGGCAGATATAGACTCTGACCATAACTTGTTGGTTATGAACTGTTGGCTGAAACTGAAGAAACTACAGAAAGGTAGGAAAATCAGATAGGACCTGGATAAATTGAAGGAACCTGAAGTTCTTAAGAATTTCAGAGGGAGCTTTAGGCAACAATTGACAGAAAGGGGGGAAAAATACAACAGTAGAGGAGGAATGGGTAGCATTGAGAGATGAAATAGTGAAGGCAGCAGAGGACAAAATAGGTAGGAAGGCAAGACCTACAAAAAGTACTTGGATATCACAGGGGATACTAAATTTAATCAATGAAAGGAGAAAATATAAAAATGCAGTAAATGAAACAGGCAAAATGGAGTACAGACGACTAAAAAATGAGATTGACAGGAAGTGCAAAATGGCTAAGCAGGAGTGGCTAGAAGACAAATGCAAGGATGCAGAAGACTGTATAAATAGGGGAGAAATAGATAAAGCCTACAGGAAAATAAAAGAAACATTTGGAGATAAGAAAAACAGCTCTATGAATATCAAGGACTCTGATCGAAAACCAGTTTTCAGCAAAGAAGGTAAAAGCTGAAAGAGTGTATAGAGAGGCTCTATGAAGGAAATGAACTTAGCGGCAATATTGTAGAAAGGGGAGAAGTAGATGAGGATGAAATAGGAGATACTATACAGAGAGATAAATTTGACAGAACACTGAAAGACCTAACTCGAAACAAGGCCCCTGGAGTAGATGACATTCCCTCAGAGCTACTAAAGTCTCTGGGAGATCCAGCCATGACATACCTGTTTCACCTGGTATGTAAGATGTATGAGACAGGTGAAGTATCCTCAGACTTTAAGAAAAAATGTTATAATCCCGATTCCAAAGAAAGCAGGTGCAGTCAGGTGTGAAAACTACAGAACCATCAGTTTAATAAGTCATGGTTGCAAAATATTAACACGAAATGTTTACAGAAGGATCGAAAAAATGGTACAAGCCGACCTCGGGGAAGATCAGTTTGGGTTCAGGAGAAATGTAGGAACTCGGGAGACAATACTCACTTTACGGCTTAACCTAGAAGATAGATTAAGAAAAGGCAAACCTACATTTCTAGCTTTTGTAGGTTTGTAGAAGGCTTTCAACAATGTTGATTGAAATAAACTTGTACACAAACAAGACAGTGGTTGTCAGAGTTGAAGGGCATGAAAGGGATGCAGTGGTTGGAAAGGGAATAAGACAGAGTTGTAGCCTTTCTCCATTGTTATTCAATTTGTATATTGTGCAAGCTATAAAGGAAAGCAAGGAGCAATTTGCTGAAGTTTTGCCGACGACATAGTAATTCTGTCAGATACAGCAAAGGACCTGTAAAAGCAGTTGAACGGAATGGATAGTGTGCTGAAAGGTGCATATAAGATGAACATTAACAAGAGAAAAACAAGGGTAATAGAATGCAGTGTTACAAAATCAGACGATGCTGAAGGAATTAAAGTAGGTACTGAATCAATAGAGGTGGTAAATAAGTTTTGTTACTTGGGCAGTAAAATAACATGTGATGGTCGCAGTACACAGGATATAAAATGCAGAATGGCAATGGGTAGAAAAGCGTTCTTCAAAAAGAGAAATTTGTTAACATCGAATATTGATTTAAGCGTAAGGAAGTCCTTTCTGAAGGAATTTGTATGGAGTGCTGCCTTGTATGGGAGTGAAACATGGACGATAAACAGTACGGACAGGAAGAGGATTGAGGTTTTTAAAATGTGGTGCTACAGAAGAATGCTGAAGATTAGGTGGGTGGATCGCGTAACTAATGAGGTACTAAAAATTGTTTGTTAAGGTTAAGGGACTTAACTACGGGGTCATTAGTCCCTAAACTTACAAACTACCTATGAACTACCTACAACTAAGGACGGCACAAATATCCAAGCCCGAGGGGGGATTCGAACCCCCGACCGTAGTGGCCGTGCAGACCGTGACTGAAGCGCCTCGGCCACCGCGGCTGGCGAGGAGGTACTGAACAGAATTGGGGAGAAAAGAAATTTCTGGCATACCTTGACTAAAAGAAGGGATAGATTGGTAGAGCACATTCTTAGACATCAAGGAATCGTGAATTTAGATTAGATGAGATTAGTTATGTCAACATGTCAAGAAACAAAATTTACAAGTTGAATAACAGATAATACTAATAATATAAATACAAATACATACACTTGTAATATAAATACAGATACATAAATTTTTAAGATTTTCTTTTCGCTCATAATATAATATAATATAATACTAATAATATACTATATACTATACTATAATATAATAATAATACTAATATTATAGTATAATATACTAATATGCATGAGTGCATGCATCATTTGGTACTATTTAGAAATTCACTAATGGAGTAGAATGAGTTGGCCACTAGAAAGTCTTTTAGGTTCCTCTTAAACTGATCTTTATTTGTAGCTAAGTTTTTTATATTGGATGGTAAATTGTTGAAAATGTGTGTTCCTGAGTAGTGGACCCCTTTTTGACCTAAAGTAAGTGCTTTTAAATCCTTTTGTAGATCATTTTTATTTCTAATATTCTATGTATGAACTGAGCTGTTTGTTGGGAAAAGGGATATATTATTTATAACAAATTTCATTAAGGAATAAATATACTGAGAGGCAGTAGTTAATATACCCAGTTCTTTGAAGAGGCTTCTACAAGACGTCCGTGAATTTACTCCACAAATAATACGTATTACACGTTTTTGGACTCTGAAGACTTTTGACTGACTTGAAGAGTTACCCCAAAATATTATACCATATGACATTAAGGAATGAAAGTAAGCAAAGTATGCAAGCTTTGTTATTTTTATGTCTCCTATGTCTGATAACACTCGTATTGAAAATACAGATTTGTTGAGTCGTTTCTGCAGTCCTGTGGTGTGCTCATCGCAACTAAATTTATTATCAAGCTGTAATCACAGGAATTTAATACTGTCAACCTCTTTTATCTCTTCTTCTTCATACTTAACGCATATGCTGTCAGGAAATCTCTTACATGTTCTGAACTGCATGTAGTGCGTCTTTTCAAAGTTCAATGACAATGAGTTGGCTTTAAACCATTTATTAATGTTCATGAAAATATCATTAGCAGACCTTTCTATCACTATACGTGACGTACTTTTTATTGCAATACTTGTATCATCTGCCTACAAAACGAACTCTGCTTCTGGTAGTGTAACTGATGAGAGATCATTAATGTACACAAGAAAAAGCAATGGCCCTAAGATGGATCCTTGTGGGACACCACACGTAATTTCTTCCCAATCCGATGACTGTTGGCCTAATTCACTAGTCACTTGCACTGACACCCTTTGTTTCCTGTTAATGAGGTACGACTTGAACCATTTTGCAGCATTTCCCGTGACCCCATAGAATTCTAATTTACTTAAAAGGATTTTATGGTTCACACAATCAAATGCCATTGACAAATCACAGAAAATACCTGCTGCTTGTAATTTATTATCTAATGAATTAAGTACATTCTCACTGTAAGTGTAAATAGCCTTCTCTATATCGGAACCTTTCAGAAATCTAAACTGCGTTCTAGACAACATGCCATTTGTGGTTAAGTGGTTGAGAAGCTGAGGGAAGTGTGTGGGTTAAAAATCGCAGGGGAAGACCAAGAGATAGATACAGTAAGCAGATTCAGACAAATGTAGGTTGCCGTTCTTATGTGGAGATGAAGGGTCTTGCACAGGATAGGGTATTGTGGAGAGCTGCATCAAACCAGTCTCCGGACTGAAGACCACAACAACAACAACAACAACAACAACAACAGTAAGCTTCAACACACACAGTAATGAGTTGCATTGATTTGCTGTTATTATTAATCTGTTACCAATTTCATTCAACTTCCTATTTTCTTACAGTAGTATGGTCATTATAATAGTGTACCCTTATTCTTTTTAGAGTTCTTACGAAATCTACAGTCTGCTTTGACGCAGACGCTAATGAGTTGCGTTTCCTGTGTTTATTAATCTGTTTCCAGTTTCGATCAACTTCGGTTTTTCTTTTAATAGTATGACCGTTATAAATGTGTTATTTGTCGTGGATAACACATAGCTTTATTCTTGTTAGTGTTTTCCAGATAACTACTTTTGCTTAACTGTACGTAACGGTAAAATTTTACCTATAACCCCGCCGACCTCTCATGATTATGTTGGCAACATAACAAAATGGAAGAAAGTCTTTGCCTAGACGTTAATGTTACTGTTTAACCATACATAACATGTTCTTCTCATAACACGATTCGAAAATGCGGAAGTGTTAGCTCAGATGCAAATCATGTTCATTCCAGCTAGTAAAGATTTCAACGTCATATCGTGTCAGTACCGTACGGAAACTTTTTGATGTGTCATGAAGCAAGATGGCGGCAACAAACTTCAGTAACAGAGGCACGTTTGCCAGTCTAGTAATGTATATGTGGTCTACAGTCCTTATATTTCAGTGAGCTCAAAGATAATATCGAGATGGGACTATGTATTATGAAACCGTGACGCTCGACGTATGTCTCTCTAATCCAGTTGTCAGTATTTAAATCCTAAGCACTACAGTAGTCTTTCCAGTGTTTATATTGCCAGTATAGTTAATGCTCAGTTAATAACATAGAGTCACGAAACTCCCGGTAGTTTTCTGCAACCTGGCGACTGCAGCGCTGCCAAGCGGTCGGGTCGTATGATCGTACCGAGAGGCGAGAAACCATTGTGGATTAGATACGGAGTCGAACGACTCGTTTAAAATGCGACTGAATTTCGGAGCTTATTGCGGCGCGATAAATTGTATTTAGAGGAAAACTAAGAAAATGTACATTTTCTCAAATATGAAAGGCTCTTACAATGTAGGATAGAATAAAGTGTGTTAAATTTTAAGGGTGTATGGAATCTGTAACAGAGAGAGAGAGAGAGAGGAAGGTAACTAACTCAGTACTTTTCTTCAAAGTTATTTTTGATAGTCTACTGATAGGTTTGTGGAAGTCAAAACAAATTTTTGCACAGTAGTCTACTACTGGTGATGCAGTAATGATAGTCGAAAGTTAACAGTGATTTGTTTGTACAAAATGTAAAATAAAACGTAACTAACTAGTTTTACGTGTACAAACAAATTGAGATTTTAGCAGGAAAAGATTCTGAAAGATTTACAGTACCTCTACATTCCTGGGGAGTAGGTACTATGAAAAATGACAGGAACGGCACATGCAAGCTATCTGAGCAAGAATAAAGCGAAAGGGGCTTTTACAAGACGTAACACTTAGTTTCTAAGAATGTAATAATCGTGTCTAGTACCATCAAATGTATTAAGATGTTCAAAATCTGAAAAAATGTAGAACGTATAACTACGTACCAGAACATTCTATAACTATAAATCAGTTGCTTTTGAACTTAAACACACCAGGTTACAATTCGCATCTTGTCTTAAACCGTTCTTGGATGTTATGATTACGACCGTGATAGTGTGAGCCGTATGTATTAAAATGCAATGGCATGCTATTACTAGAAACTGACATCAACAGGAAACGGGATTTTCGTTTAAAAATGTTTTCGTATTTGTGTCACGAAATACAATGCCACGTTTCATGCCTAGGAAATATATAAACAACAGCAATAACAAATTCTTCGTTTCGGTAGTGGTATTTTCTGCTACTGAGCTTGCTACCCAGCCGCGTGGAGCGCTAGTATCGCTTCAGCTGTGAAATGGTTGCATTTTTTTCCCTACTGAGTTTCGCGACTATCTGTTTTAGAGTGTGGTATGCCTTTCTTTTCCCAGTGTTTTATCTTTGAGTCATTTTATCTTTGAGTATCTGTTGATCGCCGTATTCCTCCACATTTTAGGGATTTTTGTTCGCCACAATCACTCATCGCCACACACCGCGACCAAAACACCATAGTGACACCGCGAACCTAAAGGCTACTCTCATGCATAACCGCCATTGGTCTGCAGTGAATAATTTTGTCTACCAACTGAAATATACGGACACACGTCCCACGTTCCATTTTTATATATGTATATTTTTATATATGTATATTGATTCCACCTTTACGTTCCGTAATAGCGCGCGGGAAAAGGGAAAACCGAATAGTTTCGTTGACGATCTGATTACTCCTATTTTATTAAGGTGATCATATCTCCCTAAGTAGGTGGACGGTAACAAATGTTCGCATTCGGAAGAGAATGCTGGTGACAGAAATTACGCAAATAAATCTCGCTGCAACGCTGCGAAATTAGAGCGCTCAGGAAAGATCTATCTATGAGAGCACTGATTTGCTGGAAGAATTGAAAAAGAAAACGAATTGCAGGTAAAGTTGGAGAAAAAGTACGAGAAGACATGCAGCAGGTTTTCCAGAACGCCGGCCTGAAGGGCCTCTGCGTGGCAGCATTCGTATTCAGCGGAAAATCCTGATCCAACGACTGATTGGTTGGTTGGTTGGTTGGTTGGTTGGTTGGGGGTTTTAAAGGGACCACACTACTATGGTCATCAGTGCCCTATCCAACATGTGCCGAAATTGAAGTACCCCCTGTCACAACTGTTTATGAAGGAATGTTCATTATCGGAACATAAATACTAACCTACGAGCTCCATGGATTTCTCTGGAAAACTTAGTGTGTGAATGTTTGATATCTCTAGTTTATCCGACGTTTGTTATATATATTACATAAATTTCAAGATTTTTCTTGGCATTTTCTTTCTATCTTCGAAAAACTATAAGTTTTGGTTTCAATTTGATGACTATAATGTGTGATTTTTTTTCTGTTTCGAGGAAATATGTACGTTTTCATTTTCCTTATTGTAAACGTATAAAAATGAGCTCATAAGTCATCACGTATTTTACAGTACATTTGTTTCCTCTGATCGTTACTTATGCGGACGTATTTTAGATTTTATTTCGCCAAAATGAAGTAACGAAAGAGCCTATTTTAGGCGACAAAAATTATCTTTTTACGACCTAATAATCCGCGGTCTAATGATATGTTCTGAAAGCTTTTACGGCTGTCATTAGTTAACGTAAAAATTATCAAATATGACACGTTTTTGATAGAGCTACAATGTACCGCAAACATCTGTGAGACGCGGGATGCCTTTAGAGAGAGACTCTCTAACGACGACGCAGTCGACGGGACGTTCATCTCGCATCGTCGTTCCTTTCTTCCACGGCGAGATGCGGGACAACACATGTGTTTCTGTCAGAGTAGCGTAGAACATGTCTTCAGCAGCGCAAACGCGCGTGTTACTAGCGCCCATAGGGTGACTCAGATGGTTCAGAACGGAATCTGAACGGCAGTAAAAAAAATGTTCAAATGATTGTATAGTCTATGGGACTTAACTACGGGGTCATCAGTCCCTAAACTTACAAACTACTTATGAACTAAGACTAAGGACGGCACAAATATCCATGCCCGAGGGGGGATTCGAACCCCCGACCGTAGTGGCCGTGCAGACCGTGACTGGAGCGCCTCAGTCCCCGCGGCCACCGCGGCTGGCTGAACGGCAGTACTGCCTGATGAGCAATGCTCTGGAACGTAAGCGTGTTATCTGCACGACTTAAATGTTTCACCATACAAAAGAAAAAAAAATGTATATAAAATGATTTGATTCGAGAATGAAATGGAGAATGATAGTTTTAATGCACAATACTATTGTTTTTCTTTTTGCACGATCAGATTTTCCTTGGTATTTGCTGAATTAGTGAACACACGTCACACGGCGTATCTGTGGAAAGTGTTATAGTGTCTTACGCGAGCGATTTATCACATACGTAACTGTATTACTGATGGCTCAGTATTACACATTGACGTGGATGAGTAAAAAATTCCACTGTAAGCTAGTAAATTTGGTTTATTAGCCTTAATCAACCAGTTTCGCGGCTAGTAGCCGGATACTAAGTCGCTCTGTCTATGTCATAAAGAGGTTTTGGTCGAATCCTATCTTAATAGTAAAATTTGCCATTAATGTCATTATAATAAAACTAACAGAAAGAATAAAAAACAATCTTTGAACAATTGCAAACACGCTCTTGAAAGAAATTTCCATTGATTGTTTGTCGATCGGAGGACCGTGCAGGTACTGGAACAAAGACATTCTGTGTGATGTTAACAAAGCAAATCAGCATCGCAAAAGATGTTGTCTTTTATCAGTTAGTAAAGTTACCAGAAAATGAAAAGCAACTGAAAAGTGACTTAAATGAACTATCTTCATGATAGGAAATAACAATTGACCTGAAACAATGAAATGTGTGAAGTTAACCACATTAGCACTAAAATAAATCTGTTAAACTTCATTTACACGATAAATCGGTTAAATCTGAAGGCTTTAAATTCAATTAAGTAAACAGGAATTACAATTACCAACAAACGTAATCGGGAAGACCACGAAAGCATCGTAGGCAAAAAAAAAAAAAAAATAAAATAAAAAAAAATAAAATAAAATAAAATAAAATAAAATAAAAAATAAAAAAATTTAAGTTCATTAGCTGAAAACTACCTTGTGCAGTTAAACAGAGAACCGACTCGTGGCGATAACATATTAGACCTTCTGGTGACAAACAGCCCCTAGCTATTCGAAACAGTTAAAGCAGAACAGGGAATCAGAGATCATAAAGCGGTAACAGCATTGATGATTTAAGTGCCAAAAAGCAGATTTCAGAGTACTTGACGGCTCAACACAAAAGTTTTCAAATGTTCAAATGTTTGTGAAGCTTAAGGCAGTTAACTACGGGCCGGCCGTGGTGGCCGAGGGGACTGAGGCGCTTCAGTCACGGTCTGCACGGCCACTACGGTCGGGGGTTCGAATCTCGCCTGCGGCATGGGTATTTGTGCCGTCCTAGTTCGTAAGTAGTTCATAAGTAGTTTGTAAGTTTAGGGACTGATGACCCCGTAGTTAAGTCCCATAAGCTAAAAAAAAAAAAAATAATAAATAAAAAAAAAGTTAACTACGGGATCATTAGTCCCTAAACTTACAACCTACTTATAAACTACCTTATACTAAAGACAACACAAACATCCATGCCCGACGGAGGATTCGAAGCCCCTACGGGGAACGGCCCCAGGCATCGGAATTTTAGCGCCTAAGTGTGCTCGGCCACTCCGCCGCGGCACATCGTAGGCAAGGCGAACCAAAGGCTACGTTTCAATGGTAGATCACTGACAAGAAGCAACAGCTCTACTAAAGAAAGTACTTACGCTACTCTTGTGTGTCCTGTTTTCGAAGCTATATTACCAGTAACTACTGAGTATATCAGTCCCTAGGCTTACAAACTACTTAAACTAAGTAACATAAGGACAAACACATACACCCATGCCCGAGTGAAACTCGAACCTCCGACGGCGAAACACGAAATACGGTGGCAGCCGCATTGCGATGGCTGAGACAGGTAAAAGCACTGTCACCAGTTTCCCCCTTTCGGATGAAGTGATTTGCCCAACATGTCGGTTGCCACATCGAGCAATTACTCGGACACACCGATGCGCCGTTGTGACGCCCGTTTCAGCGACATTCCAAATATTGTGTAGACCAAATGAATGTATGTTCGTCACACGTCTATAGGTTTTAGAAAATGTGGCCACATTATCTCGATTTAACGCGCTCGCTCTTGCCAAACTGATTGCTTCTGGCTTTTGCAGCGAAAGTGTCGAATGCCGTTGCATAAATCCGCGGAACAAATCTTTCTCCGCTTTCGATTTCCTTTTCCACGAATCGTAGACGTTGACTTTTACATGTTTGGCGAAATCGAAAGCTAATTAACTTGACTGGCTACTCGTCGAACCAAGAAAAACATCAGGAGCATGCTACAAATAGTCGTCTAAAGCATTTTCTTGTTCTGCTGTAAGCACCTATGACAAAAGAAGTCAAAATATTACAAACAAATGCAATAAAAAGGTAAAAACTTTGCTTTGAATAATACAAAAAAGTAAGAAGGAAGTCAAAACATTTTGCAACCTTACTGTGACACTAACTGCAGAACCAGCAACAATATCATTCAAATTGACTTCAGTACGTTGCGTATTCACTTCATTAGCACGGCAGTGCAACAGCAATACCAATCTCGGAATGTCAAAATAACTAACAACAACTCTTAAAGACATTCCCATTTGCATTGCAGAAGAATATCGTTTTGATTGCGTTTTGCCGTTTTCATTTGTTACTTCGTACTATTTTCATGAAAATAAGCAAATATTCACTTTGTTCAATAAATAATTCCATACACATACACGATAAAAATTATGCGGTCGGATTTATCCCACCATTTAGCGGTAGGATTTACTCCATCATGCCATTTTTCATTTAATACACGCAGAAACAATATACACGAAATTCCTAACAAAAACGATTCATGCACTGATTAGGTCACTAAATGCACTACAAAAATCGCGTACCGATTTTGTGTGATCGTTTTATTTAATAAGGTAAAAGCAATTATGGCATGTGAACAACAATTAAATTGCAAACATCGAAAAACACTTGTTGCCTTTTGTGTGTCTAAATGTGAAATGCGGCAGAGCTGACAAGGTGACATTTTCGTTATTTCGAATGCTCTGTATGTTAAATCGCTCCGCTTTGCCGTTTCTCACAAATACAGGGACGTCGGCTTTACCAACCCTGTCGGAGATACTACACCTTACCCTATATATATACGCCTGGACATTAAAATTGCTACACCACGACGACGTGCTACAGACGCGAAATTTAACCGACAGGCAGAGGATGCTGTGATATGCAAATATCAGCGTTTTAGAGCATTCACACAAGGTTTCCAACCGATTTCTCATACACAAACAGCAGTTCACTGACGTTGCCTGGTGATACGTTGTTATGATGCATCGTGTAAGGAGGAGAAATGCGTACTATCACGTTTCCCACTTTGAAAAAGTTCCGATTGTAGCCTATCGCGATTGCGGTTTATCTTATCGCGACATTGCTGCTCACGTTGGTCGCGATCCAATGACTGTTGGCAGAATATGGAATCGGTGGGTTCAGGAGAGCAATACGGAACGCCGTGCTGGATCCCAACGGTGTCGTATCACTAGCAGCCATGTCTCGATCCATTAGTCAAAACATGGGGACGTTTTCAATACAGCAACCATCTCCACGAACAGTTTGACGACGTTTGCAGCAGCATGGACTATCAGCTTGGAGACCATGGCTGCGGTTATCCTTCATGCCGCATCACAGACAGGAGCCCCTGCAATGGTGTACGGAACGACGAACCTGGATGCACGAATGGCAAAACGTCATTTTTTCGGATGGAACCAGGTTCCGTTTACAGAATCATGATGGTCGCATTCGTGTTTGGTGTCATCGCAGTGAACGCTTATTGGATGCGTGTATTCGTCATCGTCATACTGGCATCTCACCCGGCGTGATGGTATGGGGTGCCAAGGATGCGACCATCATTATGCTGTTAAACACAACCTGGTAAAGGCACTCTGAAAAGTGGCGGTTACGTTTCAGATGTGTTACGACCTGTGACTCTACCCTTCATTCGATTCCTTCGATACCCTACATTTCCGCAGGATAACGCACGACCGCTGTGATGCAGGTCCTGTATGGGCCTTTCTGGATACGGAAAATTTTCGACTGCTGCCCTGGCCAGCACATTCTCCAGATCTCTCACCAACTGAAAACGTCTGGTCAATGGTGGCCGAGCAACTGGCTCGTCACAATACGCTAGTCACCACTTTTGATGATCTGTGGTATCGTGTTGAAGCTGCATGGACATCTGTACCCTTACATGCCATCCAAGCTCTTTTTGACTCAGTGACCAGGCGTATCAAGGCCGTTATTACGGTGAGAGTTGGTTGTGCTGGGTACTGATAGTACTGTAATGTAATCTAGTAATCTAGTAATCTAGTTCTAGAAATTTTTGTCCAATGAATACCCGTTTATCATCTGCATTTCTTCTTGGTGTAGCAATTTTAATGACCAGTAGTGTATTTTATTTTCTGCTTACAGGATAGGTCGTTCGATTCATTGTGAGCACATTTAATACCCTACCTGTCTTGGATTGAAGCGTACACTGCTTTCTGATGTATACCCTGCATATCACTGTAGATTTGTTACAACTGCAGAGCCAACTGTTTTGAGGAACAAAACATTGCAAATCGGTACTTGTGCGTATTATAAGGTACAAGAAATCTTCTGGCCAGTTGTAAAGACAGGCCAGCGACAAGTAAAGTGAAACATGTTAGAAATTTAGGACTGAAAGACACCAACTTATTTACTTCCTCTTCAATACGTTTTTGTTACCTTCACTAATTTATTTATTCGTTCAGTTTCTTGAACCGGTTTAAAATGATTTTATGAACCAAGCTGTTCACCATAGTCGTGCAAACAGCTCAGGCGTTCCTGTTGGTGCACTTTATTCTTCTAAGGAAAATTAAAGAAAAAAATTAAGTGAATGCATCAGAAATATTCATTTTAAGACGGTAAGGATTACCTTGAAATGAGGTATTACATTTCTTTGACAAAACTTTCTGAACTGTGATGCTTCTTAGTGCCACTGTTATTCATTTATTTACCCAGTTTATTAAAATATTTGGTGAATCAAATGGCGGGGGATGGGAGGTCGAATAGCAACTTTCAGGTGTTTTACAGAGATATTAAGAGTTGAGGTTGCGTATACTTTCCCGGCGTAATAACTGATAATATTCATCTCGGGATTGCAGCCGGATACCGTCGCCAACTGAGCACGATATTTCGGCAGACCAACTGGCTGCCATCTTCAGGTGAGTGCGCTGATTACACTTACTCGGATAACTTTTCAGTCATGCCCAAACACGGAATTCTAATACTTTCAATGTAGGGGATTTCATTGTTTATTAGGTCATATCTCCTGAACTATTTGTCGTGAAGTCATTTATTTAACAGTGCCTAACACCATGGCGAATGTACAAGCAATATGTTGACAAAGTTTCATCACAATCGGTTGAATGGTACGGCCTCGCATAAAATACGAACACACAAACATTCAATTTTATATACTAGACAACGGGTACACCTTCTTTACTACAGAAGTTTTCGTCACAAACACGATTTACTGTGAAATTGCAGACCAAATTTATGTTCATTTACAACTTGCGTAAATTTTACTGGAGAGTAAATGGCGACTATAAACATAATTTCGTGATCTCAGAATGCAGAACATTTCCTGTAAGATCGCATCGTTTGTTAAAACTGCATTTACATGTTAGACTGTGCATATTTTACGTGCATTTGTACGTTAGTTTTGAAGCGGTGAATGTCCATAACAGATACTGTTATGGGAAAAAAATTAAGCCCTTCCAGGATCACTGTCTTAGGAACACAGCGTAAAAATTTCGACGATTGCCAGGAACAAAAACTGTTGATCTGCCAATACCGGTCGTTTTGAAAAAAAAAAAGTTCAAATGTTTGTAATTCTATCGGACCAAACTGCGTGGTCATCAGTCCGTAGCTTACAAACTACTTAAACCTAGGTAAACTAACCTAAGGACAACACACACACCCATGCCCCAGGGAGGACTCGAACCTCCACGGCGAGCAACCGCGCGCTCCGCAGCGAGACGCTTTAGACCGCTCGGCTACTCCACCGCTGCGGTCGGTTATTTTGATATCCAAAACTTAATGTAGTATCGAATTCAGCTTTTCAGCAGAAAACGGAAATTTTTCATGAACTTTGAAACAATGTACAGATAACATTTCAGTCATTTGTTACTCCCCAAGAGACGACCACAGAAAAGCATATCAGACATATTGCTAACGGGACGCTAACGGTCACGGACAAATACATCGAGAACCAACATTAAATAAAAATTAGATATGTTATCCATTTTCACACCACGCAAAGACACAAAAGGTCTGCGTTATGTGTTTTTTACCTCTGCAAACCCTTTAAAATAGGCTGTAAAATTTTACTAATCTGGATACAGTGCAGCAGCTGTCGAGAATAACGAAAAGAAAATCACTGCTTCATATTTGTGACCAAAGCAGCAAAAACGTCTAAAAATCTAGTTTTGTATTTTTGTGAAAAATGTAATTAGTTTGAACCACTGGATCTCGGTAACAGGTAAAAATAAATGTAAAAAACTAGATAAGTACTTTGAAGATATCACTTGGGAACCTATGGTAAAGATGTCGACTGTTCACATTGAATAGAAAGTAGAGCTGTTCCTTAAAAATCACGGATTTTCGTGGCTGTCTAACGAACTGCCTGTGTAAATAGCATTTTTATAGGCCTTATGAAGACCACCATACAACGCCGACAAAATGGGAGTTTAGAGAACTATGTACGTAATCTGAAGATTTAAAATCTTAAATAGTACTCACACAAAATTAAAAAAGATACGGGACATATGGTATACACATTTTGGTTGTACAATGGAAACAGGAAGACAAAGGGAGAATATTAGATAAAACGGAGACTGTACTGTTCTTCTCACATTTTGTACTTCAAAGGAGTGTCAACAGATTTGACTTAAATGTTAACGCACTGAGAGAATACCTCAGCAAACCGTATTTAAGACTTTGTAATAAATGGAGGTCGAGAATTAACACAATAATCCCGGATTAAAACTGGTAGACCAAGAACATGTTATTAAAATTCGTTTCGGTAGGACGTTCCCGGATTCTCCCGCAGAGAGCATGTGCAGCGCGGAGTTCATTCGCTTCGGAGTTTGGGGCAACGTCCGATAGATGGCAGAACCTCTGTGGCGTCGTCTGGGTCCCGGCCACGCCTTCCGTAAACACTGCAATGGGTTTCTCTACAGCAGTGCGGAATGCACGCCCGAAAGGGGTGCTCCAAGTTTGAAGAGTGACATTGGATATTCCTGTAACTTGATGCGCATTAATGTTTGCGCTGTAAACTCAGAAATATAATACAGCCCTTCTCGTGACAACACGAAATGCTTCAGGTTTCATATTTGAGAAACCTACATTTTCGTTTCGTGTTTATCTTCCCAGTACTTTAGAAGGCTTTGAAACTTAACGATCTTCGCGAATAGTTTTTTTAGTGGAAAAACAAGATATTCTGTCATACCCCACTGAAAATTTTGTTATTGTTTTTTTTCTTTACGTTATATTTCTTGACAGTAATTAAAATCGACTCTCTTATACCATTGATGGGTGGATGGCTTTTGTAATACACCGCTGTAAATATATTATCTTAAAACGAACAGCTAATTCAGTTCGTAGGCATTAAAATCCACGTTGACATGTGAGTAAAATGACGGTTTTCTAAATAGTCCGAATGTTAATGGGATGCCGCGTGTTAAATCAATATCATAAATTGAAGGCGGCAACCTTTAATTGATGAATTAAGTAACTAGAAATGAAGTGGATTTGGTACGATACGGATGAAAATGTTCATACTACGAATTTAATTCGCGGTATCTTTTTAAGATAACCTTTTGACAACCACATACATTACCAGTGAGCCGACATAATTTCTGCGAAGAGTGCCCTATCACTCCAGCTAAAATATTCTGCAAGTAGACAGTCGTCATAACAACTTGCGAAAGTCTTTGTGTTTTAATTAGCAGCTCTACAAAAATCATGAAACGCAACAGCTAGCGAGAGATTTATTTTCTAAATTTTAATTTTCTGGCTTCAACAATTTGTTGTCGACAACTGAACGAAATACTCGGATCCTAGTTCCTGTTCTGTTTGACCTGTGTCACCTGTGCTTGGAATTAACGCCTTGCGTGTGAAAATCGTCAAAATGGATAAAAATATAGTGAAATACAACAGGACTCCGACTGATGATCGTGATGGTGACGGTGATATCGACAGCGTGTAGTAGTACAAGTGATCCATCTGCGGCATCTTGCGACAATGAATTCTCTGATACTGTTTCTGGTAATTCCAAGAAAAAAAGATTCCGGCACTTAATGTGGTAGCCACAGGAAAAGGACTATTCAAAAACATTGGGTAAACCTACATACATGGATTCAGCATGACGAAAAAGGTGACAGAGTTTACTGTTTGTTGTGTAGGTCTGTGTCAAAAAGGAGAAATTGAAATTACTGTATATTAATTACTATTCTCTTTTCAGAGAATAAAATTAACACCAGGAGAAGCAAGAGAGAAGAAAGTAGGAGTTTTAGATTATTTTTTTTTTAATTTTATTTATTTATTAGGAAATAGCTGTCGGGAGGGGCGGGGGAGGTTGGAGGCCGCCACCACCTCTCCCCCTCCCCCCCTCCCCCCCTCTTGGATACGACACTGAGCATACCCCAAGATTTTCAAAAATCGGCACCTATGCAGTGAATGTAAGACTACGATTGAGTAACCGACATCCATTCTCATTGCAATACTCGGTTCAAATCAAATTAGAGGAGCACCTGAGACATCATACACATTGTATATATGGTAATGTATTGTATTCCGATATTGGTTACAACTGTAATTTTGTGTTAGTCTACGATATTATGCCGTGGAGGTTCGAGTCCTCCCTGGGGCATGGGTGTGTGTGTGTGTTGTCCTTAGGTTATTTTACCTAGGTTTAAGTAGTTTGTAAGCTACGGACTGATGAACACGCAGTTTGGTCCGATAGAAATATAAACATTTGAACGATATTTTGCTGTATCGGCACTTTACTTGAGATTGTAACTTTCATTCTGCACGTGAGTGTGCGCTGATATGAAATTTCCTCGCAGATTAAAATTGTGTGCCGAATCCGGGATTCTAACCTGCGACCTTTACCTCTCGCAGTGCAAGAGCTCTACCGTCTGAGCTATCCCGGCACGCCTCACGGTCCGGTCCGTCCTCACAACTTCTGCCAGAACCTCGCCTCGAAAATTCACAGTTCTCCTTCAAACCTTGCAGAACTAGTACTCTTGGAAGGAATTACACTTTTTTTTTTAATATGGGACTTAACTACGGGGTCATCAGTCCATAATCTACTTATGTACTACTTAAGAACTAGTACGGCACAAATATCTATGCCCAAGGAGGGATTCGAACCCCCGACCGTAGTGGTCGTGCAGACCGTGACTGAAGCGCCTCAGTCTCCTCGGCCACCACGGCCGGCGAAATTAAACTACTGGCCCCTAAAATTGCTACACAAAGAAGAAATGCAGATGATAAACGTATGTTCATTGGACAAATTTATTATACTAGAACTGACATTTGATTACATTTTCAGGCAATTTTACAGGAATATCCACTGTCACTGTTCAAACTTGGAGCACCCCTTTCGGTCGTGCATTCCGCACTGCTATAGAGAAATCAGTACCCAGAAAACAAACAACCTTTAGCCGCAATAACGGCCTTGATACGCCTGGGCATTGAGTCAAACAGAGCTTGGATGGCGTGTACAGGTACAGATTCCCATGCACCTTCAACACGATACCACAGTTCATCAAGAGTAGTGACTGGCGTATTCTAACGAGCCAGGTGCTCGCCCACCATTGACCAGACATTTCCATTGCTGAGAGATCTTCGGAATGTGCTGCCCAGGGCAGCAGTCGAACATTTTCCGTATCCAGAAAGGCCCGTACAGGACGTGCAACATGGGGTCGTGCATTATCCTGCTGAAATGTAGAGTTTCGCAGGGATCGAACGATGGGTAGAGCCATGGGTCGTAACACATCTGAAATGTAACGGACACTCATCAAAGTGCCGTCGATGTGAATAAGAGGTGACAGAAACCCCATACCATCAAGCCGGGTAATACACCAGTACGATTACACGCTTCCAATGTGCGTTCACCGTGAAGTCGCCAAACAAAGATGCGACCATCATTATGCTGTTAAACACAACCTGGATTCATCCTAAAAAAGGACATTTTTCCATTCGTGCATCCAGGTTCGACGTTGCGTACACCATAGCAGGCGCTCCTGTCTGTGATACAGTGTCAAGGGTAACCGCAGCCATGCTGCTGGTAATCCATGCTGCTGCAAACGTTGTCGAACTGTTGGTGCAAATGGTTGTCTTGCAAACGTCCCCACCTGTTGATTCAGGGATCGAGACCTAGCTGCACGATCCGTTACAGCCATGCGAATAAGATGCCTGTCATCTCGACTGCTAGTGATACGAGGCCGTTGGCATCCAGCACGACGTTCTGTATTGCCCTGCTGAACCCACCGATTCCATATAGTGCTAACATTCATTGGATCGCGACCAACGCGAGAAACAGCGTCACGATACCATAAACCCCAATCGCGATGGGCTAGAATGCGACCTTTATCAAATTCGGAAAAGTGGTGGTACGCATTTCTCCTCCTTACAGGAGGCATAACAACAACGTTGCACTAGGCAACGCAGGTCAACTGCTGTTTGTGTATGAGGAATCGGTTGGAAACTTTCCTCATGTCAGCACGTTGTAGGTGTCGCCACCTGTGCCAACCTTGTTAGAATGCTCTGAAAAGCTAATCATTTGCATTTCACAGCATCTTCTTTCTGTCGGTTAAATTTCGCGTCTGTAGCACCTCATTTTCGTGGTGTAGCAATTTTAATGGCCAAGAGTGTATATGGTCGATACATGGCTTAGCCACAGCCTAAGGTATGTTTCCAAAAGTAGTCTTTGCAGTGGAGTGTGCTTCTAGGTTTATATGAAGTATACTTAGAGCGTCGCACTCTGGGCTACATCTGTAGAAATAAAAATGAATTGCTGTTAGTTAGTCTCGCTAAAACTCGAAAACGGCTGAACCGATTTGGCTAATTTTAGTCTTGAAATATTAGTGAAAGTTCAGGGAAGGTTTTAACGGTGATAAAATATGGAAATATTGTTCGGAAGGAGAGGAAAATCGGGAAAAACCGAAACAGCGTTTTCCAGTGAGCTATAAATACCGTTCGTCCAATTACGATAAAATTTTATACATTTCATGTTGAAAGGAAGAGGAAGGTTCGCATCAAATAAAAATTTGGAAAAGTCCCCCGGATAGTAGGAAAATTTAGGAAAAACCGAAAGCGATTTTTTTAACGAAAAAAATCAATTGCCACATTGTTGTAAGAGCGTCACTCGAGTACGACTTGACAGGACAAGGTTTGTATGAAATAAATATTTTGAAAATCTACCGGAAAATTGGAAAATTTGAGAAAAACTGAAAGTGCGGTTTTCAATGTGTTTTTATTGAATTCAGCACTATAACTGACTATTCGCACGACGGAAAGAGAGGATTCCTTTTTTTTTTTTTTTTTGTTCATTATGGTCTTGCAAAAATTTTCAGTCGAAACTGGCAAAATTGGAACCAAGTTCGTTTTTCACTGTTTCTAAATGTAGTCAACACTATAAGTTGAGAACCGTTCATCCGATTGCCATAAAATTTTGATAATTTGACGTCCAAAGAAATATGAACGTTCTTATGAACTAAATATTTGGGTAAGTTATCCGGAAAATTTGAAATTTCACGAGAAACTGAAAGAGCTTCTCTGAATGGGATATCAATATTATTCCTTTGTTTGCGATAAAACTTTGCATATTTGCCGTTCAAAGCAAAAGTACATGAAAATTAGAAGCTGCGAATCATCGTCGGGTCGACTAGATGAGCCGGTGAACTTCGTATCACTTATCTCTCAATATAAGCCATATTAATTTAAATAATATGTATTTTAGACCCAGTAGCTTTATAAAGGCATCATCAGATTAAGTATCGCCTCAATAGTGGTCGGAAAGAGTGGGCAAATCACGCACAGCTGCGGTGGAGTAACCGAGCGGTCTAAAGTGTCTCGCTGCGGAGCGCGCGGTTGCTCGCCGTGGAGGTTCGAGTCCTCCCTGGGGCATGGGTGTGTGTGTTGTCCTTAGGTTAGTTTACCCAGGTTTAAGTAGTTTGTAAGCTATGGTCTGATGACCACGCATGTTGGTCCGATGGATTTACAAACGTTTCCGAAAACACGGACACATGGCCAGGGTAGTGGGCATTGGTGGAAGTTCAGGGAAGATTTAAACGCTGATAAAATATGGAAAAATTGCGGGGAAAATTTAGATTTAAAACATGTAAAATAATGACTTGGTTGTTGTTACATAAACCACCGAATCTATTGTGATGAAATCTTGTGTAGAGATTGCTTGAGCGCTAAAAAACCGGATAAAATACTTTAGAATGTGTAATTCAAGATTTTTTTATTTGAAGTATATGGAAATCTAAATTTTCCTCGCAATTTTTCCACATTTTATCACCGTTTAAACATTTTCTGAACTTCCACCATTGTGACATGAACATTACCCTGGACATGTGTGCGAGATTTGCCCACTCTTTCCGCCCACTATAGAGCCGATACTTAGACTATCTGATGATGCCTTTATAAAGCTACTGCGTCTAAAATAGATATGATTTAAATTAATATGGTTTATATTAAGAGTTAAGTGGTACGAAGTTCACTGAGTCATTTAGTAATTGTTAACATTTATTCTCGTTGTCCACTAATATGCTGTGTAATGTCGAACGGCCAGTGCATTCGCACACCTTCGTGGAATGACCAGTACGAGGTTATCAAGCAGTTCTCGATGGATATTTGGCCATTCTTCCAAGAGTGTAACATCCATCTCTGAAACCGTTGTGGGAGGTGCTGGTCTGGCTGCAACGCGTCTGAAACTTCCTGGGAGAATTGTGTGTCGGAACCGGGACTCAAACCTGGGACCTTTGTCTTTCGCGGGCAAGCGCACTACCGACAGGTGCTATCACGATAAGACTCAAAATGCCGCCTCACAACTTTACTTCCGCCAGTACCTCGCCTCCTACTTCTCTGTGAAGTTTCTTTCGGTATCGTATGGACGAAGGATCAACGAAAGTTTCTTGTGTTGGACTGTCTGAAAATCGAATCTTACATGGATTTTTTTTTTTTCATATATGTAGACGTCAGTTTTGTTGTTTGGCCTCATGGTAGTGAGAGCTTCAATTATTTTTTGGAACATCTACATTCAATCCACCCCAATATCCTTTTCACAATGGAAGTAGAAAAGAATGGTTGCCTTCCCTTGCTTGATGTGTTGGTCAGAAGAAAAGCAGATGGTACGTTGGGACATGCTGTTTATAGGAAACCAGCTCATACTGATCTACATCTAAATCTACATAGATACTCAGCAAGTCACATTTAAGTGTCTGGCAGATGGTTCATTAACCACTTCCATAACCTTTCTCTATCGTCCCATTCTCTAATAGCGCGTGGGAAGAAAGAAACCTAAATCGTTCCGTTTTCGATCTGATTTCTCTTATTTTATTGGGATGGTCATGAATCCCTATGTAGGTGGGTACTAGCAAAATATTTTCACATTCAGAAGTAAAAATCGGTGATTGAAATTTCTTAAGTATATCTCGCCGCAACGAATAACGTCCTTTTTATGATTTCCACCTCAAATCCTGCAACATTTCCGTGGCGCTTTCCCTCCTGTAACGTGATAAAACAAAACTAGCGGCCCTTCTCTGAACCTTCTCAATGTCTTCCGTCAGTCCCACCTGGTGAGGGTCCCACACTGGGAAACAGGAATCCAGGAGAGGACGCACAATTGTGATGTAGGATGTCTCTTTGGTTGAGCTGTTACATCTTCGAAGCGTTCTGCCAATGAAACGTAACATTTCGTTCACCTTCCCCAGAATTTTTTTCTGTGTTCTCTCCAGTCTAACTTGTTCGTAATTGTAGCTCCTAGGTATTTGATAGAATTTACGATCTTAAGGTTTGACTGATTTATCGTATAATTGAAGTTCAGCGGATTTCTTTTAGTGGTCATGTGTATTACTTCACATTTTTCTTTATTTAGTGTCAATTTCCAACTTTCGCACCATGTAGAAATTTTGTCTAAATCGATTTGCATTTGCTTTTGATCCTCTGTTGACTTCACTGACCGATAAACGACAGCATCATCCGCGAAGTCTAAGGGATCTATTCAGATTGTCTCCTAAATCGTTTATAAACACAAGGAACAGTAGGGGACCTATAACGCTTCCCTGGGGAACGCCAGATATGACTTCTGTTTTAATCGATGATTTACCGTTAACTTCTGCGAACTGTGTCCTTTCTGATAGGAAATCTTGAATGCAATCGCACAATTGAGGTGATATTCCATAATCACGCAATTTCATTAGAAGCCCCTTGTGAGGTACAGTGTCAAAACCCTTCCGGAAATCCAGAAATATGGAATCCATTAGAGATCTCTTGCCGATGTGACTTATCACTTCATGTGAATAAAGGGCAAGCTATGTTTCGCAAGAGTGATACTTTCTGAATCCGTGTTGACTATTGGTCAATAGGTCGTTCTCTTCGAGGTAGTATAATATTCGAACAAAGTATATGTTCCAAAATCCTACTGCAAATTGACGTCAATGAGACGGACCTGTAATTTTGGGGATCACTCATATTGCCTTTCATGGACATTGGAGAGACTTGGGCAACTTTCCAGTCTTTGGGTACGGATGTTTCGCTAAGTGATCGGTTGTAAATGATAGCTAAGTATGGAGCTATTGCATCAGCATACTCAGAGAAACCTAGTTGGTATACAATATGGTTTTCGAAGAGGTTTTGAAAGCGTTGAGTTTCCCTAGAGTGGAAGGAGGATTTTTAACTTGCTTTAGTACGTAAGACCGCCCGGGGTGTCCTATTGTAATGACCTCTGCCTACCTGCACTTTCTGGCCAGCCGTCGCAGCCCAGCTGCCTCGTCAGCACTTTACCAAAACACCGAGTGTTTGTTTACTAGTACGCATCAGCCTTGATTATCTTGTCGCACTTGCAACATGATCATGTAATTTACATATCAAACTGTAATTATTATTATTGAAAATGTCCGTACCCCATCGAGTTCATATTCAAAAGATTCGACTTGGCGATTAGAATGTAATTGGGAGGTCAGAATTTGAAGGAAATGACAGTGAGGAAAACTTGACTCCTTACAAGTGACATCCGACTCCAGTTGTGATTCTGTTAAGGAACATCTCTTCATCATTTGCACTTCACAGAGTATGAGGCATGGTCTTTCTGGTCTTGATTCTGACCAGTGGGACGAACTGAGCAGCAATATGATCCATTCCAAGATGCTATGTCACAATTTTTCTACGTGATGCAACTTAAGCGTTACATACTTTTGCAATGTCGCAGGCAGTCATTCATCAACTGGCAAGAAAATTTTGTTGACGTTCCACACTGGAGCGACGTCGGTAGATGTCAAGGGGAGTCCTGAATGAGGGTCGTCCTTACCTTCCGTCTGGCCATTATTTTAATCACATGAAGCATTCGGAACTCAGAGTGCAGCTCAGACACTAATCGCTGCAGGCTTTCAGCGCCATAAGATGTGTTTCCGTAAAGATTTCCCTGAGAAACATGCAAAATTTAATACAGATGTATTACTCCTTTAAAGCAGCCGTTTCGAAATTCGATAACTGTGCGCAACAACGTTATATATATAAACTATAAGTAACATACAATAATGAAACTTCCTCTACTCAGTACAGCAGTGTATATACAGGGTGTTTTACTAAGTGTGTTTGCCTCTGTAACTTATAAAATAATAGGTGACGGGAAATTTTAATGCGGTAGGTCATCACAAGAAATGTTACACTTTCTTTGCAGCTATGAACATAGTTTATTGCATTATTTCCCAAAGAGTTACAGCACAAAGATATATTTTTTTTAAATGAAACAATAGTTTTTTTCGTTGAAACCAGCTGCGTCCAAATCAATTTAAATTACATTCCTATCACTGTTAGTTGGGGAGCTACAACCCTTCAAAGTTTAGGGCGCGGAGGCTACGACAGCGTACCTGATTGGTTGGTGGTCATGAGACAGTGGGCCGTGCCTCAGGGGATAGCCACTCGGCCAGTTAGCCACGCTATCGCAGCCTCCGTCCCCGGAACTTTGAAGGGTTTTAGCTCCAAAACTAACAGCGATAGGAATGTAGTTAAAATTGATTTGGACGTAGCTGGTTTAAACGGATCCAACACGCGATAGAAAAAAACTATTGTTCCATTTAAAAAATTATATCTTTGTGGTGTAACTCTTTGGAAAAGGATACAATAAACTATGTTCATAGCTCCGCCGAAATTGTAACATTTTTTTGTGTTGACCTACCGCATTAAAATTTCCCGTCACCTATTATTTTACAAGTTACAGAGGCAAACACAGTTAGTGAAACACCCTAATATATATATATATATATATATATATATATATATATATATACAATATTATTTCCATTTGCTTGCATTACTTAACCTCGCGCTACCAGTGTACATAATAATAGGTATAAATGTAATTACTCAAGTATCAGTTTCTGATCAAAAACTTTTGTTATCCTTTTTTCTAACATGACTAGCTGAAGTTATTTTCTATTAATTGATATCATAGACGTTTGTTTAATTAGGTAAAATTAATTAGTTCAAGAAAGAAGCATTTTGTTTTAGTTCTGATAGTATGCTAATTAGTATTTCTGTTAAGTCTAATTAAGTTATTTTCTCATAACATTGAAATAGGTATTATTCTATTTCACAATTAATGTTAGAAAAATTTTACCCTTATTAGTTTCTGAATAATTATGAAAGTATTGTTGACAAACCTATTTCATTATATACTTAAATGTAACACAATATAACTGAGGTTTATATATCAATTTACTTAGTATTAATTACGCTACCTTGTACTTCATTAAATCGTCCGCCAACATCATCTCAATCAATTCCTTTAAAATGCATTCCCAATAGCGAGTCGCAGAAGCAAGTACACGTGTTTCGTCATACTTCATTCTGTGGTCTTCGGTTAAACAATGCTCCGCTACTGCAGACTTGTCAGGTTGCAATAGACGTGTATGTCTGTGGTGCTCGGTGCATCGATCATTAACGCTGCGAATCGTTTCTCCTATATATGCTTTCCCACAGTGGCAAGGAATCTTATAAATATCGGGCTTTCTCGACCCCAAATCGTCTTTAACTGAGCCAAGAAGAGCCCTAGTCTTAGCAGGTGATCGAAAGACACTTTTGATATTAAACGTTTTTAAGATCCTTCCTATTTTTGAAGACTCACTTCCGGCGTATGGGAGGAAAGAAATTGATCTTAATTAGTCCTCTTCTGGTTCTGGTGATGGCCCAATCTCCATGGCATGACGGATCTGTCTCTCTTTGTACCCATTCTCCTTAAACACGAACTTCAGATGTTCTAGTTCCTATGTTAAGGTATCTGCATCCGATACGGCATTAGCCCTTCTAACCAAAGTTCTCAGGACACCTGTGCATTGGTTCGGTGGGTGGCAACTCATTGCATGTAGATATCGGTCAGTGTGCGAGGTTTTTCTGTACACACTATCCCCTAAGGTCCATCGTCCTTGCTGTACACTAATACATCCAAAAATGGAAGCTTCCCATCCCTCTCCGCTTCCATCGTAAATTTGATGTTGGGTTGGAGGCAAGTAATCCAGGAACCCATTAAGAGCATCCGGTCCATGAGGCCTCACGATGAAAGTGTCATCCATGTATCTCCAGAAACAGGTAGGTGACAAACCAGCTGTCCTCACTGCCCTGTCTTCAAAGTCCTCCATAAATAAATTGGCAACTATGGGGGATAATGACTTTCCATAGCCACTCCGTCATTCTGCTCAAAGTACTGGTCATTAAATATAAAATATGTAGAGGTCAGCACATAACGACAAAGCTCAGTCATTTCTGCGTCCGGTTTGTCACCAATTAACTCCAAAGACTCTTCAAGAGGGAGTCGTGTAAACAGAGATACAACGTCAAAGCTGACAAGCATGTCAGATGGACCAAGACACAAAGACTTCAGAGGCTGAGACGTCAACAACAATCATATTTCTGTGGGCCAGCCGTTGAACCGGTTAAAGCAACTATTGAGAATTCCCGGTGTGATTTTACTGCATGATAACGCAACACCTCACAAGGCCCGCCAAAACGTGCAAAATGCTGCAGCTACTCAAGTGGTCAGAGGGGGGGGGGGGAGGGGGGAGGGGCTACATCCTCCATACAGACCCGACTTAGCGCCATGCGACTTTCATTTTTTACTGCAAGCTCGAAACGGCGAAACGGACGTCGGTGGACAACGATTTCAAAACGATGAGTGGGTGAAAGCGGTTGTCTCCGTGTGGTTACAAAACGCTGGAGTTGATTTTTATGCATCCGGAACTGAAGCGGTGGTTCACCGTTCCTAGAGATATTTACAGTCTCTTAGCCACTATGTGGAAAAGTGTTGTCATAGCCGTGTGGCTTTTGTATAGGTGTTGTAATAAGTGGCCATATTGTGGAAGTGCAATTTACCTTTTGACCTGCCCTAGTAGATCTTGAATACAGGCATGTGTAGCATGCTAATTTCGATCCATCTACATCTACATGGGATACTCTGCAAATCACATTTAAGTGCCTGGCAGAGGGTTCATCTAACCACAATTATACTATTTATCTCCCATTCCATTCTCGAATAGCGCGCGGGAAGGAAGAACACCTGAATCTCTCCGTTCGAGCTCTGATTTCCCGTATTTTATTCTGTATGTAAATGGGAGTCAACAACATATTTTCGCATTCGGAGGAGAATGTTGGCTATTGGAGTTTCGTAAGCAGCCCAAACTGCAGCGATAAGCGCCGTTGTTGTAATGATTCCCATCCCAGATCCTGTATCATTTCCGTAACGCTTTCTCTCCTGTATCGTGATAATACAAAACGAGCTGCCCTTATTTGCACTCTTTCGATGTTCTACGTCAAACCCACCTGATAAGGATCCCACACTCGGCAGCAATACTCCAAAAATGGACGGACAAGCGTAGTGTATGCAGTTTCTTTAGTAGTCTTGTTGCATCTTTTAAGGGTTCTACCAATTAAACGCAGTCTCTGGTTCGCCTTTCCCGCGACATTATCAACGAGTTCTTTCCAGTTTAAGTCTGAAGTAATAGTAATTCCTAGGTATTTTGTGGAGCTTACGGCCTTCACGTTTGATTGATTTATCTTGTAAATAAAGTTTAACGGATTTCTTTTCGTACTCATGCGGACAACTTCACACTTCTCATTATTTAGAATCAATTGCCAATTTTTACACCATAGTGATATCTTATTCAGATCGTTCTGCCTGTTGGTTTTGATCTTCAGGTGATTTTACTACACGGTAAATGATGGCATCATCTGCAAACAACCTAAGAGAGCTACTTAGATTTTCCCCTAAATCGTTTATGTAAATAAGGAATAACAGAGGACCAATAACACTACCCTGTGGAACGCCCGATATCACCTCTGTTTTAGTCGATGCCTTACCATCGATTACTACGAACTGTGTCCTCTCTGACAAGAAATCCCCTAACGAATCGCAAATTTGGGGCGATATACCATAACCACGCAGTTTGATTAAAAGCCGTTTGTGAGGTACGGTGTCAAAAGCTTTCGGGAAATCAAGAAATACGGAATTGATCTTCGAACCTTTGTCGATAGCACCCTTCACTTCGTGTGAATAAAAAGCTAGTTGTGTTTCGCATGAACGATATTTTCAAAATCCGTGTTGACCTTGGGTCAATAGATCGTTCCGTTCGAGATAATTCATAATATTTGAATACAGGATATGTTCCAAAACCCTGCTGCAAATTGACCTCATTGAAATAGGCCTGTAATTTAGTGGCTTACTCCTACTGCCTTTCTTGAATATAGGTATGACCTGTGTAACTTTCCAATCTTTTGGTACAGATCCTTCTATGAGAGAGCGGTTGTATATGACTGTTAAGTTTGGAGCTATCGCTTCAGCATAATCAGATAGAAATCTAATGGGTATACAATCCGGACCAGAAGACTTGTTCTTTTCAAGTGATTTTAGTTGCTGCACTACTCCGATGATATGTACTTTTACGTTACTCATTACGGCATCTGTTCGTAATTGCAAATATGGAATATTGGTTTCGTCTTCTTTGGTGAATGAGTTTCTAAAAGCTAAGTTTAGTAACTCTGCTTTAGTAGCGCTGTCATCGGCAGGATCGCCATTACTATCACCTAGTGAAGGTATTGTTTGTGATTTGCCCCGAGTATATTTAACATATGACCAAAATCTCTTTGGGTTTTCAGTCAAATTTCGAGAAAGAGTTTCGTTGTGATAAGTATTGTAGGCATCTCGCATTGTAATCCTCTCTAAATTTCGAGCTTCTGAATACTCCATTATGAAATTAGAAATGTTTCGAAATGTTTTGAAAAGACCTCGTATACTGCAATGTTCAAATGTTTGTATAGTCTATGGGACTCAACTACGGGGTCATCAGTCCCTAAACTTACAAACTACTTATGAACTACTTACGAACTAGGACGGCACAAATATCCATGCCCGAGGGGGGATTCGAACCCCCGACCCTAGTGGCCGAGGAGACCGTGACTGGAGCGCCTTAGTCCCCTCGGCCACCGCGGCCGGCCGTATACTGCAACATAGATACAGTATGCTCTTGTAATGTCTATACAAAAGAACACTTGTCTGGGCTGAACCAGTAACAATTACGGAATGTGTGACATTAACTACTAATGGATAAAGTTGAAAAAATGTACCCAGCCGGAATTCCAAGGCGGGTTTCCTGCTTTCTAGGCAGTTGCGCTGACCCCTATACCACTGGGGACACAGAGATCATCTCACCTGCATGGATTACTTTACTACGCCTGCCGTAATATACAAATTTTCGCCTTCATCAAACTGATCCACATAAGAGTAAGGACCTAGGACTGACTCCACACTGAAGAATGGACCATTGACCGTCATCTGAATACTATTTATATATGTGGTGAATGTTCTTCCAGTCGCCACTTTTGATCCATTGGCATAATGTTGTCTGTTCTTTCGGGCGGCACTTTCTTGATCCAGACACCAATATTTCAGACAATAGTCATTTGTTAATTGAGGTGGTACTGCTAGGCCCTTACTCGTACAGGGATCAGTATACACTACTAGAAGTTTGAATAATGATGGGCGGGGTAAAAATGGAAATTTATATCTGACGGGAGGCGTACTTGAGCAGGTGTGGTGATGAATGTGACCCCAGTGTTGTAGAGGTCAGCGTAACTGCCTACAAAGCAGGAGGCCGCGGTGGAGTAGCCGAGCGGTGGAAAGCGTCTCGCTGCGGAGCGCGTGGTTGCTCGTCGTAGTTTCGAGACCTCCCTGGGCATGGGTGTGTGTGTGTGTGTGTGAGTTGTCCTTAGGTTAGTTTACCTAGCTTTAAGTAGTTTGTAAGCTACGGACTGATGACCACGCAGTTTGGTCCGATAGATTTACAGACATTTCAACTTTTGAAAGCAGGAGGTCGAATCTCGGCTGGGTACACATTTTTCAAATTTACCCATTTGCAGTTAACGTCATACATTCCGTGAATATGAACAGATAATAACTGCAGGATCTAATGTTGCCTGTGTTCTGTCGGAAATGTCCGAAAGAACAGGCACCACATATACATAAAAAACAAATAAAATGAACTCGCCTTCAGACACAAAATTGTGTTTTACTGTACACAATGCATTTCGAGCCCCGGGGGCTCAATATCAGATGCCTCTGTTTTTTTATACGTGTTTAAAGGCCTATGCCTGTAAACCTAGAAGCAGGACATCAGCTTAGTACTGCGTGGAATCCTGCTTTGGAACTACTACAGAAACAACGGAAGAAAGTTCCATCCTCCAGTAATGAACTACAGACGTCCAAGGGCGTAAGTAACGGAACAGAACGACATACGCGATACCAGGCAGCAGCAAGCTCCTTGGAGGATGGCCATCATAATATGCATCTCCAACAACAACCGGATGCCACAGGAAGCGCACCTCACAGGCGCATACCGGGTTCAGAAGGCCAGGACAATGGCTCGGCCACGAGAGAAACTCGCCGCGGTCGCGATAGTGCTAGGATCGCGCCTATCGTGCGCGGACCTAATAGGGAACACCTTGGGACGTCCGCTACCTCAGAAGAGAGCCGCAACGGGCGCGGACCGAAGAGGAAGCGCCTAGAGACTGATACCACCGACAGAAGCGGACGCAGCGGGCGCGGACGGCATAGGGAGCACCACACACCTCCCAGGCATAAATATGGGACGAGGTCAGCTCGCCAACCAGTCTCAGGGAACACCTGATGAAGACGCCGAGTTACGACGTCGAAATATCGTGTTGGGAAGACGCGGACCACCGGCAGTACACCCGATTTTACGAGATGATGACAAATCGCCGGGAAAGTCTTACAAATTAAGTTGACTTACTTGTTAATTACATTTGTATGATAAGTAATCATCAATACAAACACTAGACATCTGGAGACACATTGTTCAGTTGTTGTTATTGCACAGCGTGTTTCAAGTTGGGAAGAGTTTGTCTTAATGATTATTTATACATACAAATGTACTCCAGGAGAGACAATTATCATACTACACCAGACTTATTTGTACATCACTTTTCAACAAGTAAGTCAATTGTTAAATCTCTTATTATATGCACCTGTTTTTAAAATTTTTTCCATTTTGTCACAGCCTATGTTTTGATATTAAAAGGCCATGCCTTTAAACGCATATACAAAATCATAGAGGCACTTGATGAGCCGTCAGTTCTTGAAATGCATTGTGTGAAGTAAAACACAATTTTGTGATTGAAGGAGAGTTCATTTTATTTTACTTAAGTACAACGGTCACGGAAGATAACTGGCAATAATGGACAAAATTAAGACATAGAAAACATTTTAATTCATCTTCCAACCTCAAATAGGATCCGAACACCAATAACTGCGATTCTACGTGCGGCTTTTTGAGACTTCACAACTTACTTCGCAATGTACGCGCCGGCGTGTTTCGTAGCGAGAAAGGAGCAATATCAGCACTGTTTGCCATGTGCGTCTCATATGGCCACGTTGTGTACGGGACGTTAAACCGTAAGCTCCCCCTCTTCCTGTCTTGTGTTGAACATAAGCGAGCTGTGTAGGCGACAGCTGCGTCGGCAGAGTTCGCTGCGCTGGTGCCGTCTAAGCCATATTACGACAAGTGTCTGTTGGGTAATAGTCGTTTCCTCAAGACGTAAAGCGAAAGAAACGACAAAGGCGTGCGTCTGCAGTCGTGGGGCAGGGGAAACGTCGCTTCTCGTAGGCTGAGGATGCGCATCAGAGCTTCAAACGTATTATTACCGTTGTTACTGAAACCATTCTTGTTTCTTTTTTTGGCTTGTTCTGGCTTTGTGTCTGCGCCCCTGTAGCCGATAACGTCATGTTTGCCAGGATTCGAGTAGTAGCAATTAATCGCCTACCTCTCCACACTTAGCGAAAATAAAACGTAATCCTGTCGTGAATACACTCATGAATAGGTAAAAGGCCAAACATTATTGTATTATTATCTGTACCAGACCACACGTCACTATAGCTTGTTATGAAAAGGAAATGAATCAAATGAGAAAGTACTTATTATACGTGTAAATGCATGATGCTTTGAGTGTCAAATGGATACACAACGTACAAAAAAAAAAAAAAAGTTCAAATGTTTGTAAAGCGTATGGGACTTAACTACGGGATCATCAGTCCCTAAACTTACAAACTACTTATGAACTACTTACGAACTAGGACGGCACAAATATCCATGCCCGAGGGGGATTCGAACCCCCGACCGTAGTGGTCTTGCTGACCGTGACTGGAGCGCCTCAGTCACCTCGGCCACCAAGGCCGGCAACACAAAAAAAAAAAAATGTATGCAAAGGTATGTGACCTAACTGCAGTGGTCATCGGTGCCTATAATTACAGTCTACTTAAACCAACTTAAGAACAACATACACACCCATGAACAAGGGAGGACTGGATCCTCCGACGTGGAAAGGCCGCGCGCACCATACCAAGGCGCTCTAGTGCGCACGACTATTCCGCCGCGGCGCAACAAATCTGCTACTCTTTCTCCCCTCCGTGCAATTTGTCCATTACTTCATCCACTCTCTCTCTCTCTCTCTCTCTCTCTCTCTCTCTCTCTCTCTCTCTCTGTGTTAATATCCTGCGTCCCCTCTTCGTGTCCATATCCTCAAAAAAATCAAATGTTTCAAATGTTTGTAGAGCTTATGGGACTTAACTACTTACAAACTACTTAGTAACTAGCTAATACTAAGGACGGCACAAATATCCATGCCCAAGGGGAGATTCGACCCCCGACCGTAGTGGCCGTGCAGTCCGTGACTGGAGCGCCTCAGTCTCTTCGGCCACCGTGGCCGGCTTCATTTCGTCTTCCTCCTTATATACTCACTCCCCATCAGCTCCTCCTTTCTTTAACGGTCCTCCCCATCGGTCTCTTTCTATGCTTATCTGCTTCCTTCCTTACTCCGTCCACCTCCTCTGTGTGTCTCCTCCTACCACGGCCTACCCTCTTCTCTCTCGGTTTTCTCACCCTCTTCTACATAAAGTTACACCTCTCTCTAACAAAGAGCCATGTTCAGAAAATTATTGACCGAATGCTTTGAAATTTTGACAAAACGTTACTCTTGAATACGTTCTTGATTTAATATACTTACTTTTTTTAATATTAGCTAAAAACACGGCGTTTCCCGGTTATTTATTTATGTATCTATTCCTCCCTTGAGTTAGTACCTCTCCTATCCCTTCTATCTGTCCAGCTCATCTTTCTAAAAACATTCTATATTTATCGGAGAATATATAAGAAGTATCGCTGTCTTGCATAATGTACAAAATTATACGTGCAGTATCCAAACAAAGAATGGCAGCAATAAAATACAAATGCATATAAAATTCTCACGAGCTCATATTTATTGAGTTATCCGTTGTAAAATTGAATAATTTTTCTGGTATATATTTGTAAAAGTGCTTTGTCTGTAAAATCTGTTGCGAATATAATTAGTAGTAAAGAAGTAATAGATTAAAACGTGGTGCGTGATACGGCGGTGTTCTATGAACGTTACTGTTTATGAGCTCATATCTCATGAAATACGTGTCGTACTGTGATACAATTTCGAAGGTACAATGAGCTATATGTGTGTATAATGTCTGTAAAATTTTCTGCGATTACAATTTGTAGTGTAGAAATTATAAATTATAACGTCATCCCGAATGCCGTAGTTTTAATCCATGAACAGCAAAACAGTAGTAAACGAGAAACTTTTTTCCTTTCATAATTTTGCTTTTGTTATCAGCGAGAAAAAGTTCAATAAAGGTTTGAAATTATGTTTAAATTTGGTTGAAAGTCGCTAAGTACTGTCATTCTCATACAGTATTTGAATAAAATCTCGTCGCATTATGTGGCAGTTTCTTGCAACTATATTTACAAGGTCATGCCTGATGCGACAGTTTTACGGCACCTACAGCGAAGCTGTTGTTGCATGTTCCTAACTACTCCCACTTTCCAATAATAGACGCAAAAATCTGGGTATTCTCACGCGGTGGCCTCTCATTATTTATGACATCATATCTCCTGAACTATGTGTCATGCTCTTTTGTTTATAGGTCAGGAACCTTCGTGGGTGTACGGTGAACAGTTCACCAAACTTTCAATGCAGTCGAATGAATGGTTTATGAACACATGGAGGACATACAGACAAATATTCAAAAATGTTTCAAATGGTTGTATAGCTTATGGGACTTATTTAAACTTACAAACTACTTATGGACTAACTAATACTAAGGACGGCACAAATATCCATGCCCGTAGGGGGATTCGAACCCTCGACGGTAGTGGCCGTGTAGACCGTGACTGGAGCGCCCCAGTCCCCTCGGCCACCGCGGCCGGCGACAAACATTATGCCAAGTATGAAATTGTATAAATTGTATTATTGCGAAATGCTGTGACAATCACATAGTTGTTAGGTTACATCCATACGAGGGTTGGAACTTAAATGATGGAATCACTGCTGTGGAGACACTATGCAATGGAATCTACTATCGTCGCTGATTGTACTCATTGTTGACATACCTATCTTACCTTCGAGCAAATGGACGCCCGTACCACCCTACCGGCGTGCGCTCAATCCAGGGAAACATTCACTTGTGAGCGAGAAGTCAAACATAACGTTGTCAAATGTTCAAACGTTTGTATATCTATGGGACATAACTTCTGTGGTTATCAGTGACTAGGCCTACAAACTACTTAAACTAACTTATGCTAAGGACAACACACGCACACGCAAGCTCGAGTGAGAAATCTAACCTCCGATATCAAGCAACCGCACGCTCCGCAGCAAGGCGCCTTAGAACGCTCGGCCACTCCACTGTGGTGTAACGGTGCCCTATATTTTCGAAATAGAAACAACAGAATTGGGTCATGATTGAATGTGCCAGAGGTTGTACAGGATGACAGTGTTATCAAGGTCATCAAGAGGCGTGCGGGGGATCGTCATTACCGTTGCAGAACAGTTGAGCGTTGTGTAAAAATTTTCAACGAACGTCGGCAAACTGTGGCAGACATGCATCGGGCAGATCCTCCTGGCGTCGTTGAAGAAGTGCATACTGTTACCGCGTTAGTGGAGAGTGATCGACGCCAGACGATTTGTGAGTTCGTCAACGAAACCGGATTAGCGCATACAGCGCAAGCTGTGGCTGATCTATTCGGTCGATGGGCCTGGGAAGAACTGTACGATCCGACGTACTACCCGGAATTAAGTCCTTGTGACTTTGATTTTTAATTTGATGAAGGTACCAATTCGTGGTATTCTTTTTAGAACTGTTGCACAAAATTGACAGGCAGTATACCGCTCCATTCGCACCATCGACAGAACAGGCTCTGCTAACGGTATATAACGTCTTCTACATCGCTGACAACTGGTTTTACACAACGCTGGTGACTAGTTTGAAAGACAGTAACAGGTGCAAATATGTAACGCTTTTGTATCGCTTGTGAATAAATAGTGGCCACTATTTAAGTTGCAACGCTCGTATTATCAATACGAAAGATTTTAAATGGGAAATGCTTAACCGACTTTGTTGAAATTGTGTATAGAGATAGCAAGAACGATGAAGGAGAACATAAGAATTTAGAAAGTGTGCAATTCAAAGTATTTGTAGTTTTTATGTATATAACTCGAAATATGGAATATCTGAGCAGCAACGTTTCTCTCACACTTTCTGAGACGCTTCAAGACTTCTTCGAAAATGTATTTATTCTTTAACTTTCGAATTTATGAAATTAATAAAAAAAATTCACATACTTTTGAATCTGCATACTATATTCATCCCTCGGTCTGCCTCTACGATTTTTACCCCACATGCTTCCTTCTAATCCTAAGTTGACAATTCCTTGATGTCTCAGAATGTGTCCAACCAATCTATTCCTTCTCTTAGTCACGATATGCCAGAAACTCCTTTTCTCCCCGATTCGGTTAAGCACCTCATTAGTTACGTGATCTATCCATATAAGTTTCATCATTCGTCTGTAGCACCACATTTCAAAAGCTTCTATCATCTTGTTATCTGATTTCCTTATCGTGCAAGTTTCGCTCCCATACAATGCTACACTCCAGAAAAATACTTTCAGAAAGGACTTCCTAACATTTAAATTAATATTGAATGTTAACAAGTTTCGCTTCTTTAGAAACGCTTATCTTCCCAAAGCATTTCTGCATTTTATATCTTCTTTACTTCGGCCATCAGAAGTTATCTTGCTACCCAAATAACAAAATTAATCTACTACTTTTATTGACTCATTACCTAATCTAATTCCTTCAGCATCGCCTGATTTTCTGACATTGCATTCCATTACCTTCGTTTTACTCTTGTTAATGTTCATCTTATATCTTTCTTTCAAGACACTGTCCATCCCATTCAATTGCTTTTCCAGATCTCTTGCGGTCTCTGACAGAATTACTACGTCGTCATCAAACCGCAATGTTTTTATTTCTTCTCACTGCACTTTAATGCCCTCTCCAAATTTCTCCTTCCATTCCCTCACTGCCTGCTCATTGTACAGATTGAACAACATTGGAGAAAGGCTACACCGCTGTCTTACTCCCTTCCCAACCTCTGTGTCCCTTTCTTGCCCTTCGACTCTAATAACCGCTTTCTGGTTTTTGTATAGGTTGAATATAACTCTTCGCTCCCTATATTTTACCCCTGATACCTTCAGAATTTGGAAGAGTGTATTCCAGTTGACATTGTCAGAAGCTTTCTCCAAATCGACATACGCTAAAAACGTAGGTTTGCCTTTCCTTAGCCTATCTTCTAAGATAAGTCATAATGTTAGTATTGCCTCCCGTGTTCCTACTTTCTCCTAAATCCAAACTGATCATCCCCGAAGTCGGATTCCACAAGTTTTTCCATTCGTCTATAAATAATTCGTGTTAGTATTTTGCACCCATGACTTATTAAACTGATAGTTCTGTAATTTTCACACTTGTCTGCACTTGCTTTCTTTGGAATTGGAATTACAATATTCTTCTTGAAGTCGGAGGCTATTTCCCCTGTCTCATACATCTTGCATACCAAATGGTACATTTTTTCACGACTGGCTCTCCTAACGACATCAGTAGTTCAGAAGAAATATCATCTACTGCAGGGGCCTTCTTTCGACGCAAGTCCTTCAGCGCTCTGTCAAATTCTTCTCGCAGTATCTTATCTCCTATCTCATCTTCCTCCACTTCGTCATCCATTTCTAGAATACTGCCTTCAAGTTTATTTCCTTTGTATAGGCCATCTATGTATTCCTTCCAGAGTTCAGCTTTACCGTCTTTGCTTAGTGCTGGTTTTTCGTCCGAGTTCTTGGTATTCATACAGCTGCTTTTCTTGTCTCCAAATATCGGTTTTATATTCCAGTAGGCGTTATCTATCTTCCCCTTGTTATGCATTCTTCTACGGTTCTGCATTTGTCCTCTAGCCACTCCTGCTTAGCCAGTCTCGACTTCCTGTCAATCTCATTTCTCAGATGTTTGTACTCCTTTTTTCCTGTTTCACTTGCTGAATTTTTATATTTTCTCCTCTCATCAATTAAGTTCAGTATATCCTGTGTTATCCAGGGATTTCTATTAGGCCTTATCCTTCTGTCTACATGGTCCTCTGCAGCCGTTACTACTCTATCTCTCACTCAGAGCTACCCATTCTTCTTCTACTGTATTACTTCCCCCGTTTCAGCCAATCCTTGCCTAACACTCCCTCTGAAACCCTCAACCACCTCTGGTTCCTTCAATTTGTCCAGTTCCATCTCCTAACTTTACCGCCTTTCTGCAGTCTCTTAAGTTTTAATCTGCAGTTTATAACCAATAAATTATGGTCAGAGTCTATATCTGCCCCTGGATATGTCTTACAGTTTAGTACCTGGTTTCTAAACCTATTCCTTACCATTATAAAGTCAATCTGGTACCTTCCAGTGTCTCCTGGTCTCTTCCACGTATACAGCCTTCTTTTATGATGTTTAAACGAAGTGTTGATCATTAAATTGTGCTCTGCTCAAAATTCCACCAAGCGATCTCCTCTTTCATTCCTTTTTCCCAGTCCATATTCACATACTACATTTCCTTCTCTTCCCTTTCCCACTACCGAGTTCCAGTCCCCCATCACAATCACGTTTTCGTCTCCCTTAACTTTCTGAATGATTTATCTCCTCACACATTTTTCGGCAGTGCTAGTTGGAATATAAACTTGCATTACTGTGGTCAGTGTTGGCTTCGTATCTATCTTTACTACGATAATGCGTTCACTATACTGTTCAAAGTAACTTAACCGTATTCCTATTTTCTTATTCATTATCAGACCTACTCCTGCGTTACCACCAACTGATTTTGTATTGATAACCCTGTACTCACCTGACCAGAAATCCTGTTCACTTCACTAATCCCTACCATATCTAACTTTAACCTATCCATTTCTCTTTTCAAATTTTCTAGCTTACCTACGCGATTAAGGGTTGGAAAATTCCACGTTCCGACCCGTAGAACGCCTGTTTTGTTTTTCTTGATGACGACATCCTCCTGAGTAATCCCCGCCCGGAGATCCGAATGGGGAACTATTTTACCTTCGCAATATTTTACCCAAGACGACGCCATCATATGGTCATACAGTAGAGCTGCATGTCCTCGGGAAAAGAAACGACTGTAGTTTCCCCTTGGTTTCAGCCGTTCGCAGTAACTGCAAGGCAAAGCCATGTCAGCTGGTGTTACAAGGCCAGCTCAGTCAATCATCCAGACTGTTGCCGCTGTAACTACTGAAAAGGCTGATGCCCCTCTTCAGGAACCACACGTTTGTCTGGCCTCTCCACAGATACCCCTCCACTGTGGTTGCACCTATGGTACGGATATCTGCATCTTTGAGGCACGCAAGCCACACCACCTCGGCAATGTCTGTGGTTCATGGGGGTGGAGTTTATGTATAATTACCATTTATTCAGAAGTAATTGTTTGGAAACTTATTTAAATATATTTGCAAGTGAGGCAATATTAATTTAATCGAGATTTGTGTATCAATTTACTCAGTATTATTTACGCTAACTTTTACTATAGCCAGTCGTATCGTATTACCTCTAGACCACCGCATCCCTAGCGATTAAGGCACCTCGGAGTAGCCCAAGCACGATTTCCTTTACGCCACACACTTTAATTCAGCTTCTGTGTTCCTTAGAATATTGCCACTACTTTGTGACATGAAGAGAATCGTGCTTAGACTGTTCCGAGGCATGTTAGTCCCTAGTGATGTGGTGGTCTGGCGGTTAGACGTCTGCCTAGAGAACATGGAGGTCCGGGTCCAATTCCTGGTAGTATCACGAATTTTAATTCAATGTTTCAGATTTATCTCTAATGTATTTGACATATTCGAGACGGAAATCCGTATCAGGGGTTATATATTTCTATTTACATTGATAATTACGTAAAAGTTGTTATATGTTAGGCGTGTAGAAAGTGTGTCTACAGTTATTAATACGTCATATTAGTGCTACACGTGTTGTACACCTCGGACTTTTGTATTCCACCCGCGAACTGTATAAATTTGTATTACTGATGTGTGGAATGTGCGCAATGGTTACAGTAATTGTAATTAACAAGACTTGTACACTGGCCATATATGGGAACAATTGGGCACTAATGAATCATTAAAGTGTCAATGAATTCAATTCTACGTGTCGCCTACATTATTTGGAGTGGACTAGTTTTGCCCCATGAAATTTCAGGCAGACGCTACCGAGAGCGCGGATCTACGAGAACTTCATGGGGCAACGAAGTACGTCACCGTGCGTCACAACACATGCAGCAGTATAACTATTATTGTCCGTGTTATTATTGATATCACATCCGTCCGTGTGGTGAAATTGTTTCCTTATTCTTCTGTTCCGATTAGTTCTGTTTATTCTATGAAACTAAGAATATACTCTCAGGTTAGCTACTTTCAAATAAGAGAAGGAACACCCGATAACTCACTGTTATGAAATCCGAACAGTCCTTTTACACGTCAGGAACACGTTTCCCTATATAACAGTTGCCAGCGTACTGCAGTAAAAAAAATCACACTGACGTGTTTAACGACCCACTTTAGATTATCCTGTTATTTTGAGATTTTTGCAAACATTTCGGAAAAAATATAATATAAATAATAAAAAATTGTAAGCGATACGATTAAGTTTCCACAAGTGTGATAGTATCCATGCAATCAACATGTAATATTCTTTCTTTTGTGTCCCAGCCTCGTCGCCGCTTTTGTCTCGTTTCCGTCGTAGGTGTCGGTGGCCAAGTAGAAATAGACAGACACCAGAATAAAGGATGCACGCTTGTGCAGGTATGGAGGTGAGCAGCCAGTGGGACAGCAGAAACTAGAAACACTAGAGTAAATTAGAACGAGATATATATTGCACAGAATTTATACAATACTTAACTTTTACACAGTTCAGTACTGCAGAGTGCTGATACATAGTTGAGCTAGAGGCCTGCCTAGTGCATATCCGATAGCCAAGTCTTCACTGGTGCCTATCTGATTCCGAAGTGTTCACTGGTTCCTATCTCAGTCCCAAGTGAACGATGTCGTTCAGTGGTGGCCATGAGCGGAGTTGCAGAGGGCGCTCGTGGCTGTCGTCGTAAGAACGCCGCGCCGTGCGTGCATGGCGGCGCGCAGCGAAAGTAGGTGGCGCGCACTTTATACTTGTGCGACACCACACATTCAGACCATTTTTTTAACAAACAGCGAAAATTATTTGATATTTCAGTTTAGCTTTGAGAAACATACTCTTTTTTGGACTTTTACCTCTTCAGACTATTATTTTATTATCTCAATTATCTCTCATTTCATTATCTTTTTCCGTTTAAATATTATCACCTGTCTTGCCATGGAAGTTTGTCCCAGTTTACTTTCTTTGCCTGTACTCGTTACTAATGACTATAGCCTGGAAGAAATGTAGTGTATATTTGGCGTTCGCCCGAAACTCTTATCTATTCGCCATATTCCTTTCTGTATTTGATGATTTTCTTATTATAACACAAGCGTTGATATTTCGAAGTAATGGCGCACTGAAAATTAGCAAAACACGTCGTTCTTAGGACAATGAATTATAATCTGATGTCAAAAAATGCCACGTGAGCAGTAAAACCCTGCCATCGATGGATCACTCTTGCAGCTGTTCACCGTAGCGTACTGGGTGACGAAATAGTTTGTTATGTATGAACATATTCGACGGTGGTTCGAAACTGGCCGGGCATGGTGGCTCACCGCGCTTGTTCAGAGAGCTGCCAGCGTGCTAGCTTTAGTACCGATAGGTTGAACGGTTCGATTTAAAAAGTGGGAACACGTTACAGACAGAGAGACAGACGACAGAGAAACAGACATACATCGTCAAACAACCGTTAGTTTTGCCAACATCTCTGAAACCATGCGAGAAACGCAAAAACCATAACAGAGCAAAGTTGTAGAGAATTTTCTCCTCTACTAATTCGCTTAGAAATAAGAAACCAGGCAATTTGCTGCAATTTATACACATCCTTTCCGTATCATTAAGAAACGACAGTCGTCACAGAAGTCTAGGACTCCATTTATATATGAAACTATCATTATCAGTGCGTTGCTTGGAATTTTCTTCTCACAGTATCCTCCCCGTTGTTGTGCAAATGCTTTAGATCAGCGTTCAATTCATTTTTACATATTTCACGGCATGTTCACGAAATAGAACGATGCAAGATATGAAAAAAGGGACATAAGGGAGTAAAGTTGTAGAGAATTGTCTCATCTACAAATTTGTTACTTAAGTCGTTATGTTGATTTAAATTTTGAGTTCTCAAATGGCGATCGCAAAGGCCCACTTTTAGTGTTACTACCGTAACCTAAAATGGGCCAAAATAAGTACTATGAGCAGGGGTTGAAACCAGGGCCCTCTATATAACAAATTACAGCTCTATTAACTTGCCCATAGGACGTCAATAATATATTCTCTTACAGTTATGCTTTCGGTCCTTAGGTCAGATGTTACTTATTATTGTTTATTCACGGTTTCTCAGACGACAGCACATACCACAATTACATCGATGATTTGGTTGTTACTCTACCGATATACAACGTTTTTTATCCATACGTCTGACATTTGAAGATTGTAAGTCCACGAAAGCTTACAGTTCGTCACTGTATCTTATAGTCACATGGCGTCAGTAATCGTATAACTGCTTACATTCGTCATCAGTTACAAAATTTCGTTCGAAGAAACAAAGCAATATACTGCTTCAATTCTTCATAATGGCGATTTTGGAGGACAAATTTTACTTCCCTAGTATTGGCAGCGATGTGATTAAGAGGACATTTATGGCGAAAAACAAGAACAGTTTCCTTACCAAAATGTGATAATTGTTTGCACCACAGTTTAACATGTACACCTTGCAGGACTAGCACTACTAGAAAAAGGATGTGGTAGGCACGTGGCTTAGCCGCAAGCTAGGGCATGTTTTCTGGGTAACTTTTGTGTACTGCGGGAAGTCGGAGGCGAGGTACTGGCGGAAGTAAAACTGTGAGCACGTGCAGTGAAGCAAGCTGGGATAGCTCAGTCAGTAGAGCGCTTTCCCGTCAAAGGCAAAGCTCACAGATTTGTGTCCATATTCCAACATTCAGCTTTAATCTGCTAGGAAATTTCAGGTAGTACCTGTTTCGTCTCTGGCGTTAAGACCGACCGCACACACATTTAACTTCCACAGCATTGGAACGTGCTGATACCTTTATTTGAACTGATCGCCAGAAAAAAAAAAAAGTTCATATGTTTGTAAATCTATCGGACCAAACTGCGTGGTCATCAGTCCGTAGCTTACAAACTACTTAAATCTAGGTAAACTAACCTAAGGACAACACACACACCCATGCCCCAGGGAGGACTCGAACCTCCACGACGAGCAACCGCGCGCTCCGCAGCGAGACACTTCAGACCGCTCGGCTACTCCACCGCGGTTGATCGCCAGACTTCATGTAATGAGTAGGTGTATTTTTTGTAGATTGACAGGAGTCGAGGCAGGGGGCATTAAATGAGAGGTCTGGTGGGTATTTGGAACACGAAATTACGGACAGGTGTAGCTGAACCTCAATTATTATCTCAATCAGGAATGTTGTTTAATTTAATGATGTTGTTATTGAATGATGCTGATAGAATAATGTTCAGTGATCAATAATTTGATTGGTATTGTATAGCAACCTTCTAATATCTCGTGTCACAGAAAAATTAACAACCAGTTAATAATGACTTTCCCTCTAAAAATATGAATTAAAAGCGGGAAACAACAATACATGAATTGGTTAAGAGAAACAGACTTTCTCACACATTATTCGTATTATTTTACAGCAATGACTCAAATATCTCATTTAAAAATAGACATCAATGTTCATACAATAAACCTATAATTCCTTTATATTAATCTGAACACTAGACATGAATTTAATTCTGGTTGTCAAGTCAAAATATCCTCTATTGGAAGATGGTAAACTTCGCAATAGAATGGAAATTGATATTCAATTTCGTTGTCGTAACGAAATACTCCGAGCAGGGTCGATTTATGAACAACACTTTCGCGTTAGACTGGCGAATCTGATAGAACAGCCACGTGCTGCTGGCATACGCAGGCCATACATTGCCCAATCGACGAAATGCAGTGCGATCTTGCTGCGTCACTGTGACGCTGTGCGCCGCTGTGACGTGGACACCTGGCGGTATATAAGCTGAAAAGTACGCAACCATGAAATAAAGTCTCGCTCCGTTATTCAGAAGCTGTACTCCCTAATATCAGCCACTGCGCTGTCGGTAGTACACAGTGACTACGACCTCAAGCAGTTATGGCAAGTCTGGGCCACTTCAGTTAGGATAGACAAATACACACAATTACTGAAGGCCTAAAAGACTTCAGAAAGCTGATTATGTTGTAATTAGTGCCTCGGTGCGTCTAATTATGGCTGGCTGACTTTGTTCTCACCGAGCAAGAATTATCAGTACCATTCAAATCTCAGGGTGCACTTTGAAATTTGTACAAGTAACTAAGTCTCAAAGATATGTAAATGGTGTCAGTCATATTGGGCAGACTGGGAGGTCAGTCTGCACTAGATTCAAAGAAGCTGGAGCTTAAGGACGTGAGATTCATCTTTTGCGGAACGCTCCTTAGAGGAAAATCACAAATACATTATAGATGTAGAAATACTGCACACACACAGGAAAAGGAAAAGGTGCAAAGCTGACTCAGAAGTTAAAAGACAGATCTATGTATCCTCAAAGATACTATTGAATGAGCAGAATCAATTCAGTTATTTCCCCCCCCCCCTTTTTTTTTTTTTTTTTTTGGATTATGTGTGATCATATTCTACTCTTATCTATAATTTTATTCCAATGTGTATTTATCCATGTTGCGTAAACGCCATGGTGTTATAGTTGGTAATCCATTGTAACTTTGTCAAAATTGTCACAAAGGTAATCTGTGGGTTTAACCCTCGGGCGGCAGCGCCAATTATTTTAACTTCAGCAGCAGCGCGGTGCAGATTTGTTACCACTGTGTATCCGAGTTACAAACCTAGAATGTAGCTACTAAGTGATCGAAATAATAAGAAATAGTGCAATGCATGGGTAGGAATATCATATTTGTTAATATCTAAATTAGTATATCAATTACATTATTACGAAAGTGGACAATAATCGTGTATAATAGACCCAGCAGTGCTGTCATTCCTTCTTACGTTACTTCCCTGTAGTTCCTGTCTCTTGAGTAATTAGTTTCAGCTTTTTTCCGTGTTATCTGGAACTTAGTACACATAACTGCCTCATCAATCAAATTATCATCTAGCATGAATGAAACGGCTTGCGTCTCTGACCTCACGCCCCTTGCGTTCCCTTTTGAACCAGGGAAGATTTTTATATTCCTTTTGAGTGTTGCTTGTATGGCGTTTTACTCCACAGAATGGTACAGTCTTCAGTATCAGATACATTCCGTCTGAAATCATATTCTGGATCGGAACTAGGATTTACATTTGAATAATAGTATCCTATTCATGATCTGATGAGGAATGTAGACAAAAATCACTAAGATCTTCGTTACTTGTCGACAGAATATTTCTTCATCTGTTAGACCCATACCAAGTCCACGAGATCTGAAGATTAAATTATGTAATAGAATACATTTTCGCAATGTATAAGGCTTTAAAAGGGTTAAAAATGAGTTACGGAAACTGCAACATGGCTAATCAGGAGAAACTAGAGGACAGTTTCTCCATAGTTAAACTTCTATTTACGAAATAAATTTAAATTTTGGAGAATTCTCATATGTAGGGTAAAATTTATACAATAAATACTTAGTAGGCACTGCCACAAATCCATCTGCTCAAATGTTTGTTAAGCTTATGGGACTTAACCACGGGGTCATCAGTCCCTAAACTTACAAACTACTTATGAACTACTTACGAACTAGGACGGCACAAATATCCATGCCCGAGGGGGGATTCGAACCCCCGACCGTAGTGGCCGTGCTGACCGTGACTAGAGCGCCTTAATCCATCTGCAAGGAAGACTAGACGTAACAGAAAACAATTCAAATCTACTTACATGACGGGCAGCGCGGTGCAAATCTGCTACCAGTGATGCACTCCCTAGCAAAACTTTTTTTTTTAAGGTGGACACAGCCGAGCACTAGAAACTCAGAACATTCACTGACATCATTGATAAGGCTTAATTGAGGAATAGCTATAGCGGTAGTACGGCGTCTCCATTATTGCGACAACAGTGAGCATTTAAAGAAGAGTGTAGCGTATTTGCACCAGCGCTGTCGCTCAAGGGTTAAGTCAAGAATCGATAGTGTGACGTTGTCACGTTTACCTTTGGGATCAGTAATGAATTAAGTACTCGAAAAGGGGCCTATAACCCGAAACCTAGGTCGTACAGCACCAATAAAATTTATGAAACATGGTAAAAATTTGAGGAAATGCATACTGTAAACCATCAGCTGTTTATTATTTTTCAATCTTCTACCGGTTTCGGTTATAAACCATCTTCACGAAGGAGAACTACACAGACTGATCAAACAGGTGAATTATATGCCTCCTTATGCAAACTGGCATGCATGTCACATAATAAAAATAAATAAGACGTCACTAGGCGTCAAGTCTTAATTAAAAACATAAAATGAATGCCATGTGTGCGTGATGGTGAACCACGGTCTATCGTAAGAGAACATAACACAACTATTAAGCCAGTATGCATAAGGAGGCATATAATGTACCTGTTTGATCAGTCTGTGTAGTTCTCTTCCGTGAAGATGGTTTATAACCGAAACCGGTAGAATATTGAAAAATAATAAACAGCTGATGGTTTACAGTATGCATTTCCTCAAATATCTTACGGCTGTTGAATCACATCTCAATAAAAGTTTGAAGGTAAACATTCTTTCTTTTAGTGTAATTCGATGTTTCCCAAAGAACCAACAGTTGAATCAATTTAAATTAATATTAAATATCGGTGTAACAATTTTCTTGCGCATTTAATGATGACTATAAATCCGTGCTTTCTCTTTTCTTATATTTCAGTTTAATCTATAACAAGACGCAGCGATTCGTGGCGGTGTACAGCTAGTAAACAGATAAACAACAACTGCTTCGTTAACCCTTTCGTGGTTGTTAGGACATATACGTCCCACTAACTTTGGACCTCATTTGTACCACAAGGTGGCGAGTTGCGTAATTCTGTATAGTGCTGCCGTCTGTTGGTGGCCCTTCAGAACGCGGAAAAAGTCGAGGCACTGAAATTCTTACAGTGTAGAAGGCTGTGACTGTTTATATGGGCTGCCGCGTGAATTTTCGCGCCGTACCATTGTTTATTGTGCCTTGAATCGGTTTTCGTCGTTTTCTCGCCACCGAAAATGTCCGAAGTAAGTATATTTGCTATTTTGTGTTTCTTAGAAGTTTAAAAACAGCAATTACGCTTTCTAAAACTCATTTTACTTCAAAAGTTTTTTCCAGTGAATTTACAATTAGTGGGACGTATGTGTCCCACTTTTTTTTTTTAGGAAAAATGGAATGTGCTAAAATCTTTTGAGTGTCATATTTGTAATCCTGACCCTAATCAGACTCAGTAACAGCTGAGATAACTCAAGATATTCTAAAAAAATGAGTAAAAACCACGAAAGGGTTAAGGGACGGACGATCCACACGGACGCTTGCCGTCATCTCCACCAGTGTGCGCTGGTGGGTGGAATTTCAGTTTGCGGGAAGATTGTGGCAGCACATAAGTGGGTCGGGGTGAGGTCGGTGGCCAGGAGTCGGCCGCGGTGACTGATGCGTCCTCCGCCGACTGCCCCCTATCTGCGTTTGGGGCAGTCATTTGTCACAAAGTGTCGGCCGTATTTTACCGCCGTCACTCACAAGCTACGCCACCGGCCGGAAGTGTGTCCTGTCTCTGCTCTTGTAACGGCTGCTCCCCTGCCACCACAGAACACCAAAAATAACAAAAGTGCAAAGACCATGTTATCACACGGAAACACAGAACGACAGCAACGCTACTAGTGGCCTGGCAGTGAACTTTCAATCCGAAAAATGTGGCGCGAAAATCCGTATGTTTACTTCTAAATACACGAATGAGAAAACGTTATATTGGTGTTAGATGACAATATTTTTCATTTATTCTTTAAGGGTGGACCTCATAGAAAGGTTTTTGAGACCTTGCAAAGTAATATATACGAGAAATTTAAATCAAAAACTAACATTAATTGCTTGTGGCTGTTGTTTACAGTCGGCCGATCTTTTACATCTACATGGGATGCTCTGCAAATCACATTTAAGTGCCTGGCAGAGGGTTCATCGAACCACCGTTATACTATTTTATCTCCCATTCCATTCTCGAATTGCGCGCGGGAGGAATGAACACCTGAATCTCTCCGTTCGGGCTCTGATTTCTCGTATTTTATACTGATGATCATTTCTACCTATGTAAATTGGAGTCAACAATATATTTTCGCATTCGGAGGAGAATGTTGGCGATTGTAGTTTCGTAAGCAGTCCACGCTGCAGCGATAAGCGTCGTTGCTGTAATGATTCCCATCCCAGATCCTGTATCATTTCCGTTACGCTGTTTCCCGTGTATCGCTACAAAATACGAAACGAGCTGTCCTTTCGAGCTGCTCTTTCGATGTCCTCCGTCAAACCCAACTTCGTAAATGATGTCGTGGTAATCTTTTTGACCGTAAAATTGTTTTTTTCTAAAACTCAGTACTGCGATTTTCGCCGTGTGGCGTTATCACATGAAAATAAATGTAAAGTAAATAATGTCTCATCATTACGGATGCGGACAAAAATTAAGCGGGTTAACAGCAATATATTTACACTGCGAATTAAAAGAAAATGCACACAGAAGATCGCAATTAGGAAGACGTTGCTATAGAACCTCAGCACAGAACACCACATACTTATCAAAACAAATATGGAGGACTGTAAAGCGTAAATCATCCAATAGGAAAGCGAGATGAAAAATCGCAACGCTCGCAGCGCTCTATGTGGCCTGGCAGCGAAACAACATCGTGTTACCGGAAATCCCTATATGAGTTTCACCCCCCCTGCCTGCCACTACTCTTCCACTCTCACTCACTTTCTCTATTACTTCGTATTATGTTATCCCGATGTCAACCACGTATCAGTTACATACAACGGTGGACAACATAATATCAACACCTAAAAGAAAAACAATATTTATTTAAAAGCTGTGAGTTGGCCCAGCATTGGCTTTAACTCTTTAAGTCACACTTTTACAATAGGAACATAATTGCCAATGTCTGATAATTATGTTCATATTGTACAAGTGTGAACAATGTCTGTTCATTGAAGCAACCGTTACAATTGAAATATCACAGACAATAGAGGAAACATAATATAAGGTATTCAGTGATTGTGAACGTTATTTATTAGACGAATCATCATTACAAACGTGCGAAACTAACAAAAACTAACAAAATTATTTTTTATGAAAAGCTGCAAAACATGTTTTACCTCTGCGTAAGCAAAGAGGCACATAAAAGCTGTGTGTGTGTGTGTGTGTGTGTGTGTGTGTGTGTGTGTGTGTGTGTGTGTGTTGTGGATGTTGAACCTATCGTTAAATCAGACAACAAGTTGTTCATTAACACAGCAATTTGGTTTAATTATGGCCCTGATATTGATGTATATACTATTAAATAAGAAACAGTGCATTAAACTGATTATGTGCGCAACGGATATTTTAAACACAAAACAACTGTGGCAAGACACCATTTGAAACAGACACTGAGTATACTTAAAATTTTGACTGCGAGAAAGATATTTAAAAAAAAACACAAACCATTTTCTTAATGTTTGCCTGTGAGAATTTTTATGCAGATCAGTTTCTGATTATTGAAATTTAGTATCATAGTCAATTAACTATCATTTACTATGGCACCAATAACGAAATCTGTTCAACAATATTATCAAAATCAATACTGCACTTTAAATCCACTAATAACTAATTATCAAATGAAGGAAGTAGGTTAATCTTCTAACTACGTAAATGAAACAGGAAAGAAAGGTCAACTTTGTTACTTATTATTAATAATCAGCATTACATTACCTACATAATACAACTTCTTCCTAATGACATCAAATGCAATTACCTTCATTCCAGCGGTGTTACAATACAATATATAATCAAATCGACTTGCTGGCACAGCTGCCTCTGCTCTACATCGGAGCCATACACACAACTCAACCGCTCTCTAAGCGAGCTGAACCACAAGAGCTCCTCTCTCTGCGCGAGCCACAAAGCTATACAATACATGATCTTTGCCAAAGATGAAACTACACAGAGTTAAGTACACATATCGATACACACAGTAGAAGCGATATTATACATATTCTTGCAAGAAAGTTACTCGACACAAAACAGGAGGCACAATATTAGACATTTCCTTACAAAAATATTTTTTATGGACACGTTTCACACTTTACATTTACTACACTGCCATACAGTACGCACGGGAGATATTTTAGTGCTACAATTGCAGCATCTTCTTGATGTGCTTCTTTCAGGTTGATGCTGACTGGATTCTAGACGAATTTCCTGTGGGACTGTAGGTCTGCGGCGTTTTATAAATGCAGGTCCTGGAGATGAGTTCGCGGCATTACGGCTGCTGTTCACTGAATCCGGCCCGTGTTTGTCTCTGACATATGCTGGTGCCAGTAGGCCCCGATATACGTGTCTCCGGAAGTCTTTCAGAATCAGCTTGTCGAGGTCTGGGCGTGAAGAGGACTGCGTTGTACCCGTTGTATTGATGTTTTTATCAAACACTCGAGACAAGGTACGTTAGCGCTATATTCAATGCAACTGGTATGCACTGACATTCATGCAATGTACCCGGAATGTCATTTGTTTTGAAGCACAGTCCAAACGGGCATACCAATTCAACCGTTTATCGCTAGATGGCGTGGAATAGAAGTACCGTGATCGAAAAGACGTCGTTAGTAACACTAACCACGAAGACTGAAAGAGTTAAGAGCAGCTGAATTTATTTTGTTGTTGTTGTTGGGTGTTTAAAGGGGACTAAACTGCTGGGTTATCAGTCCCCTGTTCCCAACGAAGAGTTCACACCTATAAAAACGAGCCATTTATAATGTAGCACTCTACATTTAGTACACACCGTGGAGAGAGTGTCAGTCGATGTTAAAATGACAAGTAAAACGGAAGGCACATTGGTTGTTGACGAAATAGGCAACAAAACTAAAATATTACAGCAGAAGAGTGTGACTGGCTGATCACGAGGATAATACTGGACGTGCCAGCCACTCTCCACACACTTAAAACCTCCAGTTAAGAACCAGGCATACACTAAATAAAAGACAACAGATTAAAAGTTCTTAAAGGGTAGGGGGGCCCGAGGAATCAGGCAGAGGAAACGACCACAAAAATAGAACGGTAAAAGCCAGCGGCGCGAATAAAACCTAAAACTCGGTCAGCCATCGAGGCATCGTTAGGTAAAATTGATGGAAGCGCCGCTGGAAGATTAAAGGAGTTCATCAAAGTAACTAAAAACGGATAGTCCATTAAAATGCGGACCACTGTCAACAAAGTACCACAACGGAACTTTGGTGGATCCTCTCGGCAAAGGTGGTGGTCATGTGTTAACCACGTATGGCCAATACGCAGTCTATAAAGAGCAACAAATTCGCGGCTAGAGGCCCTGAGGGGTTTAACTGCGCGAAGCTTATTTGGTACACTCAAGTCAGCCCATTCAGCGTTCCAAGGCCTTGCAGTTCAACTTCTGCCGGAGATCCTTGTCCTCGAGGCCGATATGAGCTGAATTTAATCGAGGGACAGATTCGTGAAGTATATTTTTATGTACCAATAGCACGTTATTGATTCTTGTACCTAGCATGAACTACTTACTTCAACGACGATGGATCTAATGTTTGGTTGTCAGTCTCTGCTCTGAATCTCCCCATAACGGTTGAAGTATTTTGAGAAACAGTGATTTAACTGTCCCGTGGAGATGTACAATGTACGCCTGGGTCTTATTTTGCTTCTGTATACGGGTGCATTATCACTTTGGAAGTAGCAATCTTTGTTAGGACTATGTTAGACGTACTATGCTGTTTCTTGTCAAAGATGGTGAGGTGTTCATTCGAAATCATCTACATCTACATGGATACTCTGCAACTCACATTGACGTTCATGGCAAAGGGATAATCGAACCACTTTTGGTACATTTCTCTATAGTTCTATTCTCTAATACCTCGCTGGAAAAAGGAACATCAAAATCCTTCTGTTTTCGACCTCTTTTGTTTTATTTTACTTTGATGATCATGTCTTCCTATGCAGGTGAGTGTTAATAGTATATGTTCGCATTCTGGAGAAAAAGAAATTTCGCAAATAGATCTTGCCGCAACAAATAAAGCCTTTCTTTTAATGATTTCCACTCCAACTCGTGCATCATTTCCGTGACACTTTTTCACCCATATCGCGATAATACAAAACGAGCTGGACTTCTCTGAATTTTCTCTAATCTTACATCAGTCAGTCCTGGTGTGGATCCCACAATGTGCAGCAATACTCTGAAATAGAACGCACAAGTGTAGTGTAGGCAGTTCGTTTAGTAGAAGTGTTGCGTCTGCTTTGCTTCCCCTACAATATTTTCTATATTCTCTTTCCAATTTAGGTTGTTCGTAATTGTTACTCCTATATAATTAGATAAATTTACTGCATGTAGCTTTGACTGATTTATCGTGTACCTGAAGTTTAACGGTTTTCTTTTAGTGATCATATAGGCGAGCCCGCACATCATTATTAAGAGCCACTTATCAATTTTTACACATACACATATCTTACCTAAATCATTTTGCAGTTGCTTTTGATCTTCTGGTGAGCTTACTAACCGATAAATGACAGCATCATCCGCTAAAAATCAAAGAGAGCTACTCAGATTGTCTCCTTAATATATATATATATATATATATATATATATATATATATATATATATATATATATATATATGAAAATCTGTATGTCCTCTATGTGTTCATAAACCATTCATTCGATTGCAATAAAACTCTGGTGAACTGTTCACCGTCCGCCCACGAAGGTTCCTGACCCAACAACAAAAGAGCACGACACGTTCAGTTCAGGAGATATGACGTCGTAAATGACGAGAGGCCACCGCGTCAGAATACCCAGATTTATGCGTCAATTATTGGAAAATAGGAGTATTTGTAATTTCGGTCGTCTATTAAGCGTTTTGTAATTCACTCCCCCCCCCCTCCCTCCCAACAGAATGATGAAACGGAAAGAAGTATACCGCTCACAACAGTTTCGCTGTAGCTACCGTAAAACTGTCGCATTAGGCATGACCTTGTGTGAAATAAAGTTAGTGTTAAACATTTGCATGTTACTATTTAGTTTTGTCTGCAAGTCTCCCTTCATTCTCTTGCATCCAAAATTAAACAATCTGTTTTATTAATCTCTGTTGTTGTTGTTGTGGTCATCAGTCCGGAGACTGGTTTGATGCAGCTCTCCACAATACCCTATCCTGAGCAAGCCTCTTAATCTCCACATAAGAGCGACAACCTACATCTGTCTGAATCTGCTTACTGTATCCATCCCTTGGTCTTCCCCTGCGATTTTTTCCCCATACACTTCCCTCCAACGCTAAATTCACAATTCCATGATGTCTAAGAATGTGTCCTACCAATCTATCCCTTCTTTTAGTCAAGGTATGCCAGAAATTCCTTTTCTCCCCAATTCTGTTCAGTACCTCCACATTAGTTACGCGATCCACCCACCTAATCTTCAGCATTCTTCTGTAGCACCATATTTCAAAAGCCTCAATCCTCTTCCTGTCCGCACTGTTTATTGTCCATGTCTCACTCCCATACAAGGCAACACTCCATACAAATGCCTTCAGAAAGGACTTCCTTAGGTTTAAATCAATATTCGATGTTAACAAATTTCTCTTTTTCAAGAACGCTTTTCTACCCATTGCCATTCTGCATTTTATATCCTCTGTACTGCGACCATCATTTGTTATTTTACTGCCCAAGTAACAAAACTCATCTACCTCCTTCATTGTTTCGTTACCTAATCTAATTCCTTCAGCATCACCTGATTTTCTTAGATTGCACTCCATTACCCTAGTTTTACTCTTGTTAATCTTCATCTTATATGCACCTTTCAACACACTGTCCATTCCGTTTAACTGCTCTTCCAGGTCCTTTGCTGTCTCTGACAGAATTACTATGTCGTCGGCAAAACGCAAGGTTTTCAATTCTTCACCCTGAACTTTAATTCCTTCTCCAAATTTCTCCTTGCTTTCCTTTATAGCTTGCTCAATGTACAAATTGAACAACAATGGAGAAAGACTACAACCCTGTCTTACTCCCTTTCCAACCACTGTATTCCGTTCATGCCCTTCAACTCTGACAACCGCTGTCTGGTTTTTGTACAAGTTGTAAATAACCTTACGTTCCCTATATTTTACTCCTGCTTGCTTCAGAACTTGAAAGAGTTTATTCCAATCAACATTGTCAAAAGCCTTCTCCAAATCTACAAAAGCTAGAAATGTAGGTTTGCCTTTTCTTAATCTATCTTCTAGGATAAGCCGTAAAGTGAGTATTGCCTCCCGTGTTCCTATATTTCTCCTGAACACAAACTGATCATCCCCGAGGTCGGCTTCTACCAGCTTTTCCATCCTTCTGTATATAATTCGCGTTAATATTTTGCAACCATGACTTATTAAACTGATGGTTCTGTAGTTTTCACACCAGTCTGCACCTGCTTTCTTTGGAATGAGGATTATAACATTTTTCTTAAAGTCTGAGGGTATTTCACCTGTCTCATACATTTTACACACCAGGTGAAACAATTTTGTCATGGCTGGCTCTCCCAGAGACTTCAGTAACTCTGAGGGAATATCATCTACTCCAGGGGCCTTGTTTCGACTTAGGTCTTCCAGGGCTCTGTCAAATTCTTCTCTCAGTACAGTATCTCCTATTTCATCTTCATCTACATCCTCTTCCCTTCCTACAATATTGTCTCGAAGTTCATTTTCTTTGTAGAGCCCCTCTATATACTCTTTCCACCTTTCAGCTTTCCCTTCTTTGCTGAGAACTGGTTTTCCATCAGTGTCCTTGATATTCATAGAGCTGTTTTTCTTATCTCCAAATGTTTCTTTTATTTTCCTGTAGGCTGTATCTATTTTTGCCCTATTTATACATTCTTCTACATCCTTGCATTTGCCTTCTAGCCACACCTGGTTAGCCATTTTGCACTTCCTGTCAATCTCATTTCTTAGTCGTCTGTATTCCATTTTCCCTGTTTCATGTACTGCATTTTTATATTTTCTCCTTTCATCGATTAAATTTAGTATCTCCTGTGATATCCAAGGATTCTTTGTAGGTCTTGCCTTCCTACCTATTTTGTCTTCTGCTGCCTTCACAATTTCATCTCTCAATTTTACCCATTCCTCCTCTGTTTTATTTTCCCCTGTTTCTGTCAATTGTTGCCTAAAGCTCCCTCTGAAAATCTTAAGAACCTCAGGTTCCTTCAATTTATCCAAGTCCCATCTCCTTGTTTTCCTACCTTTTTGTAGTTTCTTTAGTTTCAGCCTACAGTTCATAACCAACAAGTTATGGTCAGAGTCCATATCTGCCCCTGGGTATGTCTTACACTGTTGAACCTGGTTCCGAAATCTATGTCTTACCATTATAAAATCTGTCTGATATCTCCCGGTGTCTCCTGGTCTCTTCCACGTATACAACCTTCTTTTGTGATTCTTGAACCAGGTGTTTGTTATAACCAATTATGTTCTGTGCAAAATTCTACCAGGCGGCTTCCTCTTTCATTCCTTTTGCCCAGACCATATTCACCTACTATCCTCCCTTCCCTTCCCTGTCCTACTACCGAATTCCAGTCTCCCATAACAATTAAGTTTTCCTCTCCCTTAATTGTCTGAATAATTTCCTTTAGCTCCTCATATCTTTCTTCGATTTCCTCATCATCGACAGAGCTAGTTGGCATATAAACCTGTACTACTGTTGTCGGTGTTGGCTTCGTATCTGATAATGATAATGCGATCACTGTGCTGGTCATAGTAGTTTACCCTCATTCCTATTTTCTTATTCATTATCAATCCTACTCCTGTGATACCCCCAATTGATTTTGTGTTTATAATTCTGTACTCACCTGACCAGAAATCCTGTTCATCCTGCCACCGAACTTCACTAATCCCCACTATATCTGACTTCAACCTATCCATTTCCCTTTTTAAATTTTCTAATTTTCCTACTCGATTAAGGGATCTAACATATCACGCTCCGACCCGTAGAATGCCAGTATTGTCTTTCCTGATGATCACATCCTCCTGAGTAGTCCCCGCCCGGAGATCCGAATGGGGGACTATTTTACCTCCGGAATATTTTACCCGAGAGGATGCCATCATCATATGTTCATACAGTAGAGCTGCATGTCCTCGGGAAAGGTAACGGCTGTAGTTTCCCCTTGCTTTCAGCCGTTCGCAGTAGCTGTGTGGCAAAGCCACATTAGCTGATGTTACAAGGCCAGCTCAGTCAATCATCCAGTCTGTTGCCCCTGTAACTACTGAAAAGGCTGCTGCCCCTCTTCAGGAACCACACGTTTGTCTGGCCTCTCCACAGATACCCCTCCGCTGTGGTTGCACCTACGGTAGGGCTATCTGTATCGTTGAGGCACGCAAGCCACCCCACCTCGGCAATGTATGTGGTTCATGTGGTTCTCTATCTATATAAAAGCGAAAGGACACTCACTCACTCACTGACTAACACGAAATCTCGAAACCTACTTCACCTATGAAGCTAAAATTTGGCAGGAATGTAGTTTAAGGTAGAAAACAAATCAGCTAAGAAAGAATTTTGTGATAGTTGGTTGGCGGAGCATATTTCTCACGAAATCTACAGTTTCATTCCATTCTTCACGAAATGTCGCACGCATGAACTTCAAAACAAGAGCGTCACCGCTACCTTAAGTTTCATACGGTACATGGAGGAGGGTACGTTGCAGCATAAACGTGGATACCTAAATACCTTAGTCGTCATAACTTGAGAACGGCTCGACCGATTTCAGAGATCCTATTTTCGTTGTTTTCGTTGTTTTCAGAATAACGGTTGTATGAAATAAAACTGGAATATTTGAGGACAACAAAGTGCGTTTTTCAATGTGACCCTGCGTTTCTATTGCATAGAAATCTATAGTTTTGTTCTGATATTGATGAAATTTTACACTCTCTGCCTTAAAAACAAGAGGAATCTCACTGTCTGTATAAAATTTCGTTCCGTGCATGGTGGAGGGTACTTCACTTACGGAATTTTACGAAGTGCATATATCACTGGGTACATAAATGTTTGTATGGTAAATGACAGGTGTACCTTGCAGAAAACTTGCTGCGAGAGAAAGGTGGAAACGAACAGAGAGATGGGAGAAAAAGAGGTGGATGCAGAGAGAGGGGGGGCGAGGGGGGAAGGGGATGTGGACTAGAGTGTAGCATAAATAAACACCCGGGCAACCCCGGGTTTACAGCTGATCGTTTATAAAAATAATCAACATTAGAGACCCTATAACACTTCTCTACTCATTGACTTACCATCAGTTACAGCATACCGTCTCACGAATCTAGTCGCACAACTGTGGCTATATTCCATAAGCACGCAGTTTGATGACAAGACGGTTGTGAGGTACAGTGTCGAAAGCCTTCCAGAAATCTAGAAATATGGAATGTATTCGACATTCCTTGTCGGTAGCACTGATATCTTGAGAGTAAAGCGCTAGAAGTTGACTATGGGATAATAGGTTGTTCTGTACAAGGTACTTCATAATATTTGAGAAAAGTATATCGTCTAGAAACCTACTTCAAAAGTGATGTAGGCCTGTAATTTTTCGTATCGCTCGTATTGCCTTTCTTGAATATTGGAGTGACCTGTGCAGTTTCAGTGTTTCAGTTTGGGTACGGTATGTTCGCTGAGTGTCGGCCTACTCTGAAAGGAACGTAATTGGTACACAGTCGACTTGTGACTGTATTGGCAGAAACAGTTGAATACTACGATACCCAAAACATGAAGACTCTCCTGCGACTGTGGAAAGCAAGCTTGCCGCGCCATAAGCTTATTTTGGAGTTTTCGATACAATAAACAATATAAACGATTATGCAGGGAAAACACATCATTTAGTTCCAAGCATCAACTGTCTAGGTTTTATGATCGCGGCATCCCATATTCGGCAGTTTTGCGCTTGTTGAGTTTTGCAGTCGCTTTTGCCATAATACTTCATTATGTCTGGCCATAATCGCTCGTCGGTCATTCTCATTAAGTGATTGCGGGTTTCACGCACTAATCCTTTTCTACAATGATGTTTTGTTTCTTTGTGTTTACTGTCATTACAGCGGCCAGCATCGGTAGTGAAACGTTAAACTCAGCATCCCTTGAAATTTTCCTCGCGGATTATGCCGGAACCGAGATTTGAACCTGATACCATTGTCCTTTTACCGACTGAGCTATCCAGGCACGCCTCACGGTCCGTCTCCATAACTTTACATCCGCCAGGACGTCACCTTCTAAACTTGTTCTCTTGTGAGCCTTCCAGGACTAGGACTCGTCGAAGAAAAAAATATGGTTTACCTACTTCTTTGACTTTCCCTCAAAAGGCAAAGGTCTCAGGTTCGAGTCCTGTTTGCGGCACACAGTTTTAATCTGACAGGAAAGTTTCATATCAGCGCGCACTCCGCTGCAGAGTGAAAATTTCATTCCATCCGTTTCCATCGAATATGACGTGCTACAGACGCGAAATTATACCGATAGGAAGAAGCTGCTGTGATATGAAAATGGTTAGTTTTTAGAGCATTCACACAAGGTTGGCGCCGGTTGCGACACCTACAACGTGCTGACAGTTGACAGGAAAGTTTCCAACCGATTTCTCATACACAAACAGCAGTTGACCGGCGTTTCCTGGTGAAACGTTGTTGTGATGCCTCGTGTAAGGAGAAGAAATGCGTACCATCACGTTTCCGACATTGGTAACGATCGGATTATAGCCTATCGCGAAGGCGGTTTATCGTATCGCCACACTGCTGCTCGCGTTGGTCGCGGTCTAATGACTGTTAGCAGAATATGGAATCGGTGGGTTCAGGAGGGCAATACGGAACGCCATGTTGGATCCCAACGGCCTCGTATCACAAGCAGTCGAGACGACAGGCATCTTATCCGCATGGCAGTAACGGATCGTGCAGCCACGTCTCGATCCCTGAGTCCAAGTTCAGTTTACAGCATCATGATGGTCGCACCCGTCTTAGGCGACATCGCGGTGAACGCACATTGGAATCATGTATTCGTCATCGCCATACTGGCGTATCACCCGGCCTGATGGTATGGAGTACCATTGTTTACATGTCTCGGTCACCTCTTGTTCGCATCGATGGCTCTACCCGTCATTTTAACCCTGTGAAATCCTACATTTCAGCAAGATAATGCACGACCGCATGTTGTAGGTCCTGTCCCGGGCTTTCTGGATGTGGAAAATGTTCGACTGATACCCTGGCCAGCACATTCTCCAGATCTCTCACCAATTTAAAGCGTTTGGCCAATGGTGACCGAGTAAGTGGCTCTTCACAACACCCCAGTCACTTGATGAACTGTGGTATCGTGTGGAAGCTGCATGGGCATCTGTAGGAGGCGAGGTATTGGCGGAAGTAAAGTTGTGAGGCGGCATCGTGAGTCGTGTCGGGATAGCTCAGTCGGTAGAGCGCTTCCCCGCGAAAGACGAAGGTCCCAGGTTCGAGTCCCGGTTCCGGGACACAATTTTCATCTGTACCTGTACTCGCCGTCAGAGCTCTGTTTGACACACTGCCCAGGCATATCAAGACCGTTATCACAGGCAGAGGTGGTTGTTTTGGGTACTGATTTATAAGGATCTGTGTACCCAAATTGCGTGAAAATGTAATCACATGTCAGTTCTGGTATAATACATTTGTCCAATGAATACCCGTTTATCATCTGCATTTCTTCTTGGTGTAGCAATGGCTAGTAGTGTATTTTTCCTGCTAGTGTTGTGTGATCGAATTGTGGCAACGCGAGAGTTACGGCTATTGAGAGGATGCGCTCAGCTCGTTATGAACGGCCCACGCATTAATTAGCGCAGAACTCGCCGCGCGGTCTGGAACAGTGCGGCCTGGATTCGGGCAGCAGGTGCGCTGTACGGAATGTTGTTTCAGCGGCGACCGCGCGCCGCTTTGCGCTCTTCGCTGCTCGCCACTGCCTGCTGACGCGGTAAGCGCATTATCACCACTGCCCATCCACTCCCCTCCCTCCCAAAACTGTGTCGGCCACTGCCCTGATCCTGCACGCACCTGCTGTGCGGTTATTGGCCACGTGACGACATTGCCGATTGGCTGCCGTAATTTCCGAGGCCGCTCGCGCGCACACACTGCAGCGAGTGCCCAGGTAACAGATGGCCCCTCTCACGGCCGACCGGCGTCAGGAGTAATGGACTGTTCCGATGCTCTATCCCACTGCTACACAATAAAAGCGGGCTGGACTGAAGTGTGACACATAACTTCGTATGCAGAATGGAGCAGTTCAGTGAAGGCGCGCTAGCTCGGTACTTCCAACGCGATCTACATTTTTTTAATATGGAGTGATGGGTATTTCTTCCCAGCATTGCTGAGGCGTGTTTTAGTCTCATGTTATTCTATAGCTTGATGTCCTAGCCTCTATCCATTTCAACTTCGTATCACGCGTAATCTCCTAAACAATATGCGTCCTGCAATAACATATTTTTGCAGGTTCATAGAGTGCAGTATTGGGAAACTGTGTCAGAAATGTGTTGAGAATGGAATTAATAGTAAAGACGTAATAAAGTGGAAGTTTGTAATAAAATCTATGTTTTCACATGTGAATTTTCTCCATTTTCTCATTCGATATTGGCTGCATTCGATTAGGCCAACACAATAAATCTGCAGTAGCCGAACACCAGCAAGATTGCAGCAAAAAGACCAAATTTAACGATGTCAGAATACCCGCCAAGCAACCAGGAATGATTAAACAAGATACCGAAAGCCATCGAAAATATAAAACATCCTAATAACATGAACGGAGAAGATGGACTCAGGCTTGCCCCCTCTTGGCTACCAGCTATCATAGCGAAATAGGCCGCACTGACAACACAACACCCGAGCGTCACTAGTAAGCAACTGCCGCCGCGCGGCCCGCGGCCAGCAGGAGAGAAACGGAAGCCCTCACCCCATTCGCCAATTACCACCAATCATGTCTCGCTATGCAAGAAGCAACAGGGAACGGCTAACCCCCACTTCTTCCACCTCAGCATCCTATCATAATAGTTTCCATTCTTCCGCCAAAAACCACAAATAACATCGTTGATTTTAGAAATATGACGTAATGTCTAATTGAAAGTAAATGTCAAGTGTAGTAACAACCAGTTTACATCAGTATACCCAGATGAAGGCCACTGTAACGTTGGCGGAAACGTCGGTTATTAAAGTAATAGCCTTCTTACCTAATGACGCAGCACAACAACCAGAAAACTTCTCATCTGACTCTGGCCGCGGATGCCTAAGTAATTATTTCATGAATTTATTTGAAAAATTATAGGCAGTGGAAATGAAAATGCCCTGTGATGCCTCTCCTGGTCAAAGTTGGCCCGTTGGACGTCCTGCCCCCTTAAAAGACATAGCAGCAATCAAGCAGGTAAAAAAACATTGGTTCCAATGTCTCCGGGTATCAGCTGTATAACAAGCGTGACTGAAGTGTTTCACCATGGCGGAGCGAGCGAGGTGACGCAGTGGTAACACACTGGACGCGCATTCGGGAGGATGGTGGTTCAAATCCACCACCGAACATTCCCATTTAGGTTTTCCGAGATTTCGCTAAATCACCCCACGCAAATTACTTTCAACGGACACGGCCGATTTCTTTCCCCACCTCTACCCAAACAAAACGAGCGTAAGCTCCGCCTTTAATGCCCACTCTGTCGATGGCACCTTAACCCATTTCTTTCCAAAAATAGAAATTGTGAAAAAGTGTTATATTTAGTCATCAGGTTCTCTTTAAAATAATTGAAATAACATTACAAATATTACAAACTGGCAGTATGTGTTGTAATTTGCACCATCCATAATGTTGCGCTGTTTCCTAGTAAAAAAATAGAAAAAAAAATTAGTTTTTGTGATTAAATTCTTCTATTTGTTCAAACTGTGCAATATTGTCTATTATATGATAACTCTGACTTACATTGATGGTATCACTCATGAAATATTGAAACACTCTGTGTGAAGCTGAACTTGACATTTCTTGTGTATGTTAATCGTCTGACGTTTGTAAATCTTGCATCTTTTTACTAAGTGTTAAGGTAATTGTGAAACCTTAACACATGCAGAGAGAGCTGCTGAATGCCTTTTAACAAATGTGTGGTGAGTTTTGATAGTAAGTCCATTTCGACTGCATTTTGTAAGGCTAAATTTTGTGTTGCGTGTACGCAACACTGGGGAGAAATGGGTTAATACTAATCTTCCTTCCTTCCTCCTTCCTTTACCATGGCGGGCACGAAGCTACTGCCACGCACTAGGCATACGTCCACTCTGTGGCTACTGCGACACTCTGCTTTTGCAATAGTTGACCTCCGGCTCATTGACAGCGTGGCGAATTTCGCCTATCTCTGGAATGCCCTCCAGCAGACCGAAAACTTTGTCGAGATATGACGAATTCTACGCCAAGTTCTCACGGTAGCTCTCATTCATGGCCACCAACGAGTCTTAAGGCAGTAAATCGTGAATGTGTCACTGCTTGGAATACTGGGAAGTACAAAATGCCTTTTCTGTCCTTTGCTCCCTTCACTTCATGCTGATGTTCCATTTACTTTAATACCTACTGGAGTATGTCGCATTATGTTTCCTTCTTCTTCTCACTTGCAAACTATTACGAAGGTTTAGTGACGTTTTGTTTCCTTTACACCCTTTGGTTCACTACTGAACATAAATTTTATTTACTTTATAGTCTAATACATTTTCCCCCTTTGTGGAAGTTCAAGTTTTTATATCTGTACGCATTTGTTGAATTTCTATTACGTTGGAGCAAAAAGCCTTTCAGTTGCGGAAGCTTCTGTTTTGTTACTTTCGATACGGTGTGAAAAAAAATGTAACTAAAAGTAGATAAATAAATAAAAATAAATTAATGAAGAACTGAAACCACGTATTTACGCACTTAACATGTAATTTTTACAGTAATCACCAATAACAGTGTTAGTTTAAAACTGAAATGTATTTGGTAGAAAAACGAAGACTGAATATAAGATGTAATGGTTATTTAGACTCGTTTGTTGTGTGTAATTGTTTGTATCGTTTGACTGTAGACAATCTGTTGAAACAAACTAGCAATAGTTTGATTTAAATGTAAATATATTTTACATTAAACGCAGTTTTTACCTTTCTCTTTCCGGCGCACGAATATTTGGGCTGTTATCAAAACAAAACAAAAAATACCCTATACGCATAAACTTGCAAACGTTTTTCACTACCAGACTTTACAAATTTCTTTTCTAGTATCACGTAAAAGTTGTTAATGCGTTTTCAATCACATAAAAGTTAACTATGCGCAGAAAAAGCTACGAAAAATATAGGACCTATTAACAACCATGCTGTGACACACATATAGCTTCGTCTTCCTTTTGTCATCCCTACCAGGCGGGACTGACAAACGATTTACAGAAAGTTCAGAGAAGTACAGCTCTCACTGGAATGATGCATCAGTTGGGATGGAAATCATTAACACAAAGGCGTTACCCGTTGCGACGAGATCTGTTTGCGAAATTTCTTTCACCAACTTGCTCTTCAGTAAGCGAACATCTAGCACCCATCTACATAGGAAGACACGATCATCAAAGTAAAATGAGATAATTAGATTCCATATTGTGCCAGTACACCACAGAATTATAACGAAATAATAGGTTTCAGCTTGGTAGGCGATGTGATATGTCTATTTTATTAAAATCCAAAGCATATCGATTTCGTCCCTATGAAGGAACATCATCAGTGCGTGCTGTTGTGCTGTTAAAAACAAGGTACCTTAGTCAGACATTAAATCAAGACAAAATTACATACACCAAGAATGTTACCATTATATAATGGCATTACATGCCAGAATTGCGAGTCATTATGACCTATGTGCTCTACTTAATAAATTTTTCGTCATATCGAAAAATACATTTAAAAGGTCTTGCCGGTACGGGTCACAAGCATAAAATGAGGTAGCTGCTTACGTACACCTGCGCAGCGTAGCCTGTAGACAGCTGGTGCGTGGCGCTCTCTTCGCTTAAAAATCGATTACATTGTAACATTTTAAAAAGTTAAATCATATTAAACGCATAAGAAGGCAACAATGGCGATTCTAGGTGAATTAAGAGTTTAACAAATAACATACACAAATTGAGCAATATATCATGAAAATGATCAGCGCCCTCAGGCGGTTAGGTATTAGAACATATCTTTAAAAAAATCAAAATTTGTCTACATCAATTGCTAAAATTTTAGGTACATTGTATCACGTACTAAATACTTTCTGTTTAAAAAATATATTTTTATTTACGACTAGCGTAAAAATTAGAATCATTACGAAGCACCATTGCATGTGGGGGTGTGTGTGTGTGTGTGTGTGTGTGTGTGTGTGTGTGAGAGAGAGAGAGAGAGAGAGAGAGAGAGAGAGAGAGAGAGAGAGAGAGAGAGAGAGAGAGAGAGAGAGAGAGAGAGAGAGAGAGAGAAAGCAGACAACGCCATCTAGTGTTTCAGAATAATACTATGCTGACCGCCTTTGTTTACTTAGTACAGTGCGTCTGAACATAAAATATAGAAATATACATGAAGGTTCAAACACGATTACATACAAAGAGAAACAATCAGGTTTCATTTTATGTATATATGTTACAATAAGCGCTTACATTTTCAAGGTGAATTTCGTATAGGTGGTTCTCATAAGTCGCTTAACATAACGACAGCTACTGTGACATTTCATCCAAACCACCACATCAGCACAAGGTACGAAGTGATGGGTACCATGTAGAACTTGCAATCCAGGACATGGGGAACACACGCTTTAGCGCCACATGGCTTTTTATTTATTTATTTTAGAATATGTTTTAACACCCGCCTGAAGGCGCTGATATCAATTCTATTTTTTTTTAATGATATATTGCTCAATTTGTGTGTTATTTGTTAAACTCTAATTCACCTAGAAGCGCCATTTTTGCCTTCTTACGCGTTTAATATAATTTAACTTTTTAAAACATGTTACAATGTAATCGATTTTTAAACAAAGAGGGCGCCAAGCACCAGCTGTCAACAGGCTAAGCTGCGTAGGTGTACATAAGCAGCTACCTCATTTTATACTTGTGACTTGTACCAGCAAGACCTTTTAAATGTATTTTACGATATGACGAAAAATTGTTTTAAGCAGAGCACATAGGTTGCCATGACTTGCAATTCTGGTGTGTAATCCCATTACATAATTGTAACATTCTTGGTGTATGTAATTTTATCTTCATTTTAATGTCTGACTAAGGTACCTTGTTTTTAACAGCACGCACTGATGTTTCATCATAGGGACGAAATCGATATGTTGTTAATTTAATAAAATAAACATCTCACATCGTCTACCAAGCTGAAACCTTGTATTTCATTAAAATAAATGAGATCGAAACAAATTTACAGGAATTAATTAGAGAGCTCAGAGACTCATACAGAAATTATGCTCTACTTCCGAACGGAGTAAGGTGCACTAATGCATATTACGATTTTCAGTAAGGGTAGCTACATACCATTGTGGTAGCTATGTAATAACCTTAATAGGCAATAATCTCACAAGTGCTTTACAGACGCGCAGCCAAATGCCATCCTAGAAAATGGCTTCACGGCTAGTGAGATCTCCCACTCAGGGTGTTAAATATAGGCTCGTTAACGAGCTATAAGAGAATTGAACTTTACAGAAACGCCTTGCAAGCGATTCGACGAAACCTCTACCAGGCACTTAAGTGTGACTTTCAGAGTATTTTTGTAGATGTAGGTGTCAGGAAATGTTACTAGAGATTCAGGCAGTGAAAGAGCGTTTTGCATCATGCGAACTCATAATCAAATTTAAGAATTTCTAAGCTTTAATTTGAGAAAAGTAACAAATATTTTTTAAGAATAATGACCGAATATGTGTGACGTCCCCTGGGGTGGCCCAATAGAAAAAAAACTTTAATATTTAATATACAACGATGCATCTGTCGTAGATAAAATGTATTCGCGTCTAAGTAAGTGTCAAACTATACGTATACTCTGGTGAATTAATAATTATAAGTGTCAAAATTGTGATCAATTATAAAAGAACACGCCTCTTGTTACGAATGTTTCTTTTTACTATTTGATCGTGTCGTTTGTGATTGTCGACATTTTTTTTACCGATTGCATTTTTTCCGCGTGTCTGTGGCAGTTATCAGTGACGTGTACGGTGCGTAATGTAAATGTTAAATTTTAATAATACATTATCTTTCAGCATAAATGTTTTGTTTCAATATGTAGTTATCTGACGTAACATTAAACTGGCAGTTGCCCTAGAATCACCAATTTTAATTAACATTTTATGTTAATTGTTGGCAGCCATCTTGCCCCAAAAATTATTTTCGTAAATTACAGTGACAATTTTAAGTTGTAAATTTACTGGTGGCTTTCATTTTTTATTCATAAAACTTTCTGTGCCGTTGACGAAATATTGTCAGCATTATTCAGTCGAAATAATAGGGTTTTTTTTTTTTTTTTTTTTTTTTTTTTTTTTTTTTTTTTTTTTTTTTTGCACACGTCAGATTTGTGTAGGCTATATGACGCCAAAACGTAGCGATGTATTTTTTAAATCAGAATTAATAATGATTACCAGCCTCTTGCAGTAACAGCTATAAATAACCCGCCTGATATTGTCGTGCTATATAGAAAAAGATTGTTTTGAGGTATTTTAAAATTTTATCTATGTGACGTTAAATTAACTTACAAAAAAATCCATGAATCTACATACCACTATTTCAGACATTAGTCGTATTTATAAACGTAATACCCACATGAATTATAAGTAGTTAAAAGAAACATTATTTTTTAATTTTTTAACGTCATATATAGTAATACCCTCCGACTTCAAGAAGAATATCGTAATTCCAAATCCAAAGAAAGCAAGCGCAGACAAGTGTACAAATTACATTTTAATAAGCCATGGTTGCAAAATACTAACACGAATTATTTATAGACGAATGGAAAAACTTAGGGAATCTGACCTCGGGGAAGATCAGTTTGGAATTAGGAAAAATGTATGAACACGGGAGGCAATACATTACGACTTATCTTAAAAGATAGGCTAAGGAAGGCAAAACCTACGTTTTTGGCGTTTGTCGATTTGGAGAAAGCTTTTGACAATGTCGCCTGGAATACACTCTTCCAAACTCTGAAGGTAGCAGGGGTAAAATGTAGGGAGGGAAGAGTTAGATTCAATCTATACAAAAACCAGACAGCGGTTATTAAAGTCGAAGGGCAAGAAAGGGACACAGAAGTTGGGAAGGGAGTAAGGCAAGCTTGTAGCCTTTCCCCAATGTTGTTCAATCTAAACTTTGATCAAGCAGTGAAGGAATGGAAGGAGAAATTTGGAGAGAGAATTAAAGTTCAGGGAGAAGAAATAAAAAGTTTGCGGTTTGCCGATGACATAGTAATTCTGTCAGAGACTGCAAAGGATCTGGAAGATCAATTGAATGGAATGGACAGTGTGTTGAAAGGAAGATATAAGATGAACATTAACAAGAGTAAAACGAAGGTAATAGAGTGTAATGTCAGAAAATCAGGCGATGCTGAAGGAATTAGATTAGGTAATGAGACAATAAAAGTAGTAGATGAATTTTGTTATTTGGGTAGCAAGATAACTTCTGATGGCCGAAATAAAGAAGATATAAAATGCAGAATGGCTATGGGGAGAAAAGCGTTTCTAAAGAAACGAAACTTGTTAACATACAATATTAATTTAAATGTTAGAAAGTCCTTTCTGAAAGCATTTATCTGGAGTGTAGCATTATATGGCAGTGAAACGTGCTATGGACGAATGATGAAAATTAGATGGGTAGATCACCTAACTAACGAGGAGGTCCTTAACCGAATCGGGGAGAAATGGAATTTCTGGAATATCCTAAGAGATGGAATCGATTGGTAGGACACATTCTGAGACATCAAGGAATTGTCAACTTAGCGTTAGAAGGTAGTGTGTGGGGTAAAAATCGTAGAGGGAGACCGAGGGACGAATACAGTAAGCAGATACAAAAGGATGTAGGTTGCCGATCATATTCTCAGATGAAGAGACTTGCACAGGACAGGGTAGCGTGGAGAGATGCATGAAACCAGTCTAAATGTTCAAATGTTTGTAAAGCTTATGGGACTTAACTACGGAGTCATCAGTCCCTAAACTTACAAACTACGTATGAACTAGTTAATACTATGAACGGCACAAATATCCACGCCCGAGGGGAGATTCGAACCCCCGACCGTAGTGGCTGTGGAGACCGTGACTTGCGCTCCGCAGTCCCCTCGGCCACAATATGGTATTTCAACGTCGTTATCATTTAGAATAACTACAATTCGAACCATATTTTTAGCAAAGTAAAATAGCCTGTTGTCACTAGTCGCTGTTTTTAAAAATATAAAATTTAAAAGACGTTCGGACGTAGGTGTTTCTGGAGAGGTGAGTTGCCACGAAGTCTGTTCGCTTCGTTTCCCTCTTTTCTCAGCCTGAAGTGGTTACAGGGAGGGCGGGAGTGGTTGGCGTGCGTTGCACCGGACAGGCCGTGATGGAAGTTGATGGCTGTAACGACCTCGGGCCTAATGGGAACGGTATTAATTTCTGCACAGGGAGTTGATTTACGTCACGACATCGCCACACCGTCCATCACCCGAAAACGGTGTTCTGCAGGGGGCGAAGGAATTAACTGGCGGCGCGCAGGACACCGCCTGCACACTATCCGAGGCTTGTAGCGAGTGCTGCACACATCGAACAGGAATAAGTACACATCGCGAGAAAGGGTTATTCGCAAATACAGGGGGTGGGCAAACGGTATCAACACCACTGAATCTTGCTGCAAGTTGGCAGCAATGCATACATGTTAACGCTGAAACGCGGCCACAAACTTACATCTTATAAAATAGACTGTATTTAACATATATGTACAACTGCTATGAAAGTTTACGTCTCACGCTTGGAGCGACAATAGCGCATCTAACGGAAAGGCAAATAAATGTAAGAATAATACGAGGTATGTCCAAAAAGTAAGTTATGTTTGGTTATATAAAACAAACGTGTACAGATACAGAAAAATATTTATTGTACAAAAATATACAACTATTAAACTACTATTCTACAAAGCTTCCGAAATTTTGTAGGCATTTGTCATGGCGTGGCAGAAGTCTTTGTATGCCTTCTTCGTAGAAGGTTGCCGCCTGTGTTCAACCATGTGGTAAACATGTTCTTTCAGCTCGTCATCATCGCTGAAGTGTTGACCACCACGGACAGGTTTTTAGGTGCAAGACGAAAGTCGCTAGGAGCGAGACTGTACGGAGGATGATCAAACACGTCCCAGTGAAATTCCCGTACGAGTTTCTTGGTCGCATTCGCCTTGTGAGGTTGGGCGGCAACGTGAAGGGAAGAAAACTCCTTTCATCTCTTCTTACACTTAAAATCTGTCCTTGGTGGTCAGCACTTCAACGGTGATGAGCTGAAAGAACATGTTTGCCACATGGTTGAATACACAGGCGGCAGCCTTCTATGAAGAAGGCACACAAAAACTTGTCCCACGCTATGACAAGTGCCTGCAAAATTTCGGAAGTTATGTAGAAAGGAGGCCGGGGTGGCCGAGGGGACTGCGGCACGTCAGTCACGGTCTGCATGGCTACTACGGTCGGGGGTTCGAATCCCTCCTCGGGTATGGATATTTGTGCCGTCCTTAGTATCAGCTAGTTCATAAGTAGTTTGTAAGTTTAGGGACTGATGACCCCGTAGTTAAGTCCCATAAGGTATACAAAGATTTGAAACATTTGATGTAGAAAAGTAGTTGAACAGTTGCAGATTTTTATACAATAAATATCTTTTCTGTATCTGTTCACGTTTTGTTTATATACCCAAACGCATCTTACTTTGTGGACATACCTCGTAATTGACTTCAATGCTATTTCTACTTCATTAAGGAAATCCGTATTACTTATTATGTTTTAGATACCCCTGCCTGAGTCCATTGTCCAGAGATATGAATGATCATGAAATAAATGTTTTAAACGGCGAATACAACTGATGTTTCATGTAAACTACATCACATTCATGAAGATTATGCCTGCTTCTAACACGTTTCGCAAACGTATTAAAAACAACTACTAATATATTTTCATGCAGTTATAACAGGAAACATGTAGGCATGATTTCATCAAAATCAGTTCACGGAAAAAAAACTTAACAATCTTAAGTGTTTTCAGTAACTGTCGGTTCATCGATTAGAAATACCTAATATCCTAAACTGCTTCACGGATTTGCATGGAGCAACTTCGTTACACAAAAGTGGAATCAGGGAAATTGTTTTAGATGTAGGGTATGCTTGATGAATGGATTGCGTAGTACAGCAAACAAGAGATAGAGGCGCTGTAGTTCACCAAAGAACTATTAAACACCGCTGCTGCATATTAAGTATATGGTAGTACAACAAGGAAGCGAACGTCTGTGATAGAATTAAGCAAACATTGAACATAGTGTTACTTTTTTATAAAACTCTTCTGGGTGTTGGACCGCATCGTCAATATATCAAATACTTCACCGACGTTTCAGTAAACGTAACACCCAGAAGATGGCCACTTGCAATAGTGGCCGAAACGTCGGTGAATTATTTGATATATTGACGATGCGGTCCAACACCCAGAAGAGTTTTATAAACAACAACGGCCGCGGAAGCCTTCGTTTACACATAGTGTTACTGATTTCGCTTTGTGTATTAAATACTTAACGACATTTCTTTGATTATTTTGGCACGTTTCACTTTTGTATCAAAACCTTTATGAAGATGCATCGTTTCGGACAATGACTTTTACTTACATTTGACATCTTGGCTAGGAAAACTGAGTTTATTGACAGATCGATCCAACAAGGATTCTGTTTTTACTGACTGAGGTCCGGAACCCTAAAATGTCATGATATACACAGGCCCTCCTTCAACAACCGTTGCGAAGCACGGGTATATAAGTTAGTGCACAATAAAATATGGTTTGAATCGTTGTTATTATGAACTATTATAACGTTCAAATTGCATTTTCGGTCATTATTATTACAAACCATCTGCTTTTTTCTAAAATTAAATCTTAAGTCATTGATTTTGAAAGTTTGGTCATTTGATTGGCTGAAGCTCTGGTGACGTTACAGGACACAAGGAAGATGAAGCTACATGTCTGTTATAGCAGTGTTATCGAAAGTTGCTAGATATTTCCTCACTTTTTCTGCGTATATTTTTTTTTATGATGATAACGAATTTACAAATTTTATGTAAGAATGGCGAATAATTTTGTTAAGTCTGACAGTGGAAAAATTCTTTAAGTAGGTGCGTTTATGGTATCTAAAAGAATCCAGATAATTACGTAATGGAAATAAAGTAAAATATACCTACATTTAAACCAAAGTGTTCCATGTTTGTGTCAAGAGACTGATTAGTCTAAATATAGGACAAAACTTTTCTAAAGAAGCATTGCACCTATTATTGTGCATGGAATGACAACTTTCCGATACAATTTTTATTCTTTTTTCTAACAAGTCACACTGGCAATATATTATAGTTAATATAAACGGCTAAAATGCAATGGAAATATTTGGACGAACAATTTACTCCTAGTAGAAAACCCGTTTTTATTATTGCAGAGTCTAATGGATGCTAAAAACTTTTTTCTCATATTTATCTTTATCTTAATTATTAGTAAATGGATTCAGAAATACGAGTGAATGAATCGAGCAGAATCATGAAATTAAAACGTAACAGTTGCCCTGCGGATAAGAACAATTAAGCTCATATAAATTGGTGGTTCGATGGGAGAGGATATGGTGTCTCAGTAGACAACGATTTTTTTGAAAATAAAACTCCAAACTTCATTAAAAAAGTATAAATATAATCAAAGGATTTTATATGTAAATGTCTTACTTTCATGTAGAGTGTGGTAAATTTCATTGGCATATCTCCAGAACTGTGGATTTGTTGCATTTTTTAAATAATGTGTGTGTTTTTTTAATGTACCCCTTAATATATTTGACATATATCGAGACAAAATATGTATCTGGATATTCATTTATTATTTTATAATTTCTGGAGAAATACACTAGCTTCATTGGGAGATACAATTAGGCTGCAAGCAAGAGGAACACCCGTTGTACTGTGATTTGTGTTGTGGATTTAGGCATAATGGGACGCTTGTCTTAGTAACGTAAATGGACAAGGCGACCGCTAGCGCAAGGAGTAAATCTGGGTTCAAATCCCAGTTCGGCATAAATTTTCAACTGCTCGATTGAACTCATTTAAGTGCCCCGGAATTGCCGAAACGTCTGAATATTTCGAATTCGTAAAGGTATCTTTCTCTTCCTGCTTAGAGAACACGTTAATACGCTGTGATCCTTGATGTTGGTTTTATGCGGTTTCCCAAGTTTTGAAGGGTTAATACCGGGCTGGTTCACATGTACCGCATCAAACGCACGCTCTGAGGATATTTCGAAAATATCCATACACTTTCACATATGGTTATCACCAATCGCAGCCACATAACAGATTGCGAATGATAATCTCAACTCTTTACTATGTTACACCGCAAAATTGTGACACAGAAACTTGTTACAATCTGAGACTGCTTAAGCAATCGCCAGACCAAGCTAGGCAGAAGCAGGTTATCGGCTCTGTCATAATAGCAACGCCACTCGTTCGTGACGGCTGCAGACGCTGCGCCGGCTAGTTGAAAACCTACCGAAAGCTGACTGTTGACTGACAGAGGACCAGAAGAGCGAGAGGGTATATTCGTTGGCCTGTAAACATTTTATAATTACACGTAACTCTGCCACAAGAGTGATTAAGATCGAGGATAATTTAGTAATTAAAGGGCTCATTGAATGAACGCTGCACTCACAAGTAGGATATATTAGGTCATTACGAACCGTCCCATAGGTCATAGATTCAGCCGATTGGACCATCCACTACTCTCCTGATCATCTTCGATCCCAAAGGCACTTCTAAAAGCGGGAGTATATGTATAGTAGTCACATACACCCGTCTTTAGATGTGTCGTCACTTGGTCTTTGGGATCGAAGATGCTCAGGAGAGTAGTCCATGATCCAATGATCTAATCTATGTTTCAGATAGAGCAGTACAGACTAGTAGCCACTTGTAGCAACTAGGAAATGGCGTCTGGAGACAACTACTTAGCGTCAAACTGACCACGTCACTGATAACGTTTAGTCCCTTTCAAAATCAATCCATCCTTCCATCCATCTTCCAACTGAACATCATCCGGGGAGATGTTAAATGGCTGTCTACCATCTTCGCCGCGGTGGAGTAGCCGAGCGGTCTAAAGCGTCTCGCTGCGGAGCGCGCGGTTGCTCGCCGTATAGGTTCGAGTCCTCCCTGGGGCATGGGTGTGAGTGTTTGTCCGTAGGTTAGTTTACCTAGGTTTAAGTAGTTTGTAAGCTACGGACTGATGACCACGCAGTTTAGTCCGATAGATTTACAAACATTTGAACATTTGATCTACCATCTTCACAACGCTGAATATGGGTGCTGCTTGATGTCAGCTCAATCTTCATTGGTTGGTTTCCTAAAGACCAATAAACCTGCTGATGCGATAGCACTCTGGTGCTAACCCTGACAGCAGTATTCAGAGGTCAACAGTCACCACGGCATCCGACAGTAGAGGTTTCAGGCCCAGACCTATAATCAGTTCCATAGACTGGAGGAAGGATGGAGGACTTCTCCTGGCAGTCTTCGCTTCAACACCCAGACGTCGCGGTGCAGGCAGATCAGTCCAAACGGTACAGCAGCCGAGGCAAGACGGCGAACTAATGCGGCTGAAGGAGATGTCACTTGCTGATCTAGCTCCTGCCAAGCTCTAGACAACACCACGGAATCTTCTATTCAGTTCAATAAACTTGGAAACTCTCGTACCGTTTTACTAGCGTCCTCTGGGGCCCCACCAAATTTCACACCTCATCCTGGTATAAAGCTGGGAACCTGCCGCTAGGCCCGAACAAATAAGGCCTTTTTTTTAAGAGCTGAACATTTGACTGAAAGTTTTGTTCATTGTCACTACCTGGATTCAGCCTTAAACCATTTTCAACTGCTGTGATAAAAGTTGTCAGATACGTTTTCTTAGGCCATGGACATAATAATAAAAACAATAAAATATTCTGAGTTGAATTCATGTCGGAGCTATAAAATGGGTGACACATTTGTCCCCATTTAAAATAATCGAATAGGTATGTGTTCACCATAAAATCACAAAGGCATTTTAGAACTCCAACATGGATTCAACTACGAATATTTTATTGTTTTTATTATTATGACCATGACCTAAGGAAACCTATCTGACAACTTTTATCACAGCGCTTGAAAATGGCCTAAGGCCGAAACCAGGTAGTGATAATAAACAAAACTTTCAGTCAAATTGCGGTCAGCTCTTTTAAAAAATTTTATATGACTGAGGCTCCTGAGGCCTACAAAATCATAAATAAGGCCTTGTTTACCACCACCAGGAATACTAAAGTTTGTTCCCCTAAAAAGACTCATGATAACCTGATTATTTTAAATGTAAATGATACATCCTGTGTAGGTGGTAGAAACTGTAAAACATTGGATCATCATCATTAACTTTCTAAGTGACGAAGTTGGATGGAGGTCTCAACGACAAAAACAAATTCAGAGTTCCACGAAGCTGTAGTAGTGACGTTTCACCAAACTAACGTATTCGTTATAGATAACGTGAGTTTCTTAAAATTTCTTGAATAAAAAGTAAATACAAATATTATTTGTAGGTCGAAAATCTTTAGACTGACATTCAGTGTAACAACTGTGTCACATTAGCAGCAGCTAGAGTTCCTCAAGGCCCGTTTAGAGGAAAGCTTCATGAAGTGACCAACAGCAAAAGCGCAACTCCGGGGAAGTGTCAAAACAATGACAGGAAAGTCCATTGGTTACAACTACACGAAATATCTGGTTATCCACAAGGCTGGGCCCGGTAACGGCGACGTTGGAAAGGCGACTGCTGTTTGACTGTTTGAATAATGGAAGGCGCCTGGCCGACGAGATACTCAGAGTGTAGTGCCAGTCCGTGTTGCGCGCCAGCCTAAATTATTGCCGCGTGCGATTGGCTCCAGCAGATTTCTGCGGAAGTGAGAAATGGTTCGACCCGCGCTCCGGTAGTAGCTGTGGGCACGTCACCGTGTGCTGACCCTGCTGGTGAGCATCAGGTCCTTCAGCTGCTAGCAGCTGTTGGTGGCAGCTGTCAAGAGACGTCATCTTCTTATACAGGGTGAGTTACTAACTACTGCCACCAAGAATAACTCCGAAAGTAAGAAGCTGAAAGTTTTGTTCGGCAAAAGTAGCATTGGACAACGGGGGCCAGAATATGACGTTGGTTTTTTTGTTAGTAGGTGGGGTTGCTTCAGAGATATGGTAAAGATTTTTTGTGATGCTACAGTTTGGTACTCATTTTCTGAGAGCGGCCATCGAGACGAATCTAATACTGTCTAACTGTAAAGTCTTTGGAGGTCAATAGTTACTTTTATTTATTTATTGTATGGCATATACATGATCAGTACTAATTTACATATATATGCATTATTTACATAGGTAATCACCTATGGCGTCGCCAGGAAAAATTCATTTGTTTGTCCATTGAAACGTCTCAGTTGGCATTCTTGTGTTATGTGCTTCACAGCACAGCCTCTCAGAACAACAGTCGCAGCAGGAGGAAGACTTTTGTCTCCATTTATACAGCAGGACTGCACTCACACCATGGTTAGTCCGGATCCGGTTTAACTTCGACCATACTGTCTGACGTTGTTCAAAGGCAGGTACGTTCCGTGTCATGCATGGCATATCTAAGGATTCTGTTGGAGAAAACTGTCTGCATTCATTAAACCATCTCTTAGTCAGGTTGTATTTGTTGTCTAAAAGATTCTCAGCCGTACAGATGGGTGGTGGACGTCTTACGTCTGTCTATATGTAGGTGCTGAATATCCTCATGAATGGGTAATCTTTGATTATTGTTGATCTTATTCTATTCATTCTTCAGAGAAATGCGTCTACGAAGGTGGGTTGGAGGAATATGGCTTACAAGGAGGTCACATAGGTACCGGATTTTAGAATTTTTTGATACTTACGGTAAGGGAAGTTATGAACAATTATCCAAAACAATGCGACACAACTCTAAGGAGGTGTTGTTCTAATCGAGCCCGTGATCATTCTCATAGTGTCTTTTAACTCAACATGTATTCTCTTGAGCTGAGGACTGTTCATTCAGACAGGGGCACAATACTGCACAGTAAAGTAAACCAAACAGAGCTGAGAAGCGTAGAGTTGTTGCACTTGCACCCCAAGAAGATTCACACAGTTTTCTAATTATTCTGTTACCTGTCCGAATCTTGGCAGGACTCTTTCTCGGATTTTCTTGGAACGACAGTGTTCTGTCGAGTATAACATCTAGATATCTGGGGTGTCAACATTTACCTAAGCTTTCGAAGTGATGACCACTGGTATCAATGCAGCGCTGCAGTCTTCTTGTGATGGATCGAGTCATGTTCCATATCACTTCGGCATTTAACGAATAAATGTCTCACACAACTGTGCAGAATCATTAGCGTCAGAGCCAGGACAGCTTCTTAGTGTTCCCTGTCGGTTGCAGTCTGATTTCTTGTTGTCGTTTTGACGTTCATGCAGCGTTCAGTACTAACGCCTACATGATTCGTCCTATTACCTGGCGTGTCGGTCATTAACAATCCGTATAGATATTCCTATACCGCTGTATTGTTTTCACGGAATTTCCGTTACATTCATTACATAAAAGTAGTATATCCAACTGATCTTAATCCGTCTACATGTCTACACACAGTGGATGTTGAAGCGCAATTGAACGGCCTGAAGTGCAGACAGTTCGATGAGTCAACTGCTCTACGTAGCAGATCTCTGCTTCGCGGTGTTTGCCCTGCCGTCCACAGTTCCCTCAAATTCCAGGACACCCCCCGCTTCTTTTACGACTGGTTTCTACGTCAACATTACCAAACGCGGTATCACTGTAATTGTCATCTCAAGAGATTTCGAATTCAGTTTAAAACATTAAGCGATTACATAAAAAAACGTACTTATTTCAATATCTCAGTTGACAGCGATGCTGAAACGGCTCTCCAAACAAAAATAGAATTATGTTCCTCTCGAGGCTAGCATATGTGTTCATGAAATAAAAGGGATGTTATTTAATGAAACGTACATGCTTTGAGGCGTGATATTACTGGTGATTCTGAACAAAATACTTCTAATATACGTATACGCTTTTCTTGACCGTGGCCGGGTAAACCAATGTTAACAGCTAGGAACGAGAAAAGTGCAGGTGACATTAGGCCTAAATTAAATATAATGGTATGTTATGGTTTCTTTAGCTGTGTAAGATCCCTTCTAGAAAAAGTCCATTGTTAACGTGCACTTTTCTGCTCTAGTGTTTGCAGAATGAAATTTACGCCCAAACACGAAGTGTGGACTCATGTGAAACTTCCTGTCAGATTAAAATTGTGTGCCGTAACCGGGGCTCAAAAGTGTGACCTTTGCCTTTCGCGCGGAAGCACTCTACCGTCTGAGCTATTCCGGCACGCTTGACCCTCAGCCAGTACCTCGCCTCCTACATTCCAAACTTCACATAATTTCTCCGGCGAACCTAAAAGGGCGAGTACTTCAGAAAGAAAGCATATGGTGAAAACATGGCTTAGACACAAGCTAAGGATGTTTCTAGAATGAAGGTTTCACTCTTCAGTAGACTGTGAGCTACCTGGCAGATTAAAAGTGTGTGCCGGAACCGGGATTCGAACCTGAGCCCTTTGCCTTTCGCGCGAAAGCGCTCCATCGTGTAAACTATCCCGGCACGCTTCACGGTGCATTCTTACAACTATACTTCTGCCACTACCTCGCCTCCTATTTTCAGAAATTTTCCAAATTTCATTCTGAAAACATGGATGAAGCTGTGGCTAAGCAATGTCTTCACCATATCCTTTCTTCCAGGAATGCTAGTCCTGCAAGGTTCGCAGGGGAACTTCTGTGAAGTCTCAAAAGTAGGATTTGAGGTACTGGCAGAAGGTCCCAGGTTGGAGTCCCGGTCCCGGCACACAATTTTAATCTACCAGCAAGTTTCGTATCAGCGCACACGCCGATGCAGAGTGAAAGTTTAATTCTGGAAACATCCCTTACGCTGTACCATATCCTATCTTCCAGGTGTGCTAGTCTTGCGTGTTTGCAGGAGAGCTTCTGTGAAGTTTGGAAAGTATGAACCGAGGTACTGGCGGAAGTAAAGTTGTGAGGCGGCATCGTGAGTCGTGTCGGGATAGCACAGTCGGTAGTGCGCTTGGCCGCGAAAGGCAAAGGTCCCAGGTTCGAGTCCCGGTTCCGGCACACAATTTTAATCTACCAGGAAGTTTCGTATCAGCGCACACTCCGATGCAGAGTGAAAGCTTCATTCTGGAAACATCCCTTGCGCTGTACCATATCCTTTCTTCCAGGTGTGCTAGTCTTGCGTGTTTGCAGGAGAGCTTCTGTGAAGTTTGGAAAGTATGAGGCGAGGTACTGGCGGAAGTAAAGTTGAGAGGCGGCATCTTGAATTGTGCCGGGATAGCTCAGTCGATAGAGCCCTTGCCCGCGAAAGGCAAAGGTCCCAGGTTCGAGTCCCGGTTCCAACAAACGATTTTAATGTGCCAGGGAGTTTCGTATCAGCGCACACTCCGCTGCAGAGTGAAAGTTTCATTCTGAATCCAGTAAGTTGTTTGATACAATGCTATTTGTCTGCGCTTGAAGTGGGCTTTTACTTATTTCTTGTCGTTACATGTTCAGGTATACCAGTTCTTTTTGCCTTGCAGTGGATCCCGAGGAAAACATAGAAAAACTTGGAAAAACTGAAATTCCAATGTCCAGTGTTACAGTCTTTATAAACAAAATTGGACCAATCTTCTGTAGTCATCAGTCCCTAGACTTACAAACTGCTTAATCTAACTTACAATAAGGACAACACACGCGTCCATAGCCATGGGAGGACTCGAACCTCGGGCGGAAACGGCCACCCAATCCATAGTAAGACAGACTACGCGGTCATTTCGCGCGGCCCAAGAATTCCCGAAAATGTAGCAAGAAGAAATAAATAAAGGCCCACTTAAGATACTGCATCACATACTCGTAATAAAAAGAAGTAAAGTGTTTTGCTGCTCGCCTCCGTAGCTCCGTGGCAGCGTCCTCTGACTGCCGATGTTAAGGGCCCGCTTTCGATTCCCGGTAGGAGACTTGGTGTGGTGATCGTCATCATCATCTCAACATCGGCACGCAAGTCGCCCAAGCGGCGTCAAACAAAGAGACTTGCACTGCGGCGACCGAAAAATCGCGTATTGTATCTCCCGGCCAAAAATGCCATTCGATCATTTCATTTTCATAGTCTTTTGCTCAATTCAGACCGATCCAATTACAAAAGAAATTTTGTTAAAGAAAACACAGACCATAGGAGCTTGAACCTCAATATGTTACATAGTTGTTTACATTTTTCTTATTGTTGTGATACATGGGAGAAAACATACCTTAATGACTATCTTCTCTTCAGCTTCAGATGGCTGCTTTATAACGTTAACCGCAATACGATTGCAAATGTGGTGCAACCAAGTTCAAGATTTACTGAAAAGCGCTGTAATATTTGGCCCGTATGAATAAAACGGAGTATCTACTTTATACTTTGAATACCAGAGAACTTCTTCAGGTTCGCATGAATAAAGGGAGTCAGAGAGAATATACTTGAACTGCGAACGTTCTCGGCGTGAGTAGCAGGGTGGAGGAAGTTGCACGCAACACAGAGCATTCTTCAATTTCGTATGAATAAAACTAGAGAAGTTTCTCACGACTTCTCTCCGATTTCTAAAGTGAGCTCTCTAGCATACTTCGTGCTGAGTGACTTCTATTAAGGTTATCTTTTTACTGTAGTTTATAATAAAAAGTTACAAAATTTGAGTTACTTAAAAGACAAAAGCAAGTTCCTTTATAGGTAGTCTTTAAGAAATACGAGGGTATCTAAAAAGTTAGTACAAATAAAAACATTTTGTTGACGAGTAGCTTCCTTCAGAAAAATCGTGAGTGTGAGACTTCACGCATTTTACATATTGAGGAGAGTCATGTAAGAGGAATGTTTTCATTAACAACATAGAAACGAAACAGAAGTGGATTCAGCTGCATATTTTACCCATTTGTTTGGAGTGTATATTTACAGTTGTAAACAGCTACATAGAAAAATGTTTTTACATAGGGTCTATTAATAACGCCTTATGCTGGTAGTCCAAATAAAGTGAATCACAGGACTTCAGTTTCTATCAGAAAAAAATATTACTGCAATACCAGATAAGCGTACTGAAGTATTGTTTCTATCCAAACCGATTGACCAATTTAAGATGCGTTTTCTGGCTTCGTAATCGCAACTTCTCTTATGTTAGAAGTAAGTTGACACGACAGGAAAATTAATAACTGATTAATAACATACCTATCAGCCTGTTGCTTGTAACAAAATCGCATGGCATAACGCTTATGAGCAGACCATTGGGTGTCATATTTAACAAAAAGTACCTCATGTTAGAAAGCTCTGACAGCGTGGAAACAGATGAATATGTGGAAATTTCGTTCGCAAATTGTGATAACCCAACTTCAATTCTCGCGCGACTAAAATTTTGGAACATCGTCAGAAGAATACATTTTCATAAAAAGTGCACATTTAGACTTAATAAAATGCTCCATCACAAGAAACGAATATCTAAACATAGTATACCTCTTCCTGAACACGTAGATGCCTACTCCATATTTGTACACTTAATAATTTGCCTGATTGTGCTAGTTTACAGAAACACACTATTGTTACTAAACACAGTTTTTCGGAACGCATTCACCTAAGACGACGAAAAAAATATTCCAGATTTCGAATTTCGAACAGAGGCCAGAATGAATAACATAGAATTATATACCATCGGAGTAGTGAATCAGCTGAAATTCCAAAACAAGAACAACTCTTCTAGTCCGGACTGTATACCCATTAGATTTCTATTTGACTATGCTGATGCGATAGCTCCTTATTTAATAGTCTTATATAGCCGCTCGCTCAGCGAAGGAGCTGTACCAAAAGACTGGAAAGTTGCACAGGTCACACCAATATTCAAGAAAGGCAGTAGGAGTAACCAACTATAATACAGGCCTATTTCATTAACGTCAGTTTGCAGCAGGGATTTGGAACATATCCTATATTCAAATTTTATGAATTATGTCGAACAGAATGATCTATTGACCCAAGGTCAACACGGATTTAGAAAATATCGTTCGTGTGAAACACAAGTAGCTCTTTACTCATACGATGTGATAAGTGCTATCGTCCAGTGATCTCAAATTGATTCCGTATTTCTAGATTTGCAGAAGGCTTTTGACACCGTACCTCACAAACCGCTTTTGATCAAATTGCATGGTTATGGTATATAGCCCCAAATTTGCGACTGGATAGGGGATTTCCTGTAGTTATCGATGGTAAGGCATCGAATAAAACAGACGTGATATCGGGCGTTCTAATGGGTAGTGTCATTGGTCCTCTGCTGATCCTTATTTACATAAACGATTTGGGATAAAATCTAAGCAGTTCTCTTAGGTTGTTTTCAGATGACGCAGTCATTTACCGTCTATTAAAATCATCTGAAGATCAAAATGCAGAACGATCTAAATAAGATATCAGTTTGGTGTAAAAATTGTCAATTAACTCTAAATAATGAGAAGTGTGAAGTCGTCCACATGAGTACGGAAAGGAATCCGTTAAACTTTGTTTACAAGATAAATGAATCGAATGTGAAGGCCGTAAACTCCACAAAATGCCTAGGAATTACTATTATATCAGACGTAAACTGGAAAGAATACGTAGATAATGTCGAAGGAAAGGCGAACTGGAGACTGCGTTTCATTGGCAGAACGCTTAAAAAATGTAACAAAACTACTAAAGAGACTGCATACACTACGCTTGTCCGTCCTCATTGCTGCACAGTGTGGGATCCTTAGCAGGTACATTTGACGGAAGCCATCAAGAGTTCAAAGAAGGGCCACCCGTTTTGTATTGTCACGATCGGGGGAGACAGCGTCACGGAAATGATACAGGATCTGGGATTGAAATCATTACACCAACGGTGTTTATCGCTGCGGCGTGGGCTACTTACTAAACTCAAATCGCTAACATTCTCCTCTGAATGAGTGAATATATTGTTGACTGCCAACTACATAGATAGAAATGATCATCAGAATAAAATACGAGAGATCAGAGCTCGAATGGAGAGATTCAGATGTTCTTCCTTCCCGCGCGCTGTTCGAGAATGGAATTGTAGGTGAATGGTATAACGGTGGTTCGGTGAACCGTCTCCCAGGCACTTAAATGTGATTTGCAGAGTATCCCATGTTGATGTAGAACAGCTGTGCTGTGCTGGACTTGACAGGTGGAGAACTCACTCAAAAAGGAGGGGAGGTAGTGAAATTGAACTTCCTGCTCAGATCATATTCTTCGAAGTTTTTATTCATACGAAATTGAGAACATACTCAGAGAACGTCATTTATCATTCATACGGTCCACTGGAAAACACGGCCAGGAAATTTATTTAGCGTGTGTAATAGTGGCGATATTCGCGGAATTGTTTACGTTCACGATTTACAGAATGTGCACTAAAATTCCTCAAGCCTACAATCGACAGCGCTTTAAGTGCACCACACTATTACAACACATCGTCTTCGCCATTCGACATTTCCCTGACTCATGCAGCGAGCCTCGCCGCTCCACTAATGCACATCTGCAGCTGCGCTCACAACTTTATTTTTTTGAAAAACGCGCAGCTTCAAGCGTCGTTTCACGCTTGACTCGCCGTTCCACCATGTTTTCACCCTTAAAGACAAACGACGGGCTGTTTCCTTTGAAAAGTACACAGCAGTTTCCCCTCCTCACTCCCATACTTTTCGATTGACCTGAGTTCTTCCGCTAATGGTCTTGACGTCAGCGGGCGCTACTGCCGAATTTCCTTTATTTCTCTTTCTTGCAGAAGCCGAGAAACTCTGGAAACGTCTTCCAGAGAATATACTGCTGCACTTCGCAGTGAAATATGGCCACACTCAAATTCACTACTAGAGGGTGCGTGTGCTGCATACAAATGCGACAGAAATTCTTAAGACTTTCCATAGAAAGCAGCATTCTTCCGCGGTTCAGTGTTTTTATTTCTGATTACAACGTAGCTGGGTGTATGCCTGATTGTTAAATTTAGTTAATCATTTATTAACTTCACCACCCTGCGTTTCTCGGTTGTCAAACTGTAATATAACAGAAAATTGTATAATTTAACAGAAAACAATTTTGTACAGTACTAAACTATTTAAAAATTGTAAAGAAATAAAAAAATCCACAGAGGGGATGAGTGGAGAGAGAGAGAGAGAGAGAGAGAGAGAGAGAGAGAGAGAGAGAGAGAGAGAGAGAGAGAGAGAGGAGCAGGAGCACAATATCGCCAACTGGAGGATTTTCCACATAGTAACTGAATTCAGTATGCTCTTGACCATCCAACAGAGATATTCTGGGGGTGGTCAAGACAGTTAGTCATTTCAAGTGCATCAAAATGGCCACCACGTCTCACAAATGTCTAGTGCAGAAAGCAAGAAGTATAACATTAATGCGCGGTGGAGCTCTTTCTAATGCATCTCATTACAAATTCTAAGGCACATTCAGTTGTTTATGTGTATACTGTATATAAAGTATCTCGCGAATACAGTTAGTAGAGTACACGTAATAAATAGTGACGACATGCCGAGTGGCATGGTTTACTGCAAGAATAGGAGTAAAGTGAAAGCGGTAGACTTGTTTCCTTTCGTTGTTTGATTGGAGTTGTCACCGAGAAAATGGTTAACAAGGGTTTCAAATTATGTAAAAATGTTGCTTTGTCGTTCTCAGATATACTCCGGTCATTACAATTGTTACACCACGATGATGACGTCCTACAGAAGTGAAATTTAACCGACGGGCGGAAGATGCTGTGATATGCAAATGATTAGATTTTCAGAGCATTCACTCAAGGTGGGCGCTGGTGGCGACACCTACAACGTGCTCACATGAAAGTTTCCAACCGATTTTTCATACACAAACAGCAGTTGACCGCCGTTGCCTGGTGAAACGTTGTTGTGATGCCTCGTGTAAGCAGGATAAATGCGTACCATCACGTTCCGACTTTGAAAAAGGTCGGATTGTAGCCTATCGCGATTGCGGTTTATAGTATCGCGACATTGCTGCTCGTGTTCGTCGCGATCCAATGACTGTTAGCGGAATGTGGAATCGGTGGGTAAAGGAGGGCAATACGGAACGCCGTGCTGGATCAAAACGGCCTCGTAGCACTAGCAGTCGAGATGACAGGCATCTTATCCTCGTGGCTGCTACGGATCGTGCACCCAAGATCAACACGGATTTATAAAATATCGTTCATGTGAAACACAACTAACTCTTTACTCACACGAAGTAAGACAAGGGTCCTCAAATTAATTCCGTATTTCTTGATTTCCAGAAGGCTTTTGAGACCGTACCTTACGTCACAAACGGCTTTTAATAAAATTGCATGGTTATGGAATATGGCTCCAGATTTGTGACTGGATAGAGGATTTCCTGTCACAGAGGACACATTTCGTATCAATCGATGGTAAGGCATCGACTAAGACAAAGATGATATCCGGCGTTCCGCAGTGTAGTGTTATTGGTTCCCTGCACTTCTTTGTCTACATAAACGATTTAGGAAAAAATCTGAGCAGCTATCTTGGGTTGTTGCAGATGGCGCCGTCATTTATCGTCTAGTAAAGTCATCTGAAGATCAAAACCATCAGTATGGTGTAAAAATTAGCAATTGAAATAATAAGTGTATGTAGTTGTTAACATTAGTACGAAAAGAAATCCGTTAAACTTTGTTTACAAGATAAATCAATTGAATGTGAAGGCCGTAAACTCCACTAAATACATAGGAATTACTATTATATCAGACTTCAACAAAGAACACACAGATAATGTCGTGGGAAAGGCGAACAAAGAACACACAGATAATGTGGGAAAGGCGAACCGGAGAATGTTTTATTGGCAGAACCCTTAAAAGATGCAACTGAACTAAAAAAGAAACTTCGTACACTACGCTTGTCCGTTCTGTTTTGGAGTATTGCTGCCCAGTGTGGGATCCTTCGGTGGGTTTGACGGAGGACATCGAAAGAGTCCAAAGAAAGGCAGCTCGTTTCGTATTGTCACGATACAGAGCAGACTGCGTTACGGAAATGATACAGGATTTGGGATGGGAATCATTACAACAACGGCGGTTATCGCTGTGGCGTGGGCTACTTACGGAACTTCAATCGCCAACATTCTCCTCCGACTGCGAAAATATATTGTTGCCTGTCACGTACCTCGGTAGAAATGATCATCAGAATAAAATACTATGAGTCAGAGCTTGAACGGTGAGATCTAGGCGTTCCTTCTTCCCGCGCGCTATTCGAGAATGTAATGGGAGATAAATAAATAGTATAATGTTGCTACGATGAACCCCCTGCAAGGCACTAAAATATGATTTGCAGAGTATCCCATGTATATGTATATGTAGAAAGTTTTATAAACTTTATTCGTTTTCAAAGAAAGTGAACTACAATCTAGAAATTCTCCTACACTGCATTAACATCGAGGATAAGGATGAATGACTAGCAAACTATATTCCATTATGAAGTTACATTTACCTTCATGCTTCAGCAACACATTTCAAATCAGATAAAATCCACTGCTTTGTAACAAAATATTAGTTTTCAAATAAATCACATAATTCAGGAAGCAAAACGTGTCCCTAACCAGAATCAGACTGACCAGTACTTTACACATATATATCATATCAGTAGACTGCCAACAAGGCAGCAACAAGGACAGCACATGACTAACTGCGCGAACTGGGACCTTTAGATGAAAGTAATCATTGGTAGCCACAGATTTAAGTCAAAAAGACTAACAGAAAATACAATATACATTAAATGTAGGTGGAAATGAAATTAAAATATCGGGGATAGACTCCTCACAATGGAACACACACACACACACACACACACACACACACACACACACACACACACACATTCAGTTTTTATGACATATATTCTGGAAAGGAAGAAAAAGTACGTTTTGAAAAACTAGAAGCAGTAAGTTCGTACTGACAAAATTAATGTTCAAAAAATCAAATGTTTGTAGAATTTATGGGACTTCATCAGTCCCAAAGCTTACAAACTACTTATGAACTAGTTAAGACTAAGGACGGCACAAATATCCATGCCAGAGGGGGGGATTCGAACCCCCGACCGTAGTGGCCGTGCAGACCGTGACTGGAGCGCCTCAGTCCCCGGCCGGCAATAAATGTTCAAATGTTTGTTAAGCTTAAGGGACTTAACTACTACTGAACTACCTGAAAGACGACACAAACATCCATTCCTGAGGGGAGATTCGAACCCCCAACCTTAGCGGCCGTACAGACTGTTGCTGGCGCGCCGCAGACCGCTCGGCCACTGCGGCGGTCTCGTACTGATAGGACATCTACATCAGTGTGTTGTTCATAGATGATTATCATTTGACCCACATTTGCTCCCGGGTTGAGGGTCAACATCGATGTCGCGACTGAGTTCCGCATGCCAGTCAAATGCGCCTGCGGCTCTCTTTGTCACTAGTAACTGAAGATGTAGTCTCTCTGTAAACTGATGCCCGAGGAGGCGCGTACACACTTCACCTAACCAGCTGTATCACGAGCAGTTGTTACTGGGTGTTTCACAACGCTGTAGCCTTTTTCCGCTCGAGCTATAACCAGTGTCGACCTTGAGTGCAGATATGTCAGGAGAGAGTTAACTGAAACAAACAGGGTGAATCACCTAACTTTTGCACCGCAAATACTGCGCAAATGGAAAGTGCGATTGATGTGCGCTTTTCACAGAATGGTTTGGTAGTCAAGGATTCGTATTGTTAGCTAATAAACAGATTGTGAAAATACCTAGAAAGTGGATTGTGTATGCAAAAATACAATTTTTCAAATTGAATAATTTTTTCTATCATGAACTAGAATTTTTGACACCAACTGTGTACAATGAATTCTGAATGACTTTTTTATCTCGTTTCCTTTGGCAGCTACAACCATTCGAAGTTTTTGGGGCGGAGGCTACAACAGCGTAGCTGACTGGCTGGTGGTCACGGGACAGTGGGCCGTACCACAGGGGCTAGCCACTCGGCCAGTCAGCTACGCTATCGCAGCCTCCGTCCCCGAAACTTTGAACGGTTATAGCTGCCAAACTATACGTGATACAAATGTCATTCTAAATTCTTTGTACACAGCTGGTGTCAAAACTTCCAGTGCATGATAGGAACAACCATTGTTCCATTTAAAAATGTATTTTTGCGTAACAAACACACTTCCTAAGTAATATTACAATCTGTTTGTTGGCTAAAAATGTGAGCCCCTGACTACCAAACCATTCTGTGAAAACCGCACATCAATCGCACTTTCCGTTTCCGCAATATTTGCGGTGCAAGGGTTAGGTCATACACCCTGTATATAAATTAGTTAACAGTATATTATTCGCAAATATAACACTGTAAATTAAATTATCATAGAAAAGGGGTTCGTAAATGACGATACATACATTTACTACAGGCATAGAACAAAATTATTGGGTTTTACCAAGACCTAGGTGTTGAACAGGGGTTCAGGAATAGAACAAGTGTTCCAACTGCCGTCGAGAACGCCTGACTGTCTGGCTGCACGCAACCCTCAATACACCGCAGAAGAGCGGGACAGCATAATGTACCACCTTCGAGAAGGAGTGATTCGTCTGTAAAGGAGACCGCATAATATAAAACGCTTGTACGATCCTGTCTTCAGTAACGCTCAGGGGTTTGGGATCCCCATCAGATCGATTTAAGGAAGAGGCAGTTAAGAGAAGGGCGGCTAGGTTTGTAACTGATAGATTCGAACAATGGGCGAGTGTTACTGAATTGGGTCGCTGGTGGGAGGCAACTTTCTTTTTCGAGAAACACTGTTGAATAACTTTAGAGGGCCGGAATTTGGAGCGGACTGCATAACGAATTTACTGGCGCCAACCTAAATTTCGCGTAAAGATAAGATCAGAGAGATTAGGGGTCGTACGGATGCATACAAGCATTCGTTTCTCCCTGCTTCTACCCTCCGCGACGTACCTTTGAGTGGATCGTGGGGTATATACGTAGATGTACATGTAGATGTGGAGTTTATGGAAGGACGACACATTTCTTTTCTGCCCATTTATCTTCTTTTACCGGTCTTGTTCACGACGAGAAACAGCTATCAGCTGTCTGAGTAGCATGAAGACAGTCGACAAGTGGGCCACTCGGCACTCTGAAGCCGCAGGTCATCCATATGTGTCCCGGACCCATTACTCAGCAGCCAGGTCCCGTATTTGTCAGAGTTAGTGTCGCATTGTGAGTGTCAGAAGTGTAGTTGTGGACGTCCGCGGCAGAAGGGAGTTGTGCCTGACGAAGCATTCTTAATACGTTCGGGACGTTCGACTGGAGATGTATTTTCACTTGTGCCTGACGTCTTTTGTGGCTTAAATTCAACCTTAAGAGGCCAACAATTACGCCTCAGTGGCTTGCGCAGGCCGCTAGGATAGATAGTGGCGTTATGGTAGGCATACCCGCGTAACAAACAACCAACAACGAACCTCTCTCTCTCTCTCTCTCTCTCTCTCTCTATATATATATATATATAGCAAATTATTCTTTTCCAGTTATAATTCATATTTTGGACAATATATTTCAAACTCCTATATTGTAACGTTAGTAATTTTTATTTTTACTTTTCATGGGAAACTTTCCGTTCAAATGTAGACACAAGAGTTTCATAAAATTGGGAAAAAATAATAATCGCTCTAAAGAATCTATTATAGAGGAAAGTAGTTATTAAGTTGACCTTGCTTCGTATGATGCCATAGTTGTTAAAGTAGATTCCGCGATTTTTTGGACAAGAAATTGATGGTACCCAATTTTTGAATTTGAAATAATTTAGTTAAAGTACAGCACAAAATGAAAGTTAAAGCAAATAAATCGCGGGTTGCATATTAAAGTCGGGCACCATACAAGCAACAGCACGTTATAAGACATACGGAAAGCATCTAGCTGGATCCTGCTGTAGAAGCTGGAAATTATAACTTCTACTTATTTAATACGTGAACGTTCGAGATAATTTCCGTAGGAGATCAATGTTCAGACTGTTCACTTCGCTTTTCATTGTTGCGTGACCGTGGGTGGAACATGAAGTTACTGATCGGACTTCGTGAAATTAAAAAAGAAATGACTGCAGTTTCTAAAATCAAGTAAAGCATTGTATAAGGATGATTGATTGATTGTGATTGAAATTTTTCAGACAATGCGAAGCGATTTTAATGGCGTCAGAACATTAAACTATTACGGATGTTGAGGAGCTGAAAATATTAAGAAATGAAATATTTGATGTGGAGGAGTTTCATTTAAATTAAAAGCAAGGAGAGGGAATGCTTTTAAATTTAAATAATATATTTTCAGCAACAGCTTGCATTATTCTTACTTACATGAGTGGATACAAGTATGAAAGACGTCTTCTCAGTTTGGATACAGACAAGAGAGTAAAACTACTATCACGGTTCCGTCATCTCGCTTGTTCGGAAGTAAAAAATGACGAACGAAATTAAATTAGTTGCATTGCGAGTTAGGGGGAACCGGAGGCGATATAAGCATCGCTGATCCAATATTTTTTAAAACAAAAAGGTATATCGTTACATAGTTATATATCAAAACAATTGTAAATACTTGGAAAAAAACAATAAATGAAAGAAAATCACTTCTACTTTAGTGTATACATCTGTATTCAAAATAAACCTACATTTTAAAACTTCAATGAGTATACACAAGAATGAAAACGTATTGACAATATATACATGCTTTATCAAAATTTACATAAACATTCAATAACAAACAAAATAAAACCACAAGTGTTTAATAAAAGTAATGAAAAGCGTCTAGCAATTATGGTAATCCCTAAAGCAAGGAGAAAGACAAAACCCTGGTTGGCCTGGAGATTAGGGGCAAAAAACTAAATTGAGTCTACTCCTTTTTTATTCGTGTCCATACAATGTGTACACATCTTACAAACCGTTCTTCCAGCTGGATATTACGAAATCTGTTCTGGTAGGTGAATCTGCATCGCAGACTATGGCAGAAGAACTCATTGATTCGACGTTCGAATTCCCCCTCGGGCATGGATATTTGTGCCGTCGTAGTTCGTAAGTAGTTCATAAGTAGTTTGTAACTACTGATGACCCCGTAGTTAAGTCCCATAAGCTGTACAAACATTTGAACATTTTTATTCGACGTTAGGAAACATCCATAAGATGAACTATGTGTCGTACAGACCTCGAACAGACCAGGACGTAGCCAGAGGTATTTCGACGCCCTCACCAATTTCTTCAAAAATCCCAGGCCCAGGGTACCTGTGAAAACAACTTTGATATGTCCCTGGGAAATTAGTCTTATGAGATAACTTACCTTTGAAAACAAAAAATATCCAAATGGTGGGGTAACGAAGATGAATGTTCGAAGAGCTGAATAAAATTAGTTGATACTTACTCACGGACGAACCAGCCTCAATGACAGAAAACTGTCTGCTGAGGGCCTGGCCACAGTGTTCCTTTTTAACGTTCCCTGGCCACTCGGGGATCAGTGGCAACGAACATGCCGACAGATTAGCCAGGATGGGGGTAGAGACTCCATTTATTGGACCGGAACCTGTTCTGACAATCACCAAGGCAATGATCAAATTGGAGCTACGTAACTGGCTCAGAAGACAGCACGTAGAATATTGGACCAAAGTCCATCAACAAAAACATGGGAAGGTAATGATGCCAAAGCCATCTTTTAAAAGAAGCTCTGCAATCCTGGGCCTGAAGAGGAGAGAGATTAGACTCATGGTTGGATTGCTGACAGGCCATGGGAATTTCAAAAAACACCTACGTACAATGGGAATAACAGAAGAGGACCCTAAATGTAGGATCTGTGGTGACGGTGATGAAATTGCATCACATCTAATCTTCGAATGCATTGCATTGGAGAATAAAAGGCACAGAATATTTGGGACAACCAGACCCGAAGAAATTGTGTCTAACAAAGAACTGGTAAAAGGACTCCTTGCACTGTTCAAGGGCATTGGTTGGCTTTACTAGATATACAGGGAGTGATACCGCACAATAAACTTAGTTTCGGTGCGGGCAGTGGCGGGTTGGACCAAGACTGTTTTGGCTTCCCTGGAAAAATCAATCAATCAATCAAAATCCTTTTAACGTGCAAGCCGGACCGAGCCTATGAGCGTTGGTCACGTGAGAGTTGGCTGACGCCACGTAGGCGTGCACCGTCCCGGAATCCAGGCGGCCCTCACGCCCCAGTTGTGTGAACCGTGTTAATATTTATCGTCTGTCGTGATGTCGCAGGGATGTGCGCGCCTTACAATAGCGGCTCCAGCAGATCCGCTGATCGAAGAGATACATTCCGTCCTTACGTAACGATCGGGAAAAAACGTGTCAGTAATGTGGTTGTACCTTTGCTCTTCCTTGCTTCTGTCACCTCATTACTGACGAGAAGCTCAATTCCTACAGTTAGCAGTATTGACTAGATATCACTACCGCTCACAGACTGAAGTGAAACAGTCTAAACCTATTCCTATCGCACTTCAGTTTGTGGATGTTCAAGGGAGCCACTAGACGCATTCCTAAGGTAGAGTTATCAGCAACAGGCGTGGTAGTACACAGAAGTGCGGTCTTTTAAGTACAGGCTCTATATATGAGTTCGGAATTACCTATTTCACCGACCCACTTCCGTAAAATACTCTCCACTCTACTAGGGCCGGCTGATACAGCAACCAATTACATTTATTACTAGACAACCTAATTGGTCTTTTCAGACTTTAAAAATAAATAAAACAGTTGTAACCACGAGAGACATTTATTACTAAACAAAGTCTTAAAATATCATATCAGATGAATTGAACTAAAATCCTTGCTAGTCACAATATGGCAGCGTCAAATACAGTCGACAAAATCCAGCTCTGTTTTAGGATTTTGGTGGGTTTGTCGACCGTATCCTAGTTCAACTCATCAGATATATCTGTCTTTTATTATTATACTACCCATTTTTGTCTATTTTTGGTTTTTATTGGGCTTTCCTGTTCCATTGCCACTCTTCTTCTTTTACTTTAGCGGACCCGCTTAGTTTTTTCTTTTCTTTTCCTTTTTTCTTCTCTCTCTCTCTCTCTCTCTCTCTCTCTCTCTCTCTCTCTCTCTCTCTCTCTCTCTCTCTCTCTCTGTGTGTGTGTGTGTGTGTGTGTGTGTGTGTGTGTGTGTGTGTGTGTGTGTGTGTGTGTGTCCCTCTAAAGGTCCAAATTGATGAGTTCATCGGTCCCTACACTTCGACACTACTTGAACTAACGTTTGTTAAGGACAAAACATACACTCATGCCGGACGGAAAAACAAACCTTCACTATCCTTGACATGATACCTCAGACCGCGCGTCCATTCCCACGCAACGCTCAGTTTCTTCAGCGTGTATTAAGACGTTTATTTGATTATATCCCGTCGGCAAGTGGTCGTAATACTATATTGGCACAATATTTTTGGAAACATTTTTGTTTCCTTTGGCAACAAACAGCACCATTATGATAATTTTATATATTAAAAGAACCTGCGAAAACTAAAGTCAGTCGGGCAGACCAAACTACCCGGCCGATTCCTTCATTTTTTGCTTTAAACGAAAGGTATTCATACGCAGAGTTGTCATTAAGTACCAGAATTAACTTAAGTCTCTCCATCCTTTAATTTTACTCAAACGAGGTATCCTTCTGTCTGAATATTTTAATCGGTTTGTTTTACCACATCTTTGCTTCTAATTAAGGTACGCAGTTCGTTTTGACCTAACAACACTCAGTGGATCAAGCTCTTCCATTTACGCTTTTCATCACTTGCACTGATTGATTCTGAAAAAAAAAGCGATGCGTGAACATCCAATTTTACTTCCATTTCTTCTCAACTTTTTTGTCATTCCACTAACGGTGCGAAATATTCTCAGAGGTTCCCTACTTTTTTTCAGGTATGAAAACAGATTAGAGCGCAAAATTGACTTTTCATTTCCTTCTGACTAGTCGGAAATAAAAAGTCAGTTTTGCGCTGTAGACTGTTATTCTTTCTGTTTACCTTTAGCTATGTTCCCGCACATGCAGGTTCGGCTTTGTTAAGTCGGATGTGACGTGTTAATATATAGGACGTGGGCGGATGCCCTTCCTGTCGCCACCCTATGCCCCCCTTCGCACCTCGCACCCTCCCCCCCCCACTCGGGAGGAAATTTGTACCTCAGATGTCAATGTAAAGTGTTATATGTGTAAAAGTGTAAAGTATTACGAAATGTTTGCGAATCGTGTAACTGAGGAGGGCCTTGGACACCATCCCGGTATTCACCTAAGGGAGTGTGGAAAACCGCCTAAAACCACACCCAGGCTTGCCGGCATTCCGATCCCCTTCGATAAACCGCCGGGCTGATTCGAACCGAGGCCGGTTCGCCTCCCCGAATCTGAAAGCAGTGCGTTGACCATACGGCTAGCTGAGCGGTTCCGCTGTAGACTGTTTATATATTTTAAAATAATATTGTAACAAGAATTAAACTTCAATTAATAGAAATAAACAATCCCAGAAACGGATTTACGTCTCAAATATGTCAAATACATTAGTGATAAATGTGAAGAATTGAATTAAAATTTGTAGTGCGGCCGGGAATCGAGCCCGGACCTCCGTGCTTACTAGGTAGAGGTCTTAACCGTTTTTTTTTTGTTTTTTTTTTTTCAGGTAGATCTATGATTTGCGGTCGTTTTTATTGTTCGTTTTTGGTCGTTCGTTGATCATTTGGCTCAGCTTTTTTTATTACAGAGGACGTTCAGACCACTGACCGGGCGCGCTGAGCCACGGCGCCCGGCACCGTTAGACTACCACACCACTAACGATTAAGGATCCTTGGAATAGTCTATGTACGATTTCCCTCCACATCACAATCTTTAATTCATCTCCGGTGTTCCAAAGATAATTGCCACTACTGCCAAGGCTCTCCATGCAGCGGAATAGCACCTCGGCAATGGACATGGTGGAACAATCCTGTTACGGTGATAATAAATATCAATTAATACAAATAAACAATCCCAGAGTTAGTACTGTGGTAGTCTAACGGTTAAGACGTCTGCCTAGTAAGCATGGTGGTCCGGGTTCGATTCCCGGCCGCACTACAAATTTTAATTCAATGCTTCAGATTTATCAATAAAAGAATCAAACTATTTTCATCAAGTGTAGCTTGTTATTAATCCAGTAAAGACCGACACGTTACGGTTATGTTGTCTCAGAATGTAGTGCTCCTTATTTATGAAAATTTTCATTTAAATTACTTTATAACGTTTTCGTATAGAATTATTCTGTTTCCGGTTTAAATATTTGTGAAACTATGCAACCAAACGGCAGTGGTTATCATTACCTACACTTACAAACTACTTAAACTGACGCTAAGTTCAACACATACACCAAAGCCCGAAAGAGGTCTCGAACCGACGGGGAGAAGCTACGCACCACGCAGCAAGGCGCGTTGATACTAGAGGGAGCGAGGGATAAAAACGGCATGGGTAGACAAGCATTAGAATACAAATAATTGAGAACAAAGGATAACATGTGCTATATTAAAATGAAAGTATTTCCGCAGGAGACTGTCATGGTTGCAACTTTTTATCTATTTTTAACAAAGTCTTAAAATATCATATCAGATGAATTGAACTAAAATCCTTGCTAGCCATAATATGGCAGCGTCAAATACAGTCGACAACCAGCTCTGTTTTAGGATTTTGGTGGGTTTGTCGACCGTATCCTAGTTCAACTCGAATTCGTTTAGTGGCTCCCTTGAACATCCACAAACTGAAGTGTGATAGGAATAGGTTTAGACTATTTCACCAGGCTGGTGTTGAAGTCCCTCCTCTGTTACACGATTCGCAAACATTTCGTAATACTTTACACTTTTACACATATTGTAAGAAAATTGCCTGTTGGAGGTCGTCAAAAATCTCAAAATTCTGAATGCGTAATGATATGCCCTAGTAATAATAATTTTGTCATTGAATGTTGTAGCAAATCACAACTAATGGGTCGCAACAACACTTTCGCAGTGTAAGTTAGAATTTTGAATAAATAAAAAAATTGATATTAATTAACTTAAAACAGCCACTGTAGTAATTGATTAAGCTTGGCCCTATCTGACTGAGCATTGACTACAGCCTCCAACTAGCACCTCTTACGATTCAGGAACAGCACAACTTCACTAACAAATGTGTCAGAATTCATGTAGTGGTGATGGCGTGTTCGTGCTATAATCAAAATTGTAATAGCAGATAGACTCTGATTGCATTGATAATAGCTGAGTACTGTGAAACTGCGTGGTGCAATGGGCTTCACAAATACTACAGTTAAAGTTCCCAATTATTTTAATAATATTGTTTAAAGCATTCAAGTTCCTTATAAAACTTTACGTAAACTATTTTTTTTGATTGGTTCCATGGCCTGGGTAGCGTACGCGTGTAACTGGCTGAGCAGAGTTTGGCATTTAACGTATTTCATAAAAAATTTACTTCAGTCAAGTCTGGTAAAACTACTATAATACTTTGACTACAGTTAGCCTGGTTACTTTCTACATAAATGAAACCAACTTTACTTTACTTGCAAACTCTCTTGCACTTTAATTACTAGTTTCTGTGGTTGTAACACGTTTAGCAATTCTTTAACTCGTCCAGCAATTTCTTTAAAACTGATCGTAATTACTTTGAAAAATGATTGAACTTGTTAGTCAATGTACAGGCTTGCATAATCAACATAATCTAATAATGGTGATAATGGGGTGTCTACAACTACTTAGAAAATTAAGACTGGTTTCAAAATAAGTCATGAATAATTGAACCAAAGTTCTGTTTGGGTTGACACAACATTTACATGCATACAAAATAAAATGTTACAAAACTACTCATCTGCTTTCGTCGTCTTCGTCGTGAAGTCCATACAAGACAAATATGATTACAATAGGTACTCTTACTACAACGACGATCACACTCGGTGACAATAGACTTTAGACCAAACAATTTCTTTTCTTACACACATGAACTTTCGAGTATAAATAAACTTATTTTGCACTTCGTTCAATACATTAAACAGTACGCCTCTCAGGCTTATTGCAATTGCATAAAACTCGCGCCACACTGCGCCTACCGTGGCTCTGCACCATCAACAAAACATTTTTGTGTTTACTATAGCGAGTCCGCTCCGCGACTGCTTCAGCAGCGCGACACTCACAGCTACTACTTCTGTGCCAAAGACAGTATTTAAAACAGGTTCAACATTTTCTCTGGCGCACTGCTAACTTACAGCATAAAAATGTCCGTGCATTCATGCGGGTTTACACATATAGTACATGTTTACACTAAATGATTCAATATAGAAAATGGCGTTACATAAGAAATATATCTAGCATACAACAAATGAAAAATACATGAAACAAACAAATTTAAGACCATATATACATTAAGTTAAATCAAACTGTAAGATACAGCGACAGGTGTACTCTTACAATATAACACTATACACTGACATCTGGAGTACAAATTTCCTCCCGAGGGGGGGGGGGCGGTGGACGGTCGGAGGGGGGGGGGAATAGGGTGGCAACAGGAAGGGCATCCGCCCACGTCTTATATATTAACACGTCACATCCGACTTAACAAAGCCGAACCTGCATGTGCGGGAACATGGCTGAAGAGAAAGAGAAAGAATAACAGTCTACAGAGCAAAAATGACTTTTTATTTACGACTAGTCAGAAGGAAATGAAAAGTCAATTTTGCGCTCTAGTCTTTCATACTTGAAAAAAAGTAGGGAACCTCTGAGAATATTTCGCACCGTTAGTGGAATGACAAAAAAGTTGGGAAGAAATGGAAGTGAAATTGAATGTTCACGCACAGATTTTTTCAGAATCAATCAGTGCAAGTGATGAAAAGCGTAAATGGAAGAGCTTGATCCACTGAGTGTTGCTAGGTCAAAACGAACTGCGTACTTTAATTAGAAGCAAGGATATGGTAAAACAAACCGATTAAAATATTCAGTGCAGGGACAGAAGGATACCGTGTTTAAATAAAATTAAAGGATGGGGAGACTTAAGTTAATTCTGGTACTTAATGACAACTCTGCGTATGAATACCTTTCGTTTAAAGCAAAAAATGAAGGAATCGGCCGGGTAGTTTGGTCTGCCCGACTGACTTTAGTTTTCGCAGATTCTTTTAATATATAAAATTATCATAATGGCGCTGTTTGTTGCCAAAGGAAACAAAAATGTTTCCAAAAATATTGTGCCAATATAGTATTACGACCACTTGCCGACGGGATATAATCAAATAAACGTCTTAATACACGCTGAAAAACTGAGCGTTGCGTGGAAATGGACGCGCGGTCAGAGGTATCATGTCAAGGATTGTGCGGGCGCTCTCACTGAAGTTTCGTTTTTCCGTCCGGCATGAGTGTATGTTTTGTCCTTAACAAACGTTAGTTCAAGTAGTGTCGAAGTGTAGGGACCGATGAAGTCATCAATTTGGTCCCTTAGAGGGACACAGAGAGAAATCAAATGGTCAAATGTTTGTAAACCTTATGGGACTTAACTACGGGGTCATCAGTCCCTAAACTTACAAACTACTTATGAACTAGCTAATACTAAGGACGGCACAAATATCCATTTCCGAGGGTGGATTCGAACCCCCGACCGTAGCGGCCGTGCCTCAGTCCCCCCGGCCACCGCGGCTGGCGGACACACACACACACACACACACACACACACACACACAGAGAGAGAGAGAGAGAGAGAGAGAGAGAGAGAGAGAGAGAGAGAGAGAGAGAGAGAGATAAGGAAAAGAAAAGCAAAAACTAAGCGGGTCCTCTAAAGTAAAAGAAGAAGAGTGGCAATGGAACAGGAAAGCCCAATAAAAACTAAAAATAGGAGCGTTAGTGAGCACCGTTACTCCGTCGCGTCTATAAATTGTAAGAAGTGATTTATACGAATCTTTGCAATTCCAGCGATGAAGGATCGGCGCGCTCTGGTTATTGGCTGTCTTCCGTAATAACGTCTGTGTAAAATATCGGGTGCGACGTGAAGAATTAGACTTTGACAGTTGATGGATGATCTCCACTTAAGGCGAGCAACTTTCACGATTGAACTTTATCGACGGCAAATATCAGCAAACTTTTACCACCTTACGTAAAAGTAACATTTAATATTCGTGAAGATCCGTTTAGGAAGGGAAAATTTATCGACTTAAATATTATGATGATCCGATGCTGTCGAAACCGCCAGTGAGAAACGCCTGATTTAATTTCATCTCGTTTCTAAACATTTGCGTATGTTTTTCTTTGGACACATTATATCTAATATGAGGATTCTATTGAAAGCATATATTTTGTGACTGTTATCATTAGTGATATTTTTAAGGTTAATCAGTATAATATGGCCAAATGTAATCATTGCGATATTTTTGCTAGCTTCGACTTTGTCTGGCTGATTATTTGTTCCATTTTCATGCAAAATTAATCAAGGAAGCGACCTTATAAACAGAGATTGTGGATTTTGTTTGAATTCACCTTGGATTCAGGTACTGTCTCTCGTCAAAAAAAAAAAAAAAAAAAGATACAGAGAATTAGCGCTGCCTTACCTGTTGATTAATAGTCACTATCGATATTTTTGATGTTTGGTCATCTTTGGTTGTATTGATCGTGCAGTGACTTACGCTGTGTGTGTTATCTTCCTTATTTACCCTTTACAAATGTTTGTTAAGCTTAAGGGACTTAACTGCCGGGTCATCAGTTCCTATACTTACAAACTACTTATGAACTACCTTATGCTAAAGACGACACAAACATCCATGCCCGAGGGGACATTCGAACCCCCGACCGTAGTGGCCATGCAGCCTGTGACTGGCGCGCCGCAGACCGCTCGGCCACTTCGGACGGCTGTTTACCCTTTGCAAACCGAGGTATTAAACACGCTTTCACATTGCTTCCTTAGTGCAGTTGTTGTCGAAATATGGGCGGTTGTCGACGACCTCAGCGGCTTCATACCCATAAGTTGTTTGAAGATAAATCTCATTGTTTATTATGTCATATATCATGTACTATGTCTTGTAGTATGATGTAATTTCAAAGGCATGTTCAGTGGTACATCTATAAAATGTTTTACGATTATAATTAGTAGTGAAAAAGTAATAAATTAGAACGTCAATACGAATAGCGTAGTTTTACTGCATGAACGGTGGACAAGTACACTGCTCAAAACAATTTACATACATTACTGGTCATTAAAATTGCTACACGAAGAATAAATACAGACGATAAACAGATATTCATTGGACAAATATATTACACCAGAACTGACATGTGATTACATTTTCACGCAATTTGCATAGATCCTGAGAAATCAGTACCCAGAATAACCACTTCTGGCCGTAATAAGGCCTTGATACGTCTGGGCATTCAGTCAAACAGAAATTGGATGGCGTCTACAGTTACAGATGACCATGCAGCTTCAACACGATACCACAGTTCATCAAGAGTAGTGATTGGCGTATTGTGACGAGCCAGTTGCTCGGCCACCGTTGGCAATATACATATTTTAAAGTATTTTATTGAGATTATTTACAGTTATCATTTGTGTGTGATGCAGTACGATATTTTGCAGCCGAAACTCTATACTTGATGTTTACATTTACTTACAGCGGGGCAAAAAATGTTCAAATATTTGTTAAGCTTTTGGGACTTAACTACGGGGTCATCAGTCCCTGAACTTACAAACTACTTATGAACTAGCTAAGACTAAGGACGGCACAGATATCCATGCCCGAGGGGGGATTCGAACCCCCGACCGTAGTGGCCGTGCAGACCGTGACTACAGCGGGGCACCAAGGGGCTTCCATAATAGTAAAAACGTCATTCTCAATGCCCTCTATTATGGTAACCAGTACAGCTGCACACCTACGTGGTATGGACAGCATGAAGGTATCGATCAGATGTTGAGGAACATTTCTTCCGTTTGTGCAATATACAGCTCTGGAAACGTGAGAGGTGCTGATCTTGCTGCAATGTGTCTGCCAAGTGCATCCCAGGTATGTTCATGTCTGTTTACGTGCAGTGCCGCAGCTGGCCACTCCATTGCTTCAGTTCTCTCAGCTTCAAGCATGTTGTCCACCAGCGAATCTCTGTGCGAACGAGCATTATCGTCCACCAGAAAGAAGCAATCTCCAAATGGCACCGGCTTAGGGCACAAAAAAGGTCGAAGGATCTCTTCTCTATAACACTGAGCTGTCAAAGCGCCATTCTCAGCGATACTGTGCGTCTGTCAATACTGACTCCTGCCCACAGCATTCGTTCACCACCATGATATGTTGATGGTTCCTGCACATAAGCGGGAATGTTCTCATTACCACGTTCTGTCTAGATGACGAAATGACGATCGTCCGACTGCACACAAAACCTTGACTCATCTGTGAACAGAAACCGCCACTATTACAATCCCCATGTTCTTCTACCATGTTTCGGCGGACTGAAAGGTGTCGTGGTATTAATGGGACATACACCATAGGTTTCCGTAAGCGATTTCAGGATACTTGCTCGTCCTGTTGCTGTCTGGAGAGTGCGTTGCAGCTGAGCAGCATTCAGCCTCCTGTCTCGACGTCCTGTTAACCGGATATAACGGTCATCTCTTGTTCATGTTGTAAGATATGTCTTACACCAGGCGTGACCTGTGCCATGTGTGTGTGAATTAAACGACAAAGTACGCTTGATCATATTACGATATATCTCATTAATTAAATATGAAAATGATATCAGAATAAACAATATTTACGTATGAATTTCAATCTGATATCACCTAATACTTGCACCGCAAATATTGCGGAAATGGAAAGTGCGATTGATGTGCTGTTTTCACAGAAGGGATTGGCAGTCAAGGACTCGTATTGTTAGCTAATAAACAGATTCTAGGTATTTTTTAAGGCAAACGTACAATTTTTCAAATGGAACAATGATTTTTTCTATCATGCACTGGAATTTTTGACACCATCTGTGTACAAAGAATTTTGAATGACTTTTTATCACGTTTAGTTTGGCAGCTACAACCATTCGAAGTTTTTGGGGCGGAGGCTACGACAGTATAGCTGACTGCCTGTTGGTCATGAGACAGTGGGCCGTGCCCCAGGGGCTAGCCACTCGGCCAGTCAGCAACGCTATCGCAGCCTCCGTCCCCGAAATTGTTAACGGTTGTAGCTGCCAAAGTAAACGTGATAAAACTGTCATTCAGAATCCTTTGTACACAGCTGGTGTCAAAAATTCCAGTGCATTATAGAAATAACCATTGTTCCATTTAAAAAACGGTATGTTAACATAAGGAACACACTTTTTAAGTAATATTACAACCTGTTTGTTGACTAAAAATACGAGTCCTTTGAATACCAGTCCACTCTGTGAAAACCGCACATCAATGGCACTTTCCGTTTCCGCAATATTTGCAGTGCAAGTATTCGGTGATTCACCCTGAATATATATATATATATATATATATATATATATATATATATATATATATAGGGTGAATCTATAATTCACGCACTCGGGATTCGCAGCGCGATTCCTCACATGCTAGCAATAAAGAAATGTCCGTCACAAAATGTCGTCCTGCGCATATTTCCGGCAGTAAATCGACGTCGAATATTGATATGGGTATGTGTCCCATACGTCAGAGTGTTTCAGAATTACACTACTGCAGCAACAAACTTCTAGGGGATGTGGGAGGTGTCTGGAGGAACAAAGTGAGCACAGAAACCCATGTCCGGAAACGTCATCCAATGACGCTACAGAAAGTCGAAGAAGCTAGAGGGGATGTCTAGCGGCAGGAGCTGGTGCCTGTAGCTTGGACTCTCCGTAGCGTCCTTGAATGACGTTTCCGGGCATGGGTTTCCATGCTCATTTAGTTCCTCAATACACCTCCCACATCCCCTAAAAGTTTGTTGGTGTAGTAGTGTAATTCTGAAACACACTGACGTATGGGACACACAGCCATCTCAATCTTCGACGTTTTACAAAACAGTCAATATATTCCTGACCTAACTGAATAGTGGGGTACCAGAGTAAGGCCAAGCATTTAATTTCCTACATAAAACAATAAATGAATAAACCTATATACCTGAATCCTAATGCAATTCCCCCACCCAAAACAGAAAATAAAGGACGGGAAAATGTAAAATACTTTAATTTCATGCAAAAGACATCAAAATTAACCAAAAACACTTTACACTTAGGAACACTCCAATAGCTACAGCTACACGTCTAAGAGTCTCTCCCACTTTCAACTTTCCTATGGCACCCCATGCCGCAACTTTGGGTAAGTCACATTGTTGTTGTACTACACTACCGGCAAACTACATTATTTGTACCCAACTGCTTATGTAATATGGTTGGTAGAGTAAACACAAGTCCACAGCAACTTTCTTTTGTTACTTGTCAGTTGTCGTAATGCTATTGACTGCACTTCGTAGAACTGACAAAAAGACATCGAACCAGTTTAGTTAATTCTCCCGGTGGCAATACTTCGGAACATATATTTCTGAACTAATCCCCTAATTGTTTTGAGCAGCCTAGTTTAAGACAAGACGCACAACCACGCCCTAGGAAACACTCGAACATCCAGCGAGAGCGGTCGCGCAATTCCTGACTTGCTGGTTAAGACCGCGCGCACAGCCCCACGCAGTTCTACTGAACACCGAGTCACTTCGTCCCACTCTGATGGACGCTACACTCTGTGGTGCTAATGATGCGTTCTCCTTCGAACGGAACCGTCAGCTCACCGTCTTAACCCCTTACTGCATACTGTACCACTTTTCTCTTTGTCAAACTCGTATCTGAGCATATACACTCCTCGCCATTAAAATTTCTACACCACGAAGATGACGAGCTACAGACGCGAAATTTAACCGACAGGAAAAACATACTGTGATATGTAAATGATTAGCTGTTAAGAGCATTCACACAAGGTTGGCGCCGGTAGCGACACCTACAACGTGCTGACATGAGGTAAGGTTCCAACCGATTTCTCATACACAAACAGCAGTTCACTGGCGTTGACTGGTGAAACGTTGTTGTGATGCTTCTTATAAGGAGGAGAAATGCGTACCATCACGCATCACGTTTCCGACTTTGATAAAGGTCGGATTACAGCCTATCACGATTGGGGTTTATCGTATTGCGACATTGCTGCTCGGGTTGGTCGCGATCCAATGACTGTTAGCCGAATATGGAATCGGTGGGTTCAGGAGGGCAATACGGATTGCCGTTCTGGATACCAACGTCCTCGTATCACTAGTCAAGATGAAAAAGGCATCTTATCCGCATGGCTGTTACGGATCGTGCAGCCACGTCTCGATCCCTGAGTCAACAGATGAGGACGTTTGTAAGACAACAACCATCTGCACGAATAGTTCGACGACGTTTGAAGCAGCATGGACTATCAGCTCGGAGACCATGGCTGCAGTTCCCCTTGATGCTACATCACAGACAGGAGCGCCTGCGGTGGTGTCTACAACGACGAAAGTAGGTGCAGGAATGGAAAAACGTCATTTTTTTCGGATGGATCCAGGTTCTGTTTACAGCATCGTGATGGTCCCATCCGTGTTTAGCGACATCGCGTTGAACGCACACTGCAAGCGTGTATTCGTCAGCGCCATACTAGCATATCACCTGGCGTGATGGTATGGGGTGCCATTGGTTACACGTCTCGGCCACTTCTTGTTCGCATCGTCGGCAATTTCAACAGTGGCTCTACCCTTCATCCGTTCCCTGCGAAACCCTACATTTCAGCAGGATAATGCACGACTGCATGTCGGTGGCCCTGTACGGGCTTTTCTGTTTACGGAAAATGTTTGACTGCTGTCCTGGCCAACATATTCCCCAGATCTCTCACGAATTTAAGACGACTGGTGAATGGTGGCCGACCAACTGGCTCGTCGCAATACGCCAGTCACTACTCATGATGAAGTGTGGCATCGTGTTGAAGCTGCATGGGCGTCTGTACTGGACGCGCCATCGAAGCTCAGTTTGACTCAATTCCCAGGCGTATTAAGGCCGTTATTACGACCAGAGGAGGTTGTTCTGGGTACTGATCTCTCAAGGTCCACGCACCCAAATTGCATGAAAATGTAATCATATTTCACTTCTAGTATATTTGCCCAATTAATACCCGTTTATCATCTGCATTTCTTTTTGGTGTAGTAATTTTAATGACCAGTAGTGTATAACCTTAATTTTCCTTTAGTAGGATAACGTCTCACAAACTACTTTGCTTGTCTTTAAAGTCTTCCTTAATCAGCATCTGAACAGTTCTGAACTGTCGTCTGTTTAGTCGGAATAGCTGAGTAACTGCCATAGACTACACAAGTTCGTCATATATTTGCCACTATTGTCTGTTGATCAACCACCTATCACTGATCTTTTACGCACATTTGAGAGCACACACACACACACACACACACACACACACACACAATTTAAATTAATTTATTTTTGAAGGGACTCAGTAATTAAATCTAATTGCATCAAGAGGTTTGCAGTGGACATGCAGAAAGTGCTGTGCTTCCTCCTCTACCATTGATCTGCCTTTGCTGCGTCAGGTGAGCTCCGGGCCTTATGGTGGTCAGTACATTTCAGAGGAGTCTATCGTTTTTGTTGAAGTGCTATATTTATATTGTATTTAGTGCATAATTATGTTCTGTACAATTTTTGCTGCTGACATATCTCCAAAGCGTGTTCATCATTGAACTGCACAAATACAAGTGATAAAACGGCAAATACTGAGTGTTCCAGTCAACTTTTTCACCGAAAAATCTCTGGAACTACATTAGATATTGGAAACCTAGTTCGACAGGCATGAACATACAGTAGTGCCTTATGAATGTAAGTACTTTGAGACGGTCTAAAACGTAAAAAAAAAAGTTTTTTTGAACACAAACTTTTGTAATAGATACCCCAAATTATTTCTCATGGAATCAATAGCATAAATTAAGTAAGAAAATGGTGCTGGTTGCAGCACAATAAATCAATCACATCCAGACACAATGCGAAGCGTAGTTGATGTTTGAAACAGATTAAGTGTGCAGCTAGCGCATTCCGATACTCAACGACGTGTCTCGCTCGAGTCTTGGAACGAGCTAGCTGCACACTTAATCTGTTTCAAACATCAACTACGCTTCGCATTGTGTCGGGATGTGATTGATTTATTGCGATGCAACCAATTCGACTTTTTTCATTGTATTGATTCAGTCAGAAATAATTTGGGCTATCATTGCGCCTCGGTTGCACAGTGGTAGAGTGCCAGACTACAAATCCAAAGGTCGCGGGTTCGATCCCCGCCAGGTCCTAGGATTTTTATCTGTCACTTCCCACTTCTTTCACCTCTGGTAGTATTGCTCATGTGTAAAATACCGAGTAGCACCGTGGTTCGGAACCCACGTTAAACTGTAGGTCCCCCTATAACTGGCTGGGTAAGTCAGTTCGAAGGTCGGAGGAAGGCAACGGCATACCACCTCCAAATAGGACCATGCCTAGTAAAGCACTGTGGTGTTCAAACCAATCTTCGGATTGTTGACTGCTTTACCTTTTTATCCGTTACAGAACATAAATTTACGTTTTAGACTGTCTCAAAACACTTCGTAAGCCCCCGCAGTAAGTTAATGCCTATGAAACTAGTTTTTCAATATCTACTTAGTTCCAGAGTTATTTTCGGTTAAAGCGTTGATTGGGACAGCCTGTATTACGTGGAAGTACACCAAAAGTGTTGCCTTTTTTGATCTCAGTTTGTCTACACACAAATAAAATTCCTAACTAAAGGTACTTAGCTGCCCATAGAGTGAAGCTTCAGATGATCTGTAATTCCCGTGAAGTATACACGATAAAAAATGTTCCCTTTTCTACCTGGTGTCTTTGTGAATTGACATGTTTCTTATCCTGTCGTTATAATAATTTAGTGTGGCTCATTGCGCTGTTGCAAGTCTTTCAATTGGACGTCATTTAGGCGACTTGCGTGTTCCTAGCCTACCGCATTTATCCAACCGGGGAAAGGCGTTTATGTAAAATCCAAACCATGTGTCGCTTCTGGCAGCTCCTGACATTGTTCAGAGGTGACGGCTGGGTTAAAATGGAGACTGAAGAAATCAGATATCCAACAAGGTTTCGAATGTGTGAGTTTTCGGTTTCCATTCGAATACTTCGACCTGATACCACCGTGCACGACTTCCTGGTATCGTTGACGAAAGAACATCTGATCTAATACAATAAGATAAACACTTTTGAGCGTTTGCACCTTCTTCGGAAATATTTTCATGTGTTGTTGACAATACTCGATCGAGATTGGACATGTAATCAGTGCAAAGTGTGGAAGGAACGATAACAGCCCGAATTTTTTCACTTGTGAAATGTCTGTGTTCTTTGTAACAAATAGTTACTTATTTCAATATGGCAACGAAGAAAGTTATTAACGATACTTTATTTCGGTGTAGAATGCTTTTGTAGAAGTTGACGAAGGCTCATTTTTAATTGCAGTATTTTATTGTCACTTTCGTCTTTGTACTTAAATTTCACCCGCCAAACTACACAACCGTGGCCTTTGACAGCAATTTTACAAGTATGTGGACTTTATAGTATAATAAACACCAGATAAATGTATACTAGGCATTATGAAAGCAGGTTTTATAACACATTAACGACAGATGCAAATCCATGGTCATGACCGCTTGTTATAACAATTTATACAATTTATAAATATATTCTGCTCTATTGACTGTATAGGTCGACGTTCTAAACTCCGCAAAGTTACGTACGTAAAACACAGATAAATTTATGATAGAAAAAAAGAGAAGAAATAAACAGTAACAAATTGCAGGTACTCTCAACCTTGATAAACAGATGATTGGACAGGAGCAGGAACAATTAATCAAAATAAAATGGCGTATATAACAATGATGAGGCAACAGGCGCGAAGTGCAATATAAAAAGAGATAGAAGCTACCTACATCACCTGCTCGGCTCGTAGGTTGTGGGATGTGCTGGCTGTTGATTGTTAAATATTGACTGAATTATTTAATGGTAACTTGTAACCGTAGAAGGAGGTTTGGCCGTGTTAAGTCTCATGTAACAATAAGTCGATGACCGTACAAAAATTAGATCACGCCGCGAAAATACTATTTTGAGTATCCCACTTTCGAAAAGTATTTAATAGCCTATAGGTTCCGTTACCAAAATTATAGTATGAATTGACTGAAATGAGGCGTTCCGGATTAATATTCACAAGAAATGCAAAATGGTGCAAGATGGCGTGCAAATCTCATATTATGGCAAAACTTACATTCCTGAAAACAGCTAACGGAATAAACGTGTGGAATCAATAATGATGAATGAAAGGTCGCAAAGTGGATTGATAGGAGGGTTAATTTAAAGAACAAAGCCTCAAGTGAAACTCACGCTTACATTTATTTTATGCAGATCTCAGAGAGCCATGGCATGCAGCTCGAACATCGGAATATAGTAAATATTGTGAAAGACAACGTAAGACTACTTTTTGTTCCCGTTCAACTTGCAAAAGTGCAAAAAATTGAATGTCGAAGACGCAAGCACGGCATCTGTGTTAGAAACGTCGTATGTATCGCTAAAAATTTTGTTCACTGTGTAAGTTCCGCAGCTCTTTCAGACCTTGTACTTGCATAATACACAACACAAATATTTTCAAAGCACTACTTTCGTTGTTGTTGCAAACCTCAACTAACGTCGAATTGGAACTGTACTATGCATAGGTTCGTGAAATTTAATGACCATATTTTTAGGAAATACACCATCATGCTCGTCAATTGGCAACTTTCAACAAGCTTGGAGATACCGACGTATCCTGACGCACATCCGCAATTCGATTTCTTTAATAGTATGGTCAAAACTCGTAGGCAAATGAGCAATATGGAACCCGCGAACGTTTCTGAGGAAACTGCACAAAAACGTAGATGACAACATGGCTACTAATAGAAATGCTAAATTAAATCCAGGAATAGTCAAACCAAATCTCGTAGCCAACACACGTGAGGCCTACTCTGATACACAAACAAGTCAACAATTCGTAAATCCGCAAAATGACTGGTTTACGCGGTTTGAAGCGCTTTTCGCGAGCATGTCACAACAAATTAGTAACTTGCAATCCACCACAAGGGACGAGCTTAACACTTTCCAAGCAAGCACCAAACAGAAACTTGCATAATTTCAAAATTCCACCAAACATGAATTCGCACAGTTTCAAAATTCCACCAAATAGTAAGTATCTAATTTACAAGAAAACACAAATCATGAACTAGAACAATTAAGGGATTCCACTAAGCAACAATTGGACAAGCTACTGGAATAACAAAACAACATCGCGGCACGAATGATCACCCGCGAAGAATTTGAATCATGACATAAAAACTTAAAAACGACACAAAAAATTTATCTAGACTTATTACAAATGAGGTCAGCAAACAGTTAAATGCACAAGATCACGTTGTAGAACAGGTTATAAACACGAAGTTTTCCACTGCACAGCGGAAAGTAGTGGATGAGATTATGGGCACTGTCGATGCAAAAATATCATCTGTAGTAAAAGACGTAACTGATTCCAAAGAAACTGTCGAAACTTTGCCAACAGTCGTTGACACCCTTACTCAGAATTTTTCTGAATTAAATATCCGGCAAGAAAATTTAGAAACCACTATCACTCGCATTACAAATCAAGCAGAAAGTATAGTAAAAGATAATCAGGAGCGAGTACAGCAAATTTTATTCAATACCGAAGCACAACTAAATGAAAAGATAGATGCTGAATTGACAACGGTAATTCAAAATGTAGCAGCCAAACTGTACGAAAAACATGGAACTACCGTCAAATCCTTGCAGGAGGATCTGACGACAGTAAAATCAATTTTAAACACCCAAACCACATAGACTAAACCAGATGACCAATATGTCACATGAAAGATATCAAACGAGAATTGCTACAAATATTCCTCCCTCCCCATTCAATCGGGGAATGACTAGCAATTTGACAACAGACCAGACAGACTTAAGACTGTCGACTTCTAATTTAGTAGAAAGATTATACCAAAAGTGCCATCCTCTAGTTCTCGTGAAAATAATGAAACTACTGAAGGTTTGAACGAGAGTATGATTAAGCACCACCAGTTCCAAGTTTTTATCGACGAAAACCGTACAGTACACCCAGTAATTTTCCTCCATTCTTTTAGAGGTTTGTTGCTAGAGACTTGGTCCGAAAAGAGGAAAATAAGATTTGTAGTGGGTTACATACAAGGTGAAGCAGCAATCTGGGCTGCAGAAGCTTTGCAAATTTACAATACCTATAGCGAGTTTGAACAGGTATTTTTGTCCACCTATTGGTAGCCTGTAGCACAAGAAAGATTCCTTAACGAGGTGTACAATCCGCAGCCGTTCAATGACAGAAACGGCAGCCTGCGGAGATATTTTGAACAATACCTGAATAAGGCAAAGTTTTTCGATGACCCTCTAGCACAAAATGAAGTACTCCGTGTGTTAATTAACAAGTTGCCGACTCATTTGCGACTATAGCTCGCAAATGTATCGACTTACAATCTTCAGTTTCCTCACTACGGTCGATACTGTAGATCTAAATTTTGAAGATGATCGCACTGCGAGGGTGAAAGTCGGGGTGAGAGTTTAAAATATGGAAAGTTTAATTTTTAAAACTCACAACCACCAACTGCGAACCAAATTCCTAAACATGCAAAAACACTGGAACTGTGATTGATACTGTTTGACTCGTTTTCTAGGGGATGATATCACACGTTCACAGCTTTCCTTCCCTGCATATGATTAAAAAAATTCATAATAAAGTCAAATTCATAAGAGAAAACGGTGTACTAACTACTATTTTTGAAAACACGTGAAAGTTATGTTGTTTATTTCACAATATTAGAACCCTGTGGCTGATACGTCTGTACGTCGACACATTCATCAAATAAAGTTATAGCTCGTGAGCCCCCAGACAAAATGTATATTTGTCGCAAATTGTTTTCACACCAAGTGCCTGTCTCAAATACAGTTTATGCGACGACACGTGTTACATTACTAAAACACAGTCACTTTAATTCAGTGCGATGCACACCTTGTTCCACCGAGTAAATATTCACAACACACTCTAGCACTCGATACAACTTGGTGCAGTCTACGACGAGCAACCACATTTGGCAATTGCCACACAAAAATATATATTCTCCACCTGGAGATCCACATGCCGACTGCGTAGAGCGACGCCGCCCGGTCAGCTACACCACTCGCTCCCGACTCCTCACTTCCTGCCCAAGAGCGCGCGCGCGCGCCAAAAGCCCCGCTGCCGGGTTCTTTCCCTACGTCATCAACTTCCCCATGTGAGCTGTTCTAACCGATTTGCCAACGTACAGCGCTCAGCCAATACATTTCTAAAACTTTACTTAAAATCAAAATAATTACACTACACATTAAACAAATTTCTTCTTAGTTTTTTTTATATTGGTAAAAAACATCCTTTGTACTATTTATTATAATCGTGCAATTTCTTATATCACAGATAAGTGATTTAACTGAATACTTCAAGATAGAATACACAAGATTAATTGAAAATAAAATGATAAATAGTTAATATATTATTTTTATAAACAAACATTGTCATGCTGGTTGTGTAACTGTCTTGTATTCATTGGTAATTTATTACTTTTAATTGTCAATTAAACATATTACGCCAGATGTGACTATATCAGCTAATGTATTGTTTATTTATCAACAGGCTATTTTGTAATGAGGGCCTTAAAGGTTCCTAACTGCAACGTATTACTTCAAATGGAAGTAGTATTAGAATAATTTATTTCATACTGTGCACTGCACTGCACCTGGCACTCGCCTTTGTCCCTCTCTCCCCTCACTGGAAACGAACCTGGAAAATCCTAAGCTGGAACAAGCCACCAACGTCGGCCTGCTCGCTGGCCTCCCGCCAGCTACAAGCACACAGCAAATCTCAACGTGGAGAATTTTTGCCTAACTATAAATGTTGTCACCCAACTTCGTACATACATTGCTACCATAATTATTAAGATTACAATTGTGTAACATTTGGTGCATTGGCATGGTCAATGTTTGCAGTGAACTTCATACTGTTTAATTATCAAATGCTATTAATTACCAGTATTTCTATTGGGCGGTAATCTCACAGCACACGTAACTACAACAATAGGTACAGTAACGGAAATCGTTATTGAATTACGCTGCCTATCAGCTGATTCACGTCAGCCCACAGCAGCAGTCCAGTAATCAAAATATGCCACACCCACCTCAACTGTTACCGCAGCAGTCCTTTATTAAGAATACGGGACAGCCCTGACAGTAACAAGTGACAGCCGATGCGGACGGCGGTAATGGAATGCGTAATACTCAGAACGGTGGGCAGTTCTATCGACGCGGCCGTAACAACCGATTTAATACAGCGTACTACAATAACAACAACCGGAACTAAAATAACAACTAAGTTACGTTGCTTGCAGTGGCCATTTTGAGCAGCAGCTGAATTGTATTTCACTGTAAGGTTTTAAAATAAACGCCTTTTGCTACTGCAACTGAAGGGTTTTATTTTTATATTTTTAATCACCCATACGCGTTTCGCCTTTCTCTCAAGGCATCATCAGTGGGTGTCCTGAAATATTTACATCTTTTTGTTTCCACATATAGGTTAAGTCTCTTACATATCTACAAACATTTCATTTCAGATTTAAAACAGTTCGTTTTTTGGTATAAAATGGTGTACTTACAGCACTTGTTACTCCACTTCAGTCTTATTCTGGCAACCAGGTCGAAAGGTTACACTGTTTTTCGGACCACATTGCAGTTCTCTGATTCTGCTGTCACCTGCTGCCATACTGTGTCTACTGCTGTTTGTTTTGTAGTGTTGCCAACCTTAGCTTATTTGAAATTCAACTGTTTCATTGAAAATGTGTTGAAGGTATCTTTGTGTGTGTGTGTGTGTGCGCATGAGTTGTGTGTGGGTGTGGGTGTGTGTATGTGGGTGGGTGGGTGGGGGGGTTGTGACTATGTGTTGGGGTTTGTGTCTACCATATGGTCAATCAGTGAGAACAGTGATTGATTGGTCAGGTTTATTTGGTCATTTAGTAGCATCTTTTTCTCAGCTTTTGTTTTATATATGTGATAATTTTCTTGTAACGTTAGGAGATGTTTTTCATTATTTATTCTAATTACCTTCATGTCTTTTTCCATTGTGGTGGGTTTGTGGTTATATGCTATAAGATGTTCTGCAAAAGTGGAGTGGTTTGTTCCGTATTTCCATGCCCTGATGTGTTCCTTGTATCGGGTATCGAATGTTCTGCTGGTTTGTCCTATATACCTTCCATCACATGAGTTGCATTGTAGTTGGTATATTCCAGCTCTTTGGTAGATATCTGTGTCTGTTTTGATTTTTGGGATATATTTTTGGACTGGGTTATCTGTTTTGAGAGCTATTTTTATGCCTTGTCTTTTGAAAATATTTATTATTTTGTGTGTTAGTTTGTGTTTGTATGTCATTGTGTACCATCTTGAATTTTCTTTTTTGCTTTCATGTGTTTCTAGTACTGCAGTTTGTGTTGTGTGTGTTTGTGTGCTGCTTTGCTGTGTTGTTGTCTGGGTGTCTGTACGTTTGGTGTTTTTTGCCCGTATCTGTTTTTTAATTTTTTTGTTTAATTTTTCTACTATATTACCATCGTATCCATTGTTTGTTGCTATTTGTGTGATGATGTCTAGTTCCTTTTGGTAATTTTCTTTGTTGAGTGGTACTGTGTTGAGTCTGTGGAGCATGTATCTGATTGCTGATTGTTTTTGTGCATGTGGGTGATTGGAGGTCTGGTGTATAATTGTATCAGTTGTTGTCGGTTTACGGTAAACGTCAAAGGTATGCTTGTTGTTTTCCTTTTTGATGGTTATATCCAAGAAGTTTATTTGGTTGTTATGTTCTTTTTCTATTGTGAATTTTATTTTTTTGTGTATAGTGTTTAAATCTGTATGGAGCTGGTCTATTCTTTCCGGAGGTTCATCAATTAGGCAGAGGATGTCATCCATGTACCTTATCCAGTAGAGTATTTTATAGTTTTTTGTGGTTACTTTTTTAAAAATCATACTTTCTACATGGTTCATGAAAATATTGGCTAGGGTACCTGACACTGGTGATCCCATGGGTAAGCCTTCTTCTTGCAGGTAATATTCATTATTAAATTGAAAATAGTTTTGTTCGGTTATCAATTTTAGCAATGAGTATATCTCTTTTATGTGTTCATCTGGTAGTTGACTGTTTTCTTTTAGATTTTGTTCTATGATAGTTATTGTTTCATCTGCTGGTATGTTAGTGTACATATTTTCTATGTCAAAGGAAAGAAGGGTAGCTGAGTCTGGGATTCTTGTATCTTTTATGAGTCGTATTCAGTGTGAGGTGTTGTTTATGGTTTTGTCATCTTTCATTTGATAGGTTTCTGATAGTACTTTCATCATGTGTCTTGCAAGTTTATAAGTGGGAGCATTTTTGAAATTCACAATGGGCCGTAACGGGATATTTGGTTTATGTACCTTTGGTTGGTAAAAAGAAAGAGAAGAAGAAAAAGGATTCTTTGGTGGCTTCCAAGCCACCCACACCCGCATCCTCTGCCTCAGAGGATGAGGTCGAGATCCTCGCTTCCGCTGAGGATCTCGCACTCCTTGATTCACATGACCATAGGAGATCTGCACAACCGGAATCAACTGATTCTATGGTCATAGATTCTGTTGAGCCTGACCATCAGGCAGCAGGCGCTCCTATGGATTGATCTTCTTCTTTTCTTTCCTTTTATGGCCTTAGAGCGTGGAGGACATGTTATCCTCCAGTGGAATTGCGGCGGCTTCTTTAATCACCTGGCTGAGCTGCGACAAATACTGTACAGCTACCCTGCATTTTGTATCGCCCTACAGGAGACATGGTTTCCAGCACAGCGGACCCCTGCCCTCCGTGGGTATCGGGGCTACTACCGCAACAGGACCCTTTACGACAGGGTGTCTGGTGGTGTCTGCCTGTATATCTTGGACACTGTCCCCAGTGCCCCCGTGCCACTCACAACCACTCTTGAGGCAGTGGCTGTTAGAATCCGGGCGACGCAGGAATTTACTGTCTGCAGCTTGTACCTTCCTCCGGATGAGGCCGTGTCTCTCAACACCCTTACCGCTCTGGTCTCCCAACTTCCCCCACCATTCCTCCTATTGGGGGACTTCAACGCCCACAACCCTTTGTGGGGTGGGCTCCAGACCACAGGCCGCGGTAGGGATGTTGAGAACTTATTGGCGCACCAAGACCTTTGCCTCCTGAATACAGGTGCCCCCACGCATTTTAGCGTGGCACAGGGCACGTATTCAGCGATCGACCTCTCCGTCTGCAGCCCCAGCCTTCGACCACACCTTGGTTGGCGTGTGCATGAGGACCTATGTGGCAGCGACCACTTCCCAATCTTTGTGTCGCTCCTGCGGTACCAAGCTGCAGACAGCTTGGTGTCTCCGTAGGGCTGATTGGAGTGTGTATGCTTCAACTGCCGTCATTGCTCCACCGCTACCAGATGACATTGACGATGCAGTCCAGCAGGTGACTAATAGTATTGTCATGGCCGCTGAGGCGGCAGTTCCACAAACCACCACTAGGCGTAGGTCCGTGCCTTGGTGGACACCGGAGATTGCTGAGGCCATCCGGGAACGTCGGCGAGCGCTCCAGCGCCATCGACGCCACCCATCCGTAGAGAATTTGGTGGCCTTTAAACGGCTCCGTGCGCGTGCTCGACGACTCGTACAGCAGAGTAAGCAGGATTCCTGGGAGCGGTATGTAGCCAGTATCGGCTCCCGCACCTCCCTGACTAAGGTATGGACGCAAGTACGACGCGTCTTTGGATACCGCCAGCCGACAGGAATCCCATCCCTCACCATCCAGGGTGTGCTCTGCACGCTCCCTACAGCTATCGCCGAGCATATGGCAGACCACTACGCACGATGCTCTGCGACTGCCGCGTACAGTGCCGACTTTCGCTCCCTCAAAGAGCGGGCCGAGCGGAAAATGTTGTCCTTCCGCACTCGTCGGCGGGAAACATACATTCCGCAATACATTCACCAATAACATCGCTTATTTTTAAAAAATTATGACGTAATGTCTAAATGTAAGTAATATAAAGTGTAGTAACAACCAGCTCACACCAGTTACCCAGATGAAGGCCACTGTAACGTTGGCCGAAACGTTGGTTAAATAAGTAATAGCCTACATCATGACGCGGTACCATACCCAGAAAACTTTTATGTCATCTGACTCTGGCCGCGGAAGCCTACGTAATTATATCAACAACCTGTATGGGCAGGAAGTGTACAGCACAATTCGACAGCTGGAGATGTTAAGGAAGAAGAAAGGGAAACTAATCAACGACTTAATCTATCTGAAGAGGTGTCGGGACCAGGACATCATACCTAAATTCCTGCAGCTTAAACCGAACATCAACACCAACAAAGCAAGATCCATCTACAGAAGAGCCAGTATATCACTACTGAAGGAGCGGATTCAGCAAGTACGAAGAGAACTTGACTCCTACAATAGAAGATTGCTACATATTCATCTGCTGCTATCAGCTTCACTGTCGCCGAATGACTGGGATAATGTCGACAAAATCACTCACTTACAAGCATGTTCTACTAATGAAACTGTTGCTAGACGTCAGAAGAGAAAATTCGAGCAGCTCGATAAAACGACACGTAAAGATACGCAACGACTAGATGCATCTCGAACGGTGGTAAATCTTTCGTCTCACTCTATCAGCAATGCAGCCACGGAAGTACTTAGCAAGGGTCTAAACTTTGCAATCACACCTCAGCGGATCCCCACAGAAGAAATCATCGTGTCCGTGGAAGCAGCACTTCGTCACACATCCACGATAGAAGCAGAGAAAATTCGGCAGGAAACTGTCCGAATATTAACACGTGCCAAGCCACCGAAGCATAATCTCAGACGCGAGGAAAGAGCAGCCATCACAGAATTAAAGAACAACAAAGAAATAGTTATACTTCAGGCAGATAAAGGGAACGCCACTGTCATCTTGGACACAGTGCAGTATGAGGACAAGATGAAAGAATTATTAAACGATCCCATCTACAAGGAACTGAAGACTGACCCCACGGCTAAGATAATTCGAAAGACGCAGAGTGCAATTAAAGACTCAAGAATTGACGTCGACCCGGCCAAGGGACTAATTCCTAGCGTTCCAACTCCCCCTAGAATTTATGGAGTGCCAAAGCTACACAAGAGTGGCCAGCCTCTACGACCGATCGTGGATGGAATTAATTCGCCGACATACAATTTGGCAAAGTTCCTAGCCTCCAAACTAAGACCTCTAGTTGGGAAAACTGACTCGTACGTCAAGAACTCGACACACTTTATAGAACGCATTAAGGAAGTAACAATTTTACCCATGGACATCATGGTCAGCTTCGACATAAAGTCATTATTCACCAATGTGCCAGTAGACGAAACTGTTCGCATCCTACAAGAACATATTCCGCCAGATATATGCGACCTGGTTCAGTTGTGTTTATCTTCGACCTACTTCAAGTGGCAAGAAAGATTCTACGAGCAAACAGACGGCGTAGCAATGGGGTCTCCCTTATCCCCGTTGGCAGCCGACATTTTCATGGAGGCCTTCGAAGCAACAGCACTTTGTTCCGCCCCTTTACGCCCAAGATGCTGGTTTAGATACGTGGACGATACTTTTGCAATATGGCCCCACGGTGAGATGGAACTACACAAGTTTCATGAACATCTAAACAAATTGCACAAGAAGATCCAATTTACATTAGAGATCGAAAAGGATGGCGCTATTCCATTTCTAGATGTGGAAATTTATAGAACTAGGCAAGGCACACTTGGGCACAGGGTATATCGGAAGCCTACACATACCGACAGGTATTTGCACGCTCAATCAAACCATCATCCAGCACAGAAGAACTCTGTTATCCGCTCACTGACGATTCGCGCGCAACGACTAAGTGATGAAGACAACAAAACAGCTGAGCTCAACAAACTAAAAACAACATTTCTGGCAAATGGCTACAAGCATAGAGTGATCCACACCGCCATGGACACAAATAAAAGAAACATCAGTAGGCAGGAAGTCAACAAAAAGCAGCCAGCAGCACGCTTACCTTATGTAAAAAACGTCACAGATCGCATTGCCAAACATCTTCGCCGGGTAGGAATCCAGCCTTTCTTCTACAGCAGTCGCAAGGTCAAGGATGCTCTTGGTTCCACAAAGGACAACATAGACGCACTACATGCATCAGGAGTATACAAGGTGGAATGCGAGTGTGGGGAAGTGTACATAGGTGAGACAGGGAGGGCAGTGGCAACACGCATACGGGAACATGAACGCTACATTCGATTAGGCCAACACAATAAATCTGCAGTAGCCGAACACCAGCAAGATTGCAGCAGGAAGATAAAATTTAACGATGCCACAATACTCGCCAAGCAACCAGGGATGGTCAAACGTAAGATAAGGGAAGCCATCGAAATTGTTAAACACCCCAATAACATGAATAGAGAAGATGGACTCAGGCTTGCCCCCTCTTGGCTACCGGCCATCACAGCGCAATAGGCCGCACTGACAACACAACACGCGAGCGTCACCAGTAAGCTACTGCCGCCGCGCGGCCCACGGCCAGCAGGAGAGATACGGAAGCCCTCACCCCATTCGCCGATGAACACCAACCATGTCTCGCTATGCAAGAAGCAATAGTCAACGGCTAACCCCCACCCCTTCCACCTCAGCATCCTATCAAAAATAAAGTTCCACTCTTCCGCAATACATTCACCAATAACATCGCTTATTTTAAAAAAATTATGACGTAATGTCTAAATGTAAGTAATATAAAGTGTAGTAACAACCAGCTCACACCAGTTACCCAGATGAAGGCCACTGTAACGTTGGCCGAAACGTTGGTTAAATAAGTAATAGCCTACATCATGACGCGGTACCATACCCAGAAAACTTTTATGTCATCTGACTCTGGCCGCGGAAGCCTACGTAATTATATCAACAACCTGTATGGGCAGGAAGTGTACAGCACAATTCGACAGCTGGAGATGTTAAGGAAGAAGAAAGGGAAACTAATCAACGACTTAATCTATCTGAAGAGGTGTCGGGACCAGGACATCATACCTAAATTCCTGCAGCTTAAACCGAACATCAACACCAACAAAGCAAGATCCATCTACAGAAGAGCCAGTATATCACTACTGAAGGAGCGGATTCAGCAAGTACGAAGAGAACTTGACTCCTACAATAGAAGATTGCTACATATTCATCTGCTGCTATCAGCTTCACTGTCGCCGAATGACTGGGATAATGTCGACAAAATCACTCACTTACAAGCATGTTCTACTAATGAAACTGTTGCTAGACGTCAGAAGAGAAAATTCGAGCAGCTCGATAAAACGACACGTAAAGATACGCAACGACTAGATGCATCTCGAACGGTGGTAAATCTTTCGTCTCACTCTATCAGCAATGCAGCCACGGAAGTACTTAGCAAGGGTCTAAACTTTGCAATCACACCTCAGCGGATCCCCACAGAAGAAATCATCGTGTCCGTGGAAGCAGCACTTCGTCACACATCCACGATAGAAGCAGAGAAAATTCGGCAGGAAACTGTCCGAATATTAACACGTGCCAAGCCACCGAAGCATAATCTCAGACGCGAGGAAAGAGCAGCCATCACAGAATTAAAGAACAACAAAGAAATAGTTATACTTCAGGCAGATAAAGGGAACGCCACTGTCATCTTGGACACAGTGCAGTATGAGGACAAGATGAAAGAATTATTAAACGATCCCATCTACAAGGAACTGAAGACTGACCCCACGGCTAAGATAATTCGAAAGACGCAGAGTGCAATTAAAGACTCAAGAATTGACGTCGACACGGCCAAGGGACTAATTCCTAGCGTTCCAACTCCCCCTAGAATTTATGGAGTGCCAAAGCTACACAAGAGTGGCCAGCCTCTACGACCGATCGTGGATGGAATTAATTCGCCGACATACAATTTGGCAAAGTTCCTAGCCTCCAAACTAAGACCTCTAGTTGGGAAAACTGACTCGTACGTCAAGAACTCGACACACTTTATAGAACGCATTAAGGAAGTAACAATTTTACCCATGGACATCATGGTCAGCTTCGACATAAAGTCATTATTCACCAATGTGCCAGTAGACGAAACTGTTCGCATCCTACAAGAACATATTCCGCCAGATATATGCGACCTGGTTCAGTTGTGTTTATCTTCGACCTACTTCAAGTGGCAAGAAAGATTCTACGAGCAAACAGACGGCGTAGCAATGGGGTCTCCCTTATCCCCGTTGGCAGCCGACATTTTCATGGAGGCCTTCGAAGCAACAGCACTTTGTTCCGCCCCTTTACGCCCAAGATGCTGGTTTAGATACGTGGACGATACTTTTGCAATATGGCCCCACGGTGAGATGGAACTACACAAGTTTCATGAACATCTAAACAAATTGCACAAGAAGATCCAATTTACATTAGAGATCGAAAAGGATGGCGCTATTCCATTTCTAGATGTGGAAATTTATAGAACTAGGCAAGGCACACTTGGGCACAGGGTATATCGGAAGCCTACACATACCGACAGGTATTTGCACGCTCAATCAAACCATCATCCAGCACAGAAGAACTCTGTTATCCGCTCACTGACGATTCGCGCGCAACGACTAAGTGATGAAGACAACAAAACAGCTGAGCTCAACAAACTAAAAACAACATTTCTGGCAAATGGCTACAAGCATAGAGTGATCCACACCGCCATGGACACAAATAAAAGAAACATCAGTAGGCAGGAAGTCAACAAAAAGCAGCCAGCAGCACGCTTACCTTATGTAAAAAACGTCACAGATCGCATTGCCAAACATCTTCGCCGGGTAGGAATCCAGCCTTTCTTCTACAGCAGTCGCAAGGTCAAGGATGCTCTTGGTTCCACAAAGGACAACATAGACGCACTACATGCATCAGGAGTATACAAGGTGGAATGCGAGTGTGGGGAAGTGTACATAGGTGAGACAGGGAGGGCAGTGGCAACACGCATACGGGAACATGAACGCTACATTCGATTAGGCCAACACAATAAATCTGCAGTAGCCGAACACCAGCAAGATTGCAGCAGGAAGATAAAATTTAACGATGCCACAATACTCGCCAAGCAACCAGGGATGGTCAAACGTAAGATAAGGGAAGCCATCGAAATTGTTAAACACCCCAATAACATGAATAGAGAAGATGGACTCAGGCTTGCCCCCTCTTGGCTACCGGCCATCACAGCGCAATAGGCCGCACTGACAACACAACACGCGAGCGTCACCAGTAAGCTACTGCCGCCGCGCGGCCCACGGCCAGCAGGAGAGATACGGAAGCCCTCACCCCATTCGCCGATGAACACCAACCATGTCTCGCTATGCAAGAAGCAATAGTCAACGGCTAACCCCCACCCCTTCCACCTCAGCATCCTATCAAAAATAAAGTTCCACTCTTCCGCAATACATTCACCAATAACATCGCTTATTTTTAAAAAATTATGACGTAATGTCTAAATGTAAGTAATATAAAGTGTAGTAACAACCAGCTCACACCAGTTACCCAGATGAAGGCCACTGTAACGTTGGCCGAAACGTTGGTTAAATAAGTAATAGCCTACATCATGACGCGGTACCATACCCAGAAAACTTTTATGTCATCTGACTCTGGCCGCGGAAGCCTACGTAATTATATACAACGACCCGTTTAGCGAGTGGGAGTTCCGAACTGCCCTTGCTGCGTGTCCTGATACAACTCCAGGACCTGATAGGATTCACGGCCAATTCCTCCGACACCTTTCACCAGAGTTTCAGCGCCGCATTCTCGCCCTGTTTAACTATTTATGGGCAGAGGGCACTTTCCCGTCGCAGTGGCGGGAAAGCACTGTCATCCCGGTGCTGAAACCTGGTGCAGATCCCCTGGTGGCTGACAATTACCGTCAGATCAGCCTCACCAACGTTCTCTGCAAGCTCTTCGAACGTATGGTGAGTCGGCGGCTTATGTGGATCCTTGAAGAGCGCGGACTCCTTGCTCCACAACAAGGGGGCTTTCGCCAGGGCCGTTCTACCATTGACAACCTCGTGTCATTGGAGTCGGCCATTCGCACTGCCTTCGCTAGGCGTGAACATTTAGTTGCTGTATTTTTCGACCTTCCAAAGGCGTATGACACCACCTGGCGCCACCATATTTTAACAACTCTTCATGACTGGGGCCTACGGGGTGCCCTTCCTATTTTTATTCACAAATTCCTCTCCCATCGCTCGTTCCGGGTGAGGGTTGGGGCATCTTTTAGCTCCCCACGTATTCAAGAAAACGGTGTCCCGCAGGGCTCCGTCCTCAGCGTTCCATTGTTTTTAGTGGCGATAAACGGTCTCGCTGCGGCTGTGGGGTCATCAGTCAGTTGCTCCCTGTTCGCTGATGACTTCTGCCTGTATTTCAGCTCCGTTAGCATCGGCGTAGCTGAACGGCGGCTGCAGGGTGCCATCCGAAAGGCCCACTCATGGGCCTCTTCTCACGGATTTCAGTTCTCCGCACGGAAAACCCGCGTGATGCACTTCTGTCGCCGTCGGGTAGTTCACCCTGACCCAGAGCTCTACCTGGGTGGTGAACTACTTCAGGTTGAGGAAACACATCGCTTCCTGGGCATGGTCTTCGATGCCCGGCTGACATGGGTGCCACACCTACGTCAGCTGAGACCGAAGTGTTGGCGGCATTTAAATGTCCTTCGATGCCTCAGCCATACTAGTTGGGGAGCAGCCCGTTCCACCCTTCTTCAGCTCTACAAGTCACTCATTCTGTCTCGGCTTGATTACGGGAGCTTGGTTTATGACTCGGCAGCCCCTTCTGCCTTGCGAGTCCTAGACCCTGTTCACCACACAGGTGTGCGTCTCGCAACAGGGGCTTTTCGCACCAGTCCCGTAACGAGCCTTCTAGCTGAAGCTGGTGTTCCCCCTCTGCGATATCGCCGGCAACGGCTGTTGGTGAGCTACGTTGCCCGGGTTCATGCTTCACCCCGCCATCCGAACCACAGGCTTCTCTTCCCACTTTCTGCACTCCCTTCCCCACGACGTCGGCCCAGGTCGGGTCTCCCGATTGCGGTCCGCGTCCGTTCCCTTCTCTCCTCACTTGATTCCTTACCCCTTCCTCCACCTTACCATTACTCCCTCCGTATCCCCCCCTGGAAAATTCCTCGCCTGGAGCTTCGGCTGGACTTGTCCCGGGATTCAAAAGCCTCGATTTCACCACTGCTTCTCCGTCGCCGGTTCTATGCACTGATTGATACGTTTCACGGAGCAAACATTGTGTACACGGACGGTTCTTTGGTCGATGGCCATGCTGGATATGCCTTTATCCATGGTGACCACATCGAACAGCGGTCATTGCCTTGTGGAAGCAGCATCTTCACCGCAGAACTGGTCAGTATTTTGAGAGCTCTTGAACACCTCAGAGCTCACCCCAGGGGGTCGTTCGTCATCTGTAGCGACTCCCTGAGTGGCTTACAGGCCCTCGACCAGTTTCTACCGAAAAACACAGTAGTGCGAGCCATTCAAGATGCTGTCTTTGCCCTTGGCGAGTCAGGCCGTTCTGTCACCTTTGTCTGGACTCCGGGCCACATAGGTATACCGGGCAATGAACGCGTCGATGAGCTGGCCAAGCAGGCCACTACTTCGCGGTCCCTGGATATTGGCCTCCCAGTTTCCGACCTCCAAACCCAGTTGACCCGCAAGGTCTTAAGGGTATGGAATTCTGAATGGGCAGATTCGACTGAACCGAATAAGCTCCGTGCTATCAAGCCGTCTACCGCAGCATGGAAGACGTCCCTGAGGGCTTCTCGCAGGGAGTCGGTCGTCCTTTGCCGACTCCGTATAGGCCATACTTGGCCTACGCATGGTCATCTCCTGCGTCGCGAGAACCCTCCTCAGTGTCGATGTGGTGCGCCTTTGACTGTCGCCCACATCTTAATTGAATGTCGCCATTTAGCCGCAACACGACGCTATTTTAATCTTCCTGACACTTTGCAGCTAGCATTAGCTGACAATACCTCCACGGTTGACTCTGTTTTAAATTTTATGCGTGCGTGTGGACTTTACAAGTCCATTTAATGTTTGTGTTTCTCTGTCGTTTCTCTGTCCTCCGCCTGCTTAAGTCTGTTAGGTAGGCGGTTTTAACGTGTTCCAGAGTGGCTGGGTGTGTTACTTATATCCTTGTGACCACCCAGCAAAACACTCTTGTAATGTTTCAGCTGTTTTATCCCTTCTTCGTTTTTAATCGTATCCTTTCTTTCTATTAGTCTGTAAGTTTTAAACTTTGACTTGTTAGTGCATTCACTTCGGATCGCTTAACACAATGTTTTATCTCTTGGACTGGAAAAAGGGACTGATAACCGTCGTTGTTTATTCCCTTCAAAAACCCAACAACAACAACAATGTTCACTGAGGAAGCACAGGAGGTGTCTACACCTCACAAGCATTTGAAAAAGTTCTACGGCTGATAAGGCAACCCATATCACAGGCGGTTTCTAGTCGATAAGTATTCACGATAAATTCTAAGAGAGCAGACTGAATACAATTTTGATAACGGTAAGTAAAAGATAACTAGTATTTGCTGACGGTAGGATTTGTCACGTGTGATATCTACCAAGGACACAATCTTATCAATTCACATTTACACTTAAAATAACATGAAACACTTTATAATGGGGTCTAGTCGTTCTAGTATTTAGTATAATGATATAAGAATATTTACATAGAATGATGAAAGACAAAGTGATTTATTTTGGTACATGGTTGGGAATTTTTATGATTTTCCTTTTTTATTTACTTATTTATTTTTTAATGGGTGGAGCGCACAACGCAAACCTCAGTTTTAATTTATTCCCGCTACGGCTAGGATAGGTGATTGTCAGCAAAAGTATTGTCTGTTTATAGGAGAGGCGAATGGTAAGAAAATATTTATGTTTTATTTTGCCCGTTTGGTCTTAGCACACACGCGCGCACAGACACACACACACACACACACACACACACGTGCGTGCACGCGCGTGCGCATACACACACGGTAATATACAAATGCCGACGACATTGCCTCACGCGAGTAGTGACGACTCTGAGCAATAGACTGAGCTCATGATAATACTTGGAACCGAACACACAGATAACGAAAACTTTCAGGCAACTCTGGGAACATTTCAATCAATTTTTTTAATCGCGGATGAAGCAACACAAGTAACAACAGATAAGTTTTTTCTTAAAGTTAGATTAACGTTTTATGTCGGTGCCCATGGACAGACGCGCCAGAATGAATGTACTACCTTTACAACGATGTGCCATGATATAACTTACATAACAAAATATTTGCAATGCACTTAAGTATTTGAAAAGCGCCAGTAGCTGGTGTGACAAACTCATGTTACAACTTGATGAAAAAATGTCAATTTTTAATATAAGCTATCTGTTGCTTAAGCAGGAGAATAAGTTTTCTTTCCAGCTGATGTCACGCACGAGAATTCTGTACTGCTGACGCCAAGGAGATTTACTTTTGTGTCCCGACTTCGTCGCCGCTTTTGTGTCCCAGCCTCGTCGTAGGTGTCGGTGGCCGGGTGGATGAGACCGACACAGGAATATAGATAGCACGCTGGTGCAGGTACGGAGGGGAGCAGCCAGAAACTAAAAACACTAGAGTAAATTAGAAAGAGATATATATTGCACAGAATGTAACAATACTTAACTTTTACATAGTACTGCAGAATGTTGATACATAGTTGTTAGAGGCCTGCCTTGTGCCTGTACGATAGCAAAGTCTTCAATGGTGCCTATCTGATTACGAAGGTCCTAACTCGTTGCTATCTCAGTCCGAAGTGCGAAGTGACCGGTGTCTTTCCGTGGTGGCCACGAGCGGGGTTGCAGCAGAGGGCGCTCGTGGCTGTCGTCGTGAGAACGCCGCGCCGTGCGTGCATGGCGGCGCGCGGCGAAAGTAGGTGGCGCGCACTTTGTACTTGTGCGACACCACACCCCTCCCCCCCAAACCGCCGCGGCGTCGTGGCGTAGGGCTGAGGGCCACGGCGACGGCACTGGGAGGAGGGCCTGGGCGGGGGCGTTACTGGTGGACGGGCGTCGTAGCTGAGGCCGGGATCGAGACGCCGTCCGCGCTCCGGCATCCGCCTTGAGATCCTCCAGGGAACCCGCCGAAACCTGGGGAAGGGCGCCCGCCCCCGCCCAGAGGGAGCAGGTCATCTTCTTCTGAGGTGCGTGGCCCAGGCGGCGGCGGCGGCACGCACGGTCCCGGAGTCCCTCTCGGTGACGCTGTCATCTGCGGCGGCGACAGCGGCGGCGTCGCGTCGATCTCCATCGGGACGATCTCGTAGTCCGGGGACGAACGATGTGGTTGTGCTCCCTGGCGGTGAACTGGGTCTGGAATCAAGAAACCGGAGACAGGATCGCGCGGCCTGTGCAGGCGCAATTGGTTTGCGTGGCGCCGCAGCTCCGACCCTGTGGAAGAACGTACAACATACATATTGCTACCGAGCACGCGCTGAATGGTGCCCGGCAGCCATGTCTACTTGTTTCCAGCAAACACCCTGTACAGCACCGGCGTAGAAACCTGAAAACGCGTAGCGCCATACGAACCGACTCGGTGCGTGGGAGGCTGCAGCAGGTGAAGGAGAGTGCGGTGACGGCGGCCGTGTAGCAGCTCGGCAGGAGACGGGCCGTCACGTGGCATGCACCGATACGTAGACAGGAACATTTGAAGAGCTTGCTGCCTGGAGTGCTGACCTTTCATCTTTTCCATGTGTGACTTGAATGTTCGAACGAAACGTTCTGCTTCACCATTGGACTGAGGGTGAAAAGGTGCAGTGGTAATATGCTGAATGCCATTCACACGACAAAACTGTTGAAATTCCGCACTAACAAACTGAGGTCCATTGTCACTGACGATAGTTTCAGGCAAGCCTTCGATGCAAAACACTGATGTTAAGGCACTGATTGTACTAGACGCCGTCGTTGAGTTCATGGCAATCACAAAAGGAAACTTGCTGAAAGCGTCTACAACAATTAACCATCGCGTATTCCAGAAAGGTCCGGCAAAGTCAATGTGTAAACGTTGCCATGGTCCCTTGGGGCGTGGCCAGTCTGAGAAACGTTGCGGTGGAGCCGCCTGATGCTCCGCACAAACAGTACACTGTGACGTCATGTCCTCTATCTGAGCGTCCATACCAACCCAGGTACAATGACGTCTGGCCAGTTGCTTTGTCCTAACAATGCCCCAATGTCCTTGATGCAGGAGGCGTAACACTTCTCGTTGCAGGGAACGAGGAACAATCACTCTTGCTTGGTCGTTGTCGGTATGCAACAACAGTACACCCTGACTTAAAGATAATGCATGACGTTGTGCAAAATAACGTCGAACCAGAGGCCGATCAATGTCTTTGGCTCTGGCAGGCCAACCAAAGCGAACAAAACGTGCTACCACACTTAAGTCTGCATCCGCAGCTGTTTCCTGTGCAACCCGACGAGAGTTCAAAGGAAAATCTGAGACAGCGGAAGCATCTCTGGAGTCTATCTGACAACATGCCATTTCCGAAGAATCAAATGACACATCCTGGCCAACCGGAAGTCGGGAAAGTGTGGCCGCGTTGGCGTGTTTAGAGGTAGGTCGGTACAAAGTCTCATACTGATAATTAGACAGTATTAATGACCATCTCTGAAGCTTTTGTGCCGTTCAGGCGGAATAGGCTTTGTGGGTGAGATTAATGACGTGAGAGGCTTGTGGTCTGTCAACAAATAGAATTTTCTGCCATAGATATAATGATGAAACTTTGTGACTCCGTAAATGATTGCTAAGGCCTCCTTTTCTATCTGACTGTAAGGGATGGATTCCGTGGGCATTAATCACATGGCCTAGGTACTCTATTTCAGTTTGAAAAAACGAACACTTTGCTTTATTGCAACGTAGACCTGCTGCAGTCAAAACTTTGAAAAGGCACTCCAGGTTTGCTAAATGTTCTTCAACTGTACGTCCGGATACCACAATGTCATCTAAATACTTCGAACAACACGGTACAGAAACTGTCAGCTGTTCCAAAAAACGCTGAAAAATAGCGGGAGCGGAAGAACTGCCAAAGGGTAGGCGTTGAAATTGAAAAAGGCCCATGTGAGTATTAATGACGAAAAATTTTTTTGACTCGTCATCAAGTGGAATCTGTAAGTATGCCTCTGCTAAATCAATCTTGGAAAAGAAGCGAGACTGTCCTAATTTGTCCATCAGTTCCTCAGGTCTGGGCAGGGGATAAGTGTCTACAATTGTTTGACTGTTCACTGTTGATTTGAAGTCCGCACAGAGACGAAGTTTTCCTGACGGCTTAGGTATAATTACTATAGGCGAGGCCCACTGACTCGCAGAAACAGGAGAAATCACCCCACTATCTTGCCAACGTTGAAGTTCTTCGGCAACTGTATCACGCATTGCGATAAGCACTGGTCTAGCTTTACGAAATTTTGGAACTGCAGATTCTTTTAAAGTTACATGTGCCACGAAGTCTTTTGCACAACCTAGTTCCGGCGAAAACAAGTCACTATATTTGTCACATAAAGCATTGATTGTGTCCTGAGGCACTACTGACGAAATTTGAAGCACATCTCTTTGAATTGATAAACCAAACAAATCAAAAGCATCTAGTCCAAAAATGTTCTGTGTAGATTTGGCCTGAAGAACAACAAAAGCAACTGTTTTTGTTACACCTTGAAAAGAGGCGGGCAGGCGACATGTTCCTACCACGGGAATATTTTCACCTGTATAAGCTGTTAACACTTGCTGTGACGGCGACAATTTTGGCGAACCCAGAAGTTCATAAGTATCTTTATTTATTAATGTGACAGCGGAACCAGTATCAAGCTGAAATTGCACCGTCTTATTTTCTACGAAGAGAGTCACAAACAGTTTTTGCTTGCGGCGCTCGACAGGTGCGCGAATGTGGGCAACGTCTGCTACGGTTTGTGTGCTGCGTATGCGCGGGCCGCGCAGTGAAGGAAGCGGCTCAGACTCGGCACGCAGGGGATTAACAACACTGTCACTAGATGGCACTACCGCCGGATCGGCGTCCGCGCAATGCGAGGCTACTACAGAGTCACTAAGTACTGCACTACACTTTTGAGTAGCTACTTGATGTCTACTGTCACTAGCTACACAGTACTGGGCACTATTACAAGGAGCAGTTGCAGAAGGCACTATTTTCACTACAGGAATGCACTGTTCATAGTCATTTTGCTTGTCCCGAACCCTTTTCCGTTGCAGTGTTTTACGCGCTCGTTGGCGCTTGCTACGTGGTGCACTATATAGTTTTGCCATAGGCGCAGAACTACTTTCTTGAAATTGAGATCCAAGGAAAGCACTGTTCAATTCCACAGCCCGTATAACATTCACAGAATGAACTGTTCTCGCACTTTGCGAAGCACCGTTTCTAACGTTACTGTTCTTTGAGTTTTTAATTTGCATACACACAGACTGCACATGTCCCAATTTGCCACATTGATAACAGGTTGCGTTGCGACTAGGGCAATGAGCACGCTTGTGGCGAGACACACACTGGGGGCAAGATTTACGTACATTTTTCTGAAATGAACGTTGGCGCCTGTTATTCAAATTACTGTGTCTAACACTACGGGGCGACCTTTGCGTCGCACTTTTACACTGGCTACTGTTCACTGTCTGTTCAGCACGGCCTGTAGAATTTAAAGAATCACAAGTGCTATACTGAGAACTACGGCTAGGAAAGCGTCCGTTGCGGCGCACTGAATTAACACTGTGGCTTTGCATTTCTACATCTGCTAAGTCAAAAGTATCATGCGCTTCTATAAGCTGCAGTACACTGTCTAAGGAGGGGTCAGACTGTTTCAGAATTGCTGCTCTAATTCTGGGGTCCTGAATATTCTGCGTAATCGCATCCCTCAACATCACGTCACTATACGAAAGTCCACAAGAGCAAGTAAATTTACATTGGCGGGTTAAGCCCTTCAATTCCGTGATCCATTCTTGGTGTGACTGCTGCGGTAATTTTTTAAGTCTGAAAAATCGGTATCGTGCAGCGGCTACAAGAACTTTTCTCTCATAATGAGCATTCAGTGCATCTACAATTTGTTCAAAGTCTACATCACGAGGAGATGCGTGAGGGAATAGTTTCTGCAATAGTACGAAGGTCTGGGGGCCCACAATCGATAAGAAAAGGTTCTTCACTCTATGACCTGTAATTTGATGAGCCGCGACGAGTTCTTGAAACTGTGCGAAGTAGTCGCTCCATTCTTCCTCACGTTCGTTGTACTGGCGGAACGTAGGGAGCGGTACGGCGGCTGGTGTGGGCTGCTGAAGCGGCGGCTGTTGTTGTTGGTTAGCTGCTTGCGCTGTGAGCTGGGCCACAGCCTGGAGAAGTTGTGTTATTTGCGCCGTCGGTAACTGAATAATTTCCATTAAGTTTGGGTTCGGCGTAGTGGCCATGCTGACCGATTAGGCGCCGCGCATACAAGTAACTTATAACAAAACACAAATGCAATATGAAAGAGGACGCTCTGCAACAAAAAAGTCCACAAAATACGTAACAGAATATGTTCCCCCAAAAATCTTATAATAAGGGTGGGTGGGCGGGAGCAATTTTTGCGTGCTCCGACTGCTGCTGTCTGGTTGCTGTAAGCGGGCTGGTCCAAGGTTCTATCACTCCTCGTCGCCACTTTTGTGTCCCGACTTCGTCGCCGCTTTTGTGTCCCAGCCTCGTCGTAGGTGTCGGTGGCCGGGTGGATGAGACCGACACAGGAATATAGATAGCACGCTGGTGCAGGTACGGAGGGGAGCAGCCAGAAACTAAAAACACTAGAGTAAATTAGAAAGAGATATATATTGCACAGAATGTAACAATACTTAACTTTTACATAGTACTGCAGAATGTTGATACATAGTTGTTAGAGGCCTGCCTAGTGCCTGTACGATAGCAAAGTCTTCAATGGTGCCTATCTGATTACGAAGGTCCTAACTCGTTGCTATCTCAGTCCGAAGTGCGAAGTGACCGGTGTCTTTCCGTGGTGGCCACGAGCGGGGTTGCAGCAGAGGGCGCTCGTGGCTGTCGTCGTGAGAACGCCGCGCCGTGCGTGCATGGCGGCGCGCGGCGAAAGTAGGTGGCGCGCACTTTGTACTTGTGCGACACCACATTTACAATTTACCGTCACAATGACGCAGGAGCCATAAAATAAAATAAAATGTTCAAATGTTTGTTAAGCTTATGGGACTCAACTACGGGGTCATCTGTCCCTAAACTTACAAACCACTTGTCAGCTACCTTATACTAAGGACGGCACAGATATCCACGCCCGAGGGGGGATTCGAACCCCCGACCGTAGTGGCCGTGCAGAACGTGACTGGAGCGCCTCAGTCCCCTCGGCCACCGCGGCCGGTGCCATAAAATATTCACAATGATTTACGTTGGGCTAAAACACAAAAAGACTACATTGTAACCGTGACAATTATAGATATGACTATTTTAGATACACAGGGACATTTTATAAGACAGAATAAGTGCCTTTGAATCACGCATCCCGTTTACAAAAGAGGTCAGACCGCATACAAACGTAAGGCGAAGAGAGAGAGAAGCGAGGAATGCTTTGCTAATGCAGCCATTAATTTAATTATGTGTACAATATAATTTATAGTAATAAATATGAGTGGTAAATTTTGCAAATGTTGAATTGATGTTGTGTGCTGTTATACGACCACTCTGCAACTATGTCAAAGTCTTTTCCCTTTCTCTCTTAATCTTTACCCCATGTGCCATTAACTTGATTCTTTGCACCACATCAGGTGACGGGTCTGACCTTGCCTTTGTCTAACATGTTGTTCTGTATCACTTTTCCTTCAGAGTATAAGTGACATTTAAAAAGTTATTATTCAGAATATTACTTGAAAATTTGACAATAGTTACCACGTAACATGACCTGTTAACTTTTTGATGGAACGCTTTGTGAAGTCGCGAAAAAGATAACGTATTATATGTAATACCGATTTATGACTCAATCTTAAAATTACCTAAGGTAAATCATTCATGTCAAAGCAACAGTATAATGATACTGCTGAGAAAGGAAAAACCAATCCTCAGCCACTAACATAAGCATAGGCTGCGACTTATTCTAAAATAATCGGATTTGTCAAAGTGCTACCTAATTACAATGACTTAAAACACCCCCCTCCCCCCCGCAAAAAAAAAAAATAAAATAAATAACAATAAACGGGACGTGACTTGCACGTCACTTAAACTGGATCAATAAACTATGTCTTGTAAATGATTATTCGTTCAAAACAACTTTGCCAATGAAACTTGAAACTTCCTGGCAGATTAAAATTGTGTGCCGGAACCGGGACTCGAACCTGGGACCTTTGCCTTTCGCGGGAAAGCGCTCTACTGACTGAGCTATCCCGACACGACTCACGATGCCTCCTCACAACTTTACTTCCGCCAGTACCTCGACTCCTACTTTCCAAACTTCACAGAAGCTCTCCTGCGAACGTTGCAAGACTAGCACTCCTGGAAGAAAGAATATGGTGGAGACATGACTTACCCACACTCTAAGGGATGTTTCCAGAATGAACCTTTGCAAATGTACATCATCTTGTAAATAGTTAACATGTTGTGAAAGTAAGATGAACTATAGCCAGTTTAAATATTACGTGTGAAAAAAGAAAAAGGTCTAACAGTGCGGCCGAGGTGACTGAGGCGCTCCAGTCACGGTCAGCACGGCCACTACGGTCGGGGGTTCGAATCCCCCCTCGGGCATGGATATTTGTGTCGTCCTAGTTCGTAAGTAGTTCATAAGTAGTTTGTAAGTTTAGGGACTGATGACCCCGTAGTTAAGTCCCATAAGCTTAACAAACGTTTATCTTATCTTATCTAACAGTGCCGTGCAGTGAACAACAAGTGCGTAAGCGAACTGAAGGCACAGTAGTGTACAGTCAAACTCGTATACGATTTCCCAGTGAACGAACTACTCACAAAGCGACTGGGAAAATCAAACTGAAAATACGAGGAACGCGCAGCATATAAGCCGGACTTAACCCTTCGTCAGTGAGATGGATTTATGTACCAAGTTTAGTGAGGTCGGTCTCTCAAACCTTCAGATTAAAACAACTGCATTGACATAGTATTTATTAATACTTCGTTTGGAAACAATGATACAATTGTTACTAAGTAATTTACTCTTTTTAGTGACTATTTATAGGTAATTTTTGCAGTAAATAAAGCTTATACAAATAGTATACATATTTTTGTCAGATTATAAAAATTTACTACATGCAAAGATTTAAATGATAAACTAAGGGCATTTAAACAATGGTTTAACACCAGACTACATAAGAAATTTGAATTTTTTATACGAAAAAGGAAAAAGAACAATACAGTTACTAATTTAATTACACTTTGCACTTATTCACAGTCTTTGCGCGAAATTTCAATATGTTGAAGACACAGGTTTTTTTTGCATTTTCTGCAGTGATATTTGGTTTTCCTGTTTTGTTTAGACGTACATGTACGACATCTTCCGAACGTGCCGACTAGGGATTAGTGTTGATGTGGTATTTGATCTAATTTGCTCACCTCGGAAATTCTCTCACTCAGACGTGTGATATTTGTCATTGCTGCTCTACTGACAAGACATTTCTCATAAGGCCGATTGTTATCTCAGTGATAAATTTTCGACGAATAACATTTTGAGATTGTGAATTTAGGCTAAATACAACTTGACGGTTTATTCCAGCAATGTTTATCAATGCGTAGAAAATTACCATGGGCCAACGGGCTGTGTTCCTCGCAACATTGTAACTTATCCACCACACCTACACCTCCCTTTGTTCTATTGCAGTACAAAATTATTTCCGGTATCCTAGTTTTTTCATCAACACAGTCCTCATCATACATGGACGAGATAAATAGTATATCTTTCTTTTTGGCTGGTATATACGATACTAGGGTACAGGAGTCACGAAATGCAAACATACTTGATGGGATTGGCCTTGTAAGTTGTATAAACTGTGGAGGCAGCTGTCGCTTGGTTTTTTTTTTTTTTTTTTCCTGATAGTGCCTAAAAGTGTGATATTATGTTTGCTGAGTAGTCTTTCACTAAGTTCAATACTGGTAAACCAATTGTCAGTAATCACATATCTTCCTGTTATGGCAATTCGTTGGATCATTCTTTCTACAACATCAGCTGGATTACTGCTTACTGCAAATGGAGACCCCTCTGGCTGATTGCCTACATACACTTCCAGTTTTGAAGTGAAAAACATCTTGGCATCACGTAATGCACACAATTTAATCCCATACTTACTTGGTTTGTATGGAATGTACTGAAGGAATCAAACCCTTTTCCTAAAGGCTGTTGTAAACTGACTCAAGCTGAAAGATGTCTCACAATTTCTTACGAATACATCAAAATTCTCTCTAATTGGAGCTGGTTTATCTAATTTCCGCCTGTGCTCCCTTGTTTCTCCCTTGTTTCATATCGAAGCTGAGCAAGCAGGAACCAAATCTTTGTGACATAGCAAGACGAAAGATTTCTGGTGAGTTTCCATCAGTTAAGAATAATAAAGCTGAATTTAATCTGTTTGACTTCTACACTCCACAAAGGATTAAAATACCAATTAAACAGTTAATTTCATTGTGATCTGTTTCTCTATTGCAAGAGTCGCTATGAAATTTTTCCTTGTGACGTTATCTGAATATGTTGAGTAGTATACTTCACAATTCAACCAATAATATCTTCGTCGAAAACGTGTCTCCAAATTTCAGTAGGATTTACGACTTTGAGAGAACCTTTGACCCCAGGAAGCTGAGTGACAATATTTTTTAGCCGTGTTCTTATATTTTTAGGTGGGCAATGAATCCTTCATTTTGTATTGTTTTTTCCAAAATAAAAATCTGAATCTTTACCTGAATGGAAATAATGTTCTTGCAGAAAGGTCTCATTTCATCACTCTCCAGCTGTTGTTCGCTTCCTGTATCTTCTCCCCTTTCCTCTAGGCCCTCTTCTTCACCAAATTCTGGTTCGTCTTCAGGTTCATATTCTTTCAGAGTTTCTTCCAGTAACCTGATGCGTTTACATTCTCTCACTCGTAGTTATCTATTCACGAATTAGTAACAAATGACTATATAAAACACACAAATATTAATTAAACGGGGAATATAAGGAGATACGCTCTCCTTGTAACTGATTGCCGGAAAATGTTTGGCACTACGCCGTTAGTGAGGTCAGCTAGGAGACCCAAAAATGCCGTCATTACTTACCAACAGTCATACGCAACTAACGATACTGCGTTGCGTAAGGCGCCGCGAATGAGGAAGCTACACGGCGCTAGGGTTGCCAGATTGAACTCGAGGCAGGCCCGGAGGCCAGACGTGCCCCCCTCCCCCTTGGCCAATGACTCACCCCCCCCCAACTGCGACCAACTACCCCCCCCCCCCCACACACACACACACCAGAATTGTCGTCTTCTGCAAAAAAAATGTTTTAGCAAGAAATTAAGAAGCGACTGATTCTTCTTTTGTGTGGTAATATTCGCTTTGTGTCTTTCTGATTGTAAATGTTTATTCACAGATTTCACTCCGACGTACTTAACAGTAAATGAGATATTGCATATTCTGCACTTACACATACATTCACTCATCAGTATCGCCTTCTCGTAGCTACTCCTTATAATTTTCTTCCTGCAACCATTCTTTACGGAACAAATCAAATGTTCAAATGAATGAAACTTCACTCTGCAGCGGATTGTGCGCTGATATGAAACTTCCGGCAGATTAAAATAGTGTGCCGGAACCGGGACTCGAACCTGGGACCTTTGCCTTTCGCGGGCAAGCGCACTACCGACTGTGCTATCCCGACACGACTCACGATACCGCCTCACAACTTTACTTCCGCCAGTACCTCGTCTCCTACTTCAATCTGCCAGGAAGTTTCAAATGTTTGTATAGTTATGGGACTTATCTACGGGGTCATCAGTCCCTAAACTTACAAACTACTTATGAACTACTTACGAACTAGGACGGCACAAATATCCATGCCCGAGGGTGGATTCGAACCCACGACCGTAGTGGCTATGCAGACCCTGACTGGAGCGCCTCAGTCCCCTCGGCCACCGCGGCCGGCTTTAGGGAACGAACTTAGATATCGTCCCTTCATTTCACTGTTATTACTCACTAATCTGAGGTAATGTAAGCTTGTCTGTTCACACACGATCCGAGTATTCCAAAAATTGCCGGTAAACTGATAAACAATGAACGAACGAACACAAATAATAGACGTCGCCAGCTGACACGTTGCCGCAACAGTGTTTGCTTAATAATGCGCTAGCCGATTACTACCGACGCAACAATGAAAAGTTTTCAGAGGAAGGATAGAAAAATAGCGTTTTGTTGCAATAAGAAATTGACATTTATATAAAGTTATTTATAATTACTAGAGAGGAGCCGGCCGGGAATGGCCGAGCGCACTGAGGCGTCTTGCCACGGTTCGCGAGGCTGCTCCCACCAGAGGTTCGACTCCCCCCCCCCCTCCCCCCCAGGGCATGGATGTTGTGTTCGTCCTTAGTTACGTTAAGTTCGATGAGATAGTCGCTACATGAGCATAGTACTTTAAAAGCGTCGTAAAAAAAGTTAAGATGAAGGTTATATTCAAGCCCGGAGATGAGATTCATTCGCCCGTAGACCCGGTGAATTCATTCCAAACCCGGGCACTCCGGGCGGCGCCCGGAGATCTGGCAACCCTAGGCGCAACAGTTGCTGAAACACAAAACACTACTCCCATGAACCACAGACATTGCCGAGGTGGGGTGGCTTGCGTGCCTCAACGATACAGATAGCCGTACCGTAGGTGCAACCACAGCGGAGGGGTATCTGTGGAGAGGCCAGACAAACGTGTGGTTCCTGAGGAGGGGCAGCAGCCTTTTCAGTAGTTACAGGGGCAACAGTCTGGATGATTGACTGAGCTGGCCTTGTAACATCAGCTAATGTGGCTTTGCCACACAGCTACTGCGAACGGCTGAAAGCAAGGGGAAACTACAGCCGTTATTTTTCCCGAGGACATGCAGCTCTACTGTATAAACATATGATGATGGCATCCTCTCGGGTAAAATATTCCGGAGGTAAAATAGTCCCCCATTCGGATCTCCGGGCGGGGACTACTCAGGAGGATGTGATCTTCAGGAAAGACAATACTGGCATTCTACGGGTCGGAGCGTGGAATGTTAGATCCCTTAATCGAGTAGGAAAATTAGAAAATTTAAAAAGGGAAATGGATAGGTTGAAGTTAGATATAGTGGGGATTAGTGAAGTTCGGTGGCAGGATGAACAGGATTTCTGGTCAGGTGATTACAGGATTATAAATACAAAATCAGTTGGGGGTGTCACAGGAGTAGGATTGATAATGAATAAGAAAATAGGAATGCGGGTAAACTACTATGACCAGCACAGCGATCGCATAATCATTGTCAAGATAGATACGAAGCCAACACCGACAACAGTAGTACAGGTTTATATGCCAACTAGCTCTGCCGATGATGAGGAGATCGAAGAAATATATGAGGAGCTAAAGGAAATTATTCAGACAGTTAAGGGAGAGAAAAACTTAATTGTTATGGGAGACTGGAATTCGGTAGTAGGACAAGGAAGGGAAGGGAAGATAGTGGGTGAATATGGTCTGGGCAAAAGGAATGAAAGAGGAAGCCGCCTGGTAGAATTTTGCACGGAACATAATTTAGTTATAACAAACACCTGGTTTAAGAATCACAAAAGAAGGTTGTATACGTGGAAGAGACCAGGAGACACCGGGAGATACCAGATAGATTTTATAATGGTAAGACATAGATTTCGGAACCAGGTTTTGAAGTGTAGGACATACCCAGGGGCAGACATAGACACTGACCATAACTTGTTGGTTATGAACTGTAGGCTGAAACTGAAGAAACTACAGAAAGGTAGGAAAATAAGGAGATGGGACCTAGATAAATTGAAGGAACCTGAAGTTCTTAAGAATTTCAGAGGGAGCTTCAGGCAACAATTGACAGAAACAGGGGAAAATAAAACAGTTGAGGAGGAATGGGTAAAATTGAGAGATGAAATAGTGAAGGCAGCAGAGGACAAAATAGGTAGGAAGGCAAGACCTACAAAGAATCCTTGGATATCACAGGAGATACTAAATTTAATCGATGAAAGGAGAAAGTATAAAAATGCAGTAAATGAAACAGGCAAAATGGTGTACAGACGACTAAGAAATGAGATTGACAGGAAGTGCAAAATGGCTAAGCAGGAATGGCTAGAAGGCAAATGCAAGGATGTAGAAGAATGTATAAATAGTGGAAAAATAGATACAGCCTACAGGAAAATAAAAGAAACATTTGGCGATAAGAATAACAGCTCTATGAATATCAAGGACACCAGTGGAAGGCCAGTTCTCAGCAAAGAAGGGAAAGCTGAAAGGTGGAAAGAGTATATAGAGGGGCTCTACAAAGGAAATGAACTTCGAGACAGTATTGTAGGAAGGGAAGAGGATGTAGATGATGATGAAATAGGAGATACTATACTGAGAGATGAATTTGACAGAGCACTGAAAGATCTAAGTCGAAACAAGGCCCCTGGAGTAGATGATATCCCGTCAGAGCTACTGAAGTCTCTGGGAGAGCCAGCCATGACAAAACTATTTGAACTGGTGTCTAGGATGTATGAGACAGGCTAAATACCCTCAGACTTTAAGAAAAATGTAATAATCCCCATTCCAAAGAAAGCGGGTGCACACAGGTGTGAAAACTACAGAACCATCAGTTTAATAAGTCATGGTTGCAAAATATTAACACGAATTATATACAGAAGGATGGAAAAGCTGGTACAAGCCGACCTCGGGGAAGATCAGTTTGGGTTCAGGAGAAATGTAGGAACACGGGAGGCAATACTCACTTTACGGCTTATCCTAGAAGATAGATTAAGAAAAGACAAACCAACATTTCTAGCTTTTGTAGATTTTGAGAAGGCTTTTGACAATGTTGATTGGAATAAACTCTTTCAAGTTCTGAAGCAAGCAGGAGTAAAATATAGGGAGCGTAAGGTTATTTACAACTTGTACAAAAACCAGACAGCGGTTGTCAGAGTTGAAGGGCATGAAAGGGACGCAGTGGTTGGAAAGGGAGTAAGACAGGGTTGTAGCCTTTCCCCAATGTTGTTCAATTTGTACATTGAGCAAGCTATAAAGGAAAGCAAGGAGAAATTTGGAGAAGGAATTTAAGTTCAGGGTGAAGAATTAAAAACATTGCGTTTTGCCGACGACATAGTAATTCTGTCAGATACAGCAAAGGACCTGGAAGAGCAATTGAACGGAATGGACAGTGTGCTGAAAGGTGCATATAAGATGAACATTAACAAGAGTAAAACTAGGGTAATGGAGTGCAGTGTAAGAAAATCAGGTGATGCTGAAGGAATTAGATTAGGTAACGAAACAATAAAGGAGGTAGATGAGTTTTGTTACTTGGGCAGTAAAATAACAAATGATGGTCGCAGTACAGATGATATAAAATGAAGAATGGCAATGGGTAGAAAGGCGTTTTTGAAAAAGAGAAATTTGTTAACATCGAATATTGATTTTAGCCTAAGGAAGTCCTTTCTGAAGGCATTTGTATGGAGTGTTGCCTTGTATGGGAGTGAAACATGGACGATAAGCAGTGTGGACAGAAAGAGGATAGAGGCTTTTGAAATGTGGTGCTACAGAAGAATGCTGAAGATTAGGTGGGTGGATCGCGTAACTAATGAGGAGGTACTGAACCGAATTGGGGAGAAAAGAAATTTCTGGCATACCTTAACTAAAAGAAGGGATAGGTTGGTAGGACACGTTCTTAGACATCAAGGAATTGTGAATTTAGCATTGGAGGGAAGTGTGTGGGGTAAAAATCGCAGAGGGAGACCAAGAGACGCGTATAGTAAGCAGATTCAAGTGGATGTGGGTTGTCGTTCTTATGAGGAGATGAAAAGGCTTGCTCAGGATAGAATAGGGTGGAGAGCTGCATCAAACCAGTCTCTGGACTGAAGACCACAACAACAACAGAGAAAAAAATTAACATTGTTGATCCTGTTGGTCTGTGATAACGCGCCTCACTAACGGAGGGTTAAAGTACTACAAAATACATGAATTTGTACTCACCACGCTGCGATGATCTTCGTAATGAACTGCAACTGCCAAAATAATCCACTCCAGCAGAAGAGGTGACGGTAAAGAAAAACTCAAGTTACTAAATCCACGTATCGTACGCACGAGGTGTGCTCGTGACCTATAACCGTCACGGCTCTACGTGAACTGGCGTGCGCGCGGCGTAGCTAAAGCCATTGTTGACAAGTAACTGTTACGTCGTGCAGCTGGGGGCAGCACGAACCAGTGTGTGTTTCACGGAGCTATACCAAAACCACTACCAAAAACTGAAAAATCGTGTGCATTGAACACATAAGAACAGGCAGAAAAACCTAAAATAACACAGAACTGTGCTTCGGCACCTGCATAAAAACAATTTGGTTTAAATAAAGAAACATTAAAAAGAAAAAAAAATTCCCGACCAATAGGAAAATATGTATCTATCTGTACCTGTGTAAATTGTAAGATCTCACTGGCACTACTCTCTAATGTTAACCCTGATAGTAATTCAGTAAACCAAATAATAGAATATCTGCGGTAAATAAGAATTTGAGTCACTATTCAGCGAGAATATGCCCACGTACTAAGTTAGAGTAAAAACGCTAAGCTCACACACAAACCACTTTTGTTGAAATTAAAACGTGACCACTGAATATTCGAAAGGAGGCATTTAATACGAAAATATGCAAAAAATAGTTTTCAGTGTCTCTCTCTTCCAGTAAAAAAAAAATTAAAAAAATGTGCAACCGAAAATAGTCTAGCGCACACACATAATAAAATCTCTTAAGTTGAACATTTATGTAATATTGTAATTGTAAATCTTAATGATTGTATGTCTTGGAGTAGGACTTCCGCATTTGCCAACTGAAAGCCAGAGAGGTCAAATGTAGTATTATATTAGGATTTTTTTTTCATTAAAAATATATCTTCGACGCTTGTCGCTGGCAACCGCTTTCTTTGGCAGCGAGTAGTGATAGTGCGCTATTTTTGATTTTTTATTTGTTTTTCTCTCGAACTGGGAAGAAAGTGGAATTCCATTTCGTCTTTTCTTGTTCTGGCCATCGTACGATACAGACGCAGTGCATTGATCCCTTTACGATTACATGTAAGTGTGTGAGCTTAGGGTGAAAAATATCTGAATAATAATTAAGTTTCGTGGAATATCTTTTCTTATTTTACCATGACCTATCACTACCACATTAATGTCATGTTTCTATTTTTTTCAGCAATATCATTGACTTTTAAAATGATGCTTGGCCCCATTGTCACACTTATTATAATAATTCAAATGGAAGTTCTAGATGTTATTTAATGTAAACTTTGTGACTAGACTTTTACTGCAATGCCTGCAAAGAATCTTCACTGTTAACGAAGTTCGATCAATTTCAACAAATTTTACTACAAACAAAATCAACTTAATATTTTTGCACGGACATTTAGTTCACGCATCCCACACTAAACAAACCAAGCATCATCTTATAAAATGCAGTAAGACTATCAAAGGAAGTTCATCCAGCAGGCGACCAACTAAGTGCAGGAAATCTAGTATGTCAGGTAAAGTACGGGTTGCGCCACTTTCTTATACAGTGATGCTTTCAAACTATTACGACCGCTAAATATTGAGTGCGGAATCTTTCATGTTTTGTTCAGTAGTTCACTTCTCCAGAATTGTTTCTCTCCGTCATATTTCAACAGCTGTTCAATTATAGTAGTGGTACCTAACTATAGCTATAACTGGAACATCACATTCAGTTTTCACGGCCTATCCACTGCGCCAACGTATAACTTAATCTGACGGAGGGGGGGGGGGGGGGTGGAGGCGATGGGGAGGTTCCCTTGTTAGAGTAAGATACGCATTTTATTGTTTCACATATTGCATTTTACACGTTCTTAAAATTCTTCTTATGAATAGTAACATTGACCGTGGAAGAATGACGTTTAAGTTTTGCTTAAAAGTGGAATTATTGCAATGATGGTTGCCTCATGTGAAGGCCTTTTCTAATTTTATAGCGCACAGCTGATGATGAAACTTTTAAAATTCGCTGCATTTATTGACATAATATGCAACTATTATAAGAGACGTTCATAGATATTTAGGCCTATATCTCAGAACATGACGAACTTATGCACAAGAGCGGAAATAAGCTATTTAATGGAGGCAAAACAGGAATTCCACTCTTTTGATTTCTTAAACAGTGTGATTCCAGAACCTATTGCGGCTGGAGCGCGCTGCGGTCGCGTGTAGCTCGTTGAGGCCCACGTCTCGTATGCACAAGTCGCGCCGTCTCCGAGCGTTCAGCCGCACGTTGGACTCGGCACGTTGACCTCACACGTTCAAACACACGCTCTGTGTGTCGACGGCATTATGCCCCAGGCGTTTTCACGGCGGAAATGTAGCGACGAACGACGGACATAGACAGCTGACGAATCCCGACCCTTCCAGCAACACCACGATGGTCAGATTGAAGACGCCGGCGTGAGAAACTGTTTCTTTATCCATCGACATATTGATGGTGCACATGGTATTACGGTTTGAGGTTGCAGTAAAGACCACTCTCACAACCCGTTAGTCTCTGAAGCGTTCCAATATATTCGGAGCTTTCCGATGAACACATTCCAGCAGGAAAATGCGCGACCACACGTGGCACGAGACTTCTTCGTAGCTCAATTGATCGGATTCCATTGATGCCTTAGATTCCCTGTTCTTCCGATCTCTCGCCCATCGAACTAGTCTGGTTGACGATAGAAGAACACTGGCCCGCAATACACCACGCTCTGTTACAACTACTTTGGAATAAGTGACAGTAACATTAGTTGATACCACTATACCTCAAATATGTTTCCAGCGCCTACTTGATTAAATGCAAAAGATGTTATTGCCAGCAATGACGGAAATACGCATTACTGATTTCATCATCTTGCTCACTTCGCATGGGTTTATTATTTTGCATCATGATATGTCATGTTATCTCTCGAATAAACTTGGCTTCCTTCTTCGTTGTAACATTTAGATAGCCAGCAATATACATTGTTAATAAAATCATAGTCGTGGCGGAGCGGCCGAGCACATTGAGGCGCTATGCTACGATGCGCAAGGCCGTTCCCCGTCCGGGATTCGGATCCCCCCTCGGGCATGGATTTTTGTGTCGTCTTTATTATAAGAGTTCTACCTACATATCTACATACATACTCTGTAATCCACCGTAAGGTGCGTGGCGGAGGGTACACTGTACCACTACTAGGCATTTCCTTTCCTATTCCACTCCCAAATACAACGAGGAAAAAAAGAATGCCTATAAGCCTCCGTACGAGCCTTAATTTCTCTTTTCTTGTCTTTGTGATCACTACGCGAAATGTAAGTAGGCGGCAGCAAGATCGTACTACACTCACCTTCAAATTCCGGCCCTCCAAATTTCCTCAACAGAATTTCACGAAAACAACGTCGTCTTTCCTCCAACGATCCCCAATTTAGTTCCCGGAGCATTTCCGTGACACTCGCGCATTGGTCCAACTTACCAGTAACAAACCTAGCTGCTCGTCTCTGAACTGCTTCTATGTCTTCCTTTAAAAACTGATCTGCTGCGGGTCCCAAAGACTTGAGCAATACTCAAGACGTGGTCGTACAAGCGTTTTATACGCGTTCTCCTTCAGAGATGAAGTACATCCTCCCAAAATTCTCCCAATAAACCGAAGTCGGCTGTCCGCCTTATTCACAACTGTCCTTACATGTTCGCTCAAATTCATATCGCTCTGCAATGTTACGCCTAGATATTTGAACGACACGACAACGTCAAGAAGCTCACTACTAATGCTGTATTCGAACATCATGTGAATGTTTTTCCTAGTTTGTTGGTTTAGGGACTGATGACCCCGCAGTTAAGTCCCTTAAGCTTTACTAACATTTGAACAATAAAACCATACAAAGTGAAAAAATAACTTACATTAGAAATTGCATATCGTAAATACACAGCTGTACCGAAAATACAGAAGAATAATAAATACACAATATGTACACAATGTACCATGTGGTTTTATAATTAGTAGAATATACTGAATACGTTTGTCATATACATTCACAAAAACTACTTACAAAACAGGTATTACTTGTATATTTCAATATTGCTAATCATAACACTTTCTATCTACATGCTCCATAGTTGTTTTTATAACAAGATGATTGTTAGACCACCTTAGATATAACAGAATGAACATATTTTTCTGACGTAGGATCTTCGGCCTAGAACTTAATTATCTTCATTCCACTATATCTAAGGTGGTTTACACTCACTTTGTTTTACAAATAACTATGGTACAGCTAAGATAGAAAGTGTTATGATTAGGGATATTCAAATGTTCAAGTAATATTAATTTTGTGAGTACTTTTTTTGGTAAACACGTGTGGCAAATGTATTCAGTATATAATCTACTAATTAAAATAAACACATTGTTCACACCTTATGTATTTATTCTTCTTCTGTCCAGCAGACACTAAGATGGCCTAATTAATGCCGGAATCGATTGCCGCTAATAAATATTTTCTATACAGCTGTGTATTTTCAATATGCAATTTTTAACCTATCTGAAAGATGTCTAGTACCACCTACACAAAATAAAAAAATGTGATTACTTCGCATATGGTAGATTTCGCAATACCTATTCATACTCGTCATTTCCCGGAAATCGGGAGCCGAAATTCAAGAGATATCAGGCTGCTCTTTCCATAGAGGGACATCATTTTGAACATCTACTGTAAATGAAGGTAAGCTTAGGCTACTCAGACGGCAATGTTTTTTGGACTTTACCTCAGTGTATGCGCCCGAAGCACAATAGAGTCCGAGAATCGGGCGTTGCTGTGGCCGGCAGATGCGGTGGCGGCTACCGAGAGCCGTACCGCGCGATCCGCGGACGCCTGGCAGGCGTCTTTCGTGAGACACCCAGAACTAAAGACTGTCTTCCCACAAGAAGGTGTGCAAAACTGTGGAATCTGTGGTAGCTATACATTAGTCCTTTTAGTTCCAGTTGAACGGGACCTTGATAAACTGGAACTATCGATATTTATGTGTAAAAAAAAAGGAGAAAGTCGACCTTCAATAGAATAGACGAGTAAAAAAACGACATTTTTAACAAAAAAGTTTTTAATAGTCATTTAAATTGGTAGCCTAAATATTTTTAATCCTTTTCACTGTTTACTTTGCGTTATAATGCTGGAGTACCGGTTTCTGTGAAGATATAATGTAGGCCTACCCGCAATTGTTGTTTTACGACGCTCGTATTTATGGGAAACTCGTAATTCCGAGACTCAAAAATCGAGACTGCACTGTTTGAAGTTCAGTTTATTGACAAAACTCCTTTAATTCTACCTTTTTAGGTAGAAAATGTCACAACGAGACGGAAAAAATTCATTTTGGAAATACTTTTATTAAAAGTGCCGTCGATTTGTCTAAACCTGTTCGCCTCCCATGTCAACTTCTACGGACCTGATTAGGCTTATACACTCTCAAGAAAGTACAGGAAGCGAATCTTGAAACACGTGTTAAAACTAGTGATTTGTGGTATAACGTAAATACACAGAAATTTTAACTTAGTTACGCAAGTTTCAGTTACTGTTTCTGTTTCGGCCGAAACTTTTCGGTCGGACCTTATATATGACAAAGGGTCTTGCTTTGTGTGTAAAGAGCTTTACATATTTCTTTATCACGAGGCTCAACTGCCATTCGCTGCACCATGCGTCGACACACTGCAGATGCTCCTAGAGTTCGGTACCCTTTTCCAGTGTTGCGACTTCTCGATAAACCACAGCATCAATTGCTGTAACTTGTGACAGATTTGTGTGAGTTGTACAAACGTTCAGATACATTACTTTATCAATGGAGTTTCAAATGTGTAAATATTGTTGTTGTTGTTGTGGTCTTCAGTCCGCAGACTGGTTTTATGCAGCTCTCCACACCAACCTGTCCTGTGCAAGTCTCTTCATCTGAGAATACTTTCGGCAACCTACATCCCTTTGAATCTGCTTACTGCATGCGTCCCTCGGTCTCCCTCTACGAATTTTACCCCACACACTCCCTTCTAATGCTAAGTTAACGATTCCTTTATGTCTCAGGATGTGTCCCACCAACCTATCCCTTTTCTTAGAATACGTCAAATTCTTTTTCTCCCCAATTCTGTTGAGAAACTCCTCATTAGTTACGTGATCTACCCATCTAATTTTCATAATTCGTCTGTAGCACCACATTTCAAAAGCTTCTATCATCTTTCTATCTGAAATCCTTATCGCCCACGTTTCACTCCCATACAATGCTACACTCCAGACATAATGCTTTCAGAAAGGACTTCCTAACATTTAAATTGATACTGGATGTTAACAAGTTTCGCTTCTTTAGAATCGCTTTTCTTCCCAAAGCCATTCTGCATTTTATATCTTTTTTACTGCGGCCATCAGAAGTTATCTGACTACCCAAGTAACAAAACTCGTCTACTACTTTCATTGCCTCATTACCTAATTTAATTCCTTCAGCATCTCCTGCTTTTCTGACGCTACATTCCATTATCCTTGTTTTACTCTCGTTGATGTTCATCTTATAACCTCTTTTCAAGACATTGTCCATTCCATTCAATTGCTCTTCCAGATCCTTTGCGGTCTTCTGAACTTTAATTCCCTCTCCGAATTTCTCCTTGCATTCGTTCACTGCTTGCTCAGTGTATAGATTGAACAACAAGGGCGGAAGGCTACAACTCTGTCTTACTCCCTTCTTAATCTCTTCGCCCCTTTCATGCCCTTCAACTCTAATAATCACTGCTTGGTTTTTGTATAAGTTGAGTATAACTCTTCGCTCCCTATATTTTACCCCTGATATCTTCAGAATTTGAAACTGTATTCCAGTCGACATTGTCAAAAGCTTTCTCCAAATCTAGAAGCACTAAAAACGTACGTTTGCCTTTCGTTAGCCTATCTTCTAAGATAAGTCGTAATGTGTGTATTGCCTCCCGTGTTCCAACATTTCTCCTAAATCCAAACTGATCTTCCCCAATGTCGGATTCCACCAGTTTTTCCATTCCTCTGTAAATTATTCGTGTCAGTATTTTCGACCATGACTTTTTAAACTGATAGTTCTGTAATTTTCACATTTGTCTCCACTTGCTTTCTTTGGAATTGGAATTACTATATTCTTCTTGAAGTCGGTGGGTATTTCCCCTGTCTCATATATCTTGCGTACTAGGTGGAACAATTTCTTCATGACTTGCTCTCCTCACGATATTAGCAGTTTAAGCGGGATTTCATCAATTCCAGGGGCCTTGTTTCTACCCAAATCTTTCAGTGCTCTGTCAAATTCTTCTCGCAATATAGTATCTTCTCTCATCCTCCTCTACATCATCTTCCATTTCTAGAATACTGCTTTCAAATTTATTTCCTTTGTACATACCTTCTATATATTCCTTTTACATTTCAGCTTTCCCATCTTTGCTTAGTACTGGTTTTCCATAGCGCTATTATATAATGTATATTGTATTACACCAATTTTCATAAAGAAACAAAGATTTTTGCTATATCATTGAGCTACTCATTTAAAACAGGATTATAGAATTGTCCGTCATAGCTAATGTTTCTGGATATAGCTAGGCCTCAAATATCAAGCACTTTATGAAATTTTTATTCGTGATTGACAGACCCTCCAGGGATAGTCCACTGATACAATTTGTTTATTTCTCTGTATGGTAGAATCTATTGTATAGTAGTGTGACCTTTTTTTATGTTATGATACTGAGACGTAAATCTCTGTTTTTATCTGAAACCTAAAATTTCAATAAAGTTGTCTACGTAATTTTTGTGTTTTAGGTCTGTTTGCTTATTTAATATTTCGTCAGGGCTTTTCTTCAAGTGTGTGTAAATTTCGATCTCTCCCAAAAAGTTCATGTGATAACCTTTTTGTGTTATGTTCTAATATTTTCTTTACGTTTTTTATATGGTCAGCTCCATGGTTTTTGCATTTTTAAGAGAAATAACGACACAAATCTCTCAGCATTTTTAAACCACTTAGAAACGGAAAATCACGGAGCTGACAATGTAACAAAACAATGAATAACAAAACAATGAAGATATTACATAAATGTCAGAATAGCAATAATAAATTCATAATTTGACAAGTATGAAATTATTTATATATATATATATATATATATATATATATATATATATATATATATATATATATATATATATATACGATCTAAAGAATATTTAGACTGCAATTACAGGCAGTTATTGAAATAAAATCACAACTCAACGATGCAATATGGACGTAAGTGTGGACTAATATGTTACGAAAAAATATACAAAAATTGTAAATAGCTCTATTTTACTCATTTGAACCTAAAATATTTGTCCGCAGAGAGCCTGACGGTGGCCACAGACAAGAAATAGGCCTATTGCTGTAACCATTAAATAACATCTATCACCATAAAGCAGCATTTTTGTACCATTTGTATTATCCTTGAAAAAACGTACGCAATGCTGCAGGCCCAAATGAAATGAAATTTATGAAAATTGATGTAATGAGATGTTTGTACATTTAAAAATCCATTAGCAAATTACATAAATTATCCAAACGTTTATAAAACCCACACAAACCTGTAGTATGTGCCAACAATTTTCATTTTCTCACTGCAGATAGCACTCAAATGCTGAAACAGATCTGGGTAAATAAATACAGTAAATGTGTCTTGAATAAGACCGAATTACTCTTACGTTTGGAAAAATTTCCTTAACTCTGCATCCGTCTTTATTGGGTTTTTAATGTGTTGTACTCCGTGACCCCGGGTTTTAGTAAAATATCTGTGATGGATATTCTTTAATGGTTAATCTCCTTTTTTGTAACCTGGAACGTTAACTCGAAAGAAAGAAACCCGATTACGGGACACTTCCTCGTCTTCTCCTTGTATTGCGAAAGCTTCCTTCCTTTCCAAAGTTTCAGCGAATGTACTTGGTCTCAGTTTATTACGGATTCCGCCCATGCACAAAGGCGTCCTCCCTGTAACATCCCCAAACTTGTTGCTAACTCTTCCTTCCTGCGTGTGCGACCTCAGACCTTTGTCGTGTACCGCAAACTCTTTCGGAAACTGCACAAATTACGTGGCGTAGGGAAGCTGGATATCGTATAGGATGAAGCCACTGGTGCTTGAGGTTAACGCCACCGACGCCAGATGGCAGGTAAAGACGGTCTCTGTGCGAGTAGTGCCAGCTGGCGCTCACCGCGTGGCAGCACCGTCGCCTGAATCGCTGCCTCTCCAAACATCCACCTGCCTGCCGCGACCGCGAAAACGTCGAGCTGTAATTAGAATTTCGTCATTGCGTGCTGGAAATGCCACTGCCAGAGGTAAACCTCGAGGTGCTTGCAGCTTAAAGGGTTTTATAATAAACTCGGTGGAGTAGCCTGCGCTCGTCATCTCCGAGACCCCGTCCGCTTAAAGTAATTAAAAACCGAAATGCGAGGCTAGAGCAGCAACGTTTTGCGTCCTTGGGACGTCGTATAACAATCCGTACCAAGATGGCGACCTCATCACGGTGGAGATTTTCTTCCTCCACAGGGAGCACAGTTAAAGTCGCGCTTTCCTCGTGCTGCTGATGAAATACGAGGCCCATACTAAGCATCCTACAGTCATACATTTTTAACTTCTTATTTTATTTCCACATAATACGGGAAGGCAGCCCTTAATAAACTCTAAAATTCAACACAGTTTCAGCCGACCAGTTGCATAAAATGGTTTAAATGTATAAACCTTTACCTAGGTTTCGGCAAAAGTAATTTTGCCTTCTTCAGAAGTGTACATAAAGCTCACATTAAAAAAGTTCTTAAATAAAATGTGGCTGACTCCATGTCAATAGATTAAAAAGTAAAATTTAAAAACAATGTCACATCATAAAATTGTGGAGCCCGTCCACACACAGGTAAAGGTTTATACATTTAAACCATTTTATGCAACTGGCCGGCTGAAACTGTGTTGACTTTTGGATCGTGTTCCACCGTTGCTGAATTGCAGCCATGTTTAAAACCTTAATAAACATCAAATTAACCGTCATGCATTACATATTTAATTTTTTGTTTTCATCTGAGCAGTATTTCATTTTTAATGGAATAAATATTGTAAATTACAGTAAAAATTAGCTCAGTGTCTTCATTCGCAGGAAATGTTTCGGTATTTCATTTTTATATCTCATTGGAACGAGTCTGTAGCGGAGTTTTAGACTAGTACACCTTTATTATATCGCAATGTAAATGCTTCCAGCTACATTGTGACCAAAATTAGTTGAGTTTCGTTCCGTATCTGTGACCCGCTTATTTGTAGTAAATAAATGTGAAAGTCAATGAATCTAGTAGTAATGTGTCGTAATCAGTTAAATAAAAAATTACATTTAAAGGATTTACTAAACAAATAACATTGTGTCTCATTTCACATATCGTTTATTCAGGAAGTCCGAATAGGGAATTTGTTCGCTGGGGTTCGTTCAAAATGTTTGTAAAGCTTATGGGACTTAACTACGGGGTCATCAGTCCCTAAACTTACAAACTACTTATGAACTACTTACGAACTAGGACGGCACAAATATCCATGCCCGAGGGGGGATTCGAACCCCCGACCGTAGTGGCCGTGCAGACCGTGACTGAAGCGCCTCAGTCTCCTCGGCCACCGCGGCCGGCGCTGGGGATCGTATTAAATGATAAATTACGGTATCTTATGTTCACACAATGTTTTGTTTCCTCATGAATTTCAGCAATAAAAAATTTACGGAAAAATTCAAATAATTCGAAGCGTAGTAAAGCTGTCCATTTTAGTCTTAGTATGCGTATGACGTCAACTACACGATACTGCTGGGGCCGCTTTCTTACGTTGATTTTATTCGCGTTATTCGTTACAGTTACTGTGACGCATCAAAGTACGCAATATTGCAACAATTTTTATAGCGTTAGAGGTGGTTGTATATTTTTGCATATATCTGGCAAAGGTTTTAGAGAGCAACTTTTGTTTTACTACAGAAACTGTATAAATACACGAATAAAGAGTAATGGGTCATAATTTTGTGCTGCACGTTCATTGCCGTTCATCTCCTGTCGCTGAGACTGTGATCTTCCCTTGGCCAGAGAACATGCCAAGTGACTATTTCAATTAGGAAGTGACAATTTTCATATTCATAGTTTAGTCAAAACAGTAAATTAGGAAGTAATGTGGAGAGTTTCGTTTGTACCACCGAAAAGATTGGAAGCGTCAGTTGTGGAGGTAGTTAGTAATTTTATTCTCAAACAACTCACCGATATATTGCGGGGTGACGTCATCGACCACCGCCGATATATCGACAGGAGCTCACCCTGCCATTCTCAAGGCACAACTACACTCAAGAAAGCGATTTGCAAGCGAATTTAATGCCTCGGTTTGCAAATCGTAAGCAACACAACCAAAGACGCCCAACATCAGAAATATCTATAGATATGATTACTCAACAGATGAGGCAGCATTAATTCTGTCCCCCTGTTTTTCAAGAGGGACAGTGCCGGATTCCAAGCAGAATTTAAACAAAACCGACCATTTCTGTTTATAATATCGTTGCTAGTTTAATTTCAATAGCTTCCTTAATAACACTATCCCAATAGGTGGAAGTGCATGCCTGAATCTCATATGATACCATCTTCTGCAACAGCGGATTTGCTCGACTGTTGTAGGCGTGCGTGACGCTTCTGTTAACAGTTTCTGCTCTTTGGGTCCTGCAGTATAATAAAGGTCATATAATGACATTTTACTAAAGAAATTCCAATTTGCTGCTAAGTTTAGATATTTCTGTTAATACACCGGTCTTCTAAAGTCCTGATTGTCTGACCAATGTAGGATATTCCACAACTGCAAGGAATACGATATACACCTGCCTTACGTAAACCAAGATCATTCTTTACAGACTCCTACAGGGCATTTATCTTAGAAGGTGGCCGAAAAACACATTTCACAACATTTTCCCGCAAAATACTGTTGTCTTAACGTACCATCAAACTGCGTTCTGACCACCTCATCAAAGAATGGAAGGCAACCATTATTTTTCGAACCTATAGTGAACTGAATATTTGGGTGGACTGAATTTAGATGTTCCAAAACGTCGATTAAATTCTCCCTACCATGAGGTCAAACGACAAATAGATCGTTTACATATGTGAAAAACACATAGATTTCAAGGTTACTGACTCCAAAGCACGTTCCTCGAAATCCTATATAATCAAATTGGCCACAGTAGGCAACAACCGGATTCCAATTGAAACTCCATCAATTTGTTGGTAGCACTGACCATTGGATGAAACGTAAGTGGAAGTCAGCATCTGCACATGACAAAGTAGATTTTTTAACTCGACACAAAACTTAACCTGCTGCAACGAATCAGATAGAGGAACGCGAGTGAAGAGTGAACCCACATATCGAGGTAGATGATACGTGTGTTGCACTAACAGCCTACTGTGTGGAGATATGATTTGAAATGTGTTTCTCGACCGCTTTCTAAGGTAAAGGATCTGTTGGTGGGTCCGTAAAGGACGATATTGGATTGTGTAAGGATGGTGTCTATCGTATTCTTTGCACTTGTGGCACGTAATATATTGATGTCAGGACTGTGGAAGACCAGTGTATCGACCAAAAACGTCATACATGCTTGCAACAGCCGAGAAAATCCGCTTGCAGAACACTATATTGGCACCGGTCATCCTATGGAATAAAAGACGGAGATTCTGGCATGCACTTCCACCTATTGAGATAGTGTTATTAAAGAAGCTGATGAAAGTAAACTAGCAACGACCTTGTAAACAGAGATGGTGATTTTTGTTTAAATTCTGCTTGGGATCCGGCACTGTCTCTGGTAAAAGAAACAGAGGTACAAAATTAATGGTGCCTCACCTGTTGATTAACAGTCACTATCGATAGTTTTTATGTTTGGTCAGTTTTGGTTGACTCTGCAGTGACTTGTACTGTGTGTTTTATCTTCCTTGTCTACCTATTGAAAGCGCAGGTATTAAATTCGCTTGCATATTGCTTCCTTGAGTACAGTTGAGGCTTGAGAATATCGGCGGTTGTCGACGTCACCCGTCAACCACAATGGTAAAAATATTACACAATGAAACAGTCATGAAACGTTCAATGCAGGATTAAATGAAATAATGACAAGTTAAATGCAGTATTAAATGAAATAACGATTTTGAAAACATTTCGCTCACTTGCACTAAATTTTTCGTAACTTCCAGTACATTACTCACGGTACATGCTATTAACCATCAAGCACGTAATCTACATAGGCCTAAATCTATAGCTGTGATTACACAGAATGTTTCTGAGTATCTTGGGGCAATTGCTCTAGCGTGTAAAATAATACCAGACCACATTTAAACCCATAATAAATAAAATTATCGATATCGGCCAACGAAAACCACAACGGACCGCAGAAGTACGCACGAAAAACGAGGTCACGCTTCATTCTCTACCCAGTATTGTGGCACTGGAGTGGTATTAGCAGGGTGCGACTGATACAGGTGAAAACAAAATAAGCAGTCATGCATATGCAGACGACTTAGTTGTCATGGCAGATTCAATTGAAAGTTTGTGATCCAGTATTTGAGAGCTAGATCAGAGGTATATGGGTTATGGTATGAAGATCAGCATCTCTAAAATGAAAAAAAAAAAAAAAAAGTATGTGGGAAAGAGATTTAAACAGACTGAGGGTGAAATAGGAGGAACAAAGTTGGAACAGGTGCTCTGTTTGAAGTAGTTAGGTTGTATTATTTCATAGCATGGGACCACAGATGAAGAAGTTGCATGAAGGTGTAGGAAGGCTAATCCAGCGAGTGCTCAGTGCGAACTACTGTCTTCTTCAAGATGGACGTCAGTGAGAAGACTAAATCAGCAATGCACCGCTGTATCGTCCGGCCAACTTGGTTGCATAGGAGTGAAAGCTGGGTGGATAAAGCTTACGTTACTAATAAGGTTAGATTACAGCACTGAGTAGGGGCTATTCTCCAGACTGAACGCTGAAAGTCATAATCCCAATCCATTCTGTGAAAACCGCACATCAATCGCATTTTCCGTTTCCGCAATATTTGCGGTGAAAGTGTTTGGTGGTTCACCCTGAATTGGTCAAACAGTTAGGACTGTCAAGGACCGATGTATTAAGCGTAAAAGTCACACGTGACTGCAACCACGTAACATGTCTGCTGTTGTCAAACACTGCTTTGTTCACCTGATGGAATAAAACAAAACTGAAATTTTGTCATTCACTTTCAGTTAATGGGATTTTGTTACCAAGAAAGCAATTGAAATAAAACTAGCGTATAACCTGATGATTAGTAATGTAAGTTTTTCCTTAAATTCTGCTTGGAATCCTGATCTCTCACTTGCCCAAAAACCGGGGGAAAAATTAATACCACCTTATTCGCTGAAAACTGATATTTATTGTCGATATTGCTGTTCATCTGGTCGTGTGATGGGGCTGTGTGCTTGCTTTCTCTGAGTGCGTTGGCTTTATGTTTTTATAGAGAACGGGGGTTTTAAACGTCATTGCACATTACTTTCTCGCTGCAGTATTCCGTTGAGATGGTAAGGTGTGATCCTGCCGAAACATCGGCCAGCGTCGGGTTTCTTACCTAGTTGCAAACCTGTAAGTGTTTCGAGTGTATATTGATGTCTTGTGCAAACGTTATTACAAATTGTAAGGCTGATTTGTCTGGATGTAGAGACAACTTTGTAAGTGTAAACTGCACGGTGGGCGGAATAAAATGTCTCATCATTCTTTGCAAGATTTTGTCATATGTTGCTGACACTTGCAATTCCTCTGATCTCGTTAAAAGCTGTGTCAACAACTTTGCCACGGACAGAAATTATCCACACTAGTGGCGAAGATTCTTCCACGTAGAAAGATAGGACAAGTGTTAGAAGCAGATTTGGTCGATCGGGCGGGATAGCGACTGTACGTTTTGCGATGTTGGACTTGCGTGCTCACACTTCTTCGCAGTCTTCTAGAAGGTAATGGTTCGTCTTTGCGCCAATCCTTTGGGTGTATCGAAGTCGAATTACTGGTCTCCTCACGAAGTCAATTTTCTTTTAGGCTCTTATTTCTTAGAGACAATGTGTCTTTGCAAGATTAAAAAAAAAATGTTCAAATGTCTGTAAATCTATCGGACCAAACTGCGTGGTCATCAGTCCGTAGCTTACAAACTACTTAAACCTAGGTAAACTAACCTACGGACAAACACACACACCCATGCCCCAGGGAGGACTCGAACCTCCACGGCGAGCAACCACGTGCTCCGCAGCGAGGTGCTTTAGACCTCTCGGCTACTCCACCGCGGCTTGCAAGATTCGATTGCTTCTACCATCTAGATTAGTAAATGCTTTACTTCCAGAGCTAATTGTTTCGTCACATTTTAGATGTTATCCATCATTATTTGTAGGAGTACATTTGTGCCCTCTCTTCTTTCGCAGTGACTCCTTGTTTGCATCTATGAATGGATTGTGTCATTAGATTAGCTGAAACGGTAATTCTGAAAGTGGTATGTGGAAAAACAGTATATTCAATTAATCTTATATGAAACCTTTGTATCCACATGAAAGGTGGGTGCTAACTAACTATGGAATATCTCCTCATTGCATAATTGTTACTGGAATGCAAAATAAGTTTCATAAGCCAACTGTATCAATCTCGGTTGATCAAGCAACTGCTTTTTCCATGCATAAACTGCAGATTGAAGCTTAACTGTTTTTCGGACAGGTTTAAATTTTAGTTTATCCTGGAGCTTTAAGCTCTAATTGTACTGCTCGATACAGACTTAACATGAACAGATGTTTAATGCCATTTAGAACGTTAGTATGAGTACATTGAGCTCTGTAAACACGAATGAATTTAGTCAACTGCGCAGAATAAACTCTGTAGTATTAGAGCTGCGGTCGCCTGTAAACAGCATTTGCCGTGACAAGTTAATCGAGCTGACAGTGTGGAAAACGGCCGCATGAAACAGCCAACAGCTTCATTACATATTTACTTATACGACAAATGCAAACACCACTTGGCTTTAAACCAATTTTTTAAATAATGTATGAGGACCATTTTGTTTGGTATACATTAGTGCTGCTCAGTATTTCATATTTTAATTTATAAATCAACTCTTTCTTCATTAATAAGAAAACGTAACAGTATATCTGTATAAACTCGACGATGGGTCGCAATTGCTAAACATGGATGGGAATTGGATATACATCCAGCACTCTTTTCCTTAACCTGTTTATCACTTTACCAATCTCTTTGTTTCTGTCTCCATATATATGCAACGAGTCAATACATGATATTGTAACATAGTAGTAGTGACACATAAAATGAAAAGTATACGATTGATATTCACTCAAGTAAATAAAATTAAAATTATAACCCAGAAATTAGCTTAATTTTTTATGATTATTTTTCCAGGAGGTTTTCGACAGAAAACAGTGATCCATGAAGCAACTCTTCAGATTACACTTTGAAGCGCCTAGGTTCCTACTAAGATTTCTGAATTCATGTGGCAGCTCAATGAAATTGGAAGAAGCAGAATAATACACGCCTTTTAGTCCAAGCATTCTGTGACGGCGTAATGCTAAATTTGCATAAATTATTATCTGAAAACAGAAAAATATGACCGTACAGGAGATTAAATTTCAAATACAGATTCTATTTAAAGAAACTCGATGGCGAAAAAAATGGCAAAGTTACTAAAACAGTTTTTCTAAGAAATAATAAAAAATAAAATAAATAAATAAAACTGTAACTCCGATGGGGGAATGTTAAATCAGAAAGTTATAGGTCTTATGATTATCTAAGATTACCTGACATAGTCGGGTTAGAAGGCGATCTGATCGTTTTATAGTTTTCAAAATAAAAAGCCAAGATGGCACATTAATAATTTATTAAATGACGACTGGTTTCGGTGCACTGTGTCACCATCATCTGGTCTCATATATTCTATAAGCTGGTCATCTTGTTAAAAAAAATTGGGTATAAAATAACAATTGTAATTGTAATTTGTAAGCTGTCATGTTCTTCACTTGTGTATTTTTATATAGTGACTAAGTGCAATTTTTTTAACAAGATGACCAACTTATAACATATATGAGACCAGATGACGGTGACACAGTGCACCAAAAACGGTCGTCATTTAATAAATTATTAATGTGCCATCTTGGATTTTTATTTTGAAAATTAAGATTACCGATTCCTATTGTGTATGTAACGATAGCTTTGTTACGTTTAGAGGAGATATTAAAAAAAAGACATTTGAAAACTAGATTCCTTATAACTCGTCAACATTCATATTTCCAAATTCATTATTTAGCATATGTACGGAAAGAAGAAAGTCAAAACTTACTTGTTCGCAAAAACTAAAAGTAATAGTATATTTCAAGATAGATCGACTTTTTTAAAGGGGTCCTCGAAAATCAGCTAGTGCTGCTGAGGGAATCGACCTAGAGTAACTATTTTTGGTCTGTTTTCTTCGTGAAGAGCTGTAATTGCATGCTATTAAATAACTTTTTGCATTTTGTTAACTATCAATGAATGACTTAGAAAATTTTGCACCTTTTTGGGATTATTTTCTTCAGCTGACTATTTCTACTTTTATGTTTTGAAAGGAACTGTTAAATAAAAATATTGTTGACGTTTCATCACGGATTTTAAAACCAATAATGTTGCCTACGACAACCATTATTCCACACATTAAATTTCGGATTGACAGGAAAACAAGGTCAATTATCTAACAAGCATTAACAGGAACAACCTCTAAAGTCAAATTCATGATAGAAACATCAGAAGCATTTCACATCCTTAGTGGTGTCCGCCAAGGAGATGGAATCTCCCCCCTTTTGTTTAACTTGGTACTGGAGAAAATTGTGAGGACATGGGAAAAAGAAATTAAGGGAATTCAACTTGGAATTAAAAAGGAGCAGAGAATCAGGGTGAAGTGACTGACTTTCGCGGACGATCTTGCTATTTTAACAAACAACGGAGAAGAAGCAAGACCCGCACTGGAGAAGCTTCATGAAATCTCACAGAAAACTGGGCTACAAATCTCTTATGAAAAGACTCAATACATGGAAAGCAAGCCTGCAGATAGTCTCCCCATCACAACTCAGTATGGAAAAGTGGCTCAAGTTTCTCGCTTCAGATATCTAGGAGAGATGATCCCACCATCAGGACTGAACTCAATAGCCAATCAAGAAAGGGTCTCAAGTTTACAAAGAGCATATAAGCTAACTTGGAACCATTACAATAAGAAATCTATTTCTATCAATGCAAAACTAAGGCATTACAAGACAGTGGTCCTACCAGAGGCACTATATACTGCAGAAACTACAGTGATAATGTGAGCGTGAAGGTCGGGGTGAGAGTTTAAAATTGGGAAGGTTTAATTTTTAAAACTCACAACCACCAACTGAGAACCAAATTCTTAAACATGCAAATACACTGGAATTGTGATTGCTACTGTTTGACTCGTTTTCTAGGGGATGATATCACACGTTCACAGCTTTCCTTCCCTGCATATGATTAACAAAACAAATTCATAATAAAGTAAGTTCATGAGAGAAAAAGGTGTACTAACTACTAATTTTGAAAACACTTTATGTTGTTTATTACACGATATTAAAACCCTGTGGCTGATACGTCTGTACGTCGACACATTTATCAAATAAAGTCATAGCTCGTGAGCCCCCAGACAAAATGTATATTTGTCGCAAATTGTTTTCACACCATGTGGCTGTCTCAAACACCGTTTATGTTCATGCCTATGCGACGACACATGTTACATTAACAAATCACAATCACTTTAATTCAATGCGATGCACACCTTGTCCACCAGCTAAATATTCACCAACACACAGTAGCACTCGATTCATCTTGGTGCAGTCTACTACGAGCAACCACACGTGGCGATTGCCACACACAATTCTATAACCTCCACCTGGCGATCCACATGCCAACTGATGCAGAGCGACGCCGCCCGGCCAGCTACCCCACGTGCTCCCAACTCGTCACCTCCTGTCCTCGCACTCGAGCGTGCGTGCGCGCCAAAAGCTCAACTGCCGGGGTTTTTTCCCCTACGTCATCAACTTCCCCTTGTGAGCTGTTCTAACCGATTTGCCAACGTACAGAACTTAGCCAATACATTTCTAAATCTTGATTTAAAATCAAAATAATTACACTACACATTAAACAAATTTCTTCTTAGTTTTTTATATTGGTATAAACATCCTTTGTACTATTTATTATAATCGTGCAATTTCTTATATCACAGATAAGTGATTTAACTGAATACTTTAAGATAAAATACACAAGATTAATTGAAAATAAAATGAGAAATAGTTAATATATTATTTTTATAAACAAACATTGCCATGCTGGATGCGTGTATTCATTGGTAATTTATTACTTTTCATGGTCAATTAAACATATTACGCCAGATGTGACTATATCAGCTAATGTATTGTTTATTTATCAACAGGCTATTTTGTAATGAGGGCCTTAAAGGTTCCTAACTGCATCGCATTACTTCAAATGCAAGCAGTATTAGAATATTTTATTTCACGCTGTGCACTGCACTGTGCCTGGCACTCGCCATTGTCCCTCTCTCCCCTCACCGGAAACGAACTGGAAAATCCTAAGCTGGAACAAGCCACCAACGTCGGCCTGCTCGCTGGCCTCCCGTCAGCTACAAGCACACAGCAAATCTCAACGTGGAGAATATGTACCTATGGCCTAACTATAAAAGTTGCCACCCAACTGCGTACATAAATTGATATCATAATTAATAAGATTAAAATTGTGTAACATTTAGTGCATTGGCATGGTCAACGTTTGCAGTGAACTTCATACTGTTTAATTATCAAATGCTATTTATTACCAGTATTTCTATTGGGCGGATTACAAAGAGCATATAAGCTAACTTGGAACCATTACAATAAGAAATCTATTTCTGCCAATGCAAAACTAAGGCATTACAAGACAGTAGTCCTACAAAAGGCACTCTATACTGCATAAACTGCAGTGATTCATGGGCACACGAAGATCAGAGAAATTGAACAACAGGAAAGAAAAATTTTGAGGAAAGTGTTTCGGGAAGGAATTTGGATAAAGCGACCAACTAGAGAAATTTACAAAGACATGAAAATAATAACGGACACCATCAGAAAGAGAAGGATGAAGTTTTATGGACATATCAGCAGGATGAATGAAACCAGTCTCGCAAGACAAATATTTGAGATAGCAAACGAGAGCAAAAACAAGACTAAGTGGATCACTGAAACAGAAGAGGATATTGAAGAAGTGGGAATCACACAACATAAACAATAGAGAACAATTCAGGGGCTTTATAAAGAAACATAAACTTAAACAAGAACACACGGAGAACAGAATAGGAAATTAGTGGTCAGAAGAACGCAAGAGAGAACACAGTGAACGCATGAAGAGAATTTGGGAAGAACGAAGGAAGAAGAAGATATCATAATTAATCAAGTTCAATCGCTCTCTTTAAAGGGAATAATCGAAATTTATATATATATATATAGATATATAGAAAAATAGTAGGGGAAGTAATTAATATTATACAACGACGTGCTTCATGGAGCTGAATACTGAGTAATTGTACTAGTAGGAAAAAAATATTTGGTGCTGTTCCATTGTTTTCTACACTTTCTAAACAACCGTTAAACTGAAGCGTGCAAGCGCGTAGTGCCTTGAGTTAGGATGGGAGAGCGGCCTTTGGCAAAGAGGTAGGGGAATGGGGCGGGAGACACTGGCGCGTGGTGTCTCTGAGAACATTCTACACGGCGCGCACTTGGAAAATCTTTCATATATATTTTTGAAAATTTTCGGTTTCCTTTTAGAAACAGAACCACAATTTTTTATTTAATTATTTTTTCGATTTTTTCTTTCTTTTTGGTAAAAACAGTCTAGAACGGACTGCATAGTCCAGTAGTGGCGTCACAAAAACAGGGTAGAAGACTTCATTCTTTCATCTTGCGTATATAATTGATAATATGCGGAATCAAAGTGTTTAACCTCCCTACCCTCCGAACAACTTTCTGTGGCCAAAAAACTGCAAAATGTTGGCTCTTTATACAGATTTTCGCCTATGCCTATGCATCCAACTGAAGGTGTTGTCCTTACCAGAATAAAAGAGCATTATGTCAAAATACGTACGTACATTTCAGTTTTACAGTTCAATATGCTGCGTGGTGACAATTTAATATTTCATTATTCATCTGAACACAGTTTGTCGCTTGGCGCAATAACTTTCTCGTACTTCTTTCGAATATCTCCCCTATCTTTTAAAATTTTATTTCAGTTAAAACACTATGTTCTAGCTCTACGTTTGTCGGACACGAATATCGAAATTTCTCCAAAGTGTTTAAATGTTTGGAAATCTATCGGACCAAACTGCGTGATCATCAGTTAGTAGCTTACAAACTACATAAACTAAGGTAAACTAACCTAAGGACAACACACACACACACACACACACCCATGCCCTAGGGAGGACTCAAACCTTCGACGGCGAGCAACCGCGCGCTCCGCAGCGAGGCGCTCTATACCGCTCGGCTACTCCACCGCGGCGAAATTTCTTCCATTTACGTAATGGATATGACCTCATTCTCTGTAATTTGCGTACTCTATACTCCATTCTGTTTCAAACAACTACCACGTTCTAGCGACAAGCACTACACGAATGCAGTCTGCTACAGTCTAGTTATAGAACCAAACTGCCCGCCTCAGCAAAGGATCATTGTAGAGGGACCTGAGCTCTCCAGTTTGACCCAGCCCTGATGAGAAAGGGGCGGGCAAGGGGGGGGGACATCTTCCCCCACCCCTCCCATTCCGGGCCAGACCACATGGAGGGCCCCAAGTGATTGGGCCCTCCATGGTGTTCTTTTGGGGAAAAAAAGTCAGAATGAAAAAATCAGATTGCTATTGAAAATAAAGTTTGTACGTATCATACTACGCACAGCAGTTGCTGAGGAAAGGGGTCCCGGTGTTTGAAAGGTTGAAAAACACTGATGTAGGGTATTAAAAATAAAAGCAATATCTAGACTACTGACATGGCGTACGATTTACAAGTAAAAGGTTATAGGTTCGAAATCCTTCAAATACTTCCAAATTTCTATTTCTACATCTGTATTCAAATGACTATCTGATGAGCCAATAAGATTTAATACAGTATTCTTAGTCAATTAATTGTATTTATTTATGATCATTTGCCACGTCACTTTCATGATCGTATCAAATGAATGTCTTGCCAACCACCTTACAGATGATCGTACCTGTCCACTTGTGAGCTACAGAGTGTTTTGTTACCAGCAAATGATTGTCGACGACAAGGTTTTCTAAGAATGGAAAGTACGTATAATAAATTACAAATTAGTCTACAACAAAGGATAATACAGTTGTCGCCAAATAATGTTTTTGTTAATTCAGGAAATATTTCACCGTTACGAAATTTGCAAATATCTTGTTGCTCGCCGTGGCCCCTCAGGCCCCTTTAGTATAAGGGACTTCAAGTAGTTTTTAAGTTTAGGCACTGATGACCCCACAGTTTAGTCCCATAAGCTTCACAAACATTTGAACATTATCCTGTTGCTCAGCTGTTTTCCGACCACAAGTTTCATTGTCTTCTCCGCCATTGTGATAAATTCCTTCTTTTTCTCATCGTCTACGAATTTAACATCTACGAGCACCAGCCTTCAAACTAAGAAAAGATTTTTGAAATCAGATGCGTGGAGTGTGACATGCTATGGGTTGAAACATGAACTCTCGGAAGGGAAGAAGCTAAATTATTTTGTAATGTAGTGCTATAGACGAATGTTCAAAATAAAATGACTCGACAAGGTCACAACCTAAGTGGTTGTGGAAAGAGCAGATGAGAAGAGAAGCTTCTGAAGTTTTGTTGTTAAAAGAAGAGTGCAACTTACAGGCCATCTATCAAGATATGAAGGACTCCTGAACACAGTCATAGAGAGATATGTCGAGTGAAAAAGACCGAGAGGAAGACCACGCCTGAGATATATGGATCAAATCATGTAAGATGTGAGATGTAAGGCCTATGAAGAGAAAAGCGGAAAGACGTGCAGAATGGAGACAAGCTGCCATTGTAGCTGTTGCAAACCAATCCTTATATTGGCCACTACAGTAGAAGAAGAGGAAGAAACCATCAAATCGTCGTCCTTTCTGCACTCACATCTCATAATCGCTCTGAGACGCAACAACGCACACTAGTTTCATCGGAGCCTGGCTGTACCTTCTCACGTGACCACGTTTTTCTGCTACTGGCGCAATACGACTTCGCCTTGCCGGATTATATGTGCGTGAAAGTCTGAGAAATTTCGTCCATTTAGTTGGAAACTTTCCTCCTCAATATTTCACCAGGAAATTCTATAGACAAAATGAAATCAACGCGTGCTGTTCACTTTGCATGTTTCGTACTCGCCAGTTTTGTCTTTTACCATGTAGGTCAGGGCCGAGATGTTACTTCAGTTTCCTCGCTGTAGCGATCCTAGGTTCCCGATGTTTAAAACGAAAGCAGTATTCATTACTATCCATCATAAAGATGAGTAATTTGTTTATAAAATATACCGAACGTTATTAATTTTTCTTTGTTAATAAACACCAAGAACACATGAATATGCACATGAACACTAAAACTCGATAACTGATTATTCTATTACTGATGGAAATTCTCCAAAGAGATGATCCGAACCTTACGCATGCGCAAAGACTGCTCTCCTCTATATCTTTTCAAACATTTAAAAATTTATACAAGAATGAGTATAAATGTCATTTACGATCAAAATCGCGACACATTTGCTATAACGTCCAAAGATATGTGGCAAATGTTGCCTTAATGGAGGATTCGCCGATGTACAAGGCGTGGTGCCAAGTAGCTTCATTGCCTTTGGTTCGGGACCATTTGTGCGTACCCGCCAGAGCTCGAGTAGCCAGGAGCTGGCGTCTCTACCAGCTCCAACGTCATTGTTATCCCCGTATCTATTAAAAACAAGATTGGGTTTTAGAAAATTGTTTTTAGTCAGTTTCCACCTACTACCTTCGATGGCACTTCGCGATGCCGCTAAAAACACGGCTATTCTTGCTAGGTGGAGGGTAGTGACTTAATTATTATTCATGCTCGGATCTTCTGAAGGCTTCTTTAATTTATAGTTACATTTTGCCAGATATGGCATGTTTTGATGAATATTCAATGCGTCAAAAACAAATATGAAGGGAGAATGTTGCCTTAATGGAAGATTTGCCGATGCGCAAGACGAGGTGCGCAGTAGCTCCATTGTCTTTGCTTCGGGACCATTCGTGCGTAACCGCCAGAGCTCGAGTAGCCAGGAGCTGGCGTCTCTATCAGCTCCAACAACGACGTCAAAAACGGCTTTCCCCTCTCCCCTCCCTGCCGCGTGAGCACCAATATGCTGCTTCCAGGGGGTTCAGAATTTGAACCTAAGCCGCGCATGCGCATTGCAACGCTGCGGTCACTGCCGCCTATATTATGCGGCCAGGCTGCGACTCGTATACGTGCTGTCTCCGAGACGTAAAACTTTTCTCATGCGATGAATATTCTTTGAATGTGCATATAATATGATCTGATAGAAGAACGAAACGAAGAATGATAGTTTAAAAACACTTTTTATTTATTTCATTACTTTCTTTTCGCGACGAGCTTTTCTCCGAGGATTCAATTCATCAGTAAACACACAGGTTGCCACCACTACTATTCATTCTATTTCATGAAAGACTTACAGTGTTGGGGTATTCTTTCTTCATTTTTAATATTTTTTTACACACAACATATTCATAATGATGGCTTAGTTTTTTCAAACCCACAGTCGAATAGTGTATACATGATTTTACGACTACTTTCTCGTTTCAATATATTCTTTATTATTTAGATTGCAATAGAACATTATAGACGGTGTAAACGAAACACTATTCGTAGCTTGTAGATATAATAGAGAGCCTGAAAATACCCATACTCCTTAATAAAGCGAAGTCCATAAATTCAGTGATTTAACTTTTCATTATGTAAAGGAAGTACTCTAGTGGAAAAAATTCGAACGACGTCATTGTAAAACAATTATAAAATACAGAATCTAGAATATATTAGCACGGTACATCACGCAAGTCAGCTACACACTGTTTTCTTCCTACGACATACCAATAAATAAATAAAAAAAATTAAAAAAATTGTAAACATATCAACCATTTTTTTAATTTGTAAGTAATGCAAAGCAGTGTGGAAATCATATGTGTGATGTTGAAAACATGCTCGTGAAAGAAGAAAAAAATTATGTAGGCCCCATACTGCAAACACGAAATCTAACTTGCTGTTTAAGTTCTAACAAGTAAGTCTATCTTTCTACACTTTTGTAGAAAAAGAGTCTAATGTATTTTAACACCTGAAACAAATTTCATAAAAGGTTTCTGTGGACCATATTAATAACAAACTACCTTGATTAATTCATTGTTACTGTGATAACAGGAACATTTTTAAAAAAGTGTGAGTGATTAAAACTGCCCTTGTATAGAATATCAAGCACTTGAAGATCCAGTACTATTGATAATAAACTTTTATATTCGTGCCTCAGTGAAAACCGAAAATAAGGGCCAATTATTCAGATTCTCCTGTATATAAAATTAGAATTCGGCGGACAAATAATGCAAGTTTTCTTCGGCGGCTTCTGCTTTAAAACTAAAGTCCTAACGCAATTACGTCACAATCTTCATAACTTTCACGAATGATTCCAGACTCTGTAGTACAGTATATTGCTGCATCCGACATACGGTCGAATTTAGCGCTTTTGTAAATGGATTGAAAATCCACGTGTGCACACTATCAGACCGAGGATTCAGTCAACTGCGCCGTCAACAACCGTTAGCTTGCTCCATTTCTTCCGGCAATATCTCGTTGCAACGTGTCATAGTATAAACTGCATTTGAGAATAAATCTTTTCTTTGTAATAAGGAATTATATTTTACTCTGTATCTCACCCCCAATGAATATTTTTGTGTATTTCCAATATTCACCAAACTAAGTGGCACTTAAAACATGTCAGACCGTATTCAAAATAATAGAAAAATTGACTGTATGTGTTTGGCGTTGGGGGGAGGGGGGCAATCTTACATCCGGCCCTTAGCCCACTGCCGACTCTGAAATGGCCCTGTATAGACCTCGATATAGTATTACTACCCTAGCGCCAGTAAATTGTCTAATTAATTTTAGGGTCTGAGATAGCTACTCTAGGAAATTTAGAAAATATCATTCATGCGAAACACAACTAGGTCTTTACTCATACAAAGTGATGGGTGCTATCGACATGGGTTCGCAAACTGATTCCGTATTTCTTGATTTCCAGAAGGCTTCAACACCGTACTTCACAAAAGGCTTTTAAACAAATTGCATGGTTATAGTATATCGCCCCAAATTTGAGACTGGATAGGAGATTTCCTGTCAGAAAGGATACAGTTCGTAGTAATCGATGGTAAGGCATCAACTAAAACATAGGTGACATCGGGCGTTCCACAGGGTAGTGTTATTGGTCCTCTGCTGTTCCTTATTTACATAAACGATTTAGGGGAAAATCTAAGTAGCTCTCTTAGGTTGTTTGCAGATGACGCCGTCATTTATCGGCTAGTAAAATCATCCGAAGATCAAAACCAACTGCAGAACAATCTGAATAAGATATCACTACGGTGTAGAAATTGGCAATTCACTCTAAATAATGAGAAGTGTGAAGTTGTCCGCATGAGTCCGAAAAGAAATCCGTTAAACTTTGTTTACAAGATAAATCAATCAAAAGTGAAGGCCGTAAACTCCACAACATACCTAGGAATTACTATTACTTCAGACTTGAATTGGAAAGTACACGTAGATAATGTCTTGGTAAAGGCGAACCAAAGACTTCGTTTTATTGGCAGAACCCTTAAAAGATGCAACAGATCTACTAAAGAGGCTGCATACACTACGCTTTTCTGTATTGCTGCCCAGTGTAGGATCGTCATCAGGTGGGTTTGACGAAGGACATCGAAAGAGTCCAGAGAAGGACAGCTCGTTTTATATTGTCACGATACAAGGGAGACAACGTTACGAAAATGATACAGGATCTGGGATGGGAATCATTAAACAACGGCGCTTATCGCTGCGGTGTGGGCTACTTACGAAACTCCAATCGCCAAATTCTCCTCCGAATGCGAAAATATATTGTTGACTCACACATAGGTAGAAATGATCATCAGAATAAAATACGAGAAATCAGAGCTCGAAAGGAGAGATTCGCGCGCGCTATTCGAGAATGGAATGGAATGGGAGATAAGTAGTTTAACGGTGGTTCGATGAACCCACTACCAGGCGCTTAAATGGGAGTTGCAGAGTATCCCTTGTAGATGTAGATGTACGGAGTCAATCAATGTATGAAATTTAAACTCGCTGCTAGCAAGCTTTCACTCTCGCGAGCTGTGAAGTTCGGGCAGCGACCGCTGGGCGGCGCGCAGGTCGCCGGCTATCTGCTTCAAAGCATTCCGCGCCTGAGCGAGCACACACACACACACACACACACACGGCAGCGCTATAGGGGGGATTGCCCTCAGCTATGGCGTCGCATTCCGGACACGTCCGTGCAGGGATTTGCTCTCTACTTACGGACGTTCACCTGACCAGTCTGTAACTGTCCGCAGCGTCTCTGCCGCGAGACGGCCAGTCATTCAGAAATGCCTAGGCTTGCCATGTCTATAGTTCGATTACAATCACTCGCTAGTCGACAGTTTACGCGCTGGAGCTCCTGTTCTCCGATCAGAGCATTCAACGTCCGCCCAAATCGTTCCCCGTTGCAAATCTGACACAATAACTGGTCAGTTGACTTTCATTTCCTTGTCTGGCACTCTTTCTTGATTTGTTTTGATCTCGATTTATAGGTCTGCTCTTTTAATTTCACATTTTATTTCATCAATCACGACGGTGGTAACGAAATACGTACTCAAAACACAGCACTAATCTACATCTACATGGATACTCTGCAAATCACATTGAAATGTCTGGCAGAGGGTTAATCGAAGCACTTTTATGATGTTTCTCTGTACTTCCATTCTCTAATAGTACGCTGGAAAAAGGAACACACAAATCTTTCTGTATTCGATCTCATGTCTCTTATTTTATTATGATGGTCATGTCCCTCTATGTAGGTGGATGCTAACAATATATGTTCGCATTCTGAAGAGAGAATTGGTGAAAGAAATTTCGTCAATAGATCTCGCTGTAACAAATGACGACTCCCATTTAATGATTTCCATCCCAACGCGTGCATCATTTCCTTAACTCTCTCTTGCCTATTTCGCGATAATACAAAACGAGATGTCCTTTGAATTTTCTCTAAATCGTTCGTCAGTTCCACCTGGTGTGGATCCCACAATGCGCAGAAATATTCCAAAATAGAACGCACAAGTGTAGTGTAGGAAGTTTCTACAGCAGAACTGTTGCATCTTCTAAGTGTTCTGCCAACGAAACTAAGTCTTTGGTTCGCCTTCCATACAATAATTTCTGTGTGTTCTTTTGTTATTTCTACATATTTAGTAGAACTGACGGCCTTTAGGTTTCATAAATCGTGTAAATGAAGTTTAACGAATTTCTTTTAGTGGTCATCTCGATGACCTCACATTTATCATTATTAAAAGTCAATTGCCAATTTTTGAAGCATGCAGATATCTTAGTCATTATCAGTTGGTTTAGATCATCTGGAGACTTCACTAACCGATAAATGACAGCATGATCTGCAAACCCAGATAGTCTCCTAAATCGTTTATGAAAGTAAGGATCAGTAGGGGTCCTATAACATTTCCCTGGAACGCCAGATATCATTTCCGTCCACTCGATGACTTACCGTCAATTACAGCGTACTTTGTTCTTTCTGACAGGAAATCACTAATCCAATCGCACGACTGTGGCGACATTCCATAAGCCCGCAATTTGATTACAACACGCAAGGGAGGTCTAGTGTCAAAAGCCTTTCGGAAATCTAGAAATTCGGAATCTGTTTGACACCTCTTGTCAATAGCACTGATAGCATCGTGTGAGTAAAGAGCTAGCTTTCACAAGAACCACACTTTCTGAATCCGTGTTCACAATGGGAGGTCATTCATAATATTTGAGGGAAGTATGTGTTCTAAAATCCTTCAAACCAACGTCAATGATATAGGTATGTAATTCTGCGGATCTATTGCCTTTCTTGAATATTGGAGTGACCTGTGGAACTTTCCAGGCTTTGGCTACGAAACTTTCGCTAAGCGAGAGGTTGTATATGGTGGGTATGGGGCTATTGCATTAGCATACTCTGAAAGTTTAGGTAAGTGATTTAAGTAGTTTTCATACTCCAGGGGTATCTACTTCTAAATTAGGCTTGCCGGAAGCTGTTCTTGATACGAATTCCGGTATATTTGCTTCGTCTTCTCTAGTGAAGGAATTTCGGAAAGCTATGTTAAGCAATTCTGCTTCAGCACATCTGTCAAGAGATGCATCACCATTTCTGTCGTGTAATGAACGTATTGCTTGTGTTTTGCCGCTAGTTTACATACGACAGGAATTTCTTAGGATTCTCTACCAAATTACGTGACAGGATTTCGTTGTGGTAAGTGCTGTAAGCTTCTCCTACTGAAGTTCGAGCTAAGTTTCTAGTTTCTGTAAAAGATTGCCAGTCTTGGAGAATTTTTGTGCGTTCAAATTTGGCATGATTTTTTCTTTGCTTTTGTAAAGTGACCTACTGTCGTTTTGTGTATCGCGGTGGGCTAGCCCCCTCTAATTGTTAATTTGTTTGGTAAGAATATGCCAATGGTTCTCGATATTATATCTTTGAATGTCAGCCCGATATGATCTACATTCACATTGTTAGTTTTGAGAAACTGGAAATTGTCACTCAGGAAAGCATTAATCGAATTTTTATCCGCTTTTTTTAATAATATACTATTCTTAAAATGTTGGTGGATTTGGAAAGACGGATATTCACTCTCTGCGACAACTCTCTGTTCACTAACCCTTGTCTCTGCATAGATGCTCTTTATTAACTTCGGATTGTTTGTTGCTAGGAGGTCAAGTATGTTGTGACAACCATTTACTATTCTAGTGCGTTCATGAACTAATTGCTCGAGATTATTTTCGGAAAATGCGTTCAGTACAATTTCGGACGATGTTTTACACGTTCCTCCGGTTTTGAACTTGTATTTTTGCCAACATATCGAGAGTAAGTTAAAGTCACTGCCAATTCAAATTGTATGCTTTGGGTACGTTTTTGATATTTGATCCAAGCTTTTTTGAACATTTCTGAGTTAGGGAGTCGGTATAAGGGACCAATTATTAATTTATTCTTGTTGTCAGGTATAACCTGTACCCATACGAACTCACAGGAGCAATCTACTTCAATTCGCTGCAGGATAAACGTCCTGTGACGGCAATAATATGCCACCACCTTTTTTATTCAATCTTTTTTGAACACCATAAGAAGACATCCACAACGGTGGTAACGAAATACGTACTCCAAACACAGCAGCAATCACACGTTACTGAATCCTATCGCACTAGGTGTGATTTAATGCCACAGATATCAGCTTACGTTTGATGAACTTCGTATGATTTACGTATAAACGAGCTGTCCGAAGGCTACAAATCAGTGTTCTAACGGCATTGTATTGTCACTGAGTGATGGTTTAATATGCTCTTATGTAGCACAGTCGTAAAGCGTTAGCTTCCTGTACGGAAGTTGATATGTTTGAATCCCTCAGTATGCTATTAATTTCAGTTTCGATATCACCTTTACTTTGTTTATTATTTTCATTAAAATAACTCGTTTAACTGAATTTTATAAGTTCTAAAACCTTTCTAAGTCTTTATCATAATCGTATGAGTGGACGACATTCCCGCAGAACTAGTGAAGTCTCTGGGAGAGCCAGCCATGACAGAACTATTTCACCTGGTGCGTAAGATGAATGGGACAGGGAAAATACCCTTAGACTTTAAGAAAAATGTAATAATCCCCATTCCAAAGAAAGCAGGTGCAGACAGGTGGGAAAATTACAGAACCATCAGTTTAATAAGTCATGGTTGCAAAATTTTAACAAGAATTATTTACAGAATGATCGAAAACTTGGTAGAATCCGACCTTGTGGAAGATCAATTTAGATTCAGGAGAAATGTAGGAAGCCGAGAGGCAATCCTGACTTTACAGCTTATCTTATAAGATATTGTTCTAGGTTGGATGTTTAAGGGGGACAAAACTACAATGGTCATCAGTTCCCCGACGATAGATTAAGGAAAGGCAAACCTACATTTCTAGTTTTTGTAGATTTGGAAAAAGCTTTTGATAATGTTGATTGGAATACGCTCTTTCAGACCTTGATATCAGCGGAAGTAAAATATAGAGAACGGAAGGTATTAACAGTTACAGTTACAGCAGTTATCAGAATTGAAGGGCACGGAAGAGATAAAGATGTTGGGAAAGGTGTAAGACAGAGTTGTAGCTTTTCTCCAATGTTGTTCAATTTGTACATTGAGCTAGCTATAAAGGAAAGCAAGGATAAATTTGGAGAAGGAATTAACGTTCAAGGTGAAGAAATAAAAACATTGCGTTTTGACGATGACATTGCAATTCTGTCAGAGACAGCAAAGAACCTGGAGGAGCAACTGAACGGAATGGTCATTGTGTTGAAAGAAGAATATAAGATGAACATTAACAAGAGCAAACCATGGGTAATGAAATGAAGTCTTAGAAAATCAGGCGACGCTGAAGGAATTAAATTAGGTAACGAAACAATAAAGGTGATAGATGAGTTTTGTTACGTGGGCAGTAAAATAACATGCGACTGTCGCAGTACAGAAGATATAAAATGCAGAATGGCATTGAGAAGAAAAGCGGTTTTGAAAAAGAGAAATTTTTTAACATCGAATATTAATTTAAGCATAAGGAAGTCCTTTCCGAAGGCATTTGTGTGGAGTGTTGCCTTATATGGGGGTGAAACATGGACAATAAACAGCGTGGACAGGAAGAGGATAGAGGCTTGTGAAATGTGGTGGTACAGAAGAATTCTGAAGATTAGTTGGGTGGATCGTGTAACTAATGAGGAAATACTGAACAGAATTTGGGAGAAAGGAATTTCTGGCATACATCGACTAAAAGAATGGATCGATTTGTAGGACACATTCTTTGACATCAAGGAATTGTGAATTTAGTGTCGAAGGGAAGTGTGTGGAGTAAAAATCGTAGAGGGAGACCAAGAGAGGAATATCGTAAGCAAATTCAAATGGATGTAGGTTGCCGTACTTATGAGGAGATGAAGAGGCTTGCTCAGGGCATATTACGTTGGAGAGATGCAACAAACCAGTCTTCAGAATGAAGACCACAACAACATCAGTATGAGTTTCATTATTTCCTTTTTATTTTTCATCCTATGATTCTTATATCGGATTGAAATCGGCTTGGATCGTTAATAACCTGTAATTAAGCGCCAAGCTGAATTGCTGACTGTTTCTTAACACGGTTGTTCATTTTAGCATTAGAGGATATTTTCAGGTAAGCAGTGGTAGCAAGAAATAGATCCGCTCGGTTAGCCGTGTGGTCTAACGCACCGCTTTCCGAGAGGGGAAGGCGTACCGGCCCCGGTTCGAGTCTGTCCGGCGGATTAAGAAAAGGCGTCGGAGTGCCGGCCAGCCTGGATGTGATTTTTAGGCTGTTTTCCACATCCCCCTAGGTGAATACTGGGCTGATCCCCAAGTCCCGCCTCAGTTACACGACTCGCAAACATTTCATAACACTTCACACATTCACAAACAAATATAACACTATACGCAGACATTTGGGGTACACGTTTCCTCTTGGGGGGCCTGGGGCGGCGGCAGGACGGGCATCCGGTCACCCTGTAAATATTAAATTAAACACGTGCCAAATCCGCGTTTAACACAGGTGCCGACCCTGCATGATCGTGAAAGGGCCAAAGAGAGACAGACGATGATAGCGAGAAATAGCACTTTGTTTTTAGCGCTGTCTCTAAAATGTTTCACTCCGAGTTTGTTCGAAGAAGTAATTTGTAATTGCCGTGAACAAAGCAATCACGATTTTAGTGCTGCTGAAGTTGATTGACCACCGTTTTGTCGCATTCATAGTAGGTCACATGTGGTTAGGTTACAACGTGGGATTAAATTGAGGACTATAAAACGCGTCTACAATCTGCAAGGGACACGAGTGAGCCTTCGGCTCCGGAAGGCCAAGTAAATGAAGTTTGGTTGAATGGTTTGCACGCTGACACATATTGATGGTCCAGCATTAAAATCTTCAAATGTTTGTCAAGTTATGGGACCTAACTGCAGTGATCATCGGTTCCTAAACTTACAAACTACTTAAACCTAATTATCTTAAGAGCTACATATAAAGCCACGCCCGAAGACAGTGGCCCAGCCGCGGGGGGAGGGGAGGACGGGGGCTAATGGGGTTGAAGCCCTATCCCGACACCTCCCAAAAACTTGTTTTATTAACATGCTGGCACCGGAAATTTGAAATAATACATATGTAATAAATCAAAACGTAACTATAATATTGCCAAGCATAAGTTAAAGTGACAATGGGCCTTGATGTCGCCACTGAGAACGTGTGCTGCTATTACCGCAAGCGGTTTTAATGCCGCCGCGACCAGCTTTGATGCTGCGTCATTGTTACTGCTGCGCTGAAGTTCCACCAAGTGGAATCTTAAGAAGGCCGCAAAATACTACGAACAACAATAGTGTTATTTTAGTTCAAGTCTTACATATAGTCTCACGTTAATCTAAGGTCGTGTTAGTTATACTATTTATAACTAAAGAACGTCTGAACCGATTTGGCTAAAAATTGGTGGGGAGATAGCTTAGAAGCAGGAGACGGACATAGGTTACTTTTTGATCCGTTTCACCACGTATTATTTCAGAATTTGAGAAAAACGGAAAGCATGCTTGCAGCTGGGATCATTTTCTCGATTCTCCAACAATCAGATTATTCGCTTCTCGCCTAACGACCAAATACGCTGTGACAGAACGAACAAATACTTCATGGAGGTTAGAATAAAGGGAGATGGCGTTATACACATGAAACGTTGTTTCTTTACACGCCCCTCCGTATTTTTCTCACCTCCATGATGTTATCGGTGATGATCATATCTTTGGAGCATTGCAAAGACAGAATTGATGTTATTTAGTGGTATTTTTGAGTGTTGCAAACAAATTAAGTACAGATCGTGTTTATTTTTTGGAACAATGTCTCTATTGCGTCGGCGTAGTATCAGCCTACGAACGTGCAACGCAATCTTACTACGTGATCGTAGTCAATGAGAACGACGAAGATCGTACACAGCGCTTGGAGGTAAATCGAAAAGAAATTCTCAAGCGCGATCCCTTATGACTTTTAAACAAAGGGTACAGTCGAGTTAGACTTCCTCAGTTGCAGTTTACGTACGAAATAATTTGGATCGTCCACAAAACAGACGGCCACGCGTGGCAATTATAATTGAACGTATAGGGTACAGATACAATCCAGCAGTCGATTACGGAGCGGATGCATCAGTATGCTTCGGAACAAACTGTCGCTATCTAAAATTTCATTGGCTATCTCAAGCTTTGCCACGATTGGTCGGCTTCATTCCCAGGATCCAACAGCTGTTGCCAACACAGCTATACCACACAAGTGTAGCGGATTGTAAAATTTTACCGGTATCTAGCAATGTTGTTAATCGTTGTTGTTGTTGTGGTCTTCAGTCCAGAGACTGGTTTGATGCAGCTCTCCACCCTACTCTATCCTGAGCAAGCCTTTTCATCTCCTCATAAGAACGACAACCCACATCCACTTGAATCTGCTTACTATACGCGTCTCTTGGTCTCCCTCTGCGACTTTTACCCCACACACTTCCCTCCAACGCTAAATTCACAATTCCTTGATGTCTAAGAATGTGTCCTACCAATCTATCCCTTCTTTTAGTCAAGGTATGCCAGAAATTTCTTTTCTCCCCAATTCTGTTTAGTATCTCCTCATTAGTTACGCGATCCACCCACCTAATCTTCAGCATTCTTCTGTAGCACCATATTTCAAAAGCCTCTATCCTCTTTCTGTCCACACTGCTTATCGTCCATGTTTCACTCCCATACAAGGCAACACTCCATACAAATGCCTTCAGAAAGGACTTCCTTAGGCTTAAATCAATATTCGATGTTAACAAATTTCTCTTTTTCAAAAACGCCTTTCTACCCATTGCCATTCTGCATTTTATATCATCTGTACTGCGACCATCATTTGTTATTTTACTGCCCAAGTAACAAAACTCATCTACCTCCTTTATTGTTTCGTTACCTAATCTAATTCCTTCAGCATCACCTGATTTTCTTACACTGCACTCCATTACTCTAGTTTTACTCTTGTTAATGTTCATCTTATATGCACCTTTAAGCACACTATCCATTCCATTCAATTGCTCTTCCAGGTCCTTTGCTGTATCTGACAGAATTACTATGTCGTCGGCAAAACGCAATGTTTTTAATTCTTCACCCTGAACTTTAATTCCTTCTCCAAATTTCTCCTTGATTTCCTTTATAGCTTGCTCAATGTACAAATTGAACAACATTGGGGAAAGGCTACAACCCTGTCTTACTCCCTTTCCAACCACTGCATCCCTTTCATGCCCTTCAACTCTGACAACCGCTGTCTGGTTTTTGTACAAGTTGTAAATAACCTTACACTCCCTATATTTTACTCCTGCTTGCTTCAGAACTTGAAAGAGTTTATTCCAATCAACATTGTCAAAAGCCTTCTCCAAATCTACAAAAGCTAGAAATGTTGGTTTGCCTTTTCTTAATCTATCTTCTAGGATAAGGCGTAAAGTGAGTATTGCCTCCCGTGTTCCTACATTTCTCCTGAACCCAAACTGATCTTCCCCGAGGTCGGCTTCTACCAGCTTTTCCATCCTTCTGTATATAATTCGTGTTAATATTTTGCAACCATGGCTTATTAAACTGATAGTTCTGTAGTTTTCACACCTGTCTGCACCCGCTTTCTTTGGAATGGGGATTATAACATTTTTCTTAAAGTCTGAGGGTACTTCACCTGTCTCATACATCTTACACACCAGGTGAAACAATTTTGTCATGGCTGGTTCTCCCAGAGACTTCAGTAGCTCTGACGGGATATCATCTATTCCAGGGGCCTTGTTTCGACTTAGATCTTTCAGTGCTCTGTCAAATTCATCTCTCAGTATAGTATCTCCTATTTCATCATCATCTACATCCTCTTCCCTTCCTACAATAGTGTCTCGAAGTTCGTTTCCTTTGTAGAGCCCCTCTATATACCCTTTCCACCTTTCAGCTTTCCCTTCTTTGCTGAGAACTGGTTTTCCATCAGTGTCCTTGATATTCATAGAGCTGTTTTTCTTATCGCCAAATGTTTCTTTTATTTTCCGGTAGGCTGTATCTATTTTTCCCCTATTTATACATTCTTCTACATCCTTGCATTTGCCTTCTAGCCATTCCTGCTTAGCCATTTTGCACTTCCTGTCAATCTCATTTCTTAGTCGTCTGTACTCCATTTTGCCTGTTTCATTTACTGCATTTTTATATTTTCTCCTTTCATCGATTAAATTTAGTATCTCCTGTGACATCCAAGGATTCTTTGTAGGTCTTGCCTTCCTACCTATTTTGTCCTCTGCTGCATTCACTATTTCATCTCTCAATTTTACCCATTCCTCCTCAACTGTTTTATGTTCCCCTGTTTCTGTCAATTGTTGCCTGAAGCTCCCTCTGAAATTCTTAAGAACTTCAGGTTCCTTCAATTTATCTAGGTCCCATCTCCTTATTTTCCTACCTTTCTGTAATTTCTTCAGTTTCAGCCTACAGTTCATAACCAATAAGTTATGGTCAGAGTCTATGTCTGCCCCTGGGTATGTCCTACACTTCAAAACCTGGTTCCGAAATCTATGTCTTACCATTATAAAATCTATCTGGTATCTCCCGGTGTCTCCTGGTCTCTTCCACGTATACAACCTTCTTTTGTGATTCTTAAACCAGGTGTTTGTTATAACTAAATTATATTCCGTGCAAAATTCTACCAGGCGGCTTCCTCTTTCATTCCTTTTGCCCAGACCATATTCACCCACTATCTTCCCTTCCCTTCCTTGTCCTACTACCGAATTCCAGTCTCCCATAACAATTAAATTTTCCTCTCCCTTAATTGTCTGAATAATTTCCTTTAGCTCCTCATATATTTCTTCGATCTCCTCATCATCGGCAGAGCTAGTTGGCATATAAACCTGTACTACTGTTGTCGGTGTTGGCTTCGTATCTATCTTGACAATGATAATGCGATCGCTGTGCTGGTCATAGTAGTTTACCCGCATTCCTATTTTCTTATTCATTATCAATCCTACTCCTGTGATACCCCCGACTGATTTTGTATTTATAATCCTGTACTCACCTGACCAGAAATCCTGTTCATCCTGCCACCGAACTTCACTAATCCCCACTATATCTAACTTCAACCTATCCATTTCCCTTTTTAAATTTTCTAATTTTCCTACTCGATTAAGGGATCTAACATTCCATGCTCCGACCCGTAGAATGCCAGTATTGTCTTTCCTGATGATCACATCCTCCTGAGTAGTCCCCGCCCGGAGATCCGAATGGGGGACTATTTTACCTCCGGAATATTTTACCCGAGAGGATGCCATCATCATATGTTCATACAGTAGAGCTGCATGTCCTCGGGAAAAATAACGGCTGTAGTTTCCCCTTGCTTTCAGCCGTTCGCAGTATTTCAATTAATTTCCTAATAAGACAAGCAATGAACGCAACACAAAGACTTTCGAAACGTTGTAATGCCATCCCACTGATTTTATTTCAATTGTTTCGTTTCATATGAAATTTCTATCATTAAGTATGATCATGCTACAATCACTTAGAATCTAATAAAAACCTCTTAACAAGATACACATGTTTTATAAGAAACATTTCTATAATGCCCGCTGCGAGAAAAATATGCTAAGCTGTGCTAAAACAGGAAATTGGTTTTTATGCCTACACTTATAATCATAACTGTTAGTACAATGCAACCGTTAAACGTGCGGCCATTGAAGCTACTAACCTCACAGATGAGCATCTCGAAACGTCTCTCTAATAACCCGTTTCCAGTTGATTTACTTGTCCATTTTGACTACGATCCCCAATCAAGTTCCCGATTGCAATAACAATAAGATCAGAGGACTGGGAAGGAGGAGACATAGTATGGGGGAAATGAAATGGATTTAAAAAGGAGAGATGATATAGACGCAGAGAGGAAGGGGAGGAGATGGATATGGTGTGGGGTAAGAGGAATTGGTCTGAAGGTAGGGGAAGGAGGAGATGGACAAAGGAAGCGGAAGGAAGGGATAGACATAGGGAGAAGCTTCTGTGAAGCGTGGCCGGGTTTGCTAGTTAGTTATAACGTTGACCAGCTTCTTATATTTCTGACAGCGGCTGATAACAACACTTTAGCATTAATAAATTCAGAAGGCTTATTTTTGTAAAAAAAATGAGCCCTCCCCTGGAACTAAATCCTGGCTGCGCCACAGCCCGAAAAGGACTCAAATCCACGATATCGAACGGCGCTCACCGCACCAAGGCGCCTTAGCACGCTTGGCTATTCCGCCGCAGCACCAGTGAAATCGACAGTAATTTACGGAAGAGTTCCACTTCTGTCATGCTGAACGATTCCCTTCAGTCGCCGTTGGTCGCGTTGTCGCACGATCATTTTCCCGCCTCAGCAATGTTGATGATTTGAAGTTTTACCTCATTTCCAATGTTCATGGTGCGTTCGTTAAATGGTCGTATTTCCTATATCTCGTGCGCCGACTAGACGACCACGTTGAAACTGAATTCTTGATAACCTGCCACTGTTCTATAGCAGTAACCGATCTAAAGCTTGCGTCACAATCCTGTTGTTTTATGGCGCTTTTGACGCAGTGCCGTCCTTTGTTAACAGGACTGTGTGTTTGTATACGCATGCCATCCATTACCAGTTATTTTTGCTCTTCATTTTATGGTATCTCAGGACGCCAAAGTTTGTACAAAATGCACAAGTGATCAACACAGTGTCGATCAGTTCTCTAAAACTATTGACATTTCGGTGGTTAATCGTCTTGAAGAAACAGTGTCCTGTAGTCTGTATAGATTTGTCGTAATTTTATGCAAAGCAGTTCTGCAGTGAAAACGATGCAACAAAACATCGTTCATGAAATAACGTACTTGTTCAATCCAAATGTCGGATAAACTCTTGGTTTGTTTTATTAAATCCAAGCTTTCTATCGTAAATTAAGTTTAATGTTATTTTTTAGTCATACCAGTTGATCAAAAAGTCAATATAAATTTGAAAACGGAATAATGTAGAAAGAGAGGTAAAAATTGACACACATGCTTGGAATGACATGGGGTTCTATTAGAACCAAAAAAGGAAAAAAAAGTTCAAAAAAATGTCTGACAGATGGCGCTTCATCTGATCAGAAAGCAATAATTAGCGTAACAAATTAAGGCGAAGCATACAGAAATGCTCAATATGTTCACCATCATTCCTTAACAATAGCTGTAGTCGAGGATTAATGTTGTGAACAGCACTGTAAAGCATTGCCGTCGGATGTCGTCTTTCAGCATCCCTAGAGATGTCAGTCAATCACGATACACTTGCAACTTCAGGTAACCTCAAAGCCAATAATCTCACAGACTGAGGTCTGGGGACCTGGGATGCCAAGCGTAACGAAAGTGGCGGCTGAGCACACGATCATCACCAAACGAAGCGCGCAAGAGATCTTTCGCGCGTCTAGCAATATGGGGTGGAGCGCCATCCTGCATAAAAATCGTACGTTACAGCAGGTGTTTATCAGCCAGTTTGGGGATGATGAGATTCTGTAACAAATTGGTGTGCCTCTCACCTGTCACGGTAGCAGTCACTGACATTTGCTGTCCAGCGCCACCTTTTCTGAACTGTTTTTTTTTCTTCTTCTTCTTCTTCTTCTTCTAATGAAACCCGATGTCATTCCAAGCATGTGTGTAAATTTTTACCTCTCTATCTACATTATTCCCTGATTTATTAAGTTTTCAAATTTATACTGACTTTTTGATCACCCGGTATATTTTACTATGGCAGCCAAGGAGGTTAGAATAAAAGGATGTGACGTTACCTATGCTGTGAACACACATTTCTTGAAGCCATAGGAGCCATGCTTTTGTGGCCAAAGCTAATGCTTCTCGCTTAAAACCCTGTGCGAATACTGACTGCGCTCTTTACGTAAACTCACCAAATCGACAGTCAAATAAGAGTATTTACTTAGATAAGACGTACACTTTAACGACTAGACCTACATACAAATCACTACGACAAATCTTTTGGGCGCAAACAAATGCCGGAGTGCGAATTTCTCTGGCTTCAATTTTTCAGTATTAGGGCATCTACAGAGATTTTAACTTTCTTGCTGGCAGTTGACTTAAACAATTGAATGCATTCTTTGTAATTTCTCGTATTATTAAAAATCAAAAGGAAATGCGAATTCAATGTTGAAGTTAGTAACCTCTATGCTTGACATAGTTTTTATTTTACTTCCCCAGCATAGTATGATGTGATAATTGTGAAAATGATTACTCTAGAAAATACCCTTCTACAATTAATTACGCTTAGAAACAGTAAAGAATGACTTCATGGCCAAAAAGCTTCACAGAAGTTTCTCTTCGAAAATGAATCTTCTGTAATAGAAAATCCCGCATTTTCATCCGATTAATAATGAAACATAAAGAATATGGTTCGGGATAGATAAAATTTTATTTACGGAGATAGTGGTGTAGTGTGCTGATGTTGGCAACGATCTTTGATTCCTTTTTTTTTTTTTTTTTTTTTTTTTTTACAAACCCGACAATGTAGAATAAAAGGAATAATCCTTTGTCTTTATCGTGAAACAAATAATTAATGTTGTTGTGCTCTATGGTTGACAGATTCTGAAATGTACCATTGTCCGGTTAGTAAATTAATTATCCTCGCAAAGCGAACATTTCATCGCCAACTTTTGCACATTACGTAACCGCCTCATTTAATCCCGGGGTTTGTTAACTAGCATTTCAATTCGAGAAATGCAGTTAAAAACAAAAAAATGCGGGTATGGAATATCAAACATCCGATAAAACGAGCTGCAGCAGTCTAGAATGCTACGAATTGAGCGATAAGCCAGTTTACAATGAATAGGTGGAATTATTTATTCATAATGGTGCTCAGAGATTGTGGAAGTCCACTACTTCCTTCCGAGATACAAATCTCTAGCGGTGATATGCTGTAGACTGAAACAGTTTGCCAAAACGTTTTGTTACACAAAGTGATATAGTTTCACAAGGAATACTGCGAAATTATCCAACTAAAAACGGGAAAACGTGCCTTACAGACATCAGAGCCCAGTGCTCAGAAACTCTGTAATGTATACAAATGTGTGAAATTTCTTGTCTCTCACTTCACCTTAACTGGACAGTTCAGAATGCACAAAGATCTACAGCATGAATTACATAAGACGAAATACGTAGGAAACAAATGATACTACGGGTTCTTAAAAACCGCACTGATTTCATCAGAAACCATGTTCTAATTTTAAAATAGTATTTATGCTCACACGCGTAAAATATATGCAAAAAGTGTTCCAGCTGCACATCTTTGACCTATTGTGTGAAGATTGGAGTTACTGACAAATGCACAAAATCCCAAAACGTATTTTCCAGCACAGAAATGAGTTTGTCCACAAATAAGATATTTGACATTACACACGCTGACACACTTAAAAGTAAATGAAGACTTCGTGCTGTGACAGAGACAGCCCTTAGCTAAGTGTGAACGATGTCGCATCTTACTTGTTGCCAAACTTTTTAGTGCTGGTCAAAAACGTTTTGGGCATTTTGTACCTATGTCCGCACCTCTTTTCAATCTTTGTATAGTTTTCTAGTTTTATCATACACTTGGGCAAAGATGCGTAGCTGGAACGCTTTTTGCATATATTTTACGCGCATGAGTTTAAAAAGGAGGAAAATAGTCGCGCCAAAAAAATTTTCACGCCTAGTTCTTCAAAATGATCTTACAAAAGACTCATCTCCTGCCTCTAATGCAAATGTCATGAGTTTACAAGGAAAGTTTCCAACTGTAATCGAGATTATACAAACTTTCATCAGTAAAACGAACATGCGCAACAATGTTAGTACACGCTATACAGGTGTTTAATCTTGAAGCTACCATAGAGGCACTAACAATATGAGCAATCTAAGTACTCGAGTAAAAGAATTCATAGGGTAAAACGGAAAGAGAGTGTGACAGTACCTCCCAACGAGTAGCACTCAGTCATTATGTTTGGAGAAATGTATAATGTATCAACATAGATTAAATGCACCGCAAACACTGACCTTGCCAGTGCACAACATTGTTACACTCTTTTATTTTATTAATTTCGGTTGCATTATATTTATGCAGACTGGTGATATTGCTGGGGATTGCATTATCTGTATAAAACTGTAATTTTGAAAAATCATGTTGAACAGCGATGAAGCTATGGCTCATAGGGGGCTGGCCACCGGAGAGCTTGTGTGTGTGTGTGTGTGTGTGTGTGTGTGTGGCGGAAACGGCACTCGCTTGGAAAGACTATGACTCCTATAAACAAGGTGTTTAGAATAAAGGGAGATAGCGTGATCTATTCTGAGAACAGGCATGGGTTGAAGCCGGGGGGCCATGCTTTTGTGCTCAAACAATGATTTCTCGCTTATAATACTGTGTGAATATTTCGCTCTTTACGTAAACCACTAAATTGATAGCCACATCAGAATATTTACTTAGATATGACATTTCAACGACTAGAACTACTTTACTGCACAGTGCGACCAATGTTTTGGGCACAAACAAATGCCAGACTGCGCATCTTGTTGGCTTCACTTTTTCAGTGTTAGGGCATCTCCAGAGATTCTAACGTCCTTACCTATAAACCCGAGCTGAACTGTCCGCCATTTTTCCCCAAGCTGTAGGAGTTGCTACGTTCCAGACGAAGCTCACGCGTTGCCTCGCGTTTCTTTCAACTCGCTCATACTCACAAACTACTTACTGAATGAACACGGAACTTTCATCAATGCGTGGGAACAGGTTACTGCATAACACCCATACTTGAAAATACTAGTACCGACTTCTTAACCAATTAAATTTAATCATTTAATCATTGAATCTATGTCGGTCTAAAATGTAATTTCAATTTATCTGTTAAATGAAAATATATTACAGGTATCTCAGCACAGAGTCGTTTTATATGAGGAAATGACAAGTCAGTTCATTACCTAGTGAAGAGATCCTTGGTATCGCTTATTTTCTAGTACTGTCTTATAAAATCATCGTGAAATCCAATAATTTACATTCTGTTGGTGCTAGGGGATAAACTGAAGGACATGTAACTCCTATTATTTTCTGAAAACGGAGTTATAGCTCCGAAAGGCGTTTGAGAACAAAACTAAAGTAATAAACATTTGAGACTGATAAAGGACAACCTGTAAATCAATTAATAAATCTCTAAAATCAGTTATTTTCAATCAAAAATCAACACCTTCAATAATGCGTAGTAATCTTATAGCAAAATACACACCTGTTTGCATGCTTTCATTTGCCAAAATATCATTTTGATACCTGTTGCTGTGTATGAAATACGCGATGTTTCATTCTGACCATATCGCCATCGAAGATGAGTTCACTAAATAAAATCAATTTTAGCTATATTGGTGAAAGGTAGAGATCTCCTCCTAAGTGGAAAATAAAATTCAATGCGTTAGGAAAATATCATCCGCAGCAACATATAGTGTAATATACACCAAATGGAATAGCATAGCAGCCTCTACCTATCACTGCAGACTTATGCTATCTTAGCGCAGTCTCTTACTTCAAAGCCAATATCTTACTAATTGTGACTATTAACGAAATGATGCGTACTTCGTCACAATGCTTACTCATAAAGATTTAAGTTATGTAAAAATTAAATTTTTTACCGATTAGTTTTTGTGAAATCGTTTGTGTAAGAAGGCGGAGCATGCGCCTCTATGCTGTTAGCGCAGCGAGATTCCAAGCATGTTGGGGAAAATGGCGGACGATTCAGCCTGGGTATTTAGAAGCTCTAGGAAAGGCCGTGACGTCAGAGGGAATCCACCGCGCAGCTAGCGAGGCGACTGTGTATTGTATACGATAATGTTAAATTTAAAAATAAAACATGATTAAGACAGAGAAGTGCGACACAGTTTCTGAAAGGGTTTAGTATGACACGTCTAGTAAAGCACAGACATCCCTCCTATTAACTACATATAAAACGTTTTAATATAATGAAAATACGGCAATTTAGAGTTTAGTTTTAAAGAAAGTCATAACTTGTAAAATATTTAAGTTACGGAGTTGAGCGAGAGCTCACATAAAAGGTCTCAATAAGGTGCATTATCTGATATGCTTACAGTCGACGTAAAATAATACTGATCACAGAAAACCTAATTCTCTAATACGATTGTGCCGGCCGCGGTGGCCGAGGTGACTGAGGCGCTCCAGTCACGGTCAGCACGGCCACTACGGTCGGGGGTTCGAATCCCCCCTCGGGCATGGATATTTGTGCCGTCCTAGTTCGTAAGTAGTTCTTAAGTAGTTTGTAAGTTTAGGGACTGATGACCCCGTAGTTAAGTCCCATAAGCTTAACAAACATTTGAACATTCTAATACGATTGTATAAATTTGTTAATAATATAAACAGATATAGACCAGCATGGCAGTGTTTTGTCACAGGTGCCGTAATTCTTTAGATAATTAATTTGTGTTTAATTCCTCCATAGGAGAAATGAAATGAATCGTTAATTACAATGATCAATTTCATGTTTATTTGTGTTTTGTGTAAGTGTTCAAAGATGTATATATGAATGTAAGGTGTACTTGGCAAACCGTTGTACGTTGGCGAGGGGTGCCAATGGGGAAGTTGGTGACGTATGGGTTTATCCGGAGGACCGGTATAAAGCCTGGGCGGTAGGCCCAGGTAGGGCAGTGTGCGTTTCGCTAACATCGTGACGGCGAAGCTATACCAGCCTCTGCCGGGACTTTCGGAAGAGTGAGACTTTTAAAAGTTTTCAGAGTGTAAATGTGCGGTCTAACTTAGAAAGATTTATCTTGTGTGGCGAGCTACTGTTAAACTTGCAAGATTTCTTCTTGAGTTGCCGAGTGCTACATTAAATTTGTAGACTGCAGCGTGTGAAGTTTATTCATTGTAACTTCAATACATTTCCGTTGGAAACTGATTGTAAAAGTGCATCTTTTCAGGAAGTGTTAACTGAGTTCATTCAGCCGATATCTGTTGTTGAACACTGTTTTTGTCAAATAAACTGTGAATATAAGGTAATCGCGGTCAGGCACATACTAATGTAACGTTTTTTTATGCAATGAACAGTAGCCCGGTAGGCTAATTCACAATATTTTCGGCACAGTAAATTTTGTCAAAATACAGTACGTTTCCCAACGTACTGTATTTTGATCCGATAAAAGATTAAACAATAGTATTGTGAAAGTTATTTGTATGTAACGCAGCCTTCTTCTCAATTTTGGTTGTGTTTTAATTAATCATATGCAGGTAGGGACTATGGACGAATTTTCATCATCCCCTAGACAGAGCAGACCTTAAAGTGCAGTGAAATTGTTTTTATTGATATAAGATTCTCCACAGACAACCCTCATTAAATAACCTCGCAAGCGCTCGGACGATATAAAAGGAATTTTCAAAACGAGGTACCATTTGATGTAAACAAAGAACTGATTATTGGTGTGCAATTTTGGCAAACTCTTCATGAAGCGAGAGGCGAATGGTCTTTTGAATGTGATTGTAGCAGTTTTCTTTGTTCTGTTACGACGGATTCAAAAACAGCTTCAAATATTCGAAAATATATGGGACTTAAATACTCTGGTCATTAGTCCCTAGGCTTACAAAAAACTTAACCTAATTATGGTAAGGACAACAAATACACTCATGCCCAAGGGAGGACTCGAACCTCCGATAGCGAGCAGCGGGGTGCTCAGCAGTTAGGCACCTGTGAACGCTCGGCTACGTCACTGCTGCTCACATACAGGTCACACGAATATGGCCAATGTTCATTTGAACAGAAGATACAAATCTGACTTTTTCCTTATCGCCCAACTCGTGTGTGAGTTGGTGTCAAGAAGCGTCTGAGAATTAAAATAAGTTTAGCTACAATAAATCATAATATTCCGCTCTTCAAAAACTTTCTCGATAAATGGAAAAGTGCAAATGCAGTAAGATACTGTCAGGAAAACTCGCATTGCACATGATAATTCCCTATCAGTAGAAGCTTTACAGAAGGTGCATTTACGGTATTTGACTGATTAAATTTGTCTCGACACGGATGTTCTACATCTACATGGGATACTCTGCAAATCACATTGAAGTGCCTTGCAGAGAGTTTGTTCGAACCACCGCTATACTATTTTATCTCCCATTCCATTCTCGAATAGCGCGCGGGAAGAAAGAACACCTGAATCCCTCCGTTCGGGCTCTGATTTCTCGTATTTTATTCTGATGATCATTTCTACCTATGTAAGTGGGAGTTAACAAAATATTTTCGCATTCGGAGGAGAATGATGGCGATTGTAGTTTCGTAAGCAGCCCACGCCGCTGCGATAACTGTCGTTGTTGTAATGATTCCCATCCCAGATCCTGTATCATTTCCGTAACGGTGTCTCACGTGTATAGCGACAATACGAAACGAGCTGCCCTTCTTTGTACTCTTTCGATGTCCTCCGTCAAACCCACCTGATAAGGATCCCACACTGAACGGCAATATTCCATAAAAGGACGGACAAGCGGTGTACGCAGTTTCTTTAGTAGTTCTGTTGCATCTTTTAAGGGTTCTGCCAATAAAACGCAGTCTCTGGTTCGCCTTTCCCACGACACTATTTACGTGTTGTTTCCAATTTAAGTCAGAAGTAATAGTAATTCCTAGGTAATTTGTGGAGTTTACGGCCTTTACATTTGATTGATTTATCATGTAAACAAAGTTTGACGGATTTCTTTTCGTACTCATGTGGACGACTTCACACTTCTCATTATTTAGAGTCAATTGCCAATTCTTTCACCATACAGATATCTTATTCAAATCGTTCTGCAGTTGGTTTTGATCTTCAGATGATTTTACTAAACGGTAAATGACGGCGTCATCTGCAAACAACCTAAGAGAGGTACTTAGATTTTCCCCTAAATCGTATATGTAAATAAGGAACAGCAGAGGACCAATAACACTACCCTGTGGAACGCCCGATATCATTTCTGTTTTAGTCGATGCCTTACCATCGTTTACTACGGACTGTGTCCTCTCTGACAAGAAATCCCCTATCCAATTGCAAATTTGGGGCGATATACCATAACGACGCAATTTCATTAAAAGCCGTTTGTGAGGTACGATGTCAAAAGCTTTCTGGAAATCAAGAAATACGGAATCGAATTGCGAACCTTTGTCGATACCACACATCACTTCGTGTGAATAAAGAGCTAGTTGTGTTTCGCATGAACGATATTTTCTAAATCCGTGTTGACCTTGGGTCAATAGATCGTTCTGTTCGAGATAATTCATAATATTTCAATACAGGATATGTTCCAAAACCCTGCTGCAAATTGACGTCAATGAAATAGGCCTGTAGTTTAGTGGGTTACTCCTACTGCCTTTTTTGAATATAGCTGTGACATGGGCAACTTTCCAATCTTTTGGTAAAGATCCTTCTTTGAGAGAGCGGTTGTATATGTCTGTTAAGTAAGGAACTATCGCATCAGCATAATCAGATAGAAATCTAATGGGTATACAATCCGTACCAGAAGACTTGTTCTTGTTAAGTGATTTTAGTTGCTTCACTACTCCGATGATATCTACTTCTACGTTACCCATTACGGTATCTGTTCGTAATTCGAAATCTGGAATATTGGTTTCGTCTTCTTTGGTGAATGAGTTTCTAAAAGCTAAGTTTAGTAACTCTGCTTTAGTAGCGCTGTCATCGGCAGAATCGCCATTACTATCACGTAGTGAAGGTATTGTTTGTGTTTTGCCCGTAGTGTATTTAACATATGACCAAAATATCTTAGGGTTTTCAGTCAAATTTCGAGAAAGAGTTTAGTTGTGATAAGTATTGTAGGCATCTCGCATTGAAGTCCTCGCTAAATTTCGAGATTCTGTGTAGGATCTCCAATCCTGGGGATTTTGTGTTCGTTTAAATTTAGTATGCCTTTTCCGTTGATTTTGCAATAGTGTCCTGACCTGTTCTGTGTACCAAGAAGGATCACCCCCGTCTTTTATTAATTTATTTGGTATAAAACTGTCAATTTCTGTCGATACCACTTCTTTGAATTTGAGGCACATCTGGTCTACACCTACATTTAGTGTTAGAAACGAGTGGAAGCTATCTTTCAAGAAGCAATGTAATTAATTTCTGTCTGCTTTCCGGAACAAATATACGATTTTTTTTTTTTGGTAACTTTGGGACTTTTGATATGGATGTAGGTTGAATTTGTTTGTCATTCTAGAAGGAATTATACCTATTTTTACTTGATTATCGAGATAAATATAAAGTTTTCATAACAAGAGTTTCGAATTTCAGGCATGACTCAGAAGCGAATTATGCTCATTGAGGCAGATTCCACTGCATACATACTTTTTGAGGAATAACAACAATAATTTCGTGTGGCCTGGTGCAAGTCTTTCAATTGGACGCCACTTCGGCGACTTGCGTGTCCCTAGTCTACCCCGGTTATTCAACCGTAAATTCTTTTCTGAATTTCTTAAATGTAATGTTTGTATCTTCTTCATTTACTTAGCAATTGGTTCCTGAAACGTTTTCAGGGTTTTAGCTTATTCATCATTAACAGGCTGTGTTTACTATAAAACAATCTATTGTCTATTCAATTCAGAATTAACTAGAGAACACGCGAGAATACTTCGCACCCGTTAGTGGATTGAGAAAAAAGTTGGGAAAAATGTATATAAAGTTCAATGTTGACGCATAGCTTTGTTCAGAATCAATCAATGCAAGTGTTTGAAAGCGCAAATGAAAGAGCCTGATCCGCTGAGTGTTGTCAGATCAAAAAGATCTGCTTAACTTAATTAGAACTAAATGTATCGTAAAACAAACCAATTAAATATTCAGTGCAAGGACAGAAGGATACCGCGTCTGAATCAAAATAAAGGATTTAAGTTAATTCTGCTGATGACAAATCTGCGAATGAATACCTTTCGTTTAAAACAAAAATGAAGGAAACTGATTTGCCGACTGGCTTAAGTTTACAGAGACCGTAGCATCTATATCTTTTCAGACAGCCAGGCAGCCTTGAGATCACCGGCAGCTCCTGCAACAAGATATAAAATTGTTGCAGAATGTCAAAGGGTTTTAGTGGAGCTAGGGGAAAGCAATATAGTAAGCCTATTGTGAGTCCCTGGCCACTCGGGGATCAGTGGCAACCAACATGCCGACAGATTAGCCAGGATGGGGGCAGAGACTCCATGTATTGGACCGGAACCTGTCCTGACAATCACCAAGGCAATGATCAAATTGGAGCTATGTAACTGGCTCAGAAGACAGCACGTAGAATATTGGACCAAAGTCCATCAACAAAAACATGGCAAGGTAATGATGCCAAAGCCATGTTTTAAAAGAAGCTCTGCAATCTTGGGTCTGGACAGGAGAGAGATAAGACTCGTGGTTGGATTGCTGACAGGCCATGGGAATTTCAAAAACAACCTACATACAATGGGAATAACAGAAGAGGACCCAAAATGTAGGATCTGTGATGATTGTGAATAAACTGCATCACATCTAATCTTCGAATGCATTGCACTGGAGAGCAAAAGGCACAGAACATTTGGGACAACCAGACCCAAAGAAATTGTGTCTAATGAAGAATTGGTAAAGGGACTCCTCGCACTGTTCAAGGGCATTGGTTGGCTTTACTATATATACAGGGAGTGATACCGCACAATAAACTTAGTTTTGGTGCGGGCAGTGGCGGATTGGACCAAATCTGTTCTGGCTTCCCTGAGAAAATCAATCAATCAAGGCACGATGAGAGAAAGCAGTATACGTCGACGATACTATGCTTTATATCGCAGCAGATGGAGGCAAGTGCTCGCCCCACGACTACAAAGTTCCTGTCGCATCCTCGAGGAGTGGGCGGCGAAACTGCGCATCAGCTTTAATCCAGCGAAAACTCACCCGGTAACCTTGACTCGTCGCCACACCATGCCTGCTCGCCTGATCTGTCTTTATGGAATTGATCTACACTGAGCGGAAACAGCAAGATACCTTGGCGTCATATTATACAACAAATTAATTTGTAAACGACATATAGAAGACCTTCGAGCGAAGATAAATCAGCGAATAGTAGCCCTGTACCCCCTTATTATTGAACGATCGGAGCTGTCAGTTGCAAATAGACTTCTCATCTTTAGTACGTATTGACGACCAGTATTCGACTATGCATGTGACATCTGGGGTACTGCAGCTAGAACGCACATACATCAACTGCAGAACAAGATATTGCGACATGGTACCATGTGCATCCGCAATTCCCTCACCTTTACCTACATGAAGCGGCAGAAGAACTCGAAATACATCGCAAACACCAGCAGGTTGCTCGCCGATTCTACCAGCAATGTGAAACGTCACCGTCATAAGTGCACTAGGGGGGGGGGCAGCACAATCCAAGGGACACACACACATACCACCGTCCCATCATGCTGCTAGATCACTATCTGATAGCAGCGCCATCTTAAGTCTCACGCCTAAAAGACACGCAGAAAATCATACTCACGTACACCCAACAAGTTCCCACAAAATCAATTATGCTAAAATAAAGACTATGTATTTCATTGTAATGTTTTTAAAGGAAACGCCTTTTGCTATGCAAATGAAGGGTTTAATTTTTATAATTCACCCATACGCGTTTCGCCTTTGTCACAAGGCATCATCACTGGGTATTCTGAAATATTTACATGTTTCTGTTTACAAATAAAGGTTAGGTTTCTTACATATATACAAAAATTTTGTTTCTCATTTAAAATAGTTCGTTGTTTGCGATAAAATGGTGTACTTACAACACTTGCTACTCCACATCAGTCTTTTTCCGGCAACCAGGTCGAAAGGTTCCATTGTTTTCTGAAAAACTTGGCATTTTCCTGGTTCCACCGTCATCTGCTGCCATACTGTGTCCACTGTAGTTTGTTTTGTAGTGTTGCCAACCTACACAACCTACAGTGGACACAGTATGGCAGCAGATGACAATGGAACCAGAATAATGCAAAGTTTTTCAGAAGACCTGGTTGCCGGAAAGAGACTTACGTGGAGTAGCAAGTGCTGTAAGTACACCACTTTATAGCAAACAACGAACTGTTTTAAATCAATAACGAAATGTTTTGTACATATGTAAGAAACCTAACCTTTATGAGTAAACAGAAACATGTAAATATTTCAGGACACCCACTGATGATGCTTTGTGACAAAGGTGAAACGCGTATGGGTGACATAAAAATTGCTCGCCGTGGAGGTTCGAGTCTTCCCTGGGGCATGGCTGTGTGTGTTTGTCCGTAGGTTAGTTTACCTAGGTTTAAGAAGTTTGTAAGCTACGGACTGATAACCACGTAGTTTGGTCCGATAGATTTACAGACATTTGAACATTTTTGAACTTATAAAAATAAAACCCTTCATTTGCAATAGCAAAAGGCGTTTCCTTTAAAAATATTACAGTGAAATACGTAATATTCAGCTGCTGCTCAAATGGCACTGCAAGCAACGTATTAAAATAAAGATGTATTTCCTTCCCAAACCCTATGAAGTTGTAGGAAATGCTCACAGTAAATCCTACTACCCACAGCTACCAAGAATAGCAAGAAGAACGTGCGCACTAAGGCGCCTTGTTGCGGAGCGCGCGATTGCTCGCCGTCAGAGATTCGAGTCCTGCCACGGCCATCGTTGTGTCTGTTGTCCTTAGGTGATTTTTAAGTAGTTTCCGAGCCTAGGGACTGATAAACTCAGTAGTTACGTCTTACAGATTTACTAACATTTCAACATTTTTATAATGATGTGCCTATTGGTTGCACGGCGCGCCCTACAACCTGGGAGCACGTTACAGACTCACAGACCGTGTCAAGTCGCCATTATTTCTGCAGATATTTTTCATACTGTGCAAGATACAGGAAAAAACAAGAGCTAAGTTCTACAGAACGTTCTCCTCTGCATATTTGTTTATTCAAATGTTCAAATGTTTATATACTCTATGGGACTTAACTACGGGGTCATCAGTCCCTAAACTTACAAACTACTTATGAACTAACTAAGACTAAGGACGGCACAAATATCCATGCCCGAGGGGGGATTCGAACCCCCGACCGTAGTGGCCGTGCAGACCGTGACTGGAGCGCCTCAGTCCCCTCGGCCACCGCGGCTGGCATTTGTTTATTCAACTTTCCTTTCAGATGTGCGGTTAAGCATTATTTGCTACTAAATTTCGAGCTGTCAAAAGGTCATTGCAAATGTTCCACTTTTAGTATTAACATAAAGTGGGTGGAGCAAGCAGCATGACGTGCCTCTGATAATCGGGTTGGGGGGGAGGAGGAGTAAGTACATGGAAAGGGTGTGTAGGGTGAGTAGATAGGGGGTTGTAGCCACTATCCAGTTTGCGCCTGTAGTGCGACACGGCCGGTAGGTTCAAAAGTAAAGTTCTTCAGTATGAGCGTGTTGGACTTCGATCCTGTCCCTTCCACTACACTAGGAGTATAACTGAAATGTCACTGTTCAATTATAGAAAAAAAATCTTTAAATCTTTCTAGGTTCTTGTGCAACATAAGAGAAAATAAAACAGTTCCTAAAAGAAAATACTTCAAAGTTCAATATAGTTCTTGCTGAAATTTCGTCATATGTTTTGTAAACCACAGATATTGTTCTTTGAATCCGTTAACAAACTATATCGCTTTGTAAAATTCGAACTCACTGTCTTTTAATCAATAAAATTATAGCTAAGTCCCCAAAACTTCTCTAAAGTCCAAAAAAACTCTGTAAATAACTTCGTAATATAGTTTCAGCACAATATATAAATGCTCGTTCTACTAAACAGCTGACATAACTGTTCTCTAAACACTGACACAAAGTGAAATTTAAAGTTTTATTTTCTTAAGTCACAAATCCATGTATGAAAGAACACAAAGTCTGATCTCTCTCCTAAGGACTCAACATAAAGACTGAAACATACAATCAGAAACAACTTATGCCAATACATTTATTTCATTTATTTTATTTATTTCGTTGTGACGGTTGGCAACGGATGTCGTCAAACAGGATCTTCTCTGGCTGTGCGGCTGTCGACCTGCGACGATTGGTGGCCAGCTATGTCATCTTTGGCTTCCGCAGAGAAGACGCTGTTCTCGTAGATTGCTCCGTTGTCACTGAACATGAAACATAGGAAACAACACAGATTTCTTTTAAAAAATCATAACACAAAAATTATATTAAAATTATTAACAACATAAAAAACACATTTTTACCTGCAAAACTGAGCTGATGTAAGGTAGTATCGAGAATAATATTTCGTCCCACTACACGCACCGGTTGGGAAATATTGTAGGTCTGACACTGGGGACATAACGGAAAACGTAGATGCGGTGTAGACGAGTGAAACATCCACGTTTTCCAAGAGAGACGGGGGTGCGAACAACAGTGCAATCTCTTCGGGTGAACGGTAGGTGGGCGGCAGAGATTCGCGCCAGAATCTGGCTTGGCTTTTGAGAGCTGGCTGGCGAGCCACGGCCTGTAATCGGCGGCTAACGAGGGCCGCAGCCGGCCCTTTGTCAGCCGGGCAAAGGGCCAAAGGGCTGAAAGGGAAGGGCCGCATTTGACGCCGCGGGCCCTGCTGACCATTAGCCGCCGGCATGGCCGCCTGGTATGGCCAGGCAACTCCTTACAGCACAGTGACGCCGTTCAGATGCTGCGCCCGTGTCTGCTGCATTATTACGGAAGCTGGCAAGTGTATCAGAGTGTGGAGTGCGCAGAACATCAAAGCAGCAGGTCGGCAAGTGGCTCCAGACACGAATGCCTGCGCAGGTATCGGTTGATCCATGCTTCACGAAACATAATACAATACGAACTGCAGGCAGAAATAGAAAACAGCAGAAATAAATGTACCTGTTATAATTCAATCGCTACTGGAAAAAGGAAGAAAGTCCACTCACCATTGTTTTGAGAAAACTAACGAAAACTTTTATCACTTAAAATACTGTTCTGACAGTTTTATGTTCCATTACAAACTTGTAGAACTAGATTACGTGTGCTAAATGACAAGTCGTTCCAGCGCCTTCGATAAATATCTTTGAACAAGTCCTCTTTCGAAGTTGGTGGACATTCATCCTTTTTCCAATAAACTATTCTCTTGAGTGTGTAAAGCAACACCTGAGCACAATATTACACAAAGAAACTAGCAGATTCCGCGATGACCTTTCTTACCATGATGATTATGTTAAGTTGACTGGATGTAGCAGATGAAGCTGTAAAAACTATTGCTGCATTGTGTAAAATGATGCTTGGTTGGCTTGGAGCAGATTGTACTAACTGAATGACCGTTTAAAAAAATGTTAAGTTAACTTTCGTGACAAAAGGCTGTTTAAATCGATCGGATTTCGTAATTCCGAAGATTTCTTTGCAGGCATTACTAGAAAGTCACATACATGAAAATTAAAAATAATGAGATCTCGAAACAAATGTAGTAAATTATAGATACAAGTTCAACAATGGCTCCAAGCATCATGTTTTATAATCAAGATTACTGCTGGAAAAATAGAAACAAATCATGAATTAATAAAGGTGGGTTATTTGAAATAAGTAAAATATTTATACGGAACTAATTATATTTTCGTCATGCTTCATAAATAAACGCTCTCACACACACTTACATTAATAATGAAGTCCATGACGTGCGACTGTTCCCAATGAGGAAAGAAACATGAAATACCAAGTTCACAACCGCGTTCTGGGCAGCTCGTAAAAGACAGATGAAAATCAAAAATATAAGAACAGCGTAATTAGCTGCCAGAGAAAGCTGTGGTCAGCGATAAGCTTCGTAAATCAATTATTTATCGAATGAAATTTTTTTAATGTAATACTACAAGGGTAGCTGGCAAAAAAACACTGGTTTAAACTGCTATTTTTGTCATTTTTGTTACAAACTGAAAATACTGACTTCAATTTAGTCCAACATCTTAAGAACAATAATTTATTTTGATGTAGTATTCAAATTGTTAATTTACAGTATTTTAATGCCTTTTAATCTCAATCTTCTTCAGCAGCTTGTACCACGTTGTTTCCTGGAAATACTAATCTTCTTCAGATTGGACATCATTATTTCTTCTGAGCCTCTGTAGAATGTTTTTATAAAAACTCCTGATACTTTGATGGAATGTACTTTAATATTTAATTAAGATCTTGTAGCTTCTTGTGATTAATAGGAATCTTCTTGTTGCATGCCATATTTCTCGGAAAATCGGGTACTATTTTACCCCTATGAAGGGGCATCATCAGAATCTGGAAAAACAGGTTAGAGGAAAATTTACAGGCTGGTCTTATCATGAACAGTGATAATAAAAAATAGACTACAACTGACCTTATAATAATGTTTTACATAGGTCAGGATTTTGCGCCAGAGCCTGTATTTAAAGATAGTGCTGAGTGTAGGGCCCGCGTCAAAAGCCTACGTATACGGAAAAATACAAGTGAACTTACAATGCAGTCCAATCCTGTACGATCGAGACACTAAGAATTTAACAGAAAGTTTAAATAACTGCAAGTTTTTAACTCTCCCTGCAGAGCGTTTTCTAAGTAGCTCAATGCCAAAAAAAGTTACGCGTCATGATAATCTAATAAAAAACGAGAACTGGAGCAGGAAGCGGTGAAATTAAAAGGATAGAATAGATAAATACACCTGAAACAATGTTGCAGCAACAGCCACGGTAGCACAGAAATAGACACAGTTATATAAATTTAAACATATCAGGGAATGTAGGAATACATTGTCGACGGCGTTACATGCCTGAATTTCAAACCGGCCGCTGGTGAGTGATACAAATTGTCTCTTACATGCGTAAGACCTCAAGAGCGCGTTAGTGGCGCTTGAGGTCAGAAAGCATAGTCTAACAACAGGGAACAACCGTTACAATTAAAATTTTGAAATTCATCTAATTCTATAGGCGTTGAAAGCGAGATCTCACGTTCATACCATTAATATATAAGAACATTTACAAAAGTCCGCTCACATTCTTCACATTATTTTTCCCGATTTTGATGACGTCACGAAAAGTCGAAACGCGGTAAATAAAATAAATCGTTGCAAACAAGACTGTGTTTTATTAGAAGTTATATTTTATTGCTTGCTGTACCAGACGGCCTGATGGAATGGAGGACATTTTATGATTACCTATGTTAACTTTTTTTTTTTTTTAATTTGTATCTAGTAGATGGACAAGACCCTCGTACATTCTGCTTCTGCAGTGGTAGGAAGAAATGGAGTATTTTATGTTATTTTACTATTTGACTACATTTTAATTTTGAAGTATGCTACGTGACCTCAATCTTACTTTTAAATCATTTTTCTATAGACCTAAAGATTGTGGAAGCGTATCGTAACCACCTATTGCGTTTGAAATCAGTGTGATTGCGTCGGATAGTAAATTATTTTCCAAGCAATCAGCCACTATATTCTCCAGATCAAGTAGAATATCAAGCTCTCCAAAAATCCACCTGTCTCAATGAAGCGTCTGTCAATGGGAAGAGCCGGCCGCGGTGGCCGAGGTGACTGAGGCGCTCCAGTCACGGTCAGCACGGCCACTACGGTCGGGGGTTCGAATCCCCCCTCGGGCATGGATATTTGTGCCGTCCTAGTTCGTAAGTAGTTCATAAGTAGTTTGTAAGTTTAGGGACTGATGACCCCGTAGTTAAGTCCCATAAGCTTAACAAACATTTGAACATTTTTTCATTGGGAAGATATCGCGATTGAAAAAAGCAGGCACTATGTACACACTGTTTTTCCCCCTTTTTAATCCATGAACTTTCTTATGACAAGCTTCTACTACAGCAGAAAAATCATAATGAGTTTGTTTAAAATGCGATCCTACAACAGGCGGATATGATTCATTATTAAATGTATTTTCCTATGCATTAGATGCTCTGTTTGTGCGTTGTTTCTTTTCTATCAGATATTTCGCATATGATTTTCGACAGTTGTTAGTAATCAACGTGGAATGTTAGCTTCCATTCGACTATCGAACTGAATTGCGGACGGGAAGTCTATAGAGAAGCATCCAATCACGGAGGACCCCCGTAATAATTACCTCGTAGCAGAAGTGTGTGCCCAGACGCTGCAAATATTTAGCGCGGATACACATGAATCGGTAAACACAGAACTTGTTGACCCGCGCTGGGTATCCTGACACACTGAAGACCCAGAGAGGAACTGAAGTTAATATGATCAAAGTGAATAGTATTTCAGTGGTAACAGTTCAGCTTAATGTACAGTATAATGAAAAGGGTATTATCCTTGTAATAACCGACAGTGAGTTATATATATTTCAAGCAAAACGAAATTATTCGAAATCTTCGAATCCTGCAGCGTTGAAGATGTCTTGCCATTGCCGCTATACAATCATCATCAAATTACTGCTGTAAAATGTTTTATATATTTCATGCAGACGTTTATAACCTACGATACTTTTTAGGAAGCTGTGCTTTTTACATACTTTTTTGGAATGCAGTTTTCAATGCAATATCGTTGGTAATTGCTGTACGTTACAGACTGTGCCAAATTTGTGTGTTATTGTTATTTATGGCTGATTTTATGCACATGTCAGAAACGTATCATAGTCCGTATTGACAGCAGTTTAGGCAGATTATATTGCAGTCCGTTAATATACGGAATATGTTGTTTTCGTGACATTTCTTTCTGAGAAGTCACTAAGTTTTCTGAAAATTGTATTGAGATTTAAAAATTCGTGGCAGCTTAGATGCGAAAGCGAAGTATATTATTTGGTTAAATTGCTTATTTGTATCTGTACCAATGACAGTCTAAGTCTAGGTAAAGTTTGAATCGTTTGTGTCATTTTATCTCTACTAAAATAGTGTCTCTGCTAGCGTTGTCATTCAGCTGGTTCTTGTTTCAAAATATCAAACTAGCTGAAGACCCGGCGTTGCCCGGGTATTTATTTATTTATTCATTCCTACCATTTTTCAGGTATATATGCATTTTTATAAAGGCTGTGTGTTTGTAAAATCTCTTGGGAATACTATTAGTAGTAAATAAGTAAGAATAGAACCTGGTGTGTGATGGGACGGTTTTCCTCGAATGTTACAGATTATGTGCTTGTATCTCATGAACTATGTGTCGTAGTGTGATATAATTTAGAAGGTACACTCAACTATATTCGTGCGTACTGTCTGTAAACTTTCCTGTCGCTAGAATTTGTAGTGTTCAAATTATAAATTGTAATGTCATACCGGGAGCCGTAGTTTTACTCCATAAACAGCGGGAAAGTAGTAAGCGAGAAACTCTTTCCCTTTCATCATTTTACTACGTTTTCCAGCGAGAAAAAGTTTAATAAAGGTTTGAAATTATATTTAAAGTTTGTTTCAAGTCGTTAAGTGCTGTCATTCTTATACAGTGTATTTCGAAAGTCTCGCCGCATTATATGGCATTTTTTGCTATTTCTATTGGATATGACGTAATATCTTTTGAACCATGTGCCGTATGTGATTCTTAACCATGCAGCAATTGGTACCTCACGGTAAGAAATATGTGTACCAAATTTGGTTGAGATCAGTCCAATGGTTTAGGAGAAAATGAGCTGCATTGTCACAAAATGCTGCAGTTTTTCGCGCATCTCGTTGTTTATGACGTCATATCTTACACTTACGTCATATTCTTACACTTACGGCGACCGTCCTTGTGGATTGAAGCTTACGTGTACAAAATTTCATAAATATTGGAACAAAACTGTGCCGGCCGCGGTGGCCGAGGGGACTGAGGCGCTTCAGTCACGGTCTGCACGGCCACTACGGTCTGGGGTTCGAATCCCCCCTCGGGCATGGATATTTGTGGCGTCCTAGTTCGTAAGTAGTTCATAAGTAGTTTGTAAGTTTAGGGACTGATGACCCCGTAGTTAAGTCCCATAAGCTTTACAAACATTTGAACATTTTGAAGAAAACTGTAGATTTTTATTCAACACGTACTAACACACGGACACTCTGCTTGATATATTATGATATATTAGATCGAACATAGAATATACACGTTAGCCAGTGTGAAATCGCCTCGTTCCACGGATCAAAAAAAAAAAAAAGAGAGAGAATAGTTTGTCATTGGCTAACACACGTGGAATAGTCCATTTTTCGAGGGCTAAATCTCTTAGTATAATTTATTAGTCTCATGGACATATACATAACTTCAGATGTTATCAGTGAAGTAATAGGGCAGTATTCATATACGTGAAGAAAAAAAAAATTCTATACCATTTTTCGGAATTTTAAGGCAAATATCAGGAATTTTCGAATTTCGGTGAAGAATCAGTAGAAATTCCAGTACTTGTGAGTTTAGTACACAATTCAAATCACATTGGCTCGATGGATGACACTGATTTTTAATGCTAACTTAGGAATAAAAGGCAGATAGCATACACATGCTGTCTACAAAAAAAGTAAAATTGTATGACAGTAAATTCTTCGTCTATTATTGGCGCAATTTACAAAGTAATTAAGTAATTGCTCTGCTGTGTGATATTTGCCGCTATTATGAACATAAATATTTTTTTCCTTTTTTTTTAACTCCTTCTTCTTGTATGTGTTGTAGTCACACAACATGGACATACGAGCATTTTTATGGGGGGGGGGGGGGGGGGGGTCTGGGATTTGAACCTGGGACCTCCCACTCACTAGGCAGTTGCTCTGAGCACCTGAGCCGTCCCAGGCACACGGGCCTAACACACTGGGAGGGATTACTCAAGCACGTTGCCCAACCAACCCAAACCTTTGTATTTCGTCGTGCTTCCACAAAAAATTGTTAGGATCTGCACAAAATTTAAATGTTTGTGGTTGGGGGAAGGCGAGCAAATTGTTTCCTGACGCATAGTGGAGTCAGGTACCAGGTGGTACAGTCGGTACTAATCACGTGGGACCTGCCGCCCAAAATTTTTGTACTCCGTTCTGATTGGCCAATGGACGCTGCGCGCCAAAAGTAATTCCTATTTTAGTCAAAATAAGGTATTGTACATACGACATGTGTGTGATAGAGGCAAGCGACCTCGATGAATTAATTTGGTAGGGCTGCAAATAATGTGTGTCAACAATTTCAATAATAAGTTTTACATCTGTTTTGTACAACAGCCACACGTATACAGATGCAGGTACATAGATTTAGAAAATTTTGCTCCTTATTCAAATATATGCATACTACAAACAGGTAAAACAAGCAATACAGCTGGCTAGAGGAACGCTTTGGCTCTGTTTTGGTGCGAGGTAGCGCACCCACAGGCAGAGGACGATCGTGCTGTCTGCTCACCCCAGTTTCGGCGGTCATCACAGGTAGAGCCTCTGTCCAATGCAGCCTGTAATAGGTTACGAATCAGCCACATAATGTGCGTCTGATCAATATATATTTCTCACTTTTAGACATAAATAGGTTAAATGAAAATATTCTTAGTTGATTGTGCTCTTTCTGTACTTCAGCATGAATACAAATTGAGTCACTTTCAGCAACTGAATATGTCATTGAATAAACTGCAACCACTCGTCTTTTATGTAGAATATTGTTACTATTCATTTTCCATTACGGTGTCGATATCCTTAGCACGTCATCATCAGAGGGTAAACATACATACATTACTTTTGGTTCAGTATGGGATCTACATAAAATTGGTAACATACATACATTCATTGTGGTGTGGTATTTATTCCACGTTGGTAAAACTGGAAACATCGATATATCCATTCTGGTCTTGTATTTATTCCACACACTTATGCTTTACCAGCTACACAATACACAAAAATGGATGTATTGATGTTACCAATAATAAAAAAAAGCTATGTATACACGATGCCGCCTGTATTGTAACAATGTTTACATAAAGCAGTTCGTACGGGATTGTTTGCGTTACCTGCTCTTATGTTACAATACTTATGTGGTACTTAGGTTAGTTTACATTAGTTTAAGTAGTTCGTAAACTAAGGACTGATGACAACGCAGTTTGACCGGATAGATTTACAAACATTTTTAATAATAAAAAAATTGCAAAGGTTAGACATTGGGAAGAGTGACACCGGTAACACTTCGGTCAGCAGTGGTATTTTTCTCTAAAAATTTCAAGAAATGGAACCAGTACATTTGTCGCTGGTAAGGAGCCTGCGCCCTGTTTCCCCTTTTGGTAGTTCTCTGTCGCGTGAGCACTAAACAAAAACGACTAAAAATTTATATTTCATGTAAATAGTATTTGTCTGAATAAATATATGTAGGGCATTAAACAGTGACGTTATGGTTTCTTGCTTTCTCGGCTTCAAAACTGACGCGGAGGCCACTTTTACTTTTCTCGCCGGCTGCCGTGCAAGTAGTCACTTAACCGCGAATTAGCATCTCAGTTGCCTTCTAGCTTTCAGCTCGGTGCAGTCTGTTTTTGTTATCAGCCTCATAAAGCTGCATAAATTTTCTTGTTGCGGCGACACATCATGTTTTTAAACAGTACATCAAAAACTGCTTCTGCGATACTAACGCTTATAGCGGTCATATTTCTCACCGCGGTTAACATAAGACGAGCGCTTTCTTTGATCCATTCTACTGTGAACAGCTAGATTTGATAAAGAATTTTTGACAAAAGACTTCCACTCTCTTATAAATTTACCCTATTTTACCCTCAGTACTATTACTAGGGATGTATGCACTTATAGTCCTTTTTGCACTAGGTAACGCAAATGCATGAGGGGCCGAAGGTTTCACCAATTCTTCAGACTGGTGAAACAAAGTTCTTTTATTTATTACTGACCTTAGATCTCGAAATAGATAATGTCCCACCCAGTTTCAGTACACAGGTTGCAGATTCTTGATGTCTGAAGCTAAAATGCTATGAAAATGATTGAACGATAGTCACTTCACAATAAATACTAGTGCTTTGATGATAAATGTACAAGTTCCGTAATGAGACAAGGTGCTACATGTCAACAGTTCGAAGGTCGGCACTGGACTGTGCTCTGCCAGACGTGACTGCTAGTTGCTGCCTCTGTCTTTTTGGCGCCAAACGAACCTTCTAGATTCATCGCTTGTATTTTGTGTCTATAAATTATAATGAACAAAGTACCAAATGGTTTCAAATGAAAGCTTATTAACAGAAAAGTGTTACATTTAAATTACGCCATTATATACTGTTTACTGTCTTAAATATTAATAAATGAAATGTAGAAATGGTAGCACCGGGCGGGGAAGCGGCAGCCAATCCGATGACGTCTATGCTACACTGCCGTGCTCTCTCACGGTCCATACATGATCTGTGTCATCTGTTATGTTTTTCCCACCCCTTCCATCGTTCCATCGATTACATCATGTTACTTTGCCTACTGCCAGCCAGCTACTTGGCTTCTAGAAAACTTACAAGTCGAAACTAAGATACTATTATTAAACCAATAAAGAGATAAAATCAGAATTGTCACAACATCTTTGATAAAAGTTTCGTATTCCAATGTCTAGTTTTCTTTGTCAAAGATTTTTTGTCAAAGAAAATTTGATAGTGTAATATCGGCCTACTTAAGGTGTCAACTGTTCATTTATTTTTGTAAAATGTAAACTTTCACGGCCGGAATGGTCAAAATTACTAAAATTTCCGGGCTGTTATGCCGTGGTCTAGTGGATTTATTATTAAAACCCAACGTTTCGTCCCTGACTGCGGAAGACATTCTCAAGGGGGATTGTGGCACTTCTGGATGTCCGAGTCACACCCTGGCTGGTCAGTAGCGAGCCAGGGTATGAATCGGACATCCAGAAGTGCCACAATCCCTCTTGAGAATGTCCTCCGCAGTCGGGGACGAAACTTTGGGATTTAATAATAAAACCGCTAGACCACGGCATAACAGCCCGGAAATTTTTAGTAATTTTTCATTTATTTTTATTATCCGTGCAAACTTTAATTTACGGCTGAAGAGCGGGGTAATTGTATGGCTGGCAGCTATCCCTAACCCCCTTCACCGGCCATATGTGGCCTGCGGGAGGGGGGGGGGTGGAAAGACAATAAGGGGGGAAAATGATGGCCTTGCACAATCCATTTGGATCAGTCTGATGCATTAGCTCGTATATAATTCAAACCGAATTTCGCCTGCGTCAGACACCGCAGCCTTCACTACATGAAGCCCGATGCGAGAGGGTACTCCGTCACGCGCAGAGCCGATACGATGCCAACGCCGCTCATACGTCACGCTAGGGTGGCAGCTGGCCGCAGTGACGTCACAGCACACTGAGGGACGGTCTTGTTTATTGCGAGTTACGGCGACGTTATGGCTTCCGGCCGTGCGGGCACCGGGCTGTCTGCCAAGGGAGAGCCGGAATTTTTACCGCAATTCACTCTCCTGGAAACGGTCAAGGCTGAATATATTTAGCCGCCTGGTATGACAGGCGTTTGCAGTATATTGCTCCACAAACGAATGCGCAGTTCCGTATGCCGCCGCGTAAAAATATAAAATTCCAAAACACAATCCATGTCTCTCTTTTTCTCTCTTTCTTCCCTCTCTTTCTCGTTCCCTCCTTCCCCACCTCTCTCTCACTCTCTCTCTCTTCTGTGTACAAACACACCCAAACATTTCAACATTCAAAATGTTGAAATGATTGTAAATCCAAGGGACTTAACTACGGTGGTCATTAGTCCCTACGCTTACAAACTACTTCCACTAACTTAAAGTAACTTATGCGGAGAACACAAACACCCATGTCCAAGGGAAGACTCGAGTCCCCGACGGATAATGGCTGCGCTCAATGCAGATGGGCACCTTAATGCACACGACTGTTATGCCGTGGTCACATACATGTGAGGGGCAACTGTCCATTTTAAACGTTTCGTTTATCGTTTCCTTCGTTTTTAAGGCTGTGCACCGGGACGACACTGCAACTACTTGCTCGTTCGACGAAATGTCAGTTTCAGAGCCGGCCGCGGTGGCCGAGGGGACTGAGGCGCTCCACTCACGGGCTGCACGGCCACTACGGTCGTAGGTTCGAATCCCCCTCGGGCATGGATGTTTGTGCCGTCCTTAGGATTAGCTAGTTCATAAGTAGCTTGTAAGTTTAGGGACTGATGACCCCGTAGTTAAGTCCCATAAGCTAAACAAACATTTGAACATTTTTCAGTTTCAGACGTACCGCGTTGGGCTTCAGGACCCAACGTAGTCCAAGCGTCAACGAATATATAATTCCTTATATTGACTTTCGAACTATTATTCACATTTCAGTGTCAGATTCTTGCGCAGACAGAAAAAGCATTCGATTTGACTATCACCTTTTTATAAAACTGTCACTTTAGGTAAAATATTTCAGTTTTCTTGTGACCTGTCCAAATCAAAATTCCGTAGCTATGTATGTTGTTGTCAACACAGGTATTATAAGTTACTCTCATTCATAATCAATCTATATAAAGAATCGATTTCCTAAAACGGTGTGAATTATCTAGTATCTTCTTCCCTTGTCGGAAGGTAAATTTTCACTAATATAAATATCTTCTCTCAAATTGTAAAGAAAAACCTTAATATTTCAAATAATGTCACTGTGAATATAGCTTGCAAAATTTTGTAAAAGGTTGAAGGAATAATCTTCAACACACTATTAAAGTTCAAGACGTTATAACATTTTTATTGCTCTCAAAATATACAGGTCATCACTCAGCAACAGCTAAACAAAGAGTAATTTTTGAATCATTTTAATTTTACAAATCATCTTGGTGAATAATGTAAATAGAAATAAACATTTTCGGCGACAACCGCAGAGATTTTCTTGTGTCTCGTGGCCGTCGACCCGCGACTTGAAGTGGCCTGATTGTTTACTCCTTTAGCTCGGTGGTGAAGATGTTGATCTCGTAGATTGAATTGCCGTCACAACACATCAAACATAAGAAAAACACAGAACTTTCTCAAGAATCATCTAACATAAGGTACTAACATTTGTAATCATTAATCAGTATAAACCTAATAACCTGCGGAACTCGGCTACCATAGGTAGTCGCGGAGACAATAATCCGTCCCACTACAACTGGTATATTTAATACCGAACAGGCAATACTTAACAACTGGTTAATGTGCATGGGAATTCTACATCCTCTGACAATAAAGTACGGTGAATAGTCCTGTAACGTAAACGTAGATGAACTTGTTGTGTCTCTGCTATGCTGTAGGTTAGTGGCTAGCAAGGATGTGAACATGAGTATGTAACTAAAAGAATTTATTGATAGCATAAAATAAATGCTTGATTTTCACTTGCTTATGATGGTACAAGATTCTTACTAGTACACTGTTCTACAATGTACCATTACAATTCCTGGCAATACATTTCTAGCTAATGCTTTCCTGTGTTGAACTTCTGGATCGAAACAGACTAACTGCGTGGCACTGTCCCACACTGTATGGTACTGCGTGATGCACCAGCATATGTAAGCGAGCCCCCTTCTTCCCACTGGCAGTCGCGCGAAGCAGGCAAAGGGGTACCGAGACTGCGAGCGCCCCTGTCGGCCGAAGTACTATGGAGCAGCTTATCGCTCTACTTGCAGTACCGCGGCGACTTGCGTGGACTGCCGGCGTTCTGGCGAATACCGACCCCACAACAGATCTATCAACTACAGCTACCTTATAGTTCTTCCAGGTAGTCATCTCCAATAAGTATTTATAGCTGAGCTGTATGATACAAGTCCTGGAAACGTTGCACGCAGTCTTCTTTGGGGATGGCGTTCAGAAACCTCGACACGTTTCGTTCGAAGCTAGGAAAATCGTCAAAACTCATTCCTTTCAAAGGGACTTTTAATCCAGGGAATAGGACGGAGTCTGGAAGATTGAGATCCTTCTTTGCCAGGAACTGTTTAACGTGTGGCTGTGTGTGGGCGAGCGTTCTCGTGAACAAAAAACCAGGACCTACTTCTGCGTACTCAGTTCATAACCTGCGTACACGTTGCATGAAACGTGTCAGAATAACAGCGTAGCTTGCAGCCTTCATCGTCGTTCGTTCAGGTACAAATTACTTGTGGATGCTACCTCGAATTTCGAACAAAGTTATGAGCATCGTTTTGATGCGTAATTTTTCGGCTCTAGCTTTTTTATGACGAGGTGATGTCACAGAGAAAGGCATTCCATGCTTTGCCGTTTCATTTCAGGATCGTACGGGAGACACCAGGTTTCATCCTCAAAAAATGTTCAAATGTTTGTATAGCTTATGGGACTTAACTACGGGGTCATCAGTCCTTAAACTTATAAACTACGTATGAACTAGCTAATACTAAGGACGGCACAAATATCCATGCCCGAGGGGGGATTCGCACCCCCGACCGTAGTGGCCGTGCAGACCGTGACTGGAGCGCCTCAGTCAAGAAACTAGGTGTCACGTCCGCTGTTTTCATAAAATCCTGTGCAGCCTCTAAACGTGCCTGTTTCTGATGTGCCACTAGATGGTTTGTTTTCTCTTCTTTAAATTATTGCGTAATGATTTGCCACATGGTTTCACGGTTAATCTGCAGTTCATCAGTTATCATGTCCGCAACGGGGACTGTCAGAAACACTGTCTCGGTCTCCGCAAAAACGGGCGAACCTCTCGTACACACACTACATGGACAGTGCTTGATCCCCATAAACACGCACCAGCGTCGCATGCGTTTCTGAAGGTGTCGTGCCAAGATTAAAATCAAACTTAACATTCATAGTTTGCTCGTTCATTACCCTGTTCTCAGTTCAGAATCAACGCACTAAGCAAGCACTTCGTCCAACGGGTCTAACACCAAACACATGCGATGGACAACTGAGCGACGGTGGGGGCAGGTCAAAACAGATCGCTACGCAGATTGCCAGATCTATTGTTCCGGCTTAATTCACCGCTCTTTATAAACATCCTTCAGTCCTACCCTTCATCTATCTGTTCGTCACTTCCCTCATCTCTCTCACTATTTTTGACCTTCCTCATTGACCTATTGGGCTTCTCTTTGTATCAGCATACCGAAAAATATTCAGCTAAGCCATGTACTCTCCTTCCTCTCTCTGTCCATGTCATAATCCTGCCTGCCTGCTTCCTCTTGCTTGTCTCCCTCATCCACCACTTCCTCTCCCATCTATCACCAGCTCTATGTCAATTTCCTGCTGTCTCCTCTATCTCCCCGCTCTCCCAAAACAAATACAAATTTCACTATAAAAAAAACTAACTTCTTAGATTTGGAGGCCGCACCCCGCCTCCCCCCCCCCCCTTCCCCGAGAACGAGAGCACGGGACAGTCAAAAAAAAAAAAAAAAAAAAAAAAAAAAAAAAAAAAAAAAAAAAAAAAAAAAAAGATTGAGGCCAAGAGCGCTATAAAATAAAAATTAAAAATAAATAAATTGGAGTTGGAGGTTCCCCAAAAGGCCCGTGGCGGTACAAAAATTGCACAATTCTCTATGTAGCGCTAGAGAATATTTGTGCATTACACACTGCGTAGTATTGCGACTTGTGAAACGTCTTAAACTTCTATACTCAAGTAGGTCCAGCTTTGAAATCAGTCCGTCGAAGTACTCTAGCTTTCGTGAATGAAAAGTAGACTAAACATGCGCCGATGTGACTCTGAGTTTCTCGCGTTTTGTTCGTTGTTGTTCATAATATTTCTGCAATGAGATATGTAGAAAGGTCCCAGGTTCGAGTCCAGATTCCGGCACATAATTTTAATCTGCCAGGACGTTTCATATCAGCGCACACTACGCTGCAGAGTGAATGTTTCAGTCTGGAAACATCCCTTAGGCTGTGGCTAAGCTATGTCTCCACCATATCGTTTCTTCCAGGAGTGCTAGTCTTGCAAGTTTCGCAGGAGAACTTCTGTGAAGTTTGGAAAGTAGGAGGCAAGGTACTGGCAGAATTGAAGTTGTGAGTCGTGTCGGGGTATCTCAGTGGTAGAGCGCTTAACCCGTGAAAGGCAACGGTCCCAAGTTCGAGTCCCGGTTCCGGCACACAATTTTAATCTGCCAGAAAGTTTCAATGAGATATGTAGTTTTCGCCCTTGAGCCTTCTGAACTGATTCGTAATTGAACGACCAGCATTTCTCGTTCGGTTATACAGCCTGACGTGATCAGGGGGAAACGTGCGATCTTTCGTTTTATATAATGTTTCCTACGAAAAAATGTATGCCCTAGATCGTTAACAACTTCAAATTTTCCTTTGTGTGTTAATTACAAGAAGCATTATATATGACCGATTTCGATGTTACTATTTTACATCATCTTCAGACCTGCATTCCTCATCAATCTCTGTAAAATGATAATGTAAAATGAAAATGTTTCTAGGATATTTTATTGATTATACATGTCACCCCGTTTGACGGTAGTGTTCTCCAGAATTCTTGGAAGAGTTTCAAAAACATTTCTATAGATTAAAAGTCGTTAAAAGCGATGTCGCTATGACCGGTATCAATTTGGAATGTACTTAACATGCGAGGCACACCTTAAAATGTGCATTAATTTGGAATTGTAGCTAACCTATAAATGGAATATCGAGAGTATTTTAATAACATTCTAGGGGGAACGGATTCCTTTTAGAGATAATTTACGAACTGCGGAGGTAATTATGCTGCCAGATGGCGAGAGCAACTCAGTACTAGGGTTAACAACAGCCGAATCGAATTTCTCCATCATTTACAACTCGTAGGGGCCGCCCCTAAATCCGAGTCGGAATCGCTTTTATACAAACTGGAGGGCACGGCGGGGCGGTAATTTGGCAGGGAGAACTGCAACGAGGTCTCCATTATACGGGATTACCATAATTAGCTCTTAAGGGGCGGGGAGAATGTGAGCGGGCCGGGAATTACAGCGGAAATTGGCCCAGCCAGCAGTCTACAGCCTACTCCTGTCTCTCGCCTTCCCCCACCCTGGGCGTCGGATAAGCGCCGGGACCTTTGGGGAGAGCGGAAATATCCGCCTAGCGCCGGCGGCGGTGGGCGAGGTCCCACTGACTGAGGGGGCGGCGTTAGAGGCAGAAGACAGGCTCACGTCCAGAAGAAGATGCCACTACAAGCAATCACACACCACGGAATTAACTTTCAAGAAGGAAAACCTAAGATTTGGATTCGACAACGTGGGCTTTAGAGACGGAGCACACACTCTTATTTTAGGGTAAGGGGTAAGGAAGAGTATTAGTCCCGACTTTTGAAAGGGACCATCCCATCACAAAAAGTACACAAATCAACACACATAGATGAAACTAATAAAAAGAGAGGAACACACTAGTAAACAGTTTGGAACCAGACATGACAGTGAATTACAAGTTTGCTGTTATGTTACTCTATCAACTAAAACATGACACAATGTAACTAGCAAAATCTGTAGGGGACATTTTTTACATTTTAATTTTTTATACTATAATATTTTTACAAGAAATTTGAAAATTTAGCCCATCACTGGCACCAATTTTAGGTACTGTTGAACGAACAGCAGTTTAGGCTAGCTCCGATATTTACACAATTTCTCACCAATAAAGACTTTTGTGACACCTATGGATTCACCTTGGGACAGTGGTGGTTTTACCTTAGGACGCGGTGGTGTATTTCAATTTCTTAGTTTTATGAATGAAAAAATCGTATTGGAACTAGGTCGTACATGTTTGTTAGTCAAATCCACAGTCACGCCAAAGTTCAATTGCGCAGCCTTTTCCATATAAGAAAGAAGATCTTCCTCTTGCTCTGTGGCGAAGACTTTTTGTGTAGCACTGTTGGATTCATATTTGATATGAGTTCGACCAGAAAATTTATTTCTCTGGACGTGCCTAAGAAAAGTACTTTTCGACACTCCATATATTTCAGCCAGGTCTTGTATAGATTGTTTCTGTGTAATAATCTCATTGGCAGCTGCTTCCATGCATTCCGCATCTGGTTTTTCTATTTTCCTTCTTACCTTTCTTCTATCCATCTAATAAGATAAACGAACTTAAGTAAAACTGTAGACGAAATGTCCCAAGGTGCAACCAGAGAAGTGTCCCAAGGTAAAACCAAATACACAATAAAAGAAAAAAGTATTCTACCCTATGTACATAATAATATCTTTATAACTTATGGTAACAATAGCTTACTTAAACAATGCACTACAACACTGTATTTAAGAAATATCAATAATCATGCTTAGGTTTTATTTATATCTTCTAAGGATAGTGGCTTAATTTTACTTTCAAACACGAAAACTTGTAAAACTCCGCCTCAGATCTCAAACATCGTCCGTACACAGCATGGCCTTCTCTTTCCTCTGCAAAAAAGGTCAGACAACTTTACTTCGTAGTTCTTAGAGTTGCCACAATGTAAGGTAACCCTTAAGGTAAGCCTTACATTATAACGAGGAATGAGCTTCATTTTGAACATATTATTCGTTTGAACTTGTTTATAGTGAATATGTATAATTAACTTATTATGTGACTTAATTAATTATCGTAATGCACAATGTATATAGGTAACTAATCTGTGAACCTTTCATCTTATTTATTTACTATCTGTATTGTAATTGTTTATGTATGTATTATATTATTAGTACTTTGTATGTTTTCTAGATGACTGTTATTACTTATTATGTTTAAATTGTCAATGTAAAATATGTCTCTGTGAACAGTTATCGATATGTCTCCTCAGTTCAGAGACTTTATTGTATTGCAGCGCTCGCCTGGGAGAGAGCGGGCAAGCAGCACTATCTGCCGACCCGTGACGTAGAGCAGACGTTCGTACGCGGTCCGCGGAGTGCTCAAACAATATAAGTAATCAAGTTGAACAAACAGAAAGTTATAATTTGTTGGAAGTGCAACGATATGAAAGTGTATGTGAAACCAGTGAACATCAGTGAAGTAAGAAATGATCTTAATGAAACATTTATTCGTTCGTTCTGCTGAGGCAGAAATTCGTTACGTGTTCGGTATCCGTCCCAGACGTCCGAAACGCGGTGGTGTCAACGCGGACGCTAACGGTCGCGATTAATTACGCGATTCGCGAAGCATCACGGCGAACTGATAGCAAGCTGCCAAAGAAGGAGCCACCTTCAAAATGATATCTATATGAATTTGTGTATCATTTATATGACTGCAGAGTACCACGTCGCTGGAATGATAAATAAGATAAGTTAAATGCTATTGGTTGTAATTTACTGTGAATGCAGGTTTACGTTTTGTTAAAATAGAACATTAGACAGTACTTTTGCTATCTTATTTGAACAATTATAATTATTATGACACTCCTCAATAATGCATGAATAATTTTTCTACACAATTTTACAATCAAGTGAGTGTCATTAATTGTTAGAGACAATTTTGCTAAAATTGATGGTAGAAGATAACAGACAATTGACTTAATGAATAATTTTTCTATTTCGTTTTGCACTGAGTTCAACAATAATAGCCCCCGCCACATCTATCCTATAAAGAACCAAACTCGTACAATTGCCGAATGCATAGCATTAATTAAGACTGATTTACATAAATTTCCTATTTGCTTGAGTGGTTGGACTGCATCCATTTGCCAATCACTTGATGTTAAAAAATCCTACTATTCATAATTTTCTAAAGTATCATTACCATTAGCGTACTAATTGAGTCGTACGCATTGCACAGACGGAGTAAGTTAATTTCTGCTATCTGCGTGTGCACAGCCTCTGTAGGAGATTTTGTAAGGAAAGGAAAGGAAAGGTGAGTGATCTTTTGAAAAGTTTGTCAGATAGGGCCATAGTATTTGTTAATTGCTAAATATTTTCAAAATTTAACTACACCACTTGCATGAATCACGAGTTTAACGTAACCAACCACGAAATTAAGGTCAGGTTTGTTATGTTGCTCAAACATCACAACAACAGCCACCACAGATAATAACACGTAAAACCAAAATTTATTTTTTTATACCTCCACTCACACTTTTCTACAATAAAATAAATACCTTTCACCCACAATATCCCCAACAAATATTTTTCTTTCCTGACAATAAGAGTGCACTGACTTTATTAAACAGTGTCCCAAGGTAAAACCGTCCCAAGGTACAACCCTTTCCGCTACACAAATGTATCTGTTTACGAGAGCAAACATAAATATTGATATAATGTTGATATGCTGAAAATATCATATATTGTAGCCCCTTGAACTTTTATGTATACACTATATCATCAAAGATATCTGCACACGAGGGTGAAAATGACTTATACAATCGTGGCGCCCTCCATTGATAATGCTGACATTCAATATGGTGTTGGCACGCCATTACCCTTGATTACAGCTTCCACTCTCGCTGGCATACGTTGAATCAGGTGCTAGACGTTTTCTTGCGAAATGGCAGCCCATTCTTCATGGAGTGCTGCACTGAAGAGAGTTTTCAATGTAGGTCTGTGAGGCCTGGCATGAACTTGGCCATGTTGCGGATTGCGCGGCTCTGCGTCGGAGGTTCGAATCTTCCCTCAGGCATGGATGTTTGTGTTGTCTTTATTATAAGGTATTTTATGAGTAGTTTGTAAGTTTAGGGACTGATGACCCCGCAGTTAAGTTCTATAAGCTTTAACAATATTTGAACTCTTTTAAGTTTGCATTCCTAAACATCCAAAAGGTGCTCTGTAAGATCCAAGTCAGGACTCTGCAGGCCAGACCAATACAGAGACGTTTTCGTCGTGTAACAACTCCGCCATAAGTCGAGCATTATGAACAAGTTCTCTATCATGTAGAAAGGCGCAGTCACCATCCCCGAATCCTCATTAACAGTGGGAACCAAAAGATGCTTTAAACATCAATCTAGGCCTGCGCATACCAACAAGTGGCTCAAGCCCTCTCCATGTAAAGCACGAAGACACCATATCACCACCGCCTCCGAATTTTACTGTTGGCACAATACGTACGCTGACAGATGACATTCACCGGTCATTTGCCACACCCACACCCTGTCATCAGATCGACACATTGTGTATTGTCATTCGTGACACCACACAACGTTTTCCCAATGTTAAATCGTTCAATGTTTGTGCTCCTTTCATCAAGCTAGGCGTCATTTGGCATTGACCTGCGTGATGTGTGGCTTGCAGGCAGCTGCGTGACCATGAAACCCAAGTTGTCTCACCTCCCACCTACCTGTAGTGGTACTTGGTGTGGATCCTGATGAAGTATGAAATTCCTGTGTGATTGTGTGTGTACATGCCTGCCTATTACACTGTACGACCCTCTTCACCCATTTGTGGTCTCTGTAACTCAACAAAGTCAGCCTGTACGCTTGCATGCTGTATGTGTCTATTCACGTTTTACTATCACATCAGAAACAGTGGACTTAGTAATTGGTATGGAAATCTTACATACAGACTAACACAAATGGCACCCAAACACCAGATCATGTTCGAAGTCGGTGATTTCCATAAAGTGCACCATACTGCTCTCTCATGATGTCAAGTGACTACTGAGGTCGTTGATATGGAGTACCTGACATTAGGTGGCAGATCAATGCACGTAATATATATATAAAAAAAAAACATACGAGTTTTGGAGTGTCCGGATACCTTTGATTACACAGTATAAGGATTATGTAACTTCCAAAAAGAAATGTATTTTTGTTACTAAAAGGTTAACCTAGTACATAGCACAAATCACTTTACACAGTGTATATCACTGATAAATGAAGTAATATCTGTACATGTCTATGAATGATAATCTTTGTAAAGAAAAACATGTTATGCATAGTGCATGTTTGCTGCTCCAGCTTGTATATTGAGTATTCTGAAGCGTGCCATGATAATAAATTTAAGGTACTATGTGCTTACTGCAATACAGTAGTGTTTATAACATGAATAAATGTCAGATGAACACCAAAGAAAAACTTCGCATCCAGCAGATCTCAAGTAAGTGAACAGAACTGTTTCATTTTGTACTGAAGTAAATACAAGCACCTAAATATGTCCTTTCATCTGTGAAACAAATTACATGTGGCAGTAACCTACTCAGCATCCTTGTTCAGTGAAGAGGCAGATGACATGCTGCCCAAAACATACTTATGTGAAAAAAATGTCGTCACCAGAACACAGGCAATGTAACCAGCAATGGCTTTTAAATAAAACATTTTTAAAGTCGTATGTATTCAAGAACAATTGCCTGGTGTGATTTAGAAAGTCACGAAAATCTTAAATCAGAATTGCCTGAGGTGGACTTCAGCAACCATCCTCCCGAACACGGGTACAGAATATTACCACAGCACCACCCAGCTAGGTAATTGAATTCGAGACTGATAACAAATAGTGTAGAGTCATGCGTTTCATAGTGATTAAGGCGTTGGGTGGCTGTTCTCCAACTAAAGATAGTAATGTCGTTCATGGAATGCGGAATGCTAGTAAGTCTGTGAGTAGGATACTACCATGGATAGAGTCATGGAAGTTACATGACAATAATCTAGACAGGAAAAAAAAACACTTTACAGGACAAGCAAAAACCTGTACTCATTGCTAACCTGCCAAATCTATCAAACTGAAGTCTTTCAGGACTGCATGTCACAATTTCTAATGAATCTTTCGCGGGCAAGCGCTCTACCACTGAGCTGTCCCGACACGACCCCCGTCACGTCCCACAATTTCAATTATGCCAGTACCTCGCCTCCTACTCTCCACACTTCACAGAAGTTCAGTGCGAAACTTACAAGACTACCTCGTCGTTTGTCTTTCCGTAAAATAAATTATTACATAAAATAACTCATGATCACAGTAAATCCAACCAAATCAGGCAAACTATACAACACACACATTCAGCTAATGGCTGACCATTTTTCGGTAAAAACGCACAGTCCATTGTCCTTATCTGGCCAGCCTGGCACAAAAGCCACAGGCAGATATACTGCTAGAAGAACGCCATCTGACTCTTGCAGTTACAGGTCCACAGATACTCGCCAAATAGGCACGAGAGACGTCTCAGCTCCGTCACTGTCCCCTACTGGAGTGACACGAACGTGGAAAATGTCTACCTGTTGTAGCCGGCACAGAAGCAGACAATAACACCTATCGTTTAAATACAGCCATCCCACTCACTCACTCACTCCGTGACCCGAGTTTCCTGATGATTTAGCGTCCAGGAGGAGAGATCTACAGCACTCACAGGCAACAACGAGAACGGGTAGCTGGAATTCACACAGAATAGTAAAGCAGTTTGTCAGTTTTTCCGTAGCTGTGAACGGTGGAGATGCTGTACCAACCACATTCTTCAGTCAAAATGGTAACAAATACCGCTAAAGTTACTTTAATACTAGCTCATTATTCACCAAATACTCCTCCCTAATTGAATAAATCTCCTAACTCAATCACTGTACTCTTAATGAAAGTATTTAGGTGGTAATCGGATGAAACCTGATTTAATGATATGTTAATTAAAGAGGGAAGGATCGGTTTCTCCTCATAAATTATTGCCTTTGAGTTAGCATGTGCACCTGCTTCACTCGTATGTAGAAGCTCTCATAATATATGTTCTGAGCTGCTTTCATATTTATGTCCTCGTAACTCTGCAAGTGTCCAGCTGATAGCAGAGATTTCGTCAACACCAGATGGATGCCTAGCTCCCCGATAAGAAATTTAATTATGGAGACAACTGACACTGAATTTCTCCATATTATATATTAACTGACCGCAAAGACGTGGCGATGAGCTGCCACAGGCACATACAAGAGACACAAACATACAACACATTCAGCTATCTGCCATGGCCTTCTTCAGAAAATAGAGCACTCACACAATCACACAGGCACACAACACAGTCATACAACCATCACCTCCGACTGCCACACTTCGAATCACGCTCTGCAGCGAATCGGGGACGGGAGGGGACGGGGAGGGGATAGAAAGGTTACGTCACGGTGGTGGGGATGGGTTAGATGGGAATAACGAGATGCAGCTTAGGAATGGAGTGGGGAGGCGCGTGAGGGGAGAAAATAAAATAAAATAAAGTAAAATAAATATATATAGAAAATGCATGCACACTGCAAGTACACAAGACCACATACACACACACAAACACACCCACACACACACACACACACACAATCACACATTCACACACCACTCAAAATAGGCGAGGTTTGGGACAGAGAGGAACTGTAAGGTATATATATAGGGAAGTTATCGTAGGTTGAGGCCTGGTTGATTTCGGGATCGGATAATGTATTGTAGGGATAACTCCCATCTGTGCAGTTCAGAAAAGCTGGTGGTGGATGGGAGGATCCAGATGGCCCGGGTTGTGAAGCAGCCATTGAAATCAAGCATGTGCTCCGCTGCATGCTGTGGCACAGGGTGGTCCACCTTGTTTTTGGCCACAGTTTGGCGGTGGCCATTCATCCTAATGGACAGCTGGTTGGTGGTGATGCCAATATAGAAAGCTGTTCAGTGCTTGCAGCACAGTTGGTAAATTACATGGCTGCTTTCACAAGTGGTCCGGCCTCTGATAGGGTAGGATAAGCCTGTGAAAGGACTGGAATAGGAAATGCTGGGTGGGTGGATTGGACACGTCTTGCAGCGGGGTCTTCCACAACGATATGATCCCTGTGGCAGTGAGCTGGGTTTCGGGGTGGCATAAGGATGAACAAGGATGTTGTGAAGGTTGGGAGGGCGACGGAACACCACTTTAGGAGGGGTGGGAAGGATCTTGGGTAGGATGTCTCTCATTTCAGGACACGAGGATAGAAAATCAAAACCTTGGCGAAGGATGTAATTTAGTTGTTCGAGACCAGGGTAGTACTGGGTGACAGGGGGAGCGCTCTTTTGTGGATGGTTACTGGTGTTAGGAAGAGGATTTGGGGTATGTGAGGATATGGCACAGGAGATTTGTTTGCGGACTAGGTCTGTGGGGTAGTTTCTGTTTGTGAAGCCCTTTGTGAGACCTTCAGCATATTCAGAAAGGGAATTCTTGTCACTGCAGATATGCCGTCCACGGGTGGCCAGGCTGAAAGGGAGTGATTTTTTGACGTGGAAGGGATGGCAACTGTCAAAATGTAGGTACTGTTGGTGGTTGGTAGGTTTAATATGGACGGAAGTGTGAATGGAGCCATCAGTGAGGTGGAGGTTGACATCCAGGAATGTGGCATGGTTGGTTGAGGAAGACCAGGTGAAGTGGATGGGAGAGAAGGAATTGAGGTTCTGAAGAAAGGAGGATAGGGTGTCCTGGCCCTGAGTCCAGATCAATGAACCGGAACCAGGCCAGAGGCTTGAGGTTTTGGGATGCTAGGAAGGATTCCTCCAGACGGCCCATGAACAGGTTGACATAAGAGAGTGCCATGCGGGTGCCCATGGCTGTGCCTTGGATTTGATGGTAAACTTTTCCCTCAAAGGAAAAGTAGTTGTTAAGTAGCATGAAATTGGTAAGGGTTATGAGGAATGAGGTATCAGGCTTGCGTTCAGAGGGACGTTGGGAGAGGTAGTGTTCCAGAGCGGCAAGGCATGTGGGATGTTGGTGTATAGGGAGGTGGCATCCACTGTGACAAGTAAAGATCCAGGAGGCAAAGGGGTGGGAATGGTGGAGAGTCGCTGAAGGAAGTGGTTGGTATCTTTGATTTTATTTTATTTTCTCCGCTCACCCGCCTCCCCACTCCATTCCTAAGCTGCATCTCGTTATTCCCATCTAACCCATCCCCACCACCGTGACGTAACCTTTCTAACCCCTCCCCGTCCCCTCCCGTCCCCGATTCGCTGCAGAGCGTGATTCGAAGTGTGGCAGTCGGAGGTGATGGTTGTATGACAGTGTTGTGTGCCTGTGTGATTGTGTGAGTGCTCTATTTTCTGAAGAAGGCCATGGCCGATAGCTGAATGTGTTGTATGTGTGTGTCTTTTGTATGTGCCTGTCGCAGCTCGTCGCCACGTCTTTTCGGTTAGTTGTAAACTGTCCTCACTATATTATTTATTCCAACCTGGAGTTTAATGAGGGTTAGTTCCGTTTCTTTCTACCCGCGGAAGCGCTACGATCGCAGAAGCATGCGCGGCAGTTACTCTGACTCAAGGAGAAGACATTTTCAGTTCTCTAATGCCGACGTGTGCGTTGTGTTCTTCTTTATAATGACAGCCGAAACTGAAAATGCCGCCTTGTGTGAAATCAGATCTGTGATTCGTTTTCTAAATGCAAAGAATCTTAAACCAAAGGAAATTCATGAGAAACTATGCGAGATTTACGAACAAAATGATATGAGTGATTCAATGGTTAGCAGAATGGTTAGACTGTTCAATGAAGTACCTACGTGACCAAACAACTCCGTACTGCTCGGAACTCTCTCATAGCGACTTCTTACACTTAAAATCCGTCCTTGTTAGTCAACTCTTTCACGATGATGACGACCTGAAAGAACATGTTACCACATTTGACTAATGAAAAACCTTCAGCCGTTAATTTTTGGAATTTTAATTCCATTTTTCGAGAATACATTATTCTCTTCTTCAGACCCTTATAAGATCCATGCAGTAATGCGAAACTAGTCATCCATTATAATACTGCATTACACCCTCTCACACCAAGATGTAGCCGACAACTGTCATACCAACCATCATGGTTGAATACACAGGCGGCAACATTTTTTGAAGAAGGCATACTGAAACGTGCCATGCTATGCTAAGTGCCTACAAAATTTCGAAAACTATGCACAAAAGTAGTGTAATAGTTGTAGCTTTTTGTACAATAAATATTTTTCTGTTTCTGTACACGTTTGTTTTACATGATCAAACGGAACTTACTTCGTGGACTTACCTCGTATTTGTCAGGCAAAACACTGTTACGTGGTAGGGCCCCAACTCAGAAGATGCGAACCGTCGACGCATTTTGCAGGACCTCTGGATTTTGTTGGGTCTCACATAATTTTCGTTCATGGCAGATGCCGAGGTCATGGGATATCACACCGCTTGGCACATCATATGACGCTCCTGCTTCTGGAAGAGGTACATGATCGTTGTTATCACCATCACTCTGTCATTTCCAAATAAGTTTCTGCCTCAATGTTGCACTATGATTGGTGAACAGCAGGTTATGTCACTGACATAATAACCGTATCAAAATCGGAATTAGTGTTAGTTTTGATATTGGAGTGCTTGAATGCGAAATTGCCTTTTCAGTACAGCATAATGACTTCATTGATGTTAGCAACTCAGTCTCTTCCACTTTAGTTTTACCACTTCATCGGTATCTGAAGTTTGGGGACTAAAGAAATATGAAGTGTATAGGATGTGTGTGTTTCTCACTGCTTTAATTTATTGAAGCATGAGATGTTCTTTACTATTGATTGTAAGTGCAGAGGTCACTGATGGAATTGAGTTAAAATAATTCTCCTCTTATGGTATTTTTATCGTGTTACTTTCTTTCTCTCTGCTAGAATGTAATTGGAATGAAAATTTAACAGGTCAATTTTTTTTTTATTTTTTTTTATTTTTTTTTTTTTTTTTTTTTTTTTTTTTTCTAAGTTCGACGGTAATATTATAACCACGTAATCGACTCGCGAGACGGGTTGCAGTCGCAACTATACAAGATTCTAAAGATGATCCAAATAGATTGAAACATATTAATGTAAAAAGCCATTTGTTCCTGTTGCCTGAAGATAAGATAATAAATTGTTTCAAGTAAAATTAATCAGAGAGAATATTGAATAATGCACTACATCTCAATGCATGGTTCGTATGATCATGTGTGGCTCTTAGTCAACTACTGATTGATAGGTCAAAATCATGTCAAAGTATAGAAACTGCAGTCTCTTTCGTACATGAAAAAAAGGGAAAGAAAAACTCAAATGATTCTCTGCACCTAAATTATTTCTGGCATGGCCTCTATCGTGATAGGAAAGACGCAAGTATCGATTATGCTAGTCTGTAAATCCGAAACTGGCAGCCAGAGAAATGAAATTCTGAAATGTACTGCTCTTGGTTCTGACTATTTCAACTGCCAGTACAAGTGATGTTCCTATGATGCCTAAAAGTAACTCTATTTGGATGGTAACGGAAATGAGCCATGCCATATTCTTTGTCAGTATTTCAGGGATGAATTACATTCTGGCCGATGCGTTGCTAGTTAAATTCACATGACAAGTCTGTCTTTAATTCCTTATTGCTTCCCATAAGGGCAAACCTGCAGAATGTCGCAGGCGGCGTTCTTTTAAAATTCCGTGTGACGCGCAGTGTCCTTACGCTAGCCGCCGAGGCGAGAGGAATTCGCGAGCAGAAAGGGCACTCTGCAGGCCTTTGTCGCGGGGCCGGTAAACAGCATGTGGAATCCGGCAGCACAAAGGGACCGCCCCGCCTTCAGCAAACTATCGATAGGTCGATCTCTGCCGGCGGGTGGCTCTGCACAGCACAGGGGCTTGCGACCAACTGCTCCCAACGCACGCCGCCAAAAAACGCTGCGTTCCTTATAAATGGTTATGTCTGCAACCACTATGCAAGGGCGTTGCCAGAAAATAGAAATTCATTCATATTAACCAACTAGCTGAAAAACCGGCATTGCCCCGGTATTTATTTATTTATTCAAGCCTTGAGTTAGTTCTTCTCCTATACCTTCTCTCTGTGATATTCTCCTTTTTGCTAAAAAGATGTTACAATTATGGGAGAATCGTTTTTATATATAAAACAATGTGCTCATATGTTTGTTTAGATCGTTTTGTTGACAATTTTGTTGGCCCCCACGAAAGCCACTCGGAATCGTCGTGGTAGCTGACATAGCTGGGAGATGACCGTGGTGACAGGACCAGCTACCAGAAATTTTTGTCCATTTAGAACCACCCGGGGGTCACTTGGAGCTTTTAGAATTGCTTCCGGACGCGAACAACTTCGCCCCCCAACACGGAAAGTGGGTTTACATAACTTCACGATGGCCTCCCCCAGGGTTTTGTTCTTGCTCCCATTTTTTTTAAATATTTACACCGCTGATATTCCAGGTACGCAATCTAGAAAATTCATTTATGCCGATGATATTGCCATAGCGTCACAACACAGAGACATCCATGTGACGGAAACTACCTTAACATCTGACCTAACTCTCTTCAGAAATTACTTCTCAATGTGGAAACCCAAATAAAACGTAAGTAGCTTGTTTTCATCTCAATTATAGGATGGATGACTATAAACTTAACATCTAGTTTGATGATGTTCAACTTGAACATAGTGAACATCCCAAATACCTAGGAGTCATCTGGAATACATATCCCACTTTTAAGTACCATCTTCAAAAATCAGAAGACAAAATTAAAATTAGGAATAACATATTGCAGCACTTTGCAGGATCATCTTGGAGAGTCAGTGCTAAGATTTTGCGTACAACAGCTTTTTCCCTAGTTTACTCTGCAGAGAGTATTATAAGATCTTGTCCACTCCTGAGCTTCCTATCCTGCAAGACCTTCCACCACAGGTAAGCCGGTTGAAATCACGTGAATCACCTCTTAAAACAGCTGTGCAACTACATGAGAGTAGCTTCTCGCCTAAATCGAACTGGGCAAGAAATTGGGATTCGTTTAATGGACAAAACAGCATCTGGATAGACGATCCCTCGAAGGAGATCCAAGGAATGCACCTTCCCAGGAGAGGATGGTCTTTGACCAAACGCTTCCGAACTGGCGTTGGTCGCTGTAACTATTGGATACTCAAATGGGGACATGCAGACGACCAATCATGTGACTGTTGAGCACGCATAGAAACGATGAGCGACATACTTACTAACTGCCCATTCTCAGAAGGGATGACCGAACTCCATCTAGTCACTCAGGAAACTGTCCAATGGTTATTTATCTTATTAATTTAATAAGATAAAACGTGTGTGTGTGTGTGTGTACGTATTATATACAAATCTACAGTTTTCTTTGGATGTTTATGAAATTTTGCACACGTAAGATTCAATACATGAGGGCGATCGGCGTAAGTGTTAGGATCACGTCCAACATATTGTTCGAGATATATGACGTCATAAACAATGAGATGCGCGAAAAACTGCAGCTTCAGTCAGTGTTGCACATTTCCTCCTAAAGAATCTTATAACCAAATTTGTTGCACATATTCCTTACCATAAGGTAACAATAATGTCGCGGTAACAACGACATACGACCCCACTGTTCAGGAGATACAACGTCATAAATAATGTAGTTGAAAGATACTGCCACATAATGGAACGAGGCTTTATTCACACTGTATGAGAAAGACATTACTTAGCGGCTTCCAACCAACTTTAAACATAATTTCAAAACTTTATGGAACTTTTTCTCGCTGACAACCATAGCAAAATTATGAAAGGAAGAAAAGTTTCTCGCTTACTACTTTTCCGCTGTTTGTGGAGTAAAAGTACGGCACTTGGTGTGAAGTTACAATTTAAAATTTCTACACTACTAATTGAAGCCACAGGAAATTTTATAGACAGTATACACACATAGCTAAATGTACCTTCGAAATTGTATCACAGTATGAGAGGTATTTCATGAGATATGAGCACGTAAACAGTAACGTTTATAGAAAACCGCCCTATTACGCACCATGTTTTAATCTATTACTTATTTACTACTAATTATATTCGTAACAGATTTTACAGTCATACAGCACTTATACAAGTGAATATATACCTGAAAAATGATACAACTGTACAACATATAACTGAATAAATATGAGATCGTGCGAATGTTATAAATTTGTATTTTGATTGCTATCTTTCTGTGTTTGGATACGGCACTCATAATTTTGTGCATTATGCAAGACAGCCTTATTTCTTATATATTCTTCTTTAGAAGAAAGGAGATGGACAGAGAGAGAAGGGATAGGACAAGTACTAACTCAAGGCAGAAATAAATAAATAAATATCTTGGCAACGCCGAGTTTTTAACTAGTATAATATAAAAAATAAGCTGTCCATAATCTATAAAATTATAATATCAAACCAAAGATATAGAGTAATCAAAAGATAAAAGATATGTAACATTCACACATTATTTACTCCAAAACAATACTTCTGGTTACTTGTCCAAGTGAGCCCACCACTGAGCAAGCGATATAAAGTCGTGTAACAAATATAGATGGGTGAAATCCACTCCAATGTTCAATAGTGTCCTGTGACTTATTAATCTGAATAGAAAATGAGAGACTCACTGGAAACTGCAGTCTCTTGAGTTAAAATGTAGATCTGTCGGAAATAATGGGTACTCGTTGGTGTACAGTTTAATTCTCTTCCTTTCGTTGTAGTTCTATAAGAGCCTTTTGCTTTCGCATGTAGCCGTGTGCGCTTCACAGTTCAATGTTATCAACATCACCATAAGCTGACTGGAATACAGGACTGTCTTGATTATAAACCAGAAATTCTTTAAAAGTGGTACCAACTGGGTCTTCAGAAGCTTTCTCGAATTTATGTTTCAAACATTCATCTTCTACTGTGTTACCTTCTGAAGAATCTCCATCTATATAAAAGCGAAAGGACACTCATTCATACACTCACTCATTTACTCACTCACTGACTAAACACGAAATCATTATAGTCGACATGGTCGATTGGAGAGTGTCCGCAACTGCACTATGTTATTTTAAATGTGTTTATTTCCGTCAACAGTTGCAATATAATTGTTTAATAACAAGTTTCGATCACTTGGATCATCTTCAGATCTGATAGTTGCGTCCGCAACTTGTCTGGCTGAGTTAGTACCAAGTAGTACTCAGCCAGACAAGTTGCGGACGCAACTATAAGATCTGAAGATGATCCAAGTGATCGTAACTTGTTATTAAACAATTATATTGCAACTGTTGACGGAAATAAACACATTTAAAATAAACACGAAATCTCGAAAACTTCACCTATGAAGCTGAAATTTGGCAGGAATGAAGTTTATTGGTAGTAGACGTCAGCTAAGAAAAGATTTTGCGACAGGATCGATAGTTCAGGAGATATGACGTCATATACGATGAAAACTTTCCCGTCTTTCGGCACGTGATACTGTGACTTTATCAGTCCACTATTTGAGAAGGAGAGCACTTAGAGATTTGCAACAAACTTTAAACATAATTTCAAACCTTTAGGAAACCTTTTCTCGCCGACAACCATAGCAAAATTATGAAAGGAAAAAGTTTCTCACTTACTACTTTTCCGCTGTTCACGGAGTAAAACTACGGCATTCGGTATGACGTTGAAATTTATAATTTCTACACTACATATTGTGCCTGCACGAAATTTTACAAACAGTATACACACATACAGTTAAATGTACTCCTAAATTGCATCACAGTACGAAACGTAATTCACGAGATACGAGCAAATAAACAGTAACTTTCATGGAAAACCGCCCCATCACGCACAAGGTTTTAATCTATTACTTCTTTACTACTACTTGTTTTCGCAACAGATTTTACAGACACACAGCACTTCTAGTAATGGACATATACCTGAAAAAATGATACAATTGTACAACATGTACCTCAGTAAATATGAGATCATATATACTGCGATGGGTAAAAACCTTTCACATCAGGTATCACGTTTTACGTATACATTTCGTATTTACTGCTAAGACAGTCCTGTATCCTAGTGAAGTCAAGGAAATTCCTGAAAGATGACAGTGCTGTTGAAGCGCATACCACTGTAGGAAGAAGCAGTAGATAACCATAGAGCTACAAGGAAACGAAGAGAACGAAACAGAGTGCATCCGACGAATACCCGTTATTTCCGACAGATGTAGCTTTTAACTTTACGAGAATGCAGTTTGCAGTGGGACTTGCATTTTCTATTTTATTAATAAATCACAGGGCAATCTACTCAATACTGTGGGGTGTATTTGAAATCTCCATCTTTCTCACCCGGACAGACATGTGCTCTCCACAGAAAATATTCATATTATATCCTGGACAAGTCACAAGAAAAAATGTTTATAGTCATGAAGGAAGGCCTTTTAGCGTTTAACGCCCCGTCGACAACGTGGTAATTAGAGGCCGAGCTTACGCTCGGATTGTATGACTAAGGATGGGAAAGGAAATCGTAATTTGAAGTTTTTTGTGTATACTAAGCTGATAAGTATGGTGTAGTACAGTAAATCTCCAAGAATACTAAACGAGCTTTCATGGGGTTTCATAGGTCAACTGAGAGTACCTTGGGCCAACATATAAGCTTCATTTAATCAAAATCGGATCAGGGGAAGAAAACATATCGTAATTTGTAATTTCCGGTGTATGCTACGCTTGAATTGCAGCGTAGTATAGCAAACATCCGATAGAGGCGCTGTTATTTACATAGTACACCAAATAACTAATAAATAGCGACGCTGCGTTTTTTATTCACATAAATAAGATGTGATGCACTGAAACAAGGGCTACAATTTTCTTTACGGCAGCGGTGTAGTGTACTGATGTTGAATCCTATTTGAAAAAAATCAGTCACGTACAATGAGGAGTATAATTCTTTGTGTTGATAATGAAATAAATAATTTTGTTCCGATCAGTAAATTAATGACCTCCCTAAAGCGAATATTTCGTTGCCAACGTTAACATTCTAAACGGCTGCCATTGCAAGTAAAATTCAACTCAGGTACGACACAAAAAAATAATTCTTTATTAGTTTTATTCCGCATGCCTTGCAATGTCATGGAAAGAAAAAAGTGTCTTTCCGCGGGCTTAATTTGAATTTAAACCATAAGGACGTTCTAACGCGTCTATCGAAGTTTTCACATACTATGAATTCTGTGCAAGGATTCACGAATTTATGTAGTTTCCTTTCTGATTTCGGTGCGTACGCAGTACATACTGAGTCCATTCTGTTTAGGAATGACTAGAAAACTGTCTAGTACAGTACAGGCTCTGTTAGTTACATGGTGCACCAAAGAACTAATAGTTCCCGCTGCTGCATTTTTTAATTTTTTATTTCTTTTCGATGGTTATGCCATAGAACAGCAACGCACCATTAAAGATGCTGTTGGTTTTGTAGTGCTGCAAAGAAACAATACATGATCCTTCACTAACAGAAGTATTTTGAATGAAGAGCCGCAATCTTATCTGCAAATGCAAACTAACATTGAACAGAGGGTTGCTAATTACACTTTGTATATTCACAGCTTAACGATATTTCCTTGCTTCTTTTGACAGGGAAAATATGAATGTAAGACATAACGACATTCCTTCGTGTCTATCGATTCTCCAACTTACATGAGATTTCTTAGCAAAGAAAATCGAATTTATGTAGGTTCTTTCTGACTTTAGTATAACCTCATTACGTTTTGAGTGCCTTCTATTTAGGAATGCCTCGAAAACGCCATAGTACAGGAAAGGACACAGTGGGGCGACGTTAGTTTCATAGTACACCAAATAACTAATTATGGCGTTGCTGCGGTTTTTTTTCTTCGTGGTCATAACTATGGCATAATAGACTACAAGAAAGGGTACAATTTAACTTACGGCGATGGCGTTGTGCGCTGATGTTAACGGCCGTTGACTGCTTTTTCTGAAATCAGTCACGTAGAATGAGGAGAATAATTCTTTATGTTCACGATGAAATAAATAATTTATGCTGTTCTGGTCAGTAAATTAATCATCCTCCTAAAGCGATTAGTTCGTTGCCAACGATTGCAAACTAAACCGCTGCCACTGCAAGTAAAATTTAATCCAGGTGGGACACTTTTTTTTCTTCTTCGTAGCTGTATCCCATATGCTTTGCAATGTTATGGAAGGAAAATAAGTGCATCTTTTTATGGGTATAACCAGTAAATTGTGTAAAGAATAGAAATATCTATGGAGTGAGCATTGCGTTCAGTACACCTTCTCAACATTAAGCTGGAATTACCACGTGATAATAGCCGGCCGCGGTGGCCGAGGAGACTGAGGCGCTCCAGCCACGGTCTGCACGGCCACTACGGTCGGGGGTTCGAATCCCCCCTCGGGCATGGATATTTGTGCCGTCCTAGTTCGTAAGTTCTTCATAAGTAGTTTGTAAGTTTAGGGACTGATGACCCAGTAGTTAAGTCCCATAAGCTTAACAAACATTTGAACATTTGAATTTTGCATTTAATTTAGTATTGTTCAAGGTGGTGTCCTTTTGTCAGTATAAATGGTCTACCCCTCATTTCTTGTGTGCATTTTTAGAGAAGATAAAGATATAATATACAAAACCTCTGTTTTTATGTTTTCACGTACCCAGTCCCATCATTAATTATTTGTTCATTTGTTTTTTGGTAACTACTGTGTTTGCTAAAATATTTCCTGCTCCCCTTGAGAAGTATGCTGTTAGATTAAAATTCCGGTGTGCCTATTCGTAACGTAATTCAGCTACAATGCGCAGTTTTAGAGAAAATAAATTAATAGTACAGTTTTATCTTGCTAACAATGTCCACTGGTTGGCAGTTACAGTATTTATAACACTAATCTCGGACCTCAGCGAGGAGGATCTAGAGTTCTTCAGTTCCCACGGTCGGCTACGGTGCTGCGGAAACCTGATGGCGGCCTTGGCGGCGGCGGCGACGTCGGAAGGCGGAGAAGTTGGAGGTCCCTTGGCTGGCTCCGACTGCCAGGACTAAGCTGTGCGCTACCTTAAGTACACACGCGGGAGGATATCTGCCTGCCCTACTTCCCGATCACGGATGGGAGTAGGTCGTTGTTTACTGTACACTCTGGAAGCGCGACTAACGCCGCCTGCGAACTCGTGTGGTCCCTCGGAATGTTCGCCTAGCTGCACGGCAACCCACGACACCTTCGTATTGTGAGTGTTACCGCTGCGGTCAGCGGGCAGGACACCACCTCCCTTCTCATTCAATCGTTACTTGATGCTCCCTCTAAAACTCCTAAGAACTCAGGTCCCTTCACTTTGTCTAGGTCCCATAACCTTACTTTCCTACATTTAATAAACAATAAAGTATGACCGGTCTGTCTCGCGATATGCCTTACCGTTGATTAAATGGTTCCGAAATCTTGGTCTTACTGGAAAAGAATTCTGAAAACGTCCTGCGTCTCTTGGTCTCTTCAACGTATGTAAACTTCTTTCATGATTTTTAAACCAAGTGTCAATGATGATTAAAATTATGGTTTGTACAAAATTCTGCTTAAAAGCAGTTGCTCCATTTTTCCTCTAGACCACATTCACTTACTCATTTTCTTTCCGTTCCCTTTCCTTTCATTTAATTCCTGTCACCCAACCTTTTTTTTTTCTTTCATAATTTCTTTTATTTTATATTCTCTTATTTCATAATACATTTAAGCTGCTTCTCTTCAGATACCACACATTTTCCTGACCTCGGGACTGATTACAGATACTCCTTTATTGCGGCTCGAACTATGGTCGGGCTGTCTGTATCAATGAGACACAGAGGCCACAGTACATAGTCCATGTCTGAACTCCATGAGGGAAGTCCCACATTGAGCAGAGAAAGACAGCTGAATTCATGTTGAATATGACAAATTACAAAGTGGAAAACAAAGGTGCTAATACTAATCACGACAACACAATAGGCAGTATCGCAGAATATGAATACGAAGATCAAAAAGATTGCTTTTAATGCTTCTAAAATTGCTTAGAGATTGCTTGAATTATCAATAGATTTTATTAGTAGATTAGTTATTGTCAACTCGTGCTTAGCCCATCATCTGGTGATCTGTCAATAACACGCATATTCAGCGTATAACTATATACACAAAATTATTTGCAATTTATAATATGAAATACTTTCATAGTTTTACATAATTTGGAATTACATACCGATATTGTATATATTTAGGTTTGATGCATTCAAAATTGTCATTTAAAATACTGTTGTTATGTATTGCCAAATAAGAATAAACATCAGTTGTGATTAAGGTAATATTTATATATAATAAAGATAATACACATACAAATTATTTTACAAAATAAAGATTCTATGGCACATTATCATGTGAGTAACATGGAAGTTAGAGTAGAGGCTGAACATTTGCCTTATTTATTCAAGTGGCAAGGTGAAAATAAAGTGCAACATTTTAAATAAATTTTAAAAAATAAAGCAAATACCACATATGCCAAAAAATTGAAATGAACTACCGAAATATGTCGCTTCGAAAATCTGAAAAAAAAACAGTCCCTTGTGCTGCTAACTTTTTCGTTAAGCAGTTGATACTTCAAGGTGTACTATGCACAAAAATTTCTTAATCAAACGTCTAAACATGTGCTTTTATTCTCATTCTGAAGAATTGACAAATTGTTTTCGGTATTGAGTAGTTGATGATTTTGACGCAAATGGGCACTTAGTGCGCTGCCATAACTGGGATAGTTATGTTCTCCGTATCATATTTTAAATTTCCTTCCAGTTTGTCCAATGTAGAAATTTTCGAAGCAACATTTTTCGGTAATAAATTTTGAGGAGTTCACTTTTTTGGCAAATGCGGTATTTATTACATTTTTTATATTTGTTTAAAGTTATTCACTTTATTTTGACCTTGTATCTTGAATAAATAAGGCAACTGTTCAGCCTCTACTCTAACTTCGATGTTCCTCACATAATAATGTGTCATAGAATCTTTATTTTCTAAAATAATTTGTAAATGTATTATCTTTATTATATATAAATATTATCTTAATCCCAACTGATGTTTATTCTTATTTAGCAATACATTACAACAGTATTTTAAATGACAAATCTGAATGCATCAAACCCAAATATATATAATATCGGTATGTAATTCCAAATTATGTGAAACTATAAAAATATTTCATACTTTAATTATAAATTGCAAAAAATTTTATGTATATACTTATTGGCTATATATGTATCTTATTGACAGATCACCACATAATGGGCTAAGCCCGAAACATGTTGTGAATTGACAATTTATAATCTACTAATAACATCTACTGATTATTCAAGCAATCTCTAAGCAATTTTAGAATCTTTAAAAAAATTTATCAAGAAGGTTGCATACCTCTACCAAGACTTTCAGTCTAAAATAAGCAGAAGACGATTAGTCTGATTATGATAAAATTATGGATGATCCAGAACCTGAGAGTGAAGGAAATTCGTGACTGATCTGCCAATTCCACTGAAGTGGATGTAACGGAATGATGAAATGCAAAGCAGATCATTCAACGATTCTGTCAAAACTAAAGGATTAACACTATTGATCCGTGGTTAAGTTTATAGTGCCATACACCTTCTTGACTTTTAATCTTTTATGAAGTTGTAAAACAAACCGAAAGTCCATCATTTTGGACCACCTATAAGAACGAAACAATTATCTGTTTACCATGGAGCTACAGACAACAATTGGTGGAATCTGGGAAAAGTAACACAATACAAGGCGTATGGGTAGATTCGGTATATGAAATAATACGAGTCACAGGCGACCAAGTAGTTGCACAGACATCACCTAGAAAAAAATTCGAGGATATCATAGAAAATGCTGACTTTAATTGATGAAGATAGGAAATTAGAAATGATAGTGACGGGAAGTACAAAATGGCCACGGTGGAGTGGTATATGCGAAATGCAAGTCCGTTGAAGAATGTATAACTAGGGAAAAGGTACATACCGCCTACCGGAAAATTAAAAAAAGAAAAAAAAATGGAGATGAGAAATGCAGAAGTATGAATAACAGGAACATAGATAGAAAACCTACTCTGAGGAAAGAAGGATAACCTTGAAGAAAAGAAATGCAGCAGTATGAACATCAAGAGCTGAGATAGAAAACCTATTCTGAGAAAATAAGGGAAAGATGAAATGTGGAAAGAACATATGGATGGACTCTACAAAAGGCAATGAACTTCGTGACGATATTGTAGGAAAAAAACAGAGACTAGATGAAGATGAAATAGGAGATAACATACTGAGACAGAGAATTTGACAGAAAACTGAAAACCTAAGTCGAACAAGGCCCCTAAAGTAGATGATATTCCCTGAAAGCTATTAAAGTCTCTGGGAGAAACAGCGACAGAAAATCTATTCCACCTACTATGTAACATATATGAGATATGCGAAATATACTCAAAGAAAATTTAATTATCCCGATTCCAAAGAATTAATACAAGGTATTAAAATTACAGAATCGTCAATTGAATAAATCACTGTTTCAAAATTTTTTACACGAAAAGCAGGCAGAAGACATTCTCGGGATGGACCAGTTTTGATTTAGCAAAACTGTAAAATACCTGAGGAGCAACAGTACGTCAACCTTAAAAGATATATGAAGGTACGACAAAGCTACATTTTTTTTTGTAGCAGCAAACTTTTGTCAATGTTCACTGATAAACATTCTTTGAAATTCTAAAGTCAGCAGGGCTAAAATATAGGGAACGGTAGGTTATTTTCAAACTGTACAAGAACCGGATAGTAGTTACAAGAGACGAAGAGCATGAAAGCGAAGTATTGATTGAGAAAGTAAGACAGGGTCGTAGGCTTTCTCCAATGTCACTCAATCTGTACATTGAGGAAAAACCTGTGAAGGAAAGGAAAGATAAATTTGGAGAAGGAATTCAAGTTGTTAAGCAATTACAAAAAGTAATACAGACGATTAAGCCAGGATTCCTTTCCATGAATTATCGTAATCCGCCTCAGTTAAAAATGTTCAAATGTTTGTAGAGCTTATGGGAATTAACTACGGGTTCATTGAGTGGAAGCTGGGTAGGACTATTCGCTGCTTGTGTTGGTGGTGGTTATTGGTTAAGAAAGGACTCTGATTTCCTCAGAAGATAATTCGTGAAGCCTCCTAGTACCGCTGTAACATGGAGGCTTTTCTTTTTATTTCATTGTCTGTTCTAGAAATAAAGTTGTATTGCGTAGTAGTCGATTTAAGTGATCGCAAGACTGGAAGGTTGTCGATCTAAAGTCATTTATGATGAAAGAGTACGCTGTGCTGTTTTTTGGAGTGTTTTGATTGATATTTGATTCGCTATTACGTGACGAAGTGGCAAGTGGAGTAATAACTGGCGCCATATGGCCATTATGACATGCGAGCGATTGTTGATAATGCTTAAATAAATAATCCCGTCGCGCTGGCGAACTGTGTTTTCAGTTCTGACTTTAATGGAAGAGGGATTTAGTACACGTTATTCAGCTACAATATTGTTCTCCCAGACGTCACAAAATCCAATGACATTAGCCATGTCGTGCGGGAGCAGGATTATTTTTAATGCAGACTGAGTGGGAACATTTACGTGTTAACAGAAATTGACGTGGGCGTTGAGCAGATATTAGTGCATAATGCATGGGACACACCTGCTGTTTTTATGACAAATGAATCGCAAACAAAGTCGATGTCTTAAAACAGTTCTATTCGGTATAAGGATAAAGAGGTACTAAAAATAATAATGTTGGACTTCTTTTATTTTTATTTTGTTTATTTTTTCCTCGAATTACTCACAGTCCTTTTTATTTATTTATTTCTTCTCCCCTCCATCCTGTCCTTTCACTCATCAATAATGATTTCATCGGCTAATCAGAGTTTGTCCCACAACGAAATGAAATTAAATAATCTGATTCCTTAATTTCTCCAGGCGAATAACTACTTCGAAGAACTTACAGGTATGCAGCTAGGTATCCAAATCGACGACGGCCAATATTTCGGCAGGAGACCGTCCTGCCATTTTCAACGCGAAACTACAATGAGGAAGCAATGTGGAACAATCTTTAAAACTTTGGTTTTCAATGAGTAAACAGGAAAGACAACACACACCGATCAAGCTAGGACACATCTTTTGTCGGCTCAGTGTGCTTGCTTGCTTGCTTGCTTGCTTGTGGTGTGTTTTCTGTTTAATCATGAAAAACCGAGGTTTTAAAGGTAGTTGCACATTGCTTACTGCAGTTTCGGCTTGAAAATGGCAGGGTAGTCTCCTGCCAAAATATCGGACGTCGTCGACATTGATACCTGGCTACATAGCCCGTAAGTTTTTAGATGAAATAAAATATCTTCTGGTATTCCCAGAATGGTGTCAGTAGCTGCATGTAACGTGCTTTCCATGTCCAGTGAAGTCACGAGTATTTAACGATTTTGCTTCGGAATGTCATACAAATTGCTTTCAACAATGGAGTCGATCATGAGGACACGACTTTATGGTTATATCAGAACAGCCTATTCCGCCGGCTTCATTTTCTGTTTTCCTACTGTTCTTGGGTAGTTTTAAAAATATTGCGACAAGCCTTATGTCAAAGATATTACAGGGATGCCATTCCGCTGTTGCATAGCCTCACCAAAGTTGACACGAAAGGGTAACAGGCAGAATTGAAGGTTGTCTTTTGGAGGGACAGTTGCATTGTGACAGTCCGTAAAATCGCCGTAGCTGTTAGGTTGTGGTGGCTTAGTGGTCTACCGGCGCGGTAGCTCAGAACGTTTGGTCAGAGAACTTTGCGCCCACTGTAACCAAAAACCCGAATCAACAACGCCACGATCAACCTTCGAACAAAACGAACTATCTTCCGCAAAGGACCGATCGAACCCAAGAAGAAAAGAAAGGTGATTATAGCGTTTGTGTTGTAAGCACAAAGTCCCGGGTTCGAGTTCCAACCCTGCCGCAAATTTTAATTCAGTGCCTATCCTTCAGTTCAATATATATACACAGGGTGTTTCACTAAGTGTGTTTGCCTCTGTAACTTATAAAATAATAGATGACGGGAAATTTTAATGCGGTAGGTCAACACAAGAAATGTTACACTTTCTGCGGGGTTATGTACATAGTTTATTGTATCATTTTCCAAAGAGTTACACCACAAAGATATAATTTTTAAATGGAACAATACTTTTTCCTATCGTGTATGGGATTCGTTTAAAACATCTGCGTCCAAATCAATTTAAACTACATTCCTATCACTGTTAGTTTGGGAGGTACAACCCTTCAAAGTTCCGGGGGCGGAGGCTGCGATAGCGTAGCTGACTGACCGAGTGGCTATCCCCTGGGGCACGGCCCATTGTCTCATGACCACCAGCCAGTCAGATACGCTGTCGTAGCCTCCGCCCCCTAAACTTTGAAGGGTTGTAGCTTCCAAACTATCAGTGATAGGAATGTAGTTTAAAGCTGGCCGCGGTGGCCGAGGGGACTGAGGCGCTTCAGTCGCGGTCTGCACGGCCACTACGGTCGGGGGTTCGAATCCCCCCTCGGGCATGGATATTTGTGCCGTCCTTAGTTGTAAGTAGTTCATGAGTAATTTGTAAGTTTAGGGACTGATGACCCCGTAGTTAAGTCCCTTAAGCTTAACAATCATTTGAACATTTGTAGTTTAAATTGATTTCGACGCAGCTGGTTTCAAAAAATTCAATGCACGATAGAAGAAACTATTGTTCCATTTAAAAAATTATATCTTTGTGCTGTAACTCTTTGGAAAATGATACAATAAACTATGTTCATAGCTCCGCAGAAAGTGCAACATTTCTTGTGTTGACCTACCGCATTAAAATTTCCCGTCGCCTATTATTTTATAAGTTACAGAGGCAAACACACTTAGTGAAAGAACGAAAAAATATGTCTCTTCTCTGGACATTCGTTTATTATTTGAAGCTTTGTATTGTTGTACTTTCCAATATAATTCCATTTCCGTTAGAAATCTAAGATAATGAGTATAAGGTGAATCACAAAAATTCGTGACAAAGCTGGGTTTCGAATCCGGGTCTCGGAATTAGAAAGCATATTTGTTATCTCTAGAACCATCCAGGCAATCTAGCTTGTACAACTGCACTGACTGCATAAGAACGCCTACCTTCTCAACATAAATTTCAATTCCGCGATGATGTCTCCTTCTGTTATTCCTAGCATTGTGTCCGAGACTCTCCTATATCTGTGGAGGGCCCCAGCTCCAAATGTGAATGGGGTCAATCGCGCCTGAACTTCAGGTACAGGTCATATTAAGATGGAATAAGTACACCTTCCGCTATTGGATTGCATCCGCAATATTGATTCGAATTATCGAGGGCAACATAGATGCGAAGTTGAAATTCGTGTTGGAGAGAGATTCATAACAGCCAGGGTGCTCAGCAAGCAGGAAACCTGGTTCGAATCTCTGCCTAAGATATCTGAGATAAAATGGAGACAAGATCTGGCTGAGTAAGGTAAATTTATTTGATCCATTAAAAGTATTCCGCCTTGTTTGAAAGAAATAATACTTCTGCGGTATTTTCAAGACTAGGCGAATTATTTTCATTAACCATGTTAGGATATTACCTGTTCCTTGGGAAAATACCATTTTTCGAATACCTAGAGCAATTGGAGGAATTTAGTGGCTATTACGTGTGAAGAGATATGCACTGTACAATCAGTCACTTAAGTGAATTGTATGTTTTCGAGGTTAGAATTCCGGTCGACTTGTGTTAAAACGTGAGCCTGTAGAACGGAAAGTCGCTGGACCAGTTTACTGTTCATCATTCGTGACTTCACATATTTTAATTACGGTACAGGTAATAGTTTTTTAAATTACAAATTAATACTCTTTGCTCCAAACAGTTGTACATTAAATATCACTTGAGAACCAAGTGTCAAGAAACGTAATATTTGTGACTGCCTGTACGTTATTAAGGAAATCCATTAAACTTCATTTAAACAATAAATCATTCAAAATTATAGTGCGCAAATTCAACTAAATACCTAGGAGTCACAAGTACAAACAACTTATATTGCAAAGAACACATACAAAATATTGTAGGAAAAGCGAACGAAAGACTACGTTTCGTTGGCAGAACACTTAGAATATGCAACAGTTCTACTAAAGAAACTGCCTACACCACATTTGTCTCTCTTATTTTGGAGTACTGCGGCTCATAGTGAGTTCCCACAGCTTTGTCTTCCGAATGCGAAGATATTTTGTTAACATCCACCTACATAGGGAAACATGATCATCAAAGTAAAATAAGAGAATTCAGATCGAAATCGGAAAGATTTAGGTGATCATCAAAATAAAATAAGAGGATTCAGATCGAAATCGGAAAGATTTAGGTGTTCCTTGTTACGCGAGCTATTAGTGAATGGACCTGTACAGAAACATAATAAAAGCAGTTCAATAAACCATCTGTCATGAACTACAATGTGAGTTGCAGTTTTCAGAGATGTAAATGAAGGAATTTTAAAATCAACCATTAATTTGTTTGGTTACATCACGCAAAATTGGGACTCGAATTCGCAATTTACCCCTGCACTGCCGCGCTATGCCCAACTAAAAGAACATCGATATCCTACAATTTTTTTCCTGGAAATATGAGTATTTAATACTAACCGCCTTCAGGTGCATTACTATTAAAATGTCAATAATAACCACTCAATTTTTTGAGGAAACAAAAATTTCGCTATAGATGGTTGCTGTAAAAAAAATTTTCATTTAAATCTTTGAATCAATTTACCAGATTACATCTTTACACATTATTTTCTTTAAACATTGTTTTCATACCTCACAAACTGAGATAGTTAAAATATGACAAATAAAATTGCAAGTTCTTAAAAGTATGTTTCTGACAGTTACAGGATCCATATAGCATGGAAGTACAATTTTTTACGAAGAAAATAAAACTAAAACCCTTACAGTAGTTCGATCCTCTGGAAAGATCTAATCAATCTTTCTTGATCCAAGAAATTAGTACATATATCTCGTAAATTTGTTTTCTAAACGCAAAGAAATTTAAAACAAAGGAAAGTCATCGGCAAATCTGCGAGGTTCACTGGCAAAATGCTGTGAGGGTTTCAACGGTTAGAATATGTGTTAGACGTGTTTGATGTTCCTTCGTACAGCCCGGACCTCGCTTCTGACCCCTAAAATCTTTCCTTGGTGGTTAATAATTCAACGATGATGACGAGATGAAAGAACCTGGCACCATATGGTTGAATACGTAGGTGGCAACCTTCTGTGAAGAAGGCATACAAAAACTTATGCCACGCTATGACCACTGCCTACAAAATTTCGGAAGCTATGTAAAAAAGTAGTTTTACAGTTGCAGATCTTTGTACAATAAAGATTCTTTCTCTATCTCTAAATGTTTGTTTTATAACATCAAGCGGAACTTTCTTTGTGGAGATACCTTTTAGTTACAAAAATTCCTGGTTTTACGGGTTTGTAGCGTTGTTGTTTATGTTTTAAATTTAACAAATCTAGAAGCCTAATAAACAATTAAAAAACCATATAGAGCGATTTAAGTGCTACTACTTTCTCATGTAACACTTTTCGAACGGAATGAGCGTGTTCCCCATCATACATCGAGTGTCATGAAACACAAATCCCATTTTAAATTTCATATACTGTATGCATGACGACAACCTGACATCGCTCGATCTGCCATTCCACCACTAGGGTGTTCACTGGCTAAAGATTACCATTCCGGTGCGTAAAACCACGTACTGAACACGGCACGGCTCAAATACGTACAAATATGCCGGAACATTTGTTATTTTAGTATTTGAAGAAAAAAAAAAAACATTCATTGGCACTAGAGTTTAGGTTAAGATAGACGCAGCAGAGGGGCGTACATATTAAATAAAATATTATTCAGTCCCTTTCCGATACCCAAAACACCACAATGCCGCACATGGATGACTGCGCTGTCTGGGGCGCCATTTTATGGAATGCATGGTCACTACTGCCGGTGGTTCGAGTCCTCTTTCGGTGTTGGTTTTGTGTGTGTTGTCCATATCATAACTAATACTTTCTGCCCGTATGCAGCTCTTTCGACTGAACCCGTACGCTGAACGTTGCTTTGTTTGCTGCGTTTTATAAATCGACAATACATACGTTGTACGTTTCTTTATTTATACTGGTGGCAAGCTCTTCTGTGTTAGAGTATCTGTGGCAAGATAAAATCTATGGTGTTGGCACTGTGATGAAAAACAGGAAGGTTCTTCCTAATGAAATGAACACTGTAGGTCAGCAAGGGGAAAATGATGTTTTGGAGTAAGGGACATTGAGTTGAGGTAAAATGGTATTCATGCAAGAATGTGTACTGTCTTTCAATCAGAAATCTAACGACTGCAAATGTAACTAGTACCAGAAGCAAAGGATGACAAGTAAATATTCCTAAAACTGTCGTTTTACTAGCTAGTAGCTGGTATACGGCGAGTTCCTGCCGCAGAAGAAATAGGTGTGCAAATAACGATTGAAATTTGAAAGCGTTAGCTTGTTTAGTTACGAATGACAGAAACAAATATTCATTTTATAGTCGGTTATCAGGAAACTTACTTAAATTTATAGTTGTACTAGCTTAAACCCGCGGCTCCGCTTGCGTGTTGGTTGATTATGATAGATTATCTATCTTTCCGTAGTGTGCTATTAGACTGGTTTTGAAGAATGAAATGAAATACAATACCTTCTTTAGAAACAACAATTTTTAATCAACACTCAAATAAAAAAAAGTAAAATTATGTGAAGTGCTTAATTATTTACAATAAATAATAAATACATGGTGAGAGTAATGTCCAAATTCATTTTAATTTCACTCTAGGGAATTCTAGTAAACTACGTTGATTGTAGTATTGTTTGGAGCGTAAATGTAGAGATTTTTTTGGGTTGCTGCTCTATTTATTTATTCTTATATTTTCTTATTCGTATGCTCATCCTTACAGAGAAAGAGCTGGAGACATTGTAGCACGCATAGACGAAAGATATAATCTGTGGCATCACGTTTCGCTGTATGTAACCTCCTTTCTATAGAGTAGCAAACCTCATCGCTAGTCCGATTTTTTTTTATAGTTTGACGACATTCAACCAACATATCTTCCAAACCCTTATAGCTATCGGCATGGAACTGCTGTGGTGTGCAACGGGACACTTCGGACAACAATTACACAGACCACTCGTTTGCGTTCTGTAGTTTTCGCTGCAGAGCGAAATAGTAACACATACGTAGAATTTTATATACACCGACAACTTCCCATCCCATTATACTCCACCCTTTTATCATTATCAATCCTCAACTAACAATGTAACCAATAAAACCATTTTCAAAGAGTAAATATAATTTTCAAAGAGTAGTTATTGTTCCGCAATTCGCGTTATATTCTTCAGATTACTAAATATCTAACAGATCGCTATAAAACCGTTCATAAAACATTCCTCAGGTATAAATTAGTAACAGTACAAATATTTAAGTCTCCGCGTCTTGTCGTTCGGACATGATAAGCGTACACCGAACAGACATTCACATTAATAGATATAGATATAGAAACAGTTTAAAAGACAATCATTTCATTTTGTTTATTATTAAAGTGTTCTTGGGTAGACGAACGAATACATATATATATATGAGGTTTCCAATTTTCCCATAGTCTCCTCCTTCCACTTTCTCCGTTCACCTGCTCCTCCTCTCGTCTCTTCCTGTCATTTTCTCCGCCCATTTCCTACTCCCCCTCATTCTGTTCATCTCTTTGTACCTTCTCCCAACACCTCCCCTCTCTCATTCTTTTGTGTCCCTTCCTCGTCGCCACTTTTGTGTCCCAGCCTCGTCGCCGCTTTTGTGTCTCGTTTCCGTTGTAGGTGTCGGTGGCCGAGTGGAAAGACCGACACATGAATAAGGATGCACGCTTGTGCAGGTATGGAGGAGAGCAGCCATTGGGACAGCACAAACTAGAAACACTAGAGTAAATTAGAACGAGATATATATTGAACAGAATTTATACAATACTTACCTTTTACATAGCTCAGTACTGCAGAAGGCTGATACATAGTTGAGCTAGAGGCCTGCCTAGTGCCTATATGATAGCCAAGTCTTCACTGGTGCCTATCTGATTACGAAGGTCCTAACTGGTTCCTATCTCAGTCCCAAGCGAACGATGTCGTTCAGTGGTGGCCACGAGCGGTGTTGTCGCAGAGGGCTCTCGTGGCCGACGTAGTAAGAACGCCGCGCCGTGCGTGCATGGCGGCGCGCGGCGAAAGTAGGTGGCGCGCACTTTAGACTTGTGCGACACAACACATTCTCTTCCTCTATCCTCTCTCTGTCCGTCTTCTCCCTAATCTTTCTGTCCGTTTCCTCCTTCATCTACTTCTCTCCCACCGACGTATGAAAACATACATATATACTGGAAGTTTCATGCTGATTGGTCCAAATCGCAAGTTATCCGCCGCTATTCTAAATCAATTGGCTTGCAGATTATAAAAATCTCCTTAATGAAAACAAACATTTATGTGCTGCTTTTCATGGTAATCAGGCAAACAATTTGCGACTTTATTGTAACGGACAATCGGCCATGCACCTATGGAGGCTTACCAAAGATAGACCAAGTATTAATTCGGGGTACGAACTATCTTCAAACCACATTTGATTCAATTCCGTTCAGTCGTTTCAGCGGAAAGAGTAACAAACGCGTTAACCCACCGTAAGGTACTCTCCGCCATGAACCGTACCGTGGCTTCCTAAAGGTTGCTAATGCGTTATTTTAGGGTATAAAGATACCTGCCTTCCAAATTTCATTTAGATCTACCCATACCTTCCAGCATGAAGGGGTAGCAAACATATTAACTCACTAAAAGGTACCCAACGCCACGCCGCTTGCGGTAGCTTACGATAGGTAGCCCATGCATTAATCAGGATTTAAGCTACCACTGTTCCAAATGTCATTCATATCCGTCCCGCCATTACAGCGTGAAAGCGAAAGAAACGAATTAACCAATAATATACCACCCTCCTCATGCACCATACGAAGTTCATTTTGGTATGCCTATAAACTTCGCGCGAGTACAAGCACTGAGTTCAGAAAGTTTTATCGGACTCGAAAGTACGTTATGGCAGTGTATAACAAAAAAAAAAAATAATAATTTTTATATATTAGACAACAAGACTGACCCGCTCGATTAGCCGTGTGGTCTAACGCGCCACATTCCGGGACGGGGAGGCGTACCGGCACCGGTTTCATTACGCCCGGGCCGCGGTGGAGTAGCCGAGCGGTCTATAGCGTCTCGCTGTGGAGCGCGCGGTTGCTCGCCGTGGAGGTTCGAGTCCTCCCTGGGGAATGGGTGTGTGTGTTTGTCCTTAGGTTAGTTTACCTAGGTTTAAATAGTTTGTAGGCTACGGACTGATGACCACGCAGTTTGGTCCGATAGAATTACAAACATTTGAACATTACGCCCGGCGAATTAACGAAGGGGGTCTGAGTGCCGGCCAGCCTGGATGGGGTGTTTAGGCGTTTTTCCACATTCCCCTAGGTGAATACCGGCCTGGTCGCCGTCCCGCCGAAAGTTACTCAACTCGCTAACGTTTCGTAACAAAATGTTCAAATGTTTGTTAAGTTTATGGGACTTAACTACGGGGTCATCAGTTCCTAAACTTACAAACTACTTATCAACTATCTTATACTAAAGACGGCATAAATATCCATGCCCGAGGGGGGATTCAAACCCCAGACCGTAGTAGCCGTGCAGACCGTGACTGGAGCGCCTCAGTCCCCTCGGCCACCGCGGCCGGCGTTTCGTAACACTTAACACTTTCACACAGATAGCCGGCCGCGATGGCCGAGGGGACTGAGGCGCTCCAGTCACGGTCTGCACGGCCACTACGGTCGGGGGTTCGAATCCCCCCTCGCGCATGGATATTTGTGCCGTCCTAGATCGTAAGTAGTTCATAAGTAGTTTGTAAGTTTAGGGACTGATGACCCCGTAGTTAAGTCCCTTAAGCTTAACAAACATTTGAACATTTTTCACACAGATAATACTATACGCAGACATTAGGGAGGGTTGTGACATGTGGTGGCGACTGGAAGGGCATCACGCCACCTCGTAAATATTAACACGCCAAATCCGGATTTAACAAAGCCACCCTGCATGTGCGGGAAAATGGCCAAATATAAAGAGAACAAGGGTAAAACTTGAGTAAGCAGGGTTAACCAATAGTCCGACTATTATCATTTGTGTCGGACGACACTGAAGTGGTAGAAGAGGGTTTCCTTTCTTTCCGTTCTTTCTCTTAGTAGAAATGAGTGGTTGGATTGTATACGAAGAAACAAAACAAAAAGGACACCATCAAGGCATTTGGTAGGGGTGAAAGGGCGTTACGAACCAGCAGGTGAACCATCACCACGTGCAGAATGGGTGGCCAACACTCCTCAGGAAACATCCCTGGCGCAACATGTAAACAAAGTACAGCAAGGTGTTGTAAAGCCGCGGCGGAGTGGCCGAGCCCATTGAGGCGCTATTCTCCGATACGGGAGGCCGTTCCACGTCGGGGGTTCGGATTCTCTCACGGGCATGGAAGTTTGTGTTGTCTTTAGTATAAGGTAGTTTATTAGTGGTTTGTGCTGTGGGACAAACGGAAAAGGTGATGAAGAACTTCAAATTGTCAAAATAATCTCGTATCGTACCAAACTCGTCCAAAATTTGGTTCAGTCATTAAGAAAACCTGTTTATAGCTCTTATAGTCAGTTGCTAAATAAATATTTATAAGTTTTACGATGTCACCTGGCAACTTAACACCTCTAGTGAACCGTGGCACCGAACTTCCCTCCGAAGTCTATGTCCACCGCCTAATATAAAAAAGTATATAATAGTTTTTATTTCTATCTTTCCTTAAAACTCAAACAGGTCCTTATACCCGCGGGAGAAAGATAAAAGGCCAGTATGTAACTTCACATTCAAAGTTTGAACTTTTTACCACAAATTGAGTCATCAAACTGGCGTTCGAGCGAAAATCCACAGCCTACTATATTTTAGTTTCACATTAAAAATACCACTGTTTCATTTGAATGCGTCTTGAAATTCAATAGCCTATTATAAACTTTTCAAACTGATGGTGTTTTCTTCCTAGATGTAGAAGATGATATAACATTTCCATATTCCATATTAAATAATAAATCATTCCATACATATGATGTAATATCTAAAACTCTTCTTCAGTCAAACATCACATGTTATTGGTCTTCTTACAATACAAGCATATACTATTTGCTTCTAATTCGTCCATACATTTATAAGTACATGATCTGAACCGACGAACATCCATAGCAATAATAATGTTAAATAATCTTCTTAGAGGACGATCGATGTCCCGCAATAAAGAAGGCGCAGAGACGTCCGCTGCCCCGTGACGTCATATAACGGCCAGTTCTGTGACGCCGGTCGGTGCTGCGGCGACGCTGCTCCTGTTTATTGCAGCACCTCGATTGACTTAAAAAAAAAAAAAACAGAAACAAACACGGAACATTTTTCTTAAGTATCATATCATAAAAATCATTAGCAGTCAATAAATCGTTTTCGGTAAAACGCAATATTTAATTTTCATCTCCTACAAAACAAAACTGATATGGAAGAGTAGGGGCTCAAAATCTGTCCCACTACATTTGTAAGTTTAGGGACTGATAACCACGCAGTTATGTTCCGTTAACAAACATTTGAACATATTTTTTTCTGTAAAGCATGTGTAGATAAAAGGAAAAAAATAAGTGGGTAAAAAAGATAAGAATCCAGGCGGTGGAGTAAACTGTCTGATTTGGCAACCTGCTTTCAAAAAATACCATACTGGAATGAAATATGCTTGAGAGAACAAAAACTTCACTTCCGTACTGAATTTCTCTTTTATTAATATGCTTGTTTCAGAAAAATATAAGCCTTTGTGTTGTAGACTAACTGATTGGGACAATTAAAGCAAACTTATCTTCAAATGGGAAGACCTGGATATCAACAAATAATACAATTCCTTGAGACAACATTGTCTCGTTATACCAAAGGTATTGAACATAAAGAGAGGCATTGAATTAAAATTTATGCAGTGGGCGTCAATTGTGAAAAAAATCGTGCATGATAAGTAACAAATGAAGCGCTCCCATTACATTTTAAGGATACAGGTTGTCTTCATTAGAATCACAGGCAACCAAAGCACATTTAAAAGCAATTTTGGTTGGGCTACGAAGGGGTGAGACCAATATCGTTTTTGTATGCCTTTAACAATCAAGTTAAATGAAAGCCAAGACCGCAGCATTCACTGAGGCATGAGGAATTCTGCCTATTTCATTCTCGGCAATACAAAAGGTGTGGTGGCGGGACCAGATACTCGACCGACTGTTACTGTCGGAGAATGTTCAAATGTTCAAATGTTTGTAAAGCTTATGTGACTTACAAATTACTTACGAACTGGGACGGCACAAATATCCATGCCCGAGGGGGGATTCGAACCTCCGACCGTAGTGGCCGTGCAGACCGTGACTGTAGGGCCTCAGTCTCCTCGGCCACCGCGGCCGGCTGTCGGAGAACACCTCTGGTACTTACAAGATAGCAGTCTGCGGGATCCAAGGACCGTCCTAGAAGAACCACAACGAGGTGACCTGAACAACGTCCCAGCTGAAGCTTCCTTAATAGTCACTCATTCCTCACGGAAATCCTTGCTATCAACAATACACTGAGGCTTTAAGTAAAATGTGTCGTCAGACGGCTGAAATCTTTAGGGCTTATACTGTATCTAAAAGTCATGTACCGTTGGTTCGCCTGACGAGCCGACAACCCACAACGCAGGGTACAATCGCATGGATGCATACCTGTTCACAGGCGGGCGACTAGGTTTGTAACTGGTAGATTCCATCAATGCGCGAGTGTTACTGAAAGTCTTCGGGAACTTAAATGAGAGTCGCTGGAGGTAGGCAACGTTGGTTTCGAGAAACACTATTCAAGAAACTTAGAGGGCCCGAATTTGAGGCAGACTGCAGAAAGATTCTACTGCCGTCAACCTACATTTCACGTAAAGACCACAAAGATAAGATCAGAGAGATCAGGGGCGTCCACAGCGGCGGTTCCGGAGTCACCTGAGGAAGCGACGAGCACCGCCAGCGAGCGCACTAAACCGGAACTATTTTCCTCCGCACAGTCACGTGAGACCAGCTCTAGACTGCCACGTATCACTGCGCGCCGACTATTTAGGGGGGGGGGGGGCGCAGTGCAACACGACGGCAGTTCTCCGCCGACCGCCTACGAAAACCATAGCTGAGGGATCGCGACCGACGCCTCCGAGGAAGAGTCTCCGCCAGCGACGCCGCGCCTCCAGGACTTCCCGCAACGGAATACGTCGTCCGGCTCCGTCTCCCTGGCCGTTCTCTCAACGCTGTCGTTATCTACCTGTCTTGTAACTAATAGGTGAAGTTGATGTTTGTTGTTTTTGCCGTAGTTTCAGAAGTTTGTTAGGTTGTTTTGTTTCCAGAAGACGATTATTTTGTCTTGTCAATAAACACAATTTCCGTATCACACAGTGTCTTTTAGTTATTATCTCCTGATACGAGACAAAGCAAAAACGAAGCAGGAAAACATACATGTAAGTGCAACACAGTTATAACAGTTTACATATGTTGTCCAGCAAAGGTGTGAATTGTTTTAAAAACAATAATTATTTTCTTTGTTGCAGGTATGTGGCAATTACATGTTGTCAAGCTGTGGCGGCAGAAGCTACCAGTGCTGTACCCATTAGGATCATATAAAAGGTGAGAAATTTCTATATGTATATTAAAAATATCGAGAAAGCAGAAAAATTTGATTTTTTACAACAAAAAATATAATTAAAAAAATAAAACTTTAAATATGTTACTACGTACGTTTATACTTTAATTTGATTTTTCCTGTTTTGTGGAGAAGTTGTAGTGGAGGAACAGTAGAGTGCAGAAGGATTTTAGTTATTAATGGTTATCCACTTGCATATGAACGACACACTTCTTACGAGGAAAAATAAGTAAATTTTATGAATTCACCAACCTCAACAGTACATTTTTAATTTCATTATTTGAAAAGTGATACCACAGTACTCCATAGAGTATGTATTAGTACCCCAAAAAGGCATCAAAGACGTTTTACAGAAGATGTGTTTAGTGTCGTGAATGTTTCAGCACACAAACATACAGAGTGAGTCAGGTGGAAAGGTACATGCTTTGAGGGGTGATAGTACTGTTTATTCTGAACAAATAATTCTAATAAACGTATGTCATTTGATTAAACGTTTCGGAGTTCACCAATGAAAACAACTAGGAACGAGTGCAGGTGATAGTAAATTAAGATACTATTATGATGTAATTTGCTTAATTATGTACCGCGGCGGAGTGGCCAAGCGCATTGAGGCGCTATGCTCCGATGTGCTGGGCCGTTCCACATCGGGGGTTCGAATCCCCCTCCCCCAGGGCATGGATATTTGTGTCGTCTTTAGTATAAAGTAGTTCATAAGTAGATTGTAACTTTAGGGAGCTTAACAAAATTTTGAACATTTTGGGAGTTTCCTCACAGAAAGTATACAAACAGTTCGGCCTCAGCCCCAACGCATTTTGCTGCTCTTGTAGACAGGTGTTGTGTTGCCGATCGGAGCTCAGTTTTGCTTTCCTTTATAAGCATGCAAAATACGAGCGAGAAGTTCCTTTATCTCCACTCTGCGCTTGTGCACTTCGCTCTTCGGCCACCCCCACAAACAAAAATAAAATTGGTAAAATCTGGCAACTTCGTTGGCCAAGCAATGACTTCACAGCGACTGATTCGACGACCAGGATACGTTGTGTTGAGACACTGTGTCACTGGCCGTAGGGAATGCGTAAGAGGGCCGCGGCGGAGCGGCCGAGCGCATTGAGGCGCTATCCTACGATGCGCAAGGCCTTTCGCCGTCGGGGATTCGAATCCCCCCTAGGGCATGGACGTTTGTGTCCTCTTTAGTATAAGGTAGTTCGTAAGTAGTTGGTAAATTTAGGGACTGATGACCCCGCAATTAAGTCCCTTGAGCTTGACAAACAATTTTGTGTAGGAGTTCCGCCATGCTGAACGTACATATGAGCTCGTGTTGCCAAAGGCATATCCTCCACGTATTTCGGTAAAACATTTTGAAGAAATTCAAAACACCTAGTTCCATTACGTCTGTCGTATAAAGCAGCGGGACCGTTGAGTTGGTCGTGAATAATACCGCTCTACGTTCTGACTGAGAAGCGTCGTTGAAATTATTTTCGCACATTAGCGTGAACATTTTCATCTGGCTGTAAGAGAGAATTCCACGTGTTGTTAATTCCGTTGCGGGTAAATATGAACAGAATACTTGGAATTAATCCGTCATTGGAAACAATGCATCGATAGAAGTCTTCCCGGGAGACTACATCTGCTTGACGCAGATATTGTATGTACGCTCTACTGATGAAATCGTTACAGGCATTGCTCGTGTACAGTGCATATCATTCGTGTTTCTGGATTACCAAGTTCCGCAGCAATTCTTCTAGACCTAGTAACTGGACTACGCTCCACTATTTGAAGAATGTTGCCAACTTCATTCAGAATTTGTTTTACGGGACTCCCAGAGAGAACATTTACGCTGGGAAGTATATCATGCTCACGCAATCCATGAATAACTTTCTAAACAGGTGTTGGGTGTTGGTATTCTCGCACAGAAGTTCTCATTGGACAAACCTTGGACAAACATCACGTCAGCATACTTTGAATGTATAAGGGTTGGAAGTGGTAACAGTGCTGTGAGGACACTATACAATGCAATCTACTATTGCCGCTGATAGCAAACGTTTTTGACATGTATACCTTATCTCCGAGCAAATGGAATCATCCGTTCCACGTCAACGGCGTACACACAATCGGACAAAACATAGTCACTTGTGAGTGAGCGGTCTAACGTAACGGGGTCACAATGTTTTCGAAACAGGAAGAACGGAGTTGGTTCAAGAGTGAATGTACCAGAGGTCGTACAGCATGACAGTGTCATCAAGGTCTTGAAGAGGCGTGTGGGAATTGCATTGCCGTACAGAACAGTGGCACGTTGTTGGCCTTCAACGTAAGTCGACAATCTGTAGCATCGGGAACGTCGTCCTAGCGTCTCGTGAGGAGAAGTAATAATGCACGCACGCCGGTGACGTGGGACGGGCCAGTTCATTTGGTCGGAGGTAAGGTAGTTATGTCAACAACGTGTGCTATCAGCGACAATAATATATTACATTTCATGGTGTCTCTATAGCAGGGTTATCACTATTTAAGTTCCAACCCATGTACGTAGAGTATATTGACATGTTTTTCTATGGTTTGTCCAAAGAGAACTGCCGCGTTAGTGGACAGTGATCGACGCCAGATGATTCATGAGCTCGCCCACGAAACCGGATTAGCGTATAGGACTGTGCTTAGCGTCCTGAAAAAACGCCTGGGCATACGAAAAATCGCATCACGATGGGTTGCGCATAAATCGACGGAAATGCAGAAACGGATGCTTTACGACGCTGCTCAGAAGCACTTGGATCTATATGAGCGTGAAGGAAAAGCTTTCTTACGCCTGACTGGATCAGACATGAGCTACGTCGTACGAGCCAAAACTGAAACGCCAATGGAACGAATGGCGTCAATATGGGTTGCCACTAAAGTCGAAAGTGCATTAGAGACCCAGTATCGTAGAAAGTTTGTCGTGTAGCTACGCGGGAGTAGCCGAGCGGTCTGGGCGCCACGTTACGAATCGCGCGGCCTCCCGTTCGGAGGTTCGAATCCTCCCCCGGGCATGAATGTTTGTGTTGTCCTTACGTTAGTTTAATTTAGTTTAACGCAATACGCTTCTCCACGGCAGACCGTCAGTGGACAGTGTTACAGTTCCCTTTTGGAGGATCGCCAACGAGCAGCTTTGCGAGAGAAGCGGCAACACTTTCTGGGCAACCCACCCATCATTTTGAACGAGAATGCGCGGACGCATACAGCGCAACCTATGGTTCTTCTATTCGGTCGATGGGATTGGGAAGTACTGTACCATCCACCACACTACCCGAACTTAAGTCCTTGTGACTTTGATTTGATTCTGAAGATGAAGGGCCGGCCGCGGTAGCTGAGCGGTCTGCGGCGTGCCAGTCACGGTCTTCACGGCCGCTGCGGTCGGGGGTCAGAATTCCCCCTGGGGCATGGATCTTTGTGCCGTCTTTAGTATAAGCTAGTTCATAAGTAGTTTGTAAGTTTATGGACTGATGACCCTGTAGTTCAGTCCCATAAGCTCTACAAACATTTGAACATTTGAAGATGAACGAACCAGTGCGTGGCATTCGTTTCAGAACTATTGCAGATATTCGACAGGCAGTAGATTGCACCATTCGTACCATCAACAGAATAGGCTGTGCTAACGGTATACCACGCGCTCCACATCCCTGGCAACGTGTTATGCACAACGCTGGTTACTACTTTGAAGGACAGTAACAGGTGCAATCATGTAACGATTTTCTATCGGTTGTGAATAAATAGTTGTCACTATTTAACTGCCAACCCTCGTATAATATTTATTTATGGCAGTATACCTTTACATCTACCTGTTTCCTGCGGTTGCGCTTTTCCCTGTGACACCCGTTCGATGTTTTGAGCGTGCTGAGTCGGTGGTGTTGGGATTTTAACGACCAGCAGCGTCGCTGACAGAGACAAGAAGGTGTCGGTGTTTGCGAGAGAGGTTCCGCATGTAGCAGGTTGTGGAGTGGGGGGGGGGGACACAGGTGACGGCCGCCCTAATGAGAGGAGGCGTGCGTGGCGCAGCGGCAGCACAACAGGAGCAGAGGCGGGGGAGCTGGCGATCGATGTGACCGCCGCCGCTGACGCTGCCGTCGACGGTGGACGCTCGACTCTGGATGCGGGGGCGTCGTTGCGGGCAAGCCTCTGCCGGTCGGCCGACAGGAGCTCTCACCTGTTGCTGAGAGCCCGGCCCTGTGTGTTCACGGCAAAATGAGCGCCCTGCGTGTCTTAAGGTCACACGTCCTTCCTTAAGGGCGATGGTGCACTAGAGCGGCCACGGGCAGACGTGCGGCTGTTCCAATGCGGTACTTGAAAGGGTGCGGTGCAGCGCGCGCATGACGTGACAACATGGCGGCGGTGAGAGGCTTAGAGTCCTCTGAAACATTGTAAAAATTAGCAGCGCACGCTGTTTATAGTGCATTCTTTCGTCCAGGACTGTATTTATTACGAAAATTGATGTGTGCGGTGTGATCGCTACGCTGGACGATATATGTGTGGAGGACAACGTGTGATCTCTTTTTTTTCTGACAAAATGCCGTTTGGCTGTTCTGTGCCGAAATGTAGAGGAAATTACGATTGTGGCCCAAAAGTTACCGTCTTTAAACGTCCGGGGAAGAAGAAATGGATAATTTGGCTCCTTCTTAAAGTTAATGAGTAAGTTATCGTTTTTGTTTGACCTTATAAAAAAGTTTAAGTCATGACTGTTTACCGTTGGATATTGTGATTCATTTTATTTACGCAACCACCCCCATTAGCTTATTCTTCTCCAAACGTTTAAAGACGGCAACTTTCGGGCCACAGTCGTAATTTCCTCTACATTTCGGCACAGAACAGCCAAACGGCATTTTGTCAGTAAAAAAAAGAGATCACAATTTGTCCTCACACACACACAAATCGTCCAGCGTAGCGATCACACCGCACACAACACCAATTTTCGTAATAAATACACTTCTGGACGAAAGAATGCACTATAAACAGCGTGCACTGCTAATGTTTACAATCTTTCAGGGGATTCTAAGCCTCTCACCGCGGCCATGTTGTGACGTCGTGCGCAGGCTTTCTTCTACAGGGGGTGCTGCCAGACAGCGACCTGCGGAAACGCCACCTAGGTACAAGGCCTGTGCGCTGCCTGCCAAGAGTAGTCGTAACACAAGCAAACTGTTTGTCTTGTGTAGCGTTGTGCTGAGTTTCGGAATACGTACACATTGCACACTGTGTTCCAGAATGTCCTTAACGTTATTTATGTGATACAGACACAAATTTGTTTTGGTATAAGGTGTTTGTGAACTTCTAGTAAGATATCTTACCGATAATGGAATCGAACGATTCATATTAGGCGTTTTGTCTCATACCAGCAAACATCTGTACGGAGAATCGCATAGATAACACGAAAAACACTCTCAAACACAGTGTGCAACGTGAACGTATTCCAAAATTCGTCATAACGCTACACAAGAGACTTTGCTTGGCGCACAGGCCTTGTATCTAGGTGGTGTTGCCTGCGGCCGCTGCGGCCTACTTTGCACGCGGCTGAATGTGGCAACGCGCACGGCAGATTGACGGTGGGCGGGCAACTGTCGATGCGGTTGCATCTGTGCACGTGTATCATTTGCATTTCATTGTTAGTGGACTAGCTGAAACCCTGGTGTTTCCTGGGCATTTATTTATTCATTCCTATCATATAGTAACTTGCATAAGGGCTGTAAATCAGTAAAATCTCTTGGGAATACAAATAATAGTAGAGAAGTAATAGCTTAAAACATGGTGCGTACTGAGGCGGTTTTCCATGAACGTTACTGTTTATGTGCTCATATCTCATGAACTACGTGTCGTACTGTGATACAATTTGGAAGATACATTCACATTCACATTCGTGTATACTATCTGTAAAATTTCCTATGTCTATAATTCGTAGTGTACAAATTATAAATTGTAACGTTACATCAAGTGCCGTACTTTTACTCCATAAACAGCGGAAAAGTAGTAAGCGAGAATCTTTTCTCCTTTCATCATTTTGCTGTGGTTGTCAAAAAATTGTTCAAACTTTTGTACAGCTTATGGGACTTAACTACAGCCTCATCAGTCCCTAAACTTACAAACTACTTATGAACTAGCTAATACTAAGGACGGCACAAATATCCATGCCCGAGGGGGGATTCCAACCACCGACAACAGCGGCCGTGCAGGCCGTGACTGGCACGTCGGAAGCCGCTCGGCCACTTCGGCCGGCCTGTGGTTGTCAGTGAGGAAAAGTTTAGTGAAGGTTTTAAATTACGTTTAAACGTTGATACAAGTCATTCTCATACACCATATTCATAAAGTCCCGGCGCATTATATGGCATTTATTTGCGATTCCTGTTGTTTATGACATCATATCTTCTGAACAATGTGTCGTACGTGATTCTTAACCGTGCAGAAATTGTTACCTTGCATTAAGGAATGTGTGTACCAAATTTGGTTGAAATCGGTCCAGTGGTTTAGGAGAAAATGAACAGCATTGTCGGTAAATGCAGCAGTTCCTCGCGTATATCATTGTTTGTGACATCATATCTCATGAACTATACATCGTACGTCATTCTAACGCTTAGGGCGACCGTCCTCATGGATCGAAACTTCCGTGTACAAAAGCTCATAAAGTTTGGAACAAAACTGTAGATTTGTGTGCAACACACACACACACAAACATACCGACGCTCTGCTACATACATATTCCATCGCTTGATAAAAAGTATCTTTCATTGATATGGATTACTATATAACATATGTCATGGAGAGGCCTGCTCTGTGCGACTTGTCATGCGATAAATATGCTGAGATAAATGTTAAAATGTCTGAGGAAGTGACAGTGATGTTCGGGAGCAGTGAATGTGCAACACTATAGGAATAAAACATGTGACAGTTATTTTATCTTTATTTGCACTTAATTAACTAGCAGTTTTTCTTCATTTCAGATGCGTTGTTGGGCTGCTGTGTCTATTTCCGTTACGTTGCTTCCAATTTTCTTTAATAATTCATCAAAAGTTTTTGAAGACATTCTCCTGAATATAAATTCGTCTTCTCGACATTCACAGCAAAAAGTAACAAACGTTCCTTTTGTAGAGCGGGATTGCAACATTAACTGCATCCAAAATCTCTTCTTCCTCTCGCGATTCCAGCGGTACACAGCCGTAACTGTCTCCACTAGCCGCGGCGGGGTGACCGAGCGGATTGAGGCGCTATGCTACGATGCGCGAGGCCGTTCCCCGTCGGGGAGTGATGACCCCGTACGTAAGTCTCATAAGCTCTACAAACATTTGAACATTTGTCTCCCTGACGTCACCGTGTGACCGAGCTGCGGCCAGGTGACGGTCATCCGAGGTGCCAGCACGGCTGCCGTTGGTCGGAGCCGAGGCCGCACAAGTACGCCATCGCCCTCACGCGGAACATTGGGCGTGGCATGTCTCTGACGTCACAGCAGTGGCTGATGGTGACTAAAGTGACTCCGATTTCGTTACTCTTACTGCATTACGCAACCTAGCTTCCCAAATAATTGAATCAACCCACTTTTGGTTACGGTAGTAGCATTAAAATTGGGACATGTAGGCGACTCCAACCGGAATCTGGTGCAGAGCGACCACATTAAAATAATTAAAATCAAGTAGGCAGTACATCAGTAGAAAGCCAAACATAAACTTTGACTTGATGTAAATATGCAAAGTGCAAGTTTTTGTGGTTTAACAGGGCTTGGATTTATGCACTGAGGATGGTCAGACACTGACCGAAATCGATCTGTGTTGTATATAAAAAATATAGATTTCAATGCAGCCAAAGCTGGTTCTTCCAATTTTAATAATTAAATTTGTGCCTTTGGAATCGCCTTTGACTGCCCCAGATATTTTACAAAAGTAATTTTGGCGTCAACCGCGTCTTTGCAAATATTTCATAGAAAAAAATTACGTTGATAATGCAAAAAATACTCCGTTTGTGATGGCATCATGAAAGCACGAAATAAAATTGCTAATAACGCCTTAACGGTGCATTTGAGACGAAAATCGAATAAACGTATTTGTAGAGGACGAAATTTACTACAAATTTGCTCTCTTACGTTTTTTTCATAACTTTTTAGAGATATTTGCAAATATAACGTCGATTTGACGGTGTCACTTTATTTTACCTAACTTCAAACACAAGACGAGACATATGACGGAAAAAGATGATTGAAATATGGAAAAATATTAAAACAACAATTTAAAGAGTTAAAATTTTTTTAAAAAAAGTATGTGTTTGTCAAAGTGAAATTCCGAAACGTGAAATAATTCTGGCTGCGGGTTAAAATACTCTCAGATAGAAAATTATCTGTTAACTGCATACAAGTTATCACAATTGTAGAGACGTAATCGTATCGTCCATAAACGTTCCGAAATTATTTAAAACTTAATCTGTTCAAAAAGGAATTTATTATGATAAAATATGTGTGCGCGGCGCAGAATTTCCTTTAATTCTTTAGTGGATCTCAGAGACTTTATTATATTTAAAACTACATCCGATTTTTATATTGTACGAGACTACGTATAACATCTCCTTATAAACGTCAATTTTTTTTTTTCCGTATTGAAGTTAACGCTTTCCAGTTGCCAAGAAACAAGTCATCTCCTCCCACACAGTTTGCACATACTATGTATAAAAATTCGTTGTGAACTTCATTTGACTTATTATATGTACACTTGCATTCGTTACATAATTATGTCAGTTAAATAAGGATAGGCAGCAACGGTTGTTCACACGTAGGTAATGTCATTCACACAATATTCATTGTTCGTCCACATCCTTCATCAGAAAAAGAAGACATGCAGTAACACAATCGTTAATCGTTGACTCATAACTCAGGCAGACGTGACTACTAACTGTAGCTGCTAAGCTGCAACTATAGTCCGCATCACATAGGAAGGCGGTCCAGTTTTCAGCTGTTTTGCGCATTTCCCTCCATTAGCGCACTGGCAACCAATAATATTAATTTGACTGTTACTACGTCATTTCTGAAAGCATTTGACTGGAGAATAGAACTGTACGGCTGGGGAAACGTACACGATAAATAGTTCAGAGAAAAGCATAATAGAAGGTAGTGAAAATGATGGCAAAAGGCATACGTCACATCCAGTTTCAACAGCCTAGCTGCCATTGTCATATGCCTCTACAAATGTACAAAGAAGAATGTAACAACTGAACACAAAATCTAAAAAAAAAAAAGGACTTTATTGCCTAATATGATATACATGCTGTCTTCATGAAAAAACATACAAATTCGTGCTCGCGTATGGATAGTGCTCCCGTTTAAAAATGTATTGTGCCCTAATTGCATCCGCGGCGGAGCGACCGAGCGCATTGAGGCACTATGCTACGACGCGCGAGGCCGTTCCCCGTCGGGGGTTCAAATCCCCCCTCCGGCGTGGAGGTTTGTGTCGTCTGTAGTGTAAAGTAGTTCATAAGTAAATTTAGGGGCTGATGACCCCGCAGTTAGTCCCTTAAGCTTAACAAACAATTGAACATCATAACTGCACTTTAAGTAGACGTCACTAATGAGTGGAGTACTCTCTGAGACATTTTCAAAATAATGAACATGTTGTTGGCAACGACCAGACGCCGGAAAGGCTGCTTAAGAGGTTCCTTGTAATGGTTACAAGCGTAGGCACAGGCCAACACAGTGTCAATTCAGCGCCCACGAATTTGTACCTATTTTATATAGTTGGCATGTACATAATACTAAGCAACTAAGATCATTTTTATATTGTGTATGCAATTTTTACATTCTTCTTTGCACATTTGTAGAGGCAGGTAGACTGTTAAAACTGGGTATGCTGTGGTAAAAATTACGAACAAACCATCTTTTGCGACGTTTTCGGTATCAAAGTAGATCGTGCTCTGAAGATGTGTGAACTATACAATGATAGAAGATTTTGAAATGCGGTGCTACAGACTGCCATGTGATTTTAAGGGTGTGCTCTCGTCATAGTATACTGTCCCTCATGAGTGTGTTTTCATCTACGAGTTTTAATACTGCATATATGTGAGTTTTAACCACCGTGGCTATTTTACTTTCTGAATGTGTTTTGTAACTGATCTCTGTGTTCTATGAATTCTCCACTTTTATCTCTTTGTAGTGTTTTAAATTCTGCGTTTGCATGTCAAAGTTGATTGTACTATCGGCTGAAGAGCAGCAATGAAGCTTCTGTCAGCCTGCTACCACCAGGTGGCTTTCAAATCACAATAAAGAACAGAAAAGTGCTACAGACTAATGCAGAAGATTAGATGGGTAGATGGCGTAACTAATGATTTGGTACTGAACGGAACTGAGGAGAATTTTTTTTTTTTTTTTTTTTTTTTTTTTTGGCATATGTTGATTAAAAGAAGCGATCGGATTTGTGCGCCACATTCTAAGACATCTATGAATCGTTATTTGAGCAGCGAAAAGAAGTATGTGGAGTATACAGTGAGCAGGTTCAAAACGATGTAGGTTGCCTTTCTTATTCAAAGATGCAGACTTTCCCACAGGGGGGTTAGGTCATGACGCAAACTGTGTCACTGAAATTTATGGGGAGGAGGGGTGAAAAATTAGTAATTTTGGCCAGCCTGGGGGGAGTAGGATTTATAAAACAATTTACAAACCGTGAAATAAATACCAATACATCAATGTTTCTATATAAAATAAATTTATCTTCGGAATCCAGAACCTAATATCTCGGGGTGGGGGGTTGGTCGCAGTTTGCGGGTGGTGGTGAGTCATTGGGCAAGGTAGGGGAGTGCACCTCTGCAAAGATGGATAGGTTTTGTACATCATACGGTAGCGCGTAGAGCTGCAACAAACCAGTGCTTGAACTGAATAGCCGGCCGCGGTGGCCGAGGTGACTGAGGCGCTCCAGTCACGGTCGGCAGGGCCACTACGGTCGGGGGTTCGAATCCCCCCCTCGGGCATGGATATTTGTGCCGTCCTAGTTCGTAAGTAGTTCATAAGTAGTTTGTAAGTTTAGGGACTGATGACCCCGTAGTTAAGTCCCATAAGCTTAACAAACATTTGAACATTTGAACTGAATACCACATCAGCATACGACTATGACATTTTCACCACAAGGACTTAATATTAACTAATGCAGAAACTAGTAATGGGAAAACTACAGCATCTGACGGTTTCGGAACGAATGAGGTTTCGAAACAGTTACGAAACAAACAAAGCAGTGTGTGTTTTGTAATAATATGGGCCTGTTCATTGTAACATCGTCAATATATACTGTATAAGTATTGCTATAGAACCTTATAGTTCGAGGCCAACAACTGTGGGAGAATACGGCAGAAAATCTTTGACAAGATGTTTATATTCATAGAATTCCACATACAATGACTTGATTGATGTTTCGTACAGTCCATGGCGTAAATAAGTAATTCTGTATTTTCACTGTGGTTGACAGGTTGTTGTATCTATCCTTATCCGCTCAGTGAAATATATAAGTTTCTACCGAAGTAGGTATATTTAATACATTCTAGTGCGTAATATTCATAAGTGTTTTGTGTGCTAACCTGCAGGTGATACTGAAAAGGCATATTATCACATGACATTTATTGAGCTGATATTTTGGGATGGGTCAAGTTTTTATAGATCTCACTGCTGGGTAATTTATTAAAATTAACCTTATATTAAAATTCAAGTTTTGGAGTTATGTTTAATGCACGGTTTCATTTATCGTCGAAACTTTCGTAATATTTAAGTATAAATATGAGTTTTGCCAAATATGGCACATTATGATAGATTTTCAGGTATTTATATCTTTTAAAAATATATTTTCCTTTACATGATTGTCCGCCCTACATTGCTCGCAAGGAAATAACGGTATTGAGCAAAAGTTCAACTCTTTAAAACGATACTAAATTTGCTATCTCCACTTGTTAGTATAGTCACTCATTTTAGACTTGATGTTGTTTCTTATTAAAAAGAATTGTAGGTGTAGTCGTGTGTTTTTTATATCGTTACTGTATATGAACAAATAAACTTAGAAATTTACTGGATATTTCAATGCAAATAGTGAGAAATGTTTTAATGTTCATTTACCTTTATAAACCAGACATGTCATTTCAAGAAACACCACTCACTTTAGAAAAGAATCTTGATTTCAGTAATCTTAAGCTTCATACTCATGTCTGTCGATTAGTTTTTGATACTCTTTAAACTTCCATTACTATTAAGTTAAAGTGTAGGTACAGAAAAATTAAACGGCATTTCCGAAACCGTAAAACTTGGCCGTTTTAAAACAGTGAAATAGTTTCTCGTATCAAACATGGTTTCGAAACAATGGAACTGTGGCCATCTCTACTTAGTGACGAATCTGGGGGTGGGGGGTAGGTAGGACAAGAGGGCGAGCTGCCGCAGGAGCAGAGTTCAAGGGGCACCAAAATGTTCAAAACCTTTAGTATAATTATTATGATTTTTGAAGAGATAATTACATGAACTAAATCAACTTTACTGTAAGCTATAGTGTGAATTTCGTTAAATTTGCAGTAAGTAATTTATATGTAATTTATTTGCATTCCTGGCCGTTTGCAACTATTAAACACGTAATATCTTGGTTACCCCCCTGCACCCGTGCTATTTTAATTACAAAATTAGTAGCCAATTAAGCCCGAATGCGCTGACCACGGACCATTCAGTACGCTTATTCAGTATTATTGCGACACCCACACCGCAGTGATAGAAAGACGCACTGCGATTTCCTTTGTTGTAATCGACTTCAACGTGTCAGTGTTTCCTTCGTTGTCCCTTCTATGTTCTACTTTTAACAAATGGATTTAAAGTGTTTTAGACTAAAAGAATTCTGACATGTAACTCTGATTAGAAGTATCAAGTGTTAGTCTTAATTACGTGTGGAGGTTTGGAAGATGCCAAAAAAACTATCTGGAGAGGAATTCTGGAGGAAAGCCCGAGAAACGGAAGAGGAAGCTCAAAAATGTTCTTAGTAATGTCAACTTGGTTGAGAGGAAATGTGCAAGGTGAGTAATTAGATATAATTTTTAGTTGAGTCAGAATCATGTTTTTCACTCTTTATTTGTTTCAATTAGAATTGTTTTTCAAAGTCGTGATCAATCTTTTCAGAAATATATTTGAAATGCAGAAGTGTATTTACTATTCGGAATATAATACCGTTAAAACATTTTTGTAAAAATCCATTTATGATAAAGCTCTCCGTTTTGTTGTATACGTCGTAAGTGTAACTGTTAAGTAATTACAAAATGATTTTCATTCAAAAACCACCTTACTTTTTAAATATCATCTTTATTAGTATTTTAAGCGTTGCACCTATCTATCATTAAGAAATTCTCGTTAAAAAACTAAATAAGTAATTAAAAACAGTTGTGTTGCCGTAGTGCTATTGCTCCGTCCTTACTGATGTAAAGTCCTTAACCTTAGCAATGCCAGCGCATTTTCCGTGACGCGTGTTTTCAGAAGGTGGGGGTACTTTATGGAAAAAAAGTCAATTATTCAGGACTTCTCTGACGAACATTCCTTTGGGTTATGTTTATGTGAAACATTTAAAACATATGGAATATGACAGAACATTGTCAAAAACAATACATTTCTTTTCGTAGTTCTAAATTATAATGTACCTGGATAGGTTAAAATTTTTCCCTTTATGTACTGAGAAGGTTAATTATGCATATCATACTGCTTGACCTATAGGTGGTAGAAAGGAAGTTGAGCTTTGTTGTAGTTTTAGTTCAGATTATAGCGGAGCTACACAGGAAGTTAGTGGGCGTATGTGCTTCAAGCACTTGCACACGATTTAAAGTAGGAAGAAGTGGAACCAATATATTTTCAATAATGGGATTAAGGGTCTATTTCTACAACAAAGGGCATTCCGGGAACTTCAAATACGACTACAGCCATTACTTTTACTCATAATTCCTGTGCAAGTAAAGACAAAAATCCGTATTAGATTTCAAGGAGACAGAGACCTAGGCAGAGCGCTTTTCGGATGCAGCACTTCGGATGCACACTCTTTGTTGAAAAATTGTTAAGCTAAGAAAAACTGAACCAGGCTTCAGTGAGTATCTTAGAGAGGTAAGAAAATTGTCAAAAGACTGGTTTTATAAACAGCTTTCTAATTGACAAAACGTATGCCGTTCTTGGTTAGCCTTCAGTAAATAAAAATAGTTTTGTTTTGCATACATGCAAATTATTTCATGAGACCATATTCGAGACAAAACTTTCTTCTGTGGCTAATAATGGTCTCACTCAGTGGAAAAAATTAAATGAAAAGTTTCCAGAGCACGAAAACTCATTGTGCCACAAAAAGCGGTTTTACTCATGGAAGACATTAGACGCATGTCTAAATAAGGGTAGTATTGAAAAAATCAACAACAAATATAGGAGGAGGAGCAGCACTGAAAATCGGTGTTAATTGTCATTGTTGATGAGATTCTGCTTTCGGCAAAAGAGGGCAGTCCTCTTAGAGGTTCAGATGAAAGTCTTGATTTTGGTGACCCAAGATGTGGAAAGTTTTTAAACACTATTGACTAACTGTCTTGCTACCACCCCGGTCTTAGAGAGCACATAAGACGCCACTTCTCTCATGGCTTGCAAACGATAATTGGATCCAAAATAAGGGAATAAATAATGATTAATATTAACGGAGCAAATATTTTCCCATTATGTTTCATTGCATTCCTTATGTAAGTCATTACGAACAGATGTCGCAAAGTATAAGATACGTAAAATTCAATGAAAGTGCTGCAGAAATTTGTGAAAGTTGTATTCACTGTTTAACGATTAGTGACAAGACAGGGCAGTCACTTTCTGAAAGAATTTTGTAGAAAATTGAAAGAGATGGATTAGATTTTAAAATTGTCGAGGACAGTCCTACAAGGGAAGGGCTGGAAAGTACAAAGGTGTTTAGTCTTGTGTACAACAAGAGAACAAGTGAACATACTTGTGCCGTGTGCTGCACACTCATTAAATTTGCAGTAATGAACTGCCTATATATTCACTGCATCATCCACTAACAGATGGGAGGTTATGTTAAAGTATGTGCCGGTATCTCTGAAGCTACATATTTCTGCTAGATGGTCAACAAAAAGGGAAGATGTAGCAACTGTATACAAACATGTCGAAGAGGTCGTCATGGCTTTAAATGGACTTATATCTAGTGCGATATTCACCCGTGAGACCAAAACAGAGGGTAAATATATTTTTAAAAAATGGCAGCACATTTGAATTATCGCAGCTTCTTGTTTTTGGTTCAAGTAGCTAAGACGAGTCGATATTGCAAACATAATTTTCCAAAAATTATATATCACCATTTACCACTCTGTTAATCATATAATTCAAGTTTCAGGAAACCAGAACAGATGCAACAGTAGTAACAGATATTATCTCAAAAGGCAAGGCCACAGCTGAAAAGATTAATTTGGATCCTCAATTCAAGGAGTTGAGGACAGTCAACGAAGATTGTGAAGACGAAAGCTGAGATTGGACAACTGAGAAATAATGGACCACTCATTCATCAACTGAGGAACAGGTTGCAGCATTACAAAATATAAACAATTTGTTTGGATTTTTACATGGAGCTCAGCTGCAGTCATTAAAGGATGATTACATTAAAATCCAGGCAATGAACTTAGCTGATGTTTATAATGATGATCTTAATAAGGATTAATTACTAACAGAACTGCAGAGTTTTAAATATCTTAAACTCAATTTAATACCAAGCATGAAAACAGCAATTCGTGCAAAAATTTTGAGCTTAATTTGCGAAAATCGATTACATGATGCGTGACGACACAATTTGGGATTTTTGTTACGATACGTGATTCAGTTTCGGTAAATTGAAACAAAGAAAAACGTATTTAAGAAAGAGAGCAACAGCGCCTCACAGACTTGAGTCTAAGCAGCAATTAGCATCTGATATCTCATATGATGTTATTATTAATACTTCTTCGGAAAGGAAAGCTCCTAAGATTAAATTTTAAGTTACATAATTCAAATAATTAGTAGTCTCCGTTGAAAATTTATAATAGAGTAATATGTCCATTTAAGCGTTTTGCGCAGTTACCGTATTATCATAGTGATTAAATGTTGCTGTTGGTCAACGCTGGACTTATCGTTGCTCCAGCTCTTCTATGTGATATTGCGACCTTAACGATGACTTTTATAAAAATGCTAAAACTGCTTCCATCGCTTTTAAACTTGGCATCCTAAACCCCATATAATTATATCTACAACATTTCACCACTCTGGTCGTACTCTAACAGGCGAAACGCACATATTTGGACATAATAGTCAAGTACAAATTTGAGACTGCTCACAATTTGAATTATTTACCTATTTGCGCCTCACCAGCCAGCCATTATACAGTGGAATAACAATTACAGGTTACAGTTCTTGTTCATACTGATTCATTTTCGTTGAATATTTCAAGATTTTATTCTATCACATATTATTCTTGCAAAATTTGATTTTTTTGAATCTGAATGTATATTTTTTATTACTAAATATTTCGCATTGTTTGTAAACATCAACCAGAATTTTTTTTCTTAAGTCTGAAATTTTTAAATTCATCTTCTATTTCCATTTTTATCTGTATTCATTTATGATTTCAAAATCCGTCCCGGTTTCTACCACTAACGAGGAGACCACTGGGTATCAGATTTATGAATTTTTTCATATTTACGGTACGTGAAGTACAGAACTTAAATAATGTCAAAGCCATTTGAGGCAACTGTCAAAAATTATCGAGGAAATCGACTTTGAAGTTTTGCAGGTACACATATGTACCAATAACTAAAACCACTGCACCATATGTTGGTGTAGTATAGGTGGTAGCGCTCTGGCCTCGCAACCATAGGATAGATGGTTAGAGTCCTGCAAAAAAGATGTATTTTTTAATTTTTTTCGTTGTGTTCGAATAGCTATATAATTTAATATATAACGGCACTTTTTATGTAAAATTTTCATTTATTCAATTTTCTGTATTTTATAAAATAATGCTGATTTCAATCAAAAGAGATACGCTACCTTTTTTACAGTATTCGCTTCACCATTAGTTGAGGATGGTAGTCTTTGATTGTTAAGTTTGTGAGAGCTATTTCTGCGTCGTTTTCGAATTCAGTTACCTAAAGCATTTAGGGATCTCTAAGTCCATGTCTTGTGTCAGTTTCTATGTGTGTGCGTAGACGAGCGAACATTTTGTCTTCGGCTAAATCGTTGGTTGTGTAGGGTAGCTGGTTCAAAAGCCATTAGTAACTATGGGGAAGCCTTTTCAAAATCTGTCGTAGCTCTTCAAGAACTTAACAATCAAAGACTACCATCGTCGACTAATAGTGAAGCGGATACTGTAAAAAAGGTAGCGTATCTTTATTGATTAAAATAAACATTATTTTATAAAATACAGAAAATTGAATAAATGAAAATTTTACATAAAAATTGCCGTTATATATTAAATTATACTGTAAAAATGTAACATATGTTTTTTGATCGAAACCTTCATTACTTTATAAAATGTAGAAATAAATAAAAATACGTGCTTTTTTAATAAAAGTAATATTACAGTTGTGTAGGTATTCGAAAACAATGAAAAAACTAAAAATTTATATCAGGTTCTGCAGGAATCGAAACACCGACTCTATCGTCGCTTACCCAGAATGCTACCACCTGAGCTACAGCAACAGATGAGTTTACTATTACAGTTATTTGAAAGTCGAATTTCTCGAGAATTTTTGAAAGTTGTGTCGAATGGCTTTGTACTGTGTGTGTTATCTTCCTTGTTTACCATTTGCAAAATCGAGGTATTAAATACGCTTGCACATTGCTTCCTTGAGTGCAGTTGAGCCTTGAGAATGGCAGCGTGTCCTCCTGCCGAAATATCGACGGTTGTCGACGACGTCACCCAGCAGCGTAATTTGTTTGAACATTCATTACGGCGGGTAAAGTTAAGGTTTTGACTGATTGTTATTTAAGTGCTATGGTTCACGTGCCGTATATATAAAACAATTCTAAAATCCGATACCCATGTTGTCTCCTTGTAAGTGAAAGTGACGCATGTATCTTAGTGTATGTAAGTGACGGTGCGGAAATGGCGCGACAGTCAGTGTGTGGAGAGCCGAGCTGTGCCAACACTGCCTAGATGATAAGGCCTCAAACTGGCCGCGCCTAACTTTTGTGTCCCAGCCTCGTCGCCGCTTTTGTCTCGTTTCCGTCGTAGACTGACACAGGAATAAAGGATGCACGCTTGTGCAGGTAGGAGGTGACCAGCCAGTGGGACAGCAGAAACTAGAAACACCAGAGTAAATTAGAACGAGATATATATATTTCTTAGAGACTTAGTAATACTTAACTTTTACATAGCTCAGTACTGCAGAATGCTGATACATAGTTGAGCTAGAGGCCTGCCTAGTGCCTATCCGGTAGCAAAGTCTTCACTGGTGCCTATCTGATTCCGAAGTGTTAGCTGGTTCCTATCTCAGTCCCAAGTGAACGATGTCGTTCACTCGTTCAGTGGTGCCCACGAGCGGAGTTGCAGCAGAGGGCGCTCGTGGCTGAGGTCGTAAGAACGCCGCGCCGTGCGTGCATGGCGGCGCGCGGCGAAAGTAGGTGGCGCGCACTTTAGACTTGTGCGACACCACAATACCGAGATGCCGCGAACAGTAGCTGACTGGCCGGCCGTTACGAAGCGGTGGGTGTGCCCCAGCGGTCAACCAGTCAGCTCGCAAGTTGACAACGCGGCCGAGAACGCCGCAGCCGGGCAGGGCAACTCGTTACAAATGGCGGCGGCTGACACTGCAGCGCCGCCAGCCCGCCCCATTAAACTTGGCGGACAGCGGGACCGCACTCCACGCACCACCAGCCTCGAGACCGAAACCCGGTGACAGCCGGACACGTGTTGGTGCGCTCGTCAAGAAAACTGTCTCACCACGGATTGTTATCTGCCGCTATACCACTGTCTTTCACAGGAAATACTAGATTTAATCGATGAAAGGAGAAAATATAAAAATGCAGGAAATGAAACAGGCAAAATGGAGTACAGACGATTAAAAAATGAGATTGACAGGAAGTGCAAAATGGCTAAGCAGGAGTGGCTAGAAGCCAAATGCAAATCTGTAGAAGAATGTATAAGAAGGGGAAAAGTAGATACCGCCTACAGGAAAATAAAAGAGACATTTGGGGACAAGAAAAGCAACTCTACGAATATCAAGAACTCAAATGGAAAGCCGGTTCTCAGCAAAGAAGGGAAAGCTGAAAGGTGGAAAGAGTACATAGAGAAGCTCTACAAAGGAAATGAACTTACAGACAATGTGGTAGGAAGGGAAGAGGACGTAGATCAAGATGAAATAGGAGATGCTATACTGAGAGATGAATTTGATAGAGCCTTGAAAGACCTAGGTCGGAACAAGGCCCCAGGAGTTGATGACATACCCTCAGAGCTACTAAAGTCTCTGGGAGAGCCAGCCACGACAAGACTATTTGAGCTGGTGTGTAGGATTTATGAGACAGGCGAAATACCCTCAGACTTTAAGAAAAATGTAATAATCCCCATTCCAAAGAAATCAGGCACAGACAGGTGTGAAAATTACAGAACCATTAGTTTGATAAGTCATGGTTGCAAAATTTTAACACGAATTATCTACAGGAGAATGGAAAAGCTGGTAGAAGCTGACCTTGGGGAAGATCAGTTTGGATTCAGGAGGAACGTAGGAACCAGGGAGGCAATACTCACTTTACGTCTTATCTTAGAAGATAGATTAAGGAAAGGCAAACCTACATTTTTAGCTTTTGTAGATTTGGAGAAAGCATTTGACAATGTTGACTGGAATACACTGTTTCAAATTCTGAAGTCAGCAGGGGTAAAATATAGGGAAAGGAGAGTTATTTATAACTTGTACAAAAGCCAGACCGCAGTTATTAGACTCGAAGGGCATGAAAGGGAAGCATCAGTTGGGAAGGGAGTAAGACAGGGTTGTAGACTTTCTCCGATGTTATTCAATTTGTACATCGAGCAGGCGGTGAAGGAAAGCAAGGAAAAATTTGGAATAGGGATTATAGTTCAGGGGGAAGAAATAAAAACATTGCGTTTTGCTGATGACATTGTAATTCTGTCAGAGACAGTAAAGGACCTGGAAGAGCAGTTGAATGGAATGGACAGTGTGTTGAAGAGAGCGTATAAAATGAACATTAACAAGAGCAAAACAAAAATAATGGAATGCGGTCTTAGAAAATCAGGCGATGCTGAAGGAATTAGATTAGGTAATGAAACAATGAAGGTGGTAGATGAGTTTTGTTACTTGGGTAGTAAAATAACATGCGATGGTCGCAGTACAGAGGATATAAAATGCAGAATGGCAATGGGAAGAAAAGCATTTTTGAAAAAGAGAAATTTACTAACATCGAACATTAATTTAAGTGTAAGGAAGTCTTTTCTGAAGGCATTTGTGTGGAGTGTTGCCTTGTACGGGAGTGAAACATGGACGATAAGCAGTGCGGACAGGAAGAGAATAGAGGCTTTTGAAATGTGGTGCTACAGAAGAATGCTGAAGATTAGATGGGTAGATCGCATAACCAATGAAGAAGTACTGAACAGAATTGGTGAGAAAAGGAATTTTTGGCATACCCTGGCTAAAAGGAGGGATCGCTTGGTAGGACACATTCTTAGACATCGAGGAATCGTAAATTTAGCATTGGAGGGAAGTGTGTGGGGTAAAAATCGCAGAGGGAGACCAAGAGACGCGTATAGTAAGCAGATTCAAGTGGATGTGGGTTGCCGTTCTTATGAGGAGATGAAAAGGCTTGCTCAGGATAGAGTAGGGTGGAGAGCTGCATCAAACCAGTCTCCGGACTGAAGACCATAACAACATACCACTGGACGATAACGGGTTGTTCATCAAGAATTACGCACATTCTTTACGCTCTTCTGACTCACAACGAAAGTACATAGGCTCCAACAAACATATCTGTATGAACGTTTGGTTACAGGATCTCTACGTACACCTCTATGTGCAGGTGGGTGTCATTTTTCTGCAAAGCTCTGCAACCATGGTCTAGATAGCACTGTAGATGTGATTGTAGACGCCATACGTAATGCAGATATCTTAACTGTAACTTATGTAATAATCATCGTACATGTTCTATAGCGAATTGTCATCAAAAGCCGTGATGATAGTTGAAACTTTAACCTTCTTCCCGAAAGACTGTTGGTATTCACTTCCACTGCTTCCATCGCCGCTTCTCGCACTTACCGTAGCACTACAGCTTGCAATGAGTTGTTCATTATTATCGTCCCTATTATCATTATTATGAGTTTGTAATAATAGTATCTAACTTATGCCCATATTTCTGTACCATAACAGATACGAGAAAGTATGCAAATGATTTATCTCCTACACTAATACCATCTTCACGAAGAAGGGTTCTTCGTAACTTCATCTCAACTAATCGCAGTACATTAGCAGGATTGATTAGCAATCGCCGCCCCATCTGACGCTTCACCACTTTTGTGTCCCAGCCTCGTTGCCGCTTTTGTGTCTCGTTTCCGTCGTAGGTGTCGGTGGCCGAGTAGGAAGACCGACACCGGAAAGAAGGATGCACGCTTGTGCAGGTACGAAGGTGAGCAGCCAGTGGGACAGCAGAAACTAGAAACACTAGAGTAAATTAGAACGAGATATATATTGCACAGAATTTATACAATACTTAACTTTTACATAGCTCAGTACTGCAGAATGCTGATACATAGTTGAGCTAGAGGCCTGCCTAGAGCCTGTCCGATAGGCAAGTCTTCACTGGTGCCTATCTGATTCCGAAGTCTTAACTGGTTCCTATCTCAGTCCGAAGTGAACAATGTTGTTCAGTGGTGGCCACGAGCGGAGTTGTAACAGAGGGCGCTCGTGGCTGACGTCGTAAGAACGCCGCGCCGTGCGTGCATGGCGGCGCGCGGCGTAAGTAGGTGGCGCGCACTTTAGACTTATGCGACACCACAAACTATATGTCGTTTGTTCTGGTGTAGGAAATCAGAAAATGTATATAATCATCAGTATATATTAATACCCTAACACGAAACTCATGAAACAGGTTTCTAATATTAATCCCTTAAAAAGGCCAATAAAACGTACGTAATTCGAAAGGTGGTTTGTTATAGATGTTGCGAATATAAAAAACATGTGTGAACATAGCCGTTAAGAGTGGTAATAAGAAACAGAAAATTTAGGATAGATGGCATATTGCTGCATTTAAAATTAGCTCAGTCAGTTACCACTTAGATTTCCAATCTGAAGGTCCGCAGTTTGATTCCCACTGCCACCAATTTTTTTTAATTCTTCGTAAACCTCGATTTTTAATTTTTAAATGTAGTTTTTAAATATAATTAAACAATTAAGTTTATTAACGCAGGAGTAATATATTCAAATTCATTACGATAATTACAAATAATATGTTTAAAGAGCAGTTGCTTTAAATAATACATTTCAAGCGTCTCCGTTAATTTTATATAAGAACATAGTTTTATTGAAAAATGTTAACCCAACAAGGATTTTCTGATAGTGAAGTAATTGTTGGAAACATCGCAAATAAAAATTTGAATGAAAACTTTACCCTCGAGCGACGGTGCTGGAGTATTGAGTACCCATATCAAGTTGCAGCATGGCCTAGAGTTTGATTCTTTGGTGGTTTCAAATTTTATATTCGTGAAAGTAGGGAACAAGGACATTTAGCGAATGATGAAAGGATTTTTACGAAAAATTTTGTTTTTTACTGAAGTTTTGTAATGCTAAATTGTGAAATAAAGCAATTAATTTCCTCATTTGTGTTTTTCATTCTCTCGTGTTTTGTCTATGCCCTTCCTTTTACCTGTTTTCATAGAATTCACATAAAACCTATAAATTTGCAGTACTCAATAAATTCAAAATACATTAATTTCTTTTATTATTATTTTAATGACTTCGCAAACACAGCGTGTCGAATTTCGTGCACAGGCATTACTAGTAAAATGAAATAGTCGTTTATTGAGAAGTATGTCAAGAAATAGTTGAAATACATTATAAATATTTTACCTCAAGTAATATGTTTATCCTTTTATTCCAACTACCACAAAACCTTATACAAATTCCCGAAAAGAAGCAGCTTATATACACTTTGTAATTGGATACACATCCTAACTAGTATATCGAACACCAAAATACTTCACAATTGGGTATATTTCCTAGATTCCTTCCTTTGAACTGAACGGTAAATATTGGGAATCAAGTGAGGAATTTTCCGTACGACCATTTTACGAGTGCACCGGTAAAAGATCAAATCTCTAAATCGCCGAGGCGGAGAAAGATTGTTTACGAACGGGACCAATTACGACTAAAGAGAATCGTTCAACGTGACAGGACTGCGACCCTTCTGCAAATAGCTGTGGATTTCAATGATGCGTCATCAACAAGTGTCAATGTCCAAACCATCCAATGAAAAATCGTGTTTGGGCTTTATAAGTGGATGAATCTGCCGTGTACCCTTGTTGACTGCACTACACGAAGCTTTACGTGTCTCCTTGGCCATCGACAGCAGCATTGGACTATTGATTACTGGAAACTATTTCCAGGTGTGATGAATCTCTTTTCCAGTTTTATCGAGCGGATGGGCGTGTACGGCTATGGATACAGCCTCATAAATCCATGGTTCCTGCAGGTCATCAAGGGATAATTCTAGATCCCAGAAGGTTATTTCAAATGTTCAAATGTTTGTACAGCTTATGGGACTTAACTACGGGCTCGTCAGTCCATAAACTTACAAACTACTTATCAACTAGCTAACACTAAGGATGGCATAAATATCCATGCCCGAGGGGGGGATTCGAACCCCCGACCGTAGTGGCCGTGCAGACTGTGACTGGCGCGCCGCAGTCCCCTCGGCCACCGCGGCCGGCGAAGGTTATTTAACTGGTTTCTATCTACTGCAGGTCATCTACAGAAACATTCAAACAGCCCATTTGACCGGGGTGCCGTGGCTGCACGTTAGTAACTGAGCATCTCTGTGTAAGGCTAGGTGGAAATTGAGATGCGTATAGCAGTCGCGTAGTGACACGGTACTCCATCCCGACGCGCGCCTTCCACACTCGCCGCGTCAGACCAACGAAAATTGGGACTATGACATGACAGTGCCCCCAGGCTGATGCCGCGCACTTGTATTTTATAGAGCCACATACACTGGCACATCTAACTCGCTCGCGCGTGAACGCGCGAGGGAAATATAAGCTCGGGGAACTTTATGACGTAGGGGTTTTTCCGCGGGACTGGAAAAACGGAAGCCGAGTCGCGCGGGGGAAGGGGAGAGTCGCGTGGACTGCCGAGGACGGCGGAGCGTGGTTGCTCGTCGCGGCGTTTCTGTAAAAACGTGGGATAGTTTTTTTTTTTTTTTTTTTTTTTTCGCGGCCGAAGTGTCGTTTCTTATGCCTTTGCAGTTAAAGGATTTCGGTGTGTGGGCTAAAGTGCGAAGTTGCGTGGGGGCTCAAGTCGAAATAAAACATTTTTATAACATTAAATACGTGCAGTGTGATAGACAAATAAAACTTTTTTTAAACAACAGCTGTGTGGTGAACATTATTCTTTCGCAACTCGCCCTGTACGCCCATAAGTGTGTAAAATTAGTATGTACTTCTATTTATTTATTGCAAAATATATTAAGGCGCTCGTGAACGGAACAGCACCAAACCGGGAATCATATAGTGTCATGCCCTAAACGACCACAAAACATTTTTCCATCTGAAAAAGGGAAAAGCTTGTTCTGCCCCGTCGCAGGACGCGTGCGAGAGTGCCGGCCAGGCGGAGTGGCACGCGCTTTCCAATTTAAAATGTGAGATTCGCAGATAAAACAGTTGTTATTGTTACAACAGAGTTCCAAATTATCGTTACTAGTGCGGAAGACGAAGGGTTTCTCTTGTGAGTAATCAATAAAAACTGCAAATCTCCAGACAAAAATATTTGATTGAAAGGAAATATGGAAAATTTCGATCTTAAATCATGTAAAATATCAGTTCAAATCCGATTCATGAGTTGTAGCTTCATATAGTCACTATGTTTCGTATTAAACAGTTCCCTATTTTCCCTCACTGCCTGTCTTAACTTTTTTCCTATCATTGAGAAAAGTAAGCAGCTGATCCACTACACAACATGATGGGCAGTATACTGTAACTGAGAATCATGTCTGTCAGGAATATGATACGTAGCCATGTGTGCCCTGGGAGAAGAAAAGTTAATGTCATTCGACGAAACATTTTAATTAATATATATTTGACTTTGTTAGCATTATGGCTACAGTGAAGAAAGCAGCAAAACTAATATAAATAACTGGAAAAAGTATCAATAACATAAATGCCGGCCGCGATGGCACTGCAATAATTTTCTACGAATGCAGTCCCAGTTCTGTAGTCACTGCAGGTCCACGGAACACGTGCAGGTGGGCTTTGTCTTTGGTGCCAACCATAGTCGCCCCGCAACACGAGACAAGCGGAGATCGCCATTGCGGATAGACTTCGCGGACACACTGTATTATGACTGTGTTGTATTTTTGAGTAGAAAATTAAACACATAGAAGTTATAGTTTAATCTTCCTTATTGATTCGTATTAGTTCCCTTTCCTCCCCGTGCTCTCCAACATCCTGAACGACAGATTTTGCGAAATAATTTCTGTCAATGTATGAAACGAATTATTTTGCGTCACTCCTCTACCCATTGCATCACACAATGACTTTTTTTTTCTCTATTCGTTCCTTTGGCGTTGCGTTGTGACAATGTCTGATAGAACTTTTATAAACTAAAATTATGTAGGCAAGGCATCTTTCTACAACACAAGGTGTTTATACTTCATCAAATACTATGCAAATTTTATGTATCATCGTAAAAATTTATTTCTGTGTCATACTGTAGTAATTATGACAGTCAAATAAGTACTTCTAGAGCAACTCCAAACTCAAATGTTCAAATGTTTGTATATCGTATGGGACTTATCTACGGGGTCATCAGTCCCTAAACTTACAAACTACTTACCAACTAGCTTATCCTAAGGACGGCATAAATATCCATGCCCGAGGGGGGATAGGGGGGATTCGAACCCCCGACCGTAGTAGCCGTGCAGACCGTGACTGGAGCGCCTCAGTCCCCTCGGCCACCGCGGCCGTCTCCAAACTCAGTGCCAGCTGTCGATGGCGTATTACCGGCAGTCTTCAGCGCTGATGACGAGGATGGTAAGCCGCGTGCACCTCACACAGTGTCCACACAGCGGCAGATGTGTGCCCGCGGACTGTTCACGCTCCCACCCTTCATATTTTATTTTATTTTATTTTTTATTTATTTATTTATTTTGTAATCTATCGGCCCAAACTGCGTGGTCATCAGTCCGTAGCTTACAAACTACTTAAACCTAGGTACACTAACCTAAGGACAAACACACACACCCATACCCCATGGAGGACTCGAACCTCCACGGCGAACCCTTGATCTAGGTAAACTATTATTTAGAAACGGGACTACCGCAAGCTGTTAGAAACTTATTAAGCTCTCAGAAAAGGAAGAGAGGAAGCTTAGGGTTTAACGTCTCATGGTCATCGTGGTCATTACATGTTTGCCACAAACAATTACAGTTTTACGATATCGGACATAAGGTCGGACTGGCCGAGCGCATAGAGGCGCTATGCTCCGATGAGCAAGGTCGTTCTCCGTCCCGGGTTCAAATCCTCCCTCGGGCATGGATGTTTGTGTTGCCTTTAATATAATTTAGGTTATAAGTGCTTTGCAAGTTTAGAGATTGATGACCTCGCAGTTAAGTCCCATAAGCTTAACAAACATTTGAATTTTTGAGAGGCATTCCCAGCCAACTTAAATAACAACTTAGGCTCGCTTAAGCAGCTGCTAGCGGGCAACCACGCATGCGAAGAGATGAAATTATCAGAAGCGCCTTGTCCTTCTCCATAATTGCCGCCTGGAGGTTTGCTGTTTACGCAGTAACCGCAAGCTACGAAAATCTACCTGGAAAAAATTTTCTGCGGCGCTCAAGCTGCAAAATTCGCTCAAGTGCACAGCAGCCTGACTTTCAGTGGGTACAGGCGAGCTCTTCAATCTTTTGGAAACTGTTTCTTGTACATCCTTAATCGTTAATTGTAAGGTAAGCTTTTACGTATTCTTATAAAGTTACGTATACTTGTAGAAGCTCAGTTGGTGGAAACATGAAACTGACAGACGCGCGAGAACGGTCGTGTGCTCTAAGGCAGCTTGCTGCTGAGTGCGCGGCTACTCCTCATCGGAGGTTCGAGTCCTCCCTGGTATATGGCTGTGTATGTTGTCCTTAGCATGAGATAGATTCTATGTCTAGGGACTGATGACCACTGCAGTTTGGTCCCATAACTTGACATCCATTTGAACAAATTTTCATCTTATAAAATTGTCATTTACTGCAGATGTGGGGTGGATCCACTATTTCTAAAGAAGTTAAGGTTTCAGTCAGGTGTACATTAGCCGGCCGCGGTGGCCGAGGGGACTGTGGCGCTCCAGTCACGGTCTGAACGGCCACTACGGTCGGGGGTTCGAATCCCCCCTCGGGCATGGATATTTGTGCCGTCCTTAGTTCACAAGTAGTTTGTAAGTTTAGGGACTGATGATTCCGTAGTTAAGTCCCATAAGCTTAACAAACATTTGAACATTTTTGATCAAATATTTTCTTCCTCTGATCGATGTATTCGTATTGCCTATGACACTCTTATTATATCGTAACAACCATCGACATTTATTTTCAACTGACGGGCGCAATCGCACTGTTGTCTAAGGCGTCATGCTACGGAGTGGGTGGACATTCCTGCCAGAGGTTCGAGTCCTCTCTTGGGCAGAACAGTGTGTCTTGTCCTTAGTGCAATTTAGTTTGGGAAGAGTGTAAGTTATGAACTCATCACCAAAGCAGTTTGGTCAAATAGGTTTATATACATTAGATTTTCACATTTGCAAGGAGGAAATGACTACCGAAACCCGTATTTGGCATCTAAAAATTGTAACGCGTAACGTACACCTGGGTCCTAAGGACTCACATAAGGTCTGAGAATTTTTTAGTTAAAACTGTTGAAATTCAAATATTACTACCTATTTAATACTACATTCCTCATGTGTGGTCATATCTTAAAGACGTTACAAAAAGAGACAGTGAATCACATACAATGCTAAACACCTACTTTCCCAAAGTCCTAGATATCAGTTACAAATAATAAGCAACAAAAGGAAACTTCACATTTAAACAGCAAATAGACTATGCTTCACAACTGTAAACAAAAAGAAAAGTACAAGAGCAATATAAAAGTGTCTACAAGCTTAACTTTTATAAAAGATTTAGTATGACATTTTCAGCCGAATGTCTAGGTGATTTACGAAAATATTAGTACACAATACGAGGAACAATAAAAAAAAAAGTTTAGTTTTCAATTATTCAGCATCTTTTACAGTTAATTTCAGCTATAAAATACTCTCCACTCAGTAATGGGCCGGTTGGTACAGCTACCAATAAAACTGTTTAGCAATGAGAGACAGTCGCTGTTGCAACTTCTTTATTTTTTACGCGTTTCACCCTTGTGAGGCATCCTAAGAAATTCTTAAAATAACACATGGGATGAGTAGAACTAAAACAATTGCTAGCCACAATATGGCAGCTTCAAATCATTAAAATGGATATGATTGACAAAAACCCTCAGAATCCCAAAACACGTTTGCAATTGTTTTAGTTCTACTCATCCGGCGTGTTATTTTAAGAATTTATGAGGATGCACCAAAAAGGTAAAACTCGTAAAAAAAAATCAAAAAGTTGCAACCACGACTGCCTTTCATTGCTAAACAATTTCAGTTATTTCATTCATCCAAACTACAGAATCAGTTGCACATCAAACACTGGATCATTCCAAAAACAATGGTGTTTGATATCGGCACACACTCGTGATGCTTTCCTTTCTTAGAAGGGCATGTTTCCGACTGAGTAGCACAAGCTCCACTGTGAGCTTGAGATATTCATGATCCCTTGGAGGGAGTCATGCCTAAAATACTGGAAATACAATTTCTGTCTTCTTTTCTAATAAATTGTGAATCCTGCCTTCTTTCTATATAATGACATATGATTTTCGTCCATGAGTAATCATGTACGTGTCACATCAGTGGCTCCCATCGTAAAAAAACAAAAGCATTTCTACCAGCTAAATCTAGCCTAATGTATAAGACAACTATAGACCATTGGTTAGTTCAGAGTATCTGGAATATCTTCCTCGTTCACTTTTCTGAAGCGTTTTACCATAAACTGAAAATACTAAAAACGATGTCCCGGAAAATACTTTCAGTAAAGGTACACCTGGGTCCTCGGGACCAGACCAACATTACAAAAATAAAGATAATTAAGACACACCTGAAATCGTGTACTGGACTGGTAGCCAACTGAACCCTAGAAATGTACAGTGAGAGGGTAGTCTGAGATACTACACACGATACAGAGCTGAAAAAAGAAATTTAGTTTGTGGTCCTGGGACCCACGTGTACCAGTTACGGGCTAGGTCGGCTAGGTCGGCAGCTCAGATAACTTTCATGTTGCTTCCCTGTCCAAAAGAGTTCCGGTGAATATTGTTTGGTTCTTGGGTGTGGTGAGGATGGAACGTAAGGAACTTTTCCATCAGTGGTATTATGCAATACAATTTCCATATGCTTAATAATAATATACATAAAAATATCGCGACCATTTTTCCTAAATTCTTAACAGAAGTAGATTTCGTTCCAACCTATCTTCCCCGCATGTTATGAAGTTGGTATAGCAACTACACATATGTGATACATTACATATTCTTATTCGGTTATTCCAACTCTGCACGCGTAAATTCAACCAGAAATAGGACGGGGAGCTTTTAAGCAGTTCAAGCTCCTAAATGTGAATTTAGATCAACATATCTGCGCATGCGCTCTAAGGGTGCGTTTATGCTGCCACCTCGCTCCTCGTCGACATGTCACGGAGAGTCGGCCGCGCTGGCTGAGGCGACTGAGTTGCTTCAGTCACGGTCTTCACGGCCACTACGGTCGGGGGTTCGAATCCCCCCTCGGGCATGGATATCTGTGCAATCTTTAGGATAAGCTAGTTGATAAGTAGTTTGTAAATTTAGGGACTGATAACCCCGTAGTTAAGTCCCATAAGCTTAACAAACATTTGAACATTTGTCACGGAGATGATGAATCAAACCCACAAAGTCTTACGGGCCCATTTATCGTGCTCCACCGCAGATCGCCCAGCTCACTTCTCGGTTGCTCACCACGATCCACGCCAGGCGACGATACCAAACTGGTTTGTGTTTCGCGCTAAGACTATCGCCGCCCGGCCTGAAACTTGCACTGTGATTGGCTGCCTCAAGGTCACTCTAGCGGCATTTGACTGTTGCACATGTGGAACTTTTGTGCCCATCACGCACATTATTGTTCGTTAGAGGCAGTTTCAGTACAGGCAACAATGAGTGAAGATCTGAAGCAGATGAAACTTCCTGGCAGATTAAAATTGTGTGCCGGAACCGGGACTCGAACCTGGGACCTTTGCCTTTCGCGGGCAAGCGCACTACCGACTGTGCTATCCCGACACGACTCACGATGCCGCCTCACAACTTTACTTCCGCCAGTACCTCGTCTCCTACTTTCCAAACTTCAAAGAAGCTCTCCTGCTAACCATGCAAGACTATCACTCCTGGAAGAAAGGATATGGTGGAGACACGGCTTAGCCACAGCCTAAGGGATGTTTCCAGGAGTGCTAGTCTTGCATGGTTCACAGGAGACCTTCTGTGAAGTTTGGAAAGTAGGAGGCGAGGTACTGGCGGAAGTAAAGTTGTGAGGCGGCATCGTGAGTCGTGTCGGGATAGCAAAGTCGGTAGTGCGCTTGCCCGCGAAAGGCAAAGGTCCCAGGTTCGAGTCCCGGTTCTGGCACACAATTTTAATCTGCCAGGAAGTTTCATATCAGCGCACACTCCGCTGCAGAGTGAAAGTTTCATTCTGAAGCAGATTATTATTATTGAGAAAGCGATCTGGCTAGTTTTTGAGCAGTTTGTAGTGCTTGTGACAGTATCCGTAGAGAGGACGTTCAGCATTCAAAGGATGCTATCCATGCCTCCTCTTCCTTCTCCTGTCCAGTAACATTTTTTCGTGAACCAATGACAGTCACTGTCGCCAGAAGATGTGGAGAACTTGTTCGACGCTTCAGCCACTGGACTTGTGCACATAGCTGTAATGTAACAGCTGCAGGCGAATACACACGACGAGCAGCGAGGTGCCTGCAACGTGAAAGCAACAAGGCTGCCGGAGAGCAGCGAAATGCAAGGTACCAGCAGCGAGCAGCCAGCTGCGAGGTGGCAGCATAAAGGCACCCTAAGGGTAAGCGCAAATTGAAACGCGTATGGGACTGGGGCGCAGCGCTGCACAGCACACGTGTTCTGTGACTACCGTAGTCTAATGGGACCCAGCAAATTGGAACTCGGCCGACTCTGGCGCGTCCTGCACGTACTCCGGGCTGTCTGGCGATGTGGCAGCACTGGCAGTCCGAGCGCTACGGAAAAACAGGTTGCAAAATTTATGAGCATATAGGAAATAGGGAGAAATTCGTTGCAAAAGTTATGAGCGTATATGATATCAGATTTTAATTAGATTTACTGCTTCATGAAACTCGAGCAAAGGTAGCGAAATTTGACAAACAAATAAAACGGTTTTTATTTAATAAATGAACGATAACTGCAGTAGAAAAAAATTAAGATAGAAAGTTATTGCTCTAAGATCACTTATTTTTTGACGTATTGATTGCTTTGTTACGTTTATAGGTAATTCGAAAAAACACTTTCAAACTTTAGAAACGAGATTATTTCTGACTCGCCAACATTCACATTTCGAAACTTAAAGTATGGCACGAGATAAGTAAAAAAAGTACTTGTTCGAAAAATTTAAAAACACTATGCTTCCTGATATTATGCTTATAGAAAAAATTGCCTTCTTCAAAATTTCAAAATTTTAAACATTGCTGCATACAGCAACGGTAATTCAAAGCAGTAAAAATAACAGCCAACCAGTTGCAAATAAAAGTTTACTCAACGTTACCGCAGTTACAACTGATATAAATCAATCTTCTTCAGAAGATACATGGACCTATAATGAATAAGAATGTAACAATCTAGGTATGTATAACCATATTAAAACCATAGATTGTTTACCTATAAAATTACAACAAATTTTAGTCTACAGGAAACAAGTACTTACGTTACATTATTACTGTGGAAAAGTTACATGCGTTGATCTTTGAACACGTAATGTAGCCCTTAAGAAAAGGAGCGTCAAGCATAACAAAAAAACATGCTGTGTAACAGATTGTGCGGCGTGCTAACCGTCGACTGATCGTCTGAGCAAGACAAGGACGCCAGGTGAACATGACACGTGGCGAATGCGCCTAGTGACGATGGTACAACGTCAGTAGTCAATATATGTTAATGACAAATTATGAAATAGGAAACCCGCAGAAGCTTAAAATGAAATAAAATAGAATTTTGAGGAAATGACACCGCAATTTGCAACTGGTTGGCTGTTATTTTTACTGCTTCTTCAAAATTGGTTAGAGCTGCTCAGGGGATAGATCTAGAGTAATGGGTTTTTGCCTATTTTCTTCTCAAAGAGTTTTAATATCATGATATTTAATATTCTTTTAGATTTTGTTAATTATAAATGTTAAAGAATGACTTTATTTTTGGACCTATTTTTTCATGTAACTATATCTACCATTTTTTTTAATGGAATGAACTATTATGGAAATAATTATTTTTCAAGACATATCGAAGGCTTTCTAGAAAATTGACTAAAGTTTCTCAGGGGATCGACCTAGAATAATGTTTTTTTGTATGTTTTCTTCGTAAATAGTAGTAATATCATGTTATTAAATAATGTTTTCGATTTTGGTAATTATTAGTGTCAGTCAACGTCTTTGAAAAAAGTGCACTTGTTTTGTGCTTTTTTCTACTATTTATGTTTATGTTTTGAAAGCAAGCGTTGAGGAACTAAATAGCAGAATTTTTTCATAGACGTTAAAACAAATGTTATTTTGCGTCCTTCTGGAGTCGAAAAATATTTTTCCTAGAAAAAAAAATGTAGTGGGCGTAGTTAGAATTTTCAAGTGATGTGTTTCATGGAGATTAACATGGAGCACTTATATTTGTAATGAAAAATTCTAAGGTATGTCAGATTATTTCCTAGGATTACTGTGTATTAACGTGAAGCGCCCAAGCTTGTTGTGCCTTCAGCAAGAGCGGGCGACTGGCTGAGCGGGCATGAGGCCGTTGTGACAGGAGGAGGGGCGGGATGCAGGGACTGGCGCATCTTCTCTCCAACAACATTCTAAAGGCGCTTCTTAACTGCTTATTTTCTGTAGAAAATAAATGTAGATGTTTTGAAATATTTTGGCTAGAATTTTCCTTTTTTTGTTCTAAATAGTTTACAGAACCTACCACATGACATTTGACGGGGCATTAAATATATATTACACCTTTGTCATGAATAATCTCAATTATCATTTCCTGCTCGTACGTAGAAAGTGCTGTCGTAACCTCACTTCATTCATCTAGATGCGAAATTACACAGCGGACTGCTCTACAATTTTGGTGCTAACGTGTAAGCAAAAACAATCAATCGAAACAGACGAGACTCAGTATGGGAAAAACAAGCCAGAGGCGCTGCACTAGACCCACCCATCTGGAACAGTCAACTGAGACAAAGCCGATCGTGTAAAAGGGGCTTTTATAGTCAAGTACCCGTGAAGATAGAACGTGCATATTGTTTTTGGCCCATAATCTTGAGAATGACAATAGTTCACAAATTTGTTTCAATCGTACAAGATGCTTTACTCTTCTGCTTTTTGACTGGTTGTTAGTAGTGGTCTTTGTGGTGTCGCACAAGTACAAAGTTCACGCCACCTACTTTCGCCGCGCACCGCCATGCACGCTCAGTGCGGCGTTCTTACGACGACAGCCACGAGCGCCCTCTGCTGCTACCCCGCTCGTGGCTACCACGGAAAGACATCGTTCACTTCGGACTGAGATAGCAACCAGTTAGGACTTCGGAATCCGATAGGCACCAGTGAAGACTTGGCTATCAGGCACTAGGCAGGACTCTAGCTCAACTATGTATCAACATTCTGCAGTACTGAGCTATGTAAAAGTTAAGTATTGTATAAATTCTGTGCAATATATATCTCGTTCTAATTTACTCTAGTGTTTCTAGTTTCTGGCTGCTCCTCTCCGTACCTGCACCAGCGTGCTATCTTTATTCCTGTGTCGGTCTCATTCCACTCGGCCACCGACACCTACGACGGAAACGAGACACAAAAGCGGCGACGAGGCTGGGACACAAAAGTGGCGACGAGGAGGGATAGACGAACCTTGGACCACCAGCCAGACAGCAGCAGTCGGAGCACGCAGAAATTGCTCCCGCCCACCCACCCTTATTATAAGATTTTTGGGGGAACATTTTCAGTTACGTGTTTGTGGACTTTTTGTTGCAGAGCGTCCTCTTTCATATTGCATTTGTGTTTTGTTATAATTTACTTGTATGCGCGGCGCCTAATCGGTCAGCATGGCCACTACCCCGAACCCAAACTTAATGGAAATTATTCAGTTACAGACGGCGCGAATAACACAACTCCTGCAGGCTGTGGCTCAGCTCACACCGCAAGCAGCTAACCAACAACAACAGCCGCCGCTTCAGCAGCCCACACCTGCCGCCGCAACGCTTCCTACGTTTCGCCAGTACAACAAACGTGAGGAAGAATGGAGCGACTACTTCGCACAGTTTCAAGAACTCGTCGCGGCTCATCAAATTACAGGTCAGAAAGTGAAGCATCTGCTATTATCTGTGGTGGGCACCAACACCTTCGTGTTACTGAAAAAACTTTTCCCCGACGTATCTCCTCGTGATGTAGACTTTGAACAAATAGTAGAGGCACTAAATGCTCATTATGAGAGAAAAGTTCTCGTAGCTGCGGCACGGTACCGATTTTTCAGACTTAAAAAATTACCGCAGCAGTCACACCAAGAGTGGATTACGGAATTGAAGGGCTTAGCCCGCAAATGTAAATTTACTTCCTCTTGTGGACTTTCGTATAGTGACGTGATGTTGAGGGATGCTATTACGCAGAATATTCAGGACCCCAGAATTAGAGCAGCAATTCTGAAACAGTCTGACCCCTCATTAGACAGTGTACTGCAGCTTATAGATGCGCATGATACTTTTAACTTAGCAGATGTAGAAATGCAAAGCCACAGGCCACAGTGTTAATTCAGTGCGCCGCAACGGTCGCTTTCCTAGCCGTAGATCTCAGTGTAGCACTAGTGATTCTTACAATAGTACAGTCCGTGCTGAACAGACAGTGAACAGTAGCCAGTGTAAAAGTGCGACACAAAGGTCGCCCCGTCGTGTTAGAAACAGTGATTTGAATAACAGGCGCCAACGCTCATTTCAGAAAAATGTACGTAAATCTTGCCCTCAGTGTGTGTCTCGCCACAAGAGTGCTCATTGCCCTAGTCGCAACGCAACCTGTTATCAATGTGGCAAATCAGGACATGTACAGTCTGTGTGTATGGAAATTAAAAACTCAAAGAACGGTACCGTTAGAAGCAGTGCTTCGCAGAGTGCGAGAACAGTTCATTCTTTAAATGTTATACGGGCTGTGGAATTGAACAGTGCTTTCCTTGGATCTCAATTGCAAGAAAGTAGTTCTGCGCCTATGGCAAAACTATATAGTGCACCACGTAGCAAGCGCCGACGAGCGCGTAAAACAGTGCAAGGGAAAAGGGTTCGGGACAAGCGAAATGACTATGAACAGTGCATTCCTGTAGTGAAAATAGTGCCTTCTGCAACTGCTCCTTGTAATAGTGCCCAGTACTGTGTAGCTAGTGACAGGGGACATCAAGTAGCTACTCCAAAGTGTAGTGCAGTAGTTAGTGACTCTGTAGTAGCCTCGCATTGCGCGGACGCCGATCCGGCGGTAGTGTCATCTAGTGACAGTGTGGTTAATCCGCTGTGTGCCGAGTATGCGCCGCTTCCTACCGCACGCAACCCGCGCAAGCGCAGAAAACAATATGTATTAGACGTTGCCCACATTCGCGCACCGGTCGTGCGCCAGAAGCACAAGCTGTTTGTTACTCTCTCTATAGAAAATGAGACTGTGCAATTTCAGCTTGATACTGGTTCCGCTGCTACATTAATAAATAAAGACACATATGAACTTCTGGGTTCGCCAAAATTGTCGCCGTCACAGCTTATACAGGTCAAAATATTCCCGTGCTAGGAACGTGTAGCCTGCCCGCCTCTTTTCAAGGTGTAACAAAAACAGTTGCTTTTGTAGTTCTTCAGGCCAAATCGACACAGAACATTTTTGGACTAGATGCTTTTGACTTGTTTGGTTTATCAATTCAAAGAGATGTGCTTCAAATTTCGTCAATAGTGCCTCAGGATAAGATCAATGCATTGTGTGACAAATATAGTGACTTGTTTTCGCCGGAACTAGGTTGTGCAAAAGACTTCGTGGAACATGTAACTTTAAAAGAATCTGCAGTTCCAAAATTTCGTAAAGCTAGACCAGTGCCTATCGCATTGCGTGATACAGTTGGCGAAGAACTTACACGTTGGCAAGATAGTGGGGTGATTTCTCCTGTTTCTGCGAGTCAGTGGGCCTCGCCTATAGTAATTATACCCAAGCCGTCAGGAAAACTTCGTCTCTGTGCGGACTTCAAATCAACAGTGAACAGTCAAACAATTGTAGACACTTATCCCCTGCCAAGACCTGACGAACTTATGGACAAATTAAGACAGTCTCGCTTCTTTTCTAAGATTGATTTAGCAGAGGCATACTTACAGATTCCACTTGATGACGAGTCAAAAAAGTTTCTCGTCATTAATACTCACATGGTCCTATTTCAATTTCAACGCCTACCCTTTGGCAGTTCTTCCGCCCCCGCTATTTTTCAGCGCTTTTTGGAACAGCTGACAGTTTCTATACCGTGTTGTTCGAACTATTTGGATGATATTGTGGTATCCGGACGTACAGTTGAAGAACATTTAGCAAACCTGGAGTGCCTTTTCAAAGTGTTGACTGCAGTAGGTCTACGTTGCAATAAAGCAAAGTGTTCGTTTTTTCAAACTGAAATAGAGTACCTAGGCCATGTGATTAATGCCCAAGGAATCCATCCCTTACAGTCACAACTTCGAGCAATCAAATACTTTCCTCCTCCTAAGAATGTGCACGAATTGAAAGCAGTAATGGGAAAGCTTAACTATTATTTCAGATTTATTCCCAATGCCTCTCAGATTTCAGCTCCACTGCATCGCTTACGTAGGAAGAATGTTCCTTTTGTATGGTCTAAAGATTGTCAGGTTGCCTTTGACAAACTAAAGTCTGTACTACTCAGTGATGCATGTTTGATTCCCTTTGACCCACAGAAGCCTGTAGTGCTAGCAGTTGATGCCTCGTCGTACGGTGTGGGTGCAGTTTTGTCGCATCGTATTGGCTGTCACGATCGTCCTATTGCCTTTGCATCCAAGCTACTGACGCCGACGCAACAGAATTACAGTCAGATAGAAAAGGAGGCCATAGCAATCATTTACGGCGTCACAAAGTTTCATCATTATCTCTATGGCAGAAAATTCTATTTGTTGACAGACCACAAGCCTCTCACGTCGTTGTTCTCACCCACAAAGCCAATTCCGCCACGTACGGCACAAAAGCTTCAGAGACGGTCCTTGATATTGTCTAATTATCAGTATGAGATTTTGTACCGACCTACCACTCAACATGCCAACGCGGACACACTTTCCCGACTTCCGGTTGGCCAGGATGTTTCGTTTGATTCTTCAGAAATGGCCTGTTGTCAGATAGACTCCAGAGATGCTTCCGCTGTTGCAGATTTCCCTTTGAACTCTCGTCGGGTTGCACAAGAAACAGCTGCGGATGCAGACGTAAGTGTGGTACCACGTTTTGTTCGCTCAGGGTGGCCTGCCAGAGCCAAAGACATTGATCGGTCTCTGGTTCGACGTTATTTTGCACAACGTCATGCTTATCTTTAAGTCAGGGTGTACTGTTGTTGCATACTGACAACGACCAAGCAAGAGTGATTGTTCCTCGTTCCCTGCAACGAGAAGTGTTACGCCTCCTGCATCAAGGACATTGGGGCATTGTTAGGACAAAGCAACTGGCCAGACGTCATTGTACCTGGGTTGGTATGGACGCTCAGATAGAGAGCATGACATCACAGTGTACAGTTTGTGCGGAGCATCAGGCGGCTCCTCCACAGCGATTCTCAGACTGGCCACGCCCCAAGGGACCATGGCAACGTTTACATATTGACTTTGCCGGACCTTTCTGGAACACGCGCTGGTTAATTGTTGTAGACGCTTTCAGCAAGTTTCCTTTTGTGATTGCCATTGACTCAACGACAGCTTCTAGTACAATCAGTGCCTTAACATCAGTGTTTTGCATCGAAGGCTTGCCTGAAACTATCGTCAGTGACAATGTTCCTCAGTTTGTTAGTGCAGAATTTCAACAGTTTTTTCGTGTGAATGGCATTCAGCATATCACCACCGCACCTTTTCAACCTCAGTCCAATGGTGAAGCAGAACGTTTCGTTCGAACATTCAAGTCTCACATGGAGAAGTTGAAAGGTCAGCACTCCAGGCAGCAAGCTCTTCAAATTTTCCTGTCTACGTATCGATGCCTGCCACGTGACGGCCCGTCTCCTGCCGAGCTGCTACACGGCCGCCGTCACCGCACTCTCCTTTACCTGCTTCAGCCTCCCACGCACAGAGTCTGTTCGTATGGCGCTATGCGTTTTCAGGTTTCTACGCCGGTGCTGTACAGGGTGTTTGCTGGTATGAAGAAGACATGGTTGCCAGGCACCATCCAGCTCGTGCTCGGTCGCAATATGTATGTTGTACGTTCTTCCACAGGGTCGGAGCTGCGGCGCCACGCAAACCAATTGCGCTTGCACAGGCCGCACGATCCTGTCTCCGGTTTCTTGATTCCAGACCAAGTTCACCGCCAGGGAGCACAGCCACATCGCTCGCCGCCGGGCCCAGCTTCCCCGGGCTACGAGCTCCCGATGGATGTAGACGCGCCTCCTACGCAGTCGGCCCCTCCGCCTCCGTCGCCGCCGCAGATGACAGCGTCACCGAGAGGGACTGCGGGATCGTGCGGGCCCCCCCAGCTTGGGCCACGCACCTCAAAAGATGACCTGCTCCCTCTGGGCGGGGTGTGCGCCCTTCCTCAGGTTTCGACGGGTTTCCTGGAGGGGGTGGGGTGTGGTGTCGCACAAGTACAAAGTGCGCGCCACCTACTTTCGCCGCGCGCCGCCATGCACGCACGGCGCGGAGTTCTTACGACGACAGCCACGAGCGCCCTCTGCTGCTACCCCGCTCGTGGCCACCACGGCAAGACATCGTTCACTTCGGACTGAGATAGCAACCAGTTGGAGGGGAGCAGGAAGACAGCTTTATTTAGTGTTGATGTTACAGGATACATATATAAAATCTGTATTTAAAACACGTTACTATGTGAGTTAGACCCACTACAAGATAAACAGATACAGTCATCCAAATTAGAATCTACATGTAAATTAAAAAAGAGGAATACGGATGTATAATTACTTTGGAATGTCACAGTTCCAAGATGTAAATGACTCAATGTAAAGATTACAATTGTATCTACATGTCTAGGTTAATCTAGATATGGCTAGATCTAGAAGTAAAATAATTCAATTTCTCCACGTGATGTGTGTTTACGTTTCGTGGTAATTTCACTTGTCTTCGTCTGCAAGTTAAAAGCTGTGTGTGTGTTGTGGATGTTGAACCTATCGTTAAATCAGACAACAAATTGTTCATTAACACAGCAATTTGATTTAATTATGGCCCTGATATTGATGTATATACTATTAAATAAGAAACAGTGCATTAAACTGATTATGTGCGCATCGGATATTTTAAACACAAAACAACTGTGGCAAGTCACCATTTGAAACAGACACTGACTATACTCAAAAATTTTGACTGCGAGAAAGATATTAAAAAAACCACAAACCATTTTCTTAATGTTTGACTGTGAGAATTTTATGCAGATCAGTTTCTGATTATTGAAATTTAGTATCATAGTCAATTAACTATCATTTACTATGGCACCAATAACGAAATCTGTTCAACACTAATATCAAAATCAATACTGCACTTTAAATCCACTAATAACAAATTATCAAATGAAGGAAGTAGGTTAATCTTCTAACTACGTAAATGAAACAGGAAAGAAAGGTCAACTTTGTTACTTATTATTAATAATCAGCATTACATTACCTACATAATACAACTTCTTCCTAATGACATCAAATGCAATTACCTTCATTCCAGTGGTGTTACCATACAATATATATTCCAGATACAATCAAATCGACTTGCTGGCACAGCAGCCTCTGCTCTATATCGGAGCCATACACACAACTCAACCGCTCTCTAAGCGAGCTGAACCACAAGTGCTACTCTCTCTCTGCGCGAGTTACAATGCTATGCAATACATGATCTTTGCCAAAGATGAAACTTCAGAGAGTTAAGTACACATTTCGATACACACAGTAGAAGCGATATTATACATTTTCTTGCAAGCAAGTTACTCTACACAAAACAGGAGGCACAATATTAGACATTTTCTTACAAAAATATTTTTTATGGTCACATTTCAAAGTGTCTTGTCATATGAAAACAAAAGCGATTTCTGTGACTGGGAACTGTTAGGTGAATTTATTCACAAAATCGCTGAAGGCTAATAAAATAATATAATATTTCAGTTTTCTGATTTTATTTCCACGTTATTAGCAGAGATCAAGCATTGAGTTGAACGTGTAATTCACACCTAACGGGTCATTTTATATATTTTAGCTGGTAAAATTTGTGCGGTGTACACGAGTTCCCTGGACTTTATCTATACTGAAGGTATTCATTCAGTGAACGAAATTGACATGTTATATTGAAAAATGTATATTTCATATAATAACCACCAAGCGGAAATGTGTATTATTGTTGTAATATTGTAGTTATTTGGACACAAGACTCATTATCGAGTGTTCATACAAGATCAAGAATTATTCGATTTGAAGAACATGTGAGTTATTTTTGTCGGTTTGCGAAAAAAATTGGCTTTTTTCAATCAACTACATTAATCTGTCATTTGCCACAGAGGCAAAGAAAGAATGAAACATTATTCCAGACTGTTGCCTAGTTTAAATTGTTCGCTGTGTTTTAAAGAGCTCGCTTTTTATTTTATAATGCATATACTGTTAACAGATTTCATATTCTGCTATAATAAAGAACTAAACAAGAGGGTATACTAAAAGGAAACTGGTATTTTGAAAACCAATAAGATAATCTTAATATCAGGCACACATACGTTAGTCTGGTCATTGGTCATGTTGATATACTCTTACAGGTGAATAGTGGTTCGAGTAAGGTTACGAAATTGATACAATTGGCTCATCCTCGGATGTGGTGTTTGTTTCATGAATCAATGTAGGATCTCTTAATGCTTCACGTACGGGTTTTAGTAAATGTTTACTTGAAGGTTAATACACAGGCGATTTCATGAGTAATTGAGAATAAAATAAATACCTATCTTGACAGTTTAATAAGAAAAAAATGTTTTCTTTTAGGCACCCACTATCCACGAAATAATGTTTCATATATCTGTGGCACATTCTCTAGGCTTCAATTTGTGTTTTTTACGTTTTAAATTTATAGACTGACATTCCTTGTCAAATTACGGGACACACTACCAACAAATCGTTCACTGTTCATCACTATATACATTTTCGTTTCTTTGTGCGTATGACGTGTTACGTGAAAAGTTGTAATACCCTTGTCGTGGTTTCATTAAGTCACACCAATGAAACCGAAAAATAATTGATTGTTGTTCTGCATAATTGCTCAGCATTATATAGGAATACCATAGTAACGAGGTCGCAGTTCAGTTGTTCCTCCGCTACGCATGTGAATCCTACCAGAATTGGGACGAAAAGCGTTCAAGCAGTGCAAGCTCCAAATACGTCATCGTAGCTGCGCATGCGCATTAACGCCTACTTGCTCGCGCTTGAAAGTAGATTTCTGGCAGTTGCTTAAACGAACCTAACTTTTGCATAGGGCCCCGCACAAGGTTGGTCTGCCTCTGGCTGGACGAGGTTATCTGCATAAACTAATCTCCATGAAAATTACTTCGTATTCATCGTTGGCAAGGGCGGACAATTTGCAAATGTCTTTTTGTTCCCAGGCACTAAGTGAAATTATTTTAGCCCGACTATACCGGCACACAGGCACGCTGCCAGGTGCAGGCGGCAGAGCGCACGTGTGCGCTGATGCGCGCGCATCCTCCCCCTCCCCGGCCGGTCACCCCACCTGTCGGCTGGTGGAGGGGGGTGGGCGCCGGAGGGGCGGGAAAGCAGCGCGCGCCCCGAGCGCCGGTCGCCGGCTAGTCGTTGCTCTGCGTCGCTCCGCGCCGCAACAGGTGGCAACACTGAGAGCACAGTGCCGCGACGCCACGCCAAGCGTAGCCGCGTGCCGGTGTAGCCTGCCTGCCAAACACTGCGTAACGGCTTTCCTGCTGTCTGCAAGGGCTGCCAACGCAACACGCGCGTCACTGCTCTCACCCTCCTTGTTGACGACTGCCGCAGTAACCACAACGCTGACAGATTATTTACCTCCATATGGCCTTGAGAAACGTATTTCAACGTCCGATTACGTGCGAACACTTATGATTGTCTGAAAGGTGCACTTAATAAATACGAAATAGATCTTCAAAGAAGTGCATGGTGTGTCTGAAATTCGTGGTAAAACTGAAGTAATAGTGGCTGATTAAATCCATTAAGTTATTTCACTGGAGGAGCCATAGATCACAACTACTGTTTATGATTACCTGGAAAAAGTGCTAGAGGCTTTCTTCACTGGTAATAACGTGCTGTAACATCAATTAGACCGACAGTGACGAAGGGTATGGCTTATGATGGCTGGATTTGATTCTGACATCAGTAAAATAGACTGTAGATAATGTCATTAGCAGCACCTATATTTAATCCTCTGCATGTCTTGCCCCCTATAAAAATAAAGTGACGTTTTCCATAACATTTTCCTTATAGTCAAGGTGAACACCTGTAGATTTTCAAACTAATGCGTAGTATTCGCTTAGAGAAATGTAGCAGTTTGCAATGTCTACAATAAATATTATACGACAAACTAACTATTTTACGAACTAGTAGTCAACAGATAGGAGTAGACAACTCGAAATGCAGCCGTAAATTCATATCGTGAAGTATTTTCTTAACATAGTTTACCCGTTCGAAAAATACGGCAGTTATTTTAATTTTAATTCCAACTACCGAGCCTTGGTGGACAAATACATACGAACAGAGACTCCTGGATAATTTTTAAATGTTTCCTTTTGATACAGTCTATCGCGGTGTGTGATCTGTCATACGTCTTCTTGTTCTGAAGGCCACAGATATCTCGCTGTTTTACGATCTGATAGGTGGCGGGGTTTTCTCCGTTGCGCAACAAGAAGCTCGTGACATAGGTCAGGGTCGCAGTCGATCCCTTGACGTCGCATTACCCGTGGGGACTCGACCCAGTTAGTGGCAAGAAGATAAACAAGACAGCGTCTGCAGGGGCAGCGCCACTGCGTCGGCTCTGTGAACTAACGACGAGTCTCTCAACTAGATAGAGGGTTCACTTCATTTTGTGAATGGAACCTTAGTGCACTCAAGTGTCGATAAAAGAGTCAGGAAGAGAAATACAGCTCTGTATTTATGATACTAAATGACGAAATTTTCCAGTCGTTGAAGCCTCAGTTTTCCTTTCCTACAGCTCCAAATGTGGAAAACATAATTTTGTAAAGTAAGTGGTTTCGACACAAGATATCAAAATATACGCGGTATCAGGTGGCAAAATATCCAGCTCACGTAAAAAGAAATACACTTAGTAAGTTGATGTAAATAATTACATGCTGTCTAATTAGAACTCTGAAGTATATTGGCATGTGTATTGTCTTAAGACTTGTTCTATCTGTTAAGTGCAGAAGTTTCAGGAACAGATACAACTCCTGTGTGTTACAGGAAGTATGAATATTATTTGCTTCCTTGTACTGCTTATTATCCCAACCAGCTATGTTTATTATTCTTCAAATGTATAAACGTTAAAATTCGTTGTGTGGAAAAGAAACAGTGATACTTAGCTACAGCAGTGAATACTAAATTCTTCACTGAACTAGTCATCTCATCTGTGGAGATCAGTATTAGTTACAAGCATTTATTCTAATGTAGAAAGGCAATAATACTGTTACGGAAAGGAAAACATTAATTCTTTACGACAAACTAAAGTGACCATATAGAAGAGTATTGTGCAGTTAGTCACTGCATTTCAGTGCACTGGTGCATTTTAAATCATCTTAAGGTGCAACATGTACGTAGTAGTCTTGTTGTATTGCATGTGTTTTCAAATTTTATGGAATACATAACTCACACGGTACAAACTTGCATAGATAAATTCTACAAGAAAAAACTACATCAGATTTTCCAGAAGACTACATATTAATTGATTAAATGTAGGTAGGTTGAAATGCTGGCAACATGACTGACTATGTGCACGCTATGTCGTCTGTAGTGACCTCAGAGCTGTTTAAGGGGCTTAAACTATAAGGTTTCCTGCAAAAAATTCATCTGGTATACGAATAGCTCCAAGACAAGAAAAAAAGTGCTGGAAGATCCTGAGGATGTCTTCTGATTTGCATGTATGCGCTGAGCACTGACCATATTTGTGAAGGCCTCATCTTGGGAAATTGACCTCAGGAGGAACTAGCTGGAAGATCCGTGAAGTGGGAAGAGCTCCCCGTCGTTGCTGGATGGTCGTCTCGGTGGCCGCGTGAATAATTCATCGTCACGAGCGCAGCCAGCGACAAGCGCCATCCGGCCGTCAGACACGCGAAGGGCCTTCCCCTCCCGGAAGGCAGTCTTGGCGGGGCAGTGCTGCCACCACAACCACACCGGAGGTGCCCCTCTCCCGGCAGGAAGCGAACGCGCCCCTAACGCCTGAAACTTGGCAGCGCCGAACCCGCGCTACAACGCCTGTGGTGTAGGCAACTGTGCGTAGCAAGGCACTCGGCTCGCGCGTTTCTGACTGGTGAGGCAAGAATTACTAGCACTGAAGACAGCTCAAGTGAACGTTCCATTCAACAACGGTGCTGAAACATGGATGCTAAAATTTTGACGTAACTTCGAAACTGTCTTTAAAAGTGCTTCACTAGCATACAAGTTGGTTTCAAAATTGGCACGATTTCTGTATAGGTTCAACAGCTTATACTGCTCTCTGGACTGAAGACTCGCACGGCAAGGTGGTGTTTTGTGACAATTTCTAAAGTGCTTGACTGTCGTAAATACGGTTTCCACCGTAGTGACTACTCATGTCTGTCCAGAATTTTGATTTGCAACATTGTTTAATGTTGCTGATTGACCATTTTAGCTGCATCTAATCAGTAACAATGCAGTTACGAAATATTTGAGTGAAGGTAAAACAGTGTTACGAAATATTTATTGTTCCACAACTGAAGGAAGTACTTTGCTTCAAGGATACATAGCGATTGGTATTACTTGATACTGAAATAGTTGTTTGCGACAGGTTTGGCTGAAAAACTCTCAAGAGTTGTTAGGTTCCATTACCAGTTTGCAAATTTAAAATCATCTGCTCCCTACCTGGAAGATAAACAACAACCTTAGCATTGTAGATCATTGTGAAGTGAGTTTATAAATACCCGGTGTACGAAGAATGTGAAGAAGAGGAAGACCATAACTGAAAGTCTTCAATATCTGTGGGGTAGAAAACCTACCTTGTTGTTTACTGACAACATTAGTGAATTCAAAGAACATACAACTTGTCATTAAAAGTGGTTAGGTACAATGTTCCATCCTCAAGAATGGTGGTAGTATCGGAAGTGGGGAAAGCCGGTTTTAGTGGTTAAGCGTTTGGCCATTTCGGGCAAGCAAGTGATAACCGCAGTACCTTGACAGCCGTGAGAGACATCCGGCAAGATGAGCGTGGCGGGGACTTCTATGGACGACGCCTCTGGAGGCGGCATCTCCGTGTCGGTGGTGTCCGGGCCTTCCGTCCATGGACCGGTGGCTGGAGTCGACCCGACACCCCAGACCGAGATGGACGCCCTGCTCCTCGGCAGAATTGGGGTGAGTAGTTCTTATAACACACTCTCCCAGTTAACTATGAGACGTAATATATAACCCAAAAATTTTTGAACGTTAGTGGACTCTGGGATAAATAGATATTGGAACGAAAAAATCGCACTGAAGTGTCTTACGGCCCACATTAGATTTGTAGTTTTATAACTTTTTGCAAACATTTTGGACAGAAATAATAATATAAATAATAAAAAATTAATAAGAGTGTCTGAAACCCTTTTAGGAAAAAAAATAGGTAGTGGTGGTTTTCCAACCCTTCTACGTCACAGTCCAACGCATTGCCTACTACGCTACGGACAACAGTTAGAAGTTGCGTTCATTGATTTCATACTATTAATGGCCGTTGTTGACTGATGCTAATATCCCATTTGTAGACACTAGATTATCATTTATCGTACAAAGAACGACGTGTTTTTGTTAATTTATTAGTGCGCCATTGCTTTCAAATGACCACGTGTAAGTTACAATAAGAAAATCATCAAATACGTAACGCAAGATGGCGTATTCCAGAAACAGTCCTGGGCGAGGAATGTCACGTGACATCAGCGAACGGCTGGTTTTCGTTAATTTAATGGAGCGTGTCAAAACTCCGCTATTTTTGCAAGTAACTCTCGAACGATACCAGATATGAAAAAAACATAATGGAGCAAAGTTGTAGATAATTTTCTCCTCTAAAAATTCGTTTATTCAATTTTCATGTCAGATACATGGTTAAGCCATTATTTAAATTTAAATTTCGAGCTGCCAAAAGACGATCGCAAAGGCCCACTTTTAGTGTTACTACCATAACCTAAAGTGGGCCAATATTAGAAATACTCATGTCAGAATGTTATTATCACTCTGAAGCCAAAAGTGCACTGACTGGGAAACATCCTGGCATTCTAAAACTGTGTGCCAGAACCGTAATTCGATGTAAAGATGACAGAATGGGACGTGAAGTGTACCGAGATAGCTCAGTTGGTAGAGAGCTTGCCCGCGGAAGGCACAATGATTTAATCTGCCAGGAAGTTTCATACTTATTTCAATTTGGTATAATCTTACATTGTAACATAAACAGATGTAATCAAATTGTATTCTCGTCAGAGTAGCCTCCTTTGGCTATAATCACTTACACGATGCCGACAGATTCATCAAGGTTTCTTCGATAATTATGCCGTCATTCCTCTTGCAGTCTGGTCCAGATGCGATTTAAGTGCTCTATGCGGAGCCGGATTAACTGTTTCGGTTCGTAGGCAAGGCACGTTTTGCGGGGTTCTTTACCCTTTCCTATCTTTGTGAAAATGTTTAGCGGCAGTGCCAATTTATTCATAATTACGCAGTTCTTTTTAATATATTACACAGATATGCCCTCAACCTGTTGAATAAAAATTTCAACAAAAGAAAGAAAAATATGAATCACTTATTAAATCATTTTTGAAGTAGGATACGTTCTTCTCCGAAGATTTTTCGATACAAAGTCGTTGAAAAATCTTGAAAGTTGTCCTCTTCCAATATATCTTTTTCAGTCGAGATGATCGCCAAATAATTCCAATTTTTCGTTGTTAATTTCGAAAATATACGTTTATCTGTCATGTTTGCAATCATCAAATTAATATGTATGTATAATTTAGCAATGCTGTCTTTAGATTTGGGAAAGCTGATAGTGGCATTTTACTAAAAATCAGTTATACGATATCTCGGCAGATAGAATTTTATCTTCTCCGGCGTCCTCTAATTGTATAGTGAATTACTGGAAATGCACAGTTGCATGATACAATGAATCGGGAAGTCTAGCAACGCTCTTTGTCATCTGAACCAGTACTGCTAACCTTATGAAAGTAACGCGGACAAATAGTCAATCAGGAAACGGACAAGGATGCAGAGCGTTTGAAGTGCGTTGCGTTAAAAAACCTACTCTTACCTTGCCGTTCTCCGATTAGTCGACATAAAAATCGCCACGACTAATAATAATAATAATAATAATAATAATAATAATAATAATATTCCATGACAATTTAAATACTTTTCGAAACTGCTCTGTGGTCTTCACTCCGGAGCCTGGTTTGATGCAACTCGCCAACGTACTCTCTCCTGAGCAAGCCTCTTCATCTCCTCATAAGAACGGTAATCCACATCTATTCGAATCTCGTAATGTAATCCTCGATGTCTAAGAATCTGTCCTACCTATCAATCCCTACTTTTAATCGAGGTATGTGAAAGATTCCTTTTCTCTCCAATTCTGTTCAGTACCTCCTCATTAGCTACGCTATCTACTCGCCTAAACTTCAGCATTCTTTTGTAGCACCTCATTTCATTCGTTCACAAATTTTGGTAACCAACTTAAGTTTCTCGCCTGACGAAAATTTTGTAACATCGTCAGTAGAATACATTTTCATTAAAAGTGCATGGTTAGTATTAATAATATACTGCCCCACAAACTAATATGTAATCATAGTACAGTTCTCCCTAATCACTTTGATGCGTACTTCATATTTGTACACAGAATAATTTGCCACCACGGCGGAGTGGCCGAACGCATTGAGACGCTATGCTCCGATGCACTAGGCCGTTCCCCGTCAGAGGTTCGAATCCTCTCTCGGACATGGATATTTTTGTTGTCTTTGCTATATATTACCTTACAAGTCGTTTGTACGTTTAGGGACTGATGACCCCGCAGTTAAGTTCCATAAGCTTAATAAACATTTAAACATTTGATTTTTGAATAATTTGCCTGATTGGGCTAGGTTAAAGAAATATCTAATTGAGCAGCTGTTCTGTCCCGGACACTACACGCAGAGAACTTAATATGGAGGGAAGGTAGCGAGAATGAACTTCCTGCTAAGAGCATATGCTTCGAAGTTTTTATTCGTACGAAATTAAGAACTTACTCAGAGAATCTTCTCTGGAACATGTGCTCTTCCTTAATCATTCGACCCAGTATAGTCTCTTCTTCTTACTAATAGCTGTCAGTAATAGTTTCTTAACCGCTACACGCCCGTTAAGGTTCAGTGCCTGAAGTCGTCTCTGTACTAATACTACCGGCTTTCCCTATTCTGGTCGAGTTCTCCTGCTGAAACTGGCACTGTTTTAGAGCGAGCACGTTTACTTCCGACTAGTATATATTTATGAATATTTTCTGTTCTTTTGCCCTACCCATTTGAGGCCGCTCATTTTCTATTGTATGCCTGCCTCTGCGATTATAATGTACGCATCCGCAGGAAATACGTTCTTCAAGGGCTTTTGGTCCCATTTTTAAGACCGTCTGCACGTAAAGACTCAATTGCAAAGCCCCTTTCCTTGTCTCATTATTGACGACTACACACAGCATTTACCGAAATTAACTCTTTGCGATCTCGTGCATAGCTTGGTGCCCATCTCTTACTTGTAACCGTGTTTACAAATTTGGTGACGTAATACGAACACCTTTTAGTGAGGAACAATTATGGCACCACAATACAATATTTTAGGCATGCAACGCTTGAACAGCATAACAAGGAAATGTTACGTGTTAAATGTTATATTGTGCATGACACTGGCGAAATACAACTAATTCGTATTTAAATCTGATAAGTAGTTTTTTATCTTACTTTCAGGGTCTGAAAGAAAGTTTCAGCGAAGGTTCAAAATGTTTGTAAATCTATGAGACCAAACGGCATGGTAAGGTAAACTAACCTAAGGACAACGCACACACCCATGCCCCAGGGAGGACTCAAACCTCCGACGTCGAGCAACCGTGCGCTCTGCAGCGAGGCGCCTTAGACCGCTCGGCTTCTCCACCGCGGCATTCAGCGTAGATGTATTTGTTTATTGGTAACTAGTAACTAAGCTCACATGACTGTGCACTTCTATATTCGCAATTGGTTTTCAGAAATGTTAGGGTGCGCTTCCGAATCGATCGCTTGAGCTCTCGTGCACTATTTTACAGGAATATATGGGGTCAACTGAAGTCCGCGATGCGACGTCGGCTTTGATCAATGACGTCATATCTGAGTTAAAGACGATCACAAGCAGAATATACAATACAGATCACGACTTTGTGTTTAAAATGTGATCTGTAGCTTCTCTCTGATGGTTACGTATAGGTTAGAGTTTTTTTCCCTCGAGTGTTCTCCGAAGACGTGAAGTTTTGGGATGAGACCTGTGATAGATGGTAAATTTTGTTGTGGTAATCCGTAATTTACAACGACAATCACGGATTCTTTATCATCTACAATACGGAAGTTTCCGATATTATCCCGTATGTTTATATTCGTGTCTAGTGTTTCTTTTGCTAGTTGGTATCTCTACGAGGCGTATCATCCAATAGCGGATAGCCAAGCAAAAGCTGAACGCTTATCAAAGACGAAAATAGGAACAGGTTATACGGAAATGTGAAATAACAAACGAAAATAGAAACGATTAATGGTTGAAAAGCTAGATAAGCAACATAGAAAGGTGAGAGATTGCAATGTTGGGAGTTCGCGTTGAAACCTCCGTCCGTCTATGTGTTTTTGATTTTTGTTTCTCACGAAAGGGTCAATTGTCCGTTCGGTCACTGACATCCCCGTTCTCTTTCTGTAACTTTGGAAAATGTCACATTATACGTAAATGATGTGGTAAGTATACATTACCGTCGCAAGTAAATTTAATGATAGTGAGAGCAGACGGGTCCTTTCCCAGAAATGTAAACAATAAATAATAAACATATGAAATTTTCCTCTCAGAGATTTCAGTACAAATTCTGATTTCACTGATATACGTAGAAATAGAGGGTATCATTGGCAAAAATTTCAAAGACTTTAAAACAAATAATTTGCAGTGCAAAGGGAAAAGTGGCTGATTGTGAAACTATCGGGATCAACTGATACACTTCTGTGACAAACAGTTATGTTTTCATCATTTCTTCCGGAGTGAACACATTCACATTATTACGAACGCATAAATAGGACTAGGAGGCATGTCTCACTTACTTATCAGGGGTCCAGGTTCAGTGCGCCAATAAGCGATTCCTATCCGAAGACATACTGTCACAAATGTTGTGTAAGTTCACACGTCTTTTACAGTGAATGGCCGCGGTGGAGTAGCCGAGCGGTCTAAAGCGTCTCGCTGCGGAGCGCGCGGTTACTCGCCGTGGAGGTTCGAGTCCTCCCTGGGGCATGGGTGTGTGTGTGTTTGTCCGTAGGCTAGTTTACCTAGGTTTAAGTAGTTTGTAAGCTACGGACTGATGACCACGCAGTTTGGTCCGATAGATTTACAAACATTTGAACTTTTTTACAGTGGATGATTAGGCTGTCATCGATCGTTTGTGGCTCCCAGTTAAAAGCCACTACCGTTCTACTGCTAATAGGACACTTGTGCGGTACGGATTTTACACCGCAATTCAGACACGAAATTTAATACAATGAACAGAAATGTCAAAGAATGGACGGACGGTTGACGATTTTTCAAAAAGAAGAAAAACAACAATAATAATAATAGATAAATAAATAAAAATATACAGCACGATATAGTGTCGAACACGAAACTCCAGTTTTACAGTTCAACACCAAGAGAACACAATCGACACATGTTCTTTGACGCTTCCTTCATGTTGTATATCATGCGGTTGAACAGCTCAAGTTGACATTTTTCTTCTTTATTGACACCTCCTTACAACTTTATCCACTTACCACTAAACAAAGGGGCTTGCGGTGTGAAGTTTCCGTTCTAATTCCAGTGACTCGAGACCTATTTCGACATTACGAGCAATGTGGAGATGACAGTATTTATCATTTATAGCAGTAAACCACCATTGATGTTAACGATAAAATGCCTTATCATATTCTCTTTACGCTGTTAGAAGTATAGACAACGTTATTTCCCCGTAGTTCCTAATTTTAAGGGGCTCTGGAAATGAACGGGCTGAATTTTCATATTTTGCTTTCTGTGCACATTACTCCTGATCTTCAATGCGGAAGAAGTTGCGACTTTGTACCAACATTGAATGACATTACCTCCAGCTGTAACAAGAAATTTATGGAAATATGTCATATAGTTTACGAATTACAATCTTTTCGCTAATAGATGTTTTTATAATACGCGTTCGTATTCTGGAAACATTTTATGGTGCATCGTCAACCCAATAGCAGACTGTAACAAACTGCTGTCAACATTGTAGTTTGGAGTACATCTGAGGAAAAGAAACAAACCTTATTACACTCCATTACTATTTTGTCTAAAAATTACCGTTAACCCTTTGAGTGCCACACCAGCGCTTCCAGCTGGCCGAGTTAGGCCGTTACTCTCCACGATGTAATGTGTGTATGTGAACCCTCCGCTCGGCCGTTCTCGCTCTGGCCTATTTCTGAAACCAGGGCGGCTGCGACAGTCTCACTGTGTGCTCGCTGACGTTACAAACAAACGCAGTGTATCTGGATACTTATTCCATGGCTTTGAATCTGGAATGATTGCTTGTCAGACATACACTGAAACTGATTACGCTGCTAACATGTAAATCCTGGGTCATTCCAGGACAAATCGCCTAATTTCGGAATATTTTCCAGCTCAACCATCACGGGCAATCTTATATGAACATTCGAACATGTCCCCAATGAACACTGGTTCATTCGTGAAAGCAATACTGGCCGAGACATAGTAGTTTGTTTGACGCCTGGCGCGACTTTGCGCAAGGCAAGCGTGAATTTAAAATATTCAAATGTTTGTAAATCTATCGGACCAAACTGCGTGGTCATCAGTCCGTAGCTTACAAACTACTTAAACTATGGTAAAATGACGTAAGGACAACACACACACACACACACACACACACACACACACACACACACACACAGACACACTCGTGCATGGATGTTTGTGCCGTCTTTAGTATAAGCTAGAAGTAGTTTAGAGTCTGATGACCCCGCAGTTACGTCCCATAAGCTTTACAAATATTTGAACAACAACAGTATTCTTTTCCTTCCTATGAATCTTTAGTGGTGGCTTTCGCAGCCCCTTCAGCTTCAATTAGTCACTGCCGATCTATGGCCGTCAGAGCAACTATCATATTATTTCCTGGTTGGATGCCTAATTTCTCCATTACTTTTGTCCTGCTAATTACACCATCATTGTAACTGATAACAGCATCCATCACACCAATTTAGAGTACTGTCCATCCAACAAACACTGTTTTCGGTACTCGTTGCCACACGCAGCTGTTGAAATTTTCATTAGGATTTTGTAGACGGCTATATAGACTTTTGCTAAATATTTTTTCATCTGCGATGTCCCGTATATTGGCTTCATTGTTTCCATGTCAATGGCAGGCATGGTATGTTTGTGGTGATATTCCTTGCCTGAAGCATCAGCGTGGCCACTGTGCAGACATTTATTCAGAGAACGTTTAAGACTATAATAACTATTTAAAAGTAAATAAACTGTACATTATTGGTAACGGAAGAAATTTGTCTTTCAGATGTAGGCAATTATCTACCCACTGTAAAACTTTCAAACAAGCGGACTGGAAACTGTATCAAAATAAATAAATAAATAAAGTGTGTGTTTCTTTTGGAGTGCTCTCCGTATTATACCAAATAATAATACAATTCCTGGTTACATATGTTCTCTAATTACATCAGAGATGTTGGACGAGAGATGTTGAAATTTGTGCTGAGGCCGTGATTCGAAAGCGGGACCTCCTGCTCTGGCATATACTTCAGCCATTTAGGTATCAGGGACTTATGGATAATGGGTACACGGACCGTCTTAAGTGTACTTCTCCTTCCACAACTCAAACATTATGAATCGATGTTCTCCTATGTAATGAATATCTCAAGAGTCACCAATAACTCACCTATGCCTCAGGTACAATGTAGGATCGCTTCCACTAACGGTCAGTGATGGGATGCTATGATGATATTGGACAGCCTCGGCAACATTGATATGTTCTACATAGGGGAACATTGAGGCGTAATTAAAGTTCGATTGGTAGATGGAGACGTAATCTACGACAATCCTTGTACTAGAGTTGTCCGTAAGACCGCGCAGCTAACAGGATAAAGTGTCATTTCAGTAAAAGACAGGTTCGAATCCTAGCGGCGGCATAAATTTCAATTCAGCGTGTCACTTTCTACTCACTTATGTCGTTTATATTAATGTACAATACACTACAAACTAAACTGAACTGTCCCACTCAGACATCGTAAGGCCCATGGGGTACCTACCAGTCACCGGATGCGGTATGGAGGGGGACGTGGCACCACCACCTAGAGAGAAGGCCGCGGCTGTCTGGTGTGACGTCAGGCAGAGTAGGTTGCGCGCTCATAGCTGACTAGGTAGCCGCTGGGGCACGGCCCAGTATGCCAAAGCAGCGGGCCAGTCAGCGCAACCTACTCTGCCTGACGTCACACAAGAGCGCCGCGGCCTCCTGTCTATGTGGTGGTGGACATGTCGGTTTTCGTGACCGGAGCCGCTAATTCTCAATTAAATAGCTTCTCAATTGTCCTCACAAGAGCTGAGTGCACCCCGTTTGCCACCAGGTCGCGGGAAGACCCGGATGGTAACCCATCCAAGTACCAGCCGAGCCCGATCTAAAGTAAACCAGTATGTACAAAGAGGTTTGACCGTTGGCGATATACACTTACATAACCTCAATTTTAGAAAGGGTAAAATGGAAACTGTTTAATTATTTAGTTCTTTGCTGGTATTTTGTGGGATATATTTATTGATTTCCAGTATTACCTGCAGGGTGATCTACCTACGTTTCTTGACAGATACAATACTTCACATACAGCAAAATATGGGAGGTTTCCTGTTATGAGATTCTCGACAGACCTTTTATTCATATTCACGGTATGTGTGACATTAAATGCGAAGAGGTAAAGTTGAAAATGTGTACCTAGCTGGGACTTGAACCAGAATCTCCTGCTCTCTAGGCAGTTGCGCTGACCTCTGCACCACTACGGACACAGCGGTTACCACACCTGCACGGAATTACTTAATTACGCCTCCTGTCATATACGAATTCTCAACCATACCCCTGCCCCTTGCCGGACATGATACTGCAGTTATTGTCTATAACAGATAATAACAGCAGGAAAAAAGAACAGACGCCATATATATATAACTTATAGAAAAGCCGATGACCCTTCCTTCAGTGCGAAGGCCGAAGGCCCTTACTCTTACGGGAATTATTTTACAATAACTAGCAGTTTGAGTTAAGTAGGCAGGAGTAAGGTTGAGGATTTGAACCTTGCTTCAGTACTTCCGTACAAGTGTGGTGATCGCTGTGTCCCCAGCTGTTTAGAGGTCAGCGCAGCTGCCTAGAAAGCAGGAGACCCGAGTTTGAGCCCCCACTGGGTACACATTTTCAACTTACCCATTTGCAGTTAATGCCATACATTCCGTGAATATGTATAGGTAATCACTGCAGGATCAAAAGTGACGTCTGTTCTTTCGGACATGTCCGAAAGAACAGACGCCGCGTATATGTAACTTAGAGTCTTTATTGTTTAATTTCCAGCTTCCCTGACGTTCAGATAACGTAGATCCAGATCTCTGTCCTATTGACTTATACATAACTGCAGAATGATATTTCAACTCTGCAGTCGAGAGTGCGCTCATATGAATCTTCCTGAAAGATTAAAACTCTGTGCCGAAACCGACATTCGAACCAAGGACCTTTGCTTTAGCGGGTACACTTCGCTGCAGAATAAAAATATCATTCTGTAAACATGCCCTAGGCTGTGGCTAAGCCATGTCTCCACCATCTCCTATCTTCCAGGAGTGCTAGTCCTGCAAATTTCGCTGCAGAACTTCTATGACGTTTGTAAAATAGAAGGCGAGGTACTGATGAAAGTAAAGCTGTGAGGGGTCTCATGAAGCGTACCCAAATAGCACAGTCAGACAAAAAAGGCGTTAGAGCAATTGCCCGCTAAAGGTGATAGTCCCAGTTTCAAATTCCGGTTCCGGCATACAGTTTTAATCTGCGAGGAAGTTTTATACTTATTTTCCCACATATTTTTTTATGTGATGTCCTATTGACCACTTTCAGTCAAGTGTCGCAGATTGCTCTTATTTCTGAATATAAAATTTTGATATATTATTGGTGTTGTGAAATGCTGGTGTATATTAGTGAGTTTTCATTTTTTGTCGAAGTTTATCAGAAAATTTCCCCTTATATGAGATGGTTCTCCAGTTCATTTATATCTGTTGACTACTTCACTTTGTTCAGGATATATAAGTAGTCTTATTTTATGTATTTTCTTTTTTGTAATAGATTATCTACCAGGGCAGGTCTGAAGACATTACTTGAAGCGATATGTTTAATGGTCTTCAATTTTGTTTGAATTGCCGTTTCGAAAATGATTAGATATGAGGGGAAGCACTACTGAACGAGAGACTACCCATTTGTGGCAATATGGTGCTGGGATTTACTAAGTTTACTCTATTTGTTGCTATAGATTTTCTATAAGTTCCAAATAGTCGTCTATTTGTGCTAATATAGCTACATTATTGCCAGTCTGCGATTGGATAGGGGATTTCCTGTCAGAGAGGAAACAGTTTGTAGTAATCTATGGCAGGGCCGGATCTAGGACATTTGCCAAGGGGGGCAAGCTTAAATTTACTGCCCCTTCTTTCAGCCCCCCTATAAGAATCGACTTTTTGACGCTAATATTTCTAAATAAATGTCACAATCTCTCAACATGAACTTATTTTGTTGACTGAATTAAGATCAAAGGAAAACAGTACAATTTTAATACATACAAAAATATTTCAAGATTACTCATCGTACAAAAAACAATTCAAAATTTCGCTTTTCGAGCTTTTTTTTGCTGCAAAACTATTTTCGATATCATCATAGTTTAGAGAAGCAGCTCGTTTGTGCTCTATGGATATTATACTCAGATTTGTTAAGCAGTCGTGCTCCTCAAGTGTATTTAATTAGTTTCAGCTTGCTGAAACTTCTTTCTCCAGACAAAACAGAAACTGGAATGGTAAGATATATTTTAACGCTGTAGTAAGGTTGGGATACCCCTCTACCAATTTATTTTTATAAATTAAACTTAATGTTAATGATGTAGTGGAATCTTCCAAGGCTCTGTCTACTGGCAGCGCATGTTGTCTGAAACTTTCAACTTCAAGTTCTTCCTCGCTAAGATCTTCTGCCAGTTCCGCTGCTTTGGCCTTCAAGTCCTCCACTTCTATTTCTCGAATTTGCACACCACACAGAAAACTAATTTTAGCACCACTTTTCTCAAGTGCGGTAAACCTGGTACTAAGCTCTGGCAATTATTCCTTATTTTTTCTGAGAATGTTGGATACTTCATCCTCACAAAGCTCATCGGCCATTTTCTTCTTTCTTCGAATCCTTTTTTCGGAGAATACCGTTGATACCTCATTATCTTCTGCTAGCACTTTGGCCTCAGAAATAGCTTCAGAGGTACAAGAATCCCGGGAAGTTTTGAGAAAGCCCAAAAGTCCTTGAATATTTCGAACAGCTTTATCAATTGTAAAGTATTAACTTCGCAGAAACTGATTAACATGAGTAATTTATTTTAATATTGCTACCAGAAACAAAGTAATGAATTTGAGTTTTCTCACATTTTTTAAAATATATCTTGTCTCTGATTTTGTTTCTGGTGTTGACAATTTATAAGTTTGAGTTTCTTTCAGGGTCTTCAAAACTTCATGAAAATGCTTGTAAACAGCTTCAACCGCATCTACTCTTGCAGATCACCTAGTCCTGCTGAATGTCTTCTGAATTTGCTTCTACTAAATTTAAAGAGTGAGCAGCACATGGTAAAAAATAGGCCAGTTCATTCTTCTGAAGTATTCTTGACTGGACCTCTTTGTACTTTCCAGCACTGTTTGCCCCATTGTCATGAGACTGCCCCCTGCAGTACTTAATGTTCAACCTATCTTGTTCCAATTTTTGCAGTATCTCTTGACTAAGGACATCTCCTGTTTTGTCTGTAACTGTAAAAAACACAGTAAAACTTTCCACAACCTCTGAATCATTCGACTTGACATGTCGAATTACTTGTGTCATCTGCGCATTGTGGCTGATATCTGGAGCGCAGTCAAAAATCAGTGAAAAGTATTTAGCAGCTAAAATATCTTTAATTATATCTTGTTTTATTTTGTCAGCAATCAAGTCACGGAACTCATCTTGTATATTTTTGTAAAAATAGCTAATCTAGCCTTTCTTGTGGCGTTCAATACGCAGACGAAGGGGGACACTATAGTATGATATGAGACCAATTGTATTTAGAAATTTGCCGCTATGTGGATCACCAAAATCACCATCTTCATTTCTTCCTTTAAAAGGACATCCTTGCTTAGCTAGAAAACGGACAGCATCAATAATACAGTGAGATTCCTCCTGTTTTAATTGGCCTGGCTGCCCAGTGTACGATACTTATCATGTGGGTTTGTCGCAGGACATCGAAAGAGTCGAAAGAAAAGCAACTTGTTTTGTATTGTCGTGATACAGGGGAGACAGCGTCACGGAAATGATACAGGATCTGGGATGGGAATCATTAGAACAAAGGCGTTTGTCGCTGCAACGTGGGATACTTACGAAACTACAGTCGGCTACATTATCCTCCGAATGCGAAAATATATTGTTGCCTCCCACTTACATAAGTAGAAAAGATCATCTGAATAAATACGTGAAATCAGAGCTCTAACAGAGAGATTCAGATGTTCTTTCTTCCCGCGCGCTATTCGAGAATGGAATGGGAGATAAATAGTATGAAAGTGGTCCGATGAACTCTGTCTGGCAGTTAAAAGTGATTTACAGAGTATCCTGTGTAGATGTCTATCGTTTACACCGCTACCGAGAGAGGACTCTAGATCCTTAATGCTTTTGACTTTCAATAAGAAGTGTGCGCACCTGAAATACTTTTTCTTATACAAGGACTGGAACTTTATTCAAATTCACATGTTCTACAAATATTACCTTGATATGAAATATGAATATTCATTTATCTGAAAAATGAAATCTATGCAAATTAATAAACGTTGTGCATTTACTTATGCAATAACGCAAACATCTCCCTCATTCTGACTAACATCTAGTAGATTTTTAAAGTTTGATTAGCTGAAGTACCTGTGACAGGGCAACACTGAAGTCAGCAACGAGGAATTTTAGTTTTATTAAATTATTTCGGTGTTTCTTGCAGTCATTTTACTTTTAATAATTCTGTGTCAGTTAATTAAACCAGAAACATACATTCTGTAAAAAAAAGGTTAGTCAAAATTTGCCGTCCTCTAAATTCTGCCGCCCGGGGCAACTGCCCCCTTCCTCCCTCCCGCCCCCCTACATCCGGCCCTGTCTATGGTTAGGCATCGACTAAAAACAGGTGATAGTGAGCGTTAAACAGGACGGTGTTATTGGTCCTCTCCTGTTCCTTATTTACATAAAAGATTTGGGAGAAAATCTAAGCAGCTGTCTTAGGTTGTTTTGAGATGACGGTCATTTACCGTCTAGTAAAATCATCTGAATATCAAAACCAGTTGCAGAACGATCTAAATTAGATATCACTATGGTGTGAAAATTGGCAATTGACTCTAAATAATGAGGAAGTCGTTCACATCAGTACGAAAAGAAATCCGTTAAACTTTGTTTACAAGATAGATCAATCAAAAGTGAAGTCCTTAAACTCCACAAAATACCTAGCAATTACTATTACTTCAGACATAAACTGGGAATGTCGTGGGAAAAGCGAACCAGAGACTGCGTTTTATTGGCAGAACCCTTAAAAGATGCAACAGAACTACTAAAATTACTGCATACTCTATGTTTTTTTTTTTTTTTTTTTTTTTTTTTTTTTTTTTTTTTTTTTTTTTTTTTTGTTAGCATTGCTGTCCAGTGTGGAATCCTTATCAGGTGGATTGGACGGAGGACATTGAAAGAGTCCATAGAAGGGCAGCTCGTTTTGTATTGTCACGATACAGGGGAGACAGTGTTACAGAAATGATGCATGATCTATCTGGGATGGGAATCATTACAACAACGGCGTTTATCGCTGCGGCGTGGGCTACTTTCGAAACTCCAATCACCAACATTCTCCTCCGAATGCGAAAATATATTGTTGGTTGCCACTTACATAGGCAGAAAAGATCTTCAGAATAAAATACGAGAAATCTGAGCTCGAACGGAGAGACTAAGGTGTTCTTTCTTCCTGCGCGCTATTCGAGAATGGAATGGGAGATAAATAGTATAAAGATGGTTCGATGAACCCTCTGTCAAGCACTTAATTGTGATTTGCAGAGTATCCCATGTAGATGTAGATGGAAGGACCTCCAAGCTATATTGAGCTTTGAGTTTTCTTGTGAGGTTAAAGGTTTAGTAACTGTGCAAATCAACAATCAGCTTACTGCTAAATGATCAGACTCAGTTTCCATTTCCCCACGTATTAAGTCTCAAGTAAAAATGTTATTTTTGAAAAAAAAATCATAATTTCTCAAAAGTGCACCCATATAAACAACTTTTTACAGGTTTTAGATAATAAAATTATTTATGCACATATTTAATGTAATACATTCTTACGTCCACATTTTGTAACTCCTACATAAATAATAATATATTTCTAAGTCACATATCATTTTATCTGTGTATACGTGATTCATTTGTACCCTACGATATATCAGGAAGCCGAAAGACGTTTATAACTGGATTAGTCTCTCCCATCTCTTTCCTTTCTTCCATTTCGTCACCTACAACGGCATTCCAAATCCACATGATTATTACTTACCCCTCTATATAACAAATTACCTTTTCTATTTCCTCATATACCCTCTACAAGTATCCATCTTTAATGTCAACTACTTGTACTGTATTACAACAAAGAGATCCTCAAAAACATCCGTGCAAACAGAGCATGATCTGTTTCCCAAGCACATGTGGTAATCGGGAGTTCCCGACATGGACGTGGGTAATTATAGGATTTCCAACTCAAATCTTTCACTCCATATATCTCTGGAACTAAACGAGATATTAAAAAACGACTTTCACGGTCATGAACATACGGTAGGGGCTTATGAAAGTAGGTACTATGACACAGTCTAAATCGTAAAGAAGTATTATTTTGAACGCAGACTTACGTTTTTTTAAAACTTGATACCCCATATTATTAGTAAGAAATCAATAGCATGAAAAATCAGAAAAGGAATGGAGTTGGTTGCATCGCGATGCGTCAAATACATCCGGAGAAATTATGAAGCGAAGTTGTCGTTTGAAATACAAGAGGCACGCTGCTAGAGCGTGTCCGAGACTCATCCTTGAGTCTCGGAAAGAGTTAGCTGTGCAGTCCATATATTTCAAAAGTCAACTTCGCTTCACAGTTTCCCCGGATGTAATTGACGCATCGCGATGCAACTGACGCCATTACTTCTGTGATTTTTCATGCTATTGATTGCTTAAGAAATAATATGGGGTACACTTTTAAAAATTAAATAAATAAAAAATTAAAAAGACATAATTTTGCGTTGAAAATAATACTTCTCTACGTTTAAGACTATCTCATAGTACCTACTTACATAAGCCCCTACCGTACGTTCATGACCGTGAAAGTTGTTTTTCAAATCTCGTTTAGTTCCAGAGATATCTGGGGTGAAAGACATAAATAGGTCGCTCTCCTCATCCTGCCATGTTAGGTAATTGTAACTCAAATGTTCAAATGTTTATATAGCTTATGAGACTTAACTACGAGGTCATCAGTCCCTAAACATACAAACTACTTATGAACTAGCTAAGACTAAGGACGGCACAAATATCCATGCTCGACCCCCCGACCGTAGTGACTGTCGGATCGTGACTGGCGCGCCGCAGAGCGCTCGGCCACGGCTAATTGTAACTGTCCACGTTGAAAAGTTACCCGTCAGCATATGTATTGAACTACACGTAGCTTCCTCGCTGGCCGGTAGCTAATTTGTTTATAATAGCTATGATCTTCAATATACGAAATGATGTGTATATAATTCGAATCTTTAATTTTCGCAAGTCTTTAAATACTACTTGGCTGTTCCCCTATCAGATCTGATCATGTTTCGTAATTAAAATATCGGTCGGGCTCTGAGCTTACAGCTACGTGGTTTGGATGTCTTTTCTCACTGAAGATAACCTACAGGATTCGAAATACATGTAGGTTTGAAATCCTCACGGACGAGTTTTTAGGTACACAAAAACAATCGCATGTAAAAATGTCTAATCAGACAGTCTTCATTTATTCTTTCCTTTCTGTATTCTTTGCTAGCACAATCTATTTGCTTCAGTTCATCAAAATATTGCCTCGCAAACAAACAAACTTAGTGCGTTGTACTCGTGGAGCCAAAGCAGTGCGATATGTATTTGCAATTCAAATTGACGTTAGTCTTGTATCGGCAAATCGGCGAAACAGGCATCGAGTGGTCGTAAAGCATGCTGAGGAAGCAGCGAAGCGACCTGAGCTGGCGTGGTAGCGCGCACGACCGCCACAGTTACTACATACTAGCATCGGATTACTCCTCAAAAGGATGACAGTATGATGGTGTGGCTGGCTGATAGCGAGAAACGGAATATCAGCGACAAAATATGACCTCCTATTCGATGCAGATTTGTCTATAAAACAGACAACAAAAGCTTTCTAGCAACTCACAATTTTCGGATAAGTTGTTACTGATTTTGACGTTACACTGTCTTTTCTAAAAGCATACATTTTGATCAATGATTTAAGTGTCATGCAACACATCAAGTTGTACTTATACACAACAGGCCATTAAAATTGCCACACCAAGAAGAAATGTAGATGATAAACGGGTCTTCATTGGACAAATTTGGGTGCAGAGATACTGAGAGATAAGAATACGCCTCAGCATTGAGTCAAACCGAGCTTGGATGGCTTTTACAGGTACAGATGCCCATGCAGCTTCAATACGATACCACAGTTCGTGAAGGGTAGTGACTGGCGTATTGTGACGAGCCAGTTGCTCCGGCACCATTGACCAGACGTTTTCTATTGGTGAGAGATCTAGAGTATGTGCGGACAAGGGCAGCAGTCGAACATTTTCCGTGTCCAGAATCCCCACAGGACCTGCAACATGTCGTCGTGCATTATACTGCTGAAATTTAGGGTTTCACAGGAATCGAATGTAGAGCCACGGGTCGTAACACATCTGGAAAGTAACGGCCACTGTGCAAAGTGCCGTCGATGCGAACATGAGGTGACAGAGACGTGTAACCAGTGGCATCCCATACTATCACGTCGGGTGATATGCCAGTATGGAGATGACGAATACGCGCTTCCAATGTGCGTTCACCGCGATGTCGCCACACACATGATGCTGTATACAGAACCTGCATTCATCCGAAAAAAATGACGTTTTGCCATTCGTGCACACAAGTTCGTCGTTGCGTACACCACCGAAGACGCTCCTGTCTGTGATGCAGCATCAAGGGTAACCGTAGCCATGGTCTCCGAGGTGATAGTCCATGCTGCTACAAAGATCGTCGAACTGTTCGTGCAGATGGTTGTTGTCTTACAAACGTCCCCATCTGTTGACTCAGGGATCGAGACGTGGCTGTACGATCCGTTACAGCCATGTGGATAAGATGCCTCATCTCGACTGCTAGTGATACGAGGCCGTTGGGATCCAGCCGGCGTTCCGTATTGCCCTCCTGAACCCACCGATTCCATATTTTTCTAACAGTCATTGGATCGCAACCAACGCAAGGAGAAATATCGCGAGACGATAAACCGCAATCGCTATAGGCTACTATCCGACTTTTATTGAAGTCGGAAACTTTATGGTGCGCATTTCTCCTCCTTACACGAGGCATCACAACAACGCTTCACCAAGCATCGCCGCTCAACTGCTGTTTGTGTATGAGAAATCGGTTGGAAACTTTCCTCATGTCAGCACGTTGTAGGTGTCGCCACCGGCGCCAACCTTATGTGAATGTTCTGAAAAGTTAATTTTTTGCATATCACAGCAACTTCTTCCTGTCGGTTAAATTTCGCGTCTGTTGCACGTCATCATGTTGTAGCAATTTTAATGGCCAGGAGTGTAGTTTATTCTCGGGGTTGACGTCCTCGCTGTACTTAGTGGCCTGATGTGTATTGTTCAAATAGAGAAAGAACTCCAGCAATTAATTTTAAATGTTCAAAAGTTTGTATAGCTTAAGGGACTTAACTACGGGGTCATCAGTCCCTAAACTTACAAACTACTTATGAACTAGCTAATCCTAAGGACGGCACAAACATCCATGCCCGAGGGGGGATTCGAACCCCCGACCGTAGTGGCCGTGCAGACCGTGACTGGAGCGCCTCAGTCCCTCGGCCACCGCGGCCGGCCAATTAATTTTCTTAGTCTTAAATCACCATAACACTCTTGTTACAATCTTCTCAAAAAACAAATACCTTATTTCACAAGCACCAACATTACTATCAGAATTTGATGAACTTACACTCTTCTACTCGATTTCACTCAACTGCTGAGTGCCCTCTGGCATCGCTATATCTTTTAGCAACTGTTACTACAAATACGTTGTTTACAATAATGACATTAATCGAGTTACAGTTACCACGTATAACACGAAATGATTTTACATACACCAAATATTAGATTAGATAAAGGTGAAATAACGTATAGATATAAGGTTTCTTTGCATTGAATCTCTCAAATACGAACACATAAGTCAATTAACAATATGAAATGGTTATTAACGGATACTTAATTACATAAGTCTATTTAAATGTTCCTAACATTTCCATAGCGTCTATGTACAGGGAATAGTTAGTACAAACTGTCAAAATGGACAATACTTTTGTTATTCACGAAATATTACATCGTTTTATATAGTTCAGATTGCGTTATACATTGCTTTATTTATGTATTTTTATTTGTTTCACGGATTTTCGGATTGCTAATCCTTTAAAGGTCATTTACAGACATAAGTTATTTCAGGCCTCAGTCTCTTTCCCATATTCGTTAATTCAGTGTAGATATGTTTAGAATGTTCTGGAAAGCAAGTCGTAATTTAAAACATTATTTTACTCACTATCCATCAAAGTTCCACCAAATTACTCAAATTAAAATACACTTTATTACTCACAGTACATTTTAAACAGTTAATTACAGATAACAGTCATCCCATTAATTAGCACGCTAAAAATTAAGCAGTTTGTCCACATGTTTCTATTGAATTATACGATACTATGTCTCTAAGAAGCTGAATCTGATCGTACCCGGTATCGACTATTTCGTGATGATAAGGGAGCTGATATCGCAACAATATAATTAAATTTACCCGCATATAAATTTCTTTCTGATTCATTATGTCGAAGCTGTTGTAAACACGACCATAGACGAATGTGAGCTCTGTTTTCAAAACAACTAAGGAACAAAATTCTGACTTGAAAAAGAATCTGTTTTCTTTTGTATCTGTGTAACGCTAGGTAAAGGAATATTTTTTCGTATACTTTTCTTTTCTACAGTCATCTAGCTCATCACTGATTCCTGCCTCATAAGTACAACCCTGGTCCACATTACTTAGCTTTAGGAAATTAAGTATATTTCTTCCCCTGTTTGTCAGTATGGGATACCGACGTTGTAAATTATTTATTTGCGCCATTGATAGCAACCAGTCCTTCATAAAGGCGAGGAGAGCGACTCTAAAGCCAACTGTTACAGGGGATGGACAAACAACACACATGCAAAACAGTTATATATATATATAGTCCTCTTTATTGCTCATGAAAACAGTAAGTGACAATTAATATTTACGTTATTAACGATAACCATGAACTGAGAATGGGAAAAGTTGAATAAGTGCACCAGCCGGCATTCGAACCCGAGTCTACTGCTTGACAGGTAGTTTCACTGACCCCTATATCAGTGGGGACACAGAGATCATCACAACTTCACGGACTTCTCTAACTCGCCACCCGTCGTCGATTTCCTAACTTTTTCTTGCCTACTATTTCTCAAATTGATTGCCACAAGGGTAAAGGCCCAGGACTGCTTCCGAAATGAAGAAAGGATCACTGTCCGTCATCCAAAGACCGAAATCGGCCAGAGTGGGCTCTGGCCGGCCAATATCGCTTTCAATTGGCCGGCCAATGTCCGATCTTTTCATTATTTCGGGATTTGGATGGCCAGTTCGCGAAGTGGCGTAGACAGAGTGGCCAGAATCCAAATACATATAAATATGGGGTACAAACATGCAATTTATTTTATCAGTTATAAAAATTTTACAATCCGTTCACTTTATGAGCAGCTATAATACAACCAGTATACATTGATTACAAGTTAAGCTTTTATGACGTTTGGAATAACACAATATTTTTATTTCTGCATTTGCAGAAATGTGTGGCACATTTACTAGAGCAGTTTCATCGATAGTATCCTTCGCCACTGATCAGTGACTGTAAGGTCGACATGGTTCGTAAAGATTTCTCTTCTTTGGCCACGGATTCCAGCTTGAGCAGTTTCTCGGGCACAAAAGATAACTCGTTTCTGCAATACAGTTGTTTTCAGAACAGCATACACTGTTCCCTCTTGTAGAAAGTGCCTTCAACATTTATCAGAACGGCGATGTCAACATGTGGTAACGGATGCGAACATTGCATCCAATTTTTGCAGGTGGGGAATTTCCATCTGAATTTTTAAGCACCCGGTGCTTCTTTTTAAGCTGACCGGCGTGAGTTCCGTACAATTTGGGGTTGATAGGAAGTGGAGAAGACCCAACGGAGAGCAACGCGCTTCGTTATTGGATGATTTGGTAATCGTGAAAGCGTTGCGGAGGTGATCGATAAATTCCAGTGAAAGACTCTACGAGAGGACGCTGCGTAGCTCGGTACGGAAGTTTCGAGAACATACCTTTACCGAGGAGTCTAGCAGCATATTGCTCCCTCCTAGGATTATCTCGCGAAGAGATCATGAGGATAAAATCAGAGAGATTAGAGCCCACACAGATGCATACTGACAATCTTTCTTTCCGCGAACAATACGTGACTGGAATAGGAGGGAGAACCGATAGTGGTACTCAAGGTACCCTCCGCCACACACCATCAGGTGGCTTGCGGAGTATGCATGCTGAGTACAATAATAATAATAATAATAACAGATAAACTAAGAAGCTGCTCACGTAATTAACCGACTTTCCTTTCCCTCGTCTGAAAGATGCAATAAAACCAGAAAGAAAAATGCCACAAAACGTAACGGTACTCGCATTTAATCCGATTTGTCACAGGGTAAAACAAGGCGTAGATCGAAAAGCAGCAGCCACCACATGCACGGTACAGTCAGCACTGAGTACGAGACATATGTGCTTATCACACATTGTTGCCACATGACAGAACCCAATGCTATTTAGACGCGGATTTCTCGACATATGAGCAGTCACGTCGCGTTCTGGCCAGGAAACTCCGTACAAGTCGCGAACTGGCTGGCCAAAGTCGGATATACGTCAATTCTTTCAAGTAATTGGAGTCTGGCCAATCCTCTCGGCCAAAGTGCGAAATGGCCGGATAATTCGCGATCTGGCCGCTCTTCGGGCTTTGGCTGTAACGTATACATAGGGAAGGAGTCTGTTCTTAGGACATATAAATAAGTTATAGAAAATGACAAATTGTATGACAATAATCTAGATGTACTGAATTTTTGTTCCTTATTGTAACATACACTACTGTCACATATGGTGAAACGCGGCTTGCAATGATGCATGCCTGTATTTGTCGCAGCATACTGTCTACCAGATTATCAAGGGTCTAATGGTCCAGATTCTCCAACTCCTCAACGGCCATTCGTCGTAGTTCTGTCCGTATGGTTGGTGGTCGTCTTGCCTGAAAATAGCCCTTTCAGTGTATCCCAGGAATGTTTGATGGGATTCATGTCTGGAGAAGGTACTGGCGATTCCAATGTTTCGATGTCCTCATCATGAAGAACCGCATTTACAAGATGTACACGACCAGTGCCAGAATTGTCGTTCATTAAGACGAGCGCTGACCGCCATGTATGTTACGGATGATCTACAGTAATTTGTAAGAATTCCACACATGCCGACTAGCAGTTGTCTCCGATGACATTCGGTTTAAGAAAGAAAAATAGTCAGGATTAAAGGTCTGTAATGGCGGTGGAACTGATTACTCATGTCTTGCTGTGCCAGTATAAAATGTAACGATTTTAGAATAAAAACTGGTATTGTTCTATGAAAAATCAGTCGTGACTAGCACTGAGCATGTATCTCACACTAGTTGGCATCAGTGCATATGTAGATTTTGTTATTCTTACGATTTAGCAGAAAGAAATTATAATGTTAGGATTTTCACTTGTGTACCTTCGTAATTTTATAAATGAAGTATCTGTGCGCATTGTATTTTCTACAACCATTGCGCAAAATAATATGGAATCGTTCAACAAGAAATAAATTTAGAAAAAGTACGAAATTTGATTAAAACAAAAATTATGTGCAGTTTAATATTCGATTGCATTCAAACGTTCGTTAGGATTTTATGCTAAACTATTCTTTTTCAATTAAAGCGCCTTTTTGCAAACCAAAATTAAACTATATTGTGGCGCTATTACTGCACTGTGACTTCTAGGTAAGTAACTTTGAAGTCCAAATTAAATGTCTGTCGTTTTTTCTACGTATCTAAACCTTACATTGCAGTGATGTTTGTTACACAAATACGATTGAGTTATTATCATCTTAAATTTGTCATTGTGAATTATTTTTTAATCTTATTAATCGCGGTGGAGTGACCGAGCGCTCTAAGACGCCCTGCTGCGGAGCTCGCGGTTGTTCCGCGTAGGAAGCTCGAGTTCTCCCTTGGGCATGGATGTGTGTTTTGTCCTTAGATTAGGTGAAGTTAGTTTAACTCGTTTGCAACCCTAGGGACTGAAAACACAATAGTAAAGTCCCACAGATATACAAACATTTGATCATTTTTTTTTAAAGATTAACATTGATATAGTTAGTTGACTCTAGTTCATAACATGCAAGTAACTTTCAGTACGTGACTGCCAGAATATGGAATGCCAAATGAAATTTAGCTGTAAGTAATTTAGTGAACTGATTTTATAACGTATATTACTAGTATTATCACACATCTCCGTTTTCATAATCAGATAATGATGTCATGATGATTAGGCCATGGTCTGCTGCTGCTGTTGATGATGATGATGATGATGATGATGATGCAGACTTACAGTGATGTAAAAAAAAGTGAGTCAAGAACAAATGTGTTTAATTTGAATATATATAATGTTTTAATCAAGAACAGAGAACTGCAAAAATTTTCAGGAGCGTATTTTGATTGACTTTGAACTGAATTAGTTCGTATTAAACAAAGAAAGAAAGTGACACGTTGAAATAATGCATTCCACTTTTTAGTTGGTATTTCATCAATTTCGACATGGTACATGCTGAGTGTTAAATGTAATCCCAAATAAAAGAAGAGCTTGATTGCTGCTGCAAGCCCTTTATTAACTTGCGGAATAGCTGGATGTTTTCCGCATACACCAGGCATTCCACATGTCTCCATCAAAAGACGACTCAGTGACAGTGAATATAAAATTACATTCAGCACAAAGCTTTTTGCAATAATTCTCGCGAATGAATTAGTATCATAATACTTTACATATGTAAAGCCGAAATTCCTTTCGCGTTGCACTTGTCTCTCTTCGAACTGCTCCAACAGTATTAATTTAATTACAAAGTGAATTGTTCTTAAAGTACTTATTTTTCTTGTTTTTATTTATATTATTTATATAGTGTATGTTCTTTTCGGACATGTCTGAAAGAACAGACACCATTTGTTGACAATAACGGCCGTAATTTTACGAATTCGCGAATATTCAAACATTTCCATCGTTTCAGGGCCTTGAAACTTGGTCCAGCACAAATTTTCATCTTTAAATCGAAAGTGTTCAAATGTTTGTTAAGCTTCGGGGTCTTAACTACGGGGTCATCAGTCCCTTAACTTCAAACTATTTATGAACTACCTACAACTAAGGACGGCACAAACATCCATGCCCGAGGGGGGATTCGAACCCCCGACCGTAGTGGCCGTGCAGACCGTGACTAAAGCGCCTCAGTCCCCTCGGCCACCGCGGCCGGCCATCTTCAAATGTTCAAATGTTTGTAGAACTTATGAGACTTAACTACGGGGTCATCAGTCCCTAAGCTTACAAACTACTTTTGAACTAGCTAAGACTAAGGACGTCACAAATATCCATGCCCGAGGGGGATTCGAACCCCCGACCGTAGTGGCCGTGCAGACCGTGACTGAAGCGCCTCAGTCCCCTCGGCCACAGCGGCCGGCTTTTCATCTTCGCCATTGGATTTATTTCAATGCCCTGAAACGGTCGAAATGTTTAAATATTTCGAATTCGTACTTATTTTGTGTTCAGCAAAACAGATTCTTCAGTCTTTTAAGCATTATAAGTATGATTTATATGTGTATTCTGGGAGGACGTATTTGGGTACCCAAGCGTCCGCTTCCAGGAAGGAAGGACCGCACCCGTTCCATACTGTCAGGCAGCTTAACGACTATGGCCAGCATAGCGGCCAGGGTGGTTGCGGCTTCCAACATTCCTGTACGTAATTGACGGACTGGTACGAAATCCGCGCAAAGTATACGCAGATAGTTACTCCACTTCAAATCGGGAATGATGCAAAGATAAAGATCTATATTTCTGTATTTCCGCGCACTCATTTGTAATTCAAGGAAGGAAGATTAGGATTAACGTCGCCGACAGATCGTAGTTTGGAGACCGAGCTCATGTTCGGATTTTTTGGTAAGAATGGGGAAGGAAGTCGGCGGTGGCCTTTTCAAAGAAACCATCTCGAAAATTGCCTGGAGTTACTTAAGAAAATCAAGGAACACGTAAATTTGGGAGGCTGGAGATGGATTTGAACCACCGTCCTCCCGAATGCGAGTCCACCACCTAGCCCGGTAATTCAAAACGTAATATATAGATGCTGTTGCTTCTAATGACGGCCAGTAATTAATATACACTCCATTGAGATGATAACACATACGAAACAAATTACATATGAAAAGACACAAATGAATTACACGAAGAATTTATGCAAAACATAAAAAAGGAAAAAGTTACGTAAGGGGAAAATTTGTTGACATCATACTGTGGACATGTGGAAAGTACCACAGAATCTAAACCGCTAACTGTAATTAAAGGGAAGGAATGTATATTACGGCTTAGCGCCCCGTCGACAACTTCGTTGTTAGAAGCGGAGCTCAAGCTCATGTTTTTTGGGCAAGCAATGTTCAATGTTTGTAGGCCTAAATCTATTTAACCATACTGCTATGGTCATCAGTTACTATACTTACAAACTATTCACACTAATGACAACACACCAATTCCCGAGAGAGGACTCGAAACTCCGGCGGGAATGACCGCCTAGTCCGTAGCATCATGATGCCTTGGACCAAGCGACTATTTCGTCCGACTCGGCCGTGCTCTTTCAAAGAAACCATCCCTACATGTTCGTGTAGTAAGTTAGGGAAATCACCGAAAACATAAATCTGTATGACCGCTGGTGGATTGGAACCAACCTCATCTCGAATGTAAAACCTTTATGTTACCAGTGCGCAACATCGTTCGGTAGCCTATAAGTAATCTCTTATTTAGATAAGAAAAAAAAGGTGAGTTGATTTTAAAAATACTGTATCTTAAAATGTATTTCCTAGATCCCATTGAGGATATCTTTAAGAAAAAATGCCAATAGTTTCTTGGAGAAATAAAAACACTGGAGGAAATAAACAGCGTTTTTTTATTGTTAAAATGAAGTATTGCATTCTTTTAGGAAAGATGCGATTCTGTATCACATGTACAACTGTGGTAACAATAGCCGTCGGCTTACATTAGAATAGCTTTGTACGATATTCCACGAAACCGAACGTTTTTAAGGCTGCAATTCATTTTTTTTTTCGGCTGTGGCAAGAGAGTTATAATTTTAAAATTGTTATTTAAATGACAAGCGACAGGTGTAAGATATTTTAATAAGTGCATATTATGAACCATCAGTTGTTTATTAAACTACGGGTGACCGAGCGTTGCTCGGGAATTTTTTTTTCTGTTACATAGTGGTACTGTTACATAAATATTTTCCAACACTACCTACGCAGCAATTGCAACAGTTAAACGAAAATAACCACAAATTTGTTACAATAAATATTGTTGTCCAAAATTTCCTAGATACTTCGAAGTGGCTAGAAATGCAGAAACTGTTTCAGTTCGTTATTTGTCCGTTTATTGTAGTTACCCATTGGCGACTGTACTACTTATCGCGTTTTCGAGGCTTCTGTGATCCGAAACACACGAAGTGCATATTATGAACCATCAGTTGTTTATTAAACTACGGGTGACCGAGCGTTGCTCGGGAATTTTTTTTTTCTGTTACATAGTGGTACTGTTACATAAATATTTTCCAACACTACCTACGCAGCAATTGCAACAGTTAAACGAAAATAACCACAAATTTGTTACAGTAAATATTGTTGTCCAAAATTTCCTAGATACTTCGAAGTGGCTAGAAATGCAGAAACTGTTTCAGTTCGTTATTTGTCCGTTTATTGTAGTTACCCATTGGCGACTGTACTGCTTATCGCGTTTTCGAGGCTTCTGTGATCCGAAACACACGAAATTAATTTTTATTTTGGAAAGGCGCGTTCTTATGAAAAATACAACTATGTAGGTCATATCAAAAGAAAAAAAACACTGTGTAAATAGAAAATTTCATCGAAGTTGATTTAGCCGTTTCGGAGATAGCTAATATATATACTACCGCTTTAGATTCTACAATCCGTGAAGATTATTTAGAACCGAAAGCGGTCGAACTTTTTAGTGTAATAAACGGCTTATGGTTCATAATATGCATTTATTGAAATTATAAATAGAGCGTTCTATAGTAGCATGGTCATGTAGTTCAGTGGTTAGGTTGCAAAGCTCACATCTGTAGAAAGAAGCCGCGGTGGAGTGGCCGAGCGTTTCAAGGCGTCTAGTTGCGGAGCGCGCCGCCGCTCGCTGTCGGACGTTCGAGTCCTCCCTCGGATATGGGTGTATTTGTTGTCCTTTTTATAAGTTTGTAAGCCTAGGGAATGATGACGAGAGTAATTAAGTCCCACGGGTATGCAAACATTTCAATTTGAATTTGTAGAATGAATGTCCTGAGCTAAAATCTCGTCAGGCAATATAAAACGTCATATTTCCAGATTCAGTCAAAAGTTAGACTATTCGGCGGTCAGGGCAACAACAGGCACATTTCAAAACAACTATTCCGCAAACAGCTGTCTACTGAGGCAATACCACTGTCGTAACGTAGTACCATATCTTGAGATACACATCAAAGTGATAACTTGTTTAGCGACATGGTTAAGGTAATACCTACTATCGTCACAGATAAAGTCATAATATCCGTAGGAGGTATTGTCAATGAATTAAAATCTGAACGACGGAAACAGTACTCGTAGGATGGGTTGTAAAAATTTGGGTGACAGGAAATTTTTATTCGTTGATCCGTTATACGGTTTTGACGGTATATACAGAGTTATTCAAAAAGAAAGAATAGATTTCAGACATTTCTTTCTTCCAAACTACAAAAGATAGAAACATGATTCCAATATTAATGAAAAGAGAAAATACAATTTATTATTAGTAATTACGCTATGCATTCAATATGAGCACCGTGTGTTACACGACAAATACCGAAACGATGGCTCATTTCTTGTCATACACGAATCAGCTGGTCTCTAGTTATCGAATCAACAATTCGATGTCGTAGACTTTCAAGAGTGTCAGGCATAGGAGGGCTAAAAACACGGTCTCTTACGTAACCCCATATATAAAAATCACAGGGAGTGATATCTTAAGACCTGGGAGACCACCGGTGATAATGTTGATCTTTTGGATCTCCTCTTCCAATCCAACGTCCTAGAATGGTGTTATTCAAGTAACGTCGAACGTGTTTAGAGAAATGAGGCGGGCATCATCTTGCGTGAAGATGAAGTCATCTGAATCATCTTTAAGTTTGGGGGGAAATAATCAGTTTTCAAGTAGGGGAAAGTCGGGTAAGATGGCGACATTAAGGTATTCTATATTTTTCTGGCCGTTACGTTGAGATCACATAATTTATGGAAATACGATTGTTTGATGTATTTCCTTTATAATGAATCACTTAAATGTTTCCTTGGACAAAAGATTTTTTCGCTACATCTTTTCTTCTTAGTACCATTCGTCCATTTGCCCTACAGGAAAGGTAAGATGATAAACATTTTCTCTGATAAACAAAGACTTTCGTTGACGCTTATCTCCTTATCAAAAGAGACACAAACATAGCATTTCTCCTTTGCTTTCCTGTAATTTAATCCCGTACACTGGCCAGAGCCTGCTTCATGGGTATGTTTTTTACATAGTGACGTAAAGTGACTTCAGGGAAGTTAAAATCCTAGCGTCGGCTTTAACAGGCTTTCCATTCCTTACACGTTGCATTGCGTCTTTCAGTGATTCCTTGCTCCATTTATGTCACCCTGTCTCCCTTATAAACTGCATAATTCGTCATCTTAGCTGCAGTCGACATTTTGGATACAGTCTTTAACATGCACACACACAATAAATTTACTAAACCATTTTTAAAATATCAGTAAATCCACAAGGTTTAAGAGGAACCAACTGATATTCATTAATACAAAAGTATTGCTTGCATGAAACCTGAACCGGATGAAAAATTGTTACAAAAACGGCATCCACTTCCGAGCCTCTGTTGTCAACAAAACAAAGCGAACAAGTGGTTCTACTTCAGCAGACATGCCTGCAGAGTGCGCTAAGGAAGCAATAGTATATAGTGCACATGGTACAATCTGTAGATTTACTGGAGAGTTGAAAATTCGTCATCTTAGACTTCTTGTCAACTTACCTGATCTTCCCTTATGTTTAGATAGGTTATTCTCGTTTGATGTGCACAGACGTCCCGTGCTTTTCCCTTTGCAGATGCAACCATCTTCTATGAATGTTCGACGCCACTGGAAATTTGCTTATAACTCGGCGTTTGTTTATTAAATTGACAGCGAAATGCTCGCTGAACTGCAACAATGGACTCTAGTGTTGCCAACTGCAGCACTGTGGTGTCGCCGCTATTTCACCAGAGACAACCAACAACAAACAGCAGCGATAATGTGGCCGTGATTGGAGCATCAACCAGGGCTTTTTGAATTGTAAACACTTCTTAATCCATTAACGTTGAAATCATGTTTCTATCTTTTGTAGTTTGGAAGAAATAAATGTTTGAATGAAAACTGCTCTTTGTTATTTGAATAACCCTGTATTGAGATGTTTGAGTGACCTTTCCATTTTTACCTGCACGTGATGATATGGAAGCCACTAACCGTTAACCTCAATATATTGGGTGCAAGCTACAGCGGAGTTATTGTGGTTAAAATGATAAAAATACCATTATTATTTTATTAAATTTAATGGGGTTAACAAATTGACAATTGACAGTTACAATAATGGTTGTTTAATAAACATGACCACTGTTTCCACGGATATAAACATGTCTCTTTCAGTAATACATGTATACCTATAAACAATGTGACATCACATATTACAAATTCATAATCTTTATGCGTGAAATATGCGTCATACCAAGCCTATTGCCTAAACATTGTGAAATACAAATCATAATAAAACTCTTACTTACTATACTTGCATGTCACAGGAATTGGACATCCCTATGATCTAGGGAATGTGGTTTACACTGAAAGATGCGTCAGCGCATCTGCAGTCACGCACGCTTACTGATTTCAAGCAAGGAGCGTGCATACTACGACCGGTGGCGCATGCGCCGTGGAACTTTCAGTGGGTTGAGTAGCTATTGGTAGAATGTACATTGAATTTATAACGATGTCAATAAATAAACTATTTGGATAAAAAGAGGGTGAGAACTTTGAGGGAAGCTGTGGAAACAAATATATCAAAGATCAATAGTAAAAATATGCTGACTAACAAATACTGTTGAAATACTTTGCGTAAACGAACAATAATAAGAGAAAAGTGTATCTCTCAGATGAATAAAATGGGGTTAGTTGTATTTTTAACACTATTAAGTTGCCGCGTCATTTTCATCGTGGAATTCATTTATTTTAGGCTCTATTTCTAATCCTACCGTTTTTTCCGTTCGGAATCTGTCGTCAGTGTCGACCGTCAACCAGGACTAGTCATCGATTTGTGGCGCGGCAGCTCGTACGGGAAAGCTTGAAGTAACAAATTACAGCGATAAATATAGGTCTGCTGTCAGCAATGAAACTGAAATTTTTCTGTCTTCCTTTTGCTCGAATACTTTATCGTCTTGATCAACGCAATCGTGAGGGTGTCAAAGAAGTAAGGAAGAAATTGAAATTTGCGACATTTTTCCAAATGACTTTGCAGCAGTCATTTATTCATATTTGTTATTTGTGACCCTTCTCATTAGTATCCTGATAGCTTTTGGATGGCGAGCTTTGTTGTTCAATATTTATTTTCGTCATATGGCAGATGTCAACTGAGTAACGCAACGAAGTTCTTAGAAAGAGGGTGAAACTCGCACAACAACGGTTCGTGAACTGCATGCAACTTGCCAGTAGTGTTGCTTCATCGAAACATCGGTCTGTAAGATCATCCGGAAGTTTGCGACAACGGGTTCCGTTTCAAGTCTCAAGGAACCAGGACAACCAATTTCTCTCCAAACAAATGAAAACTTCGCTGTCGTGCGCGACAATGTAAACCCCAGAAATTCGGTTCGCTGACGATCTGAACAACTGAATGTATACCAGTGCATCAAATACTTTTGAAAAAGTATTACTCCCACAAGAGTTAAAAGTATGTAATGGATACCTCAATAAGCAGAACTTGGGGTAACATCCTTAAGTGACTGTAGAAGATGAGATGCGTCTGAAGTGAACGACTGTGTGGTTTGGGTTCAGGGCAGGAACAGTGATTGGAGACCGTTACCGAAACATGCTTTCTGAATAACTTTTTTCTCCTATTAGCGACGAAAATTACGATTTTTTTACTTCAATTATATGATGCGATATGTCACACGTTCCATTAAACCATTGAACTGCTGAATCGAAAATTTTCTCAAAACATTTTGTTAGCATGGCAACCAGGTATGGCCTGTCAGATAATGCGATCTATTCGACATGTACTATGTTCATAAACTGCATGATAATGCAGTGGGATTGTCTAATATTATCTCACTTCGACATAAAAGCATAAAAACTAATGAGTTTGGAAAAGCCAATGGCCGCGTGGTCGAAGGTCTCGGCTTCCGTTCCCGTCGGAAGCTCGACACCTCCCTCGAGCATGGGTGTGAGTTATCTTTAGTGTTAGTTATATTAAGTGGATTATAAGGACTGACGAAAACAGCGGTTTGGTCCAGTAGATTTATAAACATTTGAACATCTGATTAAAGAGTGATGCACAGGGACCACTGACATGTTCAAAAATGTTCAAATGTTTGTTAAGCTTAATAGACTTAACTGCGGGGTCATCAGTCCCTAAACTTACAAACTACTTATGAACTAGCTTATACTAAAGACGACACAATCATCCATTCCCGAGGGGGGGAGGGGTTCAAACACCCGACCGTAGCGGCCGTGCAGACTGTGACTGTCGTCCCACAGATCGCTAGGCTGCTGCGGCCGGCCACTTGACATTTACCACATCTCCTCAACACAGATCTATGGAACGAACTAATCTAATTTAATCTAATACATGGAGTGGATGGTCATCTCTGGTCGTGTTTCGGCGTACTTTGACGGCTTTGTAATGCTCCAGAGACATTCTGAAACCACCGTTCCTACCAATTTTTGCACAGCACCCTGGGGCAGCTTTCCAACGAGATAATTGTCACCCACATATGGCATGTCTACCTATGGACTGACAAATTCTGAAGTCATCATGTGCCCAGCGAGATTCCCGGACTGACCCATAATTGAGTATGCTTGGGATGTCACTTCATGCGGCCTCCAATCCTGTACCAACCCACGTGATCTGGATTCACAGCTGCAACAACTGTCGACAAATAGCTTAGGAAAACGGTCCAAAGGCTGTTTGGCAGCAATCATTGAGAACCGGAGACTAACACCCTGCTAACTTAGTGCCAACGTTTCACGTGGCAACTGCCTTGTCTGTTTCGTTCGGCATTGTAATCAGTTCAATTCAAGTTGCATGGCCTTTGAACATATGTAGTTTTATTCACTTCTATAGACACCTTCCATGTGCACTGCAAAATGGCGCGTGATATAAAGCGTAATGCTACGGACTGGGAGGCCTTACCGACGAAGTTTCGAGTCGTGCCTCAGGCATGGTTTCGTGTGTGTGTGTGTGTGTGTGTGTTTTTCGGTGTGTATTTTTCTTCGTGTAAGTTTCTTTAAGTAGTTTGTAAGTCTAGGGAATAATGAGCTATTTGGTCCAATAGGCTTACAAATATTTATCAGTCAGTTTACATAATTATGCCACAGATTTTTATGGGTAATTTCGCGCCGCGGTGGAGTGGCCGAGCGTTCTAAGGCGTCCTGCTGAGGAGCGCGAGATTTCTCGCAGTCGGAGATTCGAGTCCTCCCTCACCCATGGGTGTGTGTGTTGCCCTTAGTGTAAGTTAGTTTAAGTAATTTGTAAGTCGAGGGACTAATGACCGTAGTAGTTTGATCCAAGAAGCTTACAAACATTTGAACATTTGGTAATTTCGCGAGAAGCAAAATAAGTGACGCAAATAGCAGAATCGTTTGTCAGGACTGACTGGGAAGTATACCCTACTACTTCACAAAATTTTTCTATTTGATAGAAATGATGAGTAAGCACAAAGTGAAAACTTTTCAGGAAAACAATTTGATACAATAAGTAATTACGAAAAAATCGAAAAAAAGATCTACTTCTTTGCAAATTTTTATATAATGGGAACTTCCTTAATGTGCATATTTTTCTTCTGAAATTCTTGCGTGAAATGCGAAATACCGTTAACTAAATCAATTTTAGTGTAGGAGAATCACGTAAAATTGGATATGTGTTCCATTCCGAGAAATACACCAAAAAAACTTTGTCCAACAACTTCTAAGACAGCTGAAACAAGAAGAGGGAGGGGGCGCGCAAGAATACTTTTATCTGGAAGGGGTTGCATATTCGAAAAACACTGTGTAACGATGCATAATTAAATTAATTTTTTTTATCGATCAGCGACGCTTATCGCCATGTTTCCCTCCTTCTCGAAATATTTTATCTCTGAAAAGTTTTTCTCGCTCGTCTTTCGCTTTGTTTCTGGCGTGTCGAGAAGACTGAACCGCGAACACTCTCTTCTTTCAGCTCATTAAGTGTTGACATGTACGCAAACTGATTTATGATGTAAATGTGAGTGCTCTTAAATTTTACTTTAAAATATACCTTCTTTTGTTAAGAACATTGTCTCCACCGTGTATTCATTTAATAATGTCCATCCTTTCTTAATTGTTCATTTCCTTTGAGACTTTCAGCTCATCCATATTCCGTCGTAACATGATGTTCAGACGTTATCACTTTCACTTCGTGTATTGCCTGGATTAAATCCCGATCAGTTACTTTAAATCATTATCTTTCTTCCTTTTAGAACTTGCATTCATATTAACAGTTTCGCGAAGTCTTATAGATTTTTTCTGTTTGTTACTTGCCTTATCAAACATTTGTACAATGACTTTCGAGGCGAACAGTCTAAACATTATTTTACTACAGAAAGTATCATAAAGTTTATCTAAACCATTCAGCAGCTCAACAGTTTCAGCTGCGGTGATCAACATTTCCAGAAAAAAGCTACAATGGGTACTTTCCGTAAGTTTTCTCTATAACGTTATTTTTGTGTGTTGCATCAAACCCAGTCTGTATTCTGCCATTTCATTGTATTCAGTGTATTAATTTCATCCACCCTTGTCTAAAGTATTTAATCATATTTTCAACTAATTTTTTTTAAGATTGAATTTTTAACAAAATCCTTAATCTTTTAATCGCGGAGTTTAACATTAATGCGTACGGGCAGCAACACAAAACTAATCTTACAACTGCCTTAGAAAGAAAAAAAAAAAACAGATTAGCGACTGAAGTGATCCCCCAAGGTTTCCATTCCTACAAATGGAGGCACAGAATCATATAAATACGTCCTAGTACCGAAATAGAACAGGGAATCTCCACGTGTAAGGGAAGGTAATCATGCTGATCACTCGGGTAAGTAATTGAAGAAAGGAAGACTTTTTTCTGTAAAGTTGGAGTCAATAATGTGAGTGGTTGGGCAACCTGCACAGCCCCTCTGATATATACTAAGTGAAGCAGGGAAGGGCATCCTGGGACCTCATTTTAATTCAACTTTCAATTACTCGTGTGAAATTCTGCATTGTCAACTGTGATGGCAATCATCATAAAACGTGTTCGCCCACGACTTCTGCATTTGCATCACGTACAATGCAATTGCTGATAAGTAGCTAAGCAATTGACGCACAAAATAACATGTCTATCGCTACTTCCAGTTAGTAATGCCAATCACAGTTAGTAATGAGTTAGAGAGACCAGTTTCTATCGGCTATCTCCATGGAATGCCGACTGCGGCTGGTGTACCTGTAATTTGGTCAGTTTAGCTGTTTACTGACTCCTCCTACTCCACCAGAGCTTCCCATGCCTCACACACTAATCTCATCTGTTTCCTTTGTACTTCGTGTACACGTTATGTATCGCAAGAGATAACTTTGTGTCATTACAAATTTTCATTTACTGGGATCCGATCTATTGTTTCTGCAACACACGGTACACGCCGATGGCGTTTTAATATCGCTGATAGAACAACAATATGTGCCGAATATGGCGAAATGTAATCGATAAACTGATGGTCTAATTACAAAGTACGGAGAGACAAAAGATACGTGTAGAGTTAACGAAATGAAAAGACAATAAATAAACAGTAAAACTGAAAATTTTGATAGGTCATCATTTGGTATCTTATACAGTGAAGCATTGAGAAATACGCTATTGTCAAAAAAGAATATAAATAATTTGATCACTGTAATTCGTCGCAATAGACTAAAAATCACTTTCAGGTTGTTGGACATAACACTGGAACTGTTAAAGTTGAATGTTCATAATTGGTACGGTATCGGTAACGAAGAATTGCAGCAATATTGTGGTGTAAACGATGTTTATTATTATGTTGCATTAGTATTTAAAAACTATACAATATCTATTCCCTTGAATTGTATTAATAGCTACAAATGACAGTAATTTTAGAAACTACGGTACGTTGGTTTATTTCGGTACAAATATTTTTTATTACCTCCTTCTCTGAGCCATGTTATATTATACTGCATAGACAATACGGTAGGCCAATTTTTTTTATTGCTGCAGAACAGAGTGCGAGAATTTCGATTGATTTTAGAAATCCATGACTCCTGATACTTGAATAGCCCGGTATCAAAGGCTGCCGAATACACTTTTAGATTTTGTGTTACCGACATTTTCATATGTGCTCGAAATTTAACGAGCTCTTCAATGGGAGAGGCATTACAATACTTTCCACACAGAAACTCTTTCTCGAAATCTGACTGAGAACCCGACGAGATTTTGGTCATATGTCAAATATACTAGAAACAAAACACAAACAATACTATCATTACGTGATACAAATGGCGATCCCGCCGATGATAGCGCTACTGAAGCAGAGTTACTACACACAGCTTTTCGGAATTTATTCACCAAACAACACGAAACCAATATTCCAGATTTCGAATTACGAAGAGAGGCCAGAATGAGTAACGTAGAAGTATATATCGTAGAAGTAATGAAGCAGCTGAAATCTCTTAACAAGAACAAGTCTTCTGGTCGCAACTGTATACCCACTAGATTTCTATGTGTTTATGGTGATGCTATAGCTCCTTACTTAAAAGCCATATACAACCGCTCGCTCAACGAAGGATCTGTACAAAAAGACTGGAAAGTTGTACGGGTCACACCAATATTCAAGAAAGGCAGTAGGGGTAACCCACTAAAGTACAGGCCTATTTCATTGACGTCAATTTCGCAGCACGGTTCTGGAACATATCCTGTATTGAAATATTGTGGTGCCGCACAAGGCTAAAGTGCGCGCCACCTACTTTCGGCGCGCGCCGCCATGCACGCACGGCGCGGCGTTCTTACGACGACAGCCACGAGCGCCCTCTGCTACAACTCCGCTCGTGGCCACCACTGAACGACATCGTTCACTTGGCACTGAGATAGGAACCAGTTAACACTTCGGAATCAGATAGGCACCAGTGAAGCTTGGCTATCGGATAGGCACTAGGCAGGCCTCTAGCTCAACTATGTATCAGCATTCTGCAGTACTGAGCAATGTAAAAGTTAAGTATTACTAAGTCTCTAAGAAATATATATCTCGTTCTAATTTACTCTAGTGTTTCTAGTTTCTGCTGTCCCACTGGCTGGTCACCTCCTACCTGCACAAGCGTGCATCCTTTATTCCTGTGTCGGTCTTTCTACTCGGCCACCGACCCCTACGACGGAAACGAGGCTGGGACACAAAAGAGGCGACGAGGCTGGGACTCAAAAAATATTATGAATTATCTCGAACAGAATGATCTATTGACCCAAGGTCAACACGGATTTGGAAAATATCGTTCTTATGAAACGCAAATAGCTCTATACTCACACGAAGTAATGAGTGCTATCGACAAGGGTTCTCAAATTGATTCCGTATTCTAAATTTCCAGAACGTTTTTGATACTGTACCTCACAAACGGCTTTTAATCAAATTGCGTGGTTATGGAATATCGCCCCAGTTTTGTGACTGAATAGGGGATTTCCTCCCAGAGAGGACTCAGTTTGTAGTAATCCATGGTAAAGCATCGACTAAAACAGAGGTGATATCCGGCGTTCCACAGGGTGGTGTCTGCTGTTCCTTATCTACATAAAATACTTAGGAGAAAATATGAGCAGCTCTCTTAGGTTATTTGCAAATGACGCCTTTATTTATCGTCTAGTAAAATAATCTGGAGATCAAAGCCAACGGCAGAACGATCTAAATAAGATATCAGTATTGTGTAAAAATTGTCAATTGACTCTAAATAATGAAAGTGTGAAGTCGTCCACATGAGTACGAAAAGAAATCCGTTAAACTTTGTTTACAAGTTAAATCAGTAGAATGTGAAGGCCGTAAACTCCACGAAATAGCAAGGAATTACTATTACATCAGACTTAAAATGGAAAGAACACGTAGATAATGTCGTAGGAATGGCGAACAACTGACTGCTTTTATTTGCAGAACGTTTCAAAGGTGCAACAGAACTACTAAGGAGTCTGCATACACTACGCTTGTCCGTCCTCATTTGGAGTATTGCTGCCCAGTGTGGGATCTTTAACAGATGGGATCGACGGAGGACATCGAAAGAGTCCAAAGGATGGCAGCTCGGTTTGTGAAGTGCAGCGTCACGGAAATGATACCGGGCCTGGGATGGGAATAATTATAGAACGGCGGTTATCTCTGAGGCGTGGTCTAATTACGAATCTCCAATCACCAACATTCTCCTCCGAATGTGGAAATATATTGTTGACTCCCACCTAGAAATGTAGAAATGATCATCAGAATAAAATACGAGAAAAAAGAGCTCGAACGGAGAGATTCAGACGTTCTTTCTTCCCGCGCGCTATTCGGGAGTGGAATGGGAGATGAATAGTGTACAGGTTGTTCGATGAACCCTCTGCCAGGCTCTTGAATGTGATTTGCAGAGTATTCCGTATATAGATGATGTAGATACAGAATTTTCCTAGCTGAAGAGATTATATTTCATGATTAGAATTTTGCTCATGTTTGCGATTGCCGATCTTTTGTGCCAATATCGCTTTTTGTGCCAATATCGCTTTTTTATATACTTATCTGTCTAGACGACCGATTTTGGCATTCTGAGGTACCGGTATCATAGAGCGTTTATGCCGTATACAAGTGCTCGACAGAGTTGTTGTCAGTGCAGATGATGAGTGAAGTATAAAATCGGTACAAATACACACAATAAAATACACTATCATATACAGAATAAAATACACTATGAGAAGAAAAACCGAACTTGCTCATTTCTCCACCAAATGGGACGAAACTGAGCCTGCTCATTCCTCCACTAATTACCACAGAACCGAAGTCTTGGTCTTCCACAAAGTTCTGCACGGTGCATAAAAGTTTTACCGTATTATCTCGGGGTTTTGTGTAGCTTCTTGTAACTCAGCACCTGGATTACCAGTCTTGAAACAACATTTGCATTACGTTGAATTCGAGCAGCTGAAATTTTATTTTGTACACTAGTTGTTGTTGTTGTTGTTGTTGTTGTTTAGAGGGGACTAGACTGCACGGTCATCAGTCCCCTGTTGCAAGCAAAGCCAATGCGGCGTATTGCAAGATAAAAAAGACGATCATTGAAACACAAAAAAGAGAAAACACAATGGGTACACAATGACAAGGAGCATTGAGGTCATGACACGCAAAGAAGAAAACTCAAAGAGTAAAGAAAGATAATTGGACTAAAAAGTTACAGCAGAATGTTGTGGCTGGCTGATCACGAGGATAATAAAGGATAAGCCAGCCACTCTGCACATTCTGAAACATACGAATAAAAGCAGGGTAGATAGCACAAAATTAGAAGGGTAAAACGTTGTGAGAGATGGGTGCCTGAGAGTTCAGGCTAAGGAACCCACCGTTATATCAAATGGTAAAAGCCAGCTGCACGGATAAAACGTAAAACACGATCAGCTGTAGCAGCGTCGTCACCCAGAATAAAAGGAAGCGCAGCTGGCAGGTCAAAGGACTGTCGTAAGTCAGCTAAAAGGGGACAGTCCACCAGGATGTGGACCACTGTCAATAAAGTGCCACAGCGACACTGTGGAGGATCCTCCCGTCGAAGTAGATGGCCATGTGTCATCCACGTGTGGCCAATACGCAGACGACAAAGGACGACTGACTCCTTCCGAGAGGCCCTCAGGGAGGACTTCCACGGAGCTGTAGAACGCTTCACTGCAAGGAGCTTATTTGGGGCAGGTGAGTCAACCCACTCAGTGTTCCAAAGCCCAAGTACACTAGTGATTTGAAATAATGGAGAGCAACACCAGGTAAGTTTTAATCAGCAGTTTAACCCTACACTTTATTAAACTTGATAAGGATAATAATCATTACAACAATAAAACATTAACGTGCCGACGTGTAGTGACATCCTCGAAATCTGGTTACAAACTGCGCTCCTGTGATCCTTGCGAGTAACCTTTATATATAGTTTTCAACAGGGCCTTGTATTGTTATAGTTGTCAAAAGCATGAGAATATTAATTTTACAACAAATTATGTTAATGATAGTAATATTTCTTTTTCTATAAAACAGGTTCAGAGAAGGGCAGCTCGTTTTGTTTTATCACGTTACAGGGGGGAAAGCGTCACGGAAATGTTGCTAAAAAAATATCCAAATGTTTGTATAGTCTATGGGACTTAACTACGGGATCGTCAGTCCCTAAGCTTACAAACTACTTATGAACTAGCTAAGACTAAGGACGGCACAAATATCCATGCCCGAGGGGGATTCGAACTCCCGACCGTAGTAGCCGTGCAGACCATGACTGGGGCGCCTCAGTCCCCTCGGCCGAAATGTTGCTCGATTTGAGTTGAAAATCATTAAAAGAAGGACGTCATTCGTTGCGGCGAGTTCTATTTGCGAAATTTCAATCACCGACTTATACTTCTGAATGTGAAAATATTTTGCTAGAATCTACCTACATAGGGAGACATAAAATAAGAGAAATGAGATCGAAAACGTAACGATTTAGGTGCTCTTTCTTCCCGCGCGCTATTAGAGAATGGAACGGTGGAAAAAGGTTATGAAAGTGCTTAATGAACCCTCTGCCAGGCACTTAAATGTAATTGAAGAGCATCTATGTGAATGCAGAGGTAGATATTTTGTGAAAAGGTTCCTAAAGTTTTGGAGATATATAAGAAGTTCATTGGAAGTAGAAAATTGTCAACGCTTTCGAGTATTGCATGAAAAAAATGCCTTATTTGAACGCTGTTAGTTTGAAGATGTACACTCAGTTACTAATTATAATTCTTACCTTCCCTTGTTAAACTACGTAAGATTATACCTGATTAAAATAATGTCGGGCGTACAGCCGGATGTCATTGCTTACTCCGCCCTATATTTCGGCCAATAACGCTTTGGCCATCTTCAGGTGCTGCTTACCGAAGACTAGCGACAGCCGCTCCTGACCATCACTTATATACCATGGAGTACACCCGACATTATTTTAATCAAGAAATTCGCCGGGAAAATTTTAAAGTACACAAGAGTATACCTCTTTAAAGCATTACATTTTTTAACATTAGTAAGTAACAAAGGGGGCCCTCATGTTTCCTTTGTCTTTAAATCCGTTAGGTTACGTGCCGTAGATGGAACCACCTCCTGGGTTTTACCTACGAGTGACATAGACACGAGAATATCACATTTGAGGTTTAAAAACTATTATAAAATATACTTCGAATCCATTCAATTTTAGAAACAATTCCTATCACTATTTTGAAACCTCCAATTTTGTGTTACGACAGTAAACAAAGCCAGAGAGAAGGGTATTTTTGGTTATTGTTCGCTTACAAAAACAATTTAATTCTCTATTCCATGACCTGCAGTAAGTTGTTTTCCTTCTGTTGAGCATTTTTCTATTCTTGATTTACGCAATTTGTAAATTAGGGTTTTTTACTGTTATCTCGAATCGTAATACATGGTTAATAACGTCATTTCACACTTGTAATCTTTCTTCGTAAAAAAGTTTTAAAAAATCAAATACCAATAACTTGAATCATGTCACGTGACGATTCAGCATGCTGCTTCCACTGCGCACGATCCTCTAATGACGTAAAGCTAGCTGAAGATGGTAAGTTATTTTGGAAATTACGTTTCCACAAACTTCTTTATAAATTGCGTACTACCATAATATTGAAAGTTCGGTGAGTATCATTTTGAAAAAAAAAAAAAAAAAAAAAAAAAAAAAAAAAAAAAAACGCGTCATACAAAAGTTACTACGCTCTTAGTTCAGTATTAAGTACTAGATTCTGCAATTAAAAGATTGGAAATATTTTTACTTTAAGATTAGTGTGCTTGTTCTTACATATGGGAAACATCTGTTAACGACGCGACACGCTAACGATTTATACGTAAAGTCATTTCCCAATGTAGGTGGTTAAAGTAAAAATTCGTGTTGGTTGTCATATTAACAATGCAGTACTTAGATATAAGATACAATGATATGAGTCTTAAAAACGCCTTCTGAAAGCATCTGGTCAATGCAACTGTTTTTAACGAAATGATACTTGAAAATATGACATTCTTCTACGACAGAAGAAAATAGAAAAAAATATAGGAGTGAATTTGAACAAGGGATGAAAAATATGTAATTTAACACGCTAAACATTTCTCTATAAAGAAACTACGTATTATAGAACATTAAAACATCGGCGTAGTTTTTCTTAGAAAATATTTAGTACTGGAAATTAAGCCAAATAGTCCTTGTTTTCACCGATATATATCCTTTAAAGTTTCCAAACAAAACAAAACGAAAATGCGCATAATGATATGTGAAATATGATAAGTGCGCAAGAGTAGGCATACACACTAATTAACTTGAATCCGAACTGCATTCACATACAACGTAATTTGTATTGTATTATGGTCTCCAATGACAGTGTTTATTCAAAAGAGAAATGCATATGGTAGAAAAAGGAAGATTGATTCGAAAGGGAAATTCTTATTTGCGCAAAGAATATTGTCCTAAATACATTATTAAATTATAAAAATTGATAATATACGAAAAAATATTGATGAGGAAAAATCCGGATGTTTCTAATAATGTACTATCGGCCTATGTTTCCTTTTAAGGGTTAATATTAGGCATACAAGGAGGCCAATGAAAGTTATATATTTGGAAAAGGAGCTTTGGCATACATGTATACAAAACAGAAGTCATGTAAATAATGTGTGTACGCGGCTGTTAACAGTAGTTACAGTAAGAAGAATTTTCATATCTAAAGTGGGTATCTGATGAAGATCCGCCACGAGTGGTGCGTACCTATCGCGGGAGCCATGAAGCAGTAGAACGCGTGGAGTACCTAGGGTATAACAATAACCATTAACTGACACTGTCCGAATATTGTTTCTGTAGTAGCTATTTGGCTCTTAAGCGTCGATCTAGAGGGGTTGTGATTAATTCTATGACTTTGTTCATTAGAAATTCAGTCAAACTATATTCTTAGTTACCATTCCCTTACGAGGTGGTCCTCATAGATATACTATAAATACGTATGTAGTCGTAAACTATGCAAAGAAAAATATTCGTTGACGTGATTCATCTGCGGTTTTGTCCCCAGGCGGGGCAAAGAAAAAAATGGCTGCTGTCATCTCTTCAGCGTTTGTTCTTAGGCGGCTTTAGTGCTTCCTTCCATTTGCACTCATCAGAGTTATATCACAGTATTTTTTACCCCCTTCTTCCCCTCTCCTCTCTTCGGCTTTGATTAACTCGGCTGACGAAATGGAGCAGCGGTTTCCTTGTAGCCTCGCTCATTTTCGCTGTGAAATGGGAACACTTTAATCTCTGTTGAGCCAGGCGTTGATTAAACAAATGTAATTTCCTCCTCTGCCGGAAGTACCTTTCGCGTCCGATGGCGGCCTCAACGCTATAGAGTGCTTTGGGTAATTACAGTAATGCACGTACTGATCCTCTGCCAGCTTTGGTAAAGTGCATTTAGAGTTGCGACCTCTGTTTTCCAAATAAGCTCATAGATCGCGCGCATTGGTACAATTTATATTAGCGTTTCCTTATGGAAAATTAAATGATGTCTAGTACTTAAAGTTTTCTCAAGTAAGGTCAAAGTACAGGTCGAAAGTATTTGGCAGTTGATGTAAGATCTAGACGTGTTTAATATCATATGGGATCAAAACAAACAGCAAAATTTTAAACATGGCCGGCCGCGGTGGCCGAGGTGACTGAGGCGCTCCAGTCACGGTCAGCACGGCCACTACGGTCGGGGGTTCGAATCCCCCCCCCTCGGGCATGGATATTTGTGCCGTCCTAGTTAGTAAGTAGTTCATAAGTTTAGGGACTGATGACCCCATAGTTAAGTCCCATAAGCTTAACAAACAATTGAACATTTTCTTAAACATGGCTGCACTTCAGCAACGGTAAAATAGGATCAATTTGTAAACAAATAACAGCCGACCACTTCCGTTGAATTGTGTTTTTTTAATTACAACCTTGACCAGGTTTTGCAAAATTAACTTTTAATCTTTAATAATTGGATCCACAACGGTTAATTTTATACTTTTTTTATTTCTATGCACTAGCCGAGTTTAGAGACCTATGTGTCATCATTAGGTGCATCTGCAAATTACAATAAAATAAAATATTGTCGTAATGTAGTACATGATAGACAACACTATTTTATTTGACTGTAATTTGCAGATGTACCTGATGATGAGACACAGGTCTCTAAACTCGGGTGGTGCGTAGAAATAAAAAAGTGTAGCCGGCCGCGGTGGCCGAGGGGACTGCGGCGCGTCAGTCGCAGTCTGCACGGCCGCTATGATCGGGGGTTCGAATCCCACCTCCAGCATGGATGTTTGTGTCGTCTTTTGTATAAGGTAGTTCATAAGTAGTTTGTATGTTTAGGGACTGATAACCCCGCAGTTAAGTCGATTAAGCTTAACAAACATTTGAACATTTGAAAAAAGTATAATATTAACAACTGTTACGAATCCAATTATTGAAGATGAAGAAGGACAGTTCTGGATGTCCAAAAGGAAGAACATTTTATGAAAATTAATGTTACATTCTTCAGAAGTCGCACGTATGACTATAATGTACAGAATGGTAATATACAAAATGGTGGGTGAAATAGATATACAATTTATAATACAAAAGTTGATGAGAATATACTCACATGTATACAACATAACGGTTGGTGTTTTTGTTCTTCATTTTTGAAATTTAACACCACGAGTTGGCGCTCGCGCAGCGCTTATACCATGCTACACACGTGGCTAGCCTCTAGACACCACGTTCTTCCACTTTTATCAGATTTCTCATCTGTATTTTCGCCATCCATAGTTTCACTCTTTGCTTTATTTTCTCTTCATATGCACATTTTGCTTACGCGACTATGCGCATACTCGTTTGCACCATCTAGCGCGGCTTCATGTTACTTGCGTTCTATCCCTCTGTCAGTAACTGGGCCTCTTTTATGTAGCATTACTTCGCAGTTTTTAAACCTTGACGTGTAAATTTTAACATTTATACTGTAACAGGTGATTGAAATATGAGTACATACTCATCAAATGCTTTATCATTAATTACATATTTTAACAGCTATTTTGTGTTCTACTATTCGGCACATTGTTGTTGTTAGGTCCAACTTCTGAAGAAGGATAAATTAGTTTTGTCGAAACCTGCTTAATGTTCTAATAAACGACCAATTTAGCGCAAATAATCGGCAATTATTTCACTACAAATTGATGAAAACAAATAGGATGACGAAACGGAACTCTGCTTGATCTTATTGTCCTAAGAGCGCAGGTTATGATGAATTTTAGACGTAAGCCGGGTTCGCAAAGGATTTAGGCGTATTTCATAGAAGGATAACACTGATGAAACCTGACTACATACCGGATATATTGTGAGTCTAATACTTGATACACATTCAAAAATGTCTAAAACGAAAGAATATTCAGTAGTTACATATATGTGTGGTGTCTGTTATTTCGTACATTTCAGTGGGGATTCACAGGAGGTTCCATCTTTTTATGGGAAACTGCTAGGCATAGTCGCAAGTATACGAGAATAATGGGTCCAGTACTATGATAAAAGTGTAGGCTACAAGTTAGAAATTTGTTTCTGGCTTAGAGCGTGCCCCGGTAGTTCTTCAGACTCGATGCCCACCCAGTCTGGACACAATTTTTCAACAGCCCCACTGAATCCAGTTCTGTGCCCACAATAAGCAGCTAAAACGTCACTGACGTCTTTCATTGTACTGTTGTTCATATAGCAGAAAAGAGTAAAGATGAAACTGCTGAGTTAGGGTGGCCGAACGCTCAAGGCGCCTTGATGTGGAGGGTGTGGTTGCTCGCCGTCGGAGGTTCGAGTTCTCCCTCGGATATGGGTGTGTGTTGGCATTAGGATAGTTATTTTAAGTAGTTCGTAAGCCTAGGGACTAATAACCAAAGAAGTTATGTCCAATAGATTTACAAACATTTAAACATTTTTTTTTTTTTTAAAGTGAAACTCAGTGCTGCCTTGAGAAGATGTTTGCGTATAACAACAATCTGTGAGTATTTGAGCACGGCCTCAGAAGTAAATAGTCTTGGTATAATAAAAATCCAAGCTGTCGGCCCCGGAAAACCAGCAATAAAAGGAAATTGCCGAAAGCAATCGATGATTGATCGCAAAAGATCATTCCGTTAATTATATCCATAATGTATGTGAGGTCACGGTGGTATTACTTAATTATTTTGTAAAGTAGCCTCAACCAGAGAAATTGTGTAAAGACACTAAAATATGACGCGTTTCAAGGGTCAAGCCCTCATCATCAGATAATCTGTACAAGAATCTTAAAACCTGTCTCAGAATGCTATTTTCTACACACACAAAAATGCAATAATGGGAGCTGCTACTCTGCGTCAGTCCAGCTGTAGTTTTGTACTTATAAAATAATCTGTGCTTCTGTCCGCTTTACTTTTGGAAATTAGATGTCAGTGGCAAGAACTGATTACTTAATTGGCACGTCAACATTTATATTTAAAGAAAATCTTAAACTCGACACGTACCATGCAACAAAATTAGAAAAATGCCACAATCAGGAAAATAAGGGACTGGTTTCAGCTGAAATAAGAAAATTAGTAATCATTACATTATTTATTTTTGCTAAAGAAACATACCCCTGTTGTTGACTCGGCAATAATGGTGATTACAATGGTTTATAAAAAATCTTTATTCTTTATTGATACAACAATCCATTGCCTATAACTAAATGGGTCCTATTTGGTGCTATTCCGCTGCATGGAGAGCCTTGGCAGTAGTGGCAATTATCTTTGGAACACAGGATCTGAATTAAAGTTTGTGACGTGGAGGGAAATCGTACTTAGACTATTCCGAGGCGCCTTAACAGTTACTGGTGTGGTGGTTTAACGGTAAGACGTCTGCCTAGTAAGCAAGAAGGTCCGCCTTCGATTCCCCGCCACATCACAAATTTTAATTCAATGCTTCAGAGTTATCAATAAAACATGACAGCTTGCAAGTGCCTCCCTTGCAGGCGTTCCTGTGTTTCGTCGGTAACACAAGTATTACTGTTGGTTAGTGTATTGATTCACCGATATTCTTAGGGCCTGGACGACTTTGCATTTTAATAGCTTCTTGCTCATTATCTACGTGGTTTAAACAAATACTACAACAAAGCTTAAAACATGAGATCATGTGCAGTTACGAAAGAAAATGCAGTAATTTTTAATACTGGAACTGATATACTTTTCCTGTATATATTTAGGATCATAGCTAACGATAAGTAAATGTAGTTTAAATAATGTCAAACTCGTAAGATTGTTTGTGGCGATTGGTTTCTCTTTAAGGTGAGCAGAATTGTGCGGTTTCCAATATTAATGTAAATTCTGTAACAGCAGTTTTACAAGAAATGTCTTGATTCCACCAAATATCCGTTGTACATAAAGGATTTTCCAGATGAGGTACACTTTTTCAAGAAGTAATATATGATAGCAACGTTTGTTTCGGTATTTACACATATAAACATTACTCCACTTGCTGATTTAATATAATATTATTTCATTTTAATAAATGACTTGATCCCAAAACATATGTAGTGCCAATATTATCTACACTCATAGAATTCTGCATTCATTTGATTTCCTCATTTAAATGAACATTCCGTCAACATAACATGCATTGGACGAGAAAACGCTACATTTATCCATAAACAGTTCAAACGATTGTGGCTGTTTATCCAATATCAACAGAATTCCGTTTTAACTGATTTTTACGAAATTGGTTTTATTACATTAAGTAAATAATTCTTGCATAAAAAATTATATTGCTTCAAAATATATTTATTCTTTAAATGTCAATAAGACATTGAAAATAAATTATATTTATAACTCCGCAGAAATTTTAATATTTCTTACTCATCATCGTCGTCATTATTATCATCAGAGCCTGATTGTACCTTGAGAGTTCAATCGGGATTATTGTCCATCTAATAAACTTCCTCTATGATCGCCTATTCAGTGCTGACATTGATGCTTCGTCTGATGTTAACCATTTACTTCAAAACCATTCTTGATTGTACCGTATCCAAGTACTTTCTCCTTGGTCTACCATGATTTCTCTTACCCTCTACTGGCAAGCCGATGAGTCTCTTATGTTACCTCACTTCTCTCGAGCGTGTAACATGACCCTACCATCTCATTCTGTTTCTCTAACTGCTCCATCTATGATATTTGTTTCCACTTTTTCCTTGATTTCCTCTTAATGGACACCCACCTTTAGTGATTTGCGCCTGGAATATTCCCAGTGGGAAGGAACTTATAAAATGGGAATATCGCCTGGAATATTTCTTTCGCCCAGGAATACTGCAAAAAATGGGAACTTAAGAAAATTTTTAAATTTTGAAGGTTTTAGCAGTTATTAACAGTTAAAGAAATAAATAGTTTAACTAAGTAAATTCATACATTTTAATCAAAGAATTATTATTTTATGCATTAATTTCCTTGCTAATTCCACACAGAACATCATTTACTTTAAGTCTGGTTGAAAACATTAATTGAAAGATTTGCTAGGGCTACAATATTTCGGTAAGTTGAATCAAACCTAAACTTACAAAATATTTCTCTTGAGAGGTATTCTCACCCAGCTGTCATGTATCATATTTTTTTAAATTTTTCGAAACGAATGACTGGAGGTGTTTCAGTTTTAGAATTCAAAGATTCCTCAACTCCTGCGATGAATTATGATTAAAAAAATTATTTTCTAAAATATCGCTATATTTTAGTTTTATAATCTTTAATGTTTTACAATGTTCTATGTTAATAAACTAACTTATATTTTCAAGTAAATCATTAATCTCAGCCGGTTTATTTGCATAATGTTTCCCTGAAATGCCATTTTCAATGACTAATGTTTAGAAAGTTCGCTCCAGCTTATTTTAAACTTTACAGCCTAAAATATCACTAACATCGAAAGAAAACTTAACAAAAGTGAATAAACAAGCCTGCCTGTGTACTTTAGTGTTTAGTAGCTACTCACTAGATGGCATGTCAATATTACAAATTTGGTTTTTCTAAAGGTTGATTATTTCGAGGTTGGCGGTTCTAGGAAACGCAAGAATCATAAATTTCCATGAGTAGTATTTCTCCACCTCCAAAAGAGAACATGAAAGAAACAAGAAAGTAAGAAGTCAACCCAGAGGATGCAGAAGGACAGGAAGAAGACGAAGAAGTCCTTGAGATTGAAGAAGATGATGAGATCGACTGTAACGATTATAATGACTTCCAGACGTGACACAAAGTCGTTCATGAGGTATGCGCCCATATCAGTATTAACTGACCAACAATGCTATTAGGACGCTGTGTTAAATTATAGAGCCACAGATAGTTATGTGTTCATTCGTTTATTGACGCGTTTCGATAGAAATCATCTTCATAATCATGGAAGGGCGTTTACGTAATAAAATTGTATGGCGCCAAGGCCCTACTAAACATTGTTCAGCCTTGTATGGCGGCAAGGCCCTGCTGAACATTGTTCAGCCTTGACGCCATACAATTTTATTATGTAAACGCCCTTCCACGATTCTAAGGATGACTTCTATCGAAACGCGTCAATAAACGCTTGACCACATATCTATCTGTGGCTCTATAATTTAACACAGCGTCCTAATAGCACTCTGTATCAATTAATTGATTATAATGACTTTTTTGCAATTAGGAACGTAGGTAAGGATTTGAGGGACATTGAGAGTTATAGTGGACTTAAAGACAATATGAAAAGTTGCTTTATTAAACCTTTTGCCTTTTAGTAGTTTTGATTTTCATATTTTGAATTCTGGCTATTTTTCTGCACTTTTTGTTAATTATAATATTTTTCCAACATATTGTTGGTTGGTGATTGTTTAAATAACACAATTACCACTGACCTATTATTGAGCGATTTCGTTTTAAAATTATATATTCCCAAGAAAATTTATTTAACTATAATTTTTTCCTAAAATATATTTCGATTTTGTGTTCTTTCAACTATATAATTACTGCCTTAAACTTATTAATAGTTTTACTGAGTTATCTAGCTAATTAATCAAATATTCCTGGTAATTTATGAATTTTGAGAATATTGCAGGCAATATTCCCTGGGAATATTAACTCGATTTTAAATTCCCGGGAATTTCACAACAGTACCCTTTTGCCATTATCCTATCAATTAGTACCTGCAAACATCCTTGCTACTTTCATATCTCTAACCTATGCCTGATTAATAAGGTAACCTGTGTCCATTCAGCTTTCATTCCCATACTACGATGTTGCTCGAAAGATAGAACGGTGCACTACTAAACATCGGTGCTGACTTCCCCGTTGCAGAAGAGAGTAGATCGTAACTGAACAATCATTGCATTAGCTTTGCTATATTTCGGTTTTACATTTTCACTACGCAGCCATCCTGTGAGAAAATACATCGTAAGTACTTGAAACTGTCACCCTGCTCTTTGTTCCTCCTAGCTGGCACTCAACTTGTTCAAATCTCTTTCCCACATACTTTAATTTCTTTTTTGGAGATACTAATCTTCAATCCATGCGATCTAGCCTTGAAATATTACACTGCAACTTTTCAAGCGAATCTGCCATCACACGTAAGTCGTGTGCACATTGGAGACTGGTTATTTTGATAACATTGTAATCTCAACATATGATCCATAAACAGAGTGAACTACCCCTAACACTATCGACTATGAACTCAATTTGCCCTTAACTATAACTGCTACCTGAAAATCTACGTAAAGACCTGTAACTGCTTGCAAAAGTTTGCCTGCTATTCCATAATATTGTAGAGCTGACAACAGATAGCTTCTTGGAACACGGTCATACGCATTTTCGAGCTCCATAATCAGATATATCATTCTCTGTCCCACATAACATCATTTAATTCTAATAAAATAATGTCTTGATTCCAAAACATATATTCGTAAAGAAATATCCGTTTGAGTTAGTACATGAATCGAACCAAAATGCCTTATCGAAAGCTGTTAAAGTTCTAACCCTGTTACAGGGGATAAAATATTGACGAGGTTGAGTTCCTCCTCCGCCTAAGCAAGACATGTGGTTGACCTCGGAGCAGCTGGTATAGCTGTCCCTCAGGAGGGAAGAAGGGAGGGAGGGGGGGGGGGGCGAAAGACGAGGAGAGTAAGTAGGTCGTGACCTGGGCATGGGCAACATGTTAAGTATGGCTATGCTGGATTCTTGTGCCATTAAATGGTAAAAATATAAAGTTTCGTCCTTTACCGCAGTTTCAGTAAATTTACTTGACAGGGTGATCGTAGAAATGTTAAGAGTCATTCTTAACATTCTTCATGCACAGTACTAAGGTGCTTGCTTATATTAATTTTACGTCGTACTGAATACACAATAATTTTCAGGTTATTATACTCAGTTACTGGAAAACAAAACCCCCAGAAAGCAACATAGTTTTCTTCATTTGCTTGACCAAAAACTGAATTACTTTAGACCTTTCAAATTGGTGTTTTCTAGAGGTTTAGCAATAATGTCTTTCTTCCTCCCAGAGAGTAAACATAAACCATGATAAGTGCACTCATTTAGCAAGTAACCAGTGGCGTATAAGAATACAAAGTTGGATACAATGTACCATTATGTATATATGACGTTAATGTAAATATATTACAAACAATGAGTAACCTTAATTTTTAAAAATCTCACTGTTTTAATTTGAAATATTTTATGAGATTTTATTATAAATTTACTGTGCAATTTCTCGAAATGAACATAGTGTCTTTTAGCTTTATTTACAGCTGAGAACTTCTAGGGTGAGTAAAAACGGGAAGAGTTGTTTGTTTCGAGAAATTAATCAGGAATGTTTCTGTCATGCTCTAGAATATATTCCAAGATTTTTTTTCAATTTTCAAAATAATAAATGTACCCAAATTCTGAAGAAATTCTACGATGAGTAATTAAGGTAAAGCAGTCAACAATCCGAAGATTGGTTTGAACACCACAGTGCTTTACTAGGCATGGTCCCGTTTGGAGGTGGTATGCCGTTGCCTTCCTCCGACCTTCGAACTGACTTACCCAGCCAGTTATAGGGGGACCTACAGCTTAACGTGGGTTCCGAACCACGGTGCTACTCGGTATTTTTCACATGAGCAATACTGCCAGAGGTGAAAGAAGTGGAAAGTGACAGATAAAAATCGTAGGACCTGGCGGGGATCGAACCCGCGACCTTTGGATTTGTAGTCTGGCACTCTACCACTGTGAAACCGAGGCGCACGATGAGTAATTAATTATATAGTTTAATTCCAAACTAAGTCTTACTAAGATGGTTAAGCACTGACTTACCCTTTTCACTTATTGGGCGAAGTAACATAACTGTGTAATATATTAGAAGTAAAGAAATAAAACAGGTTTTTGTGTAAGTTTTAATATTGCGACATACATCAAGAGATTTACAGTTCTCAAGCATTACAACTCCAAAGAGTAATCTATGATTTCGCAAAATAATATTCAGGTGTTAATTGCAGCAAAGCAGCGTATTACATGACGTAAATGGAGTAAGAATTGACCTTAACATCTCTACCATCACCAAGTCATAATTCTTATAAATTATGATACGGGACGCAACATGATTGTCTTCACTTGTATAAATTAATATCAATATTTATCTAATTACCAACAATTTTTGAAGAGAATTTGCGTTCGGATGCATACGTACGTCATTTAACTGTATTGTAGTTGCTCACATCTTACAGTGATTAAAAATGGCAAACTTTAAAACCATAGTGCTAGCAGGAAGATGTCACGTGTTTGTCCTTCAGGTAACCAGATTGTTGATAGGTACCTACCTTTATTTTACAGGCACACATCCTGCAAAAAGTTATCATGGTCGATAATCTGAAATGAGTTATGTCCGTTTATTGTGGAATGACGTATTGCTAGAAACGGCAACACTTCGCTGTGGATCAGTTTGGTATGAAAGAACAGAAAGGAAAATGAAAAAAATTCTCTCCAACATAGTTGTAATCAGCTCAACAGCACTGATCTGCGTTGCGAGGGCATGCGGAGAGAAAGGAAACTTTGGGAAAAGATTTTTTTTTTCAGAAAATCCGCTAAGCCTGTGGATTCAATAAATATCCACTTACCGCATAAACATCAAAGTCCGTTGATTTACTGACTGTAAAGCATGCGACGAACTAGGGTTGATCAATAAGTAATGTCCCACGATTTTTATTATATTTGTTGTTAAAAATGAGAATCTCGTGATAGTAAAAGGCATGTTAACAAATTCCGTTTGGTGTACAGATACAAAGAAAATATTTATTGTACAAAAAATCTACAACTTAAACTACTTTTCTACATAGCTTCCGAAATTTTGCAGGCACTTTTCATAGCCTGGCAAAAGCTTTTATATGCCTTCTTCATAGAAGGTTACCGCCTATGTACTCAACCATGTAGTAACATTCTTTCAGCTCGTCATCATCGTTGATGTGTTGACCACAAAGGAGTAAAAGAGAGGAAAGTCGCTAGGAGCGAGGTCCGGGCTGTACGAAGGATGATCAAATGAGTCCCAGTAAAATTTCCGTAAGCATTGTTTGGTGACATTCGCTGTGTCAGGTTGGGCATTATCGTGGGAAAAAAATAATACTTTTGACAGTAATCCTTGGCGCTTTTTCTGTATTGCGCGGCGCAATTTCTTAATGGTCTTCGCATTTTTAAAGCAAATCACAGATGTGATTACACACGCGGCCGCATTTTCAATTACGGCTGACATTATAAAAAAGCAATACAAAACACACGTCGGCAGCAGCGATCTGAAAATGGCGTACATGTCTTCTCATTGAGTGAGAATAACTGCCGCGCATGCTCGGAACTGAGATCGTAGCGCTACCGCGGACAGAAATAGAAACGGAACTTACTTTGTGGGCTACTTATCAGCATGTCTGGCCCATGACATATTTTATACGTAGTTTCCATCATTGCATCACGTTCTATGGCCGTAGCCCTACGTTGTAAGAGAGCATGTATTCTCTACCGATGAAAACCGTGTCCTGTAGGCGTGACCATGTTTTCAATGCTTGATTGACACTCTCGTAACTTCATGGTGTGTTCCTCGTAGAGAATCTTCAACTGACCCAACGCGATGGAAGTTCGAGGGTGCCAGGTCTGGACTGTGGGGTGGATGAAGCACTGTATGTCCAATCGAATTTGACTATTTGTTGCAGGGATCTCAGACTTGTGTGTAGGCGTGCATTATCGTGTTGGAACTAGATTTGTGCTGGATTCTTGTCCGATCTAACACGTCGGAAACAGTTCTTGTATATTCAGGGTCTTCAAGTTTCAGCAATATACCTGTCGCTAGACTATACTATCAACTACAGCAACGCCATATAACAAACACCAATTATGGAGCACCAACGAGGACTTCAGTTTATAAGAATTGCTATCATGATTGAGGAGTGGAGCGGGCTGTTTGAGATCCGGCCCATAAAGAGTCGCGGTTCTATTCAGCCAATATCAGACAAGCTGATAGTGGGGCAAAGGGGGATCCCAATTGGGAATAAGTGGGAGGGGCTTACCAGCTCCGGCATACGCCTTACAACCAAGGAAAACCTCCCGAAAACCTTGGTCGGAGCCGGGGGATTGGGACCAATTTAATTTAGCTCCGGGACTTGCCCCGGACAAAAATGGATTATCGAGAGAACACGAATGCACTCACGACAATCAAGGATCGGACGCACGAGTTACTCTCGTAATCTCGTAGAGATCAGCTCGACCAACAGTGGACAAGCATCTCCCTACAGGAACCGCACCCGTGGGCACGGTATCCTGTGAGAAAAAGTTAGGCGTGATTTATCAACGACGCTCTATAACTGCCTGTGAGAGAATTAATGTCTCAGAAACATAGTGGCGCTGTGGAAGCTTCTATGAGCAGTGACAGAACCAGGTCGACCCCACAACGCCTGCTCCTCTCTGCGTATCAGCATTGGAATATAACTGAAGGTGGGAATCTGTAAAAGCAGAGAAGACAAGATCGCGCTAGTTTTATACTGTGTAGACACTATGCAATGGACTCTAATATTGTCGCCGATAGCATTCTCTTACAAAGAAATTGTTCAAATGTTTGTAAAGATTACAGGACTTAAATGCGGGGTCAACAGTGCCTAAACTTACAAACATGAACTAGCTGATACTAAAGACGGCACAAACATCCATGCCAGAGGGGGGGATTCGAACCCCTGACGGCGAACGGCCTCGCGCTTCGTAGCGCCTCAATGCGCTTGGCCACTCCGCCGCGGTCACCCTTACCATTTCATCACCTTCTCTCTGTCCATCTCCTCTCCTAACCATCTCCTTCTCTCTCTTTCCCTGTCCCTCCCTCTTCCCCCCCCCCCCCTCTCTCTCTCTCTCTCTCTCTCTCTCTCTCACACACACACACACACACACACACACACACACACACACACACACACATTATTGGAAACATATTTCAAATTTAGCAGTAAAGTTATAGAATAAGCACAATGTAAGTCTTACAGGAAAGAACGCGAAATCGCCATGGTAATAAACAATCTAAATTAAACACTCTGTTACTACATAGCTTTGATCTCCCGTGTTGACGTCATTGAGTTAGCAGTAGTGGCATTGTCAATGAAGAGGTATGCACCCGTTACTGAAAATGAACCACTTCATCGTGAATGTCCGTAGAAAGTGATTTTATGAATCGGTGTTACTTTCATGTGTCCTTTGACACACTGGGCAGAAGTTGTTGACACTGAGTTATAGATTTTCACGTATTGTTATTGCATATTTTAATGAGCCACGGGAATGTTAACAGCAGAGTTACACATAGTAAAGAACCAAACATTTTTATACCACTTACAAAGAAATACACATTTTTATTTTATGCACATTACGACAAAGTACCTACCAACTTATACCACTTTCATTCGCCTCCACAGATAATTAATATTAAAAATGAATACTTCATTCTAGCGTTTCGATATCACGTTTACACTGGTCAAAACAATTAGGTACTCAGTTGAGATATCTATGTTCAGAAGTACAGTCATCGAAAGGATGAACAAAAATGGTTAGACATGTTTCAAATGTTTGTTAAGCTTAAGAGACTTGACTGCGGGATCATCAGTCCCTAAACTTACAAACTACTTATGACCTACTTTACACTAAAAACGACACAAACATCCATGCCCGAGGGGGTGTTCGAACCCCCGACTGGGAACGATCTCGCGCATCGCAGTATAGCGCCTCAATTTCAGACAATAGGAACCGTTAAAAGAAGCAAGGCCAAGGTCGTCCACAGGTAACATCCGCAAGAGATGACCGGTATCTTCGGTTAACAGCTCGCCGAGAATGCAACTCTGCTGCAACCCATCCTACAGGCGGTAACAAGACGTGTAATATCAACACAAGCAGTCCTAAATCGCCTTCAGGAATGTGGCCTCTACGTACGGAGGCGTATGGTGTGAGTCCCATTAAATGTAAGACACCGTTTAGCCTGCAGAAACTGAACGGAAGAACATCAAGATTGGAGTCGTAACGAATGGCGCCAGTTTCTGTTCACAGATGAGTCAAGATTTTGTGTTCAGCGGGACAATCGTCGTTGTCTTATCTGGAAAAAGTGTGGAATTCTGAACAATCCTGCTAATGTGCAGGCAAGATCACCATATCATGGTGGTGGACGAATGTCAGTATTGGCGGACGTAGGATATCTACGTCGTTCAGAGTGGCAATTTTCCTGCTCAGCTACATAGAGACGAGATCCTTCGAGTATTGTTGTACCCTACGCTGGTGGCGTAGGGAATGGTTCCTTCTGATTGATGATAACGCTCGTCCCGACAGAGCTTCACTGGTGGACAACATGCTTTAAGCTGAGGGAACTGAACGGACTTGAATCCAATTGAGCATGTCTGGCATGCAGTTGGCAGTTGAAGCCAGACCAGCACCTCCCATAAAGGTTGCAGCGGTGAAGAATGGCCAAATATCCCTAAAGAGCTGATTGATAACCTCATACTGTCCATGCCTCGCAGGTTTGCAACTGTTCTGGCCACGCAAGGTGCTCACACACTATAGTAGAGGATAACTAGAATGAGTTTATCAGTATTACGGTAGCCGATTGGTGCCTCGCTCTAAGTAAACGCCATGTAAATCTCAAGCAAAGAGTTGAAACAGCGAAATTATCTGTCAGGGACGAATTATAATTGGAACCAACATCTGAATAAAATTCGTGTACTTATATGTACATAACTAATTAATATAGTTTAATTCCAAACTAAGTGTTCTTAACATGGTTAAGCATTGACTTACCCTTTTTACTTATAGGGCGAGGTAACATACCTGAGTAATATATTATAAGTAAAGAAATTAAAAGAGTTTTTATGTAATTTTGCATGAGATTTACAGTTCTGAAGCATTACAGTTCCAAAGAGTAATCTATGATTTTGCAAAATATAATTCAAATGTTAATTGTAGCAACAATTACCACCAATTTTTGAAGAGAATTTGCGTTCAGATGCATACGTACGTCATTTAAATCTGTTGTAGTTGCCCATATATTCCTCTGTTTCAAAATGGCAAACTTTAAAACCATAGTGCTAGCAGGAAGATGCGTGTTTGTACTTCAGCTAACCAGGTTGTTGATAGGTACTTTCCTTTATTTACAGACACACATCCTGGAAAAAGTTATCATGGTCGATAATCTGAAATGAGGTAGCATACGTCCGTTTATTGTGGAAAGACGTATTGCTAGAAACGGCAACACTTCACTATGGATCAGTTTGATATGAAAGAGTTGAAAGGTAAATGGAAAAAAAAATTGAGTTGATGTTTTGACTCAGTGAGTCGACTCAGCGAACTGTTCCACTGAGTCGAACGTTGAATAGTTACTGTTTCGAAACAACGAATCTTGTGATTCATGTATCGAACGCTAGGTATCGTTAACATGCGTTTTGCTGTCCGTTTGCCTGAGTCAGTTCGACACAGTTCCCATGCGTGCAACGAGGTTGAAGTTTTAACGATAGTGTTTCCCTGTCACGTCACGCGGGATTTTGAATTATGCTACCATTGAACTGAGGTTTGAAGACTGGCATACCATCCAGAAAAACCGTGAAGTCCTTCGGTGTTTTGAGGAAGTTTCGCGTGAACTAAGTTGTGTAAACTATGTTACTGCATCTAAAGCTAAGGATTACTGAATCACCTGGATCACCTCTTAGAGAAATATCCAGATGGGAACATTTTATCTCTTGTGTGTTGTCTCAGTGTGAAACTAAAGGAGAAAATGTCGAAGTAGTATCATAATTTGAAACCTCTCTGAGAAGCGCCGTACCCCCGTTTCAAAGAAAGTGGATTTGAGTCAAAACAGGACGAACGTTATTAGCAAGTTTTTTCAAGCATATTTAACAAGTGTTGGATGTTGCGGAAGTTCACAACGCAACCGGAATTTCCAGACCTGCACAACAGTCAGCTGAAAAGAGCGATACATAAAGCTTTGAATAAAGATATTTCGATACGAATGTAGGAACTGTCGTTCGAAACCAGATGGATAATGTAAAAGCAGCAAGAATCATTGAAGTCGGCAAATATATAGTCAAGCAGCTGCTGCCCTGAACTAAAGAACATCTTATTTAGTGGAATGAGCACCGAAAAATGTTTCCAACATTATACGAAACTGCGAAGCGATGTTTATACATTGTTGTTTATACATTGTTTATACAATGTTTATACATTCGAAGCAAAGACAGATAATTTTAGTGAGACGAACCCGCATTCTCAGTAAGAAGATGTCAAAAATAACGTTTTTGAATTTCAATTCTAAGAAACTGTGATTGAGTCGCTTTTATTTAACTGACTGACAATTAGTATGATTATCAGAATAGCTAACTGGACATTGAGAAGTTTTAGTTCAGTTCTCAGTCAAAGTGTGGAATGTTTCCTTATGTACATACTTGTAGCAATATCTTTTGATTGCATTAAATATGTCTTAGGAACAAATCTGAAATATTTTCTTTATATTGATTGGTTAGAAACGTTATTCATTTCTGGATGCACAGGCATTTGAACCATAATGTTTCTTTTCTTATTTAAACTTAATTGTGGGGTTTTGAAGGTTGGAAAAAGTTTCATGACTTTGGCATTTGAACATTACTATTTTGTGCTTCTTTCATTTCAATATTTGTTTGTATGAAAATACGAGTAACTTAGGAAATGTTTATGCTTTAGCACTATTGTAAAATCGTAGTAGCAAACAAATTTTCTCGGCTCACGCGAATCAGCAGGTAGCTACATGCAGGGCTGCAGCACCGTTGGGCAAGTCAGGTGTGTTGAGAGCCGAAGCAGTGAGTCTACTCGCTACGGCGCCCTGCAGCTGTCGCGGTTCACGTGAATCAGGGAAGGCAGCGCCACACTCGACTCTGCGGCACGCCAGATGTTTCGTGTGTCGAAACAGCGAGACGACTCAATAGACTCAGATGATCCGTATGTTTCGAAACAGTGAAATAATCCGAACTGCCCATCACTACAAGCTATACTAGGAGAAGACTTGCCGAAGACTTCGAAAATTCACCGGCACGTATAACAAACTAGAGTTGGCTACTGAGTTGATGTTTCGACTCAGTAAATCGAGTCAGCGAACTGTTCGACTGAGTCGAAACTTGAATCGGCACTGTTTCGAAACAACGAATCTTGTGATTCGTGTATCGGACGCTAGATACCGTTATTATGCGTTTTGCTGTCCGTCTGCCTGGGTGAGTTCGACACAGCACCCAGGCGTGCAACGGGTTTGAAGTTGTTCCGCTAATGCGAGATTTTGATTTATGCTACCAGTACCCTTCAATTGAGATTTGAAAACTGGGATACCACCGAGAAAAGTTGTTATGCATTGTTGCTACACCTGTGCCAGGTGAAAGTATCTTTTCGAGGCAAGGGCAAATATATCAGTGAGACGAAACCGCATTATGAATAAGATGTCAAAAATAACTTTTTTAATTTCAATTCTAGAAAAAAGGAACTGATTCTCTTTTATTTGACTGAATTGAAGATGAATCTGATTATTAGAATGCCTATCTGGACATTGAAAACTTATAGTTCAGTTTTGTGGTTTCGTCACGTAAATTGTGAAATGTGTTAATACTTGTTGTAATATCTGTTGATTGCATTAAATATGTCTTATGAACAAATCTTAAATATTTTGTTCATATTTATCGGTTAACAAGTTATTCATTTCTGGATGCACTTAGACATTTGAACCATGATCTTTCTTGTTTTATTTAAACTTAATTATGGCATTTTGAAGGTTCGAAAAAGTTTCATGATTATTGAATTTGAACATTACTATTTTGTGCTTCCTTTGTTACAATATTTGTTTGTATGAAAATACCAGTAACTTAGGAAACGTTTACGCTTTAACACGATTGTAAAATCGAAGTAGCAAACATGTCCTGTGCCGTTCAATTAAGTCTAGTGAATAACGTGTTAAAACTTGTTGATATTCCATAGATGTTTCGTATTTCCTGTATCGTCCTACTGCAGCTCTCTCGGATCACGTGAATCAGCGGAGGTGGCGGGACTGCGGCACGTCAAGTGTTTTGAGTATCGAAGCAGTTACTCGACTCACTAGACATAGATGATCCGTATTTTTCGAAACAGTGAAATGATCCGAACTGCCCAATACTATAACAAAAGTGAATTGTGGATCACCAACAAGGACCTCAGTTTATATGAATTGCTCTCATGATTTAGAAACAAAAACAAACTTATTCTTTTCATTCTCCACTCCGAGGAGTGGAGCGGGCTGTTTGAGATCCGGCCCATAAAGAGTCGCGGTTCTATTCAGCCAATTATCAGACAAGCTGATAGTGGGGCAAATGGGGAATCCCAATTGGGAATAAGTGGGAGGGGCTTACCAGTTCCGGCATACGCCTTACAACCAAGGAAAACCTCCCGAAAACCTTGGTCGGAACCGGGGGATTGGTGGGGCGTCACTTATCAAACGACCCTCGTATAACTGCCTGTGAGAGAACTGATAATAACTGCCTGTGAGAGAATTGATTTCTCAGAAACATAGTGAGAATAACAGCACTCTGTATGCAATTACAGTAAGAAAACTAGAGCGTCGATCTTAGTGTCGATCATCTTGAGATAAACTTCAGTGTTGGAACGTGGAATGAAAAGGGCACTGTGGAAGTCCCTATGAGCAGTGACAGAACCTGGTCGCCTGCGCCTCTTTGCGTATCAGCGTTGGAGTAGAACTGAAGGTGGGAATCTGTAAAAGCAGAGAAGCCAAGATCGTGCAAGTCTTCTGCTGCGTAGACACTATGCAATGGAATCTACTATTGTCGCTGATAGCACACATTGCTGATATACCCTCTTTCTCTCCGAGCAAATGGACTCACCCGTCTCACGTCACCGGCGTGCGCACAATCGAGGGAAACACAGTCACTTGTCAGCAACCGGTGTAGAGAAACGGAGTCACTGTGTTTTCGGAACAGGAACAACGGAGTTGGATCAAGACTGAACGTTGCAGGAGACGTACAGCACAACAGTGTGATCAATGTCTTCAAGAGGCGTGCGGGGAATCGGCATTGTCACACAGAACAGTGGCACGTTCGATAAAAGTCTTCAACGAAGGTCGCCAACCTGTCGCAGACATGCACCTGGTAGGTCTTCCTAGCGTTTCTCAAGAAGAAGTGCATACAGCGATCGACGCCAGACAATTCGTGTTCTTGCCCACGAAAGCGTATCAGCGCGAACGACTGTGCTACGTGTCTTGAATAACGCCTGGACATGGGAAAAATTGTATCATAATGGGTTCCGCATGAATTGACGGATGCGTTACGATGCTGCTCAGACGCACTTGGAGCGCTATAAGCGCGAATGAGAGGCTTTAATACGCCGTATCGTAACAATGGATGAAACATGGCCCAAATCATGCGAGCCAAACCTGAAACGCCAAGCCCCCAAATGGCGTCATTATGGGTCGCCGCGGAAATAGAAAGTTCGGCAGAGCCTAGTACGGTGAAAGTGATGGTGATTCTTGCAGATCGCGCGGCGTCCCGCGTCGGAGGTTCGAAACCTCCCTCGGGCATGTTCAAAAATGTTCAAATCTTTGTAGAGCTTATGGGACCCAACTACGGGGTCATCAGCCCCTAAACTTACAACCTACTTATGAACTACTTAATATTAGACGGCACAAATGTCCATGCCCGAGGGGGTATTCGAACCCCCGACCGTAGTGGCCGTGCAGAACGTGACTGACGCGCAACAGACCGCTCGGGCACTGCGGCCAGCCCTCGGGCATGGATGTTTGTTTTGTCTTTAGTATTAGTTCATAAGTAGTGTGTAAGTTTACGGACTGATAACCTCGCAGTTAAGTCCCATAAGCTATACAAACATTTGAACATTTTAGGTGATTTTTGTGTACGACTTACGGTGTTATAGTAACGCATTTCCGCGCAACCCACCCGTCATTTTGAACGACAACGCGCGGGCGCATACAGCGCAAGCTTTGGCTGCTCTGTTTCGTCGATGGGTCTGGGTAGTAGTGCACCATCCACCATACTCCCCGGACTTAGGTCCTTCTGAATTGTATTTGAGTCTGTCAGATGAATCAACCACGTCCTGGCACTCGCTTCAGAACTCTTCCAGCGACTCGAAAGGCAGTAGACCGCTCCAGTCGCACAATGAACAAAACAGGCTTCAAAACTCCTTCGTCATCGCTGGCAAAGTGTTCTGAACGACGCTGGTGATTACTTTGAACGACCGTGGAAGATGGAAACGTGTAACGCTTTCAGTATCGGTTGTGAATGAAAGGTTGCAACTATTTAAATTCCAACCCTCGTATATCGTCATATTTACTATCTGATCTAGGATTGCGGTATGTCGAAAATAAAACGTTTTGTGTCGTTCGTAAAATATGTTGCAGCCACGTTGCAAGCCCAAATAAACAAAGAGAACGTTTGAGTGATGGGCTAGTAAGAATGCAAAATATTTTTCCACAGACATAACAATTCATATTTTCGACAGACGTAAATCCAAGAACATAATTTTGACAAAATATTACCATGTAATATTTAAATATTAATAGACCCGAAGAAGGCAAAATAGATATGCCGACAATGGTTAACATAGAAATTTGAAACACTATCTTGACTCTTCCGCTTATGCAGATACCCATTACAAGATATTACATTGCACCCCCGGCTTGTACATAGAAATCTGAAGATGATGCACACTACGACGGAAACCGTTAGTCAATAAATAATGACGCGATCTAAACCGTTTTCATGTTATTATTTTCCAAGTTCTGTCTATCTAACCTGCATACACTCCCTATGCCTATCTTCTTGGTTTCAAATGTTCAAATGTTTGTATAGTCTATGGGACTTAACTACGGGGTCATCAGTCCCTAAACTTACAAACTACTTATGAACTACTTACGTACTACTTACGAACTAGGACGGCACAAATATCCATGCCCGAGGGGGGATTCGAACCCCCGACCGTAGTGGCCGTGCAGACCGTGACTGAAGCGCCGTAGTCCCCTCGGCCACCACGGGCGGCACGATTTCATCACCCTCTCTGTCCATCTCCACTCCTAACCATCTCCTCCTCTCTCTTTCTCTCTCCCTCCCTCTTCCCCCCTTCTCTCTCTCTCTCTCTCTCTCTCTCTCTCTCTCTCTCTCTCTCTCTCTCTCTCTTTCATACACACACACACACACACACACACACACACACTTTCTCTATTTCACCAACCTTCCCCCTTCTCTCACATTCTGTTTCCATTTCCTCATTTCCTTTCCGTACCTATTCAAAACTGACAAATTAATTATTAGGAACTTATTTCAAATTTAGCAGTAAAGTTATAGAATAAGCACAATGTTAGTCTTAGAGGAAACAACGCGAAATCGCCGTGGTAATAAATAATCTAAATTAAACACTCTGTTACTACATAGCTTTGATCTCTCGTGTTGACGTCATCGAGTTAGCAGTAGTGACATTGTCAATGAGCGGTGTGCGCCCGTTACTGAAAATGAACCGTTTCATCGTGAATGTCCGTAGAAAGTGATTTCACGAATCGGTGTTACTTTCATGTGTCCTTTATAGCGTAACTCGTGATGGACACACTGGGCAGAAGTTGTTGACACTTGAGTTTTAGATTTTTACGTATTGTTATTGCATATTTTAATGAGCCACGGGAATGCTAACAGCAGAGTTACATATATAAAAGAACCATACATTATTAAACCACTTTCAAAGAAATACATATATTTATTTTGTGCAAATTTCGACAAATTACCTATCAATTTATACAACTTTCATTCACCTCCATAGATAATTAACATTAAAAATCAGTATTTCTAGCGTTTAGATACCACGTTTATACTGGTGAAAACAATTAGTTGAGACACCTTTGTTCTGAAGTACAGTCATCGGCTGTATGAACTTAAATGGTTAGACACCTTTCAAAATGTTTAAATGTTTGTTAAGCTTAAGGGACTTAACTGCGGGGTCATCAGTCCCTAAACTTACAAACTACTTATTAACTACCTTATACTAAAGACAGCAGAAACCTCCATGCCTGAGGGGTGATTCGAACCCTCGACGGTAAACGGCCTCGCGCATCGCAGCACAGCGCCTCAATTTCAGACAATAGGAACCGTAAAAAGAAGCAAGGGCAAGGTCGTCCACATTTGACATCAGCAAGAGATTGAAACATGTCTGTATAAATTCAATAATACTGTTTCGTCTGTCTTATATCGATAGCCTGTCTTGTATCGATATTTGGATGTAAAATGTTATATGAACTTCTTTGGTTTACTCTATGGTTTACTCTATGGTTTACTTCTATGGTTTACTCTGTTTTGTAACATCTCTGTCAAAGACTATGTATGTGAGTAGTCACTGAACAGAAAGAGGAAGTCAATGCGTAGCTCTGGTATTGATTGGACGTGCTTTGGTTAGCTGCTTTTGTACGAGCTGATGGAATAATTTTGAAATCTGATTTTCACAGACACAGTTCTGTCTTAATAAGATTATGTATCATTCATATATGTATCAGTCTGAGAAGATTTTGTTGTTCTTCAACCATAATATAATGTAATAATTATTGTTAATAATAATTGAGAAAGTTGATACTCGTTACCTGTTTCACTTTTGTACTTAGAAAACTAACCCTCTTCCTTTCATTGAAAGTTATTGGCTATTAAAATCAAAGTATAATATTGACTAAGCTGAGTTTAACATATATCTTTCTTGGTGTGACGTTTAATAATAACAGTGGCCGGCCGCGGTGGCCGTGGTGACTAAGGAGTTCCAGTCACGGTCAGCACGGCCACTACGGTCGGGGGTTCGAATCCCCCCTCGGGCATGGATATTTGTGCCGTCCTAGTTCGTAAGTAGTTCATAAGTAGTTTGTAAGTATAGGAACTGAGGACCCCGTAGTTAAGTCCCATAAGCTTAACAAACGTCTGATCATTTTTTTAATAACAGTGATTGTTGTGCAATAATACACAGATGAACAAGATACTAAGTTTCTGCAATCAGTCAGTTAGTGAAATAAATATTGCAGTTGCATTATTAGAAAGTGGTTTGTGTTTTCCCAGATTTCTCTCGCAGTCAAATTTATACTGTAGTCAGACAGCCTTATGCAGATTACGTATTGTTCTTGCTGTGTTCAAAATATCCGTTGCGCTTTCAATCAGTTTAAACCCAGTATTTCCTGATTAACTGTGCAGGTATTAGGAGCATAACTAAACAGAATTATAGTGTTAATGAATAAAACATGTGTTTAACTAATCTTTAATCAGCTTTATTGGAATGTAGTTATTGACTGTTCACTACCAGCTGATGACAATTATTAATGCTGCATTTAATAGCAGATTAGTTTTGAATGGGTAGCTTTTGAAACAGGCCTCCTTTAGATGGCTCACTATTGCCAAATCCTTGTAGCGACCCTGTTTTTCCAATCAATAAAACAGCCTTACCTTTATTCCACCAAACAACATACCAGTTTAAAGATGACGGTTATCTCCGGTTAACAGCTCGTCTAGAATGCAACTCAGCTGCAACGCACCCTCCATGCAGCAACAAGACGCGCACTATCAACACAAGCAGTCCGAAATCGCCTTCAGGAAAGTGACTTCTACGTACGGAGGCGTATGGTGTGTGTCCCATTAAAAGTAAGACACCGTTTAGCCTGCAGAAACTGAACGGAAGAACATGAGGACTGGAGTCGCAACGAATGGCGCCAGTTTCTGTTCACAGATGAGTCAAGACTTTGTGTTCAGCCGGACAGTCGTCGTTTTCTCACCTGGAGAAAATGTGGAACTCGGAACAATCCTGCGTATGTGCAGGCAAGATCACCATAGCATGGTGGTGGACGAATGTTGTTGGCAAGAGTCAGTATTGGCGGACATGGGATACCTACGTCGTTCAGAATGGTCCTTTGCCTACTCAGATACATCAAGACGAGAGCCTTCGACTTTTGTTGTGCCCTACGCTGGTGGCATAGGGAATGGTGCCTTCTGATTGATGATAATGCTCTTTCCGACAGAGCTGCACTGGTGAACAACATACTTCAAGCTGAGGGAACTGAAATGACTGGAAACCAATTGAGCATGTCTGGCATGCACTTGGCAGACGTATTGCAGCCAGACCAGCACCTTCCATAAAGGTTGCAGCGGTGAAGAATGGCCAAATATCCCTGAAGAGATGATAGATAACCTCATACTGTCCACGCCACGCAGGATTGCAACTGTTCTGGCCACGCGAGGTGATCTCACACTATAGTAGAGGATAACTAGAATGAGTTTATCACTATTACGGTAGCCGATTGGTGCCTCGCACTACATAAACGCCATGTAAACCTCAAGCAAAGAGTTGAAACAGTAAAATAATCTATCAGAGACGAATTATAATTGTAACCAATATCTGAATAAAATACGTATACATAAATATTTATACTGTGTATGATACCTCACATGATCATCTAATTGTACTGAACGGTGTATATTAAATTTTTTAAATCAAAAGTAAAGTAAGTTCGCTCGACCTGTCCTGAGGCCGATTTCCTTCCAGTTTTAAACGAAGTGTATTCATCCGCTTATTTCCCATAGAGTATCATAATTTACTTAACTGTTTAACCCATTTATTTGTACTCATCTACATAGATACTCTGCAAATCACATTTAAGTGCATGGCAGAGAGTTCATTACCCACTTTCACAATTTTGTCTCTACCGTTCCATTCTCTAGTAGCGCACGGGAAGAAAGAAGACCTAAATCGTTCCGTTTTCCATCTGATTTCTCTTATTTTTTGGGATGGTCATGTCTCCGTATGTAGGTGGAAGCTAGTAAAATACTTTCACATTCAGAAGTGAAAGTCGGTGATTTCGCAAATAGATCTCGCGGCAACGAATAACGTCGTTCCTTTAATGATTTACACCTCAAATCGTGCAATATTTCCGTGACGCTTTCCCCCTTGTAACGTGATAAAACAAAACTAGCTGCCCATCTTTTAACCTTTTCAATGTCTTCTGTCAGTCCGACATTTTTCTCTTTTATTTTACACAATATCAATAAATAGTGTAAATTGTGAAAAAAAAATCGGAAGAAATATTCATTTTCGCCGTAGTGATTTTCAAGTGATTATTAGAAAACCTTACTCGCTGTGGCCTACACCGCTTGCTATGCCAGAACAGAAATCTGGATGATATATGTCGTAAAAACGACCAAAAGAATAGTTTACAGCAGCAAGTATATTAATAAAAGCTGCTGTCACGCAGACTCACGGAGTTTTTAAGAGTGATACTGAAAAACGTTGTTAATTTAGATTAAAAAAGGACGCAACAAGCCTTGCAGGTGATAGCGAGTAAGATTTTGTAATAATGACGTGACAATTAAATTACAACGGCAATATTTCTTACTAATTTCACACAATGTACACTGTTTGCGGATGCTCTGAAAAGTAAAACTGAAAAATATCGCACTATTCTGATTTGAAAAAGAAACAAAAATGCAGAGAGGACCCGATCGCGGTACCTCCAGCCTGGTAGCTATAGACCTCAAATTGTGCGCCACGCTCACTCGGTTGGAACATGAGTAATGTTATGCGTCTTAATTTGTCCAATGAACTTCAACATCAATTTTCTCGAAAATCGAGACCCGTCGCTAAAAAAAGCGGATATCCTCATTTTCAGGATATTCCATCTACAACATATCCGAGACCCATCAAAATCCGTTCTCTGAGGGTCCTGAGTTCACAGGCGAGATATCGAAAAATTTACTATATGGAATAGTGACTTCTGCTTTACATACATTTTTGACGACGTTACAGAGTTCATTTCATGAAATAGATCGCAATTTGCCGTAGTTATGGCTTCACTGTAGTAGGTTTAGATGTAATACCAAAGTGCGGCGAATGAAAATTTGTGCCCAGCGGTGGTTCGAACCCGCGATCTCCTGTTTACTAGACAGACGCGTTGACCACTTCCGCCACCGAGGACGCAGTGATCAGCCCGACTGCACAGAGCTCTTCCCTGCACGTCTCCCGCCGCACCCAAATCTCCATTCGCCACGCTGTCGCTTTCCTGTTACCACAGCCTATTCTGTAATGCTCACAGCCACAATACTGTATTCCCGCATCAGGAAGAACAGACCATGAGGTATCGAGACACAATTGTCGTCAGGAACCCAGCCTCGGCTTGTATACAATTATATATTTTTGACGATGTTAGTTCATTTTATGAAATAAATCGCGATTTGCGATTTGTTATGGCATCACTGTACTAGATTTAGATGAAATACCATAAAATGAACGCTGTGACATTGTCAAAAATATATAATTGTATACAGGACGAGGCTGGGTTCCTGACGACAAGTAGTTGTGTCTCTATACCTCATGGTCTGTTCTCCCTGATGTGGCTGCGAGCATTACAGAACAAATGGACTGTGGTAATAGGAAAGAGACAACGTGGCGAATGGAGATTTGGGTGTGGCGGGAGACGTGCAGGGAAGAGTCCTCTGCAGTCGGGTTGATCACTGTGTCCTCGGTGGCGGAGTGGTCAACGCGTCTGTCTAGTAAGCAGGAGATCGCGGGTTCGAATCCCGGCCAGGCAGAAATTTTCATTCGCCGCACTTTGGTATTACATCTAAACCTAACACTGAAGCCATAACTATCGCAAATTGCCAATTTTTTCACCTCTGCTTTAATTTTCTACGTTTAGCTTTTACGATTGTATTATCGTTGCAGTCTTTTCTAAAACGTTAAACGCTGTTGGGAGCAGAGTGAAAAAAAAAACTATCAATAATAATTTTAGTAAAATTACGAAATGAGCAAAACGGTAACTGACCATGAGTTTCTAATTCAAATCGTTGGGTCTGCACGAAGAACAGGTTTCCCCGAACGCATGCGCGTGTCCCGGCGAGTAGATGCGTTCCGCTGACTGCGGTCTGACAAAGCCGTTAATTAACTGGGCGGCACAGCGTCCGCCGTCCATTGTCATCTGATAGATACCACCGGCCGCGGCCTCATACAGGTAGACAGTGTATCTGGGACACCTATCTAGCGCCCAGGCTGACGCGCGCTCTGTGCTAATCTAGCGGCGCGGCTGCCACTGAAATTTCAATACAACGGAACTCGCTGTTTTATCTCGACAGATGCAGATCGGACTAAAAAAGTGGAAATAAAAGTTGTCCTTCCTCAAGAGAGACAGCCATCATCGTAAACCTCGAACCCCTGCTGAATACCCGTTGTCTCTCGGGTTCTGGTTTATTCCAGTCCATCTCCAATTTCTCCTCTCTCCCTCCCTCTCCTGTGTCCCTCCTATATATGAAAACATACATACATGCACTAAGTTTCATAGTGACTGGTCAAACGATGTGAAGTCGCAATGTGCCCTCCGCCATGCTAAATTCATGAAAACATACATTTATGTGCTGACTTTCATGGTGACCAGTCAAACAATTTGGTTTTGTGGAAATTTTTCAGCAGTCAGTCGTATATATATATATATATATATATATATATATATATATATATATATATATATATATATATATATATAATCACTGTGTGATCATTATCAGTGCTTAAAACAATTAAAATACTTAAAACATCTCGACCTCCATGTGGGACTGACGGAAGACATTGAGAAGGTTCAGAGAAGGGCAGCTCGTTTTGTTCTATCACGTTACTAGGGGAAAGCGTCACGGAAATGTTGCACGAATTGGGGTGGAAATCATTGAAAGAAAGACGTTGCTCATTGCGGCGTGATCTGCTTGCGAAGTTTCAATCACCGACTTTTAGTTCTGAATGTGAAAATATTTTGCTAGCACCCACCTACTTAGGGAGACATGACCAGCCCAATAAAATAAGAGAAATCAGATCGAAAACGGAACGAATTTAGGTGTTCTTTCTTCCAGCGCGCTATTAGAGAATGGAACGGTAGAGAAAAGTTATGAAAGTGGTTAATGAACCCTCTGCCAGGCACTTGAATGTGATTTGCAGAGTATCTATGTAGATGTAGATGTAAGGTTGGAGGTTGCGTTCGTACGAACGAAGATCTGCAAAATAAATAAATATATATTTTTACGACTGATTTCTGTAAAATTTCCACAAGTCAAATACAGTCGTTGAGCACAAATTCCACCATGGAATCAAGCCTGAAACAATTTGGATATTAGTTGTAATAACCCTCCGCCTTGCACCTACGGAGGCTTACGAAAGGGAGCCCGTGTATTAATTCGGATAATAAACTATCTTCATTCCACATTTCATTCAATTCTGTCTAGCCGTTTCAGCGTGAACAAACTTGTTAACACACTGTTAGATACCCACTGCCATGCACCGTACGGTGGTATACGAAACGTAGTCCATGTATTAGTGCAGGATATAAGCTATCTCCATTCCAAATTTGATTCATATCTTCCATCCCTTTCACCACGAAGGAGTAGCAAACATAATAAGCCATTGTAAGTTACCCTCGACCACGCACCATACGGTGGCTTACGAAAGGTATTAATAAGGATATATGTTACCTCTGTTCCAAATTACATTCATATCCGTCCAGCAATTTCAGGATAAAGGCATAAGAAACGAATTAACTAAAGCAATCTCCGCCATTTTCTATACGAAGTTAACTGTATTTTGCCTATATCTTTGCGCTAGTGGAAGCGTGGAGCTGCGAAGTCCTATCGCAATCACATATACGGTATGGCTACGCAAAAAATATGAACAAACAGATAAACAAACATGAATTTTCATATGGGTTGTTGTTGTTGTGGTGTTCAGTTCGTAGACTGGTTTGATGCAGCTCCCCACGCTACGATGCCCTGTGCAAGTCTATTCATCTGAGAATCAGTTCGGCAACCTACATCGTTTTGAATCTGCTTACTGTATTCGTCCCTCGGTCTCCCCCTACGAGTTTTACCCACACACTTCCCTCCGATGCTGACGATTGCTTGATGCCTCAGAATGTGACACATCAATCTATCCCTTCTCTTAGTCAGGATATGCCATAAACTTCTTTTCTCCCCAATTCTGTTAAGCACCTCCTCATTAGTTACGTGATCTACCCATTTAATCTTCATCATTCATCTGTAGCACCAAATTTCGAAAGCTTCTATCATATTTTTGTCTGAACTCCTTATCGTCCACGTTCCATATAATGCTACACTCCAGACAAATGCTTTCAGAAAGGACTTCCTAACATTTAAGTTAATATTCGATGTCAACAAATTGCGCTTCTTCAGAACCGCTTTTCGTCCCATAGCCATTCTGCATTTTATATCTTCTTTAATTTGGTCATCATAAGTTATCTTCCTACCCAAATAACCAAACTCATGTACTACTTTTATTGCCTCATTACCTGATCTAATTGCTTCATCATAGACTGACTTTCTGACGCTACATTCCATTATCTTTGTTCTACTCTTTGGAAGACACTGTCCATTCCATTAAATTGCTCGTCCAGATCCTTTGCGGTCTCTGACAGAATGACTATGTCATCGCCAAACCGCAAAGCTTTTATTTCTTCTCCCTGAACTTGAATTCCCTCTCCAAATGTCTCCTGTTATCCGTGAAAAAAAAATGTAACTCTCGTAGGAAATATTATTTTCGTTTCATGACAGGCGATGTTGTAAATGGCAAAAATGGAATTGAAAATTGTTGAAAACAATAAAATGCACATTTCGGAAAAGAAGGTTTTTGATATTTTTGCTAGTGCTGTACACATTACTACGTAGTTGTTCTACGATGTAAACAGTTACATAGAGGGTACAATTCATTCCCTCGTATTATGAGGCTCATGGACATGTTTGAAAAATCCTCAAAGATATTCTACTCTGTTCCTTGACAGGAATGTTCTGTCCGGAATGACTTTTCGCGATATTTTTTTCTCCCCTTTATTCGTCATTTTATGCCCGGATGGGCAGGCTGGCAGCAGCCTACTACGCTGCACCTCACCCAGAAAGACATACATAGGACAAGAAGTTGAATTCATAAAAGAAGGAGACAATGTATGTAGAATGTAATTATGATGGCAATAAAACGGCGTATGAATACAATAGAAGAGGAGACGTCAAAGACATTCAGTACTAAAAACTGCCATTGTGAGTAAAACACATCGAACACTGGCAGAAAACGGCAACGAGCACGAGACACTGGTAAACGCAAATGGCAACACTCTGTTCTGCTTGTTTGTAAATTTTTAAAGTCTTACAATCAGATGAAGGTAAAAACACTAACACAAAAGGGAACGGAGCACTTTTAAGTATGGTAGAAGTCTCGGTGGTAGAAGGAGCGGTTGGAGTGACCAACGATGACTGCCTGTGATTTGGTGGGGTTGTCAGTAAGGAGAAACTTTTCGCAATACTATCCAACTGTTTTCTAACTGCAAGTGTTAAACGCAGAGATCGATGTCTGTCTGTCCGAGATATTTCCATTTTTCAACAATGTTCAACTCATATTTCTTCCTGCCGATTACAAAATGTTCAAATGTTTAAGCTTATGGGACTTAACTAAGGGGTCATCAGTCCCTAAACTTACAAACTACTTACGAACTACCTTATACTAAGGACGGCACAAATATCCATGCCCGATGGGGGATTCGAACCCCCGACTGTAGTGGCCGTGCAGACCGTGACTGGAGCGCCTCAGTCCCCGCGGCCACCACGGCCGGCTGTCGATTACAGCGCCATCTTTCATGAAACGAAAGACACGTTTCATACAAAAGTTACTTTTCCACGGAGAATGTAAATCTGTTGTTGTCATTCAAGAATTCATATTCCCGTCCCCGGTGAAGTTGCTGGGGTCGACATTTATGTTCGTGGGTTGACCTCTTTGAAATGAACAACCTTTTTATTATACCTGGTGTCATGTAAGAAGGCCCTTGCGTGCATAGAGGCGGAGTGATAAGGGAATCGAGGAGGGGAGGAGCTACGGCCGAGCGCCAACAGTTGCGCCTGCGGGTGAAACATAGCGTAACTCGCGGCCAGCCACGCGCCTACAGAATGAACATTATTTTGCTGTCACTGCGGTAATGGACGGGGATGCTCAGAACGGCTGAAAACTGTGCTGCCTTCGTAGCTGACCCCGAGTATAATCAGATTTGCATTTTTCGAAATATTCAGAGCGTACTTGTAGGGGAATGGAAAATTGGTTCTCAAAAGAGGACTGCTGGTCACACAAAATGAAAAACTGAATCAGGCATCCAAATGTGCTGCATACGCATGCGGCGGCTATGACAGCATTTTATCGCGCACACACAACCTGCGAACTCTACATCGGATGTTCATTTAAACGGAGGAAATTCAAATATTACGAGAACGAATTTTTTTTTTTTTTTTTTTTTTTTTTTTTTTTTTTTTTTTTTTTTTTTTTTTTTTTTTTTTTTTTTTACGGCACGGGGACATCGTGATACTACATTGCCCCGCCCCATCAACACCACCTACAATACAAGGGCTCGCCACTGGCCGTGCTTTCGTCACACTTAGAGGCCGCGGTCGCCATCTGACTGGCCGGCCGCTGCGCGGCGGTGGGCGTGCCCCAACGGCCAGCCAGTAAGCTGGCGGCCGCGGCCTCTGACGTAGGCACGGCCAGTTGCGAGTCCTACGAGAAAGGCCCCACATAAACAAGATAGTTCCGAGCTGGCGGGATCGCTAGCTGATTCTCCGGCAGCTGGCGTCATAGCGGGCAGCCAATGAGCTAGCGATCGCGCCGGTCGGAACTATCTTGCTTCCGGGGCATGACGTCTGCGCTAGGGCTAAAGCACTAGATATACCGAGCTGAAAAATCCGCCATTTTGAATCCCAGTGCGACGTCATCGTTGTGTGCTTCGTGAGTTGCAGCGAAGCGAATCAGCGAACATTTAGTGATTTTTATTGTTTCACAGTGTGAAATGGTGGGTTGTACAGCTCCAGACTTCGCAAATAATATCAGACATGGTCCCTATTAGTTTTATCGGTGTCCTAGAAACATACATCGTCAAAAAAGACTGCTTGTAAATTCCTGACATCAAGTATTGACGCCGAAATCGAGGAACTATCTGTGTAACGTTAAGAATAAAATATTTTTATTTATATTAGTTCTGATCACAGAGAGATAGTAATAAAAATATAGGCCTATACGTGTAAGCAATAGTTTATTTTAATTTCTTTAAAGTACATAAGCTACTTTTCTTGATTTTATTTAGAGCAACTAAGGAGTTATTCCAAAAGCTGTTAGTTGTATTTTAATTGATCTATAAGCGCAGCAGGCTTTGTCCAGCTAGTGGTTTTTAAATTACATTATTCCGCATTAGATCAGTGTTTAATTTAAATGTGACTTTCAATATGGGAATATATAGGCCCAAACTAAGCTGTGAACACGATCTGTGAAAAATTAATGAATTGAATTTGACAAATGATGGGAACAGGAAAGAAGTGCATGAAAGGGATTAAATTCAAAACGAAGCATGCAACATTCAGTTTATTTCAAAATGCATGCTACAAAAGAGACTTTATTTAGTTATCGAACGAATCATGACGTTCATAGTTATTAAACACATATTTTGACGTAAAATCTTAAATATGGTGTGTGTAGAATATGCGAACCATTGGAGGGGAGAATACGGCAAGTACAGTATCGCAATTTAATTTTATTCCATAACTGTTTTCGAGTGCAACGCTTAGTTACTGTCAAAGTATGTCGATGTACCATTTATAAACCCGAAAATACGATAACTGTAACGTATTTAACTGTATTTGATAAATATGAACGGAAACATGTGCCTTTATGTGGAATCTATTTGAATGAATCATTACTCTAAATATCCCTCTAATCAATTTCTTTATGTTGGTTTCCACTTACAGTCAAACGTAAGCTAATAAATTTACTTTGCTTTAATGTTTCTACGTTAGGATAGTATATTTAATGGCCAGAAGAGCATATTAAAAAGCGTATGTGTTCCGTAGTTTTTAAATGTGCGCCGTCAATGTGGGATTCAAAATGGCGGATTGTTCTGCTTGTATTATACAGTGCTCTAGCTAGGGCCTGTCTCCTCGTAGGCCTCGGGCCAGTTGTGATGCCTTGTCGTCCAGGTGGTTGTGGCCCCATCCACCCAACACCGTGCGTGGGAGGCGTGGGCAATTGCCTATGGTTTTTATCCCAGATTCCGATTGTTCTGCAGAAAGTACATGCGTTCCGTCTTAAACATTCTTCAGTTTCGCCTTAGATGGTGCTGTTATCTGCGGATTAGAAATAAGTCCACAACTGTACACAATGCAGCTCAATATCTATTTAATATTAAATGGCGCAGGGCCTCCACATTCACACTGCGAAAGTAGGACACGCCAATAACTCATCACATTACAATGAGGGAGGAGCATTTTATTAAAATTTGTGCCTTGTCCGGGATGCGAAACTGGTACCTCCAGCTTACGAGGCAGGCGCTGTACCAATAAGTCACGACGTACATGGCGACTGCACGAACTGTGTTTGGTACGTCTTCCTCCACAACATAAAATTCAGTTCTGCCTCAAGTTACCTTATGTAATGTTTGCGAAGATTAGCACACCAGCAATGAACTTTAATGGGAACGATCCTGGCTTGTTCCTCAGTCACAGGTGAGATATGTAAATCTTACATCTTATACAATAGGCTGGTCGCGGCGGATTAGCCGCGCGTAATGGGGCGCCGTGTTGCGGTGCGCCCGGCCGTCCGCCGTTCGAATACCCACTCCGGCAAGGATGTTTGTGTCGTCTTTAGTATAAGGTAGTTCATAAGTAGTTTGTAAGTTTAGGGACTGATGACCCCACAGTTAACTCCCTTAAGCTTTACAAGCATTTGAACATTTGAAATAGGCTGCGCGCGCGCGCGCGTGTGTGTGTGTGTGTGTTTTCCACATCTCCTCCTAAACTACTGGACAGATTTCAACCAAACTTGGTACACATGATCCTTACTATCAGGCAACAATCGCTTTCGGGCAAGAGCTTACGTTAGGAGTTATGACGTCATAAACAATGACATTCGTGAAAAACGGCCGCATGAAGCGATAGTAATCTATATCTGCTCCTAAACTAATGGACCGATTTCAACCAAATTTGGTAAAAATATTCATTAAGGGCAGAAATCTTTTACTGAGGTTGCAAAACCCACATACGATACATAGTTCATAGGTTATCACGTCATAAACAATGATATCTGTTCTATCTTGCGGCGTGTTATGGCGCGATTTGATTCAAGTATTTGAGAATGAGGGCACTTAGCCGCTTGCAGTAAATTGCAAACATAATTTCAAAATTTTACGAAAATTTTTCTCGCTGACAACCCCAACAAAATGATGAAAGGAAAAAAGTTTATTGCTTACAACACGCATCCTTCTAATGCTAAGTCTCAGAATGTGTCCTACCAATCTATCCCTTCTGTTAGTCAGGATATGTCAGAAACTCATTTCTCCCCAATTCGGTTAAGCACCTCCTCATTAGTTACGTGATCTACCCATCTAATTTTCATCATTCGTCTGTAGCACCACATTTCAAAAGCTTCTATCATCTTTTTATCTGAACTCCTTATCGTCCACGTTTCACTCCCATACAATGCTACATTTCCAGACAAAGCCATTCTGCATTTCATATCTTTCTTTACTTAGGCCATCAAAAGTTATCTTGCTACCCAAATAACAAAATTCATCTACCAATTTTATTGACTCATTACCTAATCTAATTCCTTCAGCATCGCCCGATTTTCTGACATTGCATTCCATTACCTTCGTTTTACTCTTGTTAATGTTCATCTTATATCTTCCTTTCAAGCCACCGTCCATTCCATTCAATTGCTCTTCAAGATATTTTGCGGTCCCTGACAATTACTATTGCATCGGCAAACCGCAATGTTTTTATTTCTTCTCCCTGCACTTTAATGCCCTCTCCAATTTTCTCCTTCCGTTACATCACTGCCTGCTCCATGTACAGATTGAACAACATTGGGGAAAGGCTACAACCCTGTCTTACTCCATTCCCAACCTCTGCTTCCCTTTATTGCCCTTCGACTCTAATAACCGCTGTCTGGTTTTTGTATAGGTTGAATATAACTCTTCGCTCCCTATGTCTTACCCCTGCTACCTCCATAATTTGGAAGAGTGTATTCCAGTCGACATTGTCAAAAGCTTTCTCCAAATCGACAAACGCTAAAAACGTAGGTTTTCCTTTCCTTAGCCTAAGATAAGTCGTAATGTGAGTATTGCCTCCCATGTTCCTACATTTCTCCTAAATCGAAACTGATCTTCCCCGAGGTCAGATTCCACAAGTTTTTGCATTCAATTTCAATGTAATCATGTATTAACACTGGACAACGTACAGATTCTGTCATTTGATTCATGCATTGTATTGTTACAGTTAGAATAAGGCCTATGGTTTGAAAATGGACGAACAAGTCCGAAACAAATTATGAACTTCTAAATAGTGTAACTGAGACGAAAAAAGAAAAAAAAGAAATGGTTTTCGTTACATATCCAGTTGCTGATCGTGCCCCATCTTCACGATGAATTTTCGTAAGAAGATGGTGTGAATCTTGCCCAAGGTCAAAGGACAAGAAAGTAAATAAAAAATGTGATGGGTGTCACAAATTTGGCAGCAAAGAACATGGTAGGATACCGGTGTTGTGTACTGATTGTTCGTCAAATGACAAGGAGAGCAAGTATGAGTGTATTTATAATAAAATTTCATACTAATAAATTACATTAACAGTACACAATGTGTGGGTTATGAATATTTTGTGTTAAAATAATTTTTGGAGTCAATCAAACTAAACTAAACATGTTTTCATATTTGAAACAAATGTAGTAAATAATACAATTTTATGTGACTTAATTATATTAAGAAATTGTGATGTTATAATATCAAGTTTGTGCATTTTTTTTTTTCAAATAAATTATATTTACTTTTTATGGGCATATTTCAAATTTTATCTACGTAAACTCGCTTGAATCACTTTAGGGTCAAAAATGACCTCAGGAATACAATACGTTTTTGTAGAGCTGATACCATGCGATGGTTAAAAGGTTGTGGACGCCTTATCTCTGATGCCAAACAGAAACGAAGCAAATCTGTTACACGGGAACCTTTTTCCTCTATTGTATTTTAATGCCCCTCGGGGCAGGCTGGCAGCAGTATCGTACGCTAACAGTTGGTATGTTTAGTTAAAACTGGAGAAAAATAATGCTGATTTTAAAATGTGAAACAGAAGATAAAACTGGCTAATAAAAACTGATTGTTCGTCAATCAGCAATGCAGGCTTTAAAAACAAGCATAGTCAGAAATAATATGCCACGGTAGCTAAAAACAAGCCACAGGAAACAGCGACGAGAACAATGATATGTTAAAAACATGGAAAAACACAGTTCTGCGTATTCGACGATTGCTGAAGTCTGAAAAACCACACACTGACACAAGCACTGAGACTGCGCAGGAGATGGGGGGGGGGGGGGGGAGGCGCGGAGGGCTGGGAAAAGGGGGGGAGGGTGATGAGTGTTTCGAAATAGTCATCAGAATCTAAGCCGTGGGGAAAGTTTCATATTTATCGTATATCGTCATGACCCTGCTGAACTATAGTTCAGACGAAATACGATCAGTATGAAACTTTACCGCAGGCTTGGATACTGAAGAAGATTGTTCTCAAACGCATCAAAAACTGAACATCCTATATGTACGTACAGCGTACCTCATAGCACTGTCTAATAACTGAAACTGAAAAATGGGCGCATACCTCATCAGGGACGTCATGTGACATCTGTAATTTATATTTTTGACTATTAAATTAGTGTGGAATCAGGGAGTGAACACCATGTATAAGAATCGCATTCATTACCTTAAATCGGGTAAAGTACGACATACCTACAAACAGGGGCGCCGAATCCGTGGGTGCTCCGGTGCTGGTGTACCCCTCACGAAATTTTTGGGGGTGCTCAGCACCCACACAAAATAAAGGAGGGAAATAAAGTAGCACAAAAATAGGGAAAAGTAATTCCTTAGGGAGGATTCGAACCACCGACGCGGGAGGCCGTGAGATCCGCAATGTGGCCCAACGTGGCGCTCCAGACCGCTCGGCTACTCCCGCTTCGCATTAGCTTGGTACATACTAAAAATCATGTGAACGCACCTGAGGTACATCACTTCCTCAGAAAACTCGAGTATCTACTTATACGCCGGCACAGGTGTTCACTTACCTTCATTTCTGATCCACTGAGTGTAATTTCCTGGAAAATGGATTGTGTCATGTCCCATTTTTATTTTCTTAGAGTAACATATCTCGGTCAGTTCAGGAACTTTGACTGCCACTAGCCAGTTTGGTTAAGGCGGCCAACCATTTGGAAACGTTGTACCGCATGTGATAATAACTGAAAAGTCCCGCAAAATGGCAAAAGCGTCCCGCATTCAACCATTTTAAACTGTTGGTCTAAGAGCACAAGCCGAAACTATTTGTCTACGGCACGCTATGCCATAATGCGTGCAAGTCAGCAGCACAATGCGTCATCTTCTTACATTAAGTCCGCCTCCGTAGTCCAGTGGACAGCGTGGTTGGTTGCCCGGGTTCGATTCCAGGTCGGGTAGGAGATTTTCTCCGCTCGGGGACTGGGTGTTGTGTCGTCCTCATCATCATTCCTTCATCATTGACATGCAAGTCGCCGAAGTGGCGTCAGATAAAGAGACTTGCACCAGGCAGGCTGAACACGACCCCAGTTGGGGTCTAACGGTCATAAATGCCACACGATCATCATCATCTTACATTAAATACAAAATAATTAAAAAAAGTGATACACGTCATTTCAAAATGACAAATTCGATAGCAGGGAAAGTTGTTTCTGTTTCAAGCTGGTACTCCATTTCGTGATAGAATGACTTATTATATATATATATATATATATATATATATATATATATATATATATATATATATATATATATATATTGTGATATTTTCGGTGCCTTCTGAAGTATGTGTCAATAAGTGGAATGCAATATTTTTTCAGTGCTGAAGATGGCAAACACGATGTAATATTATCACAGTCTGTATAAACACTTAAAATCTGACATGCAAATAGAATATTAACATTCATCTTACTTCCTTCAGGAATAAAAAGGTGGTGAAATTCTGAAAATGCTACAAGGAAAGTGAGTGAGCTTTTTATGTAGTAAGGCGTAATTAAACTTTACACTTTATCAAAGGAACTTCTATTACAGAGTAGTTCAATTGGTTTTAAAAAGTAGTTTTTATCAAATTTCATTCGTGGTTATTTCAGGGACGGAGTAAGCTACTTACGGAAATGTGTGGAGCACGATGCTTAAAGAGCTGGAACAAATGAAGGTAGTACAGACAACGTGGGTGATCAGAAAAACGTGACGAAAAAAGAATATGTAAAAATTGTCGAACTATAAAATTCAAAATAGGAGCATTAAATGTTCAAAAATCTCTGAAGCTTAAGGGACTTAACTGCGGGGTTATCAGTCCCTAAACTTACAAACTACTTATGAACTAGTTTATACTAAAGATGGTACAAACATCAATGCCCGAGGGGGATTCGAACCCCAGACGGGGAACGGCCTCGCGCATCGTAGCACAGCGCCTCAATGCGCTCGGCCGCTCCGCCACAGCTTGGAACATGAGGAAATACTAATGAACTGTAAATAACGGTTGAAAATTAAGGATAATGTGACTCATGTTACATATGTTACTTTAAAAGTAAATCGGCAGGTCTTCTCTGCTCGCCTAAAATTCTTTCCTAGTTTCAGAATAAGTGATACAATGAGTCACGTGATCTTAGTCCTATTTCACATTGTAATATATTTTAGCCAGGAGGGTCCCGTTTGTTTGAATAGCTGAAGTATACTATACCGTAGTTGGTCGTGGAATTTTAACCATTATTCCATATTTACAATATATAAGCATCTTATGGCGCTTCTGTCAAGTCTCATTATTATTTGCATTACTAGGGCTTTCTAACAAACTAAATTAATTAATTATTGAAGGTTAACGTCGAACAATAATGTAAACATATATTAACACTGCGCTAATTGTTGTTTACTTACGATCTTTTCTATTGTTTATTTTTATGTAAAAAACTTATTATTACATTTGTCATAATATTGTGTATCTCCACGTAAAGCAAGATTTACTTATGTTTTATAAACAAATTATCAAATGTAAAACTTTGTAACTTCCGTGTTCTAGAATGTTCTAGGAAAACTATAACAGATATTAATACGCGCTAATTGGTGCGAACACGAATAGTAGTATTATGGAGTAGTATGACGTTAGTAATGGAGTAGTAACAATTAAGTCTTGAGTTAGTATGGAAGTGTTTTGTGAACCAGTCTTACTCTTGCATTATTTTTGTGTTTCGTCAAGAATGGATAAATAAATTTGTATAAAAAATATGTACCGTGTCACGTTGATGGTTAATTCCATGACTTGGAAGAACCCGAGCTACAAGATCTTCGAGACCACTGAACATTTACAACAGGTGATGTATAACAAAATGTGGCTTTAATGTATGTCAAGTAAAAAAAGAAATTCGCCACAATATGCTAGAATTATCGCGCAGTGAACTCTGAAAATGTTGACCGCCTTAAATTAGATTGTCTGGACGCGTTCTGAAACTTTCAGACTTCGTTTCTGGGTCCAGCATTGTTGTGTGAGACAACAGATATAAAATTCCTGGCCAGCAGGATTCACGCGACTTTGAAAGGATCGCGTTGTTAATATAACGGTATGTAAACATGGTGTCACCTAATGCGTAGGCACACAAAACCCGGCTCCCAGTGAATACTATGCGCGCTCGCTTGCTGTCAGCTAGTGTCAGACATGGATATTAGCAAGCCGCCTTCATTACGACCACCGATAAGCCAGCGTCGCATATTGCTGATGCTGATACAGTCACTAACGTACGCAGCTTTAATTAGTCTACGGATTTTAATGTCGGAGATACGTTTTTCGGTTTCTCTGTATCTCCCGCATTGAAACAGGTGCGTTTCACACTACATTTCAGAGATACCTAACGGCATCGGTCTGTAAATTGTGCCAATGAAGCGAATAAGTGCCTAGGGCACACACGAATAAGCGGCAACTGCGAATTCCGGTTAATACGGCTTCACTGACAACGTGTGTAATTGGATTTCCAGAACGCTTTTGACACCGTACCTCACAAACGGCTTTCAATCAAATTGCGTGGTTATGATATATCGCGCCAAATTTGAGACTGGACAGGCTATTTCCTGTCAGAGAGGACATAGTCTGTAGTAATCGATGGTAAGGCATCGTCTAAAACAGAGGTGATATCTGGCGTTCCACAAGGTAGTGTTATTGATCCTCTGCTGTTCCTTATTTACAAAAACGACTTGGGAGGAGCTCTCTTAGGTTGTGTGCAGATGACGGTGTCATTTACCGTCTAGTAAAATCATCTGAAGATCAATACCAACTGTAGAACGAGCTAAATAAGATATCACTATGGTATAAAAATTGGCAATTGACTAAATAATGAGAAGTGTTAAGTCAACCACATGAATACGAAAAGAAATCCGTTTAACTTTGTTATCAAGATAAATCAATCAAAAGTAAAAGCTATAAACTCCACAAAATACCTGGAAAATACTATTACTTAAGACTTAAACTGGAAAGAATACGTAGATAATGTCGTGGGAAAGGCGAACCAGATACTGCGTTTTACTGGCAGAAAAAAGATGCAACAGAAATACTATGCTACGCTTGTCCGTCCATTTTTTGAGTATCGCTGCCCAGTGTGCGTATAACGGAGGACATCGAAAGAGTTCAAAAAAGGGGAGGTCTTTTTGTATCGTGACGATACAAGAGAGACAGCGTTACGGAAATTATACAGGATCTGCCATGGGGATCATTACAACAACTGCGCTTATCGCTGCGACGTGGGCTACTTACGAAACTCCAATCGCCAACTACCTCCTGCGAACGCAAAGACATATTGTTGCTTCCCACCTAGACAGTTCGAAAGGATCATCAGAATAAAATACGAGAAATCAGAGCTCGAATGGAGAGATTCAGGTGTTCTTCCTTCCCGCGCGGAATTCGAGAATGGAATGGGAGATAAATAGTACAAAGTTGGTTCAATGAACCTTCTGCGAGACACTTAAATGTAATTTGCGGTGTATCCTGTAGATGTAGATGGATGGACGTCATTGATTGCGTCTGAAGATGGTACTAATGGAGTGTCGAAACGGGAAGAAAATAAAATTTAATCAAAACTTACCGCTTTCGGTGTATATTAAAAAAAGGAATCACAATTCTGATTTCACAATCTAATCAAATGTCCAAATGTTTGTTAAGCTTAAGTGGCTTATCTGAGGGGTCATCAGTCCCTAAACTTACCAACTACTCCTACCTTATACTAAAGACGACACAAACATCGATGCCCGCCGAGGGATTCGAACCCTCGACGGGGTGCGGCCTCGCGCATCGCAGCATACCGCCTCAATGAGCTTGGTCACTCCGCCGCTGCGATTTCACAATCGTAATTCTCCTAAATCACTCCCGGCAAATGCCGGGATGGTTCCTTTCAAAGAGGTCATTCCCTCCCCAATCATGAAGAAAACCATCCGATCGTGACCTCTGCCTCTAATGACTTTTTTATGTAAATGATTTTTCCTGTTACTCTTTCGTAGAACTCCATTTATGAAAATTAATTACAGTGCGTTAGGGGACATCCATTAATTACGTGAGGTGCTTTTGGATTTTTCTTATTTTTTTTTATCCCGTCCCCCCAGGTGAGACGTCTTGAGATTTTCCTCGACCTTCTGGAACCCCTCTCGTAATCTCACGTGGGATTTTTCAAAGTGAGTATTGTAGTTTAAATACGTTAATCTGTGCTTGATTACGTTCGATTCTTTAAGAAAACACTATTTTTTAAATATTTATTTTAGACTAGTTAAGACTTGTGTTTAATACATTGCGTATAGAATCACATAAATAATCGAACAATAAATACATAAAAGGAACTTCTAGAATTCGTACAAGAAACTCAAAATGTAGAGACCCCACTGATTTGATCCATTACAAAGCGTTGGTGAAAGGCCTTCGGTTTTTCATTTTGTTTATGCTTTACCTATATCAAAATTAGATTAGAGCTTAGTTAAATACATCAAATAACCAATAAATAACCTTCCTAAATGCATGAAGCATGTTATGAAACTACAAAGAGAGCTGGCAGCAGAAAAAGAGTCTTGTCGAAAATCGCTGTCCGTCCCAAATCAAATGTTCAAATGTTTCTTAAGCTTATGGGACTTAACTGCGGGGTCATCAGTCCCTAAACATACAAACTACTTATAAAATAACTTATAGTAAAGACAACAAAAATTCATGTCAGAGGGGCATTCGAACCCCCGAAGGGGAACGGCCTCGCGCATCGCAGCATAGCGCCTCAATGCGCTCGGCCACGGCTGTCCTTCCCAACAAACTATTTCTGTCGTCAATGCGGAAACGCGTTCAACAGCACTTGTATCCAACTTCTTGGAGCAATTCCACAGTCTTGTAGAAATTTTCAGCAATCAGTCGCAAGTACTATTTATTGGCAGCTCTAGATTTCGACTACTGTGTGGTCACTATCAATGTTAACACAAAACGATTAAAATACGTAAAACAACGTGGAGGTCGAAATATTTTACGTATTTTAATCGTTTTTTAAGCATTGATAATGACCTCACAGTGGTCAGAATTTAGATCTGCCAATAAATAATAGGGGTGAGTCAGGTAAGTTGACGAGGAGTTCAAGATGACGAATTTTGAATTTCTCCGTTAACTCAACAGCAGGTGCTACGTGCACTATGGTACTGCTTCGTTAGCGCGCTCTGCAAGCATGCCTGTTTAACTAGAACCGCTTGGTCATTTTGTTTTGTTGACAACGGAATATTTGAAGTGGACGCTGTTTTCGAACAATTTTTTCTTCAGTTTAAATACGTTTTACGTAAGTAATACTTTTATTTTACTGAATAATAGTTGATTACCTTTAAGCCTTATGGATTTTCTGATGCTTTAATAATGGTTTAATGAATTTATTCTGTTAGATTTTGTACACGTTAAAGTTTGTATGTAAAATGTCGACTGCGGTTAAGATGACGAATTATTCAGAGGCTAAGATGGCGAGTTTTATGGACACAGGAATCAAGCCATTAAATTCACTGATATTTAGTGATGAAGACGTTGCACCATCACTAACAACAGACAACGTCAATGAAATTACATCTAAAACCTGAGATATCAGCAAACCCACCTGCGGAATTGGATGCACTACCGGGGCTTCTTCTAACTCTGCAACTTCCTCTATTTTACTTCCGTTACCTCAAACAGAATTTGTACCAGGGCCTTCATCTAACCCTACATCTACTTCTACTATAGTTTCATTACCCCATGCAGAATTGTGAACATTATCAGTGCCCTCATCCACCTCTAATTCCAGATCTACCTCTGATTTACGTCTGTTATCTAAGGCGGACCTAAAGGATGTCCAAGAAAACGAAAAAAAAGTTGCTATTTTTAAACATGTAAAGCATATCCGTGAAAATAGCTCTGGAAGAAAAGAAACAAAGACAAGAGGACAAAGAGAAGAAACAAGACAAAAAATTTAAGACAAAAAATTGAAAGAAAATGCGCATTCAGAGGCAAAAAAAGTGAACAAAGGTTCTAAACGTAATCTTGCTTTCGGCGGATGTTCTGGAACGAAAAAAAAGAGGATCCTAGAATCGACTTATGCTACCCTTCTTCGAACTCATCCACTGAGATTGAGTAGCCGACAGTGATTCCGATTATATCGATAAAAGAGACTGTATCCTTTGTGGTGAAGTTGTAAAGCCTGAATTGTGTTATCAATGTCCTGGATGCCAACAGTGGACTCATGCTCAGTCTACGGGCGTAAATTTCAGGAAAGCAAAGAAGAAATGCTATGTTTGCGATTTTTGTGCTAAATAGATAATTTCAATAAAATATCTTTCTTTTCTAAATGAAATGTTTATTTCGTCATCTTACCCATACCTCAAAGTTATCTTACCCGCCGGCCGCGGTGGCCGAGGGGACTAAGGCGCTCCAGCGCTCCAGTCACGGTCTGCACGGCCACTGCGGTCGGGGGTTAGAATCCCCCCTCGGGCATGGATATTTGTGCCGTCCTAGTTCGTAAGTAGTTCATAAGTAGTTTGTAAGTTTAGGGACTGATGACCCCGTAGTTAAGTCCCATAGACTATACAAACATTTGAACATTTTCTATCTTACCCTCTTTGTAAGATGGTGAATGGTACTATCACTAACAAAAACAGGTCTATGCAGAAAAACAATTTTAGGAAATTTTCAAGGACGTGAAGCTAAAGGGGAGACATGAAGAAATCATTTTACCGTAAATAAAGTATTTGATTTCAATGTAAGGGACAAAATAATATTAATATGCCTTGATATCGTCATCTTACCCGACCTTCAATTACTTGCGAATGATTGCTGAAAATTTGCACAAGTCGAAGTACAGTCGTTGAGCACAACTTCCGCCGTGGAATCAAGCCGGATGATGCTCCACAGTCTGTCACAAAACACACTCTGAAGTACCTGGTGAAGTACGCACACCGGCCGCGGTGGGCGAGGGGGCTGAGGCCCTCCAGTCACGGTCTGCACGGCCACTACGGTCGGGGGTTCGAATCCCCCCACGGGCATGGATATTTGTGCCGTCCTTAGTATAAGGTGGTTGATAAGTAGTTTGTAAGTTGAGGGCTGATGACCCCGTAGTTAAGTCCCGTAAGCTTAACAAACATTTGAACATTTTATTTTTTAAGTACGCACGGTATACGCTGCTGCTCGCTGGTGCGTGATCGGCGCCTCGCGACATCTTGCAGCCGCTGCGGGAATCCATGAATGTCGATGGATTGCAGGGCGGCTGCCTGAATCGAGCGACCACAGTGCCGCCAATAAATGCCGATACATCAGTTTAAATTTTTCAAGTCCTGTTTCAGGAAATGTTTTTCACTTTCAAATGCATTTCTTCGGTGCTATGCCATGTTTCCCACGTGTCACACACTGTACTCTTTTGTTGCTCTTCGCTGTATTGCCTAGAACAATGCGCAATATTGGTATACAGGGTGCTACAAAAAGGTACGGCCAAACTTTCTGGAAACATTCCTCACACACACAGAAAGAAAATATGTGGACAAGTGTGTGGAAAACGCTTAATTTCCATGTTAGAGCTCATTTAAGTATTTATCTTCAAATGTAAATTGAAATAATTCGTGCAGACAGTTTTCAAAAATACCCAATTATTTTGTTAGTTTGTACTATACTTCCTCGATTCACCGGCAGGTGGCCCAATTCAAGGAAGGTAATGTTGACTTCAGAGCTTGTGTTGACCGGCGACTCATTGCTCAAGTACATCATCAGTACGTAGAATCAACTGGTCAGTGATCATCACCAACGTGATTTTGCAGTCAGTGCAATGTTTACAAATGCGGAGTTGGCAGATGCCCCTTTGATGTATGGATTATCACGGGGCAATAGCCGGTACGTTTGTATCGATACGGATTCCGTGACCGATGGATTGGTAGAGGCGGACCAATTCCATGGCCTCCACGCTCTCCTGACCTCAACCCTCTTGACTTTCATTTATGGTGGCATTTGATAGCTGTTGTCTACGCAATCCCGGTACCAAATATAGAGATTCTTCGTGCTCGTACCGTGGACGGCTGTGATACAATACGCCATTCTCCAGGACTACATCAGCGCATCAGGGATTCCATGCGACGGAGGGTGGATGCATGTATCCTCACTAACGGAGGACATTTTGAACATTCCCTGTAACAAACTGTTTGAAGTCACGCTGGTACGTTCTGTTGCTGTGTGTTTCCATTCCGTGATTAATGTGATCCGAGGAGAAGTATTAAAATGAGCTCTAACGTGGAAATGAAGCGTTTCCGGACACATGTCCACATAACATATTTTTCTTTGTGTGTGAGGAATGTTTCCTGCACGTTTGGCCGTACCTTTTTGTAACACCCTGTATTTATCAACATAAAACGTTCGCATGGTTTTACACGTTATAGTACAGACAACACTGTAGCACGTCCTACGTGGAAAATATCATGAATAAATGGCATAGCACACAGATAACGAACCAGTTTTTGCAATGAATCGTGTAAAATATAAATAATTGAAAATCTAGATTGGTAGTCGAGAAATTAGTTTATGACAATGCCTGTAAAATTACATCATTGTAAATAAAAAAATGTTTGTAAATCTATCGGACCAAACTACGTGGTCATCAGTCCCTAGCTTACAAACCATTTAAACTAAGGTAAACTAACCTAAGAACAACACACACACACCAATGCCCCAGGGAGGATTCGAACCTCCACAGCGAGGAGCCTTAGACCGCTCGGCTACTCCACCACGGCCATCATTTTAAGCAGCAGGTTTGTAATAATTTTATTCCTCATGTTTTAGGGATAAAAGCACAGAAGTTATGGAACAGTATGAAAGATTTATTTCAAATGTTAAATATTATGGATGAAGTAGTGACTGCGTTATCCAGGAGACGATATGTGCTTAATAAGTAGTGCTACGTCCCTCATCAACGCGCGTGAAAAGAACGCTAGTATGACCGTAGCCGAACGGACTGTCATGGGCCTCTATTCACGCAGCTTCATTCTGAGGTCATGAATATGACCACTAAAAAAATCCGTTAAACTTCAGTTACACGGTAAATCAGTCAAACCTACAGGACTTGAGTAACAATTACGAAGAAATTAAATTAGACAGAACACTTAAAAATACTGTAGGGAAGGTGAACCAAACATTACGTTTCATTGGAAGAACCCTTAGAAGATTCAACAATTCTACTAAAAAAACTGCCCACACTACACCTGTGCAGCTTGAAATAACGGACGTAGAGCAGAGGTAGATCTGGAGTTAAGAGGTGGATGAGGGCACTGATAATGCGCAAAATTATGCATGGGGTAATGAAGCAATAACAGAAGTAGATGTAGGGGTAGATGAAGGCACTGGTAGAAATTTTGTTTGAGGTAATGGAGGTAAAATAGAGATAAAATAGAGGAAGTTCCAGAGTTAGATGAAAGCCCCAGTAGTGCATCCAATTCCGCAGGTGGGTTTGCTGATATCTCAGGTAAAGCATCGGTTTTCGATGGAATTTCATTGACGAATTAACCTTTAGGTGCGTTCTACTTTGGAGTATTGCTGCCCATTGTGGGATCCACACCAGGTGGGACTGACGGACGATTTGATGATTTAGAAAAATTCAGAGGAGCGCAGCTCTTGTTTTACTATCGCGAGTGTCACAGAAGTGTTGCACGAGTTAGGGTGAAAATCATTAAAAGAAAATCGTTTTTTCTTCCTTTTTTTTCAGCCAGATCTATTTGCTAAATTTGTTTCACCGACGTTCTCTAGAGAATGCGAACATATATTGTTAACATACACCTACATAGGGAGAAATGACAATAAGAGAAATCAGATAGAAAACAAAAAGATTTAGGTGTTCTCTTTTCCCGCTAGCTATTAGACAATGGAACTGTAGAGAAATATCATAAAAATGGTTCGATGAATCTTCTGCCGTGCACATCAATGTGACTTGCAGAGTTTCCATGTAGATTGAAAGGAGTACGCAAAATAATTTTCACTTAATTTTTGCCTTGAGCATGTTTTGCATCAGAATTACTAAAGGGACTGACTACGCTGCGCTTGTCCATTCTTTTTTGGAATATTGGTCCTTGGTGTGATGTGGAAGAAGGAATGTGAACTATCAAACACACTTACGAGCACAAGTATCTAGGATTCCATATCACAGAAGAGGCGAAACAGGCCAAACAGGATTAGGAAATTAATTAAGAATCAATTCTGGGACGTGTACTTGGTATTTTATGGGACCGACAGATTAGAAAGGGAATACAAAATAAGAATCTTCATCACAGTTACTGACGGAATAGCCTCCATTGTTATGCTCCTCTCACTTCTTTCTTTCTTCTTTCCATCATAGAATCGAATCTTACATTTCTCTTCGTCTAACTAATCAACCTCTTCTATATCTCCTTCTCCCTAGCCTATCGTCTTATGTATCTGCTCGATGTGACTTAAATAGTGGCATCTATTTATTCACAACAGATACAAAAGCGTTATATGTTTGCACTTGTTACTGTCCTTCAAAGTACTCACCTGCGTTGTGTAGAACCCTTTGTATAGGCGTAGTATACCGTAGCAGAGCCTGTTCTGTTGATGGTGAGAATTGAGCGGTCTACTGCCTGTCGAATCGCTGGAACAGTTCAGAAGCCAATGCTGCGAAGTGGTTCCGTCATCTTCGGAATTAAATAAAAGTCACAAGAAGGAGTATGGTGGATGGTACAGTACTTCCCAGTTCCACCGGCCGAACAGAGCGAGTATTGTTGTGCAGAATGATGGATGGATTGCGCAGAAAGTGTTGCCACTTCTTTCGCAAAGCCGGTCGCAGGTGATGCTCCAAACAACGAACAGTATTTCTGCGCATTGGCCGTCAGTCGTGGAGGAACGTAATGCGTGAGTGAGCTCACGAACCGTCTGGAGTCGATTACTGTCCACCTACGTCCTTTGTTTTCGGACTGCATTTCCTTTGGATTATTCCAATGAATCTCAGTCAGGCATCTGCTTTACCGACTATTAATTGTATACGGTCGTTCCATTTTAAATCACTCCTAATGCCTGCTCCCAGATAATTTATGGAATTAACTGCTTCCAACTGCTGATCTGCTATAGTGTAGCTAAACGATAAGAATCTTTATATCTTTCTATTCGTAGCACATTACACTTGTCTACATTGAGAATAAATTGCCATTCCCTGCACCATACGACAATTCGCTGCAGATCCTCCCGCATTTCAGTACAATTTTTTATTGTTACAACCTTCCTATATACTGCAGCACCATCTGCAAAAAGCCTCAGTGATACTCCGATAATATCCACAAGGTCATTTATATATACTGTGAATAGCAGCGGTCCCACGACACGTACCTGACACCACTCTAAAAGAAATGTTCAATTGTCTGTAAATCTATCGGATGATGATGATTGGTGTTTTAAGGCGCTCAACAGCGAGGTTATCAGCGCCCGCTATCGGACCAAACTGCGTGGTCATCAGTCCGTAGCTTTACTTAAGCCTAGGAAAACTAACCTAAGGACAAACACACACCCCTGCCCCAGGGAGGACTCGAACCTCCACGGCGAGCAAGCGCGCGCTCAGCAGCGAGACGCTTTAGACCGCTCGGCTATTCCACCGCGGCTCACACCACTCAAAATGCGGAAGTTTTGTCTCCATTGATAATGACATACTGCCTTCTGTTATCTGACGTGGTGGAGTGGCCGAGCGGTCTAAGGCGCCTCGCTGCGAAGCGCGCGGTTGCTCGCCGTCGGAGGTTCGAGTCCTCCCTATGGCATGGGTGTGGGTGTTTGTCCGTAGTTTAGTTTACCTAGGTTCAAGTAGTTTGTAAGCTACGGACTGAGGATCACGCAGTTTGCCCCGATAGATTTACAAACATTTGAACATTTGAATTCTGTTATCTAGGAACTCCTGAATCCAATCACACAATTTGGTCTTCCTTTGTTCACTACACGACTGTGGGGAACCGTAACAAACGCCTTGCGGAAATAAACCGGGTAATAGTGCGCCTCGGTTGCACAGTGGTAGAGTGCCAGACTATAAATCCAAAGGTCGCGGATTCGAGCCCCACCATGTCCTAGGATTTTTATCTGTCACTTTCCACTTCTTTCACCTCTGGCAGTATTGCTCACGTGAAAAATACCGAGTAGCACCGTGGTTTGGAACCCACGTTAAACTGTAGGTCTCCCTATAACTGGCTGGGTAAGTCAGGTAGTCAGAGGAAGGTAACGGCATACCACCTCCAAACAGGACCATGCCTAATAAAGTACTGGGGTGTTCAAACCACTCTTCGGATTGTTGACTGCTTTACCTTTAATAATGAAAAATGATATAACATTCAGGGTGCCACTTGGTCATAACTTAGTGTGAACTATCAGTTAAGATTTCACAAACCATGATGAGCTTGTAACTGTCGTCTAACTGTACGTAAAGATTAACATTTGCATGGAATATGAACTCTACGCCCCGTAGCAACTGTGCCAAATTTTATTACCACCCCTCCCGTTCCGTTACCGCCACTCAACCACCTCTGGCTTTAGCGCCATTACGGATTCCGGATCGCACAGCTGTGGCTGCCAGAATGCCGATGAGGGCGTTGGCGCCGCCGCCCTCGCTGTGTGTGTGTGTGTGTGTGTGTGTGTGTGTGTGGAGTTATCTGCGCAGCCCCCCCCCCCCACCCCACCCCCTTGTTTACCCTGCGGGGCCTGACGCGCAGCGATTATTTAATTAGGTCCGTATTTACATGCCCGCGGTGCTTCGCATACTCTCTGAACTTCAGGCATCACAGTTCATTTGGGAACCACCGCGGTAATCAACTATTCGGAACATTATTTCGTGAGTATTTCTTGCAGCCGTGTCAATGTCGCACTGCCAGTTTGTTTCAGGAGTATAAATAGATGGGTCCCGAAATAAAAGTTTTACTCTGGACCGGAGTGTGGAGTTCGTGGCTGATCAGAACTACGATTCGAAGCCAGGAGCTTTGCCTTTTATATCAGCGAACGGTGAAAATATGACTCTGGAAACATCCCCAAGGCTTTGGCCTAAGCCATGTTTCCACCATAATAGCTCCTTCCAGGAGTGCTAGTCCTGCTAGTTTCGCAGGAGAACTTTTGATGAGCTTTGAAGGTAGCAGACGAGGTACTGGTGGCGTGAGGATGGACGTAAGGCGCTCACATGTAGCTCAGTAGGTAGAGCGCTTGCAAGAGAAAGGCAGACGTCCTGCGTTTGAATCGCAATCCGGCAGACCGTTTTCATGTGTCAGAAAGTTTCTTGAGTTCTTGTTATCACAGGAATGGAAATCTCAGGAAGTCAGAAGCAGTTGTGATATTCTGTCGTTTTCCTTCAGTAAAAAAACTGTCTTGATTGAAAATTGTTTTATTCCTTATTTAATGCCGCGTTTCGGCTTTTAGCAGGGCTTCTTTAGATTATCTGCGTGACAGAATCTAAAGATGCCCTGCTGATGGCCGAAACGCGGCATTAAATAATGAATAAAACAATTTTCAATCAAGACGGTTTTTTACTGAAGGAATTATTTATTATGATTGCTGGAAATCATTTTTATGTCATTCTCAGTTGGTTACATTAAAATATTAATAGTGATTTCGGAGACAAAATTTTCGTTCCGAGCAGCAGATGTGCCACACCTTCTTCTAATAACTACTAGGGGATATGAGAACGAAGTCTTTCGCGACGGCTCTCGCGTATAAAACATTCTTGGACTTCTTGCCGCGTCAAATCTTCATAAAATGCCGGCCGCGGTGGCCGAGGAGACTAAGGCGCTTCAGTTACGGTCTGCACGGCCACTACGGTCGGGGGTTCGAATCCCCCCTCGGGCATGGATATTTGTGTCGTCCTAGATCGTAAGTAGTTCATAAGTAGTTTGTAAGTTTAGGGATTGATAGCCCTGTAGTTAAGTACCATAAAAAAAAAAAAAAAAAAAAAAAAAAAAAAAAAAAAAAAAAAAAAAAAAAAAAAAATCATAAAACTTCAAGCTTTCGACGACTACCTCCATCGCCTTCGTCAGGACAAACTGATTGGTTGTGTAGTGCTGCGCTGGTCTTAAACAGCAAAAAAATGCTTGGTCAGCTTCTTATTGACGTCTGCGCTAGTATCGAGATGCTGTACAGAATGTCTCTACATCTACATCTACTCTGGCAGAGGGTTCATGGAAGCACCTTTATATATTCATCTACCATTCAATTATCAAATAGCACGCGGGAAGAAAGGACATCTGAATCTCTACGTTCGAGCTCTGATTTCTTGTATTTCATTTTGATAATCTTTTCTACCAATGTAATTGGTAGTCAACAATATATTTTCGCATTCGGAGGAGAAGGTTGGAGATTGTAAGTAGTCCAGGGCGCAGGGATAAGCGCCATTGTTGTAATGATTGTAATGATTGTAATGATTCGGTATCATTTCCGTAACGCAATTTCCCCTGTATCGTGACAATACAAAACGAGCTGCCCTTCTTGGGACTCCTTCCATGTCCTGATAAGACTCCACACTGGGCAACAATACTCCAAAAAACGTCAGAAAAGCGTAGTTTATGCAGTCTCTTCAGTAGTTCTGTTGCATCTTTTAAGGGTTCTGCCAATAAAACGCTGTCTCTGGTTCGCCTTTCCCACAACATTTACCGAGCGAGGTGGCGCACTGGTAACGCACTGGACTAGCATTCGGAAGGATGGTGGTTGAAATCCGCCTCCGGCCATCCAGATTTGGGTTTTCCGTGATTTCCCTAAATCACTCCAGGCAAATGCCGGGATGGTTCCTTTGAAAGGGCACGGCCGATTTCCTTCCACATCCTTATCCAAACATCCGAGCGTAATCTCCGTCTCTAATGACGAAGCCGTCGATGGGACGTAAAACTACTAGCTTCCTCCTCCTCCACAACATTATTTACGTGTTCTGTCTAGTTTACGTCTGAAGTAATAGTTATTCTTATGTATATTGTGGAGTTTACGGCCTTCACCTTTGATTGATGTATCTTGTAAACAACTTTTAACGGATTTCGTTTCGTACTCATGTGGGAAACTTCACACTTCTCATTATTTAGAATCAATTACCATTTTTTTTCACCACCATGATATCTTATTTAGATCGTTCTGCAGTTTTTGATCTTCATAGGACTTTACTAGACGGTAAATGACGGTATCAAACAACCTAAGAGAGCTATTTAGATTTTCCCCTAAATCGTTTATGTAAATAAGGAACAGCAGAGGACCATTAAAGCCCGAAATCACATCTGCTTTAGTCGATGCCTTACCATACTGTGTTCTCCCTGACAGCAAATACCGTATTCAGTCGCATATTTGGAGCGATATACCATAAGCACACAATTTGATTAAAAAACGTTTGTGCGGTACGGTGTCATAAGCCTTTTGGAAATCAAGAAATACGGAATCAATTGCCGCTCTTCTGTATCGACCACTCGTTTCCATGCACCGCCAAGATTGTACCGCTGTCAGGTTAAAACTGTCCTCGTACATTCTTATTTCTACAGCCTCTTTAATTACAGAATCCCATTACGTGCAGGCCAGGGACAAAATTGTTGTTTCATTAATAAAACTTTGTGTTTGTTTGTGAGGCTGTGCTCAGCGACTGCCGATTTCTCCAACTATCCATTTCTGAGGTGCCTCTGGTGTTCTGTGCAACAGTCGGCAACGGTACTGATGGGCTGACCTTGTAGTTGCTTCCACAATCACATTGAATATTGTAAATCCTAGCGATACTGAGTCCGAGACTGTCCTTTACAAGGCGCAGCATCTTCTTAATTTTCCTAAGCGTTCGGAAAATCGATCTTATACCTTCTCTCCCCAGGACTTTTCCTATTTTGCTAGATTTAGCACCACAGAACGCAAGGAAAGCCATCGGTTGCCCATTATGTGAATATTCAACATTTTCCCTTTTCCTCTTCTTGCCAAACGCTGTCCTTATATCCTGTGTACTACAGCCAAATGTTTGTATTGTCTATGGGACTTAACTACGGGGTCATGAGTCCCTAAACTTACAAACTACTTATGAACTAACTAAGACTAAGGACGGCACAAATATCCATGCCCGAGGGGGGACTTGAACCCCCGAACGTAGTGGCCGTGCAGACCGTGACTGGAGCGCCTCAGTCCCCTCGGCAACCGCGGCCGGCGTACCATAGCCGTTATGTTCTATATATCAATGTGTTAAAATGTTTGTTCAGCTTATGGGACTTAACTGAAGCGTAATTATTTCCTAAAGTTACAAACTACTTTGATTTATGCTAAAAACAAACATCCTTTTCCGAGGGAGGATTCGAACCCCTGATGGGGAACTACCTCGCGCATCAGGGCATGGACCTCTATGCACTTAGCCACTCCGCCGTGGCTCAACGAGTTCAGAACGTCTCCCTTCTGAACTGGGTGATGGAAACTCTGTGCGCTGAAACACAAATCAGTGTGTGTGAGATATAAATCTGAGTATATCGTAAACCAAACCAGAGAAGCTGCAAAGACATCCCGTACAGCGTCTCCGATACTACCGGAGTGGTGGCGCCACCAGCACAGATGTCGACACCATCTGCGATGGCATTACGTAGCCGGCCGTGGTGGCCGAGGAGACTGAGGCGCTTCAGTCACGGTCTGCACGGCCACTACGGTCGGGGGTTCGAATCCCCCTCGGGCATGGATATTTGTGTCGTCCTAGTTCGTAAGTAGTTCATAAGTAGTTTGTAAGTTTAGGGACTGATGACCCCGTAGTTAAGTCCCATAAGCTTTACAAACATTTGAACATTTTTTGGCATTAAGTAGCCACCAGCCAATCAGAAGCCTACCAATCACAAGCCACCTACTTGCTATTTAAGACCACCGTAGCACTGCGCAACCAGTCAGTTGCTCCTGACGACGGCAATGGAGGTGATCGTCGAAAGATTGATGTTTTATTAAGATTTGACGCGGCAAGAAGTCCGAGATCGTTTTATCCAACTACTAGGGGAGTTCAATAAGCAATGAAACACATTATTTTCTTATACAGGGATTGCTTTAACTAACATTCAAATGTTATTCCCCAATCTTCGAGCAATACAACATTATTTCTCAACGTAATCCCCAATGAATGCTACGGCTTGACGCCACCTTGAGTTGAGGACACGTATTGTTGCACGGTAGGATTCCACATGTCGATGTGAGAGCCAACGTCGTACTGCATGCCTTACACAGATTGCGTCCTTCATTAGGCCAAACATATGGAATTCCGACGGTGCGAGATTGGGGCCCTAGGGTGCGTGAGTCAGAAAGGTTAAGTGAAAGTTTGTGAACTCCTCTCAGGTGTGGAGACCTGCCTGATACCTTGCGTTGTCATGGAAATGATCCTCAAACGCTGAAGTTGTTTCTTCAAATTTGAAAGAGTCGGACAACACACTTGAGAGTTGATCATTTGACATTGGGAACGACAACTAAGAGAATAACCCCTTCATCTCCCAGAAGACTGTAGCCATGACTGCAGCCGGCTGAGGGTATGGCTCTAAATTTTTCTTGGTTAGGAGAGTGTGTGTGGGCAGCACTCATTTGACTGCCGTTTTGTTTCGGGTTCGAAGTGATGAATGCATATGTCATCGCCTTTATCAATGTTTGACAAAAATTGTCACTATCAGCCTTATGACGAACTAGCAATTTCGCATAGATGGTTCTCCTCCGCTGTTTGTGGTCTTCAGCTAGACATGAACACAGAGGGAACAGACCTTTGTATATCCCAAATGATAGAGGGGTGACGTTGAGCAGCGAGTAGTTTGATTGTGATCCGTCGATCATCTCACACTACAGCTGATCATCAAAGTCTTCAGGCTCGCTCGCAGCTCGTCCCCGCCTTGTGCCAGACTCGCTGGGACAGGGCAATGGGCATTGCGAGTCAGCCGCGGCCAGCCTGCTACGAGCTACCACTGTGCTCTTGAGACTCGTAGACCCGTAACGTTCGTAGGAACTAGCAGCGCCGTTAGCGAATGTTAGCAGCGAGGACTTAACTTCTGCTGGGCAGCCATAGAACAAGCTGTGGTAGTTCCTGCTGGGATAATTTTAAGTTTCTACTTTAATTAGAAATTTGTCTCATTTCATGTTAGACGTCTCTACGATAATATCCGATTTTTCTGCATTTTTATAGCAATTTTAAACAAGAATGGGATGCCTCTCTGCAGGCGTGCAGCCCATAGTGGCTAGCTCTTTCTGAATAATTGTTTTAAACTTTGTGACGTAAGCTTTGCAGCTGAGTTGTAACTTTTTATAATGTGACTTGTTTTAATTTATAATTTATGATGGAGGCAATCGTAGTTACTGCCGAAATAAGGTTAAATAATTTTAATTTGGCGACTGAGGGCTGTATTTTTATGCTTTGTTATCATCTTTTTATATTCCAAATTCCAAAAGAAGTTACACTACACCTGGACTATTTCTCTTCCGCTTCGAGTATGATCGACTCTCATCGCTCGCGAGCGCCTGAGCTTGAGCAACACCACGTAGAGAGAAGGCCGCGGCGCTCTCGTGTGACGTCAGGCAGAGTAGGTTGCACTCGCATAGCTGACTGGGTAGCCGCTGGGTCTCGGCCCACTATGCCGAAGCAGCGAGCCAGTCAACTATGCGCGCGCAACCTAGCCTGACGTCACAGGAGAGCGCCGCGACCTTCTCTCTAGGTGTTGGTGGCTAAAGCCACGAGCTGCTCGCTGCGCCAATTCCGAGTAGCAACCGTGCTCGCAAGTAATGAGCGAGCTTGTTTCGTCTTATTGACTGAGTCGGCCGGTCAGAACGCAGGTAAAGTTCGAATGTTGTAAACCTACTTGACCAAACTGATAGGTCATCAGTCCCTAGACATAGAAACTACTTAAACTTACTTACACTAACTAAACTAACAGACGCCGTTGCCTGACGGAAGACTCGATCCTCCGGCGGAAGCGGCCGCCCAATTAGTAGCATGATACCTTAGACTACGCGGGAAGTAGGTCTGCTTGATCATGCGGCGTTTATGAAACACGCTTCGTCCAATGACTCACCGTTTTTTTTTTTCCACTGCCAGATGACCGTATACATTCTGCAAGAGGCTATGAACATTACATCTTGCCTGGTAGATAATTTATTTCAAATGACTCTTGTAATAAAATAAGAGTTCATGAAGGGGGAGAAAATAGTGACTGGCCGAGAGTAAGTCTTCATATGCGATTTTAACACTGTCTAGTTGTAAAGTTCCTTTGCAGTCTCTCAGGACTATCTTCTACCCACCTATAAATTTCCCCTGCTATACCCTCACTCCTATTACTAGGGATGTATGCACTTATGTTCCTATTTGCACTAAGTAACGCACATTGCATGAGGGGTCGTAGGTTTCACCAATTCTTCAGACTTGTGAAACACTTTTGTTTATTACTGATCTTAGGTCTCGAAGTGGATTGATGTCTCACGCAGTTTCAGTACACAGGTCGCAGATTCTTGATGTCTGAAGCTAAATGCTGTGAAAATAATTTAAGGGCTGTAACTACGATTTTCTTCATAAAACACGGGATGCCAGTGGATTTTAAATTTATTCTTCCAACATTTACACACACTCAGCAAAGAAACACAAATCTAAGCGGTACATTGAACGATATTCACTTTATAATAAATACTAGTGCCATGATGATAAATGTACAAGTTCCGTAATAACACAAGGTACTACATGTTAACAGTTCTAAGGTCGGCACTAGACTGTGCTCGGCCAGGCATGGCTGCTAGTTGCTGCCTCTGTCTTTTTGGTACCAAACGAAAATGTTTGTAAAACTTATGGGACGTAACTACGAGGTCATCAGTCCCTAAACTTACAAACTACTTATCAACTAGCTAAGACTAAGGACGGCACAAATATCCATGCCCGAGGGGGGGATTCGAACCCCCAACCGTAGTGGCCGTGCAGACCGTGACTGGAGCGCCTCAGTCCCCTCGGCCACCGTGGCCGGCTGGCAAACGAACCTTGTAGATTCGTCGCTACTATTTTGTTTATATAATTTACAATTAATAAACTACCAAATGGGTTCAAACGAAAGCTTGCTAACAGAAAAGTCTTACACTGAAATTACATCACCTAATGTTTACTTGCTTAAAACCATGGTGTCTCACGAAAGACGCCTGCCACAGCAGCGCCCGATTCTCAGACTCTATTCTGCCTTGGGTGAATACACTGAAAGTCTATAAGACATTGCCATCTGAGTGACCTGAGCATATCTTTATTTACAGTAGATGTTCAAAATGATGTCCCTCTATGGAAAGAGCGACCTGGCATGTCTTGAATAAATTTGCCAACATTCGACGAATTTCGGCTGCCGAAATCTGGGAAATGACTAGTCGAATCCTGTCTTTCAACTCCTCGAGTGTATGGGGATTGTTTGCATGCACCTTGTCTTTTAACATTACCCAAAGATAAAAGTCACAGGGATATAGATCTGGAATACAACGGGGCCAGTCAAGTATCCTATCATCAAGAACACTTCGTATTGCTGCCATAGAAGCATTGGTCTTGCATGAAATAACGGTACACCTTTTTGTTGGGTGGAAGATCTTGAAAAAATGGATGCAGGATATTGTTCACATACCTGTCAAATTTATTGTTTCCTGAAAAAGTTTGGTCCAATTATTCGCCTCGCACTAATTGCACACCACACTACAGTTTTCACATCATGAAGAGGTTGTTGATGTAACATATGTGGATTTTCTGAGCTCCAAAGTCGATTGTTCTGCGAATTTACGTAGCATGACAAATGCAGCCATGCTTCATCCGAAAAAAAAGCATCTCAGGATCAACTTTCCCATCGTGCACAGACTATAACAGCCAGTTACAGTAACAGTATCTGAGTCGGTGAGTTGATGCACTACCGTTATTTTGTACGGCTTCAAATTCAGTTTGTGTACTGCTCTGTGAAAAGATGCTCTTGACACGCCCGTCTGAAGTGCGAAGAGATTTTCTCGGGCTATTTCCAAGGCCTCTCCTATCTCGTCTAATTTATCTTCTGTTAGAACACTACCTCCTCTAGGCCTTCGTTCGTCTAACACAGATCCAGTCTTTTGAAATTTCTTTACTAATCTGTGGATGCATTGGACACATGCACACCAGGAAATTTCCGTATGAAGTCTAGCCGACATTCCACGTACGATTCTGTTTTTTGCATAGTTCAGCACAAGAAACACTCGTTGATCCTTCGTATATACCATACTGAAAGGAAACTCAACACCAAACTCAAATAAAACACCCGAACACTCTGTCAATCAGTACAGAACACAAGAGCACGGAATTTCTACCTGACGACAATAGGGCCGGACTCGGCGGCTGTTGCCAAGTGTCCCAGAACACAACAGCGGCGACCGGCAGGCGGAGCGGCAGCAAGCGGCAAACGCACCGCACTACTCGCGGACCTCTCCCAGGCGTCTTTCGCGAGACACATTGTATTAATAAATGAAATGTAGGAATGCTAGCTCCGACAGGGGAGGCGGCAGCCAAACAAATCACGTCTGTGCTACACTGCTGTGCTTTCTCACGGTCCATACATGATCTGAGCTATTTGTTATGCCTTTCCCAGCACTTACATCGATTGCATCATGCAATTTTGCCTACTGCCAGCCAGCGACTTGGCTTTACAAGTCCAAACTAAGATATGAAATCTCTGAATACTATTATTAAAGTAATAAAGACATATAAATGTCAATGTCTGTTCGGTGTACGATTATCACATCTGAACCACAAGACATAAAGAGCTAAAAATTTGTACAGTTACTAATGTCTACCCAGGGAAGGCTTTAGGCACGGTTTTGTAGCGATCGGATAGCTATTTATCTATATATATTACTGTGAATGTCTGTTAGGTGTACGCTTATCACGTCCAAACGACAAGACGCAGAGACTTAAATATTTATACAGTTACTAAGTTATACCTGAGGAAGGTTTTAGGCACGGTTTTATAGCGATCTGATAGATATTTAGTAATTTGAACAATATAATGCGAAATGCGGAACAATAATAATTCTTTGAAAATTATATTTACTCTTTGAAAATGGTTTTCTTGGTTGCATCGTTGCTTAGGGTTGATAATGATAAAAGGGTGGAGTATATTGGGATAGAAACTTATCGGTGTCTATAAAATTCTACGTGTGTGTGTGTGTGTGTGTTAATATTTCGCTCTGCAGCAAAAACCACAGAATGCAAACAAATGGTTTGTGTGTAATTGTTGTCCGAAGTCTCCCATTTTATACCATAGCAGTTCCATGACGACAGCTGTAAGGGGGTGGAAGATACGGTGGTTCAAAGTCGTCAAATTATAAAAAATTCGGACTGAAGGCCAGCGATGACGTTTGCGACTCTATAGCAAGGAGGTTACGTACAGCGAAACGTGATGCCACAGACCATATCTTTGGTCTATGTGTACTACAATGTCTTCAGCTGTTTCTCTCTAAGGATAAACATACGAATAAGGAAATATAAGAATGAATAAATAAAGCAGTAAAACGAAATTTCTTTTAATACATCTCTTTAAAAAAAATCGATTTGACGTTTCGCACATTACATCAAGTGATCCATCTGTGATATTATTACAATCATTATTGTTTAATTTCGTGATTGGATATTTCGAAACGAGTGCATTTTTACCTGAAAAAAAAAATGGACAGCGAGAGAGTTGATAGGAACTGTACCAACTCAAAGGTTTTAATAAATAAATAAATACCCGGGCAACCACGGGTTTTCAGCTAGTAAAGATATAAAATCAGGCTTGTTACAGTATCTGAGATGCCAGGCCGCGGTCGAGTGACGAGCGTTCTTAGGCACCTCGCTGTTGAGCGCGGTTGTTCTATGCCTCCATATAGCATAGCTGAGTGTGTTGTCCTTTGGTTAGTTTAAGTTAGTTTAAATAAGTCTCTGGACTGATGACCATAGCAATTTGGTCCAGTAGGTTTACACACATCTAAACATGTGTCATGCCCTGGTTTTCTGCCATAAGCTCCGTTTAGCGCTCAAATGTTCAAATGTTTGTAAAGTCTATGGGACTTAACTACGGGGTTATCAGTCCCTAAACTTAGAAACTAATTATGAACTACTTACGAACTAGGACGGCACAAATATCCATGCCCGAGGGGGCATTCGAACCCCCGACCGTAGTGGCCGTGCTGACCGTGACTGGAGCGCCTTAGTCCCCTCGGCCACCGCGGCCGGCCCGTTTAGCGCTACCACCTGTCGGAAGGCAATGAAACTATACGAGATGAAGCGGTATATTTGAAGTTGTTCCACAAGAAATGTCATGTTCTTTCAACGAAACTTTTACCAAAATAAAAAAAATAGTTTCATTACTTATTGGATTCTCCTGGAACTATGTCGTCAAGGAAAACCTATATGACCTTATTACAGAGCAAGGTGGCGCAATTATTACCATACCGGACTCGCATTCGAGAGGAAAGCAGTTCAGTCCCGCTCCAGGCCATGAAGATATGAGATTTTCCTGAGTCTCCCACCAGCGAATTACGGGACTCTTTAATTCGCCCGGAACGGACAATACCCTTCATTAGCAAAAACTTCGCGAGTTTATGTCTCGTCGCTAATGAGTACGATGACGACAGGGCATTAAACCCTAATCTTCATTCTTTCTTTACTATTTTAAGTAACGCCTTAATGTCGTTACGAAAATTATATATCGGTATAAAATATCACACAAATGTAAAATACGACAATAAATGGCGTAATAATTGTGGGAACCTAAAAGTGCGTCACTCTATACACCGGTGGGACCACAAGCCGTCAGACGTGATTCGACGAAGCACTGTGCGGAAAATCAGACGACGTTATAGATGAGGGATGGGCGTGTGCTTGCGGTCACTTCTGCCCCCAGCAGGGCACCAGTAGAAGTGCGGTGCGCCGCCTTTCACTCGCGAACAGCACCGGAAATTGCCGATAATATACGATCGACAGCTGACGTGCGACTTTGTAGCCGCATTGGAAGTATTCTCTACCCTGTGATAATTACCACGGTATGACAATGCAACGAAAACTTATGATGAAATGGTAGCATTTGACAAATATTTAATTTGGTGTTTCCTTAAACATCAATACCTGTATCTATAAATGTCTATACATTTCATTCCATTCCATGATGGTGGTGGTGGTGGTGGTGGCTGGTGCAGCAACAGTGTTGAATAATTAAAAAATGCTCAGTCTCTGTTGCAATATTTTATTCTCCAATAACGCGTTTCGCGCTGTTAGTGCATCGTCAGATTGGGCGGAGATGGGGCCACAGATCTATCTATAACTGTGCAGGAGGTATCTTAAAAATTTGTGTTGTCACTGGGCGCCAATAGCAGCAGAGGAGTCGCTGTCGCGGCAGGTCCACGTTTACAACTTGCTTTGTCGGGCAAAACAAGTTGCCGCATCCTATAAATGTCTGTTCGGTGTACGCTTGTCACGTCCTAACGACAAAACGCAGAGTCTTAAATATTTGTACAGTTACTAATTTGTAACTGAGGAAGGTTTTGGGCACGGTTTTATAGCGATCTGATAAATATTTAGTAATTTGAAGAATATAACTTGAAATGCGGAACAATAACTACTCTTTGAAAATTATATTTACTCTTTGAAAATGGCTTTATTTGTTGCATTGTTGCTTGAGGTTTGATAATGATAAAAGGGTGGAGTATATTGGGATGGAAAGTTATCGGTGTATATAAAATTCTACGTGTGTGTGTGTGTGTGTGTGTGTGTGTGTGTGTTAATATTTCGCTCTGCAGCGAAAACTACAGGACGCAAATGAATGGTCTGGATGTAATTGTTGTCCGAAGTCTCAAGTTGTATACCATAGCAGTTCCATTTCCATGCCGATAGCTATAAAAAAAAATTCGTCAAGATATTAAAAAAAAAAAAAAGTCGGACTGAAGGCCAGCGATGACGTTTGCGACTCTACAGCAAGGAGGTTACATACAGCGAAATGTGATGCCACAGACCATATCTTTCGTCTATGCGTGCTACAATGTCTTCAGCTCTTTCTCTGTAAGGTTAAGCATATGAGTAAGGAAATATAACAATAAATAAATAAATACCCGTGAAACGACGGGTTTTCAGCTAGTGTTGTATAAAGGTGTCAAGGAATGAATAAGTAATTTCAGCTTATAATAATTCTATCAGATAGTGGCACAACACGTCAAAGGACCAAATAAAGAAGAAATATTTTCATTATGTGATAATGAAATCAGTGCAGCAGCATCGCAAAATTCGAAATGCATACCTCGACAGCAGTTCAGAATTCTGTCATTCAGGTCATTGGTAGTAAGTGGGAGGGAGGGGAAGTAATACTAGTCAATAAACGAGAATAAACTATAGTTTCCAACGTCTTAATTTTCTGGTCGCAAACACAACACAAAATATAAGAAACAAATACATGCGTTTGTATTACATATCCATTACCTCAGTGAGTATAATATTATGGAAAAGTGTTACGTTCAGAACTTTAGTCCGCATCACGTAGGTAGAAGGCCCAGTTTTCAGCCGTTCTCCTCTCAATCACCGCAGTGGTAATATTCATGCTCTAGACGCGTGGCTGGCCACGAGTTACGCAATGTTTTTCCCGCAGGCTCCACTGTTAGCGCTCAAAAATGTTCAAATGTTTGCAGAACTTACGGTACTTAACTACGGGGTCATCAGTCCTAAGCTTACAAACTACTTATGAAATACCTAAGACTAAGGATGACACAAATATCCATGCCCGAGGGGGGATTCGAACCCCCGACCGTAGTGACCGTGCAGACCGTGACTGGAGCGCCTCAGTCCCCTCGGCCACCGCGGCCGGCTGTTAGCGCTCGGCCGCAGCTCCTCCCCTCCACGCTTCCCTTATCGCCCCGACTTTAAGCGCGGAAGAGTCTTCTTACAAGGCGTGAACTATAACCTAGAAATAAGAAAGAAGAAAGAAACATGTTTTCATCACTCTCTATTTTTCTTAACATCATTTTTGGAGTGAGGTTACGGTTCATCAACCGCGTTGCTTCAGTCAGTCGAATGCCAGTAATGTTAGTACAAATCTTCAATTTCGTTTAATTTCATTTTATAAATTTACTCCGCAAGCCACCTCACTGTGTGTGGTGGAGGGTACTACGCGTACCTTCCTCTTCCAGTCACTTATGGCCCCCGAGAAGAAGTATTCCGTTTATGCCGCCTTATCCTTGTAGCCACTTCGCGAGATATACATAGGAGGAATCAATATATTGGCACACTTCATGAAACATAGGCTCTTGGAACTCAAATGCAAGAAAAACACAGTAAATGTAGTAGGGAAGACGAATCAAAATGTTTAATTGGCATAAGACTTAGAAGATAATAATAATTTCGTGTGGCTCATTGGCCTGGGGTAAGTCTTTCAATTGGACGCCACTACGGCGACTTGTGTGCCCTAGACTATCCCAGTTATTCAACCGGGGAAAGGGGACCTATAGCTTAACGTGGAATCCGAAACCACGTGTCATTTCTGGCGACTCCTCACATCGTTGAGAGGCGAAGGATGGGTTGCAACGCAGACTGAAAAGCAACAGGTCTGATAAAGAAACTGCCTTCACTTGTGCGTCCTGTTTTCGAGTATTGCTGTGCAGTGTGGGATCACCTAGTGGGACTGACGGATGATTTAGACATACTTCAGAGAAGAGCAGCTGGTTTTGTATTTTATAGGGGAGAAACTGAAATTATCCACGAGTTAGGATTGTGAGATCCTACCGTTTCTGGTCGTCTACTGGACTGAAATTTTTCACAAACCCATAACCTTTGCGCAATAGTGGGATCAGAAGTAATTTTTGTAGTACCTAGTGGGATACCCCACCCCCTGCGTCTTTTGTTCTTCGATGCCGCTGGCTGGCGGAATATTTCTTCCCCGCGCGAGTCTTTTCCTTGCTCCCCGCACACTATGTGGTCATTAGTAATGTTTGTAAGTGCGCCATTGCCATAATCCAACGACTGCCATAAATGTTTGGCCTATCCCCTAAATCTTTCGTTCTATTAAATTAAAATATGACATGCGGGTTATCAAACTGACTGATGTTATATGGTCGTTCCCTTTCAAATCGTTCCTTATGTCTACTCACAGATGTTATATGGTCGGTCACTTTCAAATCGCCCCGTATGTTTTATGATGGTAACTGCTTCCTGCTAATCTTAACACATTTTTTTATCTTGCGGCTCAATTGCTATTCCCTGCACCATGCATCAATATGCTGCAGATCCTATTGTGATTTCTCGATACAATACAGTTTCATTCGCGAAAAGCTTCATTTAACTTCCGATGTTACCTACAAAGCCATTTATATCATATACTAGCTGGTACCCGGCGCATTGTTGCCTTTCCCTTATGTATATGAAAACGTATATGTGTCAAGTTTCATGGTGACTGGTTAAACGGTGTTAGAGCTGCAAGGTACCCTCCGAAATGCTGAATTCACTGGCTTGCAGATTATAAAAATGTACTTCATAAAAACATAGATTTATGTGCTGACTTTCATGATGACCAGCCAAACAATTTGGATGTTCTTTGTAACGTACCCTCCGTCAAGCACCTACGGAGGTTTGCGAAAGATAACCCATGTATTAATTCAGGTTATAAACTATCTCCATTCCATATTTCATTCAGTTTCTTCTAGCCATTTCAGCGTGAAAAGTAACAAACGTGTTAACCCACTATAAGGTACACTTCACCATACACCGTAAAATGGGTGCCTAAATGTAGATCATGCGTTAATTGAGGATGTAAGCTGTCTGCATTCCAAATGTCATTCAAATCCGTACAGCTGTTTCAGCGTGAAGAGAAACAAATGTATTAGCCCATTTCAAGGTACACTCCGCCAGGCACCATTCGGTGGCTTACTAAAAGCAGGCTTTGTATTAATCAGGGTATAAGCTACCTTTGTTCCAAATTTCATTCGTATCCATCCAACCATTTCACCGTAAAGGCGTAAGAAATGAATTAACTAATTCTAATGCAATCTCCGCCATGCCCCATAGGGAGTTAATTGTAGTATATCTATAACCTTCGCGCGAGTGAAAGCTATTAGTTGACAAAATTTGATCGTAATCGGATGTACATTTTGGCCGTGTATAAATTACGAACAAAAACACAATCAAAGTTTAATTTTTATATGTTAGATTTATATATTTATTTTCAAATTCGCATTAAAACCATACGTTGGTAACAACAAATTCCTTCTGCTGGTGGGTACGCTTGGTATGCATCGAAGATGACAGCCAAAAATCTGTCATTTCAAAATCTGAATGAACTATGCTTTCCACAGAAGCACATTTTATTTAAAAAAAAGTCTTACTTTATATTGCTTACATAACATTCACGTGTTGTGAACAATATTTATGTTTTAAATGTTTCTTTGATAATTATAACCCTGAAAAATGTAACATAACTTGCAGAGAGATCTGTTAGAACTTTCAGAAATTTTATTTTGTTACAAACTTCACCGCAATCTGAAAATTAATTGTTTAGTCACATTAATTGAAATGATTCTAGGCTATCGGAATATATTAATACTGTTCTGATAATCTTCATTGTTCAATCATATTTAAAAATTTCATCAGGATCGGAATACAATTGTAGAATCTGACAAAGTCCATATGTAAAGTATTCTTCATCATGCACCATCCAAAATTTTATGTAACAGTGACGTTCCTCTTGTTTTGAAGGTCAAGTCTCCAAAATTTCACGAAGATTTTAGGATGAATAAAGTGTCCTTAGTCGCATGTCGCATAAAGCCACAGGTTTTCAACCATATAATTGTTTATAACGTCATATCTCTTGTACTATACTTGCACATCTTATACCCCTATGTCAATTGTTACCTCATCGAAGGAATATGTATACCAAATCTGGTTGAAATCGGTACAGTGGTTTAGAGGCACACGTCGCATGATGCAGCACTTTTCCGCGATTTTCATTGTTTATTACGTCATATCTCCTGAACTATTTGTCGTACAGTCATTTGATGGTGCCTATGACCATCGCGAAAGTACATGCAGTATATTGACAAAGATTCATTACAATCGTTTGAACTGCACGGCCGTGCATAAAATACGAACACACACACATTTATTTTCCCTCCGCCACGCACCTTACGGTGAATTGCGGAGTATGTATGTAGATGTAGATGTAGATGTTATGAAAATCAACGGTCCTATAACACTCTCCTGAGACACGTCTACGATTACTTCAACTTCTCAAGACTTGTCTCCGTTAAGACTGGCATGGTTCTTGTTGACGTATTACGTTAGGTATACAGACATTATCCTATATTCATTTATCTAATACTGGTTTCTTGCGTAATAAAATTCATTGAAAGCACCGCAGCAGAGAGTGGCAGTGAAATGCCATCCATTTACTTGCATCGCTACACTTAACAGCAAGAAGTATAATAACCTATTTTTGAATTAATATAAGAGTCATGACGGGAAAGCTCAGGACACTGACGCTCATAAGAATCTATTTAACAGTATGTGAACGCTCTTGAGTCCTACTGTTCGCCTCCATAGAGGAGTGGCAGCATCACTGACCGCCATGGAAGAGGCCCGGGTTTGATTCTGTGTGTCTATCCTCAGTAGAGATGAGCAGACAATTCACTTTTGGAAACTACTTCACTAATGATCGGTGCTTTTTGGGAACTGTACCTTTCTACTTGTTCACCGTTATCCTTTTCATCCAACTGTTATCCTACAATCAAAATAGGAACTGAGTAGTTCGTTGTAAAAGCTGAACGATAATTTCTGAGATAAAAAACAAATATGATAATACTACAGTCTACAACTTTCAAAATCAATATCCCTTTTGCTACTCAGCCGATATCACATACAACTATTTTTGTCCCACTAAAAGTGGGCCTTTGCGATCGTATTTTGACAGCTCGAAATTTAAATGAAAATAACGCCTTAACCATTCAAGTGACATTAAAATTGAATAACCGAATTTATATATGAGATCATTCTCTACAAATATGCTCTCCTATGTTGTTTGCATATCTCGGATAGTTTCAGAGATATTTGCAAAACTAACAGCGATTTTGGGATGTCTGTCTGTCCGTAACGTGTTCCCACTTTTTAGGTCGAACCGTTCAACCGATCGGTACCAAATTTTACACATATAATAGTTGGCCGTCAGACACCTGAAACTCCCTTTTTCAAATATTTTGGACAAAAATACGTTAGTAACACTAAAAAAAGCCGTTTGCAATGTAATTGTAATTGCGAATAAATGGTTCATCTGACACGAAAATTGAATAACCGAATTTGTATAGAAAAGTATTCTCTGTTTTTTTCATAACTCGCACCGTTACACAGATATTTGCAAAAATAACGGCGATTTGACAGCGTCACTTGATTTTTCGTAAGGCAGGCGTTCGGAGATGTCACGTGACATTCCTCGCCTAAAACTCTCTCCGGCATACGCCATTTTACTTGCTGTATTTTATGATTTTCGTATTATAACTTACGCATTGTCATTTCAAAGCAATGGCGCATTGAAGAATGAACAAAAACACGCCGTTCTTAGTACTATAAATTTTAATCTAGTGTCTAAAATGCCATATTAGTAGTTAATAACAGCCATCAATAGTACGAGAATTAAGAAGTCGTTGCGTACTTGTCAGCCGTAGTGTAGAGTGTAGCGCGTTAGGTTGTGTTGCTCATGGTAGGTTGTTCCATATCCGCCTCTACCATTTGGTTTTGGCCTTGGCTCCTAAAGGAGTTTCGGGGACCCTTATTAATAAAAAAGAGCTATGTCCTGCAATGTTTAGAATTGTGTACGTGTAAGAGTCTACCTCTAAAATATGCGTTTGTTGTATTTCGTGAACATGCAGTGAAATACGTAACAAATAATTCAACAGCATTTGCACAACAACGGGGAGGATACTGTGGTAATGAATATTCTAAGCAACTTGCAGAAACTGGTAGTATGAATGGAGTCCTAGATTTCTGTGGCAACTGTCGTCCCTTAATCAAACGGAATAGAAGGGTATACATTGCAACAATTTTGTTCCCTTGTCTGTGTTTACAATTCGTTGGTATGTATTTCAAGGCATGTTCTCGAAACGCAGCAAATGCACTTTTCAGAGTAAGCGCTGTTACCTTTGGACAACTCGGAATCTTGCAGAATATAGTTGTGTTCAGTTAAGAAGAGTGTGCAGAGACCTTTTAGGAAGCAAGAGGGGAAAAATTGTCAGTAGTGGTAACGTACATTTCTTTTTATATTTTTTGTCTTCAGGGAGATCGATGCTTTGCGGTCGTTTGTCAACGTTCGTTCTGGATTGTTTGGTGAGAATTTTGATCAGTTTTTTTCATGGCGTTGAACCCTCTTTATTTTCCTCTCTTTTCATTGTTTCTTCGGTTTGATCGGTACATCGTGAACGTTGGTATGTTTTGTTCTATTTTGATCGTTTCGTCGTTCACTCAGTTTTTCTCGTTACAGAGGGCGTTGAGCTACCATGCTGGGAACCCTCTGACCGAGTGCGCTGAGCCACCGCGTCGTACCAAGTTTCGAACCACCGTCTGACATGTTTGTACATCACAAACTAATTCAATTTAATACAAATAAACAATCCTTGAGACGGATTTTCGTTTCGAATGTGGCAAAGTCATTATTGATAAATCTAAAGCACTGAATTAAAATTTGTGATGCGGCTGGAACACAGAAGCTGAATTAAAGTTTGTGACGTTGAGGGAAATCGTATTTAGACTATTCAAATGTTCAAATGTTTGTTAAGCTTATGGGACTTAACTACGGGGTCATCAGTCCCTAAACTTACAAACTACTTATGAACTACTTACGAACTAGGACGGCACAAATATCCATGCCCGAGGGGGGATTCGAACCCCCGACCGTAGTGGCCGTTGTGATTCAGACTATTCCAAGGCGCCCTAATCGTTAGTGGTGTGGTGGTCTAACGGTTAAGACGTCTGCCTAATAAGCATGCAGTTCCGGGGTCGATTCCCGGCCGAATCACAAATTTTAATTCAATGCTTCAGATTTATCAATTATTGTCTTTGACAAACTAATTCGTCGCCATTACACTACGGCGAACAGCTGCGAGAGTAATCCGTAGTTCTCTTACCATCGAAGGCAGTTATTATCTGCAACTTGGCATTTTTAGACATTAGATTCTAATTCATTGTCCTAAGAACGACGTGTTATTGATAATTTTCAGTGCTCCATTAATTTTAAATGACAAAGCTTGAGATGTGTAAAAAAATCATCAAATACACAAAGCAAGATGGCGTTTGCAAAAGAGAGTTTCGGGCGAGGGTATCACGTGTCTATTTCCGAACGTCAAATGTACCCCGTGTTCCATCCAGGCTATAGTCTTTCGTCCGAAGGGAAATGTACGCTACGTTCCTTCATTCGTAATCAGTCCAGGCATGTATGTTTGTCAAAGCTAAAGTCAAATATCAAATAATTTTGGCTGTTTGTTAAAATACGCTCAGAAATAATATTACGTGTTCGGTGCATAGATATATCGTATCGCCCATATTTTTTTACTATTTATATTTCTATTATTTTTAGCCGAAATGTTTGCAAAAAAAAAAAAAATCGTAAAACTACAACCAAATCTAAAGTGGGCTGTAAAACACGTCAGTGCGATTTCTTACATTAATTTTACCCAAAAAAATCTAACAAGTCACACGTATCGGCTAGGGAGGAAAGGACAAATCTGTTTACTTGAACACTCTTAGTATGCATTGTAGGGAAATGATTACATGTAACGTTAAAAACTAAATATTAAGTCAAGCAGATGAAACCCAAAAAACTGTTCGGATAATGGTAAAAAATTGCGATAACTATGTCTTTTGCTGTTGATAAAAATAACGAAGAATAAAGCAGACTTGCCTTGATGATGATGATGATGATATAACGTATTACACAGAATGCAATTTTATACACATTATGAAATACCTGTAAAATATGAATTATTGGTTATCGGCGCTAAACGCAATACGCGATGAAGCAATAGTCCAATGTCCGAAACACAATGAAAATGGGCTGCCGTTCCTCGCATGTAGTTCAAAAATGTTGAAATGTTGGTTCTCATATTCGACCCAGGCGCTGTGATCATCAGTTCCTAAAAATACAAACTGCTTACACTAAGGACAATACACACACCCAAACCCGAGGGAGGAATCGAACAACCGGCGGGAACGGTTACCCAGTCCGTAGCATGACGCCGTAGATCACGCAGGCATTCAGCGCAGTCGTATGTAGTTCCTCGGTCCTTCACTTTTGTGAACTGTTCCTCTGGAACCATTCGTTCGCGAACGACCCAACTCTATTCCTCATCGTCACTACCATTATCATAATTGTTACGCAAGTCACCAAAGTTACGTCAATAGAAATACTTGCAGTAGACGCGCCAATGAATCCCATACAGTCATTTCATTCCATTTGTATTTTGTAAGTAATGAAACGCCAAGATGGCGGTATTTCGTCTACAAGCTACTAGCTTGTTGTCACTCACAACAGTACAATATGGTGGCTCTTTATTTATATATGACTATACGAGTTTTATATCTGACAACCAAACGGCTAATTTTAATGTGTGACAACCCACCAGTACAATCCATCTGTTACTATTTAGTGCAGAGACCAAAAGATGATGTCTGTGTACATCGAAACCCATTTTCTCTCATAAATAAAGAAGAAATACCGTGATCTTGGCATTTCATTATTTACAAAATACATTTATAAGAGCGCTCCCTGCCGTGAGAAAATTGTATCATTCCATTTGCGAAAAAAGTATAAAAAATGGTAACAAATAAATTCACAAGATCTCCGAGATATAATCAGCAAATTAACTTATATTACCGTTATCAGAAAACATACGACCGAAATAATAGCCACAAATTTTCATCTGTTCTGAAGTGTCTGTGACAGCATGAACTATTACCTAAATATGAAATGTTCAGAAAAAAATATCTAACAAAACCTAAGGCAAATTGGCCAACCACTTTTCTAACATTCGTCCGTCGTAACTTTTATACGTGATGACAAAAGCATTAACTGCACGTCGTAAAAACAAATATTTAATTTAATCTAGAACTTCCAACACAAGTGCCGTTAACTGTGTGTTGGTCTGATGGTCAGATTCTTTATGACTTCGTGTGTGTTACTGCCGAAGCTCTTGATGGCCTGTGATTCGTTTTACCGCCTAAAATTGTGAACACTTTACTGAACAACAGTAGTAAAAATAATCCTGGTGATATGTAGCAAACTCCTCTTTCTGTTCAGTGGTACAAAGTTAGGGAAGGTCTTTAAATGTATTTACCATTTGGCGGTTTATTTCTTAAATCTTCGCTCGGATACTTTGTTTGTTGAGGTTAGTAAAGCGTGACTGATTTATTCTTATTTGGAGATTTCCTTCATTTTTTAATTAATTTTCGTTAATAAACAATTGCGGCTTTAAATGTATGTAAAACATTATCACAATTAAAATAACAGTTTTTATTAGACTATATGTACGGGTCAGCACAATTTCAGCAACTTTTTGCTTTTTTTAACCTTCCTTGCTCTTTTTTATTGCTTGATAGATTCTTCACGACTTTGACTACAGTGTACCTGATACAGTTATGGGACTGACCGCATGAGGGCTCTGTGGTGCACTATAGTTGGCGCCGCGGTATGGTACCTAGTCAGTCTCTAACATGGCCGTCAAATTACTTCTAGACGTACCGTAAAAAGAGGCACAAATAGTTTTTACAGAGTTCAGCTGGACTCCCCTGGCTGTGGGGCGGCGTGCCGCGCGCGCGTTTTTGTCGCCCTGGTGATGGACCGGTTTATCCGGATGGAATTTGCTGCGGACACCGGAGTGATCAGTCGCGCCATCAGCGGCCTTTGTTTGGGGCTGTATCGGCGCCGCCGCTTATCCGCGCTCCCAGAGGCGGGAGTCCGCCGCCAGCGCAGCCGGCGGGGGTCGATAAAGCGATAAAAACGTCCCGTCCAACCCCTTCCCTCCCCACCGCTGCTCTCGAATGCTCGGCGAAAATATTCGCCCTTCGCGTCGCGCGAGGTTCCCAGCCGCCTCAGAGAACGAGTAATTGGCCCCGAGACATCCACCTCACCTTCCCACTTCCGGCTCTGAGTGATTGGATCGTCGCACCTCGAGCGCTTCCGGTTCCTTTTCACTGGCACTTCTTTTTCTCTGCTCCATGAGACTTGAAATGAGGGTGTAAAAGCTGTATGTGTGTTGTGGATGTTGAACCTATCAGACTACAAATTGTTCATTAACACAGCAATTTGGTTTAATTATGGCCCTGATATTGATATGTATACTATTAAATAAGAAACAGTGCATTAAACTGATTATGTGCGCAACGGATATTTTACACACAAAGCAACTGTGGCAAGTCACCATATGAAACAGACACTGACTATACACAAAAAATTTGATTGCGAGAAAGATATTTACTTTCTTAATGTTTGACTGTGAGAATTTTATGCAGATCAGTTTCTAATTATTGTAATTTAGTATCATAATCATTTCACTGTAGTGTTGCATGACAATCATGTACTATGGCACCAATACGAAATCTGTTCAACAAGATTACAAAATAAATACTGCACTTTAAATCCACAAATATCAAATGAAGGAAGTGGCTTAATCTTCTAACTACGTAAATGAAACAGGAAAGAAAGGTCTACTTTGTTACTTATTATTAATAATCACCATTACATTACCTACATAATACAACCTTTTATAATGACATTAAATGCAGCGGTGATAGTAATAAAAAATACAATATATATTCCAAATACGATCAAATCAACTTGCTGGCACAGCAGCCTCTGCTCTACATAGGAGCCATACACACAACTCAACCGCTCTCTAAGCGAGCTAAACCACAAGTCCCACTCTCTCTGCGCGAGCTACACTGCTATGCAATACATGATCTTTTCCAAAGATGAAACTTCACAGAGTTAAGTACACATATCCATACACACAGTAGAAGCGATATTATAGATATTCTTGCAAGCAAGTTACTCGACACAAAACAGGAGGCACAATATTAGACATTTTCTTACAAAAATATTTTTATGGACACGTTTCAGGTGTTCGGTAGTCTAACCTGACAAGGAGACCGTTCGGTCTCGATAAGTCAGTTTCGTGCACATTTGTAGACGAATACATACGTTCAGGCAAAATCTCATTCGATAATTATGACTTACATATCAGGATTATACTGCAGTAATTCAATGACAGAACCAAGCTGTACCATTTTCCTAAGTTCAGTATTGAAGAGAGGATTTTTATGTTGAATATACGAAAATTCAGTATACGAGTTCCATATCATTAAATATTCATACTGAAATTCTCTACCACCAGGTCTTTGAAATTTCAAGGGCACGTACATCTAGTATATCTAGTAAAAATGAAAAACCCTAAAACTAATAGTATCAATTTAGTAACAAAATTGTTCTGTGTATAAAAGCCGATGACTTTCTTGTTCTGATAGCACACCCGTAGGTAACCTTTTTTTTTTTTTTTACTTTTTAGATAAAGTACTAGTTTCAACACATAATGCAGTGAATACACACTCGTCAACACAAATGTTATTGGCTCCACAATATGGCGACAACGGCTTCACTTCTGTGATGTTAAGATCATCTCTCCTATTCTAACCTCCTTGATGCCTGTCAGCACTGGAATTGCAATACATTGTTGTTAAATGAACAATATAGGCTAAGTTATTATTCTACAATGATGCAGTGTTGCCATACCTACAAGCCGTGTCAAAAATTTTTACGTTTACCGAGAAAGAGCAAATAAATAAATAAATAAATAAAAGAAATCCTCTGAGGCGTGCTGGAGGCTCATAACCCCCCCTCCCCCCCAACTGTAGTTTAGCCACAAAGAGGGTATAACTCTTTTCTTAACAAAAGAAGCTACTTACATATTGAGCAGTAATATATCCCCTCCATTAACATTATTGTACAATGAATTTTTAATGTTTTGAATTTTTTAAAGGGAATTTCATTCTGAATCGCACCTGAGAGAACTCACTACGTTTTTGGAAAAAAGTCAAAAGTACCTACGCATAGCGACATGCAGTACCGGCGGAAGGGCCGGGCGAGTCGTGCGACCGCCCGGGGCGCCAAATTTTAGGGGAGGCGCCAAAATCCTTCCTAAATTTATATTATTGTAAACAGTGAACTAACAATTAACTTCTTCATAATTTGTGTAGCAACATAGGTTACTACTTCATGCCATAGGCCTCATAACCCCGGTTTCTTCTTGAATCCCCTATAAATAAAATTCTTCATCCATTCACCTTATTTGTCTATAAAAAATCTCCGTGGACTAAGCTAAAGGCTACTGTTGAGTGTTGGGAGTTTTGAGCAACAATAACACAATTTGACAATTACAACCGCCGAGGTGCCGACAATTGCAATCCTTGCGACAAAGCTATGTCGGCCGCTCTAACAATACACACAAACAATATTGAGTTATCGGCAAACCAAAAATAAATTAGTCCTGTTTGTGCTGTCAAATGTCTCGTGAAAGAAAATTATAAATCAGAAGTTATGTACATGTAGGGCAGGCTTCATGGTGTGCGTGTTCTTCTTTTGTCTCCTGAATTTCTACTCTTAGTAGAAGAATCGTTGCGTTAATGTGTTCTTTATCAACATGTAGGGAAAAGAAAGAAGCCTTCTGGAAATGTATACAGAAAAAGAAGAGCACAATTAGCGGCTGAAAATAAGAAACAGGCAGCAGCATTAATGAAATTCTTTCGTATTCCTGAAATAGACAATAATGGAAATGAAAAGAGAGGAAAAGAAAGAGGGTCCGCCGGCCGCGGTGGCTGAGGAGACTGAGGCGCTCCAGTCACGGTCTGCACGGCCACTACGGTCGGGGGTTCGAATCCCCCCCTCGAGCATGGATATTTGTGGTGTCTTTAGTATAAGGTAGTTCATAAGTAGTTTGTTAGTTTAGGGACTGATGACCCCGTTGTTAAGTCCCATAAGCTTAACAAACATTTGAACGTTCAATAGAAGTGTTTATACACGTAGTGTCTTAGCTGACTGGGATGGGTAGGGTGACAGCCTCTCACACAGGCGGCACACTTCAGACTCAAAGCAATTTCTATCCCCATTGATATAAATAGCAATAATTACATTCTATAGCAACACTGATTCTTGATACATGTACCAAAGCGATAAGACTTTTACTTGTTAGATGTGTATTAACCAACTTTAATTCAAGACTTTGCAGAGAAAAAGGCACAAAAAGTTAACTTTACTTGTCTTTGTAAACAAGTCAAAGTACAATTTGCATTGAAACTGTATAAAGATATAAAATTATATTACTGGTTGTATTATTTGTATTACGAAATCTTTGTACAATGTTGCTACAAATTATATTTGTATATTCTTTTGTTCATATATGTGTTCTCTTTCGCAGTTAAAAGGTTGTTTATGTATATATGTGTAAATAAATGCTGTATCGCATCATCAATCTTAATTTTATGTAAATCGTTGTTTCTTGAATCGTCCTGTAAATTTCTAATCAGTGACGAAGAATATTCTGCATGATCATGTGTAAATAATTGTTTCGTATATCGTTAACCAAAACTTACTCTATGTATTTAACTGACAAAAGTTAAGATCTTAGTTTGATAATTGATTCTTATAGTTATAGAGTTCAAGGAGTCATCCTTTAAAAGAAGCTATCTGTAAGGTAGCATAGCAAATTTAAAGTCAGTAATACCAGTGGGTTGTAGGGGATGCCGTCTGGATTCTTTGCCCGGGTGATATTTTCCCCTTCCGCCGGCCCTGTTCGTATGACACTTCACACTTAGTAGTATTTGTCAAGGGTGTAACCCGCTCCATTAGCCGTGTGGTCTAACCCACCGCTCACCGACGGGGAGGCGTATCGACCTCGGTTCGAATCCGCCCTCCGGACTAACGAAGGCGGTCGGAGTGCCAGCCAGCCTGGATGAGGTTTTTAGGCGGTTTTCCACATCCACCTAGGCGAATACCGGGCTGGTCCCCAAGTCCCTTCTCGATTAAACATTTCGTAACACTTTACGCTTTCCCACACATAACACTATACGCAGACATTTGAGGTACACATTTCCTCTAGGGGGCATGGGGTGGCGGCAGGAAGGGCATCCCGCCACCTCGTCTATACTAACATGCCAAATCAGAATAACCAAGCCGACCCTGCGTGTGCGGGAATGTGCTAAAAAGAAAGGAGAAGAAGAAGTATTTGGCAAGGGTGTACACTCAGAATTTTTAAAGCGCACTATACAGAAAATTCAGAGAAAAAGCACCATTATTAAGTTCATGCGCAACTCAGAAACATATATATTAATAAAAATAATTTGCCGCATGTATGAAAGCGCATCGTTTGAGAATGGCTTCACCGATTTCGCTGATCTTTTCTTTGTTCTGTTTGTAATTCTTAGGATAGGTTTGTATGGAAGAAAATGATTGGAATATTACCGCAAAATATCTGAATTTGAGAAAAACTGAATGTACGCTTCCAGCTCAGATCATTTTCTAGATTCTCAAACAAACAACTTATTCATTCAAAAAAAAATGTTCAAATGTCTGTAAATCTATCGGACCAAACTGCGTGGTCATCAGTCCGTAGCTTACAAACTACTTAAACCTAGGTAAACTAACCTAAGGACAAACACACACACCCATGCCCCAGGGAGGACTCGAACCTCCACGGCGAGCAACCGCACGCTCCGCAGCGAGACGCTTTAGACCGCTCGGCTACTCCACCGCGGCCTTATTCATTCGGTACTCGCCTAGCGACATCGTTGGACCATTGCAAAGATAAAACTGATGTCCGTTCGTGGTATTTGTGAGTGTTGCAAACAAACTGAGAACAGACGTGTCTCACAGTGAACGGAAAAGTACCAAAATCGACAGAATCGGATCCATCTCGGCGACCTGCCCTTTTGAATTCACTGTGGAGCAGACGACACAGACGTTCACCGGTTTGAGTGTGGTCTAGGAAATGTTGTCTGGACGCCAGCGCGGTGGAATTTGGCTTTCTTTACTCGCCAAACTCCCGCTCAGATGGACATCAACACTCGCTTATTTCGGATGGAAACTTTCTACACTACGACCAAAATACACGCGGTGAACTGGATTCGTTGCCACACGATCTGACACCTTTTCCACTCTGGCGAGAAGACAGTGCTAGGGTATTGGAACTTTCTTACTGAACGACACTGCGTCCTAACCTGTAACCCACGGTATTAGCAACTTGCTTCTTTCATACGGAGCTCCTTCCATGGCCCGCTTCGCAGCTCGAACGTCCAAGCCATGAGAAGATAAAATTAAACTGAACCCACCAGAACCAAACGAAACTGACAACAGAAAGTAAACCCCTCACGGAGGAGACATGTTTGTACGTTCCTATCTTACGCTGATTAAATCAACAAAGCGCTTCTATTGTTACTAAAAATATTATTAATAATAACAATAACAGACATTCAAAGTAATAAAAATAAAAAAGAACAAAGAAAAACATGTTTTACAGTAATTCTTTAAAGTCATGTTGAGGTTTATACATTCGACTTTTCATTTCCCCTTTTTGTCCCTTATTAGAATTAGGTCAGTTGGAATGGGACGAGGATATGAGCCAACGCCCGAAGAGGTGTATTAGCTTTTTTTCTTTTCTTTTTCTTCCCCATTATGTTAGAAGTTGCTTTTGCAAGTTCCTGTTTTCAACGCCCCTTAAAAAAATTATTGAATCCATCATTGCTGGTGGAACCAGGACTTCGGCTGGTCATCAGTATGAATGAAGTGGGACACCAACAGCCGTATGTTTAACGGAAACATTTATTCCTTCGGCATTCCATTATGATATCTTCAGGTCCCTGTGTACTAAACATAAACTTACTCAAGTAATTAAGGCAAAAACATTAAAAATATATTTAAAAATAGATAAAAGTATTGTACGGTGACACACTAAAAATGCAATATATGTATGAAAGCGCTATTCATGAACACACAAAGAATATGTACAAATGTACTCAATTTTAACAAGAAGTTTTTTTCCTTTTCCGCATGTTAAAGTTGACTACATTTGTACATATTCTTTACGTGTTAATGAATATCGCTTTCATACCTATATTGTATTTTTAGTGTGTTACCGTACAATACTTTTATTTGTTTTACATGTTTAATGTTTTTGCTTTTTTGAGGTTTGATTCCATTGTTTGGAACGGTGTGCTCAGCGACCACAAAACAATGAATATAATAAATATAGTATGCAGCCTTGACCGTTTTATTAATGTTTTCCCAGATCGATTTCGATCTCTTAATGATCATCCTCACTGATCAAGTCATCGTAATATCAGCTATCCATAATAATATGCCATATTAGCTGAATGTAACAGATTTTTTGAACATATCAATGTAGTGTCCAACCATTTCGTGAAATGCATTGAGGATAATCATTACGTGATCGAAATCGATCTGCGAAAATATTAATAAAAAACGACCAAGGCTGCAAACTATATTTATTATTTTCGTTTTTGCTTTAGTTACTTGAGGAAGTTTAATACACATGGGTCTGAAGATGGAATGCCGAAACTGGTAGTGAAGAAATAAATGTTTCTGTAAAACATACGGCTGTTGGTATCCTACTTCCTACGTAACCTTAATGAAAAAGTATTCCAAGGCTTAGATTCTCAAACCGTGGGTCCAGGTTCGAACCTCTTTCACGACAGCATTTTGTTAGAATAATAATAATAATAATAATAATAATAATAATAATAATAATAATAAAGAACAGTAATGTCCCTCTCTGTTACACAAATGGTCAGGGTTCTTTTCTAGTTCTGGTAAACAGTTTAATTTCCTTCTTTCCTTTAAAAATTATAGCTATTTCCAAACAAAATTAATATCATCAGCATATTTTGAAAATTCTGAATACAATATTTTCTTTTTAAAGTGCCAAATAATTTCAAATTCGTTTTACAAATAATGTAGGTGAATTAAAACGTAAAATATATTCAAAACTGTGGAAATGCTATAAATATTGTGATTCTTCAGCTTCTCCCGGCGTAATTCTAGATGAAACATTCACGGGTCTGCGACCGGATCCCTATGTCGAACTGGCACAATAGTTTCGCAAACAAACCTGTTGCCATCATCAGGTGCGCTGATGACTGCCTAAGAGCGGTAGCGATGTTTTTATATCCTCCCTCCCTCCGCTGTTTCATACGCCGTCCGCGCCCGATGACGTCTGCTGGCGGCGTCTTCGTGGTACCTCGCTTCCTACGCCGCCCGCGCCCAACGGTATCCTCTGGCGGTGTTTGCTCTATAGCCCCGCCCCCGCCCGACGTCAGTTCCCTTCCTTTCCATTCTTAATTATGTTGAGTGCCGGTTTCCATGCTGCACTGTGTAGCCGCTTTCGCGATTAACCTACTGTTCCCTCACTTGGATCTCGATGGACTCTTTAATTATACAGACCCAGAGAGTTAGAACTCTCGTGTTCATGTAGTGTACGCCACGTAATTCAGAAAGACAGTGTTCTGTGTCTGCGATTTGTTTGGCTGATGCTCATGACAGCGATCATCGACAGAATGCAGCGTCTGACCAATGTCTCACCACATTGGCTTAGGATATCATACACTCCGGATTTACGTAGACCCAGATCATCCTAATCCTGCCAAGCAAAGACTCAATTTTCCCTGGTGGGCGGAAAACCGTCTTCACTTGGTGTTTTCGTAGAATTCGCCCTATCTCCTGGATAGTGAGCCAGAATATGAAAGAGATGCAGTGGCAATGTCCTCCTCAAGTTCACCTGTTGCCGCCGGAGGTACTGTCGGTGCGTGACGTAGGGCTTTCCGAATTTGCTACTCTACGTACACGTTCTCTGGAATGCAGTCTTTAAGTGCTCAGTCCTTCATTGCGACTGTCACTGTCCGAGACGATATGTGCCTTGTGTACCAGTGTCTTAAGCACACCGTTTCTTTGCGCCGTATGGTGGCAGCTGTCCGCATGCAGGTATAAGTCGGTGTGCGTATTCTTGCGTCTCCCAACAGATCTACTTCTCCTGACCAGAACATCCAGAAAGGAAAGGTTTACTTCCACTTCCGAAGTGAACTTTATATTCTCGTGTCTGGAATTGATATATATTTTCACTTCCCTGAGGCCAAACGGCGATTGTATCGTCGACAAACCTGAAAAAGGAACAACTGGTTAGTTTCCATTCAGCTGAATGCAGAGTTTCTTCCTCGAAATGCTTCATATACATGGCCACTTCTTCCATCTGCTCGTGGTAACCGCCGTCGATAATTTTGGTGATCTTTACATCGAAGAGCCGTCCAATAAGTTCTAGTGAATCTTGTAAAGGCACTCTGGTGGAAAGGGAAACGACGTCACAGAGGAATAGGGTACTTAAAACTCTAGCACATAAGGCGCGCACTATCTCCGACGCAGAGAGTCTAACCCAGGAATTGGAACACCTGATAACTGTATTTCGAAAAAATGGGCACTCAAAGTGGCAGATTCAGCGGGCTCTCCGCCCAATCACTACATCACAACCTGTGGAAACGGATGGAAAAAAGAGGGAGGATGGAGGCACTGCGTTCATTCCATGTACCGGCGCACTCTCGGAGAAGGTCACCCGCATTTTGAAAAAACACCAGTTTGGAACTGTTTTTTGTCCGCCGACTAAAATTCGTGCACTGGTGGGGAGCCCCAAAGATGATCTCGGTTTGAGTAAGGCGGCGTGTACGAGATTCCGTGTCAGTGTGGAAAGTCATATATTGGACAGTCGATGCGTACCATCGAGGATCGATGCGTTGAACACCAGAGGCACACACGATTGATGTATCCGACCAAGTCGGCGGTCGCTGAACATTGTTTGTCGGAGAATCATGCGATGGAGTATAAACGTACTAGGATTCTGGTACAGACGTCGAGATACTGGGACTGAGTCGTTACAGAGGCCACTGAAATTCGCACAAGTGACGACCTCATAAACCGTGTCTGTGGCTATAATCTTAGCAAAGATTGGGAACCAGCGATTGGGTTAATTAAGAGTAAATCTAGCAAACATAACGAAGTGACGACCACGGCGGACAGAGCCCTCACATCGACGTCATCTCAGACGCCGGCGCAATCGGTTCCACTGCGCGGCCGCGGCGCGGGGCGCGGACCGCGGAGGGGTCGCTCCGCGGGCCGAGGGTATTTAAATCGCCCGCTACCCGGCTAGAAACCAGTTCCCTTGGAGCAGCCGTAGCTTGTGGTTCTCCGTGCCGGCGTATTTCCAGGAGCTCAGTCCGTCAATTCACCTGATGATGGTGACATGTTTGATCGCCGAAATATTGTGCCCGTTGGACAGTATAGACCGGCAGTACACCCGTGGATATTTTGATTACTAAGCTTTCTTTTCGTTTCTTCCTTGGTGTCTCTAATTTTGTCGTACAAATCGATTCCCTCTTTTAGTCATCTTCTGTTACTGGGGGTCTTTTTGGTCGCTTTTCGCCTATGGTGAAACAGTTGTCCTATTTCACTTTATTTTCTTGGCCGGGGTTTGGACGCCCTCCATTGCTGATGGTGGAGCAGTGTGGTTGGCCCTGGCGTTTTTATACAGACGTGCTGGCACATGACATCAACGACCATATACCTGTTACCGGCGCCCACCGGGACCGGCAAATGTGGTAATTCCATGCAAATGACACAACCGTCCTAATGCAATACTGGAAACCATCGAGAATTAATTAACGGCTACAGACTGTACTCATGACTGCTGAACCTTGGTAGGAACTATGGCGTGTTAAGGTTAATTTCGGCAAGTGCAAAGCGGTACTGTTCAGTCAGACACTTTCAACTGTACAAGCATAACCGAGTTCACCGTCGCCAAGTGTCAAGCAATAGTGTTTAGTCAGACTGAAGGAACTAA